>OU892282.1:12843517-14328493 GCA_917834065.1 Ceutorhynchus assimilis | reverse complement strand
GGCCCAGTGGCGGACCTAGGACCTTTGGGGCCCGACGCATAAAAAAATTTTGGGGCCCTATCATGTTTTTTTTTAGTATTTTTCTTGTGGCGCTAGAGACAATAGCTGACGTCACACACATAACCTCATTTTTGATAGGGGGACAAACAAAGCGTTTGTTTGTCTCATGGCCGTTTTCATCAACTATTTTAGGGAAGCCTTAACGATAAGTATTCCTCAAACTGATATTTCTCCATGGAAAACTTAGGAAAACTGTCATTTTAATGAATACTACTTAAGGCTTCTCTAAAATATGTAGTTGGCGAAAACGGCCGTCAAGTTTGTTTGAGAGAGGTAGGTTGTCTGATAACTTCATGACGTCATCCGGGATGCCTGAACATAATGCAAATCTCCATAGGGTACCCCAGATGCCTCATCAAGTTACCCATTACCAGGCAACCTATCAACTTTAGGAACCTTGGTTAATGATATTTCTGTCCCCCGAAAAGTGACGTTATGTGATTTGTAACGTAATAGCTATCGCCTAACCGATGTATGTAATAGTCCTTAAACGCTTTGTTTGTCCCTCTTTCGGAGGTGAGGTTATGTGTGTGACGTCAGCTAGTGCCTAATTGAAAAACAACTTTATTAAAAGTCAGGCAAATATAAATTTGCCGAAGAAAAGAATGCGGACAAAAAATTGACAGGTGTGTCAACTCCTCTGCTTTGACAGTACATCCATAAAGCGATTGGCTGCAGATGATTCAAACCCATTATCGCTACCTTTATAAAAACAAGTTTGACAAGGTTCACGATACAACCCACCAATCACCATGTGTGTCCACCATTTTTCTGCTCTTCGCTCCTCAGACGTCGCCGGCAAAATTAAATTTGCTAGACTGTAAGAACATATGAGACAATATGAAAACAAGCTGAACGAAAAAAATTATTATTTGTAAAAATTCAGGAACTTTCCATCCAAACAAAAAGAAATATATCATGTAGTAGTCTCCACCCCCACTTACGAAAAGATCAAAAAAGTAAAACATGCATCCCGCGCGTCCGCGGTTGCCACATCGCGTCGAACACAGCAGGATTCCTTAGAGGTATACAACGTTGCCGTAACTTTCAAAATTTAATTTTCGATTTTTTTCATATTCATGAGTGTTTTTTTTATTAATTTTTTTTATCAATGCCTTTAGAATCTGGTTGTGTGGGGGCCCCTCAGCTCTGGAGGCCCGACGCAGAGTGCGTCCTTTGCTTCATGTTAGATCCGCTACTGTTCCGGCCATAGGAAGTTCTGTGAAATTTCAATTCAAACGTTTTACCGTCCCTCAAAGTTCGTGAAGGCACATGAAATTGGATTAATTGAAGTAATTCTGAACAGTCAATGTAATTAGATATAATTTTAAAACATATCAAAGTATCTGATATCTCCCTTCTCTTTTCTATACTGTGCAAATCTATAGTCTCTTCCAATAGTGTATAGCTTAAATTGTCAGATGATAACCCCTTCTTAAAAGCAATATATTTTAAAAACTTCCTCTGTTATGTCTTGAGTGGTACAGTTTTTGAGATTTCGTAGAACGCAGATGCCTTTACTTAGCTTACTGCATTGCTCATTTATGTGAGGTCCCCACTGCAGTTTTGAATCGAGCTGAACTCCGAGAAACCCAACACTGCCTGTCCCCTGATTTATGTCTCCATTATCTCTCATTGAGAATACAATTTGTTCTGTTTTTCCAGTATTTAACAGCAGTCTATTTATCCTAAACCACTCCTCAGCTCCTTCCCGTGCCTCCCTGGAAACCTCCATAGCCCCATCAAGAGTGCAGTGGCGTAACTAAGGGCCCGCAGGGCCCGCAGTTGCGGGGAGTCCCCGTGATCGTGGGGCTCCAAACCAGGCGAAAGTACTAAACTGGCGACAAGAATAGTATTAAACTGAAAAAAAAAATAAAAATACTTTAACCTATGAATTTCATAATACATATCAACCATTGAAAAAGTATGTCTGGTCTAACTAATATAAGAGATCTCAGAGAGAAGTGTTCGGACATACTCACAGATGCAAATTAACTGTCCGTTTTAAGTGTTACCTCTGAAACAGGAGGTATGGCGTCGGTTAAATTAAACAAAAATGGCAGATTTTAGCATTTATCGGAGGTGGGTTCACAGGGTTGCGATTTTTTTATATTTGTTTCCGAGATATAAAGGAAAATGTAAACAGAACTAGAAGCTGTGTGAAGATAACAATGACGCCATTTTGTAGAGAAGAAAGAATCTTGAAACTTTTGTATTGAACACTTTATTTTAAAGTTAATAGATTTTAAAATAATTATTAATTAAGTTTCAAATGTTTTTTTATATTCCCCTCTAAATCTCGGAAACGAACAAAGATTTGGCAACCCTGCGAACACTCAGGGATGCTATTTCTAGTACAATTTACAATTTTACTAGATCTAGCACAATCACGTTTTACCTAGGCCGAGTTCGTATTTGTCATCTTTTTCGTCGATTTGCTCCGAAATTTTGACAGACGCGTGATTTGTGAACTGAAACTGTCTTATCCAGTTACGTGCCTTCCAAAATTTCGGAGCAAATCGACGAGAAAGATGACAAAAACGAACTCGGCCCTAGTACGCTAGTACCTCTCTCATAATTCTAGTACAATTTGGATTACCTACAACTCGTGCTACTGGTATCGAATCGAGTGTTGCTCTTGGTTCTGTACCGTACCCGAGTTAGCTCTACTCTCTACTTGTGGGTTGCGTATTGAGTTTTAACAATGGCTTTTTCCGCCCGTGTTAGGTACAATATATTTTTTCTACAAACGCATAAAAATATAAGGGAAACCATTAATTTCAACAGGAAATAACAAATTCTTTAAATTGGGTATATGAAAATTAATCTAATTGTTAGTTTTCTATAAGCGTGCAGGAAGTTACTACTTACCGAACGCTTGTAGAAAAAAAAAATGAGTAGAATCCTATAGGTACCATCGTCACCAAAAGTAACTGGGACAAAAATAAAGTGCGTTTTTTTTTTAAAGATAAAAGTCAAACTGACATTAGGTTGGCAATACAATATAAAATTGTCAATGCTATCAAATTTTTCATGTAGAAAAGGCTTGTGTTGCCAACATAGTTACTAAATTTTTGACTTGGGGAATTATCTTTAAAAAAAAACAGATTTTAATTCATATTAATCTCCTGGACTAAGTCTACTGTCATGCATTTCAATGCATTTATTCATAGTTTGACAAATATTTGACAATAAAATTCATATAATAGTACAAGAGCTAACATGATGCTATCCCAGTTACTTTTGGTGACGATGGTACCTACCGTATGCATTCATTCATCCGTACATGTATACCTATGGCACCTAGCACAATCCCAATGGTCAGATTTAAAATTTAAACCAATTAAACTTCGAGTCCCATACGTGCGTACGGAATGTAAATCAGTGCCATATGCACTTACGGAATGTCATACCTAGTTATTGCAGCAGAAAAGTTTGTTAGGCTGAAAACGAGTTAAGACTCAATTATTCTTCAACTATGGGTATCTATTTAACATTACATTACAAACATGCGACATGCGGCTGTATCAATCTAAGTTTCGGTGAGCAAAGAAAATATACATAGTATCAGAGCGAAAGCGGAAAGCGTCAATATATTTATTGAATAATATAACAAAACAAGAAAGCTTTATACAAAATGAGTGAACTAGAAGTGCCAAATTAGCTATTTTTAAAAAGCATTAGATCAACAACATTCTAAAAGACACAAATTTTTCCACCCATCTTCTAGCGTCAGGGAGAGACCTCACGGGCGTAATTGACGTAAGCGTAACTAATCACGTGATATAATTTGTACGATTTCATTGGCGGCAGTGCAGCCATCTTGAATTTTTGACATTAAAATTCTCATACCAATTTCATGTTTCTTCCCCATTTCTACTTCCTGTTTTTTTAGTTTTTCAATATCTATGCTGATATAGGATTTGAAATAGTCACATTCCAAAATTAATATATCGGTTTCTTTGTCATAAAATTGTGACAGTTTTACCGCTTCTCTTGAAATTTCAATTTCACTGAGGTCAGACATTTTTTCAAAAAAACCGATTCTTTCAAATATTTCGTTACCCGTTACCTTCAAGGAAAGTTACTTTGTCTTTTCACTCGTGTCCTAATATCGCGGTACTCCTTTAAAACAGAATTTTCTCTGGATTTTGATTCATAAAAATCAAAATCGTCCCTTTTTCTCTTATATATGCCATTAATGATTTAATAGTTATTTACCTAACGAATGCGCAAAGTGATACTTTACCGCACGCAACGGCAGTTGATCGGTCAAGCCTTTAAGGGCGGTAAAGGCATTTTCCGCATGGTTTAGGTACAACATTTTACCTATGAACATCTACATCTCCAAAACAAGGCATTAATAAAATTAATCAATAAATCATATGAATTAATGAAATTAGATTAGATTTAGAAATGATCAAAAATCCACTCTCTGAAAAAGAAAGGATTTTTAATCATAAATACCAAAGTCTACTTTACCGCATACTATGCGGTAAAGTTAACTTTACCTCACGCGGTAAAGTTACTTTACCGCATAGTGTGCGTTAAAGTTAACTTTACAGCATAGTGTGCGGTAAAGTGGACTACAAAGTGTGCGGTAAAGTGGACTACAGTGTGCGGTAAAGTGCACTTTACCGCATAGTGTGCGGTAAAGTAGAATTTGATATTTATAATGAAAAATCCTTTCTTTTTCAGAAAATGGATTTTTGATAATTTCTAAATCTAATCTTATTTCATTAATTAATCTGATTCAATAATTAATTTTATCAATGCCTTTTTTTGGAGATGTGTAGATGCTCATAGATAAAATTTTATACCTTACACATGCGGAAAGTGCCTTTACCACCCTTAACGGCTTGACCAAACTCCGCTTCGCGTCGTTCGGTCAACTGCCGTTGCGTATGGTAGAGTATCACTTGTTGCATTTGTTAGGTAAATAACTATTATAGTTGTTGTAGACAAATTTTAGTTTTCCTTTTGGACGAACAAATTTACTCTGTTAGTCCGAGTCAAAATATCATTCCAAAAAATAGTTAAGAAAGTAGTTTGTAGTTTCTAAGTCATCCATCTTGCTGTTTAATGTTTTTGCAATAAGACGTGTACCTATCTGCTGATTTCAGTTAGTCTTTCTTAAGGTATCAAAGGCTCATTTGGATTTCTGTATCCACAATTTAAAGCTGTAACTACATATTCACGTGAAGACCAACGTGTTTTTGATAAGCTTTCTGGTACTTTATGATCGGAACTTAAATTTGAATTCATTTCCCAACGGTGCATTGACGAGGAAAAGAAATCGTATATAGAGGTTTTGAACAAAGTCAAAGTAAATTGTGACATTCAAGTTGCATTCTATCGCTACCCGCCTATATTTTTTTTCCATTTTTTTTCTATAAATTTTATTTTAAATTGGGCGTGGACTTAGCGATGAGGCCCCCTTGGCGCCGAGGCCCTGGCCCAGCGGGCCCATGCCTTAAGACGGCCCTGATGACTCCATTAGCGTTCCACTATATGGAGTGGAGTAAATGGAGCTCACTCCAAAAGCTCCACCTCGGAAAGAGAATTTTTCAGACTAGGCATGCGCAGAGGTGAAATGTGGAAACTGTCAAGCTTGTGTTGTCACGTTGTGGTTGTTGTTAAAAAAATTAAAAATCGTTTATGTGTGGATGCGGGAATTGAATGGGGAATTGGTAAAATCATCGAGTAAAATACTTGATCTGATTTTAAAATTTATTTAACATGATGGGAAAATTTGTTCACAGACGTTTTACGGGTGTAGGTCATGTAGTCTACTCCCACGGCTCAGCATCCGGATACTAGTGCCGCTACGTAAGTAGGGTCCGAAACCGAGACCGCTGGCCGTGCATACACCTGCACACTTGACTAGGGTGACCATACGTACAGCATTTCGCTGTATTGTACAGCATTTTCAAAATCTGTCCAGCATTTGATTTTGTACAGCAAACGTACAGCGATTCGGATCCGATCATAATTAGGATTTAAAAAAAAAAAAATTAGAAAAATTGCCCGTCAATAATTAACGACATTCCTACATTTGCGATTTACGTCATTTACGCCATCATCTCCCAGAGTACCTATTCTTTTTATTGCTAACTACCTTTTTTATCTCTCTCTATTCCTCGCTGCTAAGAAGACACAGCATGATAGGTCTATTTCTGCAGCAATCACAAACTAGTCAACGCGAATTTCATTGGTTGAAAATAGTCAGAAAGTCAGAAACAGTCAGAAAACTAGTTTCAACCAACCCAAGGTCCCTAAAGTTAATAGGTTGTCTGGTAATGGTAAACAGATGACGTCATCAGGAAGATTCAATGGAGATTTGCATTATGTTTAGGCATCCAGATGGCGTCATAAAAGTTATCAGCTAACCTACCTCTTTGAAACAACCTTGGTTTCAACCAATGAAATTCACTCTGACTGGTTTGTGATTTCTGTGCAAACAGACCTATTATGTTACGTCTTTCATTTTTTTTTTTGTTAAGAGGGGCGTCAGATAAGAGCCAGCGCGCCATCTTTTGGGCTTTATGACATACATTAAATATTTTTTAATCACAGGTGTTCAAATTCTCTGTAAGTGATTGACTTATTTACAAGTAGATGGCGACATCTTCAATATCAATTCGTTTACACAGTAATTTACAGTGGACTAAATAATTTTATTCAGATGCAAATTAAATAACAGTATTTCACATTTTTAGCTAGGTAAAACAGTTTTTACTGGCGTTTGAAAGAAGTGACTTCCCTTCCCGAACTCAGCGACATCTTTAAGAGAAGCGCTGAACACACGTTTGGTTTGAGTCTCTGCTGAAAATGACAGCAATCACCTCGTTGTTTGGCATATTTTGATTAATTTTGAAATAAATAGTATATTACATACCGAGGTGGAAAGTGTTTCATTACTGTCGAGAGATTTTAGTTAGACCGAGGCGCAGCCGAGGTCTAACTGAAATCTCGAGACAGTAATGAAACTTTTCACCGAGGTATGTATACTATTTTATTTACAATCATTCGAATTTTGAAATTTTTATTTGAATTAAAACTAAAAAAAATACAATAATTAATAATTTCATTTACTTTCGGCCCACGAGAGGAAAGTAAACTTTCGACCCGTGGGCCGAAAGTAAAAGTCAAAAAATACAATACATTTTGAAAATTTCATTTACTTTCGGCCCACGGGTCGAAAGTAAACTTTCGACCCGTGGGCCGAAAGTAAAAGTCAAAAAAGTGACATTTTCAACCTTTTTAAAAGTCAGTAAAGTCAACATTACATGTATGATTGTAAATAAAACATAATTTTTCGGCAATTCTGTTCTTTTTATTTATTCCAGCATTTTATGATCCGAAATTTTGGAAATTTATTGTTGTTGTGCTACTCTATATCTATGTTTATCCTTTTTTCATTTAAATCCGTGACAAAAATTTGCATACTGTTGTCAACAAAATTGGTAATAATTTTACTATTTATACTGCGTATTTTGCAACCAAAAATGCTTCGACTCATACTCCAATCTATTATTGTTATGAACATAACTTCATTTCACTGAAAAAAGGTCTAAATTTGGAATTGAACAGAAATTTGTGAAGGTCTGTAAATGACATTTCATTTAAACACCTCTTAAGTGGTATAAAAACGGGCTATAAAGTCAACAAAATTTGCATTTAGTGTTTTCTCCACTCACCTGTCCCAAAATTTTAGATGTGTACAGCATTCATACAAAAAAAATATGGTCACCCTACACTTGACAAAGTTAAACAGAGGCAATCATATTATTCATTATTGTGGAGGGATTGAAGTTAATTTATAGTATACGAAAGACCAAAGACAAAAGTGAAAAAAAAAATTGGAAACCCGGAACGTTGTAAAGTCACAGTTGACTGTAGTTTTGGAACAAAACATATCATATTCGTGTATTAATTTTTCACTCTCATTACTCCTAGATCACGTGACAAAAATCTGTTCTTACTCCACTCCAACTCCGTGCTCAATAGCCGAACCCCGCTAAGATAGAACAATCAGAGAAAACCAAAAAAAAAAACCAAAGGAAAAAGACTACAACAACAAATTGGTGAATTTTAATTACAACCAGTCAAAAAAAAACAAGATATTTGGGATTTGGGTTAGAAAATGTTTTTGATTTGCTATTTACATGCGGAATGTTACGCCAAAATTGGCGTAGAATTGACGTTCATGCCGACTGCGCTAATCGACCTTTTGTTTCGACGCCATATTGCGGTGCGCGAACATAGTTGCCAAAACAAGAAAACCAAAAATTACTAGCGGGCTGTCAACTAGATATTTTATTATTTCTATTCTGCCCAATATAAGCTAAAATTGATGGCTTTTCTTTCCAAAAACATTCGTAATAGGCGGCAAATTTGAATTTTAAATGTAATTTTTTCACTAACTTTCGATTTTAAAGTTAACAGAACGCTAGTAATTTTTTTTCTACTGTTGGCAACTATGTTCGCGCACCGCAATATGGCGTCCAAACAAAAGGTCAATTACGCCCGTGGGGATTCGCCCTCATTTTCAGTCATTAGGTTTGCTCAAGGTTTGCTCCATATTTTCCAGGTCTCTGTTTAAAATATTTATAATTTAAAGGTAGCAACGTTGTCGCAGCATGCATGGCGATTTCAAACACCGAAGTAACTACAAGAGATCTGATTAAAATAATGTCGGCGAAGCAATAACTGCCAATTTCTTGTTCGAAACATTTTTGAGAAAATCGTATGGCACTCGAAGTTTAATTGGTTTAAATTTTAAATCTGACCAATGGGATTGTGCTAGGTGCCATAGTGCCATATACATTTACGGAATGAATAAATGCCTACCGTATCGTATAGATAGGTGTACACAAGAGATGGTGGTAGCCCCGAAACAATTTATATGCGACGTTGCCCTTTTTTGGCATTTTCATGTTTGGACTGGAATCAGCGCCACACCACGCCACCCAGTGTTGCCAGAATTGAAGGATTTCCTTCAATATGAAGGGTTTTGATCTAAAATTTTGACTACTGAAGGATTGAAGGTTTTTATCCGAATTTGAAGGATTTTGAGGCAAATTGTATATTTAGCCAATTTTCCAATCATTTCACCAACAAATTTAATTTTTATCAAAATAAGTTAATTAGTTGCATAAGAAAAAATACGAAACGCCAATTTCCACTACGCCATTGGGTCAGAATTTATGAAAAATGCCTCATTCTCACTTGCGCGAAATTCGCCCTTTTTTTGACATTGCTTCGACATTTTGACGTTTTATGAATGTATTAAACGTCAAATTTTCGAAGCAATGTCAAAAAAGAGTGAATTTCGCGCAAGTGAAAATTAAGCTTATGGCTAGGAGTATTTTGTTTGTTTTGTTTTTTTTTAAATTTTCCTAACAAAATTTCGTTCATGTTATAGTATTTTTTTTTTGGTAGAATACAGGGTGTCCCACGAGGCTTTTCCCAAATGATAACTTCGGAACGCATCATCGTATGTTCCACTGTATAATTTTTCATAATTGTCTTCAAAAAAGCCTTAACAAATGTATATCGTTGTGCTGCCCCCCCCCGCCCCTGTTTTGAAGGATTTGAAGGGCTTTGGCCACTTAGTTGAAGGAATGTCATCGAAAAACTCTGGCAACACTGACGCCACCACAGTTGTTTATTATTATTATCCCGGCCTTTTGTGTTTTGAGTGGACACAGAATATAATAATCTTTCATAATTTGATTATACTGCTTATGATTGAATGAATTGAAAATTGAATAAAATTGAAACTACAAATTTTGTATTTTGAAGCACTAGTGCAGGCAGCTGCCTTCTGGTTGGAGTGGAACTGGAATCTCGTTTGTTCTCCTCTACAGGGCGGAAAATTTTTTCATATCAAATTCGGAAAAAAATATTCATTTTTCCAAGTGCGGGAAATACCATAGCCGCTTTCCACATTGGCGCGCTCTAGAGCACTCCAGGAGCGCCACGCACTAGGTTGTCCGTACGTATAGCTCGGAGCCGCTTTCCAGTATGCACATTGGCGCGCTCTGGCGCGTTCTAGAGCACCTCGGGGGAGCCACGCACTAGATTTGTACCGTTCCAGTATCATAGCGTGAGACGCCTGTCTTAGTGTCAAATAATCTGGTCAAATATGTCAAATTTTTAAAATAATTATCTCTTTGTTTGTGCAGTTTGTTTTTTTATTTATCAAAAATGAAAGAGAATCAAACAGAGACATGAGTATGAAATGGACTGCGTGTTCCGTATAGTTGCCGTACACGGCAGTGATGGAAAGATGGTTAGGCAACCAGTCTTTCGCATTGTGGGCAAGAAGTTACACAAGCGCATTACCCACAACCAGGGATGTGCGTCTACACGTAGACTTTCATTGTCTACTTTACGTGTAGACAATGTAGACAATGTAGACAACGTGTCAACAATGTAAAATAATATAAATGACGTTTAATTCTAACCTCACTTTCCTTTTTTTAATTTTTTTAAATTTTATTATTGGTTTTCCTGATATTTTATAATCAGTGAATGCTGATATCGAAGTGATAGTGATAGTATAGTAACTTTTGATTTTTTTTTTCGAATTTTTTAAAATAAGTTATTGTTTACGCCGCATGTAGACAATGTGTAGACAAATGCTCACGTAAACAATTCGAATTGTCTACGCGTAGACAATCAATTGTTTACGTTGACTTTGTCTACAGGCACATCACTGCCCACAACGAGAAATAACACATAATTTCATCTAAAGGTGACATATAATCAGTTATCCATAGTGTATCATTAAAAACTAAATACCAGACGTGCTTAAATGTATGTGTTTTGTGCAGACCTGTGAGGCAAAAAAATAAAACAACACTTAAACGTTAGATAAAAAAACTTGTTATTCCTAAACAATTCTTGGGCAAATCCAAAGGCACAAAATTCTAGATTGTAAGGTACAAATACTTATATGTAAACTTAAATTTAGGATTTAGATGCAAAACTGATTTTAATTCTAATGGTTCTTAAAAATTACAAGTTTTGTATACATTTGTCTAACTCTATCAGTGATTCTACTTGCTTCCTTATATTATTCTGATAATGGATTCTAACGATAAAATAAACACGTAAAATTGCGTTGATCAGCTGAAGTAAATGACTATTAATAGGATCTTGGTCCAATATATGATCACCAAGCTCCTTAAAATAATTGTGAATGTTCATGTCACTCATTGTCCATATTATAATTTTTTTGAGTGTAGTGTTTGGAGTGTAATGAGTACGAAAATTTTTTTCGGCTAAACTGCACAGTTTTATTACATCTTCTGATGCCTTATAGTCCAGGAGGTGGCGCCAAAAACATGCAAGAGTTTTCGCAAGGCGGATATTTTCAAAATAGGTCGTACTTTAGTGCTAGAATGCTAGTGTACAGTCAGCACTCACAGTTCCGGGACAGCTGGCTCTGGGACGCGGGCAAAGTTGTAATTTTAAGAAGCATCTAAACTGTTTTCTCAAAGCTCAAAATTTATAGAAATTTTGCACATTATCTGTTTGAAGGTCACAAATAACTAAATCGTCAGACGTCTAGTTCGTTGCAAAAAGAGGGTCAGACGTCCTCAAAGTTTTTATTTTATGGCATTTTCTTCAAATATATTTGTCAAATACCTGCAAAAATATATTTTGACAGGACATCGAAGAAAATGCCATAAAATAAAAACTTTGAGGACGTCTCACCCCCTTTTTGCAACGAACTAGACGTCTGACGATTTACATACGTTATCTGTGACCTTCAAACAGATAATGTGCAAAATTTCTATAAATTTTGAGCTTTGAGAAAACAGTTTAGATGCTTCTTAAAATTACAACTTTGCCCGCGTCCCAGAGCCAGCTGTCCCGGAACTGTGAGTGCTGACTGTACACTAGCATTCTAACACTAAAGTACGACCTATTTTGAAAATATCCGCCTTGCGAAAACTCTTGCATGTTTTTGACGCCAGCTCCCCAACTATTACATAATCCCCCAAAATCTTTTCTATTTAGTAAAAGTGATGACGACTCATCAGAAAACAAAAAATTACAACAAATCGCGTATCTAACACTAACGTATAACAAGTGCGCGCGGATTGCTGCCCCTAATGTGCAGTTAGGGTTGCCTACCATGTTTACATCACTGTTCCTGCCGTACGCCCAGTCCATTTCATACTCATGTCTCTGGAATCAAAACTATATATTTTAAAATGTTCAATCTTGAGATATAACAAGAAATAAATAGATAAATAGCCACCCACGGATGTGACAGCTGATAGGTTGACGCGTACGTACAGCTCGGGAGCTCAACGCCCCGAGTAGCTCCGGGCGTCACACTCCCATACTGGAAAGCGGCTCGGGAGCTCAACGCTGCGGGTAGCTCCGAGTGTCACACTCCCGTATTGGAAAGCGGCTCTTTTCTCGCAAGTGTTATTAGAGAGTTTTCGTTGTATTGCCAATTTCGAACGGTTAACCATAACGAATACGAAGACAAAGTCGCTATTTGACAGATCGTCAAAATAGTTTTCGTTCAATCCGCTTAACGTTAACGTTAAGTCGAATTCGACAAACATAACCTTTCTTTAATTGTTTGTATTTATATACGTTTTGTACTTTGTTTTAATTTCCTAGTACCCAAAATTCATTAATTTTCCCTGTGTGCTTTACAAAATTGGCTACTACAAAAGCATAATTATAGATGTATCGTCATATGGGTTGTTGGCCAATACTTCTTCTATTAAAATAATAAATGATAAAAAGAAGTTTGTGTCCTATCGGTATCCAATGAAGGGGGGTGATTCGTCGGTTAGGACAAAAAATAAAAGGCCTGTTAAGTCTTTGCCAACGTTACGCCCAATTGTTTAGGGCTTCATCAGGGCTTGTACTTAAAAAATTATGTGGCCAGAATTATAAAAAATAGTGCGAGATTTTCGGGATGGATCACTCGATTGCACATGAAATAATAAATAATATTGTCCTCATCCGTGAAACGATTTCTCGATCTTTTGAGGGAATTTAGTATTGAATCTATTTCGAAAACCAAAAACATTTAACAACAAAAACAAACAAAAACATAGGAAATACGCATGCTTTCCGTTTTCGCTATGGTTTTGTCTTCCGTCCGTAAGCTCCCGGCACTTATCGGTAACGATAACGATAAATGATAGCTCAAATGTCAAATTTGTCAAATAGCGGCTATCGGAATCGTTTTTGAAAGACAACGCTGTGTTAAGCCTAGTACTCATAACAGCGAAATTCGCTCTTTTTTAACATTCCTTCGACAATTTGACGTTCTATGCGTGAATCAAACGTCAAATTGTCGAAGCAATGTCAAAAAAGAGCGAATTTCGCGGTTATGAGTACTAGGCTTAAGGAACACAATTTTTCTCAAGGGTGTGCGGAAAGATTACTCTGTGCATGCCAAAAGTTTTTTTTCCGCACATTCGTAGGAAAAAAACGGATCATCTTAGATTCAGGTTTCAGGTCTCTAGAAAATGGCAGAGATTATCCTGTTTTCAATCCCTAGTAGGACTGCCTAGTCAGCTGCATACCTCAACTTTTGGAGTGAATTTCCTAAACGTTAAAATGTTGTTGCAATCACCTTTTCTATATTCAAAACATTTAAAATCGAGGAAAAATCAAATAACGAGCACAGTCTGAATCGCAAGCCTTCGATCGAGGTCTGCGGGTGACGTCATCACTATTAGCATCTGTGGCGACGTCACTCGCAGACCCTGCCTCCTCAAGAATTGGTGAACCTACGCCTTATTAGGAAGAGCAATCCTGTTTACGATTGTTGTATAAAAATGTCGAAAATTCCAACAAGATCCAGAGGCGTTTTCCCGCGTCTCAAATGTTTCAAAACATTTTTCAAAACTGGTCTAAGTAATGTCACCATGACGTCATAATTTCTCGGCGCGAGAAAATGGTTTGAAAATGTGGATTGGATTGTATTTCGAAACGGTTTGAACCAAATTTGACGTGACGTCATAGGTTTATCGCGAGAATGTACTGTTTGAAAACAGTTTTGAACCAGTTTGAAAAAAGTGGACGCGAGAAAACGCCTCACTCTTTCATTGCACAAACAAACTAGCATCTGCAAAAAGTTTCTTTCTGACGATTGAAAAATAAATAATTCTCGTCAAAAATAATTTTCTGTAACTTGAAAACATTACCTACATATTTTAAAAACTGCTGATTGCATCACTCGTTAAACAATAAACATTGTCCACACATGTTAGGAAAATCTAACCCAAACAAAATAATATACTTTGACGTCAAATTGGCAACGCAGCACTCCTTGCCTTAACCTTTTAGAATTGTTTTAGGGCTAGCTCCAAGCTCTTGTATAGGTGTACAGTGCCTCTAGTGCCTCTATACAAGACAGTGGCGACAATAGAGGGGCTCATTTTTGATTGGCTGCAGAATATCGGCTATGTTTTGTCGAAAGTTATTTGTGTTTAGCGTTCGATTCTATGGAGATTTATGAAATACTTCGTTTGAATAACCACGGGGCCCCGCCTTTCATCATTCTCGTCCCTTGAAATGTGGTCTAGAATGACGTATCCCAGATTGTCATCATCCCCATTGCCATCCCCTAATAATACGGCCTCCAATATCTTCCATTATAAAATATAGATGAACTAACAAAACAAATTCAACAAAAAACTACAAGAAGAATCACTTAAAGAACACCAAACACGTATTTACATTTTGCAATTTTAGGTTAGGAATATGAAAATAGAACATGACTTGCCACTGCCAAAGTTCACCACTGCCGACTTCAACGTGTCGTTCAATAATTCCTTTTGTGAGCCAAAATAGCGCCCGCCACAGTCAATTTTGGGTCGGCACTAAAGCGGCACAGTAAACTGCGGCCGTATTTCAATCCTAATATATTTTTGTTTATACTATTTGTGCCTGTTATTGACTATTTTGTGAGAAAAAATTAGAACAGAAAGAAAAGAAAGAACAAATACAGTATTGAATAAGTTTGACAAAACATAGCGGGTGGGCGGAGCTTAGGCGCTAACGTTATTTGTGTAAAACCATTTGATCCTATGGAGAATTATGCAATTTTGTGTTAATATAATTTTGTTTTTTTATTTGTGCCTGTTATTGACTATTTTGTGATAAAAAGTTAGAACAGAAAGAAAAGAAAAGACAAATACACTATTGACTGAGTTTGACAAAACATGGCGGGTGGGCGGAGCTTAGGCGCTATTGCCGCCACTGTCTTGTATAGAGGCTGTAGTTGTATTCCTTTCAAGAGTTTGAAACACTCGAGCTACTCGCTCCGGTGTTCAGTCGCCCCCAATTTGCAGGGAACAGATGCGTGGTGCAATAAACACTTTTCGAAAGGAAAAAGCGCGTGAAGCCCCGGAGCTGTTCCGGAGCTCGTCCTATGTGTGAAAGGAATAGAACTACTGTAGATAGGTGTTCCTCAAGCTCTCAAACACCCTTGGCTATGTTCCGATATCAACTGTCAGTAATGAATTTACTGGACGATTTTCCGATATTTATTTTCAGTACACTGGAGTCAGGCCGTGTTCTTTTTTATTATCATTTTCGTCGATTTGCTCCGAAATTTTGACAGGCACGTGACTAGATCAAACAGTTTCTATTTACATATAGCTGTATTCCTTTCAAAAGTTCGAAGCACTCGAGCTACTCGCTCCGGTGTTTAGTCGCCCCCAATTTGCAGGGAACAGATGCGTGGTGCAGCAAACACTTTTCGAAAGGAATAAGCGCGTGAAGCCCCGGAGCTGTTCCGGAGCTCCTCCTAGGTGTGAAAGGAATACAACTTATCACGTGCATGTCAAAATTTCGGAGCAAATCGACGAAAAAGACGACAAAAACGAACACGGCTTCAGTCGACTGAAAGACCACAAGAGTACGCTAGTGAAATCGGAACGGCAATTGACAGTAAAATCGGCACAGTAAATCCCAGTACTGGCAGTCGATATCGAAACATAGCCCTTGGGTGTTCCTCTAGACTTCTAGAGTCTGTCCGAGAGTCTCGGCTTCGTTTTTGGTAATCGCGGTCATATGGTGTAGCACCATTGTCGACGTCATTAATTAAATCGTCAGCTGTGTGCGCCAGTGGTCGTAGTTTAGAATTTAAATTTATGATGAAAAATATTATTTAATTTCGATAAGCATAATAGGCGAAGAGGAAGATGCTCACGAGATCTAAAAAACAGTTGTTTTAAAATGTTAATTAATAATGTATTATCGTCACCAAAAGTAACTGGGACACAAATAATGCATAATAATCTCCTGGACTAATTCTACTGTCATTCATTTCAATGCATTTAATGCATAGTTTGACAAATATTTGACAAGAAAATTCATATAATAGGATAAGAGCTAATGTGATGGTGTCCCAGTTACTTTTGGTGACGATGGTACCTAGTAAAGCCAAGCAGGCATGCAAAAAACAAAAGCCTACGGAATCATTACCTCTGGTGCAAACACTCACTGCTCACGTCATCACTGATGCTTTGGCTTGGTGGGGGAAAGGAGATTTGAACTTCAAAGGCCTTATGAGGATAGGCTATCCTGAAGTAATAGTGTGTATTATCCTTGAGGTAACGTAACAGCCAAGCTTTTCCATGTAAAAAATTCCACCACAATGGCAGTTTCACATTTGCCCTTTCCTTTGCCTTATTGCCAAGAATGAAGTGTTACCAACCGATGTATTTTGATTTGAAAAAAAAAAAACAACTAACAGCGCCCACAAAAAATTTGAAAAAAAAAAAAGATAAAAAAATCCAAAATCGAGAAAATAGTATTAAACTCACGGTGTAGAAGGCTATTCTCGGAATATGTAGCCTTCTGCAACTTGTATTTCAACATACTATTAATAATAATTACTTCCCGCCTTTTCCAAAATCTGTTTCCAGTATCCAATCATTGCGGACAAATGCAAGACATGGCAACGTCGCCGTACAATGTGCGCAAGTTCCTCGCGTCAAAATAATTCGACTGTCAAAAACAGTCTGAATCTGACAGACATTTCTACACCAGTACCACTGGGTAGGAAACGGTTTGTTGAACAATTTAAGCAATTTTCACGTATTTTCAGTCGACAATTTTCTATTTAACGAAAAACCGGACATTTTCCGCGTCGTAAAAACCGTTTGCGACGGCCGTGTCACGCCGTTAATCAAAAGAAAATCGCCGTGTTACGTCACGCTGGCAACAAGGCCATTTTGATTTTCGCTAGTTTGGGTATTTAATTTATTTATTTATATTTTTTCCACTTCGGGATTTTTTCCTGGGATTTGTGTGTTTTTGTGACGAAGAGAGAGAAAAATTATCAAAATTCCGGTGCCTACGAGAAACAGGGATACCGTACACGGTAGCGGTGAAATGAACAACAAGAGGAAAAACAGGGGAGGCTCTGTCAGGTATGTACTGAATTTTCCTTTTTGTTATTCACTATTTTGAGTTGATGGCAAAATTTACAATAATAGTAACAATAATACAAAAATCGTATTTTTATCTAATATTATTCACGAAACCCAATTAATTGTCATAAACTATGCACCTATTTGTTTAAAGTATTTTGAACACTTCAAGGTCTAATCAACCATTATTTGGCAAATAATTATTTTCTCTCCATAAAATGCACTTTCTTTGTTACAAAATATTACATTGTTTTAATGCCACAATCCACATAAATGTAATTTTGTGTTTCACCAAAACACTATCAACATCAAGTACTTAGCCGAATTTTTCTAATTTCAATCTGCTAATGTCCTTTTGATGATTAAATTCAGAATAATCTTCAAATAAATATGTTGTCTCTTGAAAGGCACCCTAAAGTACTATTTTTATACCTGCCTCAGGACAATCTTATAGGTAAAGGGTCATTATATTGCTGTTCCATTATTACTAGTAAGGAGTAGATATATTTTTTTATGTTTATATAGTAACTATTTGGTCTTCAAGTAAAAATACCAAGAAATACTATCCTCAGATTCTTGTTAACATTGTGACTCAGAAAATATTCAGTGATTATTGTTGTCTTTTGGTGTTCTTAGTGCTTACCTTATGATAAATATAAGTAAATAATTGATATGATGATATGAATACATATAATCTTCTATTTCAGTTTATTATTGATTACTCACAGTTTGGGTTTACATTTTTGATTTAATTTATGTGTGTTTTTCATAATAAATTATCTACTTTATTTATTCAAATTTTATCATCTCAATACATAACAAACAATCAATGTTGTTGCATTGACTAAAGAATATTTTTTTATGCAATCCAAAACAATTCTTAACATCTTTAGACAGTTCATTTTGTTGATAATAAGTAGGCTTTTGATAACACATAGTAACTTTTGGATTTCATTCTGTGTGAAAAATACTTAGGTTACCTTTGTAATATGCAAGGTAATATGTATTTTTTCTACGAGCGTGTGCAAAATGCTATTTCCTGAACTGCCTCTGGTGAGAGACTATACTTTTTCTACAGCTATCAAATGAAACAACAACAGTATCAACCAGATGCAAATTACAATTGTGCTACACTGCTTGCTCTAGCAATTAAAACAGACTATCGATGTTAGTTGTTTTCTTGCATTCTATAGAGTTTTTGAGGTTTTTTCTTGGTTTTTTAGTATCCCTGGACCTTGCAGTTTGCAGTGCAAGTAATATGAACATGCCCTTTGTCTCCTGTGTTTTCGCAAATAAAAACTTAGTAGGAATGGACGATTTCTCTAATAGTCGTAGAAAAAAAATGTTTCCACATGGTGCTGTGAATTTTTGCAGCATGAAAATGTCAAATTTGCAGAAAAACCAGTTGATTGTTTAACTCTTTGGGTTTATCATAGTTTCAAATTCATCCTCTTGTCAAGAAAATTCCTCAGGGTACGTCTGATATCCATGTTGAGAAAGACTTTGAGAAAGACAGTGGGTGGAAATCGGCTGGTTATCTTTCTTCTCAATTGTTACTCCACTTTTTAATCAATTTGTAAAATAAAACCATGGATGTTTTTGGATTCCTTTTTATACCAAAGGTATCTTTTTATTTGCAAAAAAACATAACATGCTAACAAAATCATTTGTATCTAGGCCCAGTTTCACAAAGTGTAGTAAACTACGAGTTATGAGGTAACTACTAGTTAAAACGAAAACAGTATTTCACAATTGACGGTTCAACGTGACACCTTTAGTTAACCAGTAGTTGAATTAACCTAAGGATGCGTATGAGTTAACTATGAGTTAGCTGAAATGCCTCGTTTAGTTCAAAAGTGTCAAGTTTGAAAAGGTAAATTTATGGAATGAAAACTTTTGCATTTCTTTTTCCGTTAGTGATACAATTGGAATTAAAATCTGCTCCCACCCTTCTCCAAGCATTTTCTTCGTTTTTTCCACGTCGATGCGCCGCTTTTTTACATTCTATAATGAACTTATATTTTTGCACGAGAGACACTAATAAATACTCTTCTTCCTTTGAAAAATTCGCAGACCTTTTCTCGCTTGACTTCATGATTTAAATTTGAACTTTGAACAGGAAACACGACACAAAACCCAATATTGAATTGAATAGGTATCTGTGAAATTTTACTGCCACTGACAAAAATTAATGACAAATCACAAAAAGTGAAGGTATAGTGAAGTTTAAAGAGGCCTTTTTTTATTTTTCAAGGTGGTTTTTAAAATTTTGTCAAAAAATCAAGTACCAACCTTTGAGAAATAAAATTCAACCATTAGTCATTTAACCAACGATTGTTTGTTTAGTGTGAAACACGTTAATGAGCGACGTCCCAGTTAACCCCTGACCCCTAGTTGACTGACCAGCGCTGGTTACCACCGATTGTGAAACTGGGCCTACAGAAATTGGACACAATACTAAAATATTGTACACAGTTCACATAATTGTACATACTCCCACCTTTGAAGAATATCTTCAAAAAAAAAAACTCGCAAATAAATTAAATTAAACAGAAATAATTAGGGAATCCAAACCACGTGACTTTTGCCAACCAGCCGGCATTTTGAAATTTTTATGAGGTTAGAATACGGGTTGTTACATGTCAACGATGTCAGTATTGATAAAGCCTAGTACTCATAACAGCGAAATTCGCTGTTTTTTGACATTGCTTCGACAATTTGACGTTTTATGTGTTAATCAAACGTCAAAAAAGAGCGAATTTCGCGGTTATGAGTACTAGGCTTAATCCCGTCAAAATAAAAACATATGTTTTTTGTTTATTATTTGGCAACCAGACGCCATTTGGACAGGTCGTTGGATTGCCTAATTGATGCGTATTTGTATCAAATAATCAATTCACCATATTAGTTAGGTTAGGAAAAATCTGGCGCGAAATTTAAAATGGGTTCCTAAACACATTTCAACAAATTTGACAGCAATGTATTTCTTATGGGGGATTCAAAAGAGTGATTTTCAGACGGGAATATCTTGGGGTTCTGGGCATTTCTTAGTATTTGAACCTATTATACGTCAAACTTTGAACATATTTCTCTATAATTCATGCTCTAATTGTTTTTTTAGACCTCTGAATTGAAAATACAAATGATTTTAATTAAAAGTGTCTGTTTTCGATGGACGTACGTCGGGTCTAAAACCAGCTGTAAGAAAGTGAGGTTCTGTGTTGTGTTATGATTCATCGATTAAAGGCGATTAACCAGTCGGTCATAGTTGACAGATAATCAATGAAGCAAACGTCATTTGTCAACCAATCGGTTATAAATGACGTTAAATGCATCGTTTATCTGTCAATATAACCGACTGGTTAATCGCCTTTAATCGACAAAGGTTGGTGAATTGTTTATTTATTTATTCATCACTAGTTCAGTTATTTGTTTTTCCATTTTTTTGGATTATTGAAGTACCATCGTCACCAAAAGTAACTGGGACAGCATCATATTAGCTCTTGTACTATTATATGATTTTAGATGTCAGGTATTTGTCGAACTATGAATAATTTAAGGTGTATCTAGGTTAACTTGGAATAGTCCAGGAGATTAATATGAATTATTTTTGTCCCAGTTACTTTTGGTGACGATTGTACATCTACTAACACTAACCAAGTATGTAGGTACACTTTTTAAATTGGTAATATTTTTATTTTAACAATGTTTATTCAACTTTCAAACACTCTCTCAGTAAATTAACATATTAAAAAAACAATTTATACAACTCACTTCCCTAACAAACGTTCTATCACGTCTACAGACGCTTTTAAAATTAAGTCCCCATAAGACATTATAATTTTTGAACTAGGAACCCGCGCCAATTTGCGATTCTAACCCAACTAATATGGTGAATTATTGTTGAGTTCTTCTTGAAGCGGTACTTAGTGGGCAAAGATAGCGTACAGATCAGGTAGTTCTATACAAATTGCAGTTTGAATCTCAGCGACCCTCTTGATTCCATCTTTTCATGCATGTAGACTGATACCTAATTGGGCCCAAGGGCCACTTGAATGGAGGTTTGGCATCATTTTTGATGAGGACCAAATTACCTTCTTTGATTATGGTAGGTGCTTCTTTCCCTTTACTTATACTGGACATGAAGTTGGGAAATATATTGTGTTGAAAACTGTTTCCAAAATTGCTGAAACAGCTTCTGGACGTGCTTGAACCGAGGGGTCAACCAGCCAAAGGGAAAACGTCCAGGGATTCCCATATTTGGAAATACTTTGGTGAATTTTCAAGTATTCCCAGTATTCTTTAGTATTCCTGGATATTTCCAAATTATTCCTAGTATTTTCCAGGTAGTTCTAAGTATTTCCCAATTGTTACAAAGTATTCCCATGTATTCCTAGTTATTTCCATCCTATTCCCAAGTATTCCTAATTATTTTTATTATGTATTCCTATGTTGTTTTTATTAAAATAATTTCCTATGTATTACTAGAGGGGATGTGACCCAAAAATGAAAGTCAACAATCCCACTTAGAACAAATATTTAAACCGCATCTTGCTGCGATCAACCGTTTTCGAGTTAGGGCGATTTAAAGTGACGAACGCCTAACGTGACACCGGCTTCGGTGGCACAGTGAAAATATGTGTAAAATTTTCCAAAATAAAAGTCAACAATCCCACTTAGAGCGAATTGCAACCACTCAAAGTATTAGAACACGGTTCACTGACGACTGAACAAACATAAGGGTGCGATTTCGGCGGTTAGCCGGTGTGTGTGACGTCACAAGTTCCCACAAAATTTGTCTTCATAAGGAGATCTATGTATTTTGAATGTACGACTGCGGTTTTCACAAGAGATTTTAGATTTTTTGTCTTGATTTAAGTAGTTCAAGTTGTTTTTTTTGAGTCACACTCCCTTTAGGAGTTATTTTTGTTACAGCCTGTGATATAGGCGTTTGAAAAATAGCTAGTCAGAAAATAGTACTTAAAATGTTTGCTAGTGTACATTTGAAAGCCTTTTAATCGACTTTTTAATATCACTTTTAATCAACAAAGAAATACAGGGAACAAACAATGGCTAGACCAATCAGGACTACGACAGGCCAAAGATCTACTGGGTAGCTACAATCAGAAGAGATCTGAACTGCTGGTCAACCTTAGCAAGAAAAGTCTCAAAACTCTAACCGGGTTTCTCTCGGGTCACCTCACCATCTTCTACTGAACTGCGATGCCGTAAGCCGCTCAAGAATGAAGAACTTGGGAAGTCCCCTTATACAGCTGGAAGACATTCCAGCCCTGGAACCGCTAGACATCCTAAAATTCCTAAAGGACCTAGGACTAGAGGAGCTGCTTGAAGCAGGAAACCCGAACTTAGCAGCAGAAGGAGGGGTACAATAGATCAACCTTGGTCGCAGTGCAACTGACACCTCCAACACATACATACATACATTTGAAAGCCTTTTAATCGACTTTTTAATATCACTTTTATTCAACAAGGAAATACAGGGTGTCCCACCACGATGTGCCTATATGTGAAAAACTGTGTGAAGAAAATTTTTCAAAATTTCACAGTATACTAATGTCAATGGGGGCAACCCGGCTAAAATATTTTCAAGACGGTGGCACTTCCGGTTATACCGAAAGAAGATGTCAACTCGCTTATTGTAAATGAGACATCCTGTATATGATTGCATATTTGGATTCTACATAAAATTCTGAGCAGATTTAATGTGATATCCCTTTTACCTAAGTTCAACTGTTTTGGAAATATTGACAGTCGAAAATGGACTTTTTGCAACTTTGACAGGCTGTAAAATCTAAACAGTTAATTTTAGAGGAAAACAGATTTTACATTCCTATCTTAGATTTTCATAGACTATCATTTGACACCAACTTTGAATTTAATGAAAATATTTTACCCGGGTTGCCCCTGTATTTGTGTTGAAGTCATCAGGGCTGGGACTCTGTAACGGATAGAGATTATTATGCTATGGCACTTGCTGTCTTCTTCTCTCTTCCCGAAATCAATAGAGAGGGGACAACAATAGAGATAGAGAAAAGTATCCCTATTCATTACAGAAGAGTCCCAACCCTGTATCACTACACCTTTTCTATTTCAGATTGTTTCACTTGTATTTCAGATTCATCAAGTCTAGTTCAGAATGCGTCAATTGTATTCCAGTTGCTTAAGTTTAATTTCAGAAAGTGTTATTTGTATTTCAACTTTGTCAGTTGTAGTTCAAAAAAGGTAATTTGTGTTTTAGTTTGGTCAGCTGTATTTCAGAAATAGTCATTTGTATATCAGTTTGGTTACTACTTCAGAAAACGTCATTTGTGTTTGAGATTATTTATTTGTAGATCAGAAATTGTAAATTGTATAATTGTATTGCAGAATTCGTCGAATGTATTTCAAATGTTATCAATCTAGTGTAATAAATAAAATTTATAATAGGTCACCCATACACCTAGCTTGCGTCTTGATTTGGGAAAATCTGTGTAGGTATCTGCGCTCGGCGCTCAAATTTCCATGCGCGTCACATTACATAGGATGTATTTCCTATACTCCTAATAAAATAAATATCTATTATTATCTGAAATACAATTATTAATGATTTTTGAACTACATCTGACAAATTCTAAAATATGATTCTCACATTTTCTGAAATACAATCAACCAATTTAAAATACAATTGACTCTTTCCGAAATAACATTACCTAATCTGAAATATAATTGACGCTTTCCGAAATACTATTTACTTTGTTAGGCCGGGATTACCTAACTCCTAAGCCTACTCCTTGATTTTCAATGCTTAATACCTTATTCTTGATTCATAAGAAGTTAACAACATCTTTTTGAATGAGAGCGTCCATCCAAATGCTTATTTCCTAATTGAATCAATTACAGTTTTACAGATAAAACGCAAATCTCTGGAATCACTAGACCAAGCACTAGATACAAATGAATAGTTTTTCATCTGTTACGTTTTACTTCGCCTTTCACCAGACTACTCCAAATTTGGAATTTGAGGATTAGGGCTCGGATTAGGGGCCTCAAAAAATAAATAAAAAAAGCGTCAGACGACTTCGTGGCGCCTGACGTCATCTCGGCCTTGATGGCATACGACGATTCTGATTGGTTTAATATTGACACATGCGCATCAATGTATGTATTCCCAACTGCATTCCCATGTATTCCCAACTGTATTCCCATGTATTTCCACTTTCCGCCCTGTATTCCTAAGTATTCCTAAATAATATCCGATAGCCTCAGATAGCTGAACATATATTTCTTAATGATCTAACAGAATTTTTTGAGCATTCTTTAACCAAAAAAAATCGAAATTTTCACTGGAGATTTGAATATTAATATAGAGAATATACAAAACCCTCATGAAACATCTATGTGTATTGACCATTTATTTGTTAGAAAAAAACTGAAAATAAGCAATTTAAAATTCAAATCATTTATATTGAATACTGATATAACAGACCACTATCCAATCATGCTGAATGTTAATTATAATAACTATGCTGATGCTGATACTCTTAATAAATCTAATAAACCATTAAACTACTATAACCAAATAAACTATAACCTCTTAAAACAACAATTGGCAATACAGTATTGGTCAGCAGAAATCATGGGAACGAAAGACCCTGAAAAAGCCACAAATTCTTTTTTAAACATATTCAAGAAATCCATGCAAAATTCCACTTCCCCCTATAATCCCAAATTAAAGAATGGATTACAACCGGTCTGATTACATCAATAAAACATAGAGATAAATTGAAGAATAAACTAAAAAAAAATTTTACCGAGGAACAAAACACGATTTATAAAATATACAGAAACAAACTAAACAACTTAATTAAGAAACAAAAATTTAATTTTTATAAGAATCAAATTGAAATTAATAAAAACAATATTAAAAATATATATAAGATCATAGCGGATGCAAAAAACGAAAAAAGGAAAGTGAAGTCTTCCAATTATATGTTTGTTGATAAAAATAATCACAGCTTTTCAAACACACTCGAGATGGCAAATTTTTGCAATACATATTTCAATAACATTGGTGTGGAAATGGGAAAAAAAAAAACAACCCGCAATACCCTACCACTATAAAAGAAAGCCTTCAAACCTCTTTATATTTAAGACCAGTTACAGAAAGAGAACTTATAAAACAAATATCTTCACTAAAAAACGATAGTGCTCCAGGAAAGGATGGAATTTCCACAAGGATTATTAAGCATGTACATATGGAAATAATCAAGCCCCTAGTGTACATTATTAATTTAATTTTTGAAACAAGTATTATACCATACCTAGTCATTTTAAGGAATCAGTGATTACCCCAGTTTACAAAAATGGAGAAAAAAATAAAATTCAAAATTATCGCCCCATTAGTTTGATAAATAATTTTGCAAAACTTTTCGAAAAGTGCCTAAAAGACAGACTTGTAAAATTTTTTTAATTGCAATAATGTACTGTCCCCAAATCAGTATGGTTTTTCGGAGGGACTAAGTACGGCAGATGCTATGTATTCCCTGGTATCAGAAATGACAAGCAATCTCGCTGAGAGTAAAAAGGTCATAGCGGTGTTCATGGACCTTGCGAAGGCGTTTGATACCGTGCCTCATCAAAAACTCCTTGATGTTTTATCACATTATGGTGTTCGAGGCATGGTATTGGAACTGTTTAAAATCTATCTCTCCGAAAGAGATCAATTTCTGAAGCTAAATCAAACACTGAGTCACCCCTTAAAAATAAAAATTGGTATCCCACAAGGCACCATCTTAGGACCCATTCTTTTCATTACCTACATCAATGATTTACTAAAATTGAACATAAATGGTAAGTTGATATCCTATGCTGATGATACGGTTATTATCTTTACTGGTAAGACATGGGAGGAGACAAAAGAGAGAGTGTCGAGGGGTTTTGGCATCGTCAAAAAGTGGCTTGACTCATTCAAATTATCGGTCAATTTATCCAAAACTAATTACATATAGTTCATACCAAATAAACTTGTTGTTGTGACATCGATGACGCCATTTTTAAAATCGTTATCGCCAACCGTGAAAATATTCGGCGTCGGATTGACTTAATTGGAATTTGAATTTCCCGCTGTCCATTCAGTTGGTAACACCACTTCAAAACATGTAACGTTGCCAAATTAAATTCTTGACAATTTGAATTTTGATTGCGTTTTGGTAGTTTACGAGATTTTGGTTTGTGCTATTATTTGTGAGCTTGTTTTTTAAAAGCAGCTTGTAGTGCGAAGTGTACAAGATGCCGAAGCAGCTGAACAGCCGTTGCAAAGAACTAATCGCATCCTTGTTACAATATTTCAAACGAGAACGCGATACGATAATTATGGCCCTTTATGTCCCTTAAATGCTGTTAGGAAGGTGAGTTTATTTCGTGGACCAAGGACCAACTAGGAATTTTCAATTTGGACTTTATTTTCTCTCATTTTTAGCAGGTAGCAAAGGCGTTGAACTTTAGTAGGTATGTCCACTGTCTGCGCTATTTCAAAGGCAGTCAAAAATAACGAAGTTTTGGAATCGCCTTCTGAGAAACGATGTACTTCGAAGAGAGTCTGTGATGTTTCAAAGCTCGATAGCAGTGCTTTGTACCAGTTTGTTTTCTTGGACAAGACTTGGATTTTTTCAAAATGGTACTTTTAACCGCTTGTGGCAAGACAACAACAAGCGAATAGTTAAAACTACCAAAGTTGATGGTGAAAGGTGAATATAAACATGAATACAGAGAGCAGTTGTATTATATGTACAAAGAAATACTTTTTTTAGATATATCATACTTCATGCTAGCACTGAAAATGGATTCATTGAAGGTGCATCTCTCGTATTCTCATCGAAAACTCAACTTAACGACTATCATGGAGAAATGAATCAGCAAAACTTTTTACGTTGGTTCGAAAATCAGCTGTTGAAGAACTTGAGGAGTGAACCGTGAACCCTCTGTCATTGTTATAAACAATGCTCCTTACCACAGAATGTTATTAACGAAGACACCTAATAGTTCGTTAACCGAACAGAAAGTTGAGTATCCAAATACAGCATTGAAATCTGAACTTGTGACCATTGTTGCACGGTAAGTAAGTATACCTACAGGCTACAATACCAAAATTGTTTGCATTTTATGCTCAACTTCTCAAGTATTGCTTTTTTCAGGAATAAACCAACAAAAAAGTATGTGGTAGATGACTTAGCAGAACAGTATGGACATAAAGTTTTACGACTACCTCCATACCACTGTACCTTTAACCCGATTGAACTTATCTGGGGAATAGCAAAAAACTATTATAACCAACATATTGTTATTTATATTATAACCAACATATTGTATATTACATTATAACCAACATATTGACTCAAGATGCTTGTTTAAAAATGTGGCGAGAGGCACTGGGAACTGTTACCCCTGAAATGTGGAAAAATTCTATCAGACATACAGAAGGAATAATTGACAAGTGGTATAACAGGGAACAAGTAATGGATAGGCAAGAGGTTCTTCCACTTATTATAAATGTTGATGAAGACTCTAGCGATTCTAGCGATTTCAGTGATCCAGAATAATTGGAAATATTCTTGATGGTTCAAATATTCATATAAAATTGAATTATTTATAGTATTCAGAGTGGATGTAAATAAAATAGGTACTGAGCGTTATTATTATATTTTATGTGATGATTGACAAATGGGTTGTTATTAAATATCTATTAAACCCAGCTTTGAAACATTGTTTATAATTCAAGTAATAAATTTTTGCATTATATTATAATATAATCCATTATTGTTTCTGAAAATATTTTGACAAAAGGAAAATATGCAAGAGACGGCAACGCTGTGCCGGCCGAGCTTGACAACCCGACTATAAGTTTATTTGGTATGAACTATAGCCTTTTCTGTGACGGACGCAAATAGACCAAATTTTATTGAAATTCAGACAAGCAAGGAGAAGAACAGTCATATATCAGCAGTGAAGAAAGCTAAATATTTAGGTATAGTTGTTGATCAGCATTTAAAATTGGGTAGACCATATATCTTACCTAACAAAGAAATGTCGCTTCTTGATTCATAAATTTTATATTCTGAGAGAATTTCTCGGTACGAGAATGATTATATTGGTGTACAAATCTCTGGTAGAATCATTGTTGCGATATGGCCTTATTGTGTGGGGGGGAACATATAAAAGTAACTTGCAACCTCTAAATGTAATACAAAATTCCATCTTAAAAATAATGTTCAGAAAAGAAAGGCGCTACTCAACTAAATCACTATATGACAACAACATTTGCAACATAAACTGCTTATACATACACTCCATTTGTACATATATACATAGAAAAGAAACCCTAAAAAAATTCGTACACCATCATCATCAAACCAGAGCTAATGTTAATAGACACCTAATAATACCTCAAAATAGAAAAACAATAAATTTAAAATTTGCTAATTACTTAGCGCCAAAATTTTATAATATGATACCAAAGAAAATCAAAGAAATAGGTAGGATAAAAATGTTTAGTGAGAAGAGCAAAGTATTTATTGTAGATAATTATGAATCATTTTCTAAACTTATGTTATAGGATAAAAAATAAATAAAATAGGATCAAGTTGCCATAAACAAATTATATTGTACTTTAACCTCGACTTTAACAAACCCATACAAAATATAATGTCCTCTAAGATAAACCTTTATGGTAAAAACAGGTTGTGTTTATTACTATATTATAAATAGTTAACAATATACTTGGTGCATACAGAGGTATTAAACCTCTAGGTGCCAACAAAATAATTTTTAAATACAAAATACATGTATTGTGAAAGAAAAAAAAATTATTGTAAAAAATATTTAAACCTGAATAAAGATTATTATTATAATATAAATGTATTCCCAACTGGTCATAAGTATTCCCATGTTATTCCCTCTAAAATGTCCAGGGATTTCCAGATGTGGTTGACCCCTCGGCTTGAACCTGGTCCTGACACTGGATTTCTCTTTCAACAGGTTAGGTTCAGGAGGATAATTGATAGTACGACCAATCAGGAAATGAGATGGAGTGATTGGAAGAAGGTCATTTGGATTATCTGACATTGAAAAAAGTGGTCTAGAATAGGGAACTTGCAAGTGAACTAAAATTTTCCAAATTTGTTTTAAATCGATAGTTTATACTACAAAAAAAAGTGCTTCACACATAAACTAATGCAATACATAAATAAAAACAACCTATTAAACAATAATCAATTTGGCTTCAGGGAAGGTTGCAGCACGAAAGACGCACTCTGTAGGGTTACTGAAAAGATCCTGAAAAATCTTGATAAGGGAAAGAAGGTGATAGGAATTATTTTGGACCTTCAAAAGGCTTTTGACACTGTGGCACACCAAATTCTGTTGCGGCTCTTAGATAATATTGGAGTTCGAGGAATACCCAATAAGCTTGTTAAATCATATTTATCACAAAGACCTAATTATGTTATTATGGGAGAAGAAAAAAGTTCGAGACTGGAACTAGAGTTTGCCACAGGGTACTGTCTTATCAGCATTGCTTTTCAATGTTTATATAGATGGAATTTTGTCGGTACTGGGAGAAGGAGAGGTATTCTGCTTTGCACATGATACTGGTATCATTGTTTGTGGAGATGATTGGGAAGCTACTAAGAAAAAAGCCGAAACTGCGATGCAAAAAATTAAAAAATGGCTGGATAGTAGTTTACTCTCCTTGAACGTCAGAAAAACAAGATTTATTTCTTTTTCGCTATCATCAAAAGCACTGCCCACCTTTAGGGAAATTACCCTCCATAATGGTGATTGTTGTGGCAATGACCAGTGCAAATGTTCTGAAGTTATAGAAAGAGAGAATTGATTAAAATATCTAGGAGTATTTATAGATGAAAAACTAACATGGAAAAAGCACATAGAATATACCACTAACAAATTAAGAAAGCTTATACATAAATTCTATGAGATGCACAGTATTTTTTCATTTCAAACTTTAAAAATAATTATACTGTGCCTTTGTTGAATCAATTGTAAACTATGGCATTGTAGTTTGGGGTAACGCTGGTTCCACAGTCATGGCCAAATTACAAGTAGCCCAAAAATGGCTAATTAAAATTATGCTCTTCAAAAACAGACACTATCCTTCTAAACTAGTCTACAAAGAAAGTAATTTATTTTCACCAAACCAATTATACATAAAAGCAGTCATTAGATTTATGTTGAAAAGCTCTTATTACAAAGAACAAATTGTCCATGGACTAAATACTAGACATGCGGTACAAAATAATGTGGAGCTACAAAATCCCAAACATGCAATGTGCCAAAAACATATATACTGTGTAGGGCCAAAGGTGTTCAACTCACTTCCCCAGGAATTGAGAAATAAGACATATAAATCTGTTAAAAAGTTAATTAATAAGTGGATTGTAGAGAGTAACTTTACGGTTGAATATATTATCTTAAACTGATACATAATCTAAAAATAACTATGTATATCTACCATTACATTAACAACACACAGCTATTAAAAGTTAGATACCTTAGCTACTTAGTATGAGAATATATAGGTATATTAATTTTTTTATTTTTTTGATCTCACTTCATGTTATTTCATAATCATAATATTGTTAATATTAATAAAACCTCAAATGGCAAAACTTATTAAAGTCATACAGCGCACACACAGTATTATAAATACAATCGTGCGCTGAAATTTCTTGTTAGCAATATGGAGAGGTAAAGAATAGGCATAGTAGTTAGCTAATTATATGTGTATATTAAATATTATGTATTTATATAGTAAATATGTTTATTGTAGACTTTTTCTGGAACTTGCAAGTGAAAAAAAAATTGTGACAATTTTGACAAAAAGAAAACCTAAACACACTTGAATAACACAAAAATAGCACTGGGTCAGCAGAAGTTCGTTTGCTGCGTTTGTTGTTTACAAAATCTTGACGTCGCGAGCGCTGTCATATTGAAACCTCGCGTTTCCGCGCCAAAGTTTTTGATTTGAATTTCAATAATTTCTTTTTCAATTCAATTCAAATAAGCTTTATTGTCCTAATTTTTTCAAAAGATCATTGACAACGTATAGATTAAAATGGAAAAAAAAAACAAAACGATGTAATATCTGATCACTAGAAATATCTAAAATAAAATAAATTGAGAAATATGAAAATTCCCTATTCAGTATCCCTTCCACCTGAATAACCAGGGTATTGAACTCCTCAAATGTGAGGTTTCTATTTATGAGAGCCCTTTTCAAGTGGTGTTTTGCACTCTTGACAGCTGACTCCCATAACCCGCCAAAATTAGGTGTATATGGAGGAATGAATACCCATTTAATGCTATCATTACATGTATACCTAATTAATAAGTCCATTTTGATTTTTTTGTAAGAAAGCACCAAGATCCCTTAACTCATTATTGGCTCCTCTAAAGGTACTTCCATTGTCTGAATAAATTGTAGATGGCAAACGTCTACCTGAGATAAATCTTTTGAAAAGCTAAAAAAGCTTCACGTGTTAAATTACTAACGATTTCCATATGTACACTTCTCGGTATATTGCCTGTACCAGTTTTATGTTTGGCCAAGTGTACAGTGGGAATCATTGCAATTGGCACATACTCTTTTAACGTCTCTCGTATAAGGTCAAAATTTTAACCAATAAATCTATTCAGTGCAGCGGTGTACGTAATATTTTTATCATTTTAATCAACAATCTCGTCAACAATATAACAGTACAACATTACCCCGCAGAAACGTAATATGTAACATATAAATCAACATAGAAATCAAAAACCAAACTTAACACAAAATCATGAATTAAACTCAACACTAATTTGCAAAGCATACATAATTTCGTCCTTTAAAAGTTTATTAAAACCATTTAATGTTCACCACTGATTTATCAATTTGACACGATTTTGACATTATAAGTACGGTCACAGAAAAAAAAAATGTATAGATGAAAAATGGTGAGATTTTCCCATCACAGAAAAAAAAATAGGGTATCATAGACGGGGAAAAAGTAACATTTTAGCGCTTGCTGTGTTGTGACAAACCACACCTCGCACTAAAATCTAGTATTTTTTCCCTTGTATAATAAATAACTATTAATTAGTTTAGCACCTCTTCCTGGTTTATTTGAAATGAAAAAAGGACCTGCATAGTCAATCCCAGTGGTTTAAAATGGAGAACTAGTTGTAATGCGTATATCTGGTAATCCTCCCATTGGATATAGTGCAGGTTTAGGGCTAAATTTAAAACAAGTTATACAAGCCTTTACTGTTTTCTTTGCCAAATTGCGACCACCAATAAGCCAATAAAATTGTCTAATAGATGCAAATAGTAATTGCGGACCAGGATGGAGCAAATATTTATGTTTATTTTATAGTGTGTTTATTTTAGTGGCATGCAGACGTAATAATTAAAAATTGATGAAAATTTTTCTTGCCTCCACTGGGATTTGAACCTAGGACCCCTGCATTTCCAGTGCAGCGCTCTAACCAACTGAGCTACCAAGACCTGTTGGTTAGAGCGTTGCACTAAAAATGCAGGGGTCCTGGGCTCAAATCCCAGTCGAGGCAAGAACATTTTTCATCAACTTTTAATTATTACGTCTGCATGCCACTAAATTAAACACAGTATAAATTATATAACAGACTCGATAACAGACAATAAAAACTTCTAAAAAATGTATGTTTATGTTCAAAAATTAACTTAGTAAGTGGATGAGCAGAATTAAGCAAAATAAGATGTTTGAAGTTATAAGGTAAGTAGGTATGTATTTTCCAAGCGTCCACCTACACGTAAAATTCCATCTTTATCAAAAAATGGAGATAAGGAGGAAAGCCTGTGGTTTTTGTCTAAAGTATTATGTTTGGCTAATGCCTTTAATTCCATATTGAAAGATTCTGGCTAATTTCACTGAAATTATGTTTACGTTATCCAGCTCTTCAATTGTCAAGCAACCTGTTTTCAAAGCATTATTTTTCTTGTTTTTTATATTGTTAAAAAACCTTATACACATGGCTCTGACTCGTTTAAGTTTCCTCAAAATTTCACCACTGGAATATCTTGGAATTCCACAAAATTTTAATAAAATTCTTCGGAATTTCATTGACATTTCATGTAGGTAATTTCTTAAAAATTCCTCGGAATTCACTAAAATTTTATGAGAATATTTTGAAATTCCACGTTCATAGCCGAAGATTTCTCAAAAGTCCAATGAAGATTCAAGAGATTTTTCAAAATTTATTTTCATAAGAATTTTTCGAAATTCTCTTTTAATAGCCAGGAATTTCTGGGAATATTTATGAAACTTCAAATAATTTCTTAAAAATTCACCGAAATACCGGGTGTCTACGAGATCAGTTTCGCGCTGGCATTTGCTGTTTTTTTTTTTCGATGGCAAAGATTTTTGGTATGGAGTGTAGGTTTGAGCAATGTCATCTTTTGACATGTGTGTCAATGTTACGTAACTCCGTAATTTTGAATGGCATCCCAATAATTTTTTCGCATTTTTGGTATCTGCGGATCATGAGTGTACGAAAACGTCAAATTTGAACATTTTTGAAGAAATTTTAGAACTCTGGATGAAAAGTTATTTTTGAACAGAAAGTGACGGAGCGGTCTTAAAATTGTTATTTTCAACCCACACATCCAGGCATCCAAAGTTGGAAAAATCACATTTTGCGTGATAACTCAATGAAATCAGTGAAATCACCCAACTTTCACAACAAGAGTTTTTTACCTTTTTCAAAATAAAACCAACTATGCATTGAAACTTTTCATTTATGTTAGTTTTTAATTATTTCCTTATTATTTTTATAATGCACTACTATAAATGATAAAACTACTTATAAATGAACCCCTGTATGAAGATCGCTTTTCAAAAGGAACTGGTGTTTTTTTTTTCTTGACAAGCCATTGACAAGATCTGTGGGCAAGATATGTTTATTTGTCATTGTTTGACATCTCGGGAATTTGTAAATACAAAGTTTGAATACAGGGGTTTATTTATCAGTAGTTTTATCAGTTATAGTAATACATAGTAAAAATATTGGAAAAATAATTAAAAACTGGATGAATAAAAAGTTTTAATGCATAGTTGGTTTTATTTTGAAAAAAGTAAAAAACATTTGTTATGAAAGTCGGGTGATTTCACTGATTTCATTGAGTTATCACGTAAAATGTGATTTTTTCAGCTTTGGAAGCATTTGGAGAACAAGCATAGGATAATAACTTGGCATTCGCATTTTTTTACGATTGTGTTGGTTGAAAATAACAATTTTAAGACCGCTCCGTCACTTCCTGTTCAAAAATAAATTTTCATCCATAGTTCTGAAATTTCTTCAAAAATGTTCAAATTTGACGTTTTCGTACACATCATGATCCGCAGATACCAAAAATGCGAAAAAATTATTGGGATGACATTCAAAATTACGGAGTTAGGACCATTTCCGGTCAAACCGGAAGTTACTAAACATTAACACACATGTCAAAAGATGACATTGCTCAAACCTACACTCCATACCAAAAATCTTTGCCATCGAAAAAGAAAACAGCAAATGCCAGCGCGAAACTGATCTCGTAGACACCCGGTATATTGAAATTTCATGTCATTACATGGGAATTTTTCGGAATATCACTGAAATTCCATGTTTTTAGCCGGAAATTCCTCTGCATTCCACTTGTGGAATTTTCTGGAATTTTACTAAAATTCAGTAAGAACTGAAATTTCACGTTGGGAATTTCAGTGTAATTTCATATACCTAATTATTTAGAATTCATTTAGGAATTCGTGTAATTCGATCGGAATTTCACTGAAATTTCATGTAATTCGAGAGGAACTAAAATTTCTAAGACTCAGAGGACTTTGGTAAAACTAATTAACCGATTTTAAAGAACTTTTATTTGTTTAATTGCAAAAAAACTAAGACAATTCCCTGTTGTTTTACAACTCTGATTAACTCTTTCATTAATTCCAGAAAAAGCTTATGTCAACAACAACCGTCAAAGAAACTGTGACAGCAACCAAAAGCGTTTTCATTTAGTGCACTCTGTACTGCACTGAACTGTTATGAGAATTGTAATTAGAGTACGTTCACAAAATCAAATAGGCACTACATATAAGTTAACACACCCCCTCAATTCTTATAACAAGGAGAAATGATAAAACAAACCTCGAAACAACCTATACCAAAATAATAATAAAAAACTTACAAATTTGTCATTACACAAAATACCTAAAAATAAAAATACTAACAAAATTTCCAAAAGTATAAATCAAGTAAATTATTTAGGGCAAACATTTAACTTATCCCTAAAATAACTAAATTTAGGTGCAGCCAGTGCTTTTGTGAAAATATCTGCCACTTGTTCAGAAGTAGACAAATATTTCAACTGAATTTTGTTATCTGAAACACACTGCCTGACAAAATGATGTTTGACATCAATGTGTTTGCTGCGTTTTGTTTCCAAGGTATTTGACATCTTAATACACGATTGATTATCTTCAAAGACACGAACAGGAAAAGTATCAATCTTCAATATTTCCGACAGCAGTTGACCAACAAATAAGCACTCAGTTGTGCAGTCAGACAAAGCTATATATTCTGCTTCGGAACTACTTAATGAGACTGTTGCTTGTTTTTTCGATTTCCAAAATACAAAATTATTGAAAATTTTTATACCAAAACCTGAGATACTTTTTCTGTCGTTAAAGTCATTGGCGTAATCTGCATCAACATATGCAGTAATTATGTCACTGTTTTGAGTTAAAGATTTTTCATATTTAAGTCCAAAATTTTCTGTATATTTCAAATATCTTAAAACGTTCTTCAGGTATGTCCAATGTTCCTGTGAATATGAATTTTGAAATCTACTAAAGAAATAAATTGAATAACTCAAATCAGGTCGCGTTCCTAACATTATGTACCATCGTCACCAAAAGTATCTGGGACAAAAATAATGCATAATAATCTCCTGGACTAATTCTAATGTCATTCATTTCAATGCATTTAATTCATAATTTGACAAATATTTGACAATAAAATTCATATGATAGTACAAGAGCTAATAGGATGCTGTCCCAGTTACTTTTGGTGACGATGGTACATTAAATATCCTACTAATTCTCTGTAAGGCACATTTACAGCTGTTTCAGAATCAGTAAATTTTAAACTTAATTTTTGTTGTACAGGAATTCTTGAAATTTTGCAGTCATACATGTTGAACTTGTTGAGAACTTTATGAATAAGATTTTTCTGACATAAAAACAATTTATTCTCATACTTTTGAACTGTTATTCCTAGAAATGTCAATGTAAAATCAGATTGATTTGGAGGAGACAGATCCCTCATTTCAAACTCTGACATCAATTTCTGTTTAAAAGCATCAAGTTTTTCCAGATAATTAGCAAAAATAAAAATATCATCAACATGTATAACTAGGCAAATGTCATTATTAAAATATAGACAAGGATCAGATTTTGATCTCTCAAATTCCAGCCCAATCAAGTGAGTGTGCAGTTTTGTGTACCAACATTTTGGTGCCTCGCGTAAACCATATAAAGATTTTTCAAATTTACAAATGTACTTACATTTTTCTGATTCTTTTACCTCCACACCATCTGGGATTTCCATATATACTGGTTGAGGCAAGTCACCATTCAAAAAAGCACACTTCACGTCGAGCTGACCAATTGTGAGATTTTTTTCTATACACAAAGACAATAACTCTTATTGAAAGCATCCGTGCTACTGGTGAATACATATCAAAAATTTCGCTTTGTTCTTGTTTGTAACCTCTAGCAACAAGACGCGCTTTTTTAATTTTAACACCATTCCCGCACTCTTTCACTGTAAAGACCCATCTTGAGTCTATCACATTCACATTGTTCGGTCTTTCTATGATTTTCCAGGTATTGTTCTTGTTTACAGCATCTAGCTCACACTCAATAGCCTTTCTCCAACCGTCATCTAAAGTCACTGCTTCTGAGTAGGTCTTAGGAACATCAGTTTCCAAATTTCCGGCAAATAATGCAGCCATCAAACTGTCGTCCTCAGAAAAATCCATCTGATATTCTTTGAATTTTTCGGGTTGTTTAATTTTCCTTTTTGGTCTTTGCTCATTGTCTCTATGCAAAAAATCTTCATTTCCATCGTCATCATTGTCATCTCTAGGATCTTCATTATTGTCACTAAAATCTTCATTACTCTCAGACGAGCTCTCAGAGTTATCATAATTTTCTTGTTCTTTGTCATCATAATCTTGGTTCACTTTCAATTCTTTTGTTGTGCTGGTGCAATTATTTTCAGTTTTTGTTTCATCGAAAACAACATTTCGAGCAGAAATTATTTTATTTTCTCTAGGATTCCACAAGCGGTATCCATTTTCTGTGTATCCTACATGAAACATTTTTTGACTTCTTGGATCTAGCTTATTCTTCCTGTCTCCTGCAGGAATATGCACATAACAGACACAACCAAAAATTCTTATCTTACTTAAGTTTGGCTTTTCACCATACCACAACTCTGCAGGCGTAAGGTTTCTAGGTAGAGTAGAGGTGGGAGATCTGTTGACCAAGTACGCTGAAGTAGACACAGCTTCTTCCCAAAAAGACTTCCCCATATTGGCTTCAAATATGAGACACCGAGCTTTGTCTAGAAGGGTTCGATTGTACCTCTCGGCCACCCCATTCTGCTCTGGAGTTCGTGGTATAGTAAATTCCATTTTGATACCTTTTTGATGACAAAAGTTCCTAAACTCATGAGAAATGTATTCTCCCCCATTGTCACATCGCAGTCTCTCTGGTAAAGTCTTGAACTTGTTTTCTACCATGGCAATATACATCCTAAACTTTTGAAAAGCCTCACTTTTATTTTCTGAGAAATAAACTGCTGCAAAGTGAGAGTAATGGTCAATAAAAGTGATGAAATACTTTTTGCCATTGTGAGAGACCGGATTTAGTGGACCACACACATCACTAGATATACATTTCATGATTTTATTCGCCTTTCTTTCTTCTGGTAAGTTATGAAAAGGTTTTCTAGTTTGCTTACCTTTTAGGCACACTTCACATGTCGTGGTAGGGGGGTATCTTGAAGAATGGCCCATCCTCCTATGCCATAAATCTTTTTCCTGAACTGAAGTTAGATTTGCCTGTACTGATGATGAATATAACTTCACAACATACAAGTTGCCTTCTAGGATGCCTTCTGCTAACACATTATCATTCCTTTGCTTTATGAAATTTTTTCCAGCTTCAGAAATTATTTTGTTTCCATTGGATTCAATATTCTTAACCGTAAGCAAGTTGTGGGTGAGGTTCTTGCAAACCAAAACATTTTCAAGCCTTATTTTTTGACCTATTCTGTTTCTAAGTGCATCACCCCCTGAATGTTAGCAGTCACACTCTGTCCTTCTTTGGCAACTCTTATCTTGTGGTTTACCTCCTTCTTTTGAGACAAAAACTTCTCAAATTCTGTTTTTACTAAGTGATTAGTACAACCGGAATCTACAACAAACTTTATCATGTTTCCTGTGCTTCTAATTTGATCTTTTGAATTATATGTTATAAAGGCAACCTCAGTATCTGTCTCTTCTTGGGTCAAGTTTGCTTTTTTGCCTTCCTTTTTCTTAGATGGCTCCTTATTTTTGGGACACTCGTATTTTTTGTGGCCCTTTTGCCCACAGCCATAGCACTTGAAAGGAAATTTCGAGGTGAATTTTTTCTTGAATTTTTGACCACCAGAAAAAGCACTTCCTTGACACTCACTTGGATTTTCTTCTTTGTGTTTTTGTTCTTCAGCAAGTAGCTTGCTCTTCACAAAATCTAAACTAATTGTACTAGTACCTTGTGAAAATAAGATATCGATAGCAGTTACTACACTTTGGTACTGGGGTTCAGTTATAGAGGCCAGCAATTGAGATACTACTTCCATATCATCAATTTTTCCACCAGCTTTACGAAGCTCAACTACTGTTTTCTCAAATTCTACTTGTACTCACTCAAAGATTTCCGGTTATTGTATCTCATGTTCCTGAGTTTTCTTTGAAGCTGAACTTGAGAGGCAACTCCTGTTTTATGATAAGTATTACACAAGGTATCCATATATTCCTTTGCTGTAGTCTTAGTTTTTATCATTTCTAAGACACTGTCACTCAGACATTGAACTATCAGGTTTCTAGCACGTAAATCCTTTTTCTTCCAAGCAGCCTGTTGGGTAATATCAGCAGGAATTTCCTCAGAAAGTACCTGCAGGACATCATGGTGCTCTAATAGCAGCTTCAACGGGAATTCCCAATTGACAAAGTTTGTTCCATCGAAAGGTTTTACGGGTATACTGTTTGTACCTGACCCTGACATGGTTTTCCTTCCATTGTCTTTCCTGTACAAACGTTTTTAAAACCTCTTTTGTGTCCAACAGCGTTTCACAAAATACCACTTTAAAATCACTAGTTTTACTACCCGTGGACCCAAAACACACTGGGCTACATAACCTCTAAGACTCAGAGGACTTTAGTAAAACTAATTAACCGATTTTAAAGAACTTTTATTTGTTTAATCGCAAAAAAACTAAGACAATTCCCTGTTGTTTTACAACTCTGATTAACTCTGTCATTAATTCCAGAAAAAGCTTAGAGATGTCAACAACAACCGTCAAAGAAACTGTGACAGCAACCAAAAGCGATTTCATTTAGTGCACTCTGTACTGCACTCGGTAATGCACTGAACTGTTATGAGAATTGTAATTAGAGTACGTTCACAAAATCAAATAGGCACTACATATAAGTTAACAAAATTTAATGTGAATTCTATGGAAACTCTGAAAAAATTTTACATGTATTTTCTTTTTCAGAATAACATAATTCTACCAAAATTCCACTAAATTATGGAGTTCTGAGAGACTTTGACAGATTTTTGGGGATTTCAAAGGATTTTTGGTGATTTCAAAGGATTTTTGGGAATTTCAAAGGAAATATTTTTTAGGAATGTTAATGATTTTATGAGATTTTGTAGGATTTTTTTGGTTTCATTGAAATTTTGTTAGATTTTGTAGGATTTTATGCAATTTCAAGAGATTTTGTTAAATTTTTAGGGAGTTTAAAGATTTTTAGGGATTTTGTGTAGATCTTATAAGATTTTCTGGGATTTCGACCAACTTGTACACAGATTTTGACCAGTTAACCACCCCTCGAAATAAACTATCCCACTGGACATGTGTTAAGTTTGCTAAGAAGGCCTGTTCGTCAAATTTTTCAAAATCTCTAAAAGTGATAAGTTTAACCATTTTTGTCTTTAATGGTATTTCTATATTAGAAAAAGTCAGCATATATGATCACTTAACTCACTTGCATCAAGTCGAGCGTCAAGTGTACCACTCTCAATCATTATATCTTTATTCAGTACAAAAATTGGGACTACCAAGGTGCCAGAATCATTGCTAATTCTAGTTGGTTCATCTATCACCTGTGAAACGCCATAGCTCTCAAATAATTGACTCATAGGATTCATAAGATTTATCATATCAATATTTTAATCGCCAAAAACTACAATATAATTATCAACGGGCATAATTTCAGGCACAAAATTATTCAAAACATTCCAAAATGTTATTCCCTGTACGATACAATACCCCAATTGCCATTGTTGTTTTCCTATACAATCTTATCCTAATCCAAAAATATTCAAAACCTGCTACAACAGGTGAATCAGTAAACTGTATACAGTCACACTGCAGTCCAGACGTTACATAGATGCCAATGCCTCCCCCTCTTCCTGCCCCTTGGTTTATTCTAAAGAAGTTATAGCCCAGAAAATGATGAAAACGTTTTTTTAAAATTGAAGTTTTTTCCAAATATCTTTGAAAGCATAATGCCGAAACAGCATTTTATAGAACATCAATTTATATTCTACTTTGCCCTAATTCAACTGATCTCTTTTCGTTTCTGAGGCTCCAATGGCTTACCTTGAAAAACGGACACCCTGTATAAATTCACTACTTTTAAATTCTATCATGTTTTATCAATGATCAGATTTCTTGTCTTGTCTTGCTTGCTGATAGTTTTATTTCCCAAATGCTTCACCATGGCTAACACACTGTATGTGCTAATTCTGTTGGAAAAATCTCCTACAAATGGGACTATGAAAAGGATGACTGGAAAAAATGAATACACAAACAACTAAACTCCGAGCTAAACTCTTAACAATCATCACTATCTTAATCATATCACAGTCAATCTTAAACTTGAAAACTACTAACTAATACCGGCATTCATATATCTGTAATCCATTCTTGTATAATCCAAAATAAACGCGATAATCTCTTTGCCCGAATAAAGCAGTCTTTTCTGGAATTTTAGGCATGGATTCTGTATATCATGGCGAAAGCACATCGCGACAATACAAAACCAAAGATGGTTTATGAATAAATAAAAAAATAAATTTTAATTAAATACATATTGAGGGATGTCTCCATATTCATATCATCCTCATTACAGATTAATAAATGAAGGTGGAAGATAAACAACACTAACTTAATCATACAGTAACACATTGTATTAGAGAAAGTAAACAAACTATTTTTAAAAGAAAAAAAACCATTTCCATAAATCAACTACTTAGGCAACTATGTAATTGCTTAGATAAAAGAAAAAAACGTAGAAACTGAAAAATAACAAAACACATATACTAAAGGAAAAAAATGCCCAAGCTAAATCACCATAAGTACTTGATACCTAGTGACCTGAAGTTCTTAAAATGTATTTTCAAGTTTCATGGTTTTTATTACATCTTAATAAGAAATTACTTGAACAACAATTTTAATATTTACCAATATGGATATTTTCTGTTAGGCAATAAATGATTATAAATATTATAACTATACATAAAAGTTAGCTTTGGGGTGATCCTCAGTGGAGTAACAATAATTTCTGGTATAATTAATTACTCATCATTGTAAACTCTAAATTTAACTTTCATTACATTTCTAATTTAACATCATTATAACATTCCAGGACGCAAAGACAGAGATCCATTGTGACTGAAGGTGTATACAGTAATGCTGTATTCATGCATGCCGCTACTTCCCAAGTAGGGAATGTGGCTAGGATAATGACGGCTTCAGGACAAGTATGGGAAGGTAACATTTGTTAATAATTTGTTTGGTTGCATTTAATTTACATTTTGTTTAATAGGTGTATTTAAAACTTATTCTCAAAATTTCGACGTTGCACTGGAGGTCGTGACAAGAGTCGAAAATCCTGATGGACCTGATTGTCGTTTATTGACTGAAACTCACCAAGATCGATTAATCTTTAAACCTTGTGATATTTTAAGTATGACATTCAAGAATGTCGATTTGGATTATCCTGTTAAGGATACATTTCAGGTAAAATTAATCTTATACTAAACAGTTTTTTGTTTAAATTTATACATTATTACAGACTGACACTGCAATCTCAGCAAGACTTAATGGTAGTAAATCTGAAGAAAAAGAGTTGGAGCCTTGGGACGCTGGCCAACTAAATGGCAACGATGTAAGCTTAGATTTGGATGCATCCAACGGCTGGGATGTACAAGATATGTTCCGTAAAAACGAGCAGGAATATGGAGTTCAATCCACTTTCGATCATTCACTAAGGGGCTACACTGTACCATTACAAACAAGCGATACTGCTGATTATAAAGAAGCTGCAGCTAAAGCAGAACAAATAGCCAGTGAGATTGAAAGTCAACCAGCATACAAGGCCCGTTTGGAACTTGAAAATGGTGACGAAGAGGCTGCTTTTGCTTCAGTAGTAAGGCCAACCCAGAACCCACAAGAAGCTTCTAATGGCAAATATATTCCCCCTGCAAAAAGAAAGGGCCAAAATAATGGTAAATTGGTCCGAAGTACTCCACCTCCATCTAGTGGTTCAAGTAGTCAAAATTCACCTTCCCCTAAAGAAACTAGGCCCCCAGTTCAATATCCACCACCACACGTAAACCATCAAAGCAACATACAAGTTTCAAGTAGGAATAAATGTTTTAATTCATATTTGGAATTAATAAACTATTATTTTTATTTTAGATGCCCATCCACATAGTACTCCTCCTCAACAGCCTCATGTGCAACCACCCCCTCAACAAATTCAACATGTGATCCCACCGCCACATTTGCATAACACGATGCCTCCTCAATTGGTACAACAGATGCAGAATATGCCTCCACAAGTACATCAACCAATGGTAATCTTTTTCATCAATTGACCAAATTAAGCTTTAATATCTTGAATATACGCATTACAATGCTTACAATTAATTATTTTTTTTGCAGCCAATGCCCCCACATGTCCCTATTCCTAACAATCCACCGCCAAGACCAAGCTCTCACACACCTCCTCACCAATACCAGCAAGGACCTCCACCCAGACAAGGTGGTCCTCACGGAGTACCTCATACTGGTCCACCACCACACGGCAAGCCTCAAATGAATGGAGATATTAAATCTGGGCCACAGCAACGCCAACAAAGGCATCAATATCAACAACAGCAAATGCAAGAGAGAGTTGGACCTCAGGGACATCCACAGGTTCAAATGGCTTATCAGGAAGTAAAACAAGTAAGTTTTTTTCTTTTCTGCTTTTCATAGGTACCTATTTTATTCAACATTTGAAGGTCTCTCAATCTTAATTCAGCTTATGTTTCTGTTTGTAGTGGCTGTCTTGTTTTTTCATTTTCTATTTATTCAAGAAGAGACTTCGTTTTTGTAGTTTGCCATTCTGGCAATTCCCTTTTTTTTCTTTGTATTTATTTTTAATTTATACTTTAATTATTTTCTTTTATCACATTATTTTTTCAGCTTTGTTATTTTTTTAGTCTGCTTTGCCTGTTTTTGGTTTTTCATTCTTCTACTAATACTGGAAGATTTAGGTGACTCATTTTCCCATACAAGCCTTGAAGAGAGTTGGGTTATTCACGATATTTTGACCTCCCACCTGCAGCCTTTACCTTTACAGGTAGATGATAGGTGTGCTGTAAATACAGTAGTTTTGCAGTTTTAGCAAAATTTTTAGAATCCATCGTCAGAAACAAAAAATTATTGTCAGAAATTTGAAATTTTGCGTATTTTTAACTTTTTTAAAATGGAATGGTTCTATATTCTTGAAGAGCACAATTTTCCGATTCCAAAAATATATAATTTGTCTATATTTGGTTTAGCCGTCTCCAACATATTTGGCTCTAAAAATTATAAAAATACTATTAGAGGAATCAAGTGCCTCAAATTTTATCTGCAGTTTTCACCTTTACAGGTAGAATGGTTTACAAAATCCATTGTCAGTAGAATAGTATTTTCACAATTTTTAGAGCCAAATATGTTGGAGACGGCTAAACCAAATATAGACAAATTATATATTTTTGGAATCGGAAAATTGTGCTCTTCAAGAATATACAGCCAAATATAGGGCATAAAAGGAGAGAACGAAGTATTAAAAAGGGAAAATCAAGAAATTAAAAGAGAGAATACAGAAATAAAAACCGAATTGCAAGAGGTGCGAAAAACAATAGAAAACGATACTAACCTGACTCACTCAAATATGAGTTATTCTCATTATAGGAAAACATGGCGAAAAGGTTAGGAATAATAATGGAGAAAGACTGCTTGATCTTTGTGTGCTACATAACTTTATAGTAACTAATACATTTTTCGAACATAAAGAGATAAAGTCTGACAAATACCATTTTAAAGTCACGTGATAATGGTGGCAAAAAACGTATGTTCATTGATTATGTCCAATGAACTATAACCAAAAACTGGAATGCGAACACATATTGACGAACGTGAAGCCTAGTGCCGCTGCTGCGGAGGGGATACCTGTTTTTGTCGCACTCATTATGTTAAATGGCGGAAATTGCTTCCAACACGTATTCCAATTGATGAAACCTGTGAAGGTAAATATGACAAAACTTTCCAAAACGTCATATTATGTCAGCGAGCAACAGAAAAAAACAATATTCCCCTTTGTGGCATCTGTCTTTCATGGCTACATTTTTTTGGCACATATGGCAATGTGTGCGCATTCCAGTTTTTGACTATAGTTCATTGCAGTGGCGGTCCATAGATGATTTTCTGGGGGGGGTAATGGATGACGGGAAAATCATTAAGTGTCAAATGGCTTCCTGCCGGAGGCGAAATTTTTTTAAGGGTGCCACGTCCAAATTTGCACCTGAAAATCGTCTGAAACACACCTCAAGCAAAAATGTATCCCGATGCCGGCAAAATAGTTATACAGGATGTCCACTTAGTAGACGATATCTCCTTTCAGGGTAATGCAAGAAAAAAAAATTAAATTACAAAGTTGTTTGATACTCTAAGATCCATTAGTAGTTTAAAATATTTTTGAATATACACAGGGTGTTCCGTAAATGAGGTATGTGATAGACCTTTGTTATTTTAAATGGAACACCTTACATTTTAGAACATTAATGGATTGTTCTAACAATCCTATATACTTTTTCTTAGGAACTACCTATACCTATATATAACTACCTATACTATACCTACGCTAATGGATCAATTATGTGCACATCTGTGAGCAAATCTATAAATTTCTATAAAAACTCGACCCTTTTTGAAATATTTGAAACTTTTTCAAAAAATCGAAGTTCGCACTAACCCAAAAAGTGGGACACTCGACTGACAGGTCTTGTAATTTTGCATAAATCAGTCTATTTTGCGTAAATCAGTCTTTTCTTTTCAATGGATTTTTTGTCAAATATGACAATTCCTGTCATTGTCTTAGGTATAGCTGGGTGAACCCGTTTTACAATAGGAAAAAACGGGCGTCCCACTTTCTGACTCTGTGCTCATGACTGATAATTTATTGCATAATATTGATCATGAATTTATTTACTGTATTGAAATCAAGCCAATAATCGGATTGAAATTTGAACCCATCACAAGTTACGAACGCCTAGGCTGTGACGTCATACCGGCTTTGGAAGTACAGTTTTAACACGTGCAAGAATTTTTCAAAACAAATGTCCACGATCTCATTAGAGCGAATGGCAACCACTCAAAGTATAGGGCACGGTTCACTGAGGACTGAACGAACGGGAGGCTGGCATTTCGGCGTTTAGCCGGTGTGACGCTACAAGTGTTCGCATAATTTATCTGCATAAAAAAACATTCAGATTTCATGTATTCGAATGCAGGAAAATTTCTACATTCAAGTACTTTTTGAAATATTTGAAACTTTAAAAAAAAATCGCAGTTTGCATGTGTCAGTGTCAATGCATGTATCAGCAAAAACCAACACATTTCATTCATTTGAGATCCTTAAGCTAAATCTTTTGCAGGCTGTTAGTGTATACTTACATTTACTTCATGGTCCTATGAAAATCTGATAACATTCTATAGGGTGTTCGCAATACTGTAACTGTACACAAAACCAGATATTTCAAACAACCATAGCTTTTTTTTCAAATGAAATACCTTTTATTTCACTGTATAGTAGTAGGTACAGTTGCGATCAAAAAAAAGTAGTACAAAAATTATTAGCTCCAATTTGAGCTCCCGGTGTAACATAAAAAAATTTGACAGGCAATGACATATTCTAGGTTAAAAACGGGTGGAAAAATGTCAAAATAATGTCATCTAAAGCTTTCTAGGTTAAAAACTTGTCGAAAAATGCCAAAAATATGTCATTTTTGGTTATGAATTAAATTAATGTATAATAGACCAGGAAATTTTGGAGATTTTGCTTGTACTACTTTTTTTTAATCGCAACTGTACGTCGATACTGGTGAGCCTATCAATTTATACAATGCCTTCTATGCTTTACTTTATAGAACTTGTCTTTTGTTGAAATTTTATTCTTAAGTGTTCAAAAAAAATCTTTGTCTGGGGGGGGGTAATTACCCCCTCTACCCCCCCCCTTTAAACCGCCCTTGGTTCATTGATTATGTCGTTGATATCACCTATAAAAAGCTACTGGTACTACTGGTAGTTAATTACTATTGAATTTTAAGATATGTTCCCACTAGCATTTTACAAACGCGTTTCTGAAGTAGTATTAACCAATCAGATGGGAATTTTAATACTTGCAATTGTTGCGAGACTCACTTTTGTCGCATGTGCTGTCCGTTTGTAATACATTCTAAACTTGAATTGGGTACCCGTTTTCTATTTGCTTCTTTTCGAGTTGGAAAAAGGTTAATATAGTCAAAATTATTAAAATCTGTTTTTTTTTTTAAAGATAAAAGTCAAAATGACATTATGTTGGCAATACAATGTAAAATTGTCAATGCTTTCAAATTTTTTATGTAGAAAAGGCTTGTGTTGCCAACAAAGTTACTAAATTTTTGACTTGGGGAATTATCTTTAAAAAAAAAACAGACTTTAGCTGTGTTTATTCGTTGTATCATTTTCGAAAATAACTTTGACAATATAGTATTGGCGCGCGCAAGATGGCGAACGGAAAATCACTGAAGTGTGGCATTTGTGATAAAAATATAACTAAATCTAAGCCTAGTTTGAATTGTGCTACTTGCCAGAGGTGGTTCCACCCTGACTGCGTTGGGGAGATCCGAAGACTGCAGAAGGATAAAATATCATGGAAATGTGGAAAGTGTAAACATAGTGAGGTTAGGAAGAGTTTAACCCTGTCTTCTTCCTCTTTGCAAAATTCTGGCACTAGAGCAAGTGTTCATGGTGCCGGCTTACCTGTGACAGCCCCGGTGGCTTTTGGCCAGCTGTCTTTTGAACAGCTGACCGAAGGCCAACCCCAACCCCAACCTCAAAACGATGATGTCAAAAGAATTCTGTCGGAATTACAGGAAATGAGAAGAGAATTTGGGAAAGAAATCAAGGTTCTCCAGGAGTCCTTACAATTCATAAATAATCTCTTCGAGGCCGAAAAGGATAAGAATAAGAAAATGGAGGAGTGCATGGGGGAGATTAGGGCCGAAAATCAATACCTAAAAACTGAACTGGAGTATGTCAAGGGCTTTGTTCGGCGTGAGGAAAGTCTCAAAATACGAGACAATATTGTAATAACTGGAATCTGCAATGATCCCAGAGAGGAAATCGACCATGTGAAGAACAAGACCATAAGAGTGCTCAAATTTCTAGATGATTCGGTTACTAATCAGGACATTGTTGATGTAAAACTAATTAATCCAAGGGAGACTGGTGCACTGGTACAGGTGAAACTGTGCAGCGTAGAAAAAAAGATCCAACTCTTGAAAAAGCGCTACCAAAAGGGTAAATTGTCTGGCGACATCTGTAATATTCCAAATACCAAATTTATATATGTAAACGAAGAATTGACTGTGTCAACGTATAAGCTCTTAAGAAATGCCTATCAGTTGAAAAACTATGGATACCAATTTGTATGGCAGAGAGGAGGAACAGTATTAGCAAAGATCAATGAAGGGACAAATACTATCCGAATCAAGTCGGAGGAGCAGGTGACTGAAATGATCAGCAATGCAACAATGTAGGAGGACAGGGTAGACAAATGAATGTGGGTTTACATTGCATAAATGGAGCCAGGTGGGATCCTGGACAATTTTTTAATTTGTGATTGTAATTACTGTGATGATATATCTAACATAAAGTTTTCCGTAAGTGACCTAAATATAATTCATATAAATATCTGTAGTCTATATAAAAATTTTAATAATCTAATAGCGTACCTAGGCTCATTCGAAGGTGATTTTGATGCGATAGGAATCTCAGAAACAAACTCAATAAATAGTTTGCAAAATGTGCAAATACCTGGTTATGATGCCTTTTATAATGCGAGCCAAATAAATAAATGTGATGGGTTTGTGATATACGTTAAGTCTGAATATGTTAGGGACTCCACAATTCATATTGTTGGTAACTTTAAATTTCAAAGAGTAATCTTAAATAAAAATAACTTAGAAATAGGGTTAACAGGAACTTATAGGCTACCATCTACAAATAAAAGGGACTTTGTAATGGATCTCAACAGTCTTTTTTCTGAAAAAATTACAAAAAAATATGCCGTGGAAGTCTTCCTGGGTGACACCAATATAAATATAAGTGAGACTGGAAGCCCTGTGGTTGTTGAGTATTTGAATTGCCTTCATTCTTCTGGTTTTTATAGCGCAGTAGACAAGCCTACCAGAGAAAGACATGGTCAGCTTCCATCAATTATAGACCACTTTTTTATAAAGGACACTCACAATAAATTTAAACCTAGCTCTAAAATAATGTACATTGGCATATCAGATAACTACCCAATTCTCTTAAATTTAAATATTAAAAATGAAGTAAAATCTGAAAATGATAAACAAATTCTCAAAACAAATCTTGAAAAACTAAACAATACCCTAAAAAATGAAAACTGGGAGAGTGTGTTGGCTTCTAGGGATGCTGATGTCTGTGCAGACTTATTTATAAATATACTTAAATCACATGTAGCCTCAGCTACAGAAAAAATGCATATAAAGTGTAAAAATAGGAAGCTAAAACCCTGGATTTCTCTGGGCTTGATAAGGTCAATTCGGCATAGGGACAAACTCAAAAAGCTAAGTGTCATTCACAAAACTGATGACTCCCGGATAAGATTTAAGGAGTATAGAAATATGTTGAACAATTTAATTAGAAATGCAAAAAACTCATACTATACCAAAAAGATAGGGCTAGTTAATAGAGACATTAGGAAAACGTGGAATATTATCAGAGAGGCTACAAATGAAAAATGTCATTCTTACAACAAAATAAGTTCGATTGTTAAAGAGGATGGAACGGAGGTAAGGCTGGATGTGGAAATGGCCAGGACCTTTAATAAGTATTTTAGTGAAATAGGGAGCAAAATGTCCAATAAAATAAAGCAACCAAAATCTAAAATTAAATTTAATAGTACATCAATAAGTAAATCAATATTTTTGAGACCCATATTACAAAATGAATTAATAATTCTAATAAATTCACTCAAAAATAAAGCAGCACCGGGTAATGATAACATTACTGTTGAAATAATTAAGCAAAATCATAATGCCATGCTAAAGCCATTGCTACATCTGGTCAACCTGGTTCTTGAATCTGGTGTCTTCCCACAAATCTTTAAGTATGCTATCATTACTCCGATCCATAAATCTGGTGACAAAAAAAACCTTAGTAACTACCGCCCTATAGCTCTTACAAGTAACATTTCAAAATTGGTCGAGAAGTGTATTGCGCTCAGACTAAGGGAATATGTAAAAGTTAACAACCTTCTTTCTGAAAATCAAAAAGGATTTACAGAAAACTGCAACACTGAAGATGCTGTCACCTGGTAGCAGATAGGGTTAATCACTGTTTTAAAGACAATTTAAAATGCATGGGAATTTTTTTGGATCTGGGTAAGGCATTTGACACTGTGACACACCAAATTCTGCTAACTAAATTAGAAAAAAATGGGCATACGTGGGAATGCACTCCACTTATTCAGAAGTTATCTTACAAATAGAATGCAAAGTGTGAAAATCAATGAGTCTATAAGTGAACAAAGGTTGCTGGAATTTGGTGTGCCGCAGGGGACAGTGCTGGGACCAGTCCTTTTCTCAATTTACATTAATGAGATTATGGGTTTACTACCGGATGTGGAGATTGTCTGCTTCGCGGATGATACAGCAGTGATAGTAAAACAAAAAACATGGGGAGAGGTCAAGAAAATAGCAGAAAACTCTATTAAATTAATAAAAGTTTGGTTTGATACAAACTATTTAACACTAAACGCACAAAAGTCAAACTTCCTGTGTTTTTCTATGAACAAAGCAGCTGATGCTCCATACACCCAAATAACTGTTCATGAGGTAGAATGTCAGGAGGGAACTCCATGTAATTGCAGTCTAAAAATCGAGAGGAAACATGAAATTAAATACTTAGGAATAATTTTTGATTCCAATTTAAAATGGCAAAAACAGGTTGAATATATATCCATCAAAGTACGAAAGCTAATTTATAAATTCTATCAATTAAGGCAATTCATGCAAAGAAACCTATTGAAAACAGTATACTATGCAATAGTGGAGTCTATCCTAAGTTATTGCATATCAGTATGGGGAGCAGCGTGCAAGACAGTTCTCAATCCTCTAGTGATCACCCAGAAATATGTACTGAAAGTTATGTTAAATAAAAACAAAATGTTTTCCAATAGCAGTTTATTTCTTGAAGCAAAAGTACTGAAAATAAATCAAATATACATTAAGTCTGTTGTTAGACTCATGTCTAAAAATAATTTGCTCATTCAACATGTCTCGCATGGTAAAAATACCAGGCAAATCACAAATCAAAAAGCTTTAACCCCCAATGCCAAATTCACAAAATGTCAGCATAGTCTTCTATATACAGTACCTAAAATCTATAATATGCTGCCCAAAGAAATAAAAGATAAACCCTACAAGAAAATTAAAAACAAGTTGCACAACTGGTTATGGGATCGGAGTATTGACTGGTTCTCCAAATAGTTTTTGATCTAAGTTCATGAACAAGAGATGTCTCACATGGTACATTGCCACATATAAATCCAATTAATTTCAAACATATTCAAATACCTAAATTATCTTCTTTTAAAAATATAGGGTTTCGATTGTAATTGTACAAGTATAATTTTTCCTTCGAATTTTCGCTATTATTGTATACCTAACTAATTATTATCCATCTTGTGCCATAATGTGACAGTTGCTAATAAATAATGAATAATGTGCACGCACAGACTATGTCTATTGTGCACACTTATAATACATTGGTAAAAATATTGTACTGTTATTTGATTTGAAATAAATAAATAAAAATAAAAAATAAATAAATTGATGACGGTGACGGATTTTATTTCAGGTAAGAATTTTATGAACAATAATGGACCTTTCTCATTTTACCTGTCATGCGTGCGCATCTTGTGGGTGACAGATAATTAAATCGTCAATTTACTGAACACGGTCTGACCCTGACGTATTTAAGTTAACCTCAATAATCAATCAGACATCAGTATCAATCAATATTGCTGAAAATTATTACAAAAACTGTTTATGATACAATGGTTCAAATGAGTTGAATGAGTTCTTGTCAGAATTAGGCGAAAAAGAAGTGAAACCTTTCTTTTCACAAGTTCCCAAGCAATCAAATTGTAAGAAAACAATAGTTACCTGCTCTCAACCCGAATGAAGACGATTTAGGTTGGGACAGAGATTTGAGGGTTCGTAAAATAACGATTTTTATATCAAATACAATAATAATGTACAATTAAAGGTTTGCTGCAAACATTTCTGCTGCAGTGGGTTTTCTTTCTAATAAATGTTAATACGTATTTTCTCATATTTACGTTTGAAAATAAACAAAAACAGAAACATAACCGAAATTGCACAATTTGACAAGTGGAACCAATCAAAGTCATTCCACACAGGTATCGCGCGTCATTATATGTGTCTCTTTCTCTATTGCAGAAATCTTAATAAACTATCCTTGTTGTTCATTGCATGAGAAAGGTCCATTAGACACCAATTTTTTTGTCAATTTTACTATCACCGCTGTTTGAGATGTATTCAACAAGGATAGAAAAAAATCACGTGACTTTAAAATGGTATTTTTTGCACTTTACATAAATATACACGAGAGATGAAATGCAGAAATGAAAAGTCGATAATAGATTATGTATTAGTAGAAAATAATAATAGAAAGGAAGCCAAGGTTAGAAGAGGGCCGGAAATAGGTAGTGACCACTTTCTACTTTCAAATTCAAATTCGCTTTATTTCAAATAATATGGAGTATAAACAGTTTTGAGTACAGACCATAAATTAAGCGAAACAGTGTCAAAGGGAATAGTATATTCGAATTCGAAATTTGGACACGAGTGACGAAGGAGCGAGTGGACGAACGAATGAATGTGAGAATAGCCTTCTGCAACGTGAATTTTATACTATTTTCTCGATTTTGGTTTTCATTTTTCATTTTTTTGAAATTTTTTGTGGTCTCTGTTAGTTGGGGATTTTTTTTTTTGCAAAATATGCCAGTTGGTGACACTTACTTACCAACCAACTAACAGGTGGATGTCATTATTTTTAAAAGATTTGACAATTTTAAAGGTACCAATAGGTATACCTCTGAGGTATACTTTGAAAACTAAATGTCACTAAAAATCGTTGAAGAATGAGCTTCATTCTTCAATGATTTTGCGTGCGGGAATAATGACATTCTCACATCAAAATCGAGAATAGCTATTTTCCTAACGAATGCGGGAAGAGAAATTTCCTGCACGAGGGTGCAAAGCGCTCGAGTGCCGGAAAAGTTATAATGTTGCACCAAAGTAGTCATTTAGATTGTATGGTTCTAGGTCTATTAACAATTTTTTCACCTTCCTTTTAAAACTATGTAGATTATCTGCTGTTTTAAAATTATTGGGTAATTTGTTAAATATTCTTATGCACATGTATGATGGATTTGTTACTGTCAGCCTATGGATTGGAAACACTAAATCTAGTGTCCAAGTATTATGTAGTATCACAATTGTTTGTGATGAATTGTGACTTATTTTTATAAAGATACATTAAACATTCATACAAATAAACAGCATACACAGTGAGAATATTTTTTTCTTTAAATTATTTCTACAAGATTCCCTAAAATCTAATTTATTAACCTAAATGCTCTTTTTTGACATAGAAATATTTTTCTCGATTTTAATGTGAGAATGTCATTATTCCCGCACGCAAAATCGTTGAAGAATGAAGCTTATTCTTCAACGATTTTTAGTGACGATAGTTTTCAAAGTATACCTATTGGTACCATCGTCACCAAAAGTAGCTGGGACACAAATAATGCATAATAATCTCCTGGACTAATTCTACTGTCATTCATTTCAATGCATTTAATGCATAGTTTGACAAGTATTTGACAATAAAATTCATATAATAGGACAAGAGCTAATGTGATGCTGTCCCAGTTACTTTTGGTGACGATGGTACCTTCAAAATTGTCAAACCTTCTAAAATGATAGAATCCACCTGTCAGTTGGTTGGTAAGTAAAGTATCACCAACTGACATATTTTGAATTAAAAAATCCCCAACTAACAGCGTTCACAAAAAAATTTTTAAAAATGAAAAATAAAATCCAAAATCGAGAAAATAGTATAAAACACACGTTGCACTCATTCGTTCGTCCACTCGCTCCTTCGTCGCTCGTGTCCAAATTTCGAATTCGTGCGGGAATATGTGGCCTTCTGCAACTTGTATTTTAATATACTATTTCCAGATTTTGGTTATTTCCCCAAAAAATTATTCCATATTTGAATACCTACTGACTCAAAATTTGCAAAGTATAATGTTCTTAGAGTCAGGCTATTTAAATCTCGTGATGCAGTTCTGATGGCAAAACATATCTTATTCAATTTTTTTGACAGTATTTCTGTATGTTCGTAGTAGTTCAAAACTATCTGATTGGAGGTTCAATGAACTAATTTTTTCTTTTTGTGAGTGTGTTGTATCAAATATTATCAATTTAGTTTTTTTTCATTGTGAATTAATTTATTTTCATTGAACCAGGCTTTTGTTTTAAAGAATATTGCATTTGCTTTATGTTGTATATCTTGTGCAGTTGTAGCCCCAGTCAATAGGTTGGTGTCATCAGCAAAATTTACCATGCTTCCCTCTTCATTTTGCATATCTTTGCATAAGTCATTCAAGTAAATAACAAACAGTATTGGACCCAGTACACTGCCTTGGGCAACTCCTACATCACTTGTTAAAATTTTTGATTTTTTGGCATCATTTCCGTCTGCAATGATTACACGATGAGTTTCTGTTTGAAATATAAAAATATATCCATTTATCTGCATTACCCCTGATTCCATACATCTCAAGTTTCTCTCTTATGTACTCTATGTATTATGGTTAGATCCAAAAATATGCCCAGAGCCATTTTGTTTCCCTGAAGAAGTGATAAAATACCCTGAGTGAATTGAAAGATCGCGGTTTGTGTTGATCGCCCCTGTAGATATCCATGTTGATTGTCTGTAAATAATTTATTCTGATGGAAATATTTTCGCATCCGTGAACAGACTATGATTTCAAATACTTTGGAGAAGCTGGGTAATAAGCTTATGGGCCCGTAACTTTCTACTTTGTTTGGTTCTCCACTTTTGAATATAGGCTTGATAAGGGCAATTTTTAAAGGTTCTGGGAATATACCAAACTTCATAGAATTATTTATTACGTACGATAGTATGACACTTAAGGAATCAAGTGATAATTTTACTATAGCTATGGGAATGTCATCGTCTCCACTACTGAATTTATTTTTGATATTTTTGTTGAGTTCTGTAATTTCTGTAGGTATGATAGGGGTTAAGAAAATAGATTTATCAAACTGGTTAATTGAACTGTAACCCATGGGATTATCATTTGAGTTTTTTTGGAGTTGTGATATGATTGTATTGAAGTATGTATTGAAATTGTCTGCAACTACTCGAGGACTTTCTTTAAATGGATAATTTTGGTTGTTTTTGGCTTTGCCTGTAATTTCATTGCATATATTCCACATAGTTTTGTTTTTGTTGTCTGATCTGTTGATTTTATTCTCGAAATAATTTGCTTTCTCCCTTCTCAGACAGGAATCATATTCTTTTTTCGTTTCTTTATACATATTATTATATTCGGGATTTTAATTTTTTAATGGTAATAAAGTGTGTAACATATTTCGAATTTCATCAATTTCAGGACAGCTTCCTAACATGAATTTACATTTTTTATTGATCCAGGGTTGTTTAGGGAAACACTCATTAAATATACCTGAAAATATTGACATAAAGCCTCTCCACTGAGCATCTACATCAGACTTTTTTACAGCCAAAATTGGCCCAGTTTTGGTCACTTAATTTATTTACAAAATCTGTTTTTTCCCTCTCCCCAAAATTTCTTCGAAAATACACATGTTGTTTTTCAACTAAGGGCAATGTAAAAATATTTTTTTCTATTTTGGTGTCATATTGAAGTCTTTTCGACACTAAAAGTAGTTTCGAAAAGAAGCTCTTTGTGACACTCCTTTTTTACTTATCGAACGTTGGTAACACTGGCTGACTGATGGCCATCGAACTGTCATTCGCGATTTTATAATAGAAGATTTCTATATTTGGCAAGAAGTGTTACCAACCTAAACATATGAAATCAGGAAATATGAGAATAAAATGTTCAAGAAAAATTTTTTTTTCTTAATTAAACAATATCAAAATAGAAAAAATAGTATAAAATATTCGTTTCATAAGACATTTTATCGCACTCGCCCTTTAGAAAACTCGCCTCCGGCTCGTTTTCTAATATAGGGCTCGTGCGATAAAATGACGTCTTATGAAACTTGTATTTTAATGTACTATTTTGGGCAAAATGATCTGACACATGCATGTTAAATACACAACTATTCCAATTTTCTACATTTGTAAAGATGTTATTGATGCCACTTTTGGAGTTGGCAGTGACTCTAGTATATTGGCTTATTGTTACTTCTAAGTTGAATGATTGTACAATATTCAATAATATGTCCTTATTTCTATTTTGTTCAACCATTTCTATATTAAAATCACCTGCCATTAGCAAAAGTTTCTTTTCTGAGCATATTTTATGTAAGATTTCTTCTAGTTTATTGAAAAATTTTTGTAAATTACCAGTTGGTGGTCTATAGACTGCAACAACAACTATATTTTTATTTTCAATGCACACTTCCCCTGCTGCACACTCAAATTCTCCGTACCCTGAAAGCTTCTGTAGTTTATTTCTGTGTTTACCATTTATTGATTTATGTATGTATATAGCTACTCCTCCATAGGCTCCTGCAAGTCTGCAATAGCTCGTTAGTAGAGAGAAGTTCTTAATTGCTTTTGTACCTAACTGGTCCTCAGATTTCCAATGCTCTGTGAAGCATAAAAGTTTGCATTCTTTGTATTTCTCTAATTCACATTCTATCCTGTCAATCACATTACCATCATTACCTATTGATTGTGAATTCTGATGTATCAATCCAATTTCTCTAGGTTTCTTGAATGTGTTTGATGTTGATGATGCTTTGCTATGGTCGTTTTTTTCCGCTTTGTTGTTTTTGCTTGTGTTTGTGCTTCTTTGGGTGTCTATTATAAAAAAATCACCTCCATTGGTTTTTTGGTGGATATTGAACTTATATCTTCTTATTCCTACGTTAGGGGGCCAGAATGATGTTTCGTACATCTTGTCTTTTTTGACTAGAGCTGCCGTCACAACAAAACTCTTTAAATTTGACTTGGTTGTAAGTTCTGACACCATGATTTTCAAGCTCTCAAATCCGGGTTGTTTTTAAATATGTTTTTCGACCATCTCCTTTGTAACGTGGTTGTTTACACGATAAATGTTCAACTATACATTGCGTTCGGGTCCTGCAAATCCCTTTGTAACTTCTTCTTGCGTAGCTGTTTCTGTTCCAAGATGCCTTTTCAAATATCTTTTTCTGTGCTGTACCATTGTGTAACCATCTCCTTGCTATGATGATATTTCATCCTGTTGTTCTGGAACAATATTTACATCTAGTTTTTCATTTTCAATGTAGTGTTATTCTTTTTGTTTTGTTGACATTTGCAAATTTTTTTGTTTTTGTTGTGATTGTGTGGATAACATTTCAACTCTGGTTCTGGGCATTTGCTGGCTCTTCTCGTTTTCCCTGATGTTTTGTTTGGCAAAGTCGGAGAATTTTTGAGGTTGAAGCTGTTTGTTTTGGTTTTTTTCAAGAGTATTATTTATGTGCGTTCTTATTCTCATCGGTGGATTCACCGATGAGTTCGCTATCTTTGTTTAGTGAATGGAAAATGACAATGACCGACATAGAATGGTGGATCCATCGGTAAAATTTGATGAGAATAAAAACGCAGGGATTTATTCTTTCCACCAGTAATCTATTATTTTCCTTTAGGACACTTTTATTTTCTTCTAAGATGTCGTTCTTTTCTTGTACTTCGTTTAGCAACCTATTCAGGTACTCGATTTTTACCTCTAGCAACCTATCATTATTTTTTTCTGTTTCTTTATTGACTTGATTCTGGTTTCCCGCCACTTTTTTACAACAAACAATGTGGCCGCTACTAATAACTTTTAAATTTTTCCTTTTTGCACAGGATATAAGGTGAGCACTGTTACAATTTACGCAGATTTGGATTTTGCACACTTTTTTGACATAACATTTATAGATATTTTCGAACTTTTCCGAGCTTTTGCTGCCTTTTTTGCTCTCGCTGTTGCTGAGATCATTCTCGCTAGACGCCATTTTTAATGATCACAAAAATTAGAGAGCCAGTAGAGAATACAAAACATGATTATCAAAAGATAAAAAAATAACATAGAATATGGATCAGTGAAATCATACAATTTACAAAATAAAGAAATAGCAGAGAGATACAAAAAAAAATTAACAGAAAGATTCTCTAATGATACGCATAAATGAAAATACTAATGTAGAAGACATGTGGAAGTATTTTAAGAAAATAGTTATGGAGACAACAAAAGAAATATGTGGCACTAGTAAAAAAACTAATAAGAAAAAACAAACAGCATGGTGGACAAAAGAAATAAAGAGACAAGTAAAATTTTAAAAAAAGGCATGGAAGATTTATATAAACAGAACAACTCAAAATTATGAAAGGTACAAAGAGAGCAGAAAAACAGTAAAAGATATGGTAGCAGTGGCAAAACGAAACCAATGGGAAAAATTTGGTGAAAAAAATAGAAATAGATAGCAAATTAAATCAAAAACTATTCCACAAAACTTTGAAGTCATTACGAAAAGAGAAAGTACAAGAAATAAGTTGGATAAAGACGGAGAGAGGCTAACAAATGAAAACGAAATAATGAATGGATGGAGAGAATATTTCCAGAAGTTACTAGGAGCTGACGAAATAGTACAAAGTGAAAACAAAGAAAATGATGCGATAGAAGAAAATCAAGAAAATGAGGAAAATATACCCATAAACGAATTGCAGGAAATAATAAAGGAATTGAAGAATGGAAAATCATCTGGAACAGATAAATTAACAGCGGAAATGTTTAAAAATCTAGGGGATACAGGAATGGAAATACTACTAAGAATATTCGATACATCGTGGGAAAAAGAACAGATACCGGAAGATTGGAAAACAGCTCTAATAGTTCCAATATACAAAAAGGGGGACAGGCATGATTGTGATAACTATAGAAGGATAAATCTACTTAGTTCAGCAATGAAAATATATGAGAAAATTAAAGGCAGAAAAATAAGCCAAAGAATAGAGAATACCCTCGAAGAGTCACAAAGTGGGTTTAGAAAAGGCCGAAGCATACAGGATCACATATTCACAGTGAAACAAATAAATGAAAAGTTCTCACAGCAAGGAAAAGTAGTATTTATGGGATTCATAGACCTTGAAAAAGCTTTCGATAAAGTGTGAAGAGAGAAGGTATGGAAAATATTGGAAGAGAGGGGAGTTAATACTAAAATAATAAGAATAATTAAAAACATATACAAGAATAATATTAGTAAACTGTGTAATATATAGAAATAAAATATCAGAAGCATTTTCAACGCAAGAAGGATTAAGGCAAGGAGGAAAACTAAGCCCATTATTATTAGCAGAATGACAAAATTACACGTGGGACACTGGAATCTAAAAAAAGTAGATGTATCAGAGGGAGCTTTTGCAGATGATGTAGTAATTATGGCAGAAAAAGACTTACAACAAAAATATAGAAATTTGGAATGAGGTTTGTGAAGAATTCGGAATGAGAGTAAATAAACACAAAACTAAAGTTATGGCTATAGGAGAGAAACAAATGGATATAAATGTACAAATAGATGGAATAAAAATCGAACAAGTAAAAACATTTAAGTATCTGGGAGTAGAAATAGAAGACAATGTCAGGCAAGAAATAGAAATTAACAATAGAGTAGAAAAAACAACAAATCTTTACTCCATGATGAAATCGGCGTTTATAAATAAAAAATAAATTTCAAGGAAAACAAAGATTAATGTATTTAAAACAATATATCGGCCAATTTTAACATTTGGATGTGAATCATGGGGATTGACAAATTGAAATGAAGTATCTCAGACGAATTAGAGGTGTCACAAAGATAGATAAACTGAGAAATACACAAATAAGAAAAGACCTTGACATAGTGAATTTACCCGGAGATTAAATTTAATTGGAAATTTTAATCATAGATTAAATTCAAAGTTGGTGTCAAATGATAGTTTATAAAAATCTAAGACAGGAATGTTAAATCGGTTTTCCTCTAAAATTAACCTTTTAGATTTTACAACCTGTCAAAGTTGCAAAAAGTCAATTTTCAACTGTCAATATTTCCGAAATGGTTGAAGATAAGTATAGGACATGTTTCATGAAAAACACTTAAAATTTTATCAAAAATCCTTTGAAGTTGAATAAATTTAGAATTCTATCAGAAATCCGAAATTGTAAAAAAAATTAGGGGTGTCCATTTAAAAAAATTAGGTTACTAACTGTCCAGCTTTGCTGCGACCACCCTGTATAATAATTTTATTTTTTAAAAAATGCTTGACAAAAAATAAAATTGACGTGTTCGAGAATTTTTCAAAAAAAATGCTTGGAAGAATAATTATTGAATTTATTCCTTACTTTACGGCCGCACTGTATAAATTCGAGCACAGCAATAATAAGTTAGTTCATTAGTTCGCTTCACTGAGTTCACACGTTATTAATTAAGTAATAAAGATTTTTAAAAACACAAGTTGCTTAATTTAAAACATAACTGTTGTATAAACGCGTTCAAAATTGTGCTCATGATTAAGACTGTGATTATGATTATGATTATGCAAATTAGATTAGATTATTCAAACAAAATTTATTCAAAAAATGACGTTGTCTGGTCTATTTCATAATGAGTGAAATAATCATTCCTATTTTTCTTTCTATAATATTTATCTTGCATTTTTCATATTATTGTGTGATGAAAATGTTGCCGGTACAATTTGTTGTAGGTATATAGAGAGCTCGAGCAAAGAAATCAACTCAGGTTAACGCGAGAAGGCAGTAGGTTCCTTCGAGCAATGAATAAAAAGACTGTTTATACCTTAGATAGCAAACCGAACAAAGCGTCCCATGACGAACGTCATTGTTTCGCTTTGAGCTTATTGAATCCGCCCCCTGAACTAAGTCCGAATAAACCTATTAGTGCATTTTGTGTTTTTTTTGTTAATGAACTCTGTTTTTTTTATTGACTTCATTAGTGTTTTTTTCAATTAAAAATGCCACAAGCGTGTCTTTTAGTTGGTTGTGAAAGTAGTTCCAACAAGGTAACAAGGATGTTTTCTTTCTTTTTCTTTTCTTCTCAATTTTTTGAATGTTTTTGATATGACTTCATGCGTTTTGTGTTTTGGTTCTTTTCTCTTCTTTTTCATCTCTGTATTTCAAACACGAAATGAATGAATTAATATTTAGTTAATTTGCGATTACTGAACATAAAAATATTGAATATACAACTGAATTTGATTTTTTTCAGGACTCTCCCCACCAAATGCCACCACAGCAACTGCCCCCACAAAACATGCCTCAACCACGTTCCCAACCTCCACCACACCAGCAACAACGGCATGATGGTCCTCCAACACCCCAAGCGCAAGAGGGTCTAAAAGACCTCCAAGCGTTTTCCCACGACTTCAAGTTGGCCTCAATGCCTCCCCATACAAGTCCAACTTTACCTCCTGTACAGCACGTGCCCCAAGGCATTCCTCCGCAGGCTCCTCCTCACATGTCTGGAGCGGAATCTCCACAGTTGGTGCCTCACATGGGACCGCCACCAGTGCAAGCACACAGCGCTGGAACTTCACCTAACAGTAGCAGTAGCAACCTTAGTACTATAAATAGGCAAGTTGAGCAAAAAAAAAACTTGTCCTTAGAACGATGTTAATCGGTATTATGTCGTTTTTAGTAGTGTAGCAGATCAAAGTCAGTCATCTGGAGGATCACAAAAACAGCCTAGCCCAGCACAAAGTCCTCAAAGTAATGAGGGTGAAAAATTGCAAAATACTGTTGCCAAGTCTAAATTGAATCCTAATGCCAAGGAGTTTGTGTGGAATCCAATTGCTAAGCCGTACCAACCCAGGTAAGAAAACACTTTCATCTCCAACCTGATTCAATTCAGGAGTTGTTTATTTATACTAATTTTAAAAATTCAACTAAAAATCCTCACTAATTTTTAGGTCTCCAAGTACTCCATCAGCTAGCAGACCTCATACTCCTCAGACTCCTTCTCACAGTCCTTATATTGCTGTGAGTGGACCTGGAGGGCCTCAAATGCCTGTTATGATGCCTATGCACTACATGACTATTAGCCAGCCTCAGTATCAGCCTCCTCCACCACAGCAAAACAGAATTAGGAAAAGTAAGGGAATTTTATTATTTTTAGATTTTTAGTTTTCCCAAGTTTTATTATCTGTACCTAACGATCTCATGTTAGTAGTTTGAATTAAATACCCTAAAATATTATTTAATATATTAGAATTTTTTACTCTCAAGAAGTGTAAATCTAATAGGTCTGTTTCCACAGAAATCACAAACCAGTCAGAGCGTTTCTGATTGGTCCAAATCGCGAACAACCAGTTTCCTGACTATTTTCAACCAATGAAATTCGCTCTGACTAGTTTGTGATTTCTGTGGAAACAGACCTAAAACATACATACATACATACTTATATACATACATACCAGTGGCGGCCAGTGGCAACCTAGTGTGGTTGTGCGCTCTTGGAAATTTTTTTGGAGGTGCCACGTCCTGTTTTACATTTATTTTGTATGTTGATTTTTTTTCTTTTTACTTTAGGAAAAATTATCGAAAACAAAAATATATGTATTTAAATGAGGCTTGAATGTTTGTATTCTAGCCATAATACATAATTGATATTGAAATTTATAATTAAAAAAAAAAAACGCGAACAACAGAGTTGTCAATCCGCCAAAATGGTGAAAAAACATCGATATATTCTCGATTGAGTGGAAACAACATTGGAAGTGTGTATTCAAATAGCGCACGACGCATCCCTTCCATCGGGCGACTTACCGTATATTCCCGATCAATCGCACAGCGAGAAAACACATCTACCCAGAGCGCCGAACGATTCCACACCGACCACCCGGAACACCAGCACAACCAAGCGGGAGAAAAAAATATACAAGACAGGGCGCACTTTCGTTCCGTTCGTGCGAATTTAAAAATAGAAAAATGAGTAGATATTTATCCTAATTTAGAAAATTAGGTAGGTATTTTTTAATTGAAGTTTCTTTTCTTTCCAAAATTTTAATTTTATTTTCTTGCTTGGTTTTTGGAGGCAGTGCGCGACGAGCGCACTTATTGAGAAGCCGCCCCTGATACATACATACATAATTTTTATACTTTTGTTCTAGTTCCAATGGGCCAAATTCGCACGGACATGGCGTCACAAATGCAACATGCAGCCGCCGTTACGGGTCAACCTCTATTAGCTCCAGCCCCAATTCCTGCTCAATTTATATACAATCCACAAGCAGCCGCAGCTGCAGCGGCTCACAATATGAACCAAGCAGCCTACCAACCTGCTACAATGGCTGCGATGCACGCTATAAGAATGTATGATGCTGCAGCTGCGGCCGCTGCACCTCAGCAGATGTCCTATATTACTCAGCCTCAGCCGAGTGGTACTCCGTCGCCTGCGCAGCAATACAATCAAGCAGTGCAACAACAGCAAGGACCTCCGCAGGGCTATCAGACTGTTCCGCAGCAACAGCCACCGCCTCAGATGCCCATGTTTTGTATTCCCACACAACCTCACATGTTGCAAAATGTTCCATATTTGCAGCAAGTGCCACCCCCACACCACCAACAACAACACGTTCAGGTAAGTCGGAAAATATATTGAAGAGTGTGGTTTATTTGACCATGTCTCTCTGTCCAATACGAGGTTCAATACGTACAGAGCTGGGAAGTACAGTGGAACTTACTTAGAATAGACTTGTAACTTGTCAAATAGAAACTCTTTCAATCTTCTCCTAGTTCAGCTAATTCTAACAGTTACTTTCACATTCGCTTTTACTACCCAATACCAGACAACCTGGAGGCTTAGAATTTCTAGTGTATAATTATATTTACTGGGCTCTAGCATTTACTACAACAACAATATTGGCATTTTCTAATTGAACTGCTTCAGTTTTTAAAACCCCATTGTGTTGCAGGTTATCTGGATCATAATTGATGAAACACATTTTTGACTTGATGTCTGAAGAATTAGAATTTATTACAAGTCTTCATTACACTATTTTAGCACCTGTGTCCAGATTCCAAACCCACAATTCGATCGTCTATCGTCTACTACTTTTGCACTAGTTTATTTGGCATGACATGGTGCACTCCTGTGGCTGCGTTTGGGTTCACACTCAGTGGAGCGTGCAGAGCGATCACAGAGTAACGTGACATCACAGGAAGTGCTCTGTGTCAAGCCAAATAAACTCGTGCAAAAGTACCTGACAATAGACGATACTATGGAATCGTGGCTTTGGAATCCGAGCCCTTATTTACTCACATACTCTGTAGCGCTACAGCCTCTGTTGGGCTTTGGCTGACGCGACGACTTGCCTCCATGCGACACGATCACGATCGGTCTCGGTCATGCGCTTCATGCCATTTCCGATGCCCAGTTTTCTCAGATCCGAAGCAATGTTGTCCCGCCATATCAGTCTGGGTCATCCAAGTGGCGTTTTCTCCTCTGAGGCTTTCTGCCATACCAGTCTTATTAGCCTTTCTTTGGGTCGCCTGCGCACGTGTCCTGCCCATCTAAGCCGTTTAGTCTTTATTATATTGCACAGATCTGGTTCATCGTATAGGTCTCTCAGTTCTGCATACGTTTTACTTCTGTATTGCTGCGTCTGTGGGTCCTTCGTCGAGCAGTATATTTTTCTAAGTATTCGCTTTTCAAATCTGCGGATGACCTCCTCATTTCGTACCATTAGTGTCCACGATTCGCAGCCGTATTGTTCGTCGATTTTTAACTGACACTTGCGGTATGAGGAGCGAGGGGGTGTTTCATATGGCAAAAACAGGTGTGATTTCAGGTAACCATTGGCGTTCTAATGTAGGGAGCCACCAGCTGACATTCCGTCCGAGTATCAGTTAAAAATCGACGGACAATACATGAAAACAGGTCTGATGACAGTTTGTAGTGTTTGCGATTTTCAGTCGGTACTTGATTTCCCCATCGATGTCATTGTCGGCTGTGATGATCGCAACCAGCAGTGGAATTCCGTTTCTCGATCTCTATCAAATCCGCCATATTTTTCCGATTATCGCGTTTCCATTTCACGAGCACCGATTCGATATTCGATTTTTATATTCGACTCACAAAGAGGAGTCGAATGTCGAAATAACTAATGACAGTCGTTAAAAAAAACTTCATTTGAGGTGTCAATTAATTTTATTAATTTTTTTATTCAAACCGGAGTTTTTTTATTGTGTGATCTTAAAACTGCTCAAAGTTCTACAAAAATAAAAAAATGGCATTTAGAATGCGTGAACCGCATTAAGCCGGTCCCAGACACTACGTGTATTCGGCGAATATTCGGTATTCGGGTTTATTCGCGTAGCGTGTGGGAGGGTAACTTTGGCGAATATTCGTCCTTCGTCATTTTCCCGCCGATTGTCGGTAAACTGGCACGAAGCAAGAGAAGGCGAATAACGAATATTCGCCGAATACACGTAGTGTCTGGGACCGGCTTTGGGAGATGCTGGTTACTTTCCTTGAGGCCAACCAACGCATCTCTGGTAAGAGCCTACTGCATAGTACCTTAGAGCACAAAATATTTTTGACTCAAAATCAACACCTTTCATGCTCTTACGGTCTTCTAACAATGGCCTTAACTCTTCCATTAAATTTCGCACCAATCTGAAAACATTAAATTTTATTAAAAAACTCATAAGCATCATCTTGAACACTGTTACCTCTTGTCCAGACGAAAAAGTTCTCTAAATCTTTGGTCAGGAAAATCAAATGGGTTTGACCTGGATCTAAGAGATATACGCCTTCGTATTAGTTCTCGTCTTTGTCTTGCAATAAAATCCAATCACGTACAACGGGTAACATTTTATGATTGTTTATGATTTTTCACTCAAATTGTGCTGAATGAGGTTATGTTCTCATATTTTCTTCTATTTTCTCAGTAGTTCAAAAATTCATCTGAATTTAACCTAAACCCCGACGATTACCGAATACATTTTCGATCGAAAAATGGAATAGCTTTGAACAATACGATCGACTAACCAATCGTGACGATATCGGATAGCTCGACGAAAAATGGAATTCCACTGCAGGTACTTGAACTGCTTCACACTTTGTCCAACTCTCCCTCTGCGTCTCCTAGAGATATGCATGTATCTAGTCTTGCCTTCGTTGATCTTTAGACCCATTTTAGTTGCCTTGTGCTCCAATTTAACAAACGTTTCTTTGCGATTTAATAAGTTAGTTTCCACCACTTCAATATTATCTGCATAAGTATTAGTTGCGAACCATTCGCCTGGAAGAGCTCTGTTCGAGTTTGGAGTCCCTGACAACCTTCTCCAAGGCAATATTGAAGAGTCGGGGACAGCAAGTCACCCTACTTCAATTTCGTATTTACCCTGAATACATCCGACTGGAACCTTTTACACAAACTCTTGTTAGTCTTATAATCTTATGAGGTATATCGAATTCTGCCATTGTTTCACACATGTTTTCACACTATCATAGGCCTGTTGGAAATCTATAAACAGTTGGTGTATCTCCCTATCGAATTCCCAGCTTTTTTCTAGTAGCTGTCTAATTGTGAATAGTTGGTTGGTTGTTGATCGGTTTGTGAATGAGGTTATTCGCTAGAGGATTATATTTGATAGAACTTTGTATGCTACGTTTATGAGCGATATTCCCCTATAGTTTTTGCATATCATTCTGGCTCCTTTTTTGTGTACAGGGAATGACATTTTGCCATTGTGAAACACAAGTAATTTAAATAAATTAAAAAAAGTACAGGTCACAAATATGTAATGTGTAAACGCAGCTGGGCAAGCTACTTGAAAAAAGTAGCTGGCTACAAGTTACAAGCTACTTTATATTGTAAGTAGCTAATTTACTTAGTAACTCAACTACCTCTTTAAAAAAAAGCTAAGCTATTGGTAACTTAACTACATATTGAATTAATGAAAGCTACTTTTTTAATAGTTAAATTAATAAAAACAAAAAAAAAAGGCACAATGTACCGTATCCTAATAAGAAAGGACGCTGGCTATATCTCAGGAACTATTAGTCCTAGAGCTTCCAAGTAAGATTTTTTTCATAAAATAGGCCATGAAAAATTGCTGGAAATAGTTTTCAAGTTTGTAAGTTGACCGCTAGGGGGCGCAACGAACACTCGAAAACATAATACATACTGTGATTATCTTCAAAAAACACCCACTAAAGGTATACTAAAAATATGATTATTGAAATCTTGATAAGATTACGAAAAAATTTTGTTTAGGATTTTTTGCCCTAACTCTTCAAACAAGAGGTTGGGGAAGGTTCAAACTTGTTAGGAACAAAAGTTATATAACTTTTTTGTTTTTCAACCGATTTTAATGAATTGGGTGTCATTTGGAAGAGTTTTTTCTGTTCAATAAAATGCATAACAAAAATAACAAAATTAAATTGTTTTGTTGCCGCTAGGGGGCGCTGTGTCTAAAAGTCGACAATTTTCCATTTTTTCTCGGAAATTTCAAATATAATTATGCTTTTTTTATAATTTAGATGGAAAGAGGATAAAAAAAATAAGGAATCTGGTCAAAACCGCAAGTTTGAATCTTTATCCTAGCCCAAAATATAAATAAACGAATATTTTAGGTAAGAAAATTTTCAATAGTAATATAACTAGTGCAATGGAAATTATTGATAATTTTTGGGAAATTTGCCCGAATGCATTTTTAGTTTAGTTTAGTGCCTTTTTCAGTTAAAAACGCATGAGTGCAAATTTGTCGAAAATTATAAATATATTTCCATTGCACGAGTTGTATTTAATGAGAGAATTTCATAAATCAAAAATTCAAATTTTTTGTCAAAAAATGTCAACACACCAGTTTTCGCACCAGTTAGTATGCAATTATCTGATAATTTGCACTAGTGCAAATTATCGCGTAATTACAATCTGATTGGTTCAAATCAACAATCAAAACATGTCAATTTATTGTTGGAATACCAGTTTTGACAGATGTATGAAATTCTCAATAGTAATATAACAAGTGCAAAGGAAATTATCGAGAATTATTGGGAAATTTGCCCGAATGCATTTTTAGTTGAATAAGAGCACGAGTGCGGGTCAGTTAAGTTAGCCCCCCCCTATAAAAAATTTCTGGATGAAAATTATCCCATAATTTTGCTCTCATTTTGCTCCACTAATTTCGATTTTTGCTCCATTACAGTGGCGAGACTATTTGGTATATTAGGTGGGGGGGGCTGAATTAACGCTAGCTCCCCCCAGTGAAAATTCAGAAATTTGATTATGCTCATTTTGTTCTCCGAGTTTTGCTCCATTATCGGCAAGTTATGCTCCATTACCAGGAGAGACCTACAGAGCTCCCAAAAATCTCTACTAGCCCCCCCGGTAAAAATTTTCAAATTTGAACATGCTCATTTTGTTCTCAGAGTTTTGCTCCGTTTTGCTCCATAATCGGCGAGTTTTCCTCCATTACCAAGAGAGACCTACAGAGCTCCCAAAAATCTCTCCTCCATTCTTCTCTGCTTCTAATCACTACTGTGAAATGTTTGTCCAGGTGCTGTGTTTTAGTTATATCGTCCCTGGGGAGCTCGAGGAGCGGAATAAGCTTGGTCAGAGATGCTAGTTCTCTCCATCCTAGTCAACCTCCCTCGGCAGCTCCTTCCCTCGTGATTCTGGTTATTGCTCGTCTGGCAGTCCCCTCCGCCACAATATGAAGAGGTGCGAGACCTATAATTGTCTCGATGGCTGCTGTGGGACAAGTTCTCATTGCGCCTGTAATGCATGTGCAGGCCAGGCGCTGTAGTTTGTTGAGAGCTGCTTTTATGTTCTGCTTCTCAACTGCATTGAACCAGACTACCGATCCGTATACCTAGTAAATAGAGTTGGTCTTACTATCATGGTGTACATCCATCCCAAGATCCCTGGTTTGCATCCCCAGGATTTGCCCGCGAGGCTTCGGCACACCATAAGAGCCCTCGTAGCCTTGGTTACAGCTCCCTCGATGTGTTTGTTCCATCTGAGTTTGCGGTCCAGCTTTACGCCGGGATATCTGACTTCCGATGCCGGTATAATGATAGTTTCGTATATCCGGATATCCTTCATTCTAGAAAGTTCTCTCTTCCTAATGAAAGGCACTACAGTGGTTTTCGATGGGTTTATCTCCAGTCCCACTGTTTTACACCAATCCTCCGTTGCTTTAAGTCCGGTCTGTATGAGTTCACACAGGATGCCCTCGAACTTTCCTCTTGCCATGATGACGATGTCATCGGCATACCCAACGCAGTCCAGGCCCAGGTTGTTCAGTATTTCTAGCAAGCTCCACATCAGAGGTGAGCATACTCCGCCCTTGGGAGTGCCTCTAGTGGTGCTCACCTCAATGGACTTGGCGCCTAAAGAATTCTCTGCTGTCCTTGTGGCAAGCATCCTACACATCCATCGGGATATTGTGTCGTTGACTTCCCTTCTCGCTAGTGCTCTCCGAATGGCCACATGGGATGTGTTATCGAAGGTGCCAGCGATGTCTAGGAAAGCGCACAGTGCGACTTCTTTCCCTTCCAAAGATTCTTGTATCCTACTCGTCAGTTGGAACAGAGCTGTCTCGGTGGATCTACCTGCTCTAAGCCTGCTGACTTGCGTTCAGCAGCCGCCTTTCCAATGTAGTGAATCTGATATAGCTATCTACTGCCTTCTCCATTGTCTTTAAAAGGAACGATGTGAGGCTTATTGGCTTGAAGGCTCTGGGGTCTGTCCCGTCCTTCTTGCCTACCTTCGAAATGAAAGTGACTCTTGCCCTTCTCCATATTTGAGGTATATATCCCGTTGCCATGCTGCTTCTGGTTATATCTACAAGGTGCGGCATGATCTCTGTTTTTCCTCTTTGTAGGAGTGCTGGAAAGATCTCGTCCACTCCTGTCGATTTCAGAGGTTCGAATGTGTACAATGCCCATTCGAACCGCTTATTGCTGAGTACTACTTTTGCTATTTCCCAGTCCTCCCTTGTGGGGCGTCTGGGGTATGAACTTTCCTCACTTCTGTTTGTACGTTTGCTGCCTGGGAAGTGTTTGCTTAAAAGAAGAAGCGGGATAAAACAAAAAAAAATCTTATTTTTTTACGGTACTATTAAATTAGTAAGAAGATCTAATTGCGTATCTGAAAGTGAATAACTATAGTTATTTACATTTCAAGCTGCAAAAGCGTACTTTTAGATGCGCTTCGCTTCGCCTCGGCTATTTGAATACCTCCGAGCACCTAACAGGACTTCTGCAGCGTGTAATGTATTAAACTTTTCATCCTTCCCCCTCAAAAATCGTGAATAGGCATGTGAAAGTGGAACGTGCTAGTAGCGAAAGTGAAAGTAACTACTAGCATGTTTCACTTTCACTTTCGCTCGCCTATGCAAGATAAAAAAATCTACTTTTGTGGGGGGGAGCATGAAAAGGGTTTTGGTAGCGTGTAAAGTATTAAACTTTTCATTGTTTCCTTCAGGAATAGTATATTACATATCGAGGTGGAAAGTGTTTTATAACTGTCGAGAGATTTTACAACGATTAGACCGAGGCGCAGCCGAGGTTTAACTAAAATCTCGAGATTAATGAAACTTTCAACCGAAGTACAATTTTTTAAATGATTTTTGTTGGGGTTTTGATATGCTTACCTGGATACTATTTTATTTACAATCATTGGAATTTTGTTATTTTTATTTCAATGAAAACTAAAAATATACAATAAATTTCAACAATTTCATTTACTTTCGGCTAACGGGAGGAAAGTAAACTTTCAACCCGTGGGTGAAAAGTAAAAGTCAAAAAAGTGACATTTTCAAACTTTTCAAAAGTCAGAAAAGTCAACACTACATGTATGATTGTAAATAATAGTATTTTACATTACGAGTGTAGAAAGTGACGAATTTCACACGATTGTATGAAAGACGCTTTCTTACGAGTGATGTACACCATTTTTCCTACGACCAGAAACTGATTTACATTAATTTTTTCTCATTTTATTTCTTTTCATTATCAACACACGTGCTGAAAGTACTTTCAATCCACGTATTAAAAGTAAATTGTTATGTCAACAGTATTTTCCACACGTGTGCTGAATGTACTTTTAGCACGCGTATTGAAAGTACTTTCAGCACGCGTGTGATATTTAGCGCTTTCCAAAGAACCAGCTAGTGCGAATTTTGTCATTTTCGTTTGTGGTTGTAGGAAAAATGTTTTTTTATCTTGAATAGGCAAGCAGAAGTGAAAGTAATGACTAGCATGTTTGACTTTCGCTTTCGCTTGCCTATTGAAGATAAAAAAATGTTTTCCCGAGGGGAACAATGAAAAGTTTAATATATTACACGCAACAAAAGCCCCTTTAGGTGCTCGGAGGTATTCAAATAGCCGAGACGGAGCGAAGCGCACCTAAAAGTACGCTTTCGCGGCTTGGAATGTAAATAACTATAGTTCAATCAATTTCAATTCTTGATATCGTGGATTGGTAGCTACTTTCAGACACACAATCAAGGAAGGCAAGAAGGTTTTTTCTGAAAATTTTCTTAATAATAATATATGTTCATTTATATTTTGGGCTAGGATAAAGATTCAGACTTGCGGTTTTCACCAGATTCCTTATTTTTTTATCCTCTTTCCATCTAAATTATAAAAAAGCATCATTATATTTGAAATTTCCGAGAAAAAATGGAAAGTTGTCGACATTTAGACACAGCGCCCGCTAGCGGCAACAAAAGAATTTAATTTTGCTATTTTTGTTATGCATTTTATTAAATAAAAAAAAAACTCTTCCAAATGACACCCGAATCATTGAAATCAGTTGAAAAACAAAAAAGTTATATAACTTTTGTTCCTAACAAGTTTGAACCTTCCCCCACCTCTTATTAAAAGAGTTAGGGCAAAAAATCCTTAACAAAATTTTTTCGTAATCTCATCAAGATTTCAATAATCATATTTTTAGGTTACCTTTAGTGGGCGTTTTTTGAAGATTATTACAGTATTATGTTCTCGAGTGATCGTTGCGCCTACTAGCGGTCAACTTACAAACTTGACTTACTATAGAATAATAGTTCCTGAGATATAGCCGGCGTCCTTTCTTATTTGGACACCCAGTACCTCAACTCATTTAATTTCATAAAAATAATAATAATATGGCAATAAAATTTTAACTTACTCTAGGAATTGCAGTATTCATATTTTTGTCAAAAACCACTGGAAATTTATTAAGTTCACTTTGATCATAGTGATCTGGGAATGCGAGAATAAAACAGGACACATAGGACATAGGTACAGAGAAAAGTTGAAACTAGTCCAAACCTAAACAAGGCAGGATAAGATTTTTCCGGAAAAATAATAATTGTAGCTTTAGCAATAAAAGTAACTTTAACTACCAAACGTAGCTTAAGTAGCTAGCTACTTTTCACAGTAGCTTATAAATACATCGAATACAATACCAAAAGCAACAGCTACAAAGTACTTTTTTTAAAAAGTAGCTTGAATAGGTTATTTAGCTACCAAAAAAGTAGCTAAGTTAGTAGCTTAACTACTTGGTAGCTAGCTATTGCCCAGGTCTGTGTATAAATAACGAAAATAATTACAAAACACAATGGTATATAATAGCATAACAAAAGGGAGACGCGCATCTATATATAGTGACGCCACAGTTGTATCAGCGCTTGTCAATAATAGGCAATCCTCTTTGCGCTTATAGTCTTTGGTTTGTGTCGATCAATAGTTGTCTTGCTCCTTCTCTTTGCGTCATATCTTTCATCTCTCTCGAGTAACAAAATTTCTCCGTGAGGCGTTTTCAAATCTGTTACCATTATTGTCCAAATATCAGAACGCCGCCTAAGAAGTTTCAAATGTAATAGTTGTAGATAATATCAGAAAGTTTTCAATGATGTAAGTTACAAGTATACAGGGTGTGTCACAACAGTGTGGCGAAGCAAAGTTATACTTTTTAAAATTATTGTCTCATTGGATTAGCCTTTCAAATCTGATTCCAAATAGACAGAGCTGCCACAAATACTGGTAAATAGTATTTCAAATATCAAGTATCAATTACGAGAAATTCACGTTGCAAGTACAAATACTAAATACTTCCAATTTGAAAAGTACTTCAAGTTTCAAGTACTTCAATTTAGTACATGTTTTTTTCAAGTAAAATAATTCAAATATTCTGTAAGTATTTCAAGTTCTTAATTAAATATTTGAAATACCTATGTGTATTTGAAATAATAAGTACTTCAAGTACACACTAAAAAGGAAATGAAATTATTCAATGATTTTTTTTTTAATTGTATTGAAAGCTGAAAATACTTGTGATACCTCTAAAAAAGTAGGTACCACAGAGATTCCAGATTCCAAGATTCCAATTGCAGATTATGATGATTTTAGTTACTTTCAATTTAACGATTTAAAATTTATCTAGAAAAGGTTGATTAAGAAATAAAGTGCAATGGGATTGTTTTAAGGTAGGTACCTATTCATTAAGGAAAATAAACTTTTACAAAAAATAATATTTAAACTCAAGAAGCAAAATCTATGAAACCTATCCAAGGATTTTATATCTACACTGGTATCCTCTGCACATTGAAGAATTTCCAGTTCGAAATTTCTTTTAAGTATTGTTATTTTTAAGACTCTCTGGGGAGTGGGAACCATCCAGTTCAAAAAAATCGTTATTCATATCTGCTGATGTAGCATTTTCTTCGATGCCTGATATGTTTGTTGTTAAAATATTTTTTGTATCTCTACATTTTCATCTGCCTTTATTACTACAAGTTTTTGTACGTATGAATTTAATATTGCCAAACCTTCGCATTGATGCCGAAATACTTGTTAGGACCTATTAATTTCACATTATGTGAAGTATTTGAATTACTTTAAGTATTTCGAGTACAAATGCCCAGTATTTGAATTACTTTTTTTGTAAATCCAAGTATCAAATACAAATACTTTATTTAAAGTATTTACAGAATCAAGTACAAATCTCCAAACACAAAAGTATTTGAATTATAGTACATACTTCAAATACTAAAAAGTAATTGAAATACATTTTCCAAATAATTTACTTGAAGTACTAACAGCTATGCAAATAGACTAGGTTTTTTAGGTTTATTTTTCATAGTCCAGCCTCTGAATATCCTATTTTGAAGAAATAAAATGGATTTTTTATATGAATATATTATATTTTGTTGGTGGTTTCTATACTTCACCTTTTTTAATAGAATATTTAATTATTCTACCCCTTTTTGTCCTATTTTCTCCTGGACTATAAGGAATAAACCTAAAAAACCTAGTATATTTGGAATCAGGTTTGAAATGCAATCCAATGGGACAATAATAGACGGGGTTTTCCATTTAAAAAAGTATAACTTTGCTTCGCCACACTTTTGTGATACACCCTGTATACTTGTAACTAACATCATTGAAAACTTTCTGATAATTACCTACAACTTTCACATTTGACATTTCTGGGTATCTCTCCAAACAGGTGAGATAAATGTGAGTGCAAAATATAGACAATCACCCGGTACATTTCGATTCCAACTCTTGTCGATGTCTTCTGTGTTTGTAATTTCTTGGCTTCGGCGGATGGTATATTTTTTGAGCTTGATATTCTGATTCTCAGCTTTGCTCTAACAAGAATATGGTCAGAGTCCGCGTCTGCCCCTCGACAGTTTCTTACGTCCTTCCATGCCTTACATCAATTTCGACGTGTTCAATTTGTTTTTTGGTTCAACCGTCATTGGAGGCCCATGCCTCTTTATGGATATCTTTATGTTCATACATTGCAGATTTAATAAGGAGGTTGTTGGATGCTGCTAGCTCCGCAAGTCTCAGTCTATTATCACAGCATATTATCATGTGAGAATATGTGTAGGCTTTTTGTACCCACGTGGGGCCTTAATGCCGCTTCTCTTCCTAGCTTTGCATTAAAATCTCAATTCACAACCGCGTGAGGTGGGGTGGTTAGCCTCACTCTTAACCCTCCTCTTTTATCCAAGCTTGGGACCGGCAATGCGGGAGAGCCACTCAATCCTCCCCTCAGATGCCCGGACCCTGCTGGTCAGCAATTGAGTATTTATTGATAACTGGTACAATCTCTTTTTGTTTTCCGTATCATTAACTTTTATTGATCCACTGAAAAGATGAAGTAAAAAAGAGGTCCTCGCAGTAATTTGTATTCAACTTTTAATGAACCCACCAAAATTGCTTTAATTTCAAGCAAACCTTTATAGAAAAATCTTTCAAAAATTAATTTATGACAACATTTTTCCATAGAAATTCAACTTACTCCTGAATATTGAAAAATCTATTGAAAGCATTATAGTATAGATACTGAAAAAAGTATAAATTGATATAGTCGATTATCATTACGAAAATAATATTAACTGAACAACCCAATTTACTGTTCAAATAACTGAACAAAGATAAAAATGGCTTACTTGAACCATTGTGTCAACTTGTATACTCAAATCGTTTCTTTTTCTTTTCAGGTGTTAGTACAACATCCCTCCCAAGGCAATCACCATGGTCCCAATCCTTAACGCTGAATCGAACAGCGTGAAAGGGTGAATTTCAAATAGAAAATGTTATTATTTTTAGATAGTAAGGATTACCCCACGTGGTTTTGTCTCCTTACCTGAAACCGAACAGTTGCAGGCAAAATTTAGATTTATCAATCAGAGTTACTTAGAAAATGGGTTTGTAAAAAACAGCGTAACTTTCTCAACAAGGGATATAAAAAAGGCCTGAAGAGCCTTGACTTGATAAACACTTCACTGAATCATTATTAGTTCGGTGGTGTGGTTTTTGGTAGAGTTAATACCAAATGTAGAAAGTTCGCTTAACATTTCAAAACTTTAATTGAGGCTGTCCCAATTTTGCCTGCAACTGTAAGGTTTCAGTTAAGATTCATCGTCACTATCATTTTCTGAAGACTTTGGGTTTGTGAGACAAAATGAGTTATTTGAATTTAAATTAAAGGCCAAACAATGTATTGTTTTTAGAAAAATAATTTAACAACAAAATAAATTTCTGAAGGTGAAAAAACATCTATTTTTTTTTTAGTTTATCCATCCAGAATAGTGTTCGAGATTTTTCAAGATTGACAATTATTGTAACTTTTCTGTTTATCTACAAGCAGCTTATTGTTTTTGCAAACCCGATTCTTCTTATTCTAAGTATTTAAAAACTCTTCAAAGTTAGCAGTTAGTAAACAAATTTCCCATTCTAGTAGAAATATATTTTTCCTTATTTTTTCCATTATTAGCTTACTTCCTAAAAATGCTTTTTAATGTAAAATAATTTATGAACTACGGGAACATGAAAAAAATTATCAATTGGTGTTTTTCAAATTGAATATGTAAATTAAATTGAAAAATACTGAAACAAGTTGTATATTAAAAAGCATTTCTTTCATTCCATATGCTATTTAAGTTTCTTTGAAATATTGAGACCGTGTGGCAAAGACCTTTTCAAATTGTAAAAAAAATTATATTTTGAACTTCAATCTAAATTCAATAACGCAGAGATACATTGTTTTCATATTTTTTTTCTGGAATTTTTGAATATGACACTTGATCAAATTGGTCATTGCTAAACTATTTGGTCAGTTTACTTATACAAATGAATATAGGCCCTAGCTCATCAGATAAATGGGATAATATGTATCATAACACCTTAGCTGCGATTGTTCAAGGCATGGTTAAATATGATAAATAAATATTTCATCAGAAATATTACTGAACAATTTAGGACAAAATGAAGCCCAAGTTATGAACGACTCGTAGAGACAAAAAATATATATGTATATAGAAACTTGTGTAAGAATAATATCCCTTTTTTCTCTATTGTTCATTTCTTTGATTCCAAAAACCAACTCTGACTCTTATAAAATTGATTTCATTTTTGGAATACAATAATTTAAGATTTTATGCTTGAAAACCTTTTAAACACTCCTGAAATCGGTACGAGTCTGACAATATCGGTTTTAATAATAAATTGGTAGCCACATCTAGCATACATAAAGTCAAAAGTTCCATCAAACAATAAAGGTCAAATATTATCTGATTCCCTGTTCTAAGCTTAGGTGAGATCAGATTAAACACATCAAAATCTGAGACCTAATCTGTAGCATCAAAACAATGTTTTTCCTGCATTTACTGAAATACTATTAAACAAAAAATCTCTATAAGATGTTCTTAATATTAAAAAACTATCCTATTTTCAGTACCTACATGGTTGTCATGGTGTGGATTTTACCTGTGAAATCATTCCTAAAAGACCATATATGATTTCAAGGCCTAATCCTAAATTCGAGATTTTTTTATAAACAATGGTACATGAAAAATATATTGTCAAATACACGATCCAATCAAAAGCCTTCTTCTATCCTTTTCCTTCTAAACGAAATATTACAGCAAAAAAATTGTTAGTTTTTTTTTTTTAGATAGTTATATTATTGTTATTGCATTTTTTTGTTAATAGTCATTTTTTGAACTTTTTCATTTATTATGTACTGTCACTTTTGTTTCTATCTTGTTTTGATAGAGTTTAATTAATCGTCTTTTTTCATCATTATTAGCAATTAATTTAGTTAGATGTGTGTTGAGTGGTATTTTGTATTTTTGAAAATTTCACAACACACATTTTCATTTGTGCCTATGATCATCAAAATGTAGACGACGCGACCTCTGTAAATTGAAAGTTTTCTAAACATTTTTGTTTTTATAATATATTTTTTGAGGCCATCTACATTTTGATATTTAGACAAAATAATTTTTAAAAATACCAAATACAACCCCAAAGAGGTGTACCTCGAAATTGGTACTAAAATTAAATTTTTAGAAAGGCAAAAAAGGCCTTCTAGCATAAATAACATGTGGTTCCACGTCCTCACGCACTCTCCAGCTGGTTGGACAAATTTAATGCGTGGACTGATCATAAATATTCGGACCTTCATTATTATTTATTTTTTTTTTTTATTAAAAAGTAAATTCAAACGAAATACAACTATCAAATATGCGGGTAGACGCAAAGCGCATTGAAAGTAAAAAAGGTGCCTTAGTTATACAGGGTGTCTTCCAATAAGAAAAAACTACCCTAATGTTCCATGACTTAATAGCAATAAATAAACGCAAATCATGTAAAAAAAAGCACCCTGTATATCTTATAATAATAATATAATGTTTGTTAAGAATAATTAATTTATATTTGATTTTTTTATATATTGTGAATTGTAAATGTATTTCGGCACCCGTACATTTTGTTCGTAACAATTATCATCAGTAATTCATTATTACATTCTCAGATTCAAACAAAGTATTTTCACTTTTTTGTTTCATATTAATTTTCATTTACACTTTTGGTTGAAAATACAAAAAGTATTTTCAATTCTTACTTTGCCAAAAAAATTTCTTTTTCCAAGGAAAAAATGAAAAATAATAAAACTGGAAAAAAAAAATAAAAAAAACCGATTTTCCTGTTCAAAGTTTATTTTCGATTTTTTTTATTACAAATAAAAACATTTTTGGTTTATTTGTAAAATGGCGTAGTTTGATTTTGACCCCTAATTCTTCAGTCAAATCTTTTGTTTTGTTGTTCCTCAATGCTTTCAACATTCATTTAGGCAACCTCAATCCTTAATAATCTGGAGAGCAATAAAAATTGCTAGTGTTTATTATACTGAGTAAGTGTTCATGTTCTGTATATTGTTTTGTTCGTAAAGAATCCTGCTTTTTATTAATGGTGTGAAGTTGATCCATCTTATTTTATATATTTCTCATTAAGTTCATTAAATACAAGTACAATTACTACAAATAACTTGTTTCTGCTGAAGTCATGAAGGGTAACTTTGAATGTTGGTAGATCCTAGTTAATGGACTGCTATCAGTGATCAATTCAAACTTACGGACAAAGAGAAACATGTTAACCGAAAACATAATAGCAAGTGCTAAGCAGTTGATTGATTGATTGATTGATTTGATCAACAGCAGCAAGGTAAGGTATAGTGATTCCCTGACACTGCAGCTAGTTAGCTTATTGTATCCCCTGCTGTGTGACATATCTCTATTTCATGTATTTCGGATTCGGATACGGTGGTGTGCTTCCACAGCGGAGAATACCATTTTGATCTTGGGGATAGGCCATATACTCCGGCACCGGTTCCATTGTCGGTTTTGGGATCATCGGTGTCCATACTAAGTTTCTATTCTGAGCTAATGAGTTTTCTATTTTATTTTCCCAGTTAATCTGGGTTTGAAACGGTTTGTGAGTATTTATTCTTGGAGTCATTATGTCACTTCTCATCTCATATAGCGAGTTTCTAACAATGTTTGATATCCGTACGTTCAGATGTTCTTCTCAGATTCCAGTTCTGGCTACAGTTGAGTCTGTAGGCCACCATTCTTCCCTCAGCTCTGATAATGATATCAAGTGGTGGGAGGTTTAGTATTGTTTCCATAGAAGCAGTTGGAGTGCTTCCTCATTGTACCCATTATGCAGAGACAAGCTAGTCTTTGAAGTTTGAATATCTCCATTATTGCTTTGCTCTGTTCGACTTTTAGCCACCAGACTATTGATCCGTAGGTTATTCTGGGTCTTATTACCACTACTGTATAGATCCAATATACTATGTAGGGTAGAAATCCCCATGTTTTTCCCACTGCTCTTTTGGTGGCCATACACGCCATTTTACCTTTTTTGGTGGTGTATTCAATATGGGCGTTTCAGGGTAGTTTTACATCCAGGATAATTCCTAGGTTTTTGACTTCCCAAACTAATTGTCATTGCTTTCCAAAGAAAGTGGGGGGGACTAGATCGTCCAGTTTCCTTCTTTTCGTGAAGGGGATTATAGCTGTTTTCTCAGGGTTAACACTCAGGTTTGACCCAATCTTCCACGATTTTAGGCGTTCTTTGCATTTTTGCAGAAGTAGTTTGTAAGTTTTTCTTCATGACTACGGTTACTACATCATCTGAATAACCCTGGGTATAATAATATTTCTATTATTAAGGTCTACTAGAAGTTCATCTACAACCAGGTCCCACAGTAGGGGGGATATGACCCTACCCACCCTGTGGGCAGCTTTTTGATAAAGACATCTCCATTGTATCATTATTTAGAGTAGCTTGAACTGAATTGAAGTAGTACGAAGCATGTTATCAATCCATCTGGGCTGGGATTCTGTAATAAATAGAGACATTTTCTCTATCTTTATTGACGTCCCCTCTCTATTGATTTCTTCAAGAAGAGAGAAGAAGACAGTAGGTGCCATAGCGATAGGGATAACGATCTCTATCCATTACAAACTTCCAGTCCTGGGTCCTTATTCTCGACAGGGGAGCAGCGTTCTCATGAGAACGAAGTTTCTGTCTTCGTCACCCATATTTATATTTCCATAACACTGAAAAAAAAACAGAGTAATCGTTCTCATGAGAACGCTGTTCCTCGGTTTCAAATCAAATCAAATGAAAATATGCTTTACTCTTATTGTTACGAAGAACATCATCAGTTCTCAACACTGAGAAAAGTCCCAGGAGAAAATTCTTTGCTGGTTTTTTTTTAGCTGTTACAGTGGAAAATGTTTTAGAGGTAGCAATGTTATTTTGCTTCTACAAAAAAGACCACTTTGCTGAAACTACTTTATTGAAACTGCAAAGATATTTCTTATTCCAAAACCAAACTTTGCTGTTATAGCAAAATTCAAATTTTATGAAAATATTTCTGCTTCTCCGAAATAGAACTTTTCTAAGATAGATAGATACTTTACTGTTGCAGCAAAAAAAAATTCCTGTAATTTTTGTTATTGTTACAGTAATGTTTTTTGCTACCCTAGCCAAATAACTTAACTAAAAATACCGTTCGGACATTTCCGTGATTTCTTCGGGTCCAAAAATAACCGATAAAATATGTTTCGTGTTCATTTTCTTCCATTTTAGTTTAGTAGCTAACGCCGTACGGTGTGGATCGTGGATGCTGTCGAGTCAAGTCGAGTGTCGGTCGCTGGGAATATTTTTGGAAATGGTGCCAGCGCATCCATCAAAACTAGCAGAAACAACTCTAGCGCCAAACTTTTCATTAATTGACATTATTTCAGATCAGGTAATGAAAGTTTAGGGGTTTAAATAGAGTTTGTTTATCTCCTGGTTTTGTTATGATGGACGCGCTACTACATATTTCCAAAGATTTCCAGCAAAATATTTTTGCTATTGGTGAGACAAATAACTTCCCATGGCTACTAAAACACTTGGCTGATTCTGGCAAAAAATTTTTTGTTCTGAGACAAACGCTTTCCTATTTCAGGAAGCATTTCTAATAACAACAACAAATATCTTTTCTGTCTTAGCAATCTACTTTTCAATAGCAAAAAAGGATGTTTTTGAGAGTATATAACCTCTTTTCCAGGACAGCATAGTTACTTTCCTACGACAGCAAAGTAGCTTTTCTATGCCAGCAAAGTGACCTTGTAGAAACTGTGAGTAAATTCTTTATAAAGTCACTTTGCTACCGCAAATAAACGGTGCCAGTAAAGTTATCTTTTCGGCGGTAGTAAAGATCTTGGCTGTCCCCTATGTAGCCAAAATTTTTGGCTACGGCAGCAGAAAAATTAGCTATGACAATGAAAAAATTTTCTCAGTGAAGAACAAAGCTGTATTATATAGGGTGACTGGTAAGTGGACGTATTCCTTTGAGGAGGTGAAAGTATAGTCCATTTGCTACCGATTAAACATCATTTACCTCTATAATACCATTCTCAACGGTTTTTGAGAAATTTTTTATTTTTATATTTAAGAAATTCACTTTTTTGGGAGGTAAATATTTAAAATTAACGAAATTATAAGGAACATACCTTATTTAGGTAAATGTTAACACCAATATTTGATAACATTTCTATAGTAACACTTGGTATTAAAAAAAAATCGAGTAATTTTTTCTTCATATTGGTTACTCTTACAAATAAAACTTATTTATTTAATAATAAAATAAAAGACTAATTCTGAAATAATGTGCCTTATTCTGAAGACAATTATATCGAGAACTTTTATTAATAATTTGTACGTTTGATGTACTATGAAATTTTCGAAATTTTTAAGCAGTAACCATTAGTCTGTAACTTGACAAGGAAAGTTAAGTTTAAGCCGAAATAATTTAATAGTTAATATTATTGTTTCAATAATTTTCAATGCTAATATTTATGTAAGTGTATCAGCTTATAATTTAAAAAGCGACATTTAAAATGGCTTTTATTATTTTCCTTAATTTTAAATATTTACTGGGCAAAGGAGCCAATTTCTTGGAAATTAAAAAAGAATAATTATCTCAAAAACTGTTGAGAATGTTATAGAGGTAAATGATGTTTAATCGGTAGCAAATGGGCTCTACTTTCACCTCCTCAAAGGAATACGTCTACTTACCAGTCACCCTGTATATAAAAAGAAAATGGTTAAGTGGGGCAAGTGCAATTTGAGGCAACTGCAATCTTTCAGAAAAGAGCGATTCAGCCTATAGTGTAGTCAAGTTATCGGAATTTAGGTCCAACTTCTGAAAAAATTATATACAAATGTTTATGAGTGGGAACATACAGATAATGTGGCTCTAGATGACATACTAAAAGTGTTCTGTGCTAAAAGTTCCGTAGATTCTGACAATGGCAAGTTGAAAAAAAGTGGCCGCCAATAGCTTTGTTTGTTTATTTGCACCAATATGGCACTTTCTACTCCAAATGTATTTTAATCCCTATATTTTTGTTAGTCTGACAGAGACAGACTGATTTTTTGCTGCACCTGGTGCAGCTTGGTGTAACTTTGGTGCAAATAAACAAACATACCCATTATGATCGTCTCGACCGGCTGCTGCGGTTTATTAGAGCAGGAAGATCAGGCAACTTCACAATTACTGTTTAAAATTGATGATCCCAATATTTTACTCAACAGGTCATAATAATTATTCCTAAAGTACCCACCTTTATCTACAACAGATTCAGAAACTTCATAATAGGTATGAGTCAACTATGAAAAATTTGTTGATGAATGGACCGACATAGTGATCGAGCAGAATTTGATGCGGTCAATCAACACAACTGGTGGCCTAACTCATGGACGCGGATTTACTAATTCGTCTTTGGCCAGAACCATAGAGAAATATAATAAACCAAGGTAAGAGTTACCGATTCATATGCGCCAAGTGGCAACGTATTTCTTGTAGCCCATGGTGGCGCTAGTATAGCTTGGAACTTTCTGACAATTCTGACATCGCCTTGCATTTTTATATCTGTCTCTTTTTAAGAGATGTCATAATAAAGGAAGAGAGGAGTGAGAGGACATAGGGTTTTTTATTTATTACATTGCAATTTCTAACCTATAAATTGACATTTTCATTTTTCAAAACTGACAGGAAACGGTTTTGGAACTGTTAGGATCGATTGCAGGCGCATGCGTTGACCTTGCACGGTTTTATCTTGGTACAGAAACAACGGGTAGTTGGAACGGTTTCATGACCGTTTTCGTAATGACGTTTGACAGTTCAATTAACTTAAAACCTAAATTTGTTTGTTTGCAAATTAAAATAGAAGATAGAAGAATATACGATTACAAAATAATTTAATAAGGATAAAAAAGGAAAATCGAACACCAACGCTGATGATGCATTATCAAGAATCTGAAACTGAAATCTTTGCAAGCTGATAACATCAAGAACCAGCAAATAGCTGACAATAAATTTTAGACTTTTTTTCACTTGAAAAAATAAAAATGCTACAGTTTTATAAGTTAGATTGGAAATTGATTGTTTAACAACAACATGAACAACAACAACAGGTGACAAAAATTGAATTACGCATGTCAGTCATGGATCAGTCCACGCGGTTCTTGCTTTCCACTCGGGATCGAAATGACGGTGCTAAAACCAGTTCTCGAACGATCTTAGGTTTGGTTGGAACGCCAACGAAACTGTACGGTAAACGATCGTCTCTCGGTTGGAACGCGTTTAACCTATGGCGCATGACCGTGACCGTACATTGAACGGTTTTTGGCTGGGTAGGAACGAACCTTTAAGTGAACCTAAAATTGATTAGTTTATTAAAAATACATGATTCTGGTAAGATTTAGAATGTGAAAATCGTTGAGTTCATGCATAAAGAATGATAATTAAATATTACCCTAACATTACCTACTGTTTTTGCTTTTTTTTGTTGTATTTTTTTTGCATTTTATTAGTTACAAAGTTATATTTATGTATAATTTAATTTTTATTATTCTTTGTTAAATGTCAAAGATCAAAATATATAAGGCGATTTCGCCCCAGACTTTGTATGGTACATTTTGAGGCGAGTACCAAACTGAGGCGAAATCGCCTATAGATTACTTCCTGAACATTTTTTGATTATTTATTTTTGTTTCCCGGCCAGCGTTTCTCCGCATTTTTTTTTTCTGTCGACTGCGGAAAAACGCTGGGCTAGAAAAATAATAAAACTTTAATTTAAAAATTCAAAAAGCCCGCCAAATATTATTTAAGTTTATCTTGTAGTATATAGGGGCGCTAGTATCGATATGACGTTATCGCGATGCCAGTGTCGCACCACAGAATCGGTAACTCTCACCTTGGTTTATTATATCCCCTCGTTTTTATTCTCATCGGTGACTTCACCGATGAGTTAGCTATCTTTGTTTAGTGAATGGAAAATGACAATGACCGACATAGAATGGTGGATCCATCGGTAAAATTTGATGAGAATAAAAACGCAGGGTATTTCTCTATGGCCAGATGGATTGCTGGTTTGTCAGTTTGTATGCCTGTTACAAAAGCTTTTGGAATGTAAGTATGTGACTTCAGAACAGCATATAGAATTGAGTCGCTCACGCCAGCAACGTGATAAAATACAACCCTTAGTGCGCGTTCACATTGACACCGCTCGAGCGGTTAGCGTTGCGCGATGCCGCTGTAGCGATGCCCAAAAATAATATATTTCAAATGAACATGTTAACACCGTGGGACGCGCCGCTCCATTGTGTACATTTTCGTTTGAAATATAATGTTAAAGCTATTTTTGGGCATTACTACAGTGGCATCGCGCAACGCTCACCGCTCGAGCGGTGTCAATGTGAACTCGCACTTATAAATGCAAGGAGTTAGGAGTTCATGTCAGTTTTCTCTGGACGAATAGCTAAATCCGATATAAACTGCGATTTAGCAGATAAAATTGGAAGAACAGTACTAACAAAAAATATAGGCAAAGTATTCACAGATATTAAATGCAAGCGAACCGATCAACTCAAAAAATTTTCAGAAATCAGCAACATTATTAAATTTTTTCATAGTGTAGGTATACCGGTCTGGCAAGTGAACATCTTACATGCCAATTTAAATGCAATAGAATGAAACGTCTAGTAAAAGTCTAAGGTTGAATAGAGAACGGAAACGATTTCCCTTGTTCCACCTCCAGCGTTCCAAGCGCTGCATGCTGGAGGTGGAACAGGGGAAATCGTTTTCGTTCTCTATTTAACCTTGGACTCTTCCTATACATTTCATTCTATTGCATTAAAATTGGCCTGTAAGATGCTGGCTTGCCAGACCTGTATATTTTTCTATTTTTCTCTACGAGCGTGCGAAAAGTGCTTCTTTCTGCACGCATTTCAGGCCAGAAAAATATCACTTCTTCGCACTAGTATGCGGAAAACTCGGCGGAAAAGTAGAATAATTATGCAATTTAAGGTTACCCTGGTACTTTTATGGCCTCATGTCCCGATTATTATCAAAAAATAGAGATGGAGATGGAAAATAGCAACATTAGCAATATAAAGTAATAGAGTATAGAACTGACCACAAATAACAAAAGCACAGAATACTAATACCTTCCTAATCTAAGACTAATAAACTTGTATAATTCTTATACAAAGTTGTGTAAATTTGAATCAAATGATACCCACGAGAGCTCCGAGCACCCATGAGAGGTTGCTTATTTAACCTGCATTAGATATAGTATGTAATTTTAAGATACAAGAGTGGATGGGATATATGTTAGATCTGTTATTCTATGGATGGGAACGAGATAGAGATGAACATCTTGCGCCTACATCCGTAACAAAAGAAATTGCCCCCTCTGATATACTAAAAATGGTATTCTGTAATTGCAAGGAAGGGACATGCAACACGGCATACTCCTGCAGAAAACTTGAATTACAATGTTCTACAAAATTAGTCAATGCATAGGAATGATTTGCTGGAATTCGTGCATCGTATATGAAAATGATAGTGATGATATTACTTATAATTGAATGTAGTAGGTACCTACCTATATTCTTTTGTGAAACTGGAAAAAGTCAGTAATTATTTAAATACATGTTGTTGATACATCCCAACAAATGTAAATTTGCATTTTAAGTAAAAAATATCCCTAAACTTTTCCTCATAAACCTGATAGTTTTTGAGATATTTGCAATAAAATGTAAAAAACAAAATGGCGGCCGTTTTTTTCAACTTGCCAGAGACATAAACCATGGGAATTTTAGTATGTTGTTTAGAACGTTACTCCTCGTACATTTTTGTTAACAAATGCTTGTATATAGAATTTTTTCAGGTTCAACATCTAACTTGCCTACACTACTATTACTACATTAAAAAACCGGTTTTCCCGAAACTAACGCCACATTGTGGCAATGCTGTCGTGTATTTGTGTATCAAAGTGCCCTTGTGCCAAATTCAGGTGAGGAAAATAAATATTTCTGGTAGCATTTGGTTGGACAGTGTGTTTCAAATACCAGTTTTTGATAAGGAGTTCTGTTACGCAGATGATTGCACTTTCCCCAAAGCAAACTTATGATTGTCCTGAATTCCTGAAATATTGTATCAGGTTGTTACCATCCATATTTCTTCTGTCCAGAAAGAACGAAAGATGGTACGCAATTATACACATAAAACCACCAAGGGAACTCACGATGAAGAGATTGTAAAATTTGCATTATCGGAGATAAAAAAATGGCATTATTAATATCAGAAAGGCAGCAACTCTTTACCAAATACCATACAGTACACTACAGTCTTATGTTTCTGACAGAAGAAGAAAGGTTAAAAGTTCTACGGGAGGCCGCCCACCAGCACTTTCCATGGAACATGAATAAAAATTGCTTTGGGCTTTCTCGGGTAGAAGTGTTTGACTGTGTGGAGAGATTTGTTAATGACAATGGGATAGAAACTTGTTTCAAAAATGGCAGACCTAGAGAAGACTGGTTTCTAAATTTCAAAAAACGCCATGGTTTGTCAGGTAAAATACCACAAGCAGTCCTCCTACATAAACAACTGCCAGATCTCAATTTACTTGATATAAACCAGATAGATGCAATATGGAATTTAGATGAAACAAGTGTATGACCGATCCAACGAAAACAAAAATTGTTGGACAAAAAGGAAAATCTTGTCCACGAACGACAGGGGGATCAGGAAAAGAAAACATCACTTGTTTAGCTGCTGTTAATGCAGCTGGGAAAAAGGCTCCACCACTTATTATTTTCGAAGGCCTAAATGTTGGAGGTTATCCAAATATGTCATACGCTGCTAGCAAAAATAGTTGGATCACAAGCGAAATCTACAATTATTCAGAAAAAAAAACTGATTCCTGAGTTTGGAAATGATATCCATTATTGCTTATCTACGATAGGCACGCAACTCATGTAACTGACCAAATTATTTCTCTTGCAAGAGCACAGGATATTACCATACTTAAATTGCTTCCGCACACTAGTCATTTACTACAACCGCTTGACTTAGCCGTGTTCAAATCCTTGAAAGACAAGTAGAATCAAAAACTATGTGTTTGGCAAAGAAAACATAGTGGCTCAATAATTTCTAAGAAGGACTTCTCCATTTTACTTGGCGAAACGTAGAAAGACCTATCATCAAACATAATCTCCAGTGGATTTCGAAAAGCGGGGGCGCTCCCAGTACCGCTGTCCGCGCGACTTCAATCGGAAATTCACGTGTCGACTCGGCATCACTTCGGGACGCTCGGACGCAGGCTCTGACGCACTGTTTCTCGCTAATAAAACGAGTTTCGCACAGTCGATTCGGGGAGTCGCTCCAGCGAGACGGTCGAAGCAACTCTACCGCCAGAGTCCTTATTCTTGAAACAGGGGAGCAGCTTTCCTAGGAGAACGAGTGTTCCGTCTTTGTTACTTATATTATCATTTGCATATCATTGAGAAAGATGGAACACTCGTTCTCCTGGGAACGTTGCTCCGCTGTTTCAAGAATAAGGACCCTGGAGACAAGATGCCTGCCGTTCCACCAGAGCCGAAGCCGACCGAAGTCTAATAGCGATCTCCATTTGTCGAACCAGTGCAAAAAAAATGTATCTATATCCTTACATGTTACATGCCTTCTGGGGTGACAAGCTCCGTTTCCGCCTCCCACGCATATGGGCAATGGGGCCACAGGCTGGATCGTTACTCTGTGGCACCATTCTCTACTATGCCGAGGGTTTGGGGGCTATCGTGCTGGCTCGTTCCACGATATCCCTCACGGGGATCTACAGTTTCCGTCTTCGTCATTCCCACGACAGGGGAATGGGGCCATTAGCTGGATCGGTTCCCGGTGGCACCATTATTTTCCGCGCCGACGGGTTAGGGGAGTATCGTGCAAGCTCGTACGACGTTATTCCTCTCTCCGTCTGGGAATGTGGAGTATGGAGTATTAGAACCTATGCCCGGCCGCTCCGTTTCATTCGCGCAAGCGCTTTAAGCTTTCACTTATACGAGCTGGGGGCAAAGGCGATTACCGCACCGTACCGAATATTATCGATTATCGCGCCGTACCGAATATTACCGATTACCGCACCGTACCGAATATTACCGAGTACCGCACCGTACCGAATATTACCGATTACCGAACCGCGTGCCGAATAGAACCGATTACCGTACTGTATTACACCGATTACCGAACCGTACCGTATTACACCGATTACCGAACTGTTCCGAATTTTGTCGACTCTCGTACCGTATATTTCGTTACCCCCCCTCACTGTTTCTTTGTTAGATTTTAGTGATTCTTTCTTGTTTAATTAATTGTGAGGAATAAACATGTTATTCAGTTGAAGTTGGGTTAATCTTTTCCTGCGCACGACCTCTGGTTTTTCTTTCTCCACTACTCTCTAAAGCTACCTGGTGCACGTGGACCCTCGACCACGTTAATCCCGAGGGTGGTGCCCGAGAAAACCGATGGATGATTGACCGAAAGTTATCACTTGACCGATACAGCTTATTACCCAGAAAAACCCGTTACACCTTCAACGGATTTGTTGTGCCAAAAGAGAAGTTTGATAATGAAGCCCTAAAACGTTGGAAATCTCACAACAAAAAGACTCCTGAAAATAATTATGGAAGAGCATGATGAGAATGTTCCTGATAATATTGCAGATCCTGAGCTTCCTAAGCAGCATACTGTATCATTTGAAAACATAATGTTAAATGCAGTCAAAAACATTCGACAAGTTACCAGCACAAACACAAAAAGAAAGCGCGGAGCAGAAGTTATAACAGCTGTCGAAATTCATGAACGACATATCGACTTGGAAAATAAAAAGCAAAAGACCAAAGAAGAGAAATTGAATAAAAATAAACAGAAACTGAAACGACAAATATTGATTGAAAATACCGATTCAGATAGTCATTTGACAGAGCCCGAATACCTATATAGACACGGATGATGACGAAGAAATATTTTCAGAATTCGAGAATTCCAATGATGAATTGGATAAAAACAAAATTACTGACACCGAATCCAATCTAAGTTTTGAATTATTGCCAGACATTCAGACTATCAAACCGTCCGCGTCCGGAACCAATAAAAAGACACAGAACAATTTTATACTATATGTAAGGAAAGTATATATATTTGCGAAGATAACCAAGAACCTGAAAGCTCTGATAATATACATCAACAACAAATGCATGAGGACCAAGACGTAGAAGTTAAAACAACGGATGGGGAAACTGATAAAGTATCCTTAGGAACTAAGACTACAGACTCTCTAAGAGCCAATGCAAGCAGATGTCTTCAAAGGTCACCGATACAAACGGAAAATCACTCAAATGGGAAACAACCAGAAATAGGGGACTTTGTTTTGACAGAATTTTTGACGAAAAAAACAAGAAAATGTTACATTGGCAAAGTTTTAGATTCCCTTGAAAACAGTAATTATTATGTATCATTTTTACGTCAAGTTAAAAAATTCGATTTTCAAGAACATCACGTTTTCCCAGATATAGTCGATATAGAGGATCTTTCGTTAATTACAAGTGAACAAATTGTAAGCATCCTCAAAAAGCCAATAGAAAAAAGAGGCCGTTTTTACTTCAACAATTATTCATGAGTTAAATATTTTTATGTCTAAGTCACAGATTATCTAAGTAATGCCAAAGCTATAGTTTAATTTAAAAGAGAGTCTAATGCTTTGTTTTCACCTAATATTGTTCCTATTTAAATTTAGAGTTTTCTTTAGTTTCTATTCTTACCACCTTAAAAAGTTTAAAACTTTTTGCATAATTTTTCTTGAAGCCGAATATACAGTGTGTCCCAGGGAAAACAGTCCACCCCGATTTATTGGGTTTGGGATGAGAATCCGGGAAAACGCTCGGACACGTCGATGTTTGATTTTAGGGGGAACTATTTTTCAGTTTTTTTCATCCCCGTAGCTTCAACCCCTTAGCTAGGGGGAGAACAACCCCCTAAATTTGAATAGGGAATAGGGGTCGTGTCATACCTCTTTTTAAAGGTCTCATCGAGTTCTTTATGGCCCTGGAATTTCATTTTATTATTTTCAGAGATAAATACTATATAAACTGTCGAGAATGGAATCTCAGTGTAAATTTTGTTGTCAACAAAATTGAGCCAAGCCAGCGCCATCTACCATATCGGAAAATCACTATTTACTGGTTTTGCATCGATGCTACAGACACCTACTTTACAAAGGACTTTTTATGATAGATGGCGCTCTGTTCGCATTACTGTCGGTCTGTTCAAATTCGTTTATTCTGGACTTTGGGGCATTAATGTTTGCTCAAATTAATTGATAATTTGTTAATTAGATCAAAAGACAGTTTCTTTATCGATGGTTAAGGGTATCCTTAACATATTTATTCAAAGTTCTGATTAATGTTTAATTGAACCTGTCATTTATCTAATCAACAAAGATAAAAATAGATCTTCCAATCAATAAAGTTTGAAGTTCTTCTTGAAACACACAAAACAACTTTGAAATCACTTAAGAACACTTGACAACACAAAGAAAGATGAAATGCAAGACCGGTGAACAAAAAACATTAGGAATTATTAGTTATGATCAAATGAATATTTTGGCATATTGTCATATGTTGACATGTCAGTTATCGACATCGGACGTGTTTTTGATGTGCCTCTGGTATTTTCCAATTTTGACAATTCTGTGTTTGTCAGCGACATCTAGAAAAACGGAAAAGAGTTATTATGTGGTTTATAACTGGCAATGAGAGATCGCATTATTTTCATCCGTAACGAAATGACAGCTTGTCAAAATCTTGGAAATGGACTATGTTTTAGTAGGAGTAAAAGCGGTACTTACCTCCCTTAATAAAAATATGATTAAAAATACCTACAATTTACAATTCTCGTGTACACCTCATTAATAATAATAAGAAAAAACTTCATTTCAAGTATTTTCATTAGGGGAGGTAAGTATCGCTTTTGCTTCCACCTAAACTAATAGTCTATTTCCAAGATTTTGACAAGCTGTCATTTCGTTACGGATGAAAATAATGAGACGAAATTCTAGGGAGATAAAGAACTCAATGAGACCTTTAAAAAGAGATATGACCCCTATCCCCTATTAAAATTTGGGGGGTTTTTCTCCCCCTAGTTAGGGGGTTGAAGCTACGGGAATGAGAAAAAATGAAAAATAGTTCCCCCTCAAATCAAAAATCGACGTGTCCGAACGTTTTTCCAGATTCTCATCCCAAATGCAATAAATCGGGGTGGACTGTTTTCCCTGGGACACCCTGTATATTTTTTTTGCATCTGACGATTATTTCTAATTGATTGCACTTTACAGACTAAAATAACATGCATGTATTTGGATAAAACCGTTGTTGATTCAGGGCCGTAGCCATGGGGGGGCATTGGGGGGCAATGCCCTATCTTTCAAAGGATGATGCCCTACCTTTGAAAATCAACATACATTAAGGTTTCTTTAAAAAATTTAAGAGTAGATGAGATGATGCCTAAAGTAGATAGGTCTGAAATCGATTAAGCGAGGATGACTGTTTCCGAAAATGCCTAAATCTAATGAACAATGTTTGACGTTTGCACAGTGTAAGTTTTTTTTTGATTTGAAAGAGTGCGAATGGCCCAGGCGGCTGGCGCGGAAATACGCGCCATTTTGTTTACTTGCCAGAGATGTTATTTATTGCAAGGTTGTTTGATAAAGGCGAGAGAGGTAGGATGCCTGGGCTGGAACTCTGTAACGAATAGAGATATATTCTCTATCCCTATTGAGGACCCCTCTCTATTGATTTCGAGAAGAGAGAAGAAGACAGCAAGTGCCATGACGATAGGGATTACGATCTCTATACGTTACAGAGTTCCAGCCCTAGCAACTTTATGACGTCATCTGGGGTGCCGTAACATAATGCAAATCTCTATAAGGTATCCCAGATCAGAGACGTCATCAAGTTACCCATTACCCAAGAATCGCAAACTCTACAGTATTGCTCAATCCCATAAGACATACGTTCATAAAAATATCGAACATGGAGGAATGCAAGTGACGTCACGCAGTCCTTGATCGGTTTGTTTTTTATTATGACAGTGTACATTCTCAAACGTGAAAAATTGTTATTTTTGAGTTTATTTTCTTTGAAAACTTTGTTTTTTAAATTTAACAGACTTCAAAAGTTTGTATGCTTGAGTCGTTAGCTAATTACGAAGACGAGTTTGTTTGTTCTCTGCTTATCAGCAAGGTAATTTCAAAATACTCACACTCACATAAATATTATATCAAAATGTGCATGCATTTTTTTACCTTTTTTTAGGGGCAACGGCAACAAGAAGCAAGAAGGTACATTTATAAAATAGATTAGGCCTGGAATGAGATATGCTGTGTATGGGTGTTATAACAACTATTTTGATCAAAAAGCAAGCAGTCAAAAATTTAAATTTCATCGCTTTCTTAAAGGAAAAGATCTTGTATCTAAAACTATTCAAAACGAGTGGATAGTTTTTTGTAAAAGAAAGGACAAACTGAATGCAGATACATTTTTTATAGACATTCAAAGCTTATCTCACAAAGCCAAATAGTGATACCTAATTTATATTTTCATAATCAGAATCCAGAAAAACACTAAACACTGCAAGTTTTCCATAGTGAACGCGCCAGTAAAGGAATTTATTTACATATTTATTCATTTATTTACTCTTCACAAATACTAATTTCTAGTAAGAGTAAGTAATTACATGCAAAGGAAACTTACAACTAAGTAGTTATTTGATTTACAAAAAAAAAAAAACAATACAAATAATTACTTGACTAGGAAATACTAGCAGTAGAAAACTAAGCAATACACACGAATTAAAGAAAGCTATGTCCTGATGCAACAAATCCAGTATTACAAAACCACTAAAACCAGAAAATTTTTGGGGTTTCCGCGATTATTTCCAGCCATGAGTCTTTTATGCTTACACACATCAAATAAAACTTTAAATTACACTTATAACATTTGATAAACTTCGAATTTACGATAAAATAATTCTCAGCGCAAACTCAACTATCATTTGTATCGGCGGCCATCTTGAAAGTCAGGTATGCGCGTGACGTCACAGCACTTGTGAACAAATTTAGCCGATTGAGCAATCCTGTAAAGTTTACGATTCTTGCCCATTATACCATACGACCTGAACCTTGATTTATTGAAAAATTTGCCTTCGGCGCCATTAACCCCATTTTGTTCTGCTATAAAAAAAATTTAAGGTGGCGGGGGGCAAGTAGAGTATGCCCTATGTCAAATTTATCATGCCCTATCTTAAATTTGACTCTAGCTACGGCCCTGTGTTGATTGCACTTTCCCGGATTTACAGGGAAAATGCAATCAATAATCAGAACAAATTAAAAAAAAAAAAAAAAAACTGATTTCAAATATGGCATATCCCTAATTTAAAGACCATCAGTGTAGGTGTACAGGGTGTTCCAAATTCGAGGGTGACCATTGAGATATCGGAAACTATAAGACATATGAGGTCGGTTAATTTATGGCAAAGTTGCACAATTTTATGGCCAATAAAATGCCGTTTTGAAATTTGAAAAATTCCGAATACTTCCGAAAATATTCGGAAAAAACCGAAATTTTGCAAAACCATTTTTATTTTCTCCTGAGTCTATTTGAAGAGCAATTTTAAAATAAATGTCACTTCATCATTGTCACTTTTTCCCCTTTCCAAGATGTTGCTAACAAATTTCAGATTCGACGTTTCGTCTTCGAGCGGCCATCATCAACTTTATTTTTTTTAAAACGGATCCTTATTTTTTATTTTAGATTTTATGAGCCTCTGATGTTCCAAAACCTATGACGTATCGGACTTATTCGAAAAATTTATATTAGTGGCACTTTCCATAAGAACCTATTGTGTTAGAGAGAAACAGAGCAGAAAATTTTGGTAGGAAATTACTAAAAATTAAAAAAAATATTTTTTCTACAACTGTCAAAAAATGATGATGTTCGCACACTCATGACAGTTCGCGAAGTGACACTTTTTTTCCCAGGTAGGTATTGATTTTTTAACGTTCCCATGACGCCGTGCGCGTTCGCACACTGGTGTCATGGTGACACATACCTGTCAGGAAACCAAAAATAATTAAAATTCACCTACCTTTGATTGAAAATGCAATTTTGGCTTCGAATGATCGATATTTAAATAGAGTTGTAGAAAAAATATTGTTTGCAACTCGGGCGCGAAATACTTTGCTGATCTCAACTATTTTTCTAACTCGGCTGCGCCTCGTTAAAAAAATCAGATCTCGATCACCAAAGTAGCATTTCGCGCACTTGATACAAAAATAACTATTTCGAGTAAATGCGAAACGTCATAGGTTTTGGAACATCAGAAGCTCATAAAATCGAAAATAAAAAATAGGGGTTCGTATTTAAAAAAATAAAGTTGATGATGGCCGCCCAAAGACGAAACGTTGAATCTGGAATTTGGTAGCCACATCTTGTATAGGGGAAAAAGTGATAATGATGAAGTGACATTTATTTTAAAATTGCTCTTCAAATAGGCTCAGGAAAAAATAAAAATGAATTTGATACATTTTGGTTTTTTCCGAATATCTTCGGAAGTATACGGAATTTTTCAAATTTCAATACCTACGGGATTTTATTGGTCATAAAATTGCGCAACTATGCCATGATTTAACCGACCTCGTATCTCTTATAGTTTCCGATATCTCAATGGTCACCCTCGAATTTGGGACACCCTGTACCTGTACACAAAAAAATGTTACAGCCTTCTGCGAGTTTCAATTAAATATTTCCACGCCATAACATCGAAACTATACAAAAAAGTGACTGCACAAAGTTTGTTTTTTATTTAAACATAATTCCCCAAATCAAAAATTTAGTAACTATGTTGGCAACACAAGCCCTTTCTACATAAAAAATTTGAAAGCATTGACAATTTTACATTGTATTGCCAACATAATATCATTTTGACTTTTATCTTTAAAAAAAAAAACAGACTTTACACATATGTAATAGTATATTATATACCTAGGTAGAGAAGTTGGTCATTATATACCGAAAGCTTTTATAAACCGAGGCGCGCAGCGCCGAGGTTTATAATGCTTGAGGTATATAATGACTTTCTCTACCGAGGAATATATAGAGTTTTTTTTACTACTGCTAGTAAAAAATAAAAAATGTGTTTAAAATCTGTGTTCTAATTATTTTTTGTGAACGCCCTCTTGAAAGTGCTGCCCTCTATTAACAGCTTATATACCCAACTAGCATCAAAGTTATAGAAACCCTCACTGATCGACACTGCTACTATGATTGGGTAAAAAAATAGTAATTGGTACCAAATAACTTACTATGAAGTTTAAACCTTTAGTAAGTTAGAAGAATTAGTGGAACTTCCGTAACACTTACCCAATTTGGTGACTATATGGTGTCATTACATTGTGGTAAGTTTCAGGGTTGCTGGAACCGTGGGGCGTCAAGGTTTAGCTACTTATTCGACACCAAAACTTTAAAGTAACAAATAATTGTCACCGTAACGTGAAAAAATCAACTTTTGAGTAGGCGTGACTACTAAGTGTTTTTGAAGGTAACCACAACCGCAGAGGGACAATAGAAAACACTTTAGAGTTCGCCACTTTCAAGTAACATTGTAAGGTAACGGATTCGTGAACGCCACTTATGTATAGGTAAATTCTACTTTAACGAATCTAGAGGCAACTTCAACGTAGCATTGAATAATTTACGCCATGTTTTATAGAAAATTTAAGACGCCATTTTTTGGAAAAACTTAATTTTGTATAAAAGTAGAAAATTCACGCCTTATATTATCTGTTTACTAATAAAAACCTTTGACTTTTATGATTTCTAATTAAAATGGACCTATTAAAAGTGCTAACTCCTTTGAATAAATAATTTTGTATTTTAGTATATCTTCTATTTTAAATATTTTTATCATCAAAATGTTTTAGTTTGAGGGCGCGTTGTTATTTTCAGATCTAGCATACTTAATTTTCACAGAAAAATTTCACTCGTTTGGGTTTTAGCTGCTTGGGTACGAAAATCAAAGCCTTTCAATATTCATATAGGTACGTAATAATGATCAAGTAAACAAAATAAAGGTGGACATATTGTGAACTTAAAGTACTGGCTGGATGAACGGTAACATAATATACATAATTTTAGTTGAAAGAGAGAGAAAGATCAAATAAATATCTTCAAGGTTGAAGGCGCATGGGAAAAAGTCCCATTTTGGTTGATATTACCACACATTTACGGTTTCACAACGTTCCCGAAACGGTCTCGGGACGTAAATTAACAGTTCCGAGGACGATCCAGGCACGTAAACCTTACTGCAAAATCATTCCCCATTTTGGTAACAACGTGGTGAAGAAACGGTGCCTAAACGGTTCCCGATACTAGTAACGCCAACTTTAAAGTTCTCTTTGTAGTCGAGGATACGTAGCGGCGACTAAAATTGCTGGTTGGGTAACTTCCTATGTACCTACAGAAACCTGCATTTTTTTTCAAATTGACGTATGAAATTGAAATTGAACCAATAGAAACATGACAATATCCTTGCGTCATGACGTCATTTTCATTATTAACCTAGGTATTTTTTCATTATTTTCATTATTAACCTAGGGAGAGAAATTCAATTTTTTCTTAGAAAATTACATTGAATAATGTCTATTTCTCAGGTTAGTAGTTAAAAAACATAATTTAACTCGATATTTAACTAAAACTTACATCTATAGAAATATATTAAAAATTTACAAATACAATAAAGATGTCTTTATAGAAGCTAAACAGTGCAAACAGACATAATACAAAATCGTTACCGTAAAATCGGGTGACTTGAGACGATTTTGACTTTCAGCAAGCGATATTTTCCAAACATATTTATTTAACTTAGCGATGACTTAGGACCATTTCCACCAACTATTTTAAGGAACGGTCTGTTTTTATTCTCATCCTACACTTATCGGTGAAAGTACGATTAGCCATCGAATTCATCCAATTCATCGAGGTTCATTTAGGATGAACTGATGAAGTATAACGTAAAATGTAACCTCAAAATTATGTTGACGGTTGTTGATGGCCGACTGGCATCGTTTTGTTTTGCATTTAGATATATTTATTATGTGAAGATTTGCGAAGACCTTAAGACGCCAACAACAAGCCGTTAAAAATTGAGAAAAAGGGTTGTTTTCCTGAGACGAGAACTCACTTATTTTGTAATATTTTTTGACCGGATTAGAAAATAATAAAAGATAAAAATCTAAAGAATAATGCTGTTGTTTTAGTTTTTCGAAAAAAAAATTGCAAATTGAAAATATCACGACCTAAATACTCGAAAAAAAGCATCATTTCTATCGCTCGGTACATCCAAACCCATCGCTTTTTTAAAAAAAATGAAACAAGAGCATTCTTCTAAATTTTATTATCTTTTCGAATCTTCTTGATTCACTCAAAAATATTAAGTAGTTTTTGAGATCTCGTCTCAAATTGTAAGCCCTGCAAACACGGAAATTCAAAAGTTTGGCTGCAGCGAGGTGCTGCCTCTGGCGGATTTAATTTCGCACCGGGGTAAGTAAAAATTACACAACGCGAGAGGACTGCAAGGCCAGTTATTAGTTTGTGTAAATAATTATGGTGAATATATTTCATAATGAACTCAAAACGAACAAAGATAACTTTACTAGAATTCAATAAACGAAAGAGGATTATCATATAGCATAGTTAAATACAGTTAGTACAAATAAAATCCATCAAAAATACAAGGTTGATTTTTTTTTAAAAAAAAATCTCGGATACGTCGATTTTTGATTTTAGTGGCCGTTGTTTTGATGAGAATTTCATACATTTGTCAAAACTGACATACCAACAATAAACTAACATGTTTTGATTGTTGATTTGAAGCAATCAGATTGGAATTACGTGATAATTTATATTAGTGTAAATTATTGCATAGTAACTAATGCGAGAACTGGTGTTTTGACAAAAAATTTGAATTTTTGATTCATGAAATTTTCTCATAAAATACAGTGTATCCACTTAAGTTCGCAGCACATGGGAAACTTTTTTATTATCAATTTTACGAAAAAAAGTTATCCTTTATAAGAGTTTCTGCTTCTTGAAAAAATAATATCAAACTATGTATTAAAAGTTGAAATAGCATGTACAGGGTGGTCAAAAAATAGAAAAATATACAGGGTATTTCCTAAGTACGGTCCGGTCCGTAACTTCAGGATGTCATTCCTTACGATATTTTAACAAAAAAAGTTCCCATAAATATGTGACCAGAAATGCGTAGTTTCTGAGATTCAGGGTGTCAAAGTTTTAGAAAAAAATCGTTTTTTTAGCTCAAAAATTTTTCCATTTTTTTTTTTTTTTTAAATTTGGCAGGTTGATTTGTGATAACGAAAGGTTTCTTTTGACTGAAATATGACTTGCTTAATCTGAAAAAAATATCAAAGGTTTAAAAAAATAGTGATGTGCCATTTTTTTTCTACTTTTACCAAAAAACCCTGCATATTTTCCTATTTTTTAATCCCCCTGTACCGGGTGTTTTTTTATCTTCGATATCATTTTGATCACCTGTAACTTTTTTGTTTTTGAAGTTATCAAGGTAAACAAAAAAACAAAATGTAGGGTTAGTAGCCAAGTTTTTTTTCAAATTACACGTAAAACAAAACACTATCAACTTTTTGACATATAAGCCTACATTATATTTTTTCAAATGGAACACCCTGTATATTATATATGTGTTCGATATAATATCTTATTCTGATTACAATGATATAGCACACTTCATATTTTGGTCCACTCGTTTTTGACAAATCGGCAAAAATATGAAACTTTCGAAGTGAAACTTATTAGGCGGCGCGGTCTGATATTTGGGACGAAAATTATTGAGAGCATATAAAAATTTCATATATTTTTGCCGATTTGTCAAAAACGAGTGGAACAAAATATGAAGTGTGTTATATCATTGTAATCAGAATAATATGCTCTAACGTACACACATATAATATACCGGGTGTTCCATTTAAAAATAGTACATTAAAATACAAGCTTCATAAGACGTGATTTTATCGCACGAGCCCCATATTAGAAAACGAGCCGGAAGCGAGATTTTTAAAGGACGAGTGCGATAAAATGTCTTATGAAACGAATATTTGATACTATTTTTTCTATTCTGGTATTGTTTAATTAAAAAAAAACAAATTTTTCTTGGAAATTTTATTCTCATATTTCCTGATTTCATGTTTAGGTTGGTAACATTACATGCCAAATATAGAATTAAGGGCGGGTATTATAAAACTACTTTGAGAGTTAACTTAAAGTTAATTTTTGAAATTACATGTAATTCAAAAAGTTAACTTTAAGTTAACTGTCAAAGCAGTTTTATAATACTCGCCCTAAATCTTCTATAAAATCGAGAATGACAGTGCGATGGCCATCAGTCAGCCAGTGTTACCAACTTCCGATAAGTGAAAAAGGAGTGTCACAAAGAGCTTCTTTTCGAAACTACTTTTAGTGTCGAAAAGACTTCGATATGAAACCAAAATAAAAAAAATATAATGTAGGCTTATACCTATGTCAAAAAATTGATAGTGTTTTGATGTTTTGTTTCATGTATAACTTGAAAAAAAACTTGGCTATTAATCCTACATTTTGTTTTTTTGTTTACCTTGATATCTTTAAAAACAAAAAAAGTTACAGGTGATCAAAATGATATCAAAGATAAAAGAACACCCGGTACATGCTATTCTAAGTTTTAATAGTTTAATACTATATATTTTTTCAAGAAGCAGAAACTTTCATAAACAATAACTTTTTTTTGTAAAATTGATAATAAAAAAGTTTCCCATATGTTGCGAACTGAAGCGGAAACACTGTACAGGGTGGCCCGTTTAAGAGAGGCCTATACCTTATCTCGAAATCTACAAGGGTTGCAAAAAAAAATTAAATACAAAAGTTGTTTCTAATAAAATTATCTACATTTTTTTTCATTGTTTTTGTTGTTACTGTACTATATACAGGGTGGAGAGATAAAATTTAATTTTTTTAAATGGAACACCCTATATCGTAATACACTTTTACATAACCCTTTGAAAGACAAATCCAACGATATACTGGACATGTGTCTGTGATAAACCGTTTCGAACTTATTAGCGATTATCTTCAGGGATTCAGGGTAATTTTGAACAGGCATTGTTACGTTACTCATAAACTTTTGAAACTTTTTTTTTGCGTGATATTTTTTATAAAATGATGCTCTTTTTTAGACTATACTGAAATTTAGCAAAATGTTACGCTTTTCAATTTTTTTTAAATGGGACATCCTGTAAATTTTCGAATTTTTGGATAGCCTTTTAAAATACAAATTCAACGATATACTGGACATGGGTCTGTGATGCACCCATTTTGGCCTGATTGGCGATTATCTTCAGTTCTAGCACAATATTTCATGTCATCCCTGATGAATAAAAAACAATGTCCAATTTTGCATTAGATTAGCTGAAATAGTGCTTTTTATTATTATTATTTATTCAAAAAGTAGTCAAAGTTTCTCCCCATTATTAAAATAAAAAAGGCGAGAAATTTGGATAAAAACAAAAAATGAAACGTGACGCTGTGTTGCTATATTTGTCAGATCAACCTAATTACGTGTTAAATGCGATAACACATTTACAAGTAAGATATATTACCTGTATTGTTGAAAATGGCGGACACAGAGAATTTAATTAAATTAATTTTATAGTTAGCCTGAAGTTGAAGTTCTCAAAATGTTTATTTATTTAATCTTAATCAGTAACCTTTATTTTGGACTTTATAATTCAATGCTTTCCTTGTTTACTGCAACTATAGTTTATTGCAGTAGGTATTATTAAATAATTTGCGAAATATTTTTGCTAGAACTGAAGATAATCGCCAATAAGGCCGAAACGGTGCATCACAAACCCATTTCCAGTATATCGTTGAATTTGTATTTTAAAGGGCTATCCAAAAATTCGAAAATTTACAGGAGGTCCCATTTAAAAAAATTGAAAAGCGTAACATTTTGCGAAACGTGGCAACACGGCGTTTTTTGAACAAATATTCCAAATTTCAAAATAGTCTAAAGAAGAGCATTATTTTATGAAAAATAGCATGCAAAAAAAAGTTTTAAAAGTTTATGAGTAACGTAATAATGCCTGTTTGAAATTACCCCAGATCCTGAAGATTATCGCTAATAAGTTCGAAACGGTTTATCACAGACACATGTCAAGTATATCGTTGGATTTGTCTTTCAAAGGGCTATATGAAAGTGTTTTGAAATATAGGGTGTTTCATTAAAAAAAATTAAATTTTATCTCTCCACCCTGTATATAGTAGAGTAACAACAAAAACAATGCAAAAAAAATTTAGATAATTTTATTAGAAACAACTTTTGTATTTAATTTTTTTTTGCAGCCCTCGTAGATTTCGAGATAAGGTATAGGCCCCTCTTAAACGGGCCACCCTGTACAACTCGTGCAATGGAAATATATTTTCAATTTTTGACACATTTGCACTCATGCGTTTTTAACAGAAATGGGCACTGAAAAAGCACTGGTGCTCCTTTTTAACGAAAAATGCATCCGGGCAAATTTCCCAAAAATTATCGACAATTTCCATTGCACTCGACATTTAGAATTTCATACATCTGTCAAAACTGACATTCCAACAATAAACTGACATGTTTTGATTGTTGATTTACGTTTTATGCGTGTATCAAACGTCAAATTATTGAAGCAATGTCAAAAAAGAGCGAATCTCGCGCAAGTGAGAATTAGGCTTCACGCGATAATTGGCGCGACACTGGTGTTTTAACATTTTTTGACAAAAAATTTAAATTTTTGATTCATGAAATTCTCTCATAAAAGCTCTTTTCGGGTTCGAAAAAAGGACGGTTCTAGAACGGTTCAAAACAATCGCACAGTTCATCAATCAACTAAATGACAACGGTTCAGCTATCACAAACTTCAATAATAAACTGTGCGATTGTTTTGAACCGTTCTAGAACCGTCCTTTTTTCAAACCCAAAAATAGCTAAAATACAACTCAAGCAATGGAATTTTTAATCTTGGATTAATTTCCAAGCTGGTGTCAAATGATAGTTCATGGAAAACTCAGATAAGAATGTATGATCGGTTTAGCTCTAAAATCAACCGTTGAGGTTTTAAAGCCTGTCAAAGTTGCAAAAAAGTAAATTTTCAACTCTTATTATTTCCGAAACAGTTGAAGATAGGTATAGGATATGATACACTAAATAAGTTCAGAATGTAACGTAGAAATAAGAAATGAAATTAAAAAAAATCCTGTACAGTTCACACCCGGTAGAAGTGAAAACTTCATCGAACTGCATGCATTACACACATATACTAACATACACAGTGGCGTCCCCCCCCTCCAAAAGACTTGAGAAAGAACGCAAATAAATATAGTTTGAAAAAACTAAAATACACGCTGGGGTGCTTTGTTCCACATTTTTCATTCATTGAGCACCCCACGCTTTTTTGACAATAATTGTAATATTTTTTGTTCATTAATATTTTCTGTTTCTATTAAAAATTATTTTTCACTTTTTAGTTCAATTTACTATAAAAGCGTGTTTTTTAGTTTTTTTAAAATACATTTATTTTTCACTTTTTAGTTCGATGTATTAATAGCGTGTCAGCCCCAGAGATTTCCAGACTTTTCGAGACATTATCCAGACTTATTCAGAGCTTCCCAGAGTTTTCCAGATTCCATCCAGATTTATCCAAACTTGTACAGACTGATCCGGATTCTGGAAAATGATCCCCAGGTCTTTTGGGACCTTTTCCAGAATTTTTCCGACCCCTTCAAGAAATTTCCAGGCCTTTTCCAGACGTTTCCAGAGATTTCCAGACATTATCCAGACTTATCCAGAGTTTTCCAGACTTCATCCAGATTAATCCAGACTTTATCCAGATTTGTTCAGACTGATCCGGATTCTGGAAAATGATCCCCAGGTCTTTTGGGACCTTTTTCAGAATTTTTCCAACCCTTTCCAGAAATTTCCAAGTCTCTTCCAGACGTTTCCAGAGATTTCCAGACATTATCCAGACTTATCCAAAGTTTTCCAGACTTCATCCAGATTAATCCAGACTTTATCCAGATTTGTTCAGACTGATCCGGATTCTGGAAAATGATCCCCAGGTCTTTTGGGACCTTTTTCAGAATTTTTCCAACCCTTTCCAGAAATTTCCAAGTCTTTTCCAGATGTTTCCAAACTTTTCCAGACAATATCCAGACTTATCCAGAGTTTTACAGACTTAATCCAGATTTATCCAGACCTTATCCAGACTTGTACAGACTGATCCAGATTCTGGAAAATGATCCCCAGGTCTTTTGGGACCTTTTGCAGAATTTTTCTGACCCTTTCCAGAAATTTCCGGGCTCTTTCCAGACGTTTCCACAGAATTCCAGACATTATCCAGACTTATCCAGAGCTTTCCAGAGTTTTCCAAACTTCATCCAGATTAATCCAGACTTTATTCAGACTTGTTCAGACTGATACGGATTCTGGTAAATGATCCTCAGGTCTTTTGGGACCTTTTTCAGAATTTTTCCAACCCTTTCCAGAAATTTCCAAGTCTTTTCCAGACGTTTCCAGACTTTTCCAGACAATAACCAGACTTATCCAGAGTTTTCCAGAGTTTTAGAGACTTTTGCCAGATTTATCCAGACCTAATCCAGACTTGTACAGACTGATCCGGATTCTGGAAAATGATCCCCAGGTCTTTTGGGACCTTTTTCAGAATTTTTCCAACCCTTTCCAGAAATTTCCAAGTCTCTTCCAGACGTTTCCAGAGATTTCCAGACATTATCCAGACTTATCCAGAGTTTTCCAGACTTCATCCAGATTAATCCAGACTTTATCCAGATTTGTTCAGACTGATCCGGATTCTGGAAAATGATCCCCAGGTCTTTTGGGACCTTTGGCAGAATTTTTCCGACCCTTTCCAAAAATTTCCAGGCTCTTTCCAGACGTTTCCAGAGATTTCCAGACTTTTCCAGACTTCATCCAGATTTATCCAGACATTTTCCAGACTTGTTCCAGCTCACTTGGCTTGTTCCAGGTTCTTGTTGTGTGTTAATATAAGCGTGTTAAAAAAGTGTCATGTCGCTTTTTCGTTTCATCGAATCTCACATCACTCCCAACGATTCTAAAGAAGTTTTCACTTCAAAATTAATGTTTTCATTTAAAAAAATAAAGTTAGCTGTCACAACTTGTTTCTGGGTCACCCTGTATACATGATATTACCATCAGAAAAACGGCAACTGAAATCAAAAATCGATGTGTCCGAGGTTTTCATGAGCAATCTCACCAATGTGTGAAGTTAACACTTTTCCTTTTTATTATTTTTCTAGGTTTTCTGGAAGTTCTTTATGTAATAAACGAATAAACATCATCTCTTCCACCCTCGTAACTACGCCACCTCATTTTTTTTTGGTGTAAACATTTCAAGTATCTATTTTGCTGTATTTGTATAGGTAAATTTTATTATCTTCGTAATATATTTTTGTGTTTCCGCACATTTCATTCTCCACATTCTTATTTGTTAAATAAAAAGCACAATGTAAATTATAAAACTATTATTATAACTGTATACTTTTTAATTTAGATTAAATATGATAGGTGTATTAGTTTTGCCTCCACAAAAGCCCATAGGATTTATTATTCACCTTCCATGCAATTTGATCACACCCTTCCGTTATCTCGGAAATATTTGCCGTAACGTCGTCTATCACGGTCCTACTTTGAACTCGGCGACAAAGAATGAATTTCGCGCGCTTGAATTTGTTGTTGGCCTCTTAACAAAAAAAAAAAAGGAAAAAGGGCATGTTCAAGTGATCTGAAGGGTGTGAAAACCGAGACCATACCAAACCTAAGAGTTCTGAGCATACACTGAAAAAATTATTTTGTAAAATTACTATAACTATCGATGGTTATTTTTTGCCAAACACTATCAGAGTGAATTTAATGGCATAATATATTTTTACTATTGGTTATGTAAAAATGTGTGGTAAATTATTTTCTAAAATTGCTGCATTTGTTATAGTAGTTTTCATTTCTTTAATAGTACCTATATTTACAAAAATTTTGTAAATTTTATGCTTAAATAAACAACTTATTTGTAATTCTAAATATTATTATTACAAATATTTCACATATTTACAATAACCATTACAGTGTTTTTACAAGTTCCAAACATGGAATTTACATAACTTTTTTAAAAACGCTTTGTAATTTTACATTATTTTTGCGAAATTCTTATTGAAATTTAAAATTATTTTTCAAAATTAATGATGAAATTTAATTTTTTTTGTAAAATTAAAACTGAATTTTACAATTTTACTGCGAAATTAATTATTAAAATTTACATTACCATTAAAATAAGGTTAAAATCAACCACTTTTTTAAATTTGCCGACGTTTCGATAATCATATTATCCTCATCAGGGCTATATTTAAAAGTGGTTCTTTATGTCTCTCATACATAGTTAAACAAAAGCCCTGCTGAAGATAACATAATTATCGAAACACCGGCAAATTAAAAAAGTGGTGTGTGTTACCTCCCTACCCAAAATTAAAATTTCAATAATCCCGAAAGCAAGTCAAAAATTCGTTAATCAAATGTAGTAGGTATAACAGTAAATTTTGTATTGTTAACATACCTATTTTGAAGTTTGTAAACCATTTTATTTTCTTTATCCAACACATGACAGTTATGACTATTATTATTAATGTCATTTTAGACAAGTAAACTATCAAATAACACACTAGTGTGTTATAATCCATAACTCACTAGTGAGTTATGGATTATAACTCACGTTCATATTTAAAGTAGTATTCTATTTATTTATTACTATTACAAACAGAATTAATTGAAATTGAAGGAAAACGTTAACGGTTTATTAAAATTTAAAGTAATTGTAAAATTCGTTGGTTCATTGGAACCAGACGCTCCCCATATCGGTAGAGCTGCTGATAGTGCTGGAAGACGCCGACGCATAGAACCTTGTATTTTTTTTTGTATTATTTCATGAAAAAACGATTTCTTCTACTTGTTGGATAAAACATTGTATGCCACTCGTGTGTTATGTTTCCTAAGTCACTTGAGAATTTATATCACTCGGCCTGACGGCCTCGTGGTATAAATCTTTCTCGCGTCACTTATTTTCAACATAACACACTAGTACCATAAATAACTATAATACTTACCTATAACTTTCCTAATAACTTGCCTAACTCTCTATTTGATTTATATTTGCAAGTGAAACTAATAGTAGCCGAGGCTGACAAACGGAACAAGCTTCTTGTTCCATTTATTCAGCAGGCCGTGAAAGTGATTCCCATACTGTTATCCATTGATTCCTTAGCAACTATTGAAAAATAATGAAAATACCTGAATATTGAGTTTTGCAGCCTGTCAACCAGTCAAAAACGTTGACATTTCTTGTTAATCGCAGAAAAATATTTTTATGCACGAACGGGCGTAAAAGTGCACTTTTATGCCCGCATTTTAAAGCGTGAAGTAGTACTTTTACGCCCTAGGGCGCCTTTTATGCCCGCGGGCCTGAAACTTTCAAAAATAAACAAAAATTCATTATTTTTTTTTAAACTTTTTGTATTTCTATTGCTTAGTCCAAAAAATACCAACTTTTTTCAACAAAACAAGCTTTATTTCAATTAATAAGAATAATGAAATAAGCAATAATGGTAAAATTCAATCTACTTTGAAATTGAATATACAATTTTTACAGTTTTTAATTTTTAAAACCGGCCTTTTTCCACAGAAATACACAGAAGAACTGTTGCCTTCAACATTGAATAAAAGCTCCATAGGGTGGATGGCTTATTTTTTTTTGCATTTTTCATATCAATGTATATGCCAGGCCAGGAGAGTTTCTTCTACAAAGTACTGCTGCTCATTTACACTATGTTGGGCACATCAGGAAATAAAGTCCTCATATGTTTTTTCATAGAGTCTTTTGGACTTTGAAGGTATACATGTTTCTTGGCCTCTTCAACTGCCTCAAGAATAAACTTGGGCATGGTATTTTGCTCCATTTTCAGACGCACTACCATCATAAGAATACCATACACGTACACTACACAGCATATAATTATTTGTTTGTATTGTTCTGGGTTGCTATAATAGTTACGTGATACTTTTGTCAACAACTGCTTCCTTGATCTAAATTTGACAAAAACTTAGGACCTATTGCGGTAAAGATGAAAATTTATATTTTGAAATATTTTTGATTGATGTCATTACAAAATTGAAAATATATAATTTTTTAAATATCAAAATGAAAACATGCTCATCGTGCATAAAATCTTGTATGCACCTCAGTCAAAAAGAGCTTTTACGCCCTCAGCGTGTAAACTGTTACACACGCTGCGGGCGTTAAAGCTGTACTTTTTGACCTAGGTGCATAAATAACTATTATTCTATCGCGAATGGTAAACTATAATTTTATCGACTCAAAACTCATTGTTAAAGTAACACTTTATTTGAAGTAGTGAAATCGAACAATTTTTACCCACTCATTTGTCAATTTTACCCACTCATACGTCAATTTTACCCAGTCATACGTCAATTTTACCCACTTGTTCAAATCTTTTATAATAACCATGCGTTTTTATTCTCATCAAATTTTACCGATAGATCCACCATTCTATGGCCGTCATTGTCATTTTCCATTCACTAAACAAAGATAGCTCACTCGTCGGTGAAACCATCGATGAGAATAAAAACGAGGGGGAAGCCTTAACGATAAGTATTCCCTAAACTGACAGTTTTCCATGGAGAAATGTCAGTTTAGGGAATACTTTTCGTTAAGGCTTATCTAAATTAATTGGTGGAATCGGCCATTAAACACGTCAAAAGTTGAGTCTTAACCCGTAGAATCGGTTATATAAGTTGAGTTTTATGTAAATAACGAGTGACCCAGGGTTTTTTTTTTTTTTTTTTTTTGACTGTCATCTCATGTCAGACGCTAGGTCGGGTTACTTGAGACAACCATATATTTCAAGCTTTTGCTTATGTTTCAAACCAAAAGGATCACTTGAGATAAAAGAAACGTTTTTTAAAACGTGGCTATTGACTCCTAGCGCTAGCAGGTTTGATATTGTCACACCAACGAGTGCTTGAAATCTGAAAATTTCTCTTCAAAAAAAGTTGGACCTAATATTTTCCAGGCAAGTTATTTTTCTTGAATTTTTGATCACCCCGTCCATCTTTACGACTTTACTAAACGTTTTAAGTCGTTTCCCATAATTAGAAAGCTCCTACGGCAAGAAACTCCTGAATTTTCCAAAAAGTATCTGCTCCTATTCCACTGTAAAGACTATTTGACCACCGGGATTTTTTGTATTAAGATTATTCACTTTTCGTTGAATGAACCTGGAAATGCCATATTTTTTTATAATATTCGTTAGGATTCACTCGTTCTTCAATCGCTCGTTTCAACATTTCGCTATCAGCATAGGGCCTGCAGCCAAGGAGCCAAGTTTTCTTTTATATTGTAAGACCCCAACCTCAGAAACTTAGTAAGACGTTAAAGTTGGCGAGCGGTAATTTATCTAGTCTCTGAGTGGAGACACAGATTTGGTGTGGGTCCTAACTGCGGGTGAGAGAGAGTAAAACACAACCGTAGATAATTATGGTTTCTATCAAATTTATTTACTTGTCTTCATATAAATAGTGATCGGTCTAGAAATGACCTACTCAACTTTATGTTCGAACCTTAACATTAATTACACTTCGATGCTTACGCTAGATATCCCTCAAGCTTGAAATTCTTTTAGTTTTAATTAGCCTTTGACAATATCCATGAAATTGATAAAAGAATTTCTCACTTAATTTGTCTAGAATTATGATTCATTTAACAAAATACTACTAATTGTTTTTCCAAAAATTTTACGTTCTTCAAACCAAAATTATTGAAAGCGCTCTAAATTTCCCTAGATAAACCAATTAAGTTGTCAGTTATTTACAACCATAGCTTTTAATATCTACCTACTTCTGCTATAAATTTTTCAATGACAAGATTGTACACTCTACTAAACTCAAATTTAACAAAACAATAATAACAATTAGTTAGGTACTTACTTAAATCAATTCTATTCTAACTACTGCCAGCACACACTTAATTCCTTTTTACTATAGCAAATTAAACCCGTTCTTTCGCGCTGTCTCGATTTGTCACTTGAATTCTGACTAATTAATACTGGACTCGACTGGACTCGGACTCAGTGTTGCCAGATCTCACGATTATTCGTAAGATTACACGATTTTGGTCAGAATTTCACGATCTCACGAATGAGGTAGCAAATCTCACGAATTCTCTCTGTAGTAATACAAATCAGTAATCAAATTTAATGTAATCGGAAATAATCGAAATAAAAATCTACTATACAATATTTAGTTATTTTACGCCGCTCCTGGTACATGCGCGCTCAAGAACACTTTACCTAATACTCCTAATAGCACGGCATATACAAAAACAATCAGCAGGCTAACTTGAGCTTTGTATCCCAAAATGGCGGCGTGCGCAGATGAGATGGGCGGTAAATCTCATTGTTTTGTCATTTAAAGATAGGCTGTATCCTCGAATGGCGGCGTGCGCAGAAGAGATGCGCGTGAGAGTTCACCTGCTGTTTGTTTTCGTATATCCTGTGCTAATTGGACTGCTTATTGAGCTGAAAGTGTTTGCGAAGTCCACGAGACCCCACTATTTGTGACGTCAGCTGCAGACCTCAACTCTTGGCAGAAAATGCATTATCCGAGATCAAAAAAACGAATTCATAAACGTTGAAATCGCCTTTTCCTAATTTAAAACTCCCAATAAAATTAACTCACAAGCACCGCCTGAATCGCAAGCCATCCATCGAGGTCTGCGGGTGACGTTACTACTATCAGTTGCTGATAGTAGTGACGTCACTCGCAGACCAGCTGCCGACTCGAGAATTGGCGAACGTACGTAGGATAAGCAATCCTGCGGATAATGAAAACGAAGTTCAGCTCTCAGAAACACCTGCTAAAAAGCGGAAAAAACAAGGATACAAGATTTAAAATCATGTCTACTCTATCAAAAATCTATAGAAGAACATTGTGTATTATTTTCTTACAAGCAATTTTAGGTCTCACGATTTCTCACGATTTTTCTTTATCGATTCTCACGAAATTTTTTTATTTCATCTGGCAACACTGCTCGGACTTATTCACTGTATTACTCTTGACCGCTTAACTGACAGGACTGATCTGGCCGCTTATCTGACTGTATCGGACCGACTGGACTTCTTCGAGACTCTTTTCTTTCTTCTCTCTTTCTGTTCCTTCTTTTATAGTAAAATTCCCCCCTTTTGTTTCCTTTGTTCTTTACTGCTTTTGACGCTCCCTAATTTATGAGCTTCAGTCAACAGTTCCTTTGATCTCTGTGCCGCTTCTTTGTGTAATTGCCGGCGGCCTCGTTTTCCTTAATTTGGCTTGCGGCACGTGTATGATTTATGGCTCCGTTATTCGGCATTCCGTGTGATGAAATGTTGCATCATTTAACAGGTGTACAGTTCTTTGAGCTTCTCGATTTGGGTTGGGCAATAATTCGGTCAACGCTTATTTGTGAGTGTATGATTTTTGGGATTTGATTAGGAATTCGGAGATTTTGATAATTTTCGGGTCTTTGTTTTGGATGATCCATTTATATACATACATTGGAAGTTTGAGGCATTTGTGGTTTGAGTCGTTGGTTCTCTGCCGATGTTGGTTGTAGCAGGTGATCATGATTCTTGATTTTTGTTCACAGTTTGGAGGGTGGTCCTTGTTCTTCTATTTTCGTGTTGGTTTTCAGATTTTCTTGAAATAATTTTTACTTTTAATTATTTTCTTTTGGTTTTTCTGGGTGGATAATTTCAGCATCACTATAATATTTTCCTAAAATAGGCTCAATAAAAACAATTGAAACAGGCATATAATAATAACACTCTGAATAGTTTTGGGGTGACCGCATCAACCGCCATTTTACCTTTTCATATATATATATATATATATATAAATGGAAGATATTTATATATATATATATATTTTTCTTAAAAAGGGAAAGTAACTTACTATATTCCAGAAGATGCACAAAATATCAATCTATTTCTGAGCAAAGTTTCAATAGGCAGTCCTAGACAGTATAGAGACAGTATGCAAAGTTATTCAGCAATTTTTTAGTTCAACAATTACATACATGCGTGAAAAAATACACAAAAATTAACTTATCGCTTCTGCGGTGGTCCAAACATTACTATAACACGTCTTGACAACCCTTAAGTCGAATAAATACGATTGGCGCCCAAATACGTCGGATATATTATTGCCAGGTATATATTTGGTTTCCTCAAAAGTTTTGTCTCAACTCGTCCGGCCGTCTCAAGTCACCCAGTTTGACAGTAGACACTTTAAGCAAGTCCTGAATTTCAAACGTATCCGTATCCGCATCGATCTGCGCATGCGCAGAATAGATACGGTGCTTTCGTTGCGTTGGGTTGTCCGTATCGTTACGGGCCTAGCCTCGTATTCGTATCCCAGAACGTATCTCAGTTATTTGACAATATTGAGAGATCTTCCTGTCAGTTATCACTAAAATAACTTTAACAACATAAACACATAGTCCCCAGTACATCGACCTTAAAATTTTGTAACTCATGTACACGCCCAACTTCCTGAGCGGCTTCATAACACCAAGTCGGACAATAATTTTAATGTCTCCACCCTGGGCGATGGGACATTGCTGCGCTAGCTCTTCGTGAAGTTGTCGTTCTGACGTCCCTAAGGAAGTTGATACATGTACGTGTAGTTTCAATGCTAATCGACTGTTTTTTACATTACATTAACGATATCACATTTGTCGGACAAAAACCATGTGGCTTTGGGGAAGGTCCGACACTCCCAACATGTCGCTGTGGCGTCCCTAAGGAAGTTGATACATGTACGTGTAGTTTCAATGCCAATCGACTGTTTTATGTATTACATTAACGATATCATATATGTCGGACAAAAAGCACGTGGCTTCGGGGGAGTCCGACGCTCTCAACATGTCGCTGTGACGTCCCTAAGGAAGTTGATACATGTACGTGTGTTTTTAATACCAATCGACAGTTTTTTACATTACATTAACGATATCACATTTGTCGGACAAGAAATTTGAGATAATCAATGAAAAAATTGAAATTAGTTTGCCTTAGGGCCAAATTATGGACCAACTGGTAAGTGTCTGGTTGTTACCTAGCAGGTACTTTCTATTATCTACAGCATAGAAAGTACCTGCTAGGTAACAACTAGACGTTTACCAGTCAGTCCATAATGTGGCCCTTAACGCAACGTTCATATTAGTCAGTTTATTATTTACCTACTTTGACAAATACCTGTGGGGCCCTGTGTCATATTCCCTGATCTGTTTTTTTGATAGTTCTCCGAGTATTTACGGAAATTATTCAGTAAACGGCCATTCAAAACCACGCGTGTGAGAAAGAATGGATATTCAGTCGTGCACCGGCGTATACAAGGGGGGGGTAATGGGGGTAATTACCCCCCCCCAAGATCGTTACGATGGACGAAAAAAATGTACCCTACACCTTACAAATAAATCTATTTTTTATATTTTTACTTTTCAGCAACTGGCCCTAACTTGTTTTCTAGTTTGCACAGTGTCCGCACTGCCCGCATGCCATTTATAGCGAATTCTATTCAAAGGGATAGTGCACACTGAGTGTATTCATATCTTTCTCTACTAGCTTGCATAAGAAAGAGATAAATAATTTTTTTGTATTAATCCTACCAATAGAATTCGCTATGCCTATAATTGAAAAGTTTTAGGCGATTCTCATAGCGAATTCCATTGGTAAAATCAGTGCGAAATACTGTATTTTTATCTCTTTCTTATATAAGCTGGTAGAATAAGATACGAATACACTCGGTGCGCACTAACCTTTATTCCAATGGAATTCGCTATCAGAGTTCGGTTTCGTTATTTGTTGGTAGTACAGAATATATTTACCTAACAAGTGCGAAAAATGAATTTTTCCGCACGAGTCTGTCGTTCACCCAAAGACGCGTAGCGGAATTCGGTGAAGCAGCCAAGTTCGGAAGACAGATTTTCCGCATGTGTTAGGTACAATAGTTTTTTTACAGACGTGCGGAAATAAGTAGGTACATATACCCAAGGATGATACACACTACTACTACTACAGGATAGCTTATCCTCATAAGGCCTGTTTGTAAAAAATCCCCCTCTACCCCCCTTAGCCAAACAAACAGTTGTGACGTAAGCAGCATGGCGTTTCTCGCCTTGACGTAGGCTGATTAAACAGCTGAAAACTTAGTTATGACGTCGACAATGGTTGAAAACAGTTGAAAACCAATATGGCGGCGATTACCAAAAACGAGAAAGAGTTGTTTCAGAATATTAATTAATGTAGTGAAACCAAGTTTTGCATAAAGGAAAAGCCCGCGGAATCATAACCTGTGGTACAAACACCCTACGTGAAGACGAGAAACGACACGCTGTCTACGTCATCACTGATATTTTGGCATGGCAGCGGCGGCTTCAGATTGAACTACACAGGCCTTATGAGGATAGACTATCCTATAGTAGTAGTGTGTAGTATCCTTGCAGGAAACTGAGGTCCAAAAGTAACCTCTTTTCCAGGAACTAGTAATTAGTAATTCGATTACTTTCGGAACGCTTTTCTGTAGTTGCCACATTTTTATTTTTCGTTGAGGAATTGACCTTTTCAATTTAGAAGCCTCTCTCTCTGGCGTCAGACTGTCAGATGCCAAAAGAGTATGAAAAGTATGAAAACAATGATTGACAGCTATTGACAATGGTTTGTTGACAAGAGTTTTATACGTGTGAGACTGGAAACTATTATTTCCTCGGTTTTTTCAAGGTTTTTTCCTAACAATGGTGATTGTGTGTAGTGTGCCTTTTCGTGAAAATAATTCCTATTCACCGGCGGACGTGTCTTTCCATAAGTTTTCATCAAATCCTACATTTGTCAAAATTTGGATACACAAAATCAGAACTGATACTCGCAAAAGTAAGGGAAATCCACGACCCATCAAGTATACAAAGATATCCACATTCAAGTTTAGTTTGTGGAAGCTGTTTGCTTCCCACATTTTCTTTCCAATTTCAAATTTCACCATTCTATGTCGGTCATTGTCATTTTCCATTCACTGAACAAAGATACCTAACTCATCGGTGGAGTCACCGATTAGAATAAAAACCAGGGGATTGCTAAACACCCTATACACTTGACATTGACGAGCAAGCAAATGTTGGCGGGAATCTGAATGTTTTCATACTTTATCGTCCATCTCTTTTAATTGAAAACGTCAATTATGATCAGGAGCATTAACCCTCAGATTTGACTGGATTTATGCCCGAGTGCACCCTCTCTCTTAACTGAGGCTTAACGATAACTATCCCTTAAATTGACAGTTTTGCATGGGAAAATGTCACTTTAAGGAATAGTTATCTCTAAGCCTCGGTTAAGAGAGACGGTGCAATCGGGCATTAACGATTTAACCCATTTCCCAAAATCACAAAAAAAAATACATGCTTCTTGATGTTACAGATTGGGTACCAAGATCGTGTGTCAAAATCGTGTAATTGTGACAAATGAAAGCGTGTAAAAACGTGTAATTTTACCAGCATATCGTGCAATTTCACAAATTCATATTGACAACACTGCCTTGCATATACCTACATAATTTGTAGTCATTTATTGATTTTTTTTTGACAGCCATGCGGAAAAGATTAAGATTTTTCCGCACCGATATCCGTGCGGAAAAAAATTCGCCGCACCGTGCGAGAAAATCGATTTTCCGCACTGTTTAATTGTCCTCACTCTCGTAGAAAAATTTTTTTTTGAAGGCTCAAAGTAAACGTTTTTGGGCGTGGCACCCGGGAAAAAATGGGCTGATTACCCCCCCCCCCCCAGACGCATGGGCTGAATATACGCCGGTGCAGTCGTGTTTTTTGTGCGATCTCAGGAGTGAAGATTCTGAATTTCGGCAGAAATTGATCAAAAGGACTATTGTTGTCCGACTGACTTTAATACTCATTTTATTTGTCCGACATTTACTACACATGTTTTAAAATTACATTGTTATTAATTATTATTTTTGTCGGATATACATGTATCAACTTCCTTAGAGTCGCCACAGCGACATTTTGGGGGCGTCGGACCCCCCCAAAGCCACGTGATTTTTGTCCGACCTATGTGATATCAATAATGTAACATAGAAAACAGTTGATTGGCATCAAAACCACACGTACATGTATCAACTTCCTCAGGGACGCCACAGCGACATGTTAAGGGCGTCGGACCTTCCCCAAAGCCACATGGTTTTTGTCCGACAAATGTGATATCGTTAATGTAATATAAAAAACAGTCGATTGGCATTGAAACTACACGTACATGTATCAACTTCCTTAGGGACGTCAGAACGACAACTTCACGAAGAGCTAGCGCGGCAATGTCCTATCGCCCAGGGTGGAGATATGAAAAATATTGTCCGACTTGGTGTTATGAAGCCGCTCAGGAAGTTTGGCGTGTACATGAGTTACAAAATTTTAGGGTCGATGTACTGGGGACTAACAGTACTTATATAGATAAAAAAAAAAACCTACAAACACAGCTACAAAATCAACAAAACACTTTTTAAGGTTAGAAAACGTTTCATCTAAGGATACGATCGTTCACGTAATGTATGGCCTTGCTTAAAAGGAATTTTAGGCCGTCAACGTAAGTCGAAGCGTTTACGGATGCGGATACGGATACGTAGAAAAATTTAGGGATTAGGGACATAAAGCTTCCGTATTTTTTGCTCGGTAGCCGTATCGGTATCGTACTGCGCATGTGCAGAAGCGATACGGAGGCCGAGGTACCGTACGTACAACGTAACGTTACGGCCCTCTCGCGGTATCCGTATCGGTAACGTATCTTGACATTCCTGACGCATGTGTCAAATTTTAAATTAATATAACCTCACTTTTCTTCCGGGTTGATTTAATTTGTTTAGTTTATACTTTCTTGAGTTTCTTGTGTGTTTAGTGCTGCTCTATCGCAAAAAAAAATAACAATTTTAAGGTTAGATATAAAAACGCCGGAGTTTTGAGACAAAAATTTCCAGGTTATGAGATGCGTTTACGTTTACCGGAACAGGGAGCGCTTTAACAGCCTTTTCGCTTATCAACGTATCCAGTTGCGTTACGAATACCGATACCGATATCGGCGAATTATTTCAAGTAGCTTTATGTCCCTATTGCTTAAAGTGTCTATTACCTACTATACCTTCTCTTATCGATTTCCCGAAATGTCAGTTTTGCAGATACTGCATTTTAAATTATGGTGGCAGAATAGTTTTCGAGAAAAATTATACCTATCTGTTTTTGTCACAAAGACCAATGTGTTAGAAAAGGATTTTATGTCTGTAAGGAAAATGAGCAAGGTCTAAGGTCTCTTTCTAACACATTGTTTCTTATGACTGAAACAGATATAATTTTTTTTCTCGAAAGCTAATAGAGATAAACCTATCGAACTTTATATCATTGAAATCGGCAAAAGCAGAGCTATCCAATGAGCTATTAATATATAGAGTGTCCTATAAAAAAAAAATTACCCAAATTCAAATCTCGATATTTTCGGAACGGAAAGAGATATCGAGTTGCGGTATTCGGGAGGTTCTTCACCAACTCTTTGAGAACACGCACAAGGTTTGACCGGTATATTTTATTCATTTGTGCACTTATACAGGGTGAGTAAAGGAAGTCATGTTTTTTTGGCAAACTTTGGGGCTATGCCAGATTCTTAATTTTTGATCTTGGAAATTTTTATATGCATCTTTTTGATCTTTGGACTATCCTAAAAAAAGTAATTTCTCAAATTTTTCGAGAGTTGGCTATAACGCAAATTATCGAATTTTTAAAAAAGGGTCACATTTATCCCTAAAAAAGTGACTTTTTCGGGGTTTCGCTTGAGAATGGGTATTTTTTCTCATACTTTTGCATGAAGTAGAATTTCTTGGCCCCGAGAAAAGATTGAAGCACTCATTGAATGTATTGCCTACAGTGGCGTGCAGAAAAAATTTGCTTTTGACATTATGTAATTACGATCGAATTCATAAATTAAATTATACTATGCAAATAAACAGCTTAATGAACAAATTCACGTTACTACTCTTGATACAGGAATATATTCCAGTGGCATAACACCAAGAGCATCTTTTGGTTTGGTGGGAAGAACTTAAAAATTCGTATTTTTCAAAATGCTATGATGCTGGTCTACACTACTGTTCATCTTTCATCTGGAATTTTTTAACCTTGTTATTCAGCATTGGCGTACCCGCATGGATAAAAGGGTCCTTCTTTGAATAACCTCCCACAATAATGTCTTTTTGCTTGACCTCGAATTTTTTTCTGTCATGGGTTGCTTTTTTTTTAATGTGCAAAAGAGATAGCGTTATTGCTGCGCGATACGCTTGCAGATACCTTTCAAAGGTACGCGTCCACTAATAAGAGGATCGGGCCGGGGCGCATCTAAACATTCCGGTTTAGGATTCGGCACCTAGGCATATTTCATTGGTCTGTTTGAATTTGGACCGCCAATTAATGCGGAGCGCCGAAATCCATACTCGAATGTTGAACGTAGCTGAGCCTCAGGTCGGAATGGTTCAGTAGTAACAGGCATGTGGATTGTCGAATCTAAGGTCTAAATGTTAAACAGTGCTGAGCATCAGTTTAGAATGTTGCCATGCGTTTGGCGCGGTTTTTAAAAGCTATTTTATATTAACTTAGCTGTCCACCCCTTTCGTGTTCCTGTTTGCTACAATTTTGCGGCGGATGCGGCCTATTTGGCACGTTGCTTCATGTGTTCTTGTGCTTAAACATGCAGGATGAGTTTGCCTGGATCATTTAAACACTTTCAATGTGGTGAACAAATTTACCGTGCTAACATCTTAGAGGAAAATGATATAAAGCGATGAATAGAAAAGTATGATATAACATATACGAATTGGAATGTGAAGTCAGCAAAGAATAATTATATCAGATTCAAATGCAAGTTTGTGTTCAATTTCAATTCAATGACGTAGAATCTTCTTGAAGAATCTTCTTGGATACGAATAGACTTTAGAAAATACATTTCTTAGATATGTTTTTGTATGCCATTATACACTCAAAGAAAATGATAGGTCAAATCAACCAAAAAGAGCATATGAAAATGCGCCTATCCACCTTCATAGTTATAACAACCAGAAATTAATAGTTAAACATATTTTTACCAGAATAATAGTTCAGTAACCAAATTTTTTGTTGTACCAACAAAATAGAGTGTATAATGACAATTATTCATGCTCAGTAACAATTATTCAGTCGAGTAACTGAATAATTGTTCAGTATCCAAAATTTTTTGTTATAGAAACAAAATAGAAGGTACAATACCAATCATTCAGTTGATAAACTATTTTTGGTTTGCTGTATCATTAGATGGTACCTTAACATTTTTTTTTGGTTGTTCAAACTTATTTTTGTCTATCTACTTTGTAGGCAGGTAATTTCGTCGAATTAAAACACAGTGTTCAAAGTAGCGGTATTTATTTTTGAAATGACACATTAACAATTACCTTGTTGTTTTCTTTTTATAAGGCGTGTTTGATGCAAGGTGGCAACAGTGAGTGGATTGATAAGGCAACTATCATGCCATCTTTACTACATGGAGAATCTGTAAACAAAAATAGCTTTAAAATAAGAAGGTACATCGTAAAAAAACAGAATATTAAGATTTTACCTTCGGGATTCATTGTGTTTAACCCAGTTTTAGAAGATTTATGTTCTGTTTATATTTTACTTTTTCGTTGAATACCTATTGGTACTGCCAGATTTCTAAAGTTGCTCCATTTCTATACTAAATTGTATGATTTTCCTTTGTGTTCGAAAAATCTAGTTGTATCTATAAGAAAAGTAGGTACTTGTTAGATATTTTATTGAATGATATAAACATAAATATTTTTTCTTACCAAATTAGTAGATAGAATCCACAAGCGAATCTGTGAATAATTTCTCTTGAAAGCTATCCATCCTGACTTACCCTTCGGGTCCGAACACTCTGAACGAATTATTCACTAATCATCAGTGATTAATCTGGATTAATACCAATGCAAGTCCGTATTCCGTAAGGTTTCACCTGCTTGTCTTGTGTCTGCACTAGACGAGGGCGAAATACCTACTGGTCTGAATCCGACCACGGCAAGGAAAACCAAAATTTCAAATTTTGTATGGAATAATAGGTAAATCCAACCAAAAAAAAAGCATTTTGGACAATAATTTTGTAGATGTAGCAAATCAGAGGGTTGACTTTAAATAAAATTTTGTTAGTTAACAAATTTCTTTGGTAACTTAACAACATTGTGGTTCAAATTTACCATTAAGTAATGGTTAAAAGCAATTTAAACAATTTCTAGTTTGGTTTGATGAAGCCGTTTAACAAAAAAAACTGTTAGTGAACTAAATAATTGTTAAATTTGCCTAAAATATCATTGTCACTAAACTATTAAAATTGGTTAAATATCCCATGCATTAATAGTTGAAAATTCATTAAACATTTACTGGTTTGGTTTGACAAACTTTTAAAAAAAACTGTTAGTGAACTAAATAATAGTTCAATTTTCCAAAAATATTATAGTCACTTTTAACAATTAAATTTGTTAAATATACCATCCAATAATGGGTAAAACTGAATTAAACATTTTCTGGTATGAATTGACAAAATTTAACCAAAATCCTGATTAGTGAGCAAAACAATAGTTATAATATCTATTTTTTAAGTTAAATCAAGTTTTGTGTCGCAACAATATTTTATTGGTAAAAATAACTTTCAAGCTCTGATTAAATTAAACAGATTGTAGTTTCATTTGACAATATCATCGGATTTGTTATTCAACAATTTTTTTTTGTTGAATCAACCCATGTAATTTTTCTGAGTGTAGGGCTTACAAAAAAGTGGATCAAGGAAATAATAAAAAAGGAAAATCAGCAGTTGAATGCCGACTCTAAGGTCAAAATGTTATAAACAGTGCTGAGCATCAGGTCAGAATGTAACCATGCGTTTGACGCGGTTTTTATATTAAATCAGCTGTCCACCCCCTTCGTACAATTTTGCAGCGGATGCGGTCTGTTTGGCACGTTGCTTTATGCGTCCTTAAGCTTTACATGCAAAATGAATTTGTCTGAAACATTCAAACACTTCCAATGTGGTGAACAAATTCACCGTGCATTTTAGAGGAAAACATAGTACTGAACAGTGAACAAAGCTGGTTCAGTTAATGTGGCAACAAGTAAATAAAACTTATGTTTGCTGATTTTGTGCCGCGCTGACGGGGCAACATTCCAACCTGCAGCTGGGCACTATTTAACATTTTGTCCTTAGATTCGGCACTCCACATACCTATTGCTACAGAACCATTTCGACCCGATGCTCAGCACCGTTCAACATACCAGTACGTATTTCGGCTCTCCGCATTAATTGGCGATCCGAATTAAAACTATTCGAACGGACCAATGAAATATACGTAGGTGCCGAATCCTATACCGGAATGTTTAGATGCGGCCGGGGCGGATCGTATCGCAAAAATCCGTCTACCATAGATTCAAATGAATCTGCCTCCACTCTGCAATTCCATTTTAATCTATGCCATCTATGGTAGACGGATTTTTGCGATGCGATCCACCCTGACCTGTTCCGCTTAGTGGACGCGTACCTCAGAAGGTATCTACCAGTCTATCGCGCAGCAATAACGGTATCTTCTACAAAACTGACTATTGTGTATAAGTAGGTCTCTATTACTTCTCAGGAGCCACATCAATTGCATGTTAAAAAAATAATAATAAGTAGCCATGAAAAAAAATACGAGGTCGAGCCGAAAGACATTTATTGTGGGAAGTTATCCATCAAAAGACCCAAGTAGGTATCTAAGCTGGTACGCCAATGCTGAATGAAAAAGATAACAACTTCCAGATAAAAGATGAACAGCACTATTTGCTAGCATCATATAGCATTTTGAAAAATATCGATTTTTAAGTTCTACTTATCAAACCAGAAAATACTCTTGGTATTACGCCACTGGAATACACCCTTGTATTAAGAGTTGTAACTTGGATTTGTTCAATAAACTTTTTAATTGCATAGTAAAATTTATAAATTCCGTGAGCAATTTTTTTCTGAACGCCACTGTAGGCAATAACGTTCAATAAGTGCTCCAATCTTTTCTCGGTCCCAAAAAATTCCACTTCATGCAACAGGATGAGAAAAAATACCCATTCTCAAGAGAAACCCCGAAAAAGTCCCTTCAGGGATAAATGTAACCCTTTTTTAAAAATCCAATAATTTGCGTTATAGCCAACTTTCGAAAAATTTGAGTTTTTTTTTTTTTTGGATAGTCGGTCTCCATTACTTCTCAGGAAACCAGTCAATTGCACGTTTTTTTTAAAAAAAAAAAAGCTACCCATGACAGAAAAAAATCGAACAGCAGTGTAGACCAGCATCATAGCATTTTGAAAAATACGAATTTTTAACCAACCAAAAGATGCTCTTGATGTTACGCCACTGGAATACACTCCTGTATCAATAGTAGTAACTTGGATTTATTTGTTCATTAAGCTGTTTAATTGCATAGTATAATTTAATTTATAAATTCGGTTTTATAACATAATGTCAAAAGCAAATTTTTTCTGCACGCCACTGTAGGCAATACGTTCAATGGGTGCTTCAATCGTTTCTCGGGGCCAAGAAATTCTACTTCATGCAAAAGTATGAGAAAAAATACCCATTCCAACAATGAGTAACAGATAGCATGATGGCGCCTCCAGGATCAAAATATTCCGGAGGTAAAATACCCGACCACTCGGATCTCCGGGCGTCGGGTGATCCTGGGGGTCCTTCATGCAAAGATATAAAGAGAAGATCAAAAACTCAACTCAGAATTGATTTTAGCAATATAAGAGGAATAAGTACAAATATGAATTCAGTTCACCAACATCTTGAAGAACAAAGACCTGACATCCTTGTTCTCACTGAGACTAAAATCAGTTCTGCAACACCTATTGTGAACTATCTTTATCCCGGCTATGACCTACACCACCGATTTCGACATAATTTTGGGATCTGTGTGTACATTAAAAATGACCTTTCATGTCATCGAGAGGAGAACCTAGAACCAGCGAACCTTGATATCATATGGCTAAAATTCACCTCAAAGTCATCGACCAAGTTTATCTGCTGCCTCTACCGACCGCCAAGTAACACCGATTACCAAAACTTTTTCGCGACATTATCCGAAAGCTGTGATAGTATACAGTCAAACTATCCACAGGCGGAAATTGTCTTTTTAGGCGATTTCAACGTCCACAATATACCCTGGCTGAAACACCACAACAAAACAGATAACGAAGGCAGAGAAGCAGAAGCTTTTGCCATAAGTTGTGGTCTAACGCAGCTTGTCGATGAACCTACCCGTATCTCAGAAAGGGGCGAATTTGCAGCGCTTTTAGACTTGTTCCTAACCACCAATCCTGACTCGTACACAATTCAAGTAGATGCTCCACTTGGTTCGTCCGATCATAAACTTATAATAACAAAGTGCGAAATGCTCATCCCACCAAGCCTACAACCACTTCCTCGTAAAATGTGGCACTATAAATCGGCAAAATGGAATGACCTAAAACAGTATTACCTGGATTTTTCATGGCAAGAAGTTTGCTTTAAAACAGCTGATCCCACTATTTGCTGTAATGAAATAACACAAGTAATCTTATCTGGAATGGACGCATATATCCCACATACAACTAAACGTAGAGCTAATGCAAAACCTTGGTTCAACAGCCAGTGTCAAACGGCTGTACAGAAAAAACACAGAGCATATAACCTTTGGAAACGACAACAAACCGCTCAAAACCACACAGAATTTATAGAAGCCAGAAATAGTTGCAAAATTACTATTGACTCCGCTAAAGAAACATACAATCAAAGAATAAAAAACAGGTTGCTGAATTGTCCAAGTAGTTCTAGGTCTTTTTGGTCTCTTGCAAAAGCTGTTGGATCTAACTTCACCAAGTCATCCATACCACCACTTATAGATAAAAATAATCACTTAGCCACAACATCAGAGGAAAAAGCCAATATGCTTGCCCAAATGTTTTCCTCCAACTCCAACCTAACAGTGCCAAACGGAAAAACTCCACCGTTCATTGAAAGGGTTTCCCATAGTATGCCAGAGGTAACCTTTTGTCACAGAGAAATACGAAAATCCCTAAAAAAGCTGGATACAAACAAAGCAATGGGTCCGGATGGCATTCCCGCAATAGTACTCAAAAATTGCGCCAATGAACTCACCCCAACATTCGCAAAATTATTCAATTTGTCTTACAGGCAAGGAGTATATCCATCATCATGGAAGTCTGCCGCAGTACAACCCATTCCAAAGAAAGGAAAAAAGACAGATCCATTAAACTATAGACCAATTGCTCTACTTCCGGTGATATCAAAAGTAATGGAAAGAGTTGTGAACAATCACCTAACCAAGTACTTGGAAAAGTACAAAATTATCAACGATAAGCAATACGGATTTCGAAAATATAGGTCAACTGGCGATTTACTTACATACGTCACTCACTTATGGCAAAAAGGCGTTGAGTTGCGGGGTGAAACAAGAACAATTGCCTTAGATATATCTAAAGCATTCGACAAAGTTTGGCATGAAAATCTGCTCAAAAAGCTCAAAGCAATGGGATTATCGCCGAAACTTTGCACTTGGTTTGAAAGTTACCTAAAGGACAGATCCATTTATGTTGCACTGGATGGCCAGAACTCCAACTCTTACCAAATAAATGCTGGTGTGCCACAGGGAGCAATCCTTTCGCCAACTCTTTTCCTGATTTACATAAATGACCTCATAGATAAAACAGTAAATCCACTTTATTGCTTTGCAGACGATGGCAATGTAGTCTCCTCACTCATACCACCCACAGGTCTTTCCGCACGTGAATTCCATCATCTTAGACTAACTCAAATATCGCAGATAAATAACGACCTGGAGATAATAGAGGACTGGGGTAACAAAAACCTTGTACAGTTCAACGCGCAGAAAACCCAAGCAGCTCTGTTTTCAAAAAAGACCAGCACCGGTGAGCCAAACATCATGCTATCTGGAAGTGCTGTCACATTACAGAGTCAGTTGAACATCTTGGGGGTTACTGCAGAGACCAACATGTCTTGGCACAGTCACGTGGCAGATATTGCTAAAAGGGCCTCCCAAAAGCTGGGGGTGCTATTTCGTACAAGACATCTGTACACACCAAGCCAATTGCTGACACTCTACAAAGCCCAGATTCGATCAACTATGGAGTACTGCTCACATATATGGAGTGCAGCACCCAAACATACCTTAATGCTTTTGAATACCGTGCAAAAACGAGCTATCAAGCTGATCAATGACCCCGCACTTACTCGTAACTTGGATGGTCTCGAACATCGCAGATCTGTGGGCGATTTATCTCTCTTCTACAGGTACTATCACGGAAAATGCTCTGAAGAGTTGGCACGTATGATTCCACCGAGAGTAGCACCTACCAGGCGAACCCGTCAAACAGACGGTAACCATGAATTTACTGTCAAACTAGAGGCACCAAGAACCTCATTATATCAGAATTCATATCTCTGGAGAACAGCATCGCTGTGGAATAAACTCCCTGCGACAGTTTTCCCTGCAGGTTACAACCTGAACCGTTTCAAGACCAACATACACCGACATTTCCGCGCACTTGCCGCTTCTCGAGCGTGATAGGACATTTCCTTGCGAGTGCGCATATCCGTAAAAAAAAAAAAAAAAAAAAAAAAAATTCTCAAGCGAAACCCCGAAAAAGTCACTTTTTTAGGGATAAACCTCACCCTTTTTTAAAAATTCGATAATTTGCGTTATAGCCAACTTTGGAAAAATTTGAGAAATTACTTTTTTTGGGATAGTCCAAAGATCAAAAAGATGCATATAAAAATTTCCAAGATCAAAAATTGAGAACCTGGCATAGCCTCAAACTTTGCCAAAAAAACATGACTTCCTTTACTCACCCTGTATATGTGCACAAATGAAAGGAATATACCGGTCAAACCTTGTGCGTGTTCTCAAAGAGTTGGTCAAGAACCTCCCGAATACCGCAACTCGATATCTCTTTCCGTTCCGAAAATATCGAGATTTGAATTTGGATAAAATTTTCCATGTTGCAAAGCAACTGTCCACCAGTTTAGAAAAAAACTGAGTACGATACTGGATTGTGCTCAAAAAAGTATCCCAAAGCAGTTTTCACAGAAATAAAAAAAATTGATAAACAAAAAACTTATAATTTTTCGTAATAGGGGAAAATCGAAAATCGCCCTGTAATAATGATACCATTGAAGATATCGCGATACGGTTTTTGACAATCGACGTTTCTCGAAAATCAATCCCATGACATCTAAGTCAATTTTCCTCTGTCTGGAAGTATGTTTTTCCTGTCAAAACTGTTATAATGACTATTTAAACTGCAGTGGATACTTCTTCTTTTTAACTTTTATTTCACAGAGAACGAAGACAGGATTAAACAATTCTACATACTTTTGACATACATTTTTACATCTTTCAAACTACAATGAAAACACCAGACAGGTATAAGCAGATTTTAGCGTATATTTCAACAAAAACACTCCAAATTGCAGCACCATATACCTACAGTCGTGTCAGTCGGGTGTCCCACTTTTTATGCTCAAGACTCACGACTGTACCTATTGAACAAGTGATTCATGAAAGCATAGAATATTTCTGGTCTTATGTAGGTAAATTTGCTCAAGAAAGACCATGGAATCTTCAAAAATTACTCGATGAACTCTGAACCCGAGTGCGTTGCCCTTTGCCCCTACCTCTCATTAAAAAAGATGTAAAGAACTACCTTAGTACCAAAGATCGTGTGAGGTGGTCTAATTAGGGAATGAAAGTTAATTCAGCATCAAATATGATTCCAAGTTCTGCTATCTGAACAAGTAGGACCTGAGCTAACTTGCTACAAGTAATCGCACTCGGAAGATCGTTTATAAGCATAATAAACAGAACATACGGCGGGCTCAGATTAAAGCTCAAACCCTCAACTTCAACAGTGGACAAACCGATTATGACCGAACAAGTAGGTATGACTCGAACATATGTTGGTGACTTCGATAACGTCATGATCATGGATCTCTGATATATTGTCACGCTACAGAGTTTTTATAATTTACAAAAGGAAATATTTTTCTTCAAAACGGAATATTTTAAATTTCCATTCAAAGTTCAGTTTAATGACTTTTCAAAAAACTGCAAGTCGTTTCTTTTTGTAAAGTTAAACAATTTCGGTTATTAATCAATAATTATAATTGTAACTTCGATTCGTCAGCAAAGCGATAGTTCAATGATTTTTAAAACTAGAACTGATTTTGCTCACTTATCAAAGGCTTAATATTGAAGAACCGAATTAGGGCAGGGACAGTACCCTCTCAGATTTCAAGAAAGTACAAATGTGTAATGCTTAGTTATGTCATTTCAACTAATGTAAGTAACATCCACAATTTATTAATTTATTTTATATCGCAATCGGATTTAACTTCCAATTCTCGATTTTTTTAAATTCATTTTGTTTTTTTTAATTTATTTATTCATTATGCTATTTTGTTTTAAACTTTCCTTTTTCATTTCTATTAATAAATCCTGATTTATTATTGTTTTAAATTGGCCTTTTTATCCCTTTCTATCCCAGCATAAAGGTCCAATATTTGGACGACGCTGCGACCAAAATCTGGACGTAACAATATCTATAAAAAGAGGATCATTAGACATGAGTTATCTTTGTATAGGTTCAATCAACATAAACGCTCTGGGAAAACCTCACGAATGAACTAACAATATCCTGAGGGTTAGCAAAAACGGCGTTACCAGCATTAGGCTCAAAAGTTGGATGGATTGAGTTTTGAACGAATTAATTTTATGAAAACTTTTAGAGTATTAAGGAAACATGGTATGTACAGGGTGGTCCAAATTGGACACTTTTTTTATGGAAACACCCTTTATTTTTAGAGGTAGAAAAAATGTACAATCCACTGGATCCTGAGAAATTAAACAAAATATATTTTTTTAAATAACATTTATTAGAAATGCAAAATTTAGAAACATACTTACTACAGTTACATCTGAGATTACAAAAGTAAGAACATAAAACAAAACCAAAAACCCTCAATTTCTACTGCCTAAAAAGACAAACAAGAGATACTTGAACAAAATACTATAACAGCAACTTAATACAATGTGAAAAAAGTAGTTCTGATGTCAAAAAGAAATAAACCTATATTTTGTAATAATAGCAAATTTGTACCTTTTTCTGACTAAAATCTTTTGACATCTAAAACATTTAAAGTACTGCAAGGAAGGCATAACCAGCAGGAAGAAGGAAGGGCCAAGAAGCTTTCATGTTGACTCCAAGTAATCTTGAGAGAATGAACCAAATGAAGACTATAACGCTTGCTTTGAAAATCATATGGACAAAGAACAATCTGTAAAAAAATAATTTAAATTATTTAAAAAGCATAATATAATGTAAGCAATTATCATTTCAACTATTTTGTTTTCTACTTTGTTATTTTTTATTCATAACAGGTCATAAATCTTTTAATTTTCACTCGTTATTTTGTATGGATTGGGAAATAAAATCTTGTATGCACTACTCAAGTAGCCAAATAATGACGCCCCATGCAGCATTAAAGAGTTATCCTTTATCAGTGAGGCCCCCTGGTAGGTAATTCTCAGGCGAGTATGTAATAAAAAAAATTATTTACAACTTGTAACAATATCCCTTGCATTTGTGAAAAATACAAGGGAGCATGCTGCCGCTATAAAGTACAAATAGTCTTGGAAAAAAATGCTTAAAACATATTATTTTTAATTTAAAAACAAATCACTTACATGTTGTCCTTCTTCCTGGCACTTTTCAAAGTTTTTTCAGGGTCTCTACTCAAAAATACTCTTGCTCCTAGAGTTAAATCATCAAAATACACTGGCCACACTAGTGCAGAAATATCCACACTAAAATCGTCTCTTTCTTCGTTTTTCAAATAAGCTTGCAGCTCTGTAGTTTTTTTGGCAGAAAATAACCATTCAGTGAAAATGAACTTTGATAATCGTCCTAGAGACGTATTGACGTTTCTGTGAAGCTTCATCAAACTGAAAATAATTGGTTATTATAAAAATGTAATTATTTTAATTAAGTTCCGTACATTGGTCTGCCACCAGACAATTTTGTAACAGTATCCAGTAAAATAGCAGGCAAAATGTGAACGAAAAATGCCGATAGTTTGTAATAGAAAATGGAGTTGATAAACTTCAAGTTTGGATACCAAACTGCCGATGCCAATGGAAATTTATGCAAGTACATGTTGACAGATTGTTCAACCGAAACCCATTTGAATGGGTTTCGAGTACTGGAAGTGCTGTGGTAGATTTCCAGTTGCTTTGTTTGGGTGGCACCTAAAAAAAAACTGATTATGAGGGCACTGTTTCCTTGTGAATGGTTTATTTTGTTAATGTTTTAACAAAAAATTTCATTTTATAATGAATTTGTATTAGATTTCTGATAGATTGTGACCTATGTATGCAATCTACTTAGATGGTCATTGGTTTTCACCACAGAAATATCTTAAAGCAAATATATATCTCAGTTACCTGCATGATATCCGGCTGCCAGCAAATTATTAACTACAATATCTACTGGAATATAGTCGTAAATCAACTCTTTGGCTACTGGTAGTCTGCGAATAACGCCTTTAGAAGCGCCCATCAGAAAACCTTGAGGTCCGTTTTTGCTTATTGTCCAGCCCGGAATGGGTTCCTTCCATGCTCCAACAACTATCACAATACAAAAATTGATTAGTACAATTTTAAAACAAATTTAAATCGTTCTTACTCATTGATGGTCTCACAATGGCGCAAGGAAACAAGGCTTCGCATTTTTTAATTTCATGTTCTGCCATATGTTTGGTAATTGTGTAAGGATTTGGGTGGTCTCCTAGAATTTCAGGGGTTTGTATTTCTAATTCTTCGAGGCTCAGTTTGTTGACAATTTTAATCAATTCTTCTGGGTCTTTTGGTAAAGGATATAAAATTTCATCGGCTTCCAATCTGTAAGAATTTACATAGGCGCTGCTTACGTGAACCAGTACCTTCAAGTTGGAGCATTGTTTGGCTAATTCAGTTACTCTTCTTGTACCTGAATTGTTTAGTTATATAGTTTTTTTGGTAATAGTAACATGTCTTTTACCTAGTAAGTTGATATCGACAGTTGCCTTAAGAGTGTCTCCAAAATCTAATGTAGCCGCACTATGGAAAATTACATTAATTTTTTGCTGTAAAAGTTCCCTATCACTAGGTGATAGGCCTAAATTTTCCTGGCCCACATCTCCAGCGATTGCTTTAACCTTTTCAAAGATCTGCAATAAAAATTTTGTGAATTTGAGAATTGAATATTGGAAAATATAAGTAAGAATAGTTTTTAGTGAATCTGGAGTATCCGAGGAGGGTCCTCCAAAGTCAAAAAATGTACAAGGAAGTCACAATAAAAATCAGTCTTTTGAGCCAAGTAATAAAACAAGTCAAAATTATGGTAAATTATGTCGTCGTTGTGGTGTGAGGAAGCATGATCCAGAGAAGTGTCCCTCAAAAGACTGGGAATGCTTCAAGTGCAAAAGAAAAGGCCATACTAGTTGTGTGTGCAGAATAAGTAATGTTCATGTCCTAAATGAGGATTATGGTGAATCGTCAAATGCAAATGATGATTTAGTGCTTGGGTATTTATCATCGATTCAAAGCAATGATAAAGAAAAACCAGTCCAGGGGTGCGATTTTCGAGACCATTCGAGTACATTTCGTACACGAAATTTGACTGCTCCCCATTTAATTTACATTGCTGTCAGTTGAAATTGGATATCGAAGGTAAACTGATAAACTTTTATATCGATAGCGGAGCTTGTCGAACCGTTATTCATATGAAAGATTATCAAAAATACTTGTACAAACCTAAGTCTTTATAATGTAAAGTACAATCTCAGAGTTTTGACGTGATGGTGTAAAAATTGTTGGCGAAACTGATGTTTTTGTCAGAAAAAACAATCAAATAGTGAATTTGCCTTTAGTAGTAATTGATAGCAATCATAGATTTACACCATTACTTGGACGAAATTGGTTAAATGTACTAAACCCAAATTGGCGTCAAAAATTATTAACTGAAAATGTCTGTAATTCTAAATCTGTGTCAGAGTCATGTCAGTCCGTTGATGCTTGTCAGCTGGAGCTGAATAAAACTGGAAATCCAAAGCCTAAAAAAGTGGTGGTCGAAGTCAGTAATGAGTCTAAATTATTGTCCAAAAATGTTTCAAATAATGTCAATGAGTCAGAGTTTTTGAAAGTCGAGTCAAAAATCCAACATTTAGTTTCAAGCATTAAAAATTATTTTCACGGTGTGTTTGATGATAATACAGAGTCTTCTATCAAAAATTTTAAAGAGGAGCTCAACCAGTATTCCATAGAGCATATAATATGCCATACTCTTTAAAAAATAGAGTCTGAAATTCAAAAAATGTGTGTATACTAAAAAAAATAAGTTTTAGTAATTGGGAAAGTCCGATCATAGTTGTCCCGAAGAAAAATTCTTCTGATATCAGAATTTGTGTCAATTTCAAAAAAACCTTGAACCCAGCCCTCGATGCTGATCATTGTGTTTTACCACGTCCAGAAGACATTTTTGCTTGTTTGTCTGGAAATAAGTATTTTTTTGTGATCGATTTGAAAGAAGCTTGCGTACACAAGAATGACTTATCTTATGGAATAAATTCAGCTCAATCTTTCAAACGATCATGGATAGTGTTCTTGCAGGTTCAAAAAACACCAAATTTAATGTTATTTGGATGACATACTGGTCTACGGTTCTACTTTGCAAGAATGCTATGAAAACATCATTGATGTCTTCAAGAAACTCGATCAATATAATGTCAAGGTCAATCAGTCAAAGTGTAAATTTTTTAAATCTAGTGTTGAGTTTTTGGGGCATTCAGTAGATTTTTATGGTGTTCATCCAACAGAAGAGAAAGCCAAGGCTTTGAAATCAGCTCGTTCTCGGCACAAGGTCACTGAGCTTAAATCTTACCTTGGACTTTTAAACTACTACATCAAGTTTGTACCTATCTATGCTTTCATCAAAATTGAAACCCCTGTAGGATCTATGCAAGCCAGACATCGATTTTTTTAATAACTGGTCTCAAGAGTGTGAAGATATATTTCAAATTAGCAAAGATTTTCTAAGATCTGACAATATTTTAAAACATCTGTGCATGACCCCAAATTACCTATTTATGTCACCTGTGATTCAAGCGGTTACGGAGTTGGGGTTGTAAAGTCCATTCCAAAATAATTCGTTGACTCTTCAAGTATCAATAAAATGTTGATGATACCCTCAACCACAAACTTCGACTACCTGTGAGCAGGTCCGGGTTGATTTTATTTATTATACCTGCCTAGGTGAGATGTACATGTAAATGTGGGTGAATGTTTTAGTTAAATTATTTAGTCTTTGTGCAGAACTAGACCTGTTATATTGACAAAAAAAATGTGGCGTCCATGGGCAAATGATGGTAGTATTGCAACCAAAAGTGGTATTTCAAAAAAAAAACATTTATCGCTAGATGCCAAGGAAATTGTGAGGAACGTTTATTTAACCCTTCTGCAGAGAGGCTATAATCATAATCAAAGTGTGAGTGAATCATCCGTTTTAACCAAAACTCCATTATCTACGGTTAAAGATATCGTAGCCAAACGCATCCAGCCAAGGAAGCAACGGTGTGACAGCGGCAAGTCAAGAAAGGTTGAAGAAGCGGATAAAGAGTTGATTCGTAGGAAAATTTATGATTTGTACAGTAAACAAATAATACCTACAATAGATTCTCTAAAAAAGGTACTTATAGAAGACGAAACTGATATATTATGTTTATTTTTATTTATTAGGTTTGGTTGAATTGTGTATTGTATTATATTGTATTAGATATTAAGTTTTGGTAATTATTAAGATAGTATAAGATTATAACATAAATAAATAATATTATGAAACGCCTTTTTCGTTTTCATTATAATGGGCACAAAATCCGTACCTGTAAACCTTTGAGTGGGTATTAACGAACACGGTACCTACATAAAAGAACCTGGTACCTACACAATAGAGGCTAATAGCTATCTAATTTATGGTAGGGTTTTATAGCCGTGAAGTCAACGAAATATTTTGGAATGGACTTTACTGAGTCACATTGTTGAGGTAGAGGAACGACCTGTCATGTTTGCTTCAAGTACTCTCACTCCCACAGAGCAAAAATACAGCAACTTAGAGCGCGAAGCATTTGCTTTGATCTTCGCAATTAAGAAATTCCACAAATATTTATATTGGCGTAAATTTACACTTATTTCTGACCATCAACCACTTCAATTCATTTTTGCAAAGAACAAAAATATACCGACATCAGCTGCTTCAAGAGTCACCCGATGGGCAATTACTCTATCTGGCTATCAATATATATTTTATCATCGATAAAGTTGGCGCCAAGTGAAGGTGACGATCCTAATGCTGTGAGTAAAAACGCAGAAAATAGTGAGTTAAATAGTGAAATAAATAGTGGTGAAGTGTTCAAATGCTGTGGAAAAAGGGCAACTACTCTAGTGTGTAAAGTTTGCCTAGCAGTTTTCCACATAAGTTGTGCAAATCGAACAAATAACAAAATAAAGAGGCTAGAATTAGAATTAAAAAATGCCTGTGTGTGTGTGGAATGCGAAGATAGAACACCAATATTATCAACAACTGTAAACCCAGAGGAGATATTACAATTAAAGCATCAACTTGATTTTTTAAAGAATGAAATTAGCTTTAAAAATCGCTTAATAACTGAACTAGAGGATAAAAATAGCATATTAAAGGAAAGCAATCATATTCTAAAAGATAACAATGGTTTACTGGTAGAAAAAATTCAAAGAATGCAGTCTGACTTTAACGTAAATAAACACCAAAATCGTAAACAACCTTTGGCCGAAAAACATGGAGTGCCAATATCAACAATGCAACCACAGCTACAAATTCAAAGGTCGAACCAACCAAGCCAAAACGCGGAAGCCAGTGGCGCAGCAAATCAAAATGCAGCTTTTAATCAAAAGGCTGGGCCGGAACAACCTGAAAAGTATAAAAATAGTTACTCCAACACTGTCAGAAAACAATCTGAAGGCCGGAACCTACACCTACACTTAAACATACCAACTCCAAGCACTCAAAATGAATCGAAATCGAAAGGCGACGCTTCATCAGCTGTTTCTGATGTCAGCGATAAAACAGAACAGGATGGTTTCATCTATCCTAGAAGGCAACGGCGTTTCAAAAAAAGGCTTGGAAAGGCTCAGCCACCCGCAGAGGGAAATTTTGCTGGAGGGGATCGGAAGGTATGGCTCTATATATATAGAGTTCGAAGAGAATGTGGTGAGAATGATATCATAAAATTCATTAAAAACAAACCAGGTTTTGAACGTCTACCAATCACAGCAAGGGAATTACCAACAGAGGAAAATAAGCTGAAATGTTTTGTTGTCACAGGACCTCTGCAGCAGAAGGACAGTATGTACAATCCAGACTTTTGGCCCAGATACGTGGGAGTCAAGAGGTTTGATTTCAGGAAACATAAGGGTTTTCTAGACTCTTGTGCTGGTGATTTTTTAGCCTAGGTCTAAATGAAATCGATATTCCTAATAATATTTCAGTTTTGGAATCCTTAGTTATTGACGTACACCTAAATGTTCAATGTATAAGGAATAAGTTAGTAAATTTGGAATCTTCAGATTTAAACGCAGATATTTTTTGTTTTAGCGAACACTGGTTACTTGATCATGAAGCAATAGTCATGAAAATTATAAATTATAATGTTGTTTCCTATTACTGTCGAAAAGAGCATTCTCATGGAGGGGTAGGGATTGCTATTAAACAATCCTTAGCACACACTTTCAAAGGCAGAGATGACATAAATAGTCTATCGCAGGAAATGCATTGTGAGGTATGTGCAGTCCAATCAAATAAACTAAAACTTATTGTAATAACATACTACAGACCTCCATCTGGAAATTTTGAAATTTTTTTAAATATTTTCGAACAAATTGTGCAAAAAATAAGATCAACAAGATATGATATTCTAATAAATGGAGACTTCAATGTTAACTTTCTGTCGCATGATAGTAAAGCAGTTTCTCTTTTGGATCTAATAAATACATTTGGGTTTTGTAAGGTTATCTCTACACCAACGCGCGGAGGTTCATAGACAATTTGTTAATTTTATAGTCTCTAGGGCATATACAAGGGATTTGAACATATCAGACCACCTCGCTCTTTGTGCAGAAATAACTTTAAAGCATTCATTAAAAGATACAGAACAGGTTCATAAAAGCCGACCAATCACAGAGCAGGGCATTTTCAATCTGTATGGGTTAGTTGATTCCATGGATTGGGATTTTGTAAACTCGGGATTAATGTCAACTGATGACAAATTCTCTCTTTTTGTCAACCTTCTCAAAAATAATATTGAATTAGCTTTTCCGGAAATTGAAATCACTCATAATTAAAAATACATTAAATGGTATAATGATAGTCTGCGCGAACAGAGAGAACTATTGCAAATTGTTTCAGAAGCAGCCAAACAGAGGAATTGTCCTATTATGGTACAATTAAAACAGTCTCTAAAAAGAAATAACCAAATTTCCATACGAGAAGCCAAAAAAAGGGCTCATTTTTCCTATCTACAAAAGCATAATTTCAATTCGAAAACGATATGGGAGTTGGTGAGAGAAAACTCTAATATCACAAAACAAAAATGCATTCAAAATAGCAACAATTTCTCTCCAAATGACTATAATCTTTATTTTGCTAATATAGCAGCCCAAATTGTTAGTAACTTACCTACAGCTATAAATACTCCACAATATTATGTAAACAATTTTATCAAAAAAATTGGTATATCCAACACAGTTTTCAATTTCACTCCCATATCAATTAATGAAGTTAGAGACATAGTAAAACAATTAAAAAACAAAAAAAGCAAGGATATTTATGGAATGAACTCTAAAATAATAAAATCACTTGTTAATATTATTATCTATCCTCTTACGAAGCTGTTAAATTTGTGTATAAGAGATGCAGTCTTTCCATCAGTTCTAAAAATCTCCAGGGTAGTGCCAATATATAAAAAAGGTGAAATGGAAGATTTGAGTAATTACCGTCCTATATCAATTGTCCCAGTTTTCTCCAAGATTTTCGAAAAGGCACTCAAAAATAGAATAACAAATTATTTTGAGAGTCAGAATTTATTTAGTTCTAAGCAGTTTGGCTTCAGGAGTGGGAAGTCTACTACTAGTGCTATCAATTTGTTCATAGAAAGGGTTAATGAGGGGATTGAAAATGGGGAATATAGTGGGGCTCTGTTCTGTGATTTAAGCAAAGCCTTCGACTGTGTCTCCTCTGATCTCCTTCTGATAAAATTGCTACAATACAGATTTGCACCTGAAAGTATAGGCTTATTAGAGTCGTATCTTACAGGAAGGTCGCAAGTAGTAAGCGTAGCGGATAAAAGCTCATCCTCTATCAAACTAGAATATGGTGTTCCTCAAGGGTCAGTGCTGGGATCACTGCTCTTCCTGATCTACATAAATGATTTGGAGGGGTGTGATCCCAGTTCTGACCTGATATTGTTCGCTGATGATACGACTCTGATTAGAAGGGCCAGGAATTTTGAAACACTCAGATGGAGTCTAGAGGAGACACAGTTGAGGGTTACTGATTGGTTCTCAGCGAATAAATTGAGTATGAATGAATCAAAAAATAGCACCCTAGTAATATCCACGAGGGAATTTGAATTGCTACATAATGAGCCAGTTACGTTCCTGGGGGTGAGTATTGACGCAAAGTTGACATGGATTCCACATGTCAATAACATATGTGCCAAAGTGGCGTCAGGAGTCTATGCACTCAGAACAATGATGGAGAGTGTTTCCGAGCAAGCAGCACGTGCCATCTTTTTTGCTTGTGTCCAGTCAAAAATATCATATGGAATTCTGGTCTGGGGACATGCAGCAGAAGCGCAAAGAGTCTTTGCACTTCAGAGGAGGGCGATTCGAATATTGTGTCATAGAACTTATCGAGCGGAGTGTAGGAATGACTTTGTGAAATCAAAGGTATTAACAGTGCCTTCCTTATATGTCTATCATTGTCTGATTCATGTTAGGTGTAATGTCAATGATTACCAGACCCATGAGGACATACACCAACATCTCACCAGGAATAGGGACAACCTCTATACAAACTTTCATAGAATTCATAAAATAAAAACGGGAATTTCCTTCTATGGCCCCAAATTCTATAATGTGTTACCAACCTCCATTAGAATGCTAAATTTGAATTGTTTCAAAAATAAAATTAAAAATTATTTAATTAAGAAAGCTTTTTTTAGTATAGAGGAATATACCACCAATAATTTTAATGATTTAGAGGATTGTTAGTTAGTAATATTGTTCGTAAAGGTTCCTGAAAATTACTACTACTATATATTTGACTTGTGTAAACTTTGTGAAGTAATGCACCAATAAATGATTTGATTTGATATATTATTTATAAAAAAGGAAAATCTATAAGCAATGCTGATGGTTTGTCACGTTTACCTTTGTCTGGTCAAACTGAGATTTCGGATTTCATTTATTCTTTTAATTTGGTCAACGAAATTCCTTTAAATGTTGATGACATTAGAAAAGCTTAACAAAAAGATCCACTATTTCTGAAATTAAACGACTTCATTTTATCAGGATGGCCAAGTACTGTTGAAGCCAGTGTTGAAGATGAAAAATTAAAATCATTCTTCAATCACAGAAATTATTTATCTATAGAACAAAATTGTATTATATTTGGCAATAGAGTTGTTATTGCAGCTGTATTAAGACCTGAAATCTTTAAACTCTTGATGGGCTGTACACAGAAACATGACCAACATTCTGGTATTTTTCGTACCAAAATGTTGATTCGATCCTACTGCTGGTGGCCAAATATCAATGGCTATGTTCACCAGAACCAAAACACATTGTGAACAATTTACAAATACCAACAGAATATGTTGAGTAAACTCTTGGTTCTGCTGAACGATTGAACTTTTCAATGATAGAACGTCACCCTCTGAATGACAGGTCACCACACAAAACACAGTGTTGAAAATTATAAACACTCTGAAATTATGCTTGCAAAAATGGCGACCGTTTGCAAAACATGTTTGGTTTCAACACAAATTCAACGTAGCGTTCAGCAGAACAATCGCAAACCGTTTACCAACGTTTGTATCTGGTGGACGCGGCCAATAATGATGTAGAAAAATGTATTGCTTCATGTGAAATTTGTCAAAAATTCCAAAATTTTACCAATAGTAGTCTCTCTAGCTGGAGACCTTGGGAGAATAAAAGAAGTAGAGGAAGGCCCCAGACGAGGTATGCTGATGACCTGAAGAAGTACACTGGAACCAGGTGGATGAACATGGCAACAGACAGAGAAGAATGGAGAAGACTGGAGGAGGCCTACGTCCAAAGATGGACTGAAGAAGGCTGAATAGATAGATAGATAGTCCTCTTTTATCTTGACCAGAAGCACCTCATAATTTTTATAGAATATTTTTAGATTTTTTTAAGAAATTCAATTATACATTTTTACTTGTTTACGACCAAAAATCGAAATGGCTTGAAGTGAAATTAATGGATCAGAGCACCGTTGCTTCGGAAACTATCTCAAAATTGAAACAGATTTTTTTCTATTTTTAGTCTGCCTGTAGAGTTACGTCTCTGATAATGGTCCACCCTATAACTCAGTCGAATTTGTTTCTTTTTGTCAAGCAAACAGGATAATCCCAATTAAATCTCTTCCGTGGCATCTGCCCAGAAATGGTTTAAAAAAGATCTAAGAAAAGCGTTGTTCTCAGAAGGAGAGAATATCACAAAACAAAAAATTTTATTAAACTTATCAAGTTTCTTGTTTTCTTATCGAAATACACCAACCACAAGTAATGGTATTTCACCAGCTGAATGCATGCTGAAACTAAGACCAAGAACTTGACTTGCTAAAACCTTCTGGTCATAGTAGGCATGTTAAGGGTAGTTCTGATAATATTTCTAGAGTAAAGAAATTGTATAAACTTAACGAACCAGTTTATGAGAAAAATAAACAAACCAAGCTTTGGCAGAAAGGCAAAATTGTAAAGGTTTTAAGTTTTTGTACATATTTGGTACAAGTTGACATGCTCATGAAATTTGTTCATGCAGATTCTTTGCGTTTTGAGCTTGAGTAATTCAACGTATAATAATGATGTTAATGATGTAAGTGAAAGTGTTATTCCCAATCATGTTTATTGTGGGGCACAGGCTAATGTTCCTCACACCAATGTTTTACCTGAAGTTTTACCCCAATCAGCGCCATCACAGTTACCTCAAATTATTAAACCATCAAGTGCTTCTGAGATCGAGTTCAGTCCTACAAGTCTCTCACAAGCAACAGGAAATCCTGAAGAATTTCCACAAATGATTTCTAAAAGTGTAACTCCTCGTGTAACTCCAACAAAAGTCTCCCGCTAAGGTAGAGTTATAAAACCCACTTATAAGCTAAACCTTTAAGGGCCAAATTATGGACTGACTGGTAAGTGTCTGGTTGTTACCTAGCAGGTACTTTCTATGCACTTGAGAATAGAAAGTACCTGCTAGGTAACAACCAGACACTTACCAGTTGGTCCATAATTTGGCCCTAAGAAAGGGAGAATTGTTGTGAGTGTAGCTTTAGTGATAAGGGATGTCAAGGAATGACAGGGATCTCACGGATCTCACAGGGATAGTCTATCTTCCACCTTCCACGGGTTTCGAGTAACCACATTGTATCATTGATTTAAATTTTGCATTCTTATTAAAAGAGTTAATCAAAATCGTTTTGTTATATTTAAATACATAACATTATGAATGAAAAACTAGGCAGACACAGATTTAACATAACAGAATCTCTTGCATTTCTATGATAATAGAATAGGTATAATCTTCAGTTTAAATTAAAAAAAAATATATATTTTTACCTGATCTGCAGATTTTTCCTTCAACAATCTCTGGAAAATAGCATTTTGCTTGATCTCCTCTAACCGTTCGGATATTTCTTTGCCCCTTTTCGGTCTCATCAGCAAATAAATTTCACCATGTTGAGGTATACTCCTGAGGATTTTTTCCAACAGACATATCCCCAGAAACCCAGTGGCCCCTGTTATGAAAATATTTTTTCCGGCGTAGAATTCTCGTAAACTAACCATGTTTCTTCTTGCACAGTCTAGACTCTGGAATATAAGATATTTCGATTTTAACGAACAAGTTTTTGTTATTTTTTATTTTACGTTTCGTTTAAATCCCAATTCCCAAATAACAAAATAATTAGATTGAACTCACTGTAGAGTAAACAAACAAACCCAAATATACAAACAAGGAAAGGGGCACTTTTCGAAATTCACCGATAAAATAACTGGTTAAGCAAATCGGTTATCGTCGGTTTGAAATGTCAGTTCCTGGGTGCGTTTTTGCGAAAGATCGATGAGGAGGGGAATAGGGAATCAATCAGAGGTGCTTTCCAGTGATCCCTTTGAGTTACTCCTGAGCAGCTCAGGAGTGCTCCACAATTGCTTTGCGCGTTCCAGTGCTTAGAGTGTCGTACACTTGAACTACTCATTTCTGTTATCCCCTGCCCCCTCGTGCACCATCCCTTTCGTCTGTGTTTCATGCTCCTGAAATCCGAAATGGTGGGGGTTAAGACGAGAGCGTTCCAGTGCTGCTTATGTCGAACAGTTCAAGAGCGTCACACTTCAGGAGCATGATACTCTAACAATTTAGGCACTGGAAAGCGGCTCAGGGATGCTATTTCTAGTACAATTGTACTAGATCTAGCACAAATTCTTTAGTTCTTTTCACGTGGCTCCGGTTTAACTAACCGGGTTACAAAACGAGGTGGGTTCGGCTTGCTCACTCCGTACACTCCGAGTGACTCCATTCGCACTCCAGCCGTTCGGGTTAAGGTTCGGGTATTGCTTTTTACCGTATTAGGGGTGACTTCATTAGCTCTGTTCACTCCACTCCAACTCCGCGCTGAATAGCCGAACCCAGCTTAAGGTAGAGAAATGACATACCGTTTTCTATCCCGGTTACAAAGTGACGTGAAGGATACCTACCACTCAAATTTGAGCGGTATGTTGCCGTTTGTTAAACCGGAGCCACGTCAAAAGGGTCTGCATCTGTCTTACATGGCTTCATTTTTGTGGCAGATATGGCAATGTGTGCACATTCCATTTTTTAGCTATAGTTCATTGCAGATGCCACAAGGGGGAATGTTGTTTTTTTCTGTTGCTCGCTGACATATGAAGTTTTCGAAAGTTTTGTCATATTTCCCTTTACAGGTTTCATCAATTGGAATACGTGTTGGAAGCAATTTTCGCCATTTAACATAATGAGTGCGACAAAAACAGGTATCTTTTCCGCAGCAGCCGCACTAGTCCTCACGTTCGCCATATGTGTTCGCATTCCAGTTTTTGGTTATAGTTCATTGAGCCACCCACAGCTGACAGGTTGACGCGTAGGTACAGCTCGGGTTGCTCGGGAGCTCAACGCTTTGAGTAGCTCCGAGCGTCACACTCCCATACTGGAAAGCGGCTGATTTATCCCCAATTAGCAGAGCCTACATTTGTATTCAAATTTCAAAACTTGACGCGCTTTCAGCTAGTACACAATGTCGCCAATCTAGTACAATTATTCCTTACTTTCCGGTATAATTTTTTTAATGCTGATCAATGAACTATAACCAAAAACTGGAATGCTAACACATAAGGACGAACGTGAAGCCTAGTGCGGCTGCTGCGGAGGGGATACCTGTTTTTGTCGCACTCATTATGTTTAATGGCGAAAATTGCTTCCAACACGTATTCCAATTGATGAAACCTGTGAAGGGAAATATGACAAAACTTTCGAAAACGTCATATGACAGCGAGCAACAGAAAAAAACAACATTCCCCTTTGTGGCATCTGTCTTTCAACTCTTTCATGGTTACATTTTTTTGGCAGATATGGCAATGTGTGCGCATTCCAGTTTTTTCACTGTACAGTTTTTAGCTATAGTTCATTCGTGCTGATAGCATCCCTGATGTCAATTGTGAAAAACTTCATTTGTAAAACCGTTGATTGTTATTAGGCCGATTTCACATTTTCCAAAACCTATTTAAATTATTGTATTTGTGTTAGTCAATCATCGGCCCGAATTTATAGTCGTTCCTGTGCTCGTTCCTGTGTCTTCCTTGGAGGTCGTGAATGTAGAATGTACAATTTCTTCTATTTGACAATAGGGCACTTGCATCAATTTTTTTTATTGCTAATTTCGTTAGTCCATAAAAAATAAGTCAACACGTGTTTTTTATTTTTCTTCTTAGTCAAAAATTGACGGAGATACAACGCTATGGAATATGCCTATGACGTCACTTATCATATAAATTAGTGACGTTGCACATGCTCAGTATATCTATATATACAAAACTTAATATTTGTATAACTTCCGGAATAATCATATTTGGGCAAAATTTAAAAAAAAGTAACGATTTTTTTTCGATTTCCTACAGTTTGCAATAAACAATAATCAATTTAATTTTCCATGCAAGTACCCTATTATTATACACTACTACAGGATTACTCATTGGCCTGGATTTTTGGAATCAAGGCCATAACGTGTTGCACCATTGTGACGTCATCAACGGTGTCGTTAGCTGTTTGCGCCAGCGGTTGTAGTGAAGAATATACATTTTTATGATGAAAAATATTATTTAATTTTGATTAACATAAGCCGTGTTCGGCATTGTCATCTTCTCCGTCGATTTGCTCCGAAATTTTGACAGACACGTGATATGTGAATTGAAACTGTCTGATCCAGTCACGTGCTTGTCAAAATTTTGAAGCAAATCGACCAACGAAAAATATGACAATGCCGGACACGGCTATGAAAATTTAAAATTCGCTTAGGGCCGGTTTCTCAATAGCGAGTCACCTCCGGGTTGGTTTTAGCTCCAGGGTAAGCGTGTCCAGTTGGTATGTTCACCCCGGCGGAGTTATGCTTAACCCTGGGGTGACTCGCTATTGAGAAACCGGCCCTTAGATTGAGATTGTTTGAAATTGAATTTCGATGAAAATTAGCTAAAAAATTTAGCGCAATCATAACCTGACCTGTGGTACCCAAGCACCCGACCTCAAGGCAAGAAACGACACGCTGTCTACGTCATCACTGGTAGTTTGGCGTGGTGGGGGGCTTGAGATTTGATCTTCACAGACCTCCTTATGAGGATAGGGTATCCTGTAGAGGAAACCTCAAGTAACGACTATAGATTCGGCCCTCAATAACACCTGTATACTTTTTTTCCAACAAAAAACGCCTATTTTTGAAAATAAAACGATTTATATAAAAATCAAATTTTCAAACTGCTGGGAAAACGCAGAAAAATGCGAGGCTGAATCAAATCAAATATAGCTTTATTGTTCAAAGAATACATAATAATCGTCATGGTCAAAGCTGGGACAAGAAAGTTTATTAGGAAAAGAAACGACAGTTAAAATCTAAACATAAAATAAGGTGATGTACAGGGTGTCCGAATTTGGATGGTTTTAATAGGAAACGTCAATTTCTGAGCGAGGTACAAAAAAATGAACCTCCCACTCCAAGGCTCATATCTCTTGAAATTTTGATTGGTGAAAACCGCATCTTGATATCTTCAACCGTTTAGCCGCTAGAGGGTGATTCTCGATTTTGAGCAATACTGTGAAATTTTCATAACTTTTTTGTTTATCAAAATAACTGATTTCCGTAAAAACTTTCTAGAAGCACTTTTTCAAGCAGAATTTAGTGACGCTTTCAGTTTTTTTCTATTGGGCCTCGATTTGAATTTTTTCGAAAAAAAAATCTATGGGGATATAAATAAATAAGCCTTCCAATTTTTTTTTTTTAATTTTCAAAGCGACCTAACTCGAAAACGAAAAGCTCGGGAGAAAACTTCGAATATAAAACTTATAGATCTTGTCGAGTAGGTACTACAAAAAAGCCTATGAAAAGTATCCCGCCACGGGACACCGTTTTCGAGAAAATCGACCTGGAAAATTTTAACCAAATTACAAAGAATTTCAACTTTGACAGCTGATATCTCAAAGACGAAAACGGGCTGGAATCTCAAAAAAAAAAATTTTTATAGGTAATTTCATTCTCTTTCAAAAGAGATACAACTCGAAACGATCGGTTCAGAAATAACGGAGCTATAAGCGAAAAAGTAACGTCGTGTCACATCGCCGAAATTTTTATCAGGCCAAAATCGAAATATCCTTTTTTAATTTTTTCCCGGCCTTAAAATGCGTCATAGCAAGCAGGGTCCCATTATAAGCTTTTCAACGTTTTTTTTGCTCCTCTATCCGATAGTTTTTTTCTTTGGAAATTCGGAAAAAAAATTCAAAATCGAGAAAGATGGGAAGGCTAACTTTTTTCCAGTACCTACATCGGAGAGAACTGAAACTCGGAATATCCGCTGACCAATAGAATTATAGACTTGGCCCCGTGATTAATCAGATTCACAGATTTTTGTCGTGGAGGCGCGGGATTGATTGAAATAATGTTGTCAGATTTTTCTAAATTAGGTACATTGAAATATCGAAATTTGGAAAGTGTAATTTGTGAATTATTATTTTAATTAGGAATCAGGAATAAAAAAACTGAGATTTTCATAAACAAAAAAGTTATGAAGATTTCACATTATTCCTTGAAATCGAGAATCGCCCTAGCGGCTAAACGGTTAAAAATAGAAAATACGGTTTGCAGTGTTTGCACCAACCAAAATTTCATGAAATTTGAGCCTCGGAGTGGGGGGTTAATTTTTTGTACACTCCCTTTTTTTTTAAAGATACCCAATTCCCTAAGTCAAAAATTTAGTAACTATGTTGGCAACACAAGCCTTTTCTACATAAAAAATTTGAAGGCATTGACAATTTTACATTGTATTGCCAACACATTTTGACTTTTATCTTTAAAAAAAAACACAGACTTTATCTCGCTCAGAAATTGACGTTTCCTATGAAAACCATCCAAATTCGGACATCCTGTACATGAGACGTTGCTTACAAAAAAGGTACCTATGCAGAACAACAGTTCCAGGAAACAAATGGTGGATCTGAAAAGTCCTAAATCATACTGAGGCACTGCATAAAAAAGGCGCTTAGGATGAGCTAAAGGACTAACTATATCCCTGCTAAGCAGCTTTTACAAAGTTCTTAAAAATATCACGGAAACCCTCGTTAAAATGAGACTAATAAGTTATATCCAAGGCTCCTTTAAATTTGGTATAGGTTTCAACAAAAAAGAAGTACATTGCGGGTAGTACTGTGAATCTTCTGGACTATGTACCCAACGAAATAGAAAAAACAAGATTGAAGTATTCGTGTTTATTGATCTTCAGAAGGCCTTTGATACAGTCAATGTAGACTCTTCTTAATAAACTTTATAAAATGGAATTCAGAGGAATTACCTGCAAATTATTGGAAAAACATTCAAAGAGAAAAGAAACACAGTGGTCAGTGGTAAAAAGTGAATATTAACTCTTCTGCAACTTTGACAGGCTGTAAAACCTATACGGTTGATTTTAGGTACAACAAAACTGACATAACATTCTTGTCTTAGTTTCTATGTACATACATTGGATTTCTAAAAATATCTACCTACCACCTAACTCTCAAATTCAATTCGGTGTAGATGTAAATAGAAACTATACACCTATAATATGCATACCTAAATATACTATTATACCTACTTATAATAATAGTATTCAAATGAGTAACGAGCTGATGTAGGCCATTAAAAAACGTTTACATAAACGTTTTTAAAATTATTAATTGACTGGAAAATATTTCCTCGCAGTAACGTTTTATGGAAAAATTGATAATTACCTATAATCAATTTGCTCTTAATTTTTTTTCTGCATCTAATGAATGGTCAGTTATCATTTTATTGATAAATAAGCATTATTGATAATTTAGCTGGATCACATTTTCAGAATATCCTCCGGATAGGTGCCACTCATTCATAAGATCTAACTTCGCCTGAAAGCCTTTAAGAAACACCAGCTCTAACAATGAAAGAAGTCTTTGGCGTCTTCTTCAGGTCCAATGGGGATCCTTAGTACAAATCTGTGAGGACTCATTTGAAAAGAATATTCTTCTCGCCTCCCACTCTGTTCATTTCAATTATTCAAAAGAAGTCTCAAAAATTGCAATAAGTCGGGTTGCCAGATTTATTATTATTTTTATATCTAGTATTTAGACACATTAAGGGGACTCTTGTACTAGTTGTACTTACTACACCTTTTACAACAGTATTTGAGAAAGTATCACTTTGATTAAAGAAAGTTTCATTTGTATTTTAGAAAAATCCTCATGTATCTTAGATTTTTCAAATGTATTTGAGAAATATTCAAAAGTATTTTAGAAGAATGAATTGTATTATTGATAATTTCCAGTATATTTTAGAAAAGTCATATGCATTTAAGAAACGATAAATTGAACTGATACATATACCGGGTGTTTTTCAAAACCCGCTCACCCCTATAACTTTTTTATTTTTCCAAATAAACAAATGAAATTTGGTGTGCTTATTTATGACCCGGATATGCATCATTTCACGTATTCAGTTATTTATTATCACTTCCGGTTGGACCGGAAGTAACCGTAACTTTCTTATTTTAATTACGACGCCAGGTATATTTTCCCTTATTTCAATAGAAAACTACATTACGAGTACAATGACACGTCATTTGTCACTTTTTGACATTTCATCTCTAAATTATTTAAATTTCTACTTTTTAATCTAGAGCGCCATGAATTAGTCAAAATGCTTAATTTTGCTCCAAGGAACCTGGGAAAATTTGTTTTGAACTTATTTTGTATTTTATATCCTCAACAGACTTATTTAAAGATAGTAGAAGCGCATTTTTGCAATTATATCAATTTTTTCAAATGGAAAGGGTATGGTCATTAGCATATTCCGAGAGAGCATTTTCTAACGAACAATTTAGTACCACAACCACACAGTCACTAGTTTATTCAAATATTGAACTAATATTTTCCAAAATTATTTAGAATGCTAGGAAAATTCTTTATTTGAGTGATGAACTAGCGATTGTGTGGTACTGAATTGCTCGTTAGAAAACGCTCTTTTGGAATATCGTAATGAGCCACACTCTTTCCATTTGAAAAAATTAAGATAATTACAAAAATGCACTTCTACTATCTTTAATGAGTCTGTAGAAGATATAAAATATAAAATAAGATCAAAACAAATTTTCCCAGGTTCTTTGGAGCAAAATTAAGCATTTTAACTAATTCATGGCGCTCTAGATTAGAAAATAAAAATTTAAATAATTTGAAGATGAAATGTCAAAAAGTGACAAATGAGGTGTCATTGGTACTCATAATGTAGTTTTCTATCATGGTCGGTGCACTCATATTACCGCTTTGAGCCAGCTTTTTTAGTTCACTCGTGACCGCCGATGGCTCTGCCGGTCTTATAAAACTGAGGTTATGAAAGTGAAAATGAAACAAATACCGAATCCTTCATCGGAAATGTCATTTTCATTGGCCCTCAGAGCTGGGATCGTTACTTGAAAAAAGTAACGCGTTACTTTACAGTTACTTTTGCTTAAAAATAACTTGTTACTTAAAATTTACAGTTACTTTCGAATAATGATAGCTTTATTTTTGTTACTTATTGGAAAGTAACGCGTTACTGTAACTTCTTTACTTTGAAAGTAACTTCTTTACTTTAAAAGTAGTTCGTTACTTTTAAAGTAACGCGTTACTTCAAAAATAACTATTTACGTCGAAAATTGCGTTATTCCTTAATTAGACTCACTAACACAGCAGTCCAAACAATCAAATAAGACCTATACGAAATGCCAATATGTTTTTAGTTTGTGAGTCCGACTATGTGGAAGAGTATTCTTGCAAAATTCAAACGGATTAAGGATTAAGCGACTGAATAGAGCACTTGGTTTTGGACAAACCTCTCTTTGAAGCGTCCCAGTGTCTGCATATAGTGTCTTTAGAGCAGAGGCGGCGCGTGGCACGCCCAAAAACGATTATTTTGAGCTTTCAAAACAAACTTTCTGTACTACCAACATTTTATTTGACATACAAAGTTTTTGGATTACTTATTTTCCTTTTCCTCACTCGCCAATTATTTGTAAAGAAGATAAACAAATTGAGAGAACAAGTTACTTTCATAGTAACTAGTAACGCGTTACTTCCAGCGTTACTTCAGGAAAGTAACGTCGTTACAGTTACTTATCAATCAATCTGAAAAGTAACGAAGTTACCAAGTAACGCGTTACTTTCAGTAACTCGTTAAAGTAAAGTAACTTTTTTTTGTCGTTACTCCCAGCTCTGATTGGCCTTTTCGTTCATTCGGCATTTCAAAATTTAAATTTAAATTAGGCAATCTACTGACCTGTCAAAAACGAAATTCAATATGGAAGTTCGGGTCAAGCACTGTGTTGTTTATTCTGTATGTCATTGATTCTGTCACATTCTGGACAAACGTCCAGATTTGAATTATCGGATTTTGTGTTTTTTTGTGTGTTTAGGTATTGTGTTTATTAAAATCCCAGCGATTTGCATCGTAATTGGGTGTGGAAGTCGAGGTAACAGGGATAATGTGAAATTTTATTAAGTTCCTGCTATTTTAAATCATTGGCTTTTGATCTACAAATATGAATTATCAAAACAACGCAGGGCTTTATGGATTGCTGCAACTAAAAGCTCGATTTTCCCTTAATAATAATATCTTAAGATATTCACTCTCCATCTCAGAATTTATTAATAAATTAAAAAATACGTAGAAACACTATAAACACTATAAAATTCACTTTGAAAACAACAAGGGCCAGTACACTAAAAAATACGTAGAAATACTAAAGACTATAAAATTCACAATGACCAAAACCAATGAAAAATACGTAGAAACACATAAAATTCACTTCGAAAGCAGCAAGGGCCAGAACACAAATGCTCTCCTTATGAATGTCAAACGTCACCGGCTTGTCACCGCAATATTTGACCCGAACGGCCATTATAAAATCACGTGATTGAGATTGCCTAATTGTCTTTTGATTCTGTTTATTCTTGCGAAAAACTAGGGACTCGACAAACCTCTGCAAACAGTGCCGACGATGAAATAGAGGCCCCACCGCCATATTTTTGAAATTTCAAATTAATATGAATACATAGAAATTAATGATGCAATTAGGAAAAGGATATAATATCTTATCTCTGGTTTTCAAAATCTTCAATTGAAAATACCAAATAATTCGAAATTCTTGTTGAGATCGAAAACGTATTTCCACAGCATATACAAAAACAATCAGCAGGCTAACTCTCACGCCGACATTTTAATTTATTTGTTTATTTCTGATGGAGGTCATAGGCGTGCGGTGTAGAGCGGAATTTTAGTCATGATTTTCAAAGTCATTTTAGTATATTCGTGTTGTCATTTATGGTGTTATCAGTAATCATTCTTGTATATTTAAAAATAATAATGAATTAGTAAGGATAAATATTATTATATGTAAGTAATATTGAATTAGTTCATTTAAAGCCAATACGACTCTGTGACCCGAAAGAAAAAATCTAAATCATTGTCAATCAGGTCCTGTCTCGTATCCCAAAATGGTCGCTGGTGACATCCCGACCATGAATTCCTTTATTACACGGGATGTCACTCAATTTAGCCTGCTGATTGTTTTTGTATATGCTGTGGTATTTCTATGGGTCCTGACGTCAAAGGGCAGTAATAATCGGGTCGCACCGCTGCCACACCATGTGCTGCTGGTGTTGTCAATGTCAAATCTATCATAAACGGCATACATAACAACATAACAATAATCTAAATCTACCTGCTCGCAGGTCACTGTCAACCAAGGACTGTGAACGGAATTTTGTTGCTGAGTGACGTCACACTAATCGGTCGTTTCAAATGGCGATGTTTCGAGCGTAACTTCAAATATTTATAAAAAATTAACGGCTGATTTTTAATGCTTGATATTTGGCATGACTATGTCTTTAGTGTAGTACAACACATTTTTGAAATAAAAAAAAATGTGAAAGTTCCCCATTGTAACAGATCTGTTACTTTTTAGAGGAGTTTATTACCTTTTTACCTTTTTAAAAATTCTATTACCTTTTTTTATATGTTCCGTTATGCAGTTTCTGCTCGTATCATTAAAGATATCTATTTTTTATATCCTAAAAGATTTTCTAAGTTCATTTTTATAGTTTTAAGATGAGAATTGTAGGATTTGTAGGGCCTGTCCAAATCAAAATCCAAATATATCTTTAGTTTATGGCCGTTTGCACCAACCATATTAAGGGAGGTTTAACGATAACTATGACTTAAAATGACTTTTTTACATGTGAAAATGTCATTTTAAGCTATGCTCAATAATTTTTTTTTACAAAACACGAGTTTTATTTTTTATAGAAGAATAACACTATTAAAAGTTAATCTCAAATATTATTTATTCATGATAAAAAAAAAAGGTTACGTGAAGTCCCATATATGTCGCCAGCTGTAAAAAAATCTATTACCATTTATTAAAATCTATTACCATTTTGAAGACGAACCTGTTACTCTTTATGAAAGCAACCTAGCAACACTGGCGCTAAAATACGACATGATATGTCAGCATTGGAGAGTCCAGTTTATTTACCTCCTATATATATTAGTCTATGTTTTCTATTGAAATGAGGAAAAATATACCTGGCGTCTCATTTAAAATAAGAAAGTTCTGGTCATTTCCGGTGAAACCGGAAGTGATAATAAATAATTGGATACGTCAAATAATGCACATCCGGGTCATAAATAAACACACCAAATTTCATTTGTTTATTTGGAAAAATAAAAAAGTTATAGGGGTGAGCGGGTTTTGAAAAACACCCGGTATATATTTACAGGAGATGGACATCTCTTGTCGCAAATTTGGCATAAGAGGGGAATTTTAAATAAATCAGCCACTATAGATGTCGAGAAATACCACATAATTCTATAGGTACTACGATTGAAACTTTCTTAAATACATATGGTTTATTCTAAAATACAAATGATGGTTTCCTAAGTTAAATTAGTAATTCAAAAATGTATCTGCTGCTTTCTTAAATTTAATTAGTTTTTCTAAACTACATTTGAAGCATTTCGAAATTTAAGTGATTATTCCAAAATACAAATGATTAAATGATGCTCTCTCAAGTACAATAATTACTTATTCCATTATTCATATGGGGATTTCTTAAATAAATGGTCGATTTTGGAAAAATTTTGGGTGCAAATTGCGTTTGTTTAGGAATTGCCGTAGTTTTGATAAGTAGAAGTTGAGACTTTATATAGACAATTTTGTACAGGAGATACAGGAGATCTGAGCCCATTAAGGGGGCTGAAAATTAGGTAGTGCGCCAGAATTACACGTATCCACATTCTATGGATCAGTCAAGTTTGCCGATATTAAAACAAAATATTTCATAATTTTGAACGACCTAAACCAAATTCTGCATACCCACTCCGAGAAACTGCAGCTGGTTTTTAAAATATGTGCAAACTTTCCAGTCCCCTCCCCCCCCCCCCCCCCACCCCAGGATAGAAGATGGAAATTTGAAAATTTTAAAACCACACCGATCATGTGTTATACTTTCCACCATAATTTTCAAATTTTGCATAGCTTTATGGGGAAACCTGTGGAAAAAATGAATATTTGTGGAAACTTAGTAGAATACAACGTTCGCCCCCTATTTAAAAAGCGGCTGTAGCAAAGTCTATTGTAGGTTCTCTGAGGGTGGTGTGCAAAATTATGAATTTTGTATTAAAATCGCGGTGGCGCAAGGGGCAAACTTGACTCAGACTACCTCGAAAAATCATCAGAAGAGGAATGAGGAATATATTTGTTTGACATAAATTTTACTTTTGATCGATGTCTCGCACAATAATTATTAATTGCTATTCTTTAATATGTTGCCTCATTGGGATTACTACCCACTATTAAAATTCGGTAGGTATATACCGGTTTTATATTAAATATTAATACATAATACATTTCTTATTTAATTATAGAAATGAGCAATTTGCATGATTAAAATTCGTTTGATGTCCAATATAATGCTTTGCATATTAAATTTCTTGTTTTCAAGAAATCAAAATCGATATTTTTCTATTAAAAACTATATCTAAGTAGTAGGTATCTACCAAAACAAACAACCCAAACACTTAAACCTGTATGAATTTGCTTATACATAATTAAAATTTAACTAGTAAAACCACAGAAAATCATTTATATAGCTATCTAGAAATTATAAACTAACTGTTTACCTCAATATAGAAAAATTCCAACACAAAAATTCAAACCGGTAAAACCAAAGGAAATATTCCGCGATGGTACTAGCGCGACGATGATATACGATGGTTACTAGTTACTATGTAGTTACCCGCAACGGACTTTGAATAAATAATTTAAACTGGAGACTAGTTTTGCTACCTATAATATGGTACGTTTCACCTGGCGCGTTTACTCAGTACCATGAAAAGTACCACTGCCGCCAGACTAAAGTAATATTATATTTATTAACGATGAACACACTATATGAAATTTATGATAAACATCCAATGATTACAGGTCTGTGGTTAACTTACGACTTACGCAATCCGACCAGCTAGTCTTTATCATCGATTCAAAAATAGTAAGAAATTGTAGGAAAGATGCAATAGATAGCGACTTATATATTTAATTGGTATGATTACATATAGTATAAATTAGAGTGGAAAGTAATTTATAGATTGTTGCATCTATATACTAGGTAGGTAGCTAGATCTGATGAATATATAGAATATACAACAAACTGAGCGTTTTCTTTATGAAATAAACTCGAAAACTTATACCTAGTTTCATAAAATGTGGGTTTGAAGCAGGATTAAAATATTCAATCGAATTCAAGTTTTTGTTTTTCAATTACCTCCACACGTCTATTACTGAATTAATTTCGTTTGCGTGTATTTTATTCAATTTAATTAGCTTTAGGATACCTATAAATATTAATTTATTTATTAATGTTCAACTTAGGAAGAATATTATTATCAATTTTTCTTTTAGAAATATCTTGTTTAATTAATTATATTATTAATTCTAATTTCAAGATTTGGAGAAAGTTCAATTGAATATGTTTTCACTTCAGTGATACTTTTCGTAATTATTCCATTTTCCATTAGTTCATTAGGATTAATCAACCAATTATGAAGGTATCAAGTTTAGCGACACTAATGATGTTTTTGCGGAACGGAAACGTAGGATCAAGAATACATTATTGTACTACCATCGAACGACTGGTTTAGTTAGATATTAGAAAATATGGAAAAATTCAATTCAAATTGCATTTTTATTTATTTCTTAAAGATTTTGGATCACCGTGTATTTTGTTATATCTTATAGAATAAATAATTGCACCTAAGATTGTACCTAGCGTCAGAGCCGGATCTAGGGGGGGGCGAACAGGGGCGCGTGCCCCCCTTAACAACTTAGAGGGGCGGCGAAAAGAGAGGACACTGTCTTACTTTTTTTTTATAAAACATAAATGTGCACGCAGACAAATACATACAAATAAATTCAAAAATATCACGCCTCAAATGAATCAAGAATCAATGTTGTACAGCAGTACAACATTCCATCCAGCACAGCTGTATTGAGCGCTAACCAGCACACCGCACACCCAGATGAAATTACTCGTCAAATATTGAGCGATTGAAGAAATTAAGTTTTTTAATTCAATCTTTGATATACCAATAAATTATTTTATATACACTCAAAGAAATAGTATAGGTTATTTTAACCAAAAAGAATACATAATTAACAATTCGGCAAATTTTGTTAAATTAAACTATATTTATAGTATTCTTAAACAAAAGCTAATTGTTATCACAATCAATGCAAAATTGTTGCAGAACCAAATGGAATTTCACTTCAAAAATAGCTATGTTAAACCATTACTTTGTCATGTAACTAATAACTTGTCGAATACTGTCAAATAATACTAAAAAATAGTAGATCTACCAGCATTTTAGTCGATGTACTATTATTTTTGAAGCACTAACAAGTATTAATGTTTAATTACCAGTTAAAAATGGTCGAGATTGACTATTATTGAAGCATCTAACTAATAAGTTGTTAGAGCAAACAAAAAATAGGGTACTTCAACTACTTTGTGGTTATTTAATCTACTATAAGTTTACTGTACACTATTTTATTGTTGAACAGAACAAACAAACTTTATGATGAAAGTAATTATTACCACAATATTTTCTATTTTACTATTTTAATATGATAATTTCACCCATCATTCAGGTTCGCGAACTATTTTCTTTTAGGAAAAACAAATTCAAAGGTAAATTCACGCTCAATTCTTTTTAAACCAAACATATTGTTGGTTTAAATCATTCAAGTTTGATACCTAGATGAAATACATTCAGTGCAGTGAGTTCACAATAAATACTCGTATTTGTTCTGTTCCTGTTCCTGAAATACAGTTTTTTTCTGGTAAGATAAGTACTTTGCTATAATGGACTTGGACATAGGAATTCATTACGATCTTGAATATACAGATTTAGTTAATACACGGAAAAAACACTCCACTATATTTAAGAATAGTAGCGTTTGCCCAAGAATATATTCGTTTCACTATTCCACAAGAAAATATAATATTTAATTCTAGTATTGCCCTATTATTAAGAATTGAAAATAAGTTCAACTTATATCCAGAATACGGTAGAATAGTAATTGTTTCAAGAATAAGGTAGATTTAGGTATTGATCAAGTATTGTTATTCTTATTCGAAAAATTACCTTTAGTTATCAAAAAAACTACAATTTATTTCCAAATATTACTTATTCTTACTTCAAAAATAACCTCTTATTGTTTTAACTACTCCTGTACTTGCCATTAATATTGAAACACAGTTTACTCTGAAGTATATTTTATTCTTCAAATTCTTGTTTTAAAAATTTATATAATATATAAAGGTATAAACTGATGGAATAATAACAAAAAAGTTAATTGTGATAAGTACAATAACAATCATAGATAGGTACATTTATTTATTAATTATTCATATACCACTGGAAGGTTGGGAAAATCCGTTATAGATGCTGCATTTTCTTCACTTTTAACGCCATTTCTGTACCGATTCATTTTCTTGGACAATTTTTAACTAACCTCCATTTTGGGAATTCGCTCTTCACTTTGTTCATCATTTATGTTCAACCATTGTCCAAGTCCTAAAATTAAAAATAATGTTTTTATAGACACTTTGTCAACAACTTATCCTAAAGCAAAAGGCAAATAGATTGGATAAGGTACTTCTACATGATGAAAGATAACACGCGGTTTAAGTTTTTACCTAAATGATGGCCACCCACGCCAACAATGCCTAATAATGTTTTGATTGTTTTTTCCCGGAAATTGAGCAGGAAAAGTGAAACTTACCTTCAAATATTGGAATTAAACTTTCCAAATCCCATTTCTTCAACAAAAAATCCATTTTATCACGGAAAACACTGTAAAAACACAGGTAGCGTCGCGTGGCGTCCTTCGGCGTCCCTTCGACCAAACTTCCACTTCATGTTCAATGGAATGAATGGGAGAGAACGCAACGCGAAGCAAAGCACAAAGGCGACTAGAAGGCAGGTTGAAACAAACATGCATTTCATTTAAGAATAATATACTCTCTTTAAACTATAGGTATTTCAAACGAGAAATTATTTCAACATTACATTAAGAACAAACCTATATTTGATAAAATATATTTTTTATTCTTGATTTAAATGAAAAATAATTGAGATGAATATTTAAAGAGTTTCAAAATAACATTAAGCAAATATTTCAATGTATAATAGAGTATTGTTTTACTAAGTAAATTATTACTGGATCAAATATAAAATTATAAGTATATTACTACTCTTGGATATAGAATTGCATTTTTTTCCGTGTACGATGCCAGCTAATAATAACCCATTGATAAACTGTGTCAATCAACGGTCGGGTCAACCCTCAATGCAAACCTCGCCTGACAAAGAAGACGTCTATTATAGCGAAGACTCGGAACTGCGAAATTTACTGGATAGGTGGTATATGGTATAAGACACTATTTTTAACCCATCTAAATTATTTTTCTCAGCCCAATAAATCACAGAAGAAAAGTTGCCTTATCTTCATTAGCTCTTGAAAGACTACACATTTTTCATTTTGGAAATTATGCATTATGGATCCTTCAAAGGAGCGGACTTCCCAACATTAGGAACTAGAATTGAATTGCAGCAAAAACTTACTGAATGGAAAATAGAAAATGTGAGTGAAAAAATAACATTATGCATTTATCATAGTGCTTATGCTTTTTTTCCAGAAAGTATCTACAGGGTCAATTTCACTACCCACCCAGATTCGTATGTATAAATTGCCTTATGGACATAACGTGAAATTTGGAAATATACCATACCTGCCTCCTATACTGTATCCATTATATAATTTAATTTCAGACCTATCTATTTAGTATATTTATATTTTATATTGTTAAGAAATAATTTGTTTTATCCCATTTTGACGTTTAAAAATGACATTATTGAACGCATAACAATAAAGGTAAGTACACATTTATCACCTCAGTGATTTAAAATATTTTTAACTCACTCCCGGCATTTTTCCTTGTACTTTATTTTTTCAATTTCCACAAAATGGAATAAAATTTTGTATACATCACGTGAGTTAAAATGTGTATTCATTCGAAGAAAATTAACCCACTCGCTGGGGCTCGTGGGTTAAACTTTCTTCTCATAAATAAACATTCATTTAACTCACTTAGTGTATAAATAACTATTATCTTTAATTATTAAACTGTTTTTGAAAAAAAAAAAAAAAAATGTTTTTTATTCTAAACACCTAATCCAATTATTACCAATAATTAGTAATAATTGGATTGAATTGTATATTTGACCATATTTTAATAAATAAAATATGGTCAAATATACAATTCAATTGGCAACAAAACAAAAAATAGTAACTGAACAATAAATATGTAGGTGGAGAACAAAAACTGTGGTCAATATATTATTTAATAAGGTTACTGTACAAGATATTATGGTTGCTCAACTATTAGTGGTTTATGTAAACTAATAAAGTAGTTTAGGGACTATGAAATGTTTAGATTATAAATAAACAAATATATTGTTGAAAATGACAATAAAAATTGTTTGCAAACAAGATTTTTTTAACCATATTTTTTTGGTTGATTTAACTATGAAACGAGATGGACGCCATTTCATATACTCTTTCTGGTTGATTTTACCAAGCATTTTCTTTGAGTGTACGATCTACACTGTAAGAGCTTATTACGTAACTCATTTTAGCCTGTTACGTAATAAGTTGTATTATCGTATACTTAGTGATGTGAGGTCATTACATCACTCAGTGAGGTAATGAGCTCATTACGTAACTCATTTTTATTGAAAAACTGCACTTTTTAAAATTCATTTATCAAAAATTATATATATAATAATATAATATAATCTATTGTGAAAAATTAAAACCATTTCGAATACATGAAAAATCTGAGTCGTACATAAAATGTTGTATATCACACGTATGGTAACGCTCATACCGTAAGTACTAGTGATATAAATAACTATTATGTACGACCCACCCTCCACTCTGTAAGAGCTTATACGTATACGTATGTACGTAACTCATTTTAGCCTGTGTTACGTAATAAATTGTATTATCGTACGGCCATTTGCACCGCTATAACTGAAGGAATACCTAATCTAAGTAAAGCTTCGAATGTGACTCTTGTAGAAACAAAAGTCAGAATCAAAGCTCCACTTAGATGGAATATCCCTCAAGTGATAGCCGTGCAAATGGCCATTAGTGATGTAATTAATATAAATCACTAGTGATGTAATGAGCTCATTACGTAATTAATTTTTATTGAAAAACGGTACTTCTGAAACTCATTTATTCGAAAAAATTATAAATATAATCTATTGTGAAAAATTAAAACCATTTCGAATACTTACATAAAAAAAAAATCTAGGTCGTATCTACATAAAATGTTGTATATCACACGTACGGTAATATGCTTATTACACTATTCGTGTGATTACCACAACTCGGTCTGCGACCTCGTCTTGGCAATATTCTATTCCCCACTCGTTACTGTAATGGAAGCTCATAACCTACCAGTAAATAAATAACTATTATTCACAAGCGTTTGGTTATGAAGTTTTTACATTACCATTTTTCTAGTATTTGAGCTATGTCATGAGACTCATGACTCATAACACAACTAGTGGTGTTATCGACTAGGTTATGAATCTATAACACAACTACTTTTGTGTTTTGCCAAATTGAAAAAAAAAACATTTTCACATTTTTCGCTTTGTAGATAAAACGTTGTACATCACATGACACGCGCGTTTAAACATGAGTACAAAACTCGTGTGATTAGAACGACTCGGTCTACACTCGTTATTGTATTCATGTTCATAAACGCACTTGTAATGTGTAAATAACTATTTTTGTTCGCTAAAAATTCATTTTTGGGCGTGGCACCTGAAAAAAAAGCCTCCAAAGCACCTGCGGTGGGCTTCAACTACTAGGTCCTACTTGATGTGTGAACCCGTTCCAGTAAGTATAAACCACGAGCCGCCACTACTACATAAATCATTGAGATCGTATATAAAAGGAGACGCTGTTGCCGTATACGAGTGTGCATTGATAACAGGCGCGGATCCAGGGAGGGGCCATGGGGGCCATGGCCTAGGGTGACCGTACGTACAGCATTTCGCTGTATTGTACAGCATTTTCGAAGTCTGTCCAGCATTTGATTTTGTACAGCAAACGTACAGCGATTGGGATTCGATCAAAATTAAGTTTTTCTTAAAAAAAAATTACGACAAATTTTCCGTCAATAACTAACGACATTTGCGATTTACGTCATTTACGCCATCATCTCCCAGAGTATTCTTTTTAATGCTAACTACCTTTTTTCTCCAAACGTCAAAAAAACGTCACTTTGTTAACCCCTGTCAAGATGTCAGAAATTTGATTTCTACGCTGCTAGGCAAATCCAGCGGGTTGACACCTGTCGAGGTGGTAGAAATTTAATTTCTATGCTGCTAGGCAACCGCAGCGGCAGTAGAAGTACTTTTAGTGCCGCTCGTACTTTTACTGCCGCTCAACCATTCAGTTACCCCCGACCTTATCCCATTCGTTTGGAGAAAAAATAGCGTGTTGCATACGGAGTAGAAGCACTTTTTTGTGCTTCAGCAGTATTGCAAGCCTCACTACGTTCGGCTCGCAAACCTACTGCTTCAGCACAAAAAAGTAAAGCTTCTACTCCTAATATAACAATATACTATTTTATCTCCCTCTATTCCTCGCTGCTAAGAAGAAGACACAGCATAATAGGTCTCTGTTTCTGCAGCAATCACAAACCAGTCAGAATTTCATTAGTTGAAAATAGTCAGAAAGTCAGAAAACTATGGCGTTTCCGATTGGTAGATTCAATGCGCGCCGATTGTATTTGCATCCTTTTAATCGATATGCAGAAGAAAAAGACAGAAATAAAAAAAATGCACTAGTTCCGCACTTAAAGGGGGTGTGCGCCAAAAAAACAACTTCATCTAAAAAAAAAGAGAGAAAAAATCTAAGAATAACAGTGAAAACCGCACCCCTCTATGACAAATAATACCGAAGATATGGCTCTATGAACGTACCACATCTCACCCTATGACGTCACGAAAGCTCAAGCCACGCACGAGAAAGTGGAATAAATTGAATTTTTATTACGCATGCATCATAAACAACGATTATCGCACGCTGCAGCGTGCATAAAATGATGTTTATGATGCGTCTACCTTTTCAAAGGTTTGCTATAGAAACGTTCGATCTACCTTCATTACCTAGATATTTACCTGCATACCTGCCATTTAAATTACTACTTATCAAAATGAACGAACACTTTTGAAACATTTTTGAGATTATGATGCATTCGTAATAAAAAATAGCGTATGATATGCGTGTATAAGAGGGCATTTAAAGCCCTTGCGACTTACAAAACACTCCGCTGCGCGTCGTGTTTTGAAATATGTCGCGCGTGCTTTAAATGCCCTCTTATACACTTATATCATAATATACTATTACATATTTTTTTCCCGTGTCACCTGCAATAATCTAAACAAAAACCACTCACGTGTGCCTGGAACAATCAAATTACCAATGCGGAGCGCGGCTGGACGAAGCTCTCAGTGACGTCAAGAGAGCTTTACACACTTTAAAGCGGTATATCTCAGCGATGGTTTATCGTATAATAACGAGGTTTGTACAGTTATTCTTAGAATTTTTTACACTAAAACTTTAATTTTTGGCGCACACCCCCTTTAATCTGCCAATTGGAAACAATAATAATATTAATAATAATAATAATTTTATTGGTGCATTCACTTACAAATAAAGTTTACACAAGTCAGCTTAGTATAGCATAGTAGAATTATCAAGAGAATTATAATATGCTGAGTAAATAAATATATTAGGGATCACAATTCACAATGTTACAATCATATCATTAAAATTATTGTTCCTAAATTCATCCGTAGAGAAAAAACATTTGTTTAACATATAGTCTTCTACAGTAGTTTTGAATATTTTCGTAGGTAACATTCTCACCGAAGGTGGCAGTAAATTGTAAAACTTAGGGCCATAGTAAGACACTCCAGTTTTTATTCTGTGAATCCTATGAAAAGGTGTGTAAATATTGTCTCGGTTTCTGGTGTGGTGAGAGTGAACATGTTCGTGTGTGACATAGTCGGATATGTTGTTCCTGACATGTAGGAGACATTGAACAATATACAGCGATGGTACTGTCAGTATTTTGTTCCTGATAAAGTGTTCTCTACATTCCGCTCTATAGTCAATTTTAGCCAAAACTCGAACGGCTCTACTCTGCAATGCAAAAACACGACGCGAGTCAGTCGCATGCCCCCATGCCAGGATTCTATACGAAATTCTGGACTGGATGCACGCAAAGAAGACCAACCGCGCCACCACGTCAGAGACGTTCTGCGCCAAAGTCCTAAGTGCATACACCCCCGACGCCAGCTTCCCACAAACAGAGTCCACCTGTGAGCGCCACATGAGCCCCGAGTCTATCCCTATCCCCAAGAAAGTGACCGGTCAGTTTCCCGGCAAGTCAATATCGCGCGTCGACAAGAACAGCTCCTGGCTTTTTGATGCGTTTAGACTGAGCTGGTTGGCCACAAACCAATCTGTGACCCTCTCCTGCGTCTCCCTCAACATGCCCTTCAATTCATTCATTTCTCTTGCCCTCCTAATAACTGTGGTGTCATCCGCAAATAATATCAGCCACTATTTTCAACCCAAGGTTCCTAAAGTTAATAGGTTGTCTGGTAGTGGTAAACAGATGACGTCATCAGGAAGATATAATGGAGATTTGCATTATGTTTAGGTATCCAGATGACGTCATAAAAGTTATCAGCCAACCTACCTCTTCCAAACAACCTTGGTTTCAACCAATGAAATTCACTCTGACTGGTTTGTGATTTCGGTGCGAACAGACCTGTTATGTCTTAAGCGAGTCACCCCCGGGTTGGTTTTAACTCCATGGTTAACGTGTAAAGTTGCAATGTTTACCCTGAAGTTAGCTTAATAACCCGGAGGTGACCTGCTATTGAGAAACCGGCTCTAATTTTGTTTTTGTTTTTTTGTTAAGTGGTACTAAAACGGGCTAAAAAGTCGACAAAATTTGCATTTAGTGCTTTTTCCACTCACCTGTCCTAAAATTTTAGATGTGTACAGCATTCATACAAAAAAAATATGGTCACCCTACCATGGCCCCCCCTAGATAAGAAAAAATAATTTTAAAAATCAACATTAAATTGATCAATTTTTCCGGGTTTACCAGGGCCCGTATATATAACAGAATTTTATTTCATGGCGTCATTTTATCACGGACCTCTAGCCTATTCTATTTACACGGTGTCTGGTTATAATTTGACACCCTACCTCTGCAGCCTTTACCTTTACAGGTAGATGATAGGTGTTAACACAAAAGTTGTGCAGTTTAAACTAAATTTTAAGAATTCATCGTCAAAAACAAAAGTTTATTATAAGAAATTTGGAATTTTGCGTACTTTCAACTTTTTTATATGAAATGCCCTATATTTGCTTCTAATATACAGGGTGACACAAGGAATAGGGAACAACCTATAACTTTTTCAATACATAAATTGAAAATTTGAAATTTGGGGAGCTTAAGGCCGCGTTAATGGACCCCATGTTTAAACTGTGAATGGTTGATTTTTCGAAACTTGTTTTAAGGTCTTTAAAAAAACGGCACATCAGAATTGGCTCAAATTTGGCATAAACATTATTTGATCGATTATCTACAATTCCTTATTTTGGTTTTTCGATATTCAGCCTTTTTTTTTTAATTCAAAAATCATGTTCGCAACCACCAAAACAATTGAATGTGTTGGTGGTTGCATATTTGCATGTTTATCAAGCTTGGATCCGTGAAAAGCATATTTTATTGATAACCACGAAAAACTAACAAAAGTTAATTGTAGAGATTGTAGATAATATATCAAATAATGTTTATGCCAAAGGATTTTGGAAATTATTGCGGATTTTTTGAGATGACCTTAAAAGGAAATTTGAAGGTGAAAACAGTTCAAGCAATTTCAAGTAGATGGCGCCACGGCAAGAAAAGCTACATTGGGAGCATCATAATTGTATATTTGTCTTTCTCTGTCACTAAGTGTTTCACCGACAAACAGATTTTGTTTTGGACAAAAAATAAAATATTGAACCGTATGTGTAGAGTGACGCAGTCGTCATTTTCAAAAACTAAATTTAAACATGGCGGCCATTAACGCGGCCTTAAACGAGGCAACTTTTTGAGTTTTTTAGAAGTAAATTGCGTTACCAGTCACTTCCGGCCGTAACTTTTAATTTTTAAAGGGGACACCCGGTATTTTTTCAGTTTTCTGGCATCAGCAGATCATTTTACGTATGATAGGACCATTTTTGAAAGATTTTTAACGTTAAAGTTTCCAAATTTCAAATTTTCAACTTTAAATTAAAAAAGTTATAGGCTGTTCCCTATTCCTTGTGTCACCCTGTATAGTTTGTCTATATTTGTTTGAGCCGCCTTCAACATATTTGGCTTTAAAAATTGGAAAAATACTATCCTACTGACGATTTTGTGAACCATTCTGATGAAAGCTTCAGGTAAAATTTGAGCCACTTGGTTTCTCTGAAAGTATTTTTATAATTTTTGAAGCCAAATATGGTGGAGAAGCCTCAACTAAATATAGAGAAACTATATAATTTTGGAATCGGAAAATTGTGCTCTTCTAGAATATAGAATCAAATATAGGGCATATTCTATTTGAAAAAAGTTGAAAATACGCAAAATTTCAAATTTCTGACAATAATTTAGCTAAAACTGCTCCACTTTTATGTTTACACCTATCATATACCTATAAAGGTGGGGTGTCAAATTATAACCAGACACCCTGTACCTTACAATATTTTGTATGCCCCCCCCCCTTAATTTGGGTCTGGATCCGCGCCTGATTGATAACGGGATCATTAGGAGGAGCTTATTCCAGCACCAATATGGCCGCATTATCAGGGTTGGATTCAGCTCAAATGTCATATTTGTTTACTTCATATAGCTCAAATATATTTAAAATTCAGACTCTATTGGTATTTCAATTTTTACATGTATTAAATTGTTTTTATGTGGCCTAAAAATTGTTAAAAAATTATACTTCTCAAAACATAACTAAATATTAAAACTACAACAAAAAATTTGATGTCCGATCCTGAATGTTGTTTATACTCACCTATGAAATGATATTCCCGTTGATTTCTTCTTTTCTACGCCAAGCCTGCTGCAGCAACTTCTTACTACACATGAAGACATATAAGCAAAAATTGCGTATTACGTCTCGAAATCAGAAATTGAGTATGACAGTTGTAATGTCAGTAAGTAATGACACAAAACCAGCACAAGTATGGCGGACCCGCTATAGCAATTCAATCCTTCTGTCAAAAATGAAAATTCAATGTGGCTGGCGGCCAAGCAAGTTTGTTTTGAAAATGTTTTTATGCGTATTTTAAATTATTTTGCTTACAGTTTTGCTTACAACTTTGATTTTCATTATTTAATAAAATATTTGTTGACTAGGTACCTAAACTATTAATTCGGGAAGAAACTAGATATTTTTTTGTGTTTTTTGGCCCATGTGTGGCCGCCACGCCATCTTGAATGTCACGTGGTTTGAATTGCCTAATATACTACCTCAATGACATAAATAGATTGTAAAATCTTCACACCTGATTTTTGAATAAATACATACAAAATAATATTTAACAGGGGGCGGCAATTTACATCTTGGCCCCCCCCCTTGAAAAAATCGTAGATCCGGCCCTGCCTAGCGTAAGCTATTCTAATAGGTACATACTTATGGTAAAATTGTAACAAATAAATAAATAAACGGTTTTGTTTTTGTGATTCTTACCAGCGGCTGATAGGAGTATACAGGGTGGTCCTTCGGGAATGACATCGATTGCTTATGGGAAAACTGTGAAAGGTAAAAATTTGAAAATTTGGCAACATAGCAATGTCGATGGGGGACATCTAGGTAAAATATTTTCAAGATGGCGGCATTTCCGGTCATACCGGAAGTTGATACCAACTCGGTTATTTTAAATAGAACACCCCGTATATAAATGTATTTTTGAATTCTACATAAAATTCTGAGCAGATTTCATGTAATATACCCTATACCTAAGTTCAACTGTTTTGGAAATATTGACAGTTGAAAATTGACTTTTTGCAACTTTGACAAGCTGTAAAACCTAATTGGTTAATTTTAGAGGAAAACCGATTTCACATTCCTATCTTAGATTTTGATAAACTATCATTTGACACCAACTTTGAACTTAAACGGAGATTAAATTTAACTGAAATTTTTAATCATGGATTTAATTCAAAGTTGATGTCAAATGATAGTTTATAAAAATCTAAGATAGGAATGTCAAATCGGGTTTCCTCTAAAATTAATTGTTCAGGTTTTACAGCCTGTCAAAGTTGCAAAAAGTCAATTTTCAACTGTCAATATTTCCAAAACAGTTGAACTTAGGTATAGGGTATATTACATGAAATCTGCTCAGAATTTTATGTAGAATTCAAAAATACATTTATATACGGGGTGTTCTATTTAAAATAACCGAGTTGGTATCAACTTCCGGTATGACCGGAAATGCCGCCATCTTGAAAATATTTTACCTAGATGTCCCCCATCGACATTGCTATGTTGCCAAATTTTCAAATTTTTACCTTTCACAGTTTTCCCATAAGCAATCGATGTCATTCCCGAAGGACCACCCTGTATAGTATATGTAGGTATTAGTTTTTGCCACATGATATCTAGAAGAGTGGTCCAATAATTCCAACTTTCAGAATTTCTCTGGTTCTCCCTCATCACAGGGAAGATTTTCGAATCTGTGTTATAAGGCAAGATCTATCTCCTAAAACCAAAACCATGGGAGAGATTAGAGATATGTTGATGATACCTTCATTATAGTAACATGACGAACAGCCCCTAAATAACTCTCACAACCATATTAAGAGAGTTATAGAGTAACTAGTAACTATCTAATGATTTGACCTTTGATGACTGTACGCTCCAGGAGACTCTGGTTCTCTGAATGGTATTTTGTGGCTGATCCTGATGGTTTAGAAAAGAAGAACAGAAGGGCCTTAATACCAGACAAGACTTAGAGTCACGGCACTTGCACTAGGGCGTAAGACAGGTACCTAACTTACAACCAGACTAAAGCACTTGTAAGTTAGAAAGAAGACCTAAGCCAGACAAAGCACTTGTTATGAGGGTTAAGTTAAAAAACTGTAACCAGACAAAGCACCTGCTACAGGTTTTGAGGAAGCGCCGAATGTAACAAGACAGAGCCCCTGCTACAATAAGGCTAAAGCAAAAGTAATTGTTAGAGCGCAGTCTCACGACTCTACTAGCGTTTCTAGGCTATTGGTGACTTGGGAACAATTTAAAGTACGAGAAATAACAATAAGTTTGAATCTGATTTTATTGATGAAATTGATCGCCTTTTATATACAACTAGCTGACCCGGCGAACTTCGTACCGCCTCTGAATTATCAAATATACCAATTAAATGTTGTGTTAACGTATCTATTAGCTGAATTAAATTCAGTTTTTTTCGATGGTGAATTTGGCTTTGGTTGAAGAAAATTAATGTTTACTCTCTGGATCAGAAGTCACCTAAAATTAAAATTTTACATCATCTTTTTTTAGGCAGCTTGTGGGCATTATTCTTGTAAAGTGTACCACCAAATAAATAAACTCAGGCACAGGAATGTTCAAAGAATGTAAAGAAAACAAAAAAAATCTCTAGCGCAGCCCTGTTTCACTCTATCTGCACTGCACTACTCCATCTGTTCTACTCTATCTGCACTACTCTATCTGATCTACTCTTTCTGCACCACTCTATCTGATCGGAATAGTGGAATAGTTCTGTTCGAAATGGCTCCAGTTCCTGAGCAGCATTATTCTACTGTATCTGCAATGCCGAGCTTCGTTCCAGGTATCAAAGACGGCGCGGTATACAAAATACAAAATAAACTTGGTATCGGTTATAAGAGATGGCGCCGTATGCGGGCTTAGTAAATTTTTTTCATAAATAAATAAAATAAGTAATGAAATGACCACATTAATGACATAACAACATGCTGGTACTGTCAACGCTGAAAAAAGTTTCAATTTGACAGCAAAATCCCCATTAACAAAATGATCCTCCATTTATTGAATAATTCATTTATCACAAAAAATGTGATAAATGAAGAACCGCTCTACCGATTTTGTGCAAACTTCACATAAACCATCTAATAAATAGTCCGAACAAAGCCTAAACATTTGGTTTGGCTAGGTGAGCCCGTTCTTGAGTTATAAAATTACAACGAAAAGTGGCATTCATTTTTATATATATAGATAAATGCTGATGTTGCAAATACCTACCAATGATCGTCATTTGCAATAATAAAAAGTAGGTTGCTAATAATTAAATAATTCTAATATGTACAGTGTGGTAAAAATATATTAAAATAAATGTTCCAATTTGGACAAATGGTTATTCTGCCGCCAGTGCCGCCTCTCAATTTGTCGACTTCAGGGGCTGTAGTACACCCATAACTATCACGATTGTTGCAATGTTAGTTGTCACTTCAACTATGCTAGAATGATGTATATATGGTTTTGAAATTCAATCTAAATTGACTTCTCTTCTGTAATTAGTGAGTTTAAATCATCTGAGCTGAGTGCCCAATTACTGACTCAGATCCTGGCTGCTGGGGTTGCTTTTATAACATCAAACTGTGATATTTCTATTATGAGGAAATAGCCAAATACTTGAAAGTGGCTGATATTCTGACATAAGGATATTTTTATCACAGGCGTAGATAATGATGCTTTCAAGTTGTTCGGTGATTTTCTTTTGATATCCGTTATCAGAGTATGAAAATACGTTGGAGATATGATGTCGTAGATTGTTCCCCTGTTAAATTGGATATTTATTATATTCTCGTAGTATGAACTTATTTCTGTAATGTACATAGTTACTATTAGATAAGTGCTTAGGACATGAATATATAGGCTGTTAATGTCTATACTTGAAAACCATTTGTTCATAGACTGAATTGCTTCTAATATTTAGTTTTCTTGATTTTTGTTTATATTATTTATGTCCTCGTAGACCTCATCGTTGACGCCAAAAACGGATGTCACACATAGGCGCCGGAACCATGGGGGCAATGGGGGCTTGAGCCACCATAGTGAATTTCTTATAGGGGCGCAGCCCCCATAGTGATTTTGGTCTTGTGTGTAGTGGGTGTAATGGGTAGGCACAGAAATATTGAGTTCCTGTTCCTAACTATTCATTTTTATATCAAACTTGTGTGTTTAATGTTTTTGTTGTTTTTGCTATACCTACTTCAACAAACCTTTTGAATATTTTATTGTGTAGTATTTAAACCTCTATTTTCAATAGGTCGTTCTATTATTATTCCCTTTTCGTTCGTTTTCATGTTAGGTATGTTCACATCACATGAATATAATATCTTGCATGATGTACCTACCAATACACTGGCTTTTTTTAGTTAGTTTATCATGGACAATTTATATACAGACGGGAAAACCTACTAGACATATAGGAAGTAATAAGACGAATTAGCTCGTAGGTACCTGTTAAGGCGAATCGAACCGGTGCCGCCCACTGGCGACTGACGTGGCCAGGAAAGGGGACAAAGTGGCATTTGCCCCATTCCCCCAAAGGCCTTTAAATTTTATTAATAATTCCAAAATGAAATCAACAGAGAATCAATTCAAGTCCTACGTGAATATTCAAATACATACCTACATTATAATATAATGGCTGGTTTATACAACATTTGCATAGTCGTAATCATAATCATAGTCTTAGTCATAAGAGTTAAAATAATATTTTCTTATGGAACCGTTTATACACAAATCATAATCATAAGCATAAGCATAACTCAAAGTTGGCAACTTTTAACTTTTATGATTATGACTAAGACGAGATCCAAACTGCGCAAGCGCTATTATCAGCTGATACAGAGGAAAACAATTCAAATCTGCTATTTTAAATCTGTGTGTATTTAAATTGATCTTGAATCATTCTAGACTATTCTAGAGTATCCAAAAAATTGGTCTCCATCAAGCGTCCACATGTCTTTGAATAATGTGGCGCAAAACTCAAAAATAAATAGGACAGACCTATCACTTGTATGGTTTTCCTTTGCAGAATTTTAATTTCCACACTTTGTGAAACTTTGAAAAAGTATTAAAAGTAAATACAGGAGTTCGATTCGCAAAAAGTAAACAAACTCTCCCTACAAAAAGTCGGGTTAAAGTTGATTTTATTTTATGCTTATGACATTGTATAAACGCCTTCTAAAATTGTGATTATGATTAAGACTAAGACTAAGACTATGATTATGATTACGACTATGCAAATGTTGTATAAACCAGCCATAAGTAACGTTCCACTATTAATTATTATCAAAATTTATTTAAATGGCCGCATCCCCGCCATTAAGAAGTTCCAAAAATACCGTGAAAGGACCCAAAAATTTCGCGTCTGCGGCGATTTCCCTCCTGTAGCGCTTGCGGCGCGGCGGAGCTGCAAGAATCACTTCCTGCAAATTTCCCCTCGACCAAGGCAAAATCCTAGCTACGCCAATGATGCTGCTAAAGCCGAGTATAGCCGAGCTGCCGAAGATGCACGAATTTTAATCATATGCAGGAACGATTATCAATGATTCAGCGTAGCGATCCTGCAGTGAAATGGGTATCTGCCAACTGGTCCCATTTAAGTCTATGTGTCTAATAGCCTAATCCTGTCTGTCTAATTGATTCTACTTATATTAATTTATGGAGCCCGAGCCCCCATAGTAATTTTGAAATTCCGGCGCCTATGATGTCACAAATTTTCCCTGTAAACCACTTTTTGGACGAAGTTGTATTTCTTGGAGGGTCTTAAATATCCAACTAAAATGTTATTGTTGCTCTTTTAGATGATGGTCCAATATTTCACAGTGCGTTTCTTCCGATAGTTGTCTTGTCTTGCTACACGGCATCTCAAAATTGGTTACGACGCTAGTTACATTCTGGATGTCTTCCTTGATTTTTGTTCTGTTGTAAGTGACTTCCATTCTAAATGTTCCTCTATTTATATGTGCCGTTCCAAAATATTCTATGATAGCTTCTTCGGTATATTTTATAACATAGCTGCTTTGACACTTTGGGGGAAGCATCAAACTGAACCATAACATAAATAGTTGAATGATTTGAAAATGAGATAGTTTTGATTTCTCAGTTTTCATATGCTTCTTCACAGTGCATTCTCTTTTGATATTCTGACTGCTTGAGGTATTGCGATATTTGCTACTGTAACCTGAGTGGGATTGGTCAGTGTTTTTTTTCCCATTTCTTCTGATGGAAGCAGGATCAATGTATGTATCGGTCGTTTCAATGTAGCTCTGTCTGCTTTCTTGAGTGTGACTACTCTTACTACGCCATAAGATTGGTTTCCTGATTTTGCCATTTATATTTTTGTTTCAATCTTCCTAAATATTCTGTGCTCCAAACTTTCCAGAAGTCCTTCCTCATTTTTTGGGTAAGCCTCCATTTCTCTGACAAACTGGAATTAGGTAGGTATTTATATCACTTGCTATTGGGTCAATTGAAGGTAATATTCCCCTTCCAATTAAAAAATGACCAGGAGTTAGGACAAAACAGTCATCTACTTCTTCAGAGAGTGGCCATAACGGCCTAGAATTGAGGCTTGCTTCGATTTGGTGTAACAAAGTTGTGAGTTCTTCATACGTGAGGGTTGTTTCTCCAATTACTTGTTTGAGGTGATGCTTCATTGACTTTTGCAGGAATTGGTGTTTAGTGAATTTGAGAAGTTCTTTTTCAAAATAATGTGGTGCCCCAGCAAAATTTGTTCCATTATCACTGTATATATTTTTGCAGTTACCTCTTCTCGCAGTAAATCTCCGGAGGACTGTTAAGAACGAATCGGTCGCCGTCATATCGCTTACCACTTCTAGGTGTATTGCCTTAGTGGAAAGTTATACAAAAACTGAGATATAGCCTTTATATGACTTGTGACCCTTTCCTTTAGTAGCTCTGATTTTGATAGGGCCGGCATAGTCTAATCCATTAACTGTTAATGAACGGTAGGGATGGTGTGACTATTGTGGCAGGTAATTGGTCCATTTGCTGCTCTGTGGTTTCTGCTTTGTACCTGATGCATGTATTACCTATATTTGCTCAAGATGCTTCTTACAATTTTCTTCCCAGTGATAATCCAGTATTTTCTTCTGAGGTATAGCCAGCGTTGCTTGGTTTCTGCCATGCAAGGATTTGTATTATGCGTTTATTATTATTTAATGATTTTGACTTGGTAGTGTGAGACCCCAATTCAGAAACTTATTTGTTTCTGAGTGGAGACACAGATTGATATGGGTCCTATTTGCGGGTGTGAGAGTAAAACACAACTGTGGACTATTATGTTAATATGATTTTATTTAAAATAAATTTATCGGGCGTCGGCCAGAAAGGCTTGAAATATAATAATCAAAATTTTTAATCTGAACTTATTTAAAAATTCACTCTTTTCCCACAAATACCTTAATTCTATTATAAAAATTCCAATAGGTAAGTTTCATATCAAAAGTTTGCCTTATCAAAAATAATGTTAAGTTAGAAAGTTCAAATTTTTTTCAATTATCAATCACGAAAATCCCAATTCAAAATGTTATAAATAATTATGAATAACAAAATATGTTTCAATAAAAAAAAAGTTCTTTTACAAAATTTAGATTCAAATTTTCTTATTTTACCTTACCAACTATTAATCATGGAATATCATCTTAAAAATGTTTTAATTCCTATTGGGATAATTATTTGATTTTCGTAAATTTGTCAATTCATTAACTTTTGTCCTATTTTATAAAAAGTACAAATTTCCTTTCTTTACAGTGTTAATGTACTTACAAGATGTATCTTCGACTTTGGACTCTGCTTGTTGCGTCTGACACTTGACTGACCGATCTGACTGTTTTCGACTGACACTTTTGACCGTTCTAGACTGAAACTTCTTCTGAATCGACACTGCTATTTTTCTCGCAATTCGGGGTTTTTATATAAAAATATTCTCTTTTTCCTTTGTTCTTTCGGCGACCTAATTTTCTCCCCCAATTTTTACAAGTGCTTTGACATCAAGATTTCGTCATTTCGGCCCTCGTTTTAGTGGATTGCGGTACCATTTCTTTGTCGGCATTTTCTTTGTCGGCATACAGCACGCGCCTGATTTTTGGTGTCTTCCCGGAATTTTGGGTTCAGTGACAGATGCCGTCATGTTAGAAAAATGCCGCCTTTCAGGGACACATTTCAATTAAGTCATCTATTTTTGTGTGACCCCACTTATTGATCTTTGAGAAGGGATTTCAGTTTCTTTTGTTTCTTTATTCGCTGGTCAGATCATTTTACTAGAAGTTCCGGCCGTAACTTGTTGAGTGTTGTGGTCTCCTGGGGTGTTTAATTTTCGGTAAGTTGTAGTTGATTTTGATTTAATTTTTCCAGTTTGATTTATGTTTTGTTTGTTGTTGCGCCCTCTGCATGCTGCATGCATTGTCTCTTTTGACTCTTTTCTATTTAGCCGTTTACGGAAACTATAATCAGGTTAACCCGATCAGCAGCTGAATGTTTTCTATCTTTCCTTAATGAATACGATTGAAAAAAGACAAAATACGTCTGCTGGCGATCGGGTTAACCCGATCATAGTTTCCGTAAACAGCTTTTACTTTTACAATAGCTTCGTTCCGATTCTGAACTGGTTCGAAACTATTTCGCATGCGCAGTTTAAGTAATGGCGTTCGCGGATCACAAAATTCCGTACTTTTAATTACGGTTTTGGATTCGAGGATCAACCAGAATCGGTTCGGAACCGTTTCTGAACCAGTTCTAGCCATACATACACATAACGTTCGTTTACGTACTAGACAGTCTGGAGAACTCGTTCCAAAACTGTTCGTGATAAAAAAAATCTGAACCAGTCCGATTTCAGAGCTGGGCATGCGCTCTACGACAGTCCTCAATTAGTTCCAGACTGGTTTGGAATCGGTTCAAAATATGAGCATTTGTTGTTGCGTTTCGTTTTGTGTGGTTTATGAATTGTGATAGACCGATAGACGATAGACCAAAAGTTATTCAATATAATAAATTATCTACTTGTTTTACGCTACTGTCTTGTCGTTGTGCTTAGATGTAATTTCGCGGCTCATTAGTTAATTGATGCCTGTTAAGCACAGTCTGTAAAGGTAAGTGGATTTACAGATACAATGTCAATATCCAATAATATTTATTGTTAGGGGAGCTTGAAGAATTATTAAAGGAATTTCATGAGAAAGGGTTCTATAATAGTGCTTCCTATATTTTACTGGCCTGGCCGCTTCTGGCACGACAAAATATCAATTGTTCAAGCAATTAGATCTTAGTTCTTATTTTCTTCTAGTTCTAGGTGTTATCGTCTCATCGATAGATTGATAAAATGTCGAAGTTGAAGATAAAACCAGGATCCTACTATCGAAAATTAAAGGAGAGCAGGAAGGCCAAGGGGTAAAACTAGCTCAATATTGAAAAAAGCTTAAGGTGCCTTCCAAATCCAGTGCATCCACGGATCATCACACCGACGCTACAGGATCTAGTTCAGCAGCTCTAACTCAACACCTGGTGATGAAAGTTTTGATCCTATCCCAAGTACTTCCGGCACTAGTTCCTTCATTACAGAAAATAGAAGTAGTAGAAGATTACAAATATCAGATTATTCCGATTCTGATGATAGTGATGACGAGGATTATGACTGTGAGGTACCACCCGAACGAATGAAAAATATTGAGAAGAATGCAAGCCAAGATGAAGACCAAATCGAGATATGTTTCAGCGATCCAGCGACTTGGAAATATCCATATGCTCAAAATTTTATTGATTTGTTGGTCAAACATGGACCTGAACAAGACGTGACATAATAATATTTATACTTATCTACCATTCTTACCTATAATAAGAACCTAATATGAATTGAAACCCAATAAGAAAACTGTCTATCTGTTTCATTCATATTATCTATTGATTTTATAAAAAATAAATGTTAAAAATTCTCCGCAGTGTGTTTTTTTAATACTTAGTACCTACTACCTAGGTCTTTCAATTCTCTAAACGAATCTGCAAAAAAAAAATGATCCAGATGCAAATTTAAGTTGACAAAAAAAAGCCCATGCTGCAATTAGTACCTATACGTAAATATTTTTGATTTAATGTGTCTAAATTATATATGTATTTCGAAAATGTATTGAAAAAATTTCAAGCAAAAACCAAAGCATCAAAAAATATATCTATTGCTATTGTTACTTTTGAGAAGGCGGTGGAGGGGCGCCAAAATTTGGACTTGCCTTTGGGCGCCGAGGGCTCTATAGTCGGGCCACCGAACAGAGATAGTAATAAAACGATTACCTGGTAACTGGCCCCCATAAATAATCTCGACACCCTCTTAAAAGCAGACATTTTCATAGTGGAGCGCATTTGAAACTGATGTTATTTGTCTTTCATTTATTTATTTTAACTCAAAATAATTTAGTAATTGGAATGTGAATGTCTAATGAAACCCTTTATGCATATTGCCTTATAAAATGTGAATTCATGAATTTAATAAATTTTATTTATTATAAGAAGGTATAAATTGGGTATAAATCCTCTCGTCTATTGCCTGTCAAGCCCCTCAGAGGTTGAATGCTCGGTTTTATTACAATCTCTGTTCGGTGGCCCAACTATAGTTGCGGCCCTGTCCTTTCTTAGGGTTATCCATCTATTTGCTAGTTCACCTTCTATTTTCTGATCCCATCCTAATCTTTCTAGCCATAAGTCTTGTATGAGTACTTTTGATTTGATGACTAAAGATGAACCATCCTAATGGATCGAAAATTTTTGATATCTCTGATAGGATGAGCCTTTTTGTTATTGGACTCTCTGGTAATGTGGTAACTTTAAGCATGAAGTTGTCATCATAAGGCGACCAAAATACACCAAGTAGTGATTTGGATGTCATCTTTGGATAACCCTTGAACGGTTTGGTTTTGTTGCGATTTGGGAAAGGCTTGAAGCAGGGCTGGATTGTTACTGGTCCCAGCAGAATGCGTCATATTGAGTAACTGTTGTTGAATTTCTATTGCCGATTCTAGGTCATTGGCACCTGACAGGACATCATCTACGTAAAAGTCTCGTAAGGTTATTTTGCAGATGCTGTTCCATATGTGACAATGGCTGGCTCGTATTCAATCATTCGGTGTTCGCTGTCAGATAATTCTCTGGTAAGGTTGATTGATCTTCTCGAATCGATGGATTTTTATCTGTCGATACATTTTTTCTATATCGGCTGTGAAAACTACCTTATGCTGCTCCCATCTTAGCAGGATTTCAGATAGGTTCTGTTGAAGTCTTGGATTAGTAAGCATCAGATCATTTGGGCTAACATTGAATGTTGATTTACTGGAAGCATCAAACACAACTCGTAGTTTAGTGGTTGTACTGTCCATTTTAAATACTGCTTGGTGTGGTTTAATGTCAACTACTTGAGTAAATACCACTCTGTAGGTATATCAATTTTACTAAAGTGTGTCGACGAGTCAGCATTAATTTGGTATAAATACCACGCCGAAATCCATTACCGACAGATTAAGGTGCAAAGTACCTCAATTGCCCCTCTAGCTAAGTCTCCTCCCAGTGCAAACTACCCTTAATGGAAAACGCCCTTCTGGAAGTATTGGACGCATCAGCAGACTAGGTCCAATGCAAACTACCTTTATTGGGAAACGCCTTTCTGGACCTGTCTCAAACCCAGCTTCAGTCTTCAGTCACGCCAAGTGTACAGAGTGTACATAATACAGAGTGGCCTAAGTAGTACGTCCCTCTGTAGAAGATATATCATGGTACTTATTCCTAGGGTAATATATTTCTATATATTCAATACATATCTTATTGTACCAATACCAAGCGAGTTTCTATCTACCTGAACCCCACCTACGCCCCCAGGTTACGCTCCTGTTGTGACGTCCTACTTCGAAACGTATAGGGGTTGTGAAGATATATTTGCCTTCATGAAGATTTTGGAATGATACTTTTTTCATGAGTCCTTATTTTAAATATTCATTCATGAATGCATCGTATTGTTCTTTAAGGCAAGGTTCTCTCAAAATACGGTTTTCCAGACTCCTTAAACGGGCACCCGCTTTAGGTTTTGTTTGTCCTAATACTCGCGTGCACCGTTATTTGAATGGAATTCTGACTATAAATTTTCCTTTTTCATCTTGATAGGTACCTAGTCTCATCGTGAAATTTTTCGCCGATTTCGTCATCTTCTGATATATATGTATTATAGTTTGTGGCAACTCTTCTAGTTTTTCGTGAGTTGGCTATCTTCTTCATGTCGGGAAATCATGCTGGTGCTGGTCACTTAAAGTGGAACATGGTTTGACGATACACCTCCAGAAGCCATCCATTCTAGTTCCATTTCTTCTAAACTTGTTGCGTCTTTGGCTATTTTCATTTTGATTTGAGGTTCTTTGATCAGTTCTTCTTGATGTCTGATGTCCTGAGTTGTTAAAGTTTCGTTGATTGTTTTCATTATGTGTAGGATTGTATGATGATGCTTCCTACAGACATTGCAAGTTACACTGCGGCGACATCTAATATGTTTTTCATGGTTGAGACAGTTCACGCAAAGGTTTATTCTCTGAATGAACAAACTGATTTCTTTCTTCTACCGGCAATCTTCTAAAAGCAAGGATATATCGCATGATCTTTCTCGTGATATTGGCAAGCTGAGTTGTTTCTTCTACTTGGGCTTGTTGCTTCCAGAGATTGAAATATTCTTTCAAGATCAATCTTGAATTTTGTGTGGTTCTGTTATAGTTTGTTCATACATCTTGGTTTCGGAATCCCATTTCCTACTGATTATTCTGATGATGATTGGAACCCCATGACTGTGTGCTTACTCCTATATTTTCTAGCCTACGATACATTCTTTGGTGATGTTATCATGCAAGAGCTTCAATTTCTCAACGTTTCCGGTGGAGAGGTTTGCAAGGTCTAATAACTTTTCTATCTTTCGATGCTAATAGTTGTGTGTTTTTGTCAAAAACTACAATAGAATTATTTTATTATTGATTATTTATGTTAAGGTTATATTTATGACAAAATGTGACAACAATTTGATAACGACAGTAGGTCAATTTGGTGGTCATCATAAAAGAAAAGTAGTGTGCTTTTCTGTTTGTGAAGTTATTTTTCAGTTGTTATGTTGTCATAGTCGGACAATAATTTTAATTTTGTAATCATTGTCACCATTGTAAATTTTTATATTAAAAAAACAGTCACGAAGTTAATACTGGCGCCGTTCTTCGTTTCATTTCAATAGGTTACGGGCCCAGACTCGCGAAGAAGTAGTACGAGTAGTACTAACTATACTACTATAGTCAGTTAGAGTCTGCGGATTAAGACGGGCGTGAAAACCCGGCAAGTTTTTCTAAGGAAGAGAAAACTTCGTGTTAAGACGAAGACAAAATGACGGACCAGGTTGGAGTAAATACTATTACAAAATTCAATGGAGAAAATTGGACCTTATGGAAATTTCAGGTAGAAATAATATTAAAATCCAAAGGTTTTTTTGAGGTTGTTGAAGGATCAAAGCCGAGACCAACTGAAGGCGATGTAACTGCTTGGGATAAAGTAGACGTAAAAGTCCAAGAAATAATTGTTCTGAGGTTGGGAGAAAAAATTTTGACACACATTTTGACATGCAAAACGTCTGCTGAAATGTGGATGAAGTTAAAAAGAATTTATGAACATCAGTCGCAAGTAAGTGTACATTTGTTAACTCAGAAGTTATTCTCGCTGGAATATGAAGGATGTGCAGCTGAGTTTGTGTTGAAATTAGAGGAAATTAAAGCAAATTTGAAGGGTATGGGCGAAGAAGTAAGTGACAAAATGTTAATTACGAAAGTATTAATGTCTCTTCCAGAAAATATGAAACATTTTGTTTCTGCATGGGAATCCACCCCTTCAGATAATCAAACATTGGCAGACTTAATGTCGAGGCTAATGATAGAAGAAGATAGGAATAAAGTTTCACAAGAAACAATGGCTTTTTCAGTTAAAAAGAGATTTCATTCGAAGAGTGATGTAAAATGTTACAGATGCAATAGAACAGGCCATATGATTAAAAATTGTCCTCAATCAGTTAAAAAACAGTGCAATTACTGTAAGAAAACTGGACATGTAATTCAAGATTGTTGGTTTAGGAAGAGAAAAGATTCTAATAAAAAGAAAAATGATAGAAGAGGTGATCAAGCATTAGTTGGTGAATCAAAATCAGGTGCAATCTTGAATGGTCATGATGTTATGGCAATGTTAGGCCAGAACAATGATAATTCCAATTATTGGTGGTTGGACAGTGGTGCTACTGAGCATATGTGTTTTGACGAAAACCAGTTTCTAGAAATAAATAAAGAGCCTATAGAAAGACAAGTTCGAGTAGGAAATGGCACATTGGTTTCTGTAAAAGGAAAAGGTACAGTGCAAGTTGAAGCATGGAATGGAGATAAATGGGTAAGAACCGATTTGAATAATGTGCTTTATGTACCCGATTTAGCCATAAATTTATTTTCATTGAGTACTGCTTTAGATAAAAATTTGGAAATGCATTCTGATAAAGAGAAATGTGAATTATTGGACAAAAATGGCAAAGTGCGAGCAATAGCTGAAAGACAAGGAAAGTTATATAAAATGAAATTTTCAAGTATTAATAATCAGCCTATGCAATGCAATGTTGTGCTAAGTTTGGAAGATTGGCATCAAAAATTATGTCATATCAATTTTGATCAGGTTGAAAAAGTCTTGAAAAGAAACAATATTTCATTCATCAAAAGAAACACATTTTGTGTCCAATGTCTAGCTGGGAAGCATGGTGATCTTTGCGTACCATTTGAAGTATCGTCTCTTGGCGGAGCAAAATATTTTTTATTATTAAAAGACGATCATTCAGGTTATAGGCATATGTATTTCCTAAAAAATAAATCAGAAGTAGAAAGTAAATTCAAAATTTTTACAAGTAAGATGAAGACAGGGTCTCCATCCAACTAACCGTGCTGATGAGCTGTGATACAGCGAAACGCGTCCACGGATGGTCCCGCAGAGATAAAACACTTCTCAATCGGTCCTTAATTGGGCCGTTACCTAATTAAATTCAAAATTTTTATTAATAATACTGAAAATATAAGTGGAAATAAAATCAAGACGTTCAGGACAGATAATGGATTGGAATTTATTAATAAAAAAATAACAAAGATATGTGAAGAAAGAGGAATTTGTCATCAAAGAACATGTGCTTATACACCAGAGCAAAATGGGCGTATAGAAAGAGATAATAGAACAATAGTGGAATCTGTGAGAACTCTTTTGCATAGCTCAGGTTTAGGAAAACGTTTTTGGGCGGAAGCTGCAAATACTGTAGTATATACATTGAATAGAGCTGCAAAGAGTCCTCAAAATGACAAAACACCTTTTGAAGTGTGGCATGGAAAGAAATGCAATATGGATATTTTTCAAGAATTTGGCGTAAAAGTGAGTGTACATGTTCCCAAAGCTAAACGTTTGAAATTGGATGCTAAAAATGAAATTGGTATTTTTGTGGGATACTCTGAAGAAGTAAAAGGCTTTAGGGTATTTTTGCCACTGAAAGAAAAAGTTGAAATTCACAGGGATGTAATTTTTATACCTAAAAATGATAATGCAGATGAGAATAGAACAAAATTGGAAAAAGACAGCAAAACCACTATTTCTCTAAATTTTGAAAATAACAGTGAAAATAAAGAAGAAAGTCAAGATAATGAAGAAGAGCCTACAATAAATTATGATGAAGAAGATAATATTTTCCTGGAAAATGATAACACAGAAACCGAAGAAAACTTAAACGAACCGGAATACGAGACTGAAACACCTGAAGTAATGCCAGAACAGGAAAATGTAACTCGAAATATAACTAGAAGACATGGAAAAAGAAGTATCAAGAGACCAACATGGTTAAAAGACTTTGATGTGTTCCGAGATTTAGCAGATATGTGTTTTTATTCAGAAAATGAAGAACCAGTTACTTTTGAGGAAGCTGTTTCAGGGAAAAATAGTGATAATTGGAAAGAAGCTATCAAAAAAGAACTTAATGTGCTAAAAAAAAATGAGACTTGGAGTGAAGTACCTTGGCCAGTGGACAAAAAGGTGATTGACAGTAAGTGGGTTTTTAAAATAAAAAGTGATAATGAATATAAGGCAAGACTTGTTGCTCGTGGTTTTCAGCAGGACTGTGAAGATTTGTATGATATTTACGCTCCTGTTGCCAAACTTACAACTTTCAGAGTTTTTATTGTTATTGCATGCAAGTTGGGTAAGCCTATTTTTCAAATGGACGTCAAGAGTGCTTTCCTACATGGGGAAATAAATGAGGAAGTTTATATGAGTCTACCTGGCAATAATAGAAATAATAGCAGTACTGTTTGTAAGTTGAATAAATCTATTTACGGTCTTAAGAAAAGTCCTAAGTGTTAGAACACTAAATTTGATTGACTCATGAAAAACGAGGATTTTCTTAGGTCCGAAAATGATCAGTGCTTATATTTCAAATGTTCTGAAAACAGTAAATTACCTATATGTTTTAATTTATGTGGATGATTTACTAATTTTGGGGACTGATTTACCTGAAATAGAAAAATTGAAACATATATTTTGCAATAATTTTGATATGAAAGATCTTGGAATCATTTCTGAATATTTAGGAATTGATGTTAAACAAAATTTAAAAGAAGGTTGTGCTGAATTGTGTCAGACAAATTATTTAAAAAAACTTTTACAAAGATTTGGAATGCAGGACTGTAACCCTATGCACACACCATTAGATATGAATACTGTTTTTGATTTTAGAAATGAAAATAATGATGCTGAGTTGCAGAAACTGTGCAGACAGATTATTGGTAGTCTTATCTATGCAGTTCAAGGTTCCAGACCCGATCTTTGCGAAAGTGTCAATCTACTTAGTATAGTTTGGCAAGTGGTAACTTGGTAGAGACGAAAGGGGGAAGAAAACTGGGACGTAACCTAAAAATATCCACTGACACCTCAACTGACACCGCCTGATGACAGCCATGTCTTTCGGTTCAGTGGCACCGGAAACACCAAGGAAATAAACCAATAAAATTATTAGAAAAAAATTCTCCAGTTTCGCAAATAACCACGTCACTGGTGCTGTCGTTCAGACTCTAACCAATAGAATCATGCCTCTGAATAATCACGCCTCTCCACATCCATCATTTCGCAATGTTGCCGGATTTTTTTCTATTTCGAAATACTACACATGCCCATACAGCAAAAAAAAAATATGTCACCAACTTGTTTATCATTGTTTCCGTCAAGTTTGGCAAAGCAGCAAATTCTTTTGGAGTTCGCCGTTTGGCTAGCCAGACTATAGATATCAGGATAAGGCTAACAATAATTTGTTGAAGGCATTGAAAAGAGTCCTTAGATATGTTAAGGGTTCTATTGATGTTAAATTATTGTTTAAACCAGATGTTGATGGTAAAATTATAAGTGGTTATGTCGATTCCGATTGGGGAGGAGATGTTACCGATAGAGAATCAACAACTGGATATGTTTTTAAATTATTGAATTGCTGTCTATCGTGGAACAGTAAAAAACAGCAATGTGTTTCAATTTCTTCCACCGAAGCCGAGTACACAGCTTTAACATTAGCAGTTAGCGAAGCTTGCTGGTTGAAAAAATTAATTAATGATTTTCAGTTATTTAGTCTGGAAATGCCAATAATCATTCATGAAGATAATCAATCCGCTATCAAGATTGCAAATAATCCGGAAAATAATAAAAGATTGAAACATATTGACATAAAATTCCATTATGTTAAAGAAAAATTGGACACTAGCATAATAAACATTATTCACATTAAAAGTGAAGACCAATTGGCAGATATGTTTACTAAGCCATTGGCCAGAGTTAAATTTGTAAAATTTAGAAAAAAATTGGGTTTGTTTTGTTAAACCAGATTTTTTCTTAAATTTTAATCACTTCGTTTTATTTTTCATATTATGAATAAAATAATTTTATTGAGGGGGCATGTCAAAAACTACAATAGAATTATTTTATTATTGATTATTTATTTTAAGGTTATATTTATGACAAAATGTGACAACAATTTGATAACGACAGTAGGTCAATTTGGTGGTCATCATTTTGTTTGTGTGTTTGTGAAGTTATTTTTCAGTTGTTATGTTGTCATGGTCCGGCAATAATTTTAATTTTGTAATCATTGTAAATTTTTATATTAAAAAAACAGTCACGAAGTTAATACTGGCGCCGTTCTTCGTTTCTTTTCAATAGTTTTCATATCTATTCTGGAGCAAGTCCCATGCTGTCTCGTAGTTGTTTTTAGTGGTTGACAGATGCTGAATCAGTCGTGCAGCTTCTCTTCGAATATGTGTTTTGAGTAATTGTATCTTCTCTGCCTTGGAAAAATGTATGTTGTCGTAGACTACTCGCAAAAAAACATCATGGAAAAGGCCCCAGTTCCCGTAGCCTCCGTGAAATGTTGAAATGATTATTTGTGGTGACGCAAGATGTGGAAAAATGAAAAAGGAACTTCTATTTTTAGACACTAAAATAGGGCAGTAAAGATATCAAACCATCTGTTTTGTATAGTATAGGTAGGCATAAAATCCCAAAGCATACCAGCTTAACTTAATTCAAATCACTGCTAATCTGCCAAATTTATCATCTCGTTATTGAGTGAATAAATCGAGTGATGTACCTATTATTACAACCGATTAGTTTATTGAATGCAAAAAATAATGCAATTGCCTAATTATTTTCCCTAATTAATTTGATAGCTTGTATAAAAAAACATTCTTGAATACTCATATGAAAAAAGATACCAAGGTAAACTACTGCTAAATTCGATGCACATCAGCAGCTATAAGTATAGATGGTTTCCTCATGATTTTCTCAAAAGCGAATTTTATAGAAATTATTATTCCACCAAATAATTTTAGTGCTTTTCATGTTGAAAATTTCGAATTTGTCGAGGAAACAAATTGCGCCTACCTTATCTAATAATACTAATCAGACTATATTACAAAATGCATAAGCTACAATCCTGCAGCTTTATGCCTAATACAGCAAAAGGGAAAGTATTTTATTACAAAAATAGTTTGTTTTTAATAAAATAATGTTCCATGATACATACTTAATTGATAATTATGTTAATAAATGAGGCTTTGCGTCAAGTTACTAATGTCTTGATGCACTTTGAATACCAATTTAATGTTTAGTAGGTGCACAGGTAAGCATTTCACCTTCAATTCGAAAATCAGACTACCATTAGAATAATAATAATTGTTATTAGAAATAATGAGAACTATTTATAACATAATTAATAATCTAATAATAGAACTGTAGAACTGTATATTCAATTAATAAATTGAATACGCTGTTGAAAAAGAAGATCAATTAAATATTACGACGACTGATAGTTTTTTTCACCAAACAAGCATATTAAATGCAAACAAGTTCAAATTCCACTAAAATAGTTACCTATGCACCTATTATATTTTTGATTCAGTAACTTGTATTTTTAAAAACATTTTTCTCCGAATGGTAGTAAATGCGACTTTTTAATTATACTTGACAGACTCAAAAGGTGTATTTTTACTGCCTAGGCAAAAAAAGTGGAGTTTTAATGCCTAGGCATTAAAAGTTCGTTTCTATGCAACATTCCAGGTAATAATTAGTAAAGAGATTGAAGAAGGTGATATCCTCTGGCAGCTATGCCATGTTATACCTATACATCGTCTGGTCTGAAATTGAAACCCTTTCCAGCATAGAAAGCATTCAGAAAATTCAAAACTGTTGCATTCGTTTTATATATGGGCTCAGGGCTAGGGATCATGTAAGTTGCAAATTGCGGGAGCTGGGTTGGCTCAATATGCAGGATAGGGCTAAGCTTCACCTAGCTTGTTTTGTTTGGAAGATACTGCGTTGTGGGGTTCCTGAGTATATTAAAAGTAAATTGTGCTTCAGAAATGAGGTGCACAATCGCGATACAAGATAATCTACATGTTTCAGTGTTCCCAAACATAAGACAGCACTATTCCAGCGTTCATTTTCTTGCTCGGTTCCAAGGCTGTTTAATGGTGACACATGGGGTAGGTTTGACGAAATGTCCTCTCTTCAGGGGTTTCGACTTGCTTTTAGGAGAAAGTTGCTAAGTCGGTATTGACATGACTGTGCTTTTTCTCTATTTTTATTTTTATTTCTTCATCTCTGTTTCAATTTTACTATAAATACTTATGAATAAGGTAAATAATTGTAACAATGTTATTGTAATTTGAACTTGAATGCTATGCTATGCTGCCCTTCGCCGAGTGAAAAATAAAGGCCATTTATTATTATTATTATTATTATTATTATTATAGACCACGAGCGGCCACTGCTCTAAACCCCCCCCCCCCCCCATGTAAAAGCTATAGCTACGTCGTTGACATACGTTTCAATATAATTACGTTCGAAGGGTTTCGTAGTGATCTAAATAACTATTTTGTATCTAGTGCGCGAAATGCTACTTTGGTGGTCGAGAACTGGTTTTTCAACGAGGCACAGCCGATTTAAAAAACGCTGTGTCTAGACTCCCGGCACCGGTATTCATACGAATCCCGGTTACGACGCGTTTTCAACGACCGCCGGGATTGCCCGGGGATTTATCGTGGATCCCGGCTATTGGATTCAAAATTCAAAGTCGTGTTTTTCTTGCTGCTTGAGGCTGTAAATAATTCCGGAATAGCTTTTGTGTATTATTGTTTCTTGTTGTGATATTGGTATATTAGAGTGGTAATAGAACTTTGTTAATCCACCTTTCGTAGTAGTGGTTTAAAAAGGGAATAGTAGTGGTATGGTTTATGTTCATTCATTATTCGGGACTATAGCTTTTTTAACATCCTGTATCTCTGAAATAGGGTACTTTCGGACCCATGTTTATAGGAACTTTTACTCTCAATTTTAGATGTAGAATCCGCAGTTAAAATATTAACCTCTAATTTTAGGGCACCCTGTGTGATGTTGCTGAACAATAACGGCGTTGCGTTGCTGTACAAGATCAAATGCTGAGCAGACTTCCAAAATGCTGTAAAATTCAGCGAAATCACAGAATTTCCTGTGGCGAAATGCTGCCAATATTGCAAAATGTCCACATCTTTTATTGGACCAACATAGAGAATCTGACTTGGGCCAATAAATCGTAGTTATTGTCCCAATATTGGCCCAACATGGGAGTGCTGCTTGGGAACCATCCTGAATCGTTCTTACCGGTGAATTTTTTTAGCAATTGTCATACCTTTCAGCCAGCGTATTTACTATGATTAAAAATATCGAATTCCTCAATGATATGCTGTACAGTGGCGTGCAAGCAGAAATTATTATTTTTTATTAAATCAATTTTATTAGCAATTGTTATATCATTCGATTAGCGTATTTCTATGATTAAAAATTTCGAATACCTCAATGCTATGCTATACAGTGGCGTGCTAATAATTATTAATAATACTGATAAAATTTAAATATTCGGAACCGATTTCGTTGTGGTGAGAGGAAACCCGAATTTTTATTACCTGCTAATTTTCTTTGTAGCTTCATGTTCAAAGGTATTTCAAATAAAACTTCTTCCACTAATGGTAGCAGTATCAAAAAATAAAGTTAAGGATGGTAAAGTACATTATCTGCCAAAGATAAAATTATATAAGCAGCGTTAATGCTTCTTTAAGTTGATTTAAAACAAAACACAAAAAGTGTTCCTGTAGGTTTTTTACATTATATTTAGGATAATGTCGTAGAACAAGGACTGACAATGTTGTCAATGCCTATTTTTTTCCTTATAATTTACCAGAATGTAGTTATAAATTATCAGGACTACTGACAGCTAGAAATAACAAAATGAATCGACACGTGTTATTTATTTGAAAATGTTTATTCAAATCATACAACGTTGCGCGCCGTTGTCAACCGGTAACATCTGAAATAGGGAACTTTACAATTTTTTTTTTATTTTTTTAAATCATTTATTTATGCCTTGAAAGAGTATTCTCCAAATATTATTTCCTAAAACTCAATAATAACTTGGTGAAAAATGTTTAAAGTTTCGCGTATTAAAAGCATTTCAAACGACCTTAAATGCGCGCGAATCTAGATGACGTCACGTAGTATGATTTTGCGTCACCTTGTCGTCAAACGTTACATTTTACTTCATTGTATTTAATTTGGTTGATTTCCACATTTTCCACCGTTATTTGTTTTGTTGTTGTTTTAAGTTGCGGCGAGTTGTGAATTTTTAAGTTATAATGGAAAAAAAGATTCGCACATACTTACTTTTGCTACTATAAATGTTTGGACATTCAAATCTATTTGAACATTCAAATCAAATTTCTTATATCAGACTGTTATATTAAACAAAAGTGTAGCAACATTCTTAAACATGGCAACGCCGTAATAAACCTAGCAACTCAAAAGGATCTGGCAACGCGCAAGAACAGCTGCAGGAAGAACGGCAAGCGACCAATAGGATCGCTCAGCGCGACCAATAAGGAGAGACGGATTCGAGAGCATGTCACGACATCACGTTGTTATTGTTTGACTAATAATCAATTAAAAATTCGTTTTGTACCGCAATAAATGGTTAATCAATTAAAGTATCAATTCTCGTTAATGTGTTTGGGTTCCCTTTGACCTATAATAAAGGGTGGTCCTTCGAAAGTCCTCAGCAGAGGGCATCATTTTGGTCACTTCGGTCGGATGTGAATTTATTGATTGTTGCAACCTGTGGAATACTGAAGAAGCCGTCAATGGTGAGCTCGTTCCTTTATATTTTCTTATTTTATCCATGATTCCAATCATAATTGAAAGTTTGTATAGTCTCGGTGTGATTAATAATAATTTATTTGTTGATTTAATCCATTTTTTTGCGGTAAATCTCGCATTGCACGTAAATAAATCTCGTTTTGCACGTAAATAAAGCTCGTATTGCACGTAAATCTTGTATTGCACGTAATAATTAAGCACGTAATCTCGTTATCATTTATTTCTCGCATAATTTCGCCTCGAATTTAAACCACGCCTCGTTTCACGTAATTTTCAGGTCTCGTTTCACGTATTTCTCACGCCTCGTTTCACGTATTTCTCACGCCTCGTTTCACGTATTTTTCAGGTCTCGTTCACGTATATAAATTCTCGTTTTCTCGTCTCGAAACACGAAACATTGAACTTTTAAGTTGATTTTATCGAAAGTTATAAAAAAAAATAATAATAAATAAAAATGCCTCGTAATAAGAAAAATGACTTGAAAAATAATAATGATGATGTTATGCCAATTGAAACTCAAGAATTTTTACACGCAAGATCAGTAATTTGTGATAGGCTTCAACGCTTCGAAGACTATTTAACCAATGACGAACCCATTGATATTTTTCAATTCGAAATCAGGCTTAAAAGCGTTGAGGACGATTTTTCGGAGTTTGACCAGGTACAGACGCGCTTAGAATTTTTAGACAATGATGAGAAGGATTTTAGATTGGATACTGAATCATTATTTTACTCGTTAATATCGCAGGCTAAACGATTAATTGCAAATGAACGTAATGAACAAAAAGTAAATATCGCGAATAATACAATACAAAACGCACACGGGAATGTAGTTGGTAATACAGGTACTGGTGTCGCCAGGCTTCCTGATTTAGAGAAAAGTTTTTTAGAATTGATTTTCTCCGCTTTTCCATCCATAGACGCGTTTCGACCTATTTCAGGTCTCATCAGTATGGCTAGGAAAAGCAAAGAAAACCAATAACCAATCCAATTTTTCGCCTAAAGGCAAATGCAAGAATAACGAAGAGCGAATCTTGATATTGACGCCATCTAGGACCAATAATCAACACTACACGCAATTTTGCTGTGCTAAATGGTGAACGTCCAAAGGCCGACCAAAATTCAGTTCGTTTGGGTTTAACCCAAAAGTACCACTGTTTGAGAAAAGTTTTTTGGATTGATTTTCTCCGCTTTTCGATCCATAGACGCATTTCGACCTATTTCAGGTCTCATCAGTATGGCTAGGAAAAGCAAAGAAAACCAGGTTTACCCAGTTTTTACGGCAAATATGAAACTTGGTACAGCTTTCGCGACATTTTTAATTCGGTCATACATAATCGAACTGATTTGAGTGATATTGATAAATTTTTGTACTTGAAAATTTGCTGTAAGGATGAGGCGCTTAAATTGATTGAAGCTCTGGACGTAACGGCTAATAATTACACTATCGCATAGAATCTCTTGGAAAAACGTTTTGACAATAAAATAGCTATTATAAATTACCACGTCAATAACATTTTGTTTAATCTACCCAACGTTATAAAAGAATCGGCCCACACATATCAGGAAACTTTTAGATGCTGTTCATCAGCATATAGCTGCGCTCGAGAAATTAAATTTGCCAGTTGCTCATTGGGACACCTTGTTGATTCCATTGATTTTGCAAAAGTTAGATGAAAGGACTCGTAGGGAATGGGAAAATAAGCAAAATGGCAATAATTTACCCACTCTTACAGATTTAACAGGACTATTTAACAAAGAAATGCTTTGCGCTTGAAGCAGTAAATCAAGATTTTGTAAAACAAGGTTCAAATAAAAACACGCATTTTGAAAAGAACTCTGATAGAGGTTATCACTTAAAAAACGCGAATAGAGAAATGTCAAATCCTCGTAGACTTTCGTTTCCAGTAATGGAAAACTGCGGAAGAGAAGCCAGTAATAATTGTCACGTGTGCAATCAGAATCATTTTATCTATCATTGCCCGAAATTCAATAGTTTGTCTATTGCTGAAAAATATAATGAAATTCGAAATCATAAACTTTGCGGAAATTGTCTTAGGTCAGGCCACATTAAATCAGAATGCATGTCAAGTGGGTGCAAAAAATGCAACCTCAAGCATAATACTTGCCTACACGTAGATCGATCTCCTAACTCGTATTCTAACCAAAATAATGCTTTAAATTCCAGCAATTATTCTAGAAACAACTATTCTCAAAATAATGATAATCCAAAAAAATAATAATTATTCTAATCAGTCACAAACGTACAACAATGCTGCACGACAATTCCAGCGTTCGCCTTCAGCTGTAAATTTTACATCATTGGGGGAAGATAGGGCTCGCGCGGGGCCTTCTTCGGCGTCGTTTTCAGGAGCGCTAGAGCCGACGGCAAATGCAGGTAGCGGAGAAAGGCAGCAGATAGGTAATTTTACCACCAGGCCTACGGCTACGATGTGTGTAACTAGCACAGAAATGAATAATGAGCAATTATTGGGAAATAGGTGGCGGGCGCGAAAAATGTCAATTAATTGAAAGTAATTCAAGCACGTATAGTATTTTCTCAGAAAGTCAGGTATTATTGTCTACCGCAACTATTTTAATAAAAGATTCTTATGGAAATTGGACTAAATGTCATGCTTTACTTGACTCAGGAAGCCAATCTAATCTGATTAGCCAGTCTTTGATAAATAAATTAAAATTGAAATGCGAAGATTTCAATGTTCCCCTTTCAGGCATCAATCAGATTCAAACAAAAATCAACAGTAAGACTTTTGCATGTATAAAATCGCGATTTGGAAACTTCACAAGAAATTTAACGTTTTTAGTATTGCCAATAATAACAGAACAACTCCCTATCGTAGAATTCAAAAAATCATTGATTAACGTTCCCAAAGACATTTGTCTCGCAGATGAAAAGTTTAACGTTCCCAAACAAATAGACTTATTACTCGGATCAGAAGTTTTTTATGACTTGTTGCAATCAGGCAAAATAAAGTTAGGTACTAATCTTCCAATTCTACAAGAAACATCTTTAGGATGGGTATTAGTCGGTCCTTTAAACATTCACGAACGATATCGAAAAACCGTATGCAACACTTCAAAAATTACAAACAAAGCTTTTCACGATTCATTACAAAAATTCTGGCTACTTGAAGAGTTCGAACCTAATAATTTTTTATCCAATGATCAAAAATATTGCAAACAGTATTTTAAAGAAACCACGGCGCGCAGTAATGATAATAGGTTTGTAGTCAAATACCCATTTAAACAGGACACAGATTTGAAGTTAGGAGACTCAAAATGAAGTGCTGTTAAAAGACTAAAAAATTTAGAAACACGGTTGAATAGAGATAGCAATTTAAAAACGCACTATTTACAATTTATGCGGGAATACGAATCCTTAGGACACATGACCTTTAGTGGATTTTTTGATTCGGACATTTCTTTGGAAACAAATTCATATTTTATGCCTCACAGTGCCGTGCTGAGAGATAGTGCTGTAACTACAAAATGTCGAGTAGTTTTCGATGCTAGCTCGAAGAGCAGCAACGGAATTTCATTTAATGATTTAATCTTAGTAGGACCAACAATTCAATCGGATCTTTTTTCTATATTGTTAAGATTAAGATTACGGAAGTATGTCATTAATGCCGACGTAAAAATGATGTATAGGTGCATTTGGATAGATCCAAGCGAACGTAGCTACCCGAAAATATTGTGGCGTGAAAGTACCGACGAAAAAATAAAAATTTACGATTTAAATACTGTCACATACGGCACTTCGAGTGCACCATGGCAGGCCACGCGTTGCTTACACGAACTAGCGGATTTATTCGAAAATAAGTATCCTAGAACTTCAAAAGTTATTAAAACTTGTTTTTACATGGATGATCTCCTCACCAGTGTTGATTCGGAATCGGAAGCTTTAGATATTTATCACGAAGTATCAGAAATTTTAAACGATGCAAAGTTGGAATTAAGAAAATGGTCGTCAAACAGTAAACATATTTTAAATTATATCGAAAAACAAAACGTAACGGACGATGAAAACTATGTTCTGTTTCATGATAAAAAAGAATTGAAAACTTTAGGGATTATATGGGACGCGAATTCTGATCTTTTAAAGTTTAACGTTAATGTCACGATAAATAAAAATAAAATTACAAAACGTACAATTTTGTCAACAATCGCGCAGATTTTTGATCCATTGGGGCTGATTGGGCCTACTGTAATAAAAGCGAAACTAATAATACAGGAACTGTGGCACAGGAAATTAGAATGGGATCAAGAAGTACCAAAGGATTTACAGGATCATTGGTTAGAATTTATCTTGGAAATTCATCTCTTAAATGACATTTGTATTGAAAGACACGTTTTAGCTGAAAATTGTAAGCATGTAGAGATTTATGGATTCAGTGACAGCTCTGAAAAGGCTTATGGGTGTGTAGTGTATTTAGCTTCATACAACGATGACGGTAGCAAGATTGTTCAGTTATTAACTGCAAAATCCAAAGTAGCGCCACTCAAAAAAGAAACATTACCCAGACTTGAGCTTTCAGCAGCTCATCTTCTCGCAAAGTTAGTCTCAAAAATTAAAAACACATTAAATATTGACATTTATAGAACACTTTATTTCACTGATTCAACGATCGTTCTTTCGTGGCTAAAAATTGAACCCTCAAAACTAAAAACTTTCGTTGCCAATCGAGTTTCAAAAATTTTGGAAATCTCAAATTTTAATGAATGGAGATACGTACGATCTAAAGAAAACTCTGCAGATATTATAAGTCGAGGGGTAAATCCAACTGAATTGTTAAACAATAGTATGTGGTTTAACGGGCCACAATTTCTAAAAGACGACACCTACCTAAGCTCGAAAATCACGGACTATTCTTATAAACTTGATTTAGAGAAACTTCCGGAAATGAAAAATGTTAGTCTCGTTGTAAATACTGTAGAAAAACCGACACTCGAAATTGAAAATGAAAATTTTGATTTATTTGACAAATATTCAAAACTCGATAAACTCAAAAGAATTATAGGGTACATTGTAAGATTCAAAAATAGAACATTAAATAAGATAATAAAATCTGGAGAAAGTTTAAGTGTTTCAGAGTTAAATGAGGCTAATTTGATTTTAATTAGAGTCGCTCAAAATGAGGCATTTAAACAAGAAATATCAGATCTTAATAAAGGTAAACAAAAGTAGTAGTAGTCGTATTTTAAGTCTTCATCCTTTTCTCGATCAAAGCAAAGTTTTAAGAGTTGGTGGCAGACTGACTCACGCAGTACATTTAAATTATCACCAGCAACACCCTGTAATTTTGCCATATAAAAGTCGTATCACGGAACTGATAGTTTTAGATGAGCATTTGTACAATATTCACGCGGGATGTCAAACATTACTCTCCATCATGAGACTAAAATATTGGCCTATCAAGGGTAAGAATATAGTTAAGAAAGTAATTAAATCATGCGTCAGATGTACTAGAGCCAACCTTAAACCCGGTAATTTTTTAATGGGAGATCTACCTCTTAATCGTGTTACGCCTAACCGACCTTTCAGTAGCGTAGGTGTAGATTATGCCGGACCTATTTATGTTAAAGAAAACACCTCTCGTCGTAGTAGGCTCGTAAAAACATATGTATGCGTATTTGTATGTTTTGCAACTCGAGCTATTCATATCGAGTTGGCTTGCGATTTATCGACAGATAGCTTTCTTCATTGTTTAAAACGATTCTGTGCTCGTCGAGGAAAACCTATCAATATTTACTCAGATAACGGGTTAAATTTCGTTGGCAGCAACAATTATTTTCTTGAGCTTCAAGAATTAATAAATAGTCCATCACATGAAAAAAGCGTTAAAAATTTCTTAGCACCCGATAAAATTAACTGGAGCTTCATTTCCGCTCGTTCAGCTCATATGGGCGGCCTGTGGGAAGCAGCAGTAAAGTCCCTGAAGTTTCACTTGAAGCGAGGCTTGGGAAACGCAAATTTAACTTATGAAGAAACGTATATACATTGTTAGTACAGATCGAGGCTGTACTAAACTCTCGTCCTCTCACCCCATTGTCCAATGACTTAAACGATTTTCAACCCCTTTGTCCTTCTCACTTCCTCATCGGGAGCTCTCTCTTACTACCACCTGATGAAGACGTCTGCAGAGACATAAAAATGAACCGTTTGACCCGATACCAACGATTAAAGCAAATATTCCAGCACTTCTGGAACCGATGGTCTTCGGAATATCTGTCCACTCTACAAAATCGATCCAAATGGAAAAAAGAGACAGTCGATGAAATAAAAATCGGATCGATGGTTGTCCTAGTAGAGGACAACTTGCCTCCCTTCAAGTGGTCAATGGCACGTGTGGTGCAGCTTCACCCTGGTTCCGATCACATTACTAGAGTAGTGTCAGTTCGCCTACCAAGCGGAGCAGTTACAAAAAGATCGTTGAAGAAGATATGCCTTTTACCAACAGAATAAAGACTTATATAAACTATTTAACTGTCAGCAGTGTTGCAAACATTTCAAGTGCGTCAAGTGTTAAACTTTCATTTCGAAAACTTAAAACTTTTCAACGGGGGCGATATGTTTGGACATTCAAATCTATTTGAACATTCAAATCAAATTTCTTATATCAGACTGTTATATTGAACAAAAGTGTAGCAACATTCTTAAACATGGCAACGCCGTAATAAACCTAGCAACTCAAAAGGATCTGGCAACGCGCAAGAACAGCTGCAGGAAGAACGGCAAGCGACCAATAGGATCGCTCAGCGCGACCAATAGGATCGCTCGGCGCGACGAATAAGAAGAGACGGATTCGAGAGCATGTCACGACATCACGTTGTTATTGTTTCAATAATAATCAATTAAAAATTCGTTTTGTATCGCAATAAATGGTTAATCAATTAAAGTATTAATTCTCGTTAATGTGTTTGGGTTCCCTTTGACCTATAATAAAGGGTGGTCCTTCGAAAGTCCTCAACAGAGGATCAGTTATAATGGATTATTTCTTATTTCAGTAAATGGACAAAAGTGGTCGCAAAGAACCAACGAGATTGGGACAAACACTTGCCTCTATTTTTAATGGCTTACAGAGCAGCTGTTCACGAGTCGACAGGTGAAAGTCTTACGCTATGTCCAGCGTGAACACGATACGAGCGGTGCGTGCGATGCGGTGCGGGCGATGCCGTGAATGTCTGCGATTAAACCTATGTATTTACTAGCTGTTGCCCGCGACTTCGCACGCCCTATACAAATTTTGTAGGTGTAGGGTGTAGGTAGCATTAGGTAATCTTCTTTCAAAGAGCTAAGGGGATAATTGCGTCAGACATATGGTCATGTAACTCTTATTTTTGCAGCACCTTTCTGTAAACCACATTTTTTGTTCTGCTTTGTGGCTGCAGAATATGAAGACTATTTTTTGACAGCTGACGTTAAATTTTTTTGAAGTACCACTCGCTGCTAATAGCTTTGTTCGCGGATCATATTTTGAACCGATTCCGAACCAGTCTAATTGAGGGAGGACTATCGTAGAGCGCATGCCCAGTTATAGCTGGGTTCGGCTTGCTCACTCCGTGCACTCCGAGTGATTCCGTTCGCACTTCAGCCGTTCGGGTATTACCTTTTAGCTTATCAGATAACGGCTGGAGTGAGATCGGAGTAACTCGGAGTGAGCAACCCGAACCCAACTTGTGAACGGGTTCAGGTTCCTATTTTATCTCGAACAGTTTTGGAACCGAACAAAAACTCCAGAACCTTGTTCCAGACTGTCGAATACGTGAACGAATTGCGAATGTCATGTCTCAAACTTGAAGTTAGCTTAGCCTGGGACCGGTGGAATTTGTTCAGAATCGGTTCCGAATCGTTTCTGGTGAAAGCATGAAAATGTAACGACAAAAACACATTTTTTTTGCACTAATTCTGCAAATGGAAATCGCTATGAATTTGATTCTGCTTGTCATATTTCTGAATTTGACAGCTGACACGTCGTCTGTTTCTGTTTACACTTTTTTCCCCACACTCCCGCACCACACCGTTTCTTTTTTTTGTTTATTTAAGGCGATTGCTTAAGGCCATGCTGATATTATTTCTTAGTGAGCATCTCCAACCTATTACCTACCTGTTTGCAAAATTTCATCTCGATTGGTTAAGTAGTTTTCGAGATTTCGTGTTTAATCAGTCAGTGAGTCAGTCAGTGAGTGAGTGAATTTCACGTTTATACAGGGTGTTCCGAAATTAATGCACCAAATTTTTATGGCATATTCTACGTCGAAAATAAGCCCTAGTTACCTATATAAACATATGTCCGGAAACGCTTCCTTTCCGAGATACAGGGTGTTGAAATTCTAAGAAAAAAACTGTTTTTTTATCATAGTTCATACCACTTTGAAATTTTGTACACTGGTTTCAAGCAACCAAAGACATTTTCTGACGTGGAATATTACCAGTGACGTCACAAAACTAATTTGAAACTTTAGGTCTTCATTATTTAACATTTTTATCATAATTTTGGCAATTTCGCCATGCATCAAAATGGTTTTTCATTTTTTTACTTTAAAACAGTGCATCTTTTGGAAAAAAGTGAAGAGATCAAATTTGTTCTAAATTGAATGACGATTTGAAAAATGATTTTTATTTTAGAAAAAAGCTGTGGCGCGCTATTTTTTTCTTAAAAAATATTCCTCACAAATCTGGTAGCACGCCACTGGTAATTTTAAAAAAAGAATAATTTCACATCAAAAAATGTCTTTTGCTGCTTGAAAGCAGTGTACAAAATTCCAATGAAATATCTAGAGTGGTTTGAAAATTATGATAGAAAAATAGTTTTTTTCTTAGAATTTCAAGGAAAGGAAGCGTTTCCGGACATATGTTTATAAAGATAACTGGGACTTATTTTCGACGTAGAATATGCCATAACAATTTGGTGCATTAATTTCGGAACACCCTGTATATATAGATATTAGCATATCCAAAGTAGATGCATTGCGCGGGCGCTGCGGGCAATTTTGTGTACCCGCAACGCACGCTTTGTTTAAAATACAAACATGTTTGAATTTGCACGCAGAACTCGTACGACGATGCCGACGATGTAAGTTTTGATTGATGAAATTCAGAAACGTGATGTTTTATGGAATAAAAGAAATGCGTTTGGAATTTGGATCTGTACGTAGCTGTTGATATAAATGATGAAATTCTCCGAACTTTAATCGTTTTCGAAATATTTCATGAGGTGATCACTTTTTCTTCCTTGGCATTTCTTCTTAACATTTTCAATTTCAGTACCTACACTATTTCTAAGAAAAGTACACGTTCTGTTTCCTCCATTTTATAAATGCAAAGCCACGCAAGACACAAGAAGGAACAACGACCGACAATCTCGTGTGCACATTGGACACAAACGCATTTGTCGCTTATTTTCAACGGTGCGTGCGTTTGCCGCATCGCTCGAATGTTCACGCTGAACATAGCGTTACGGTTACATAAAGGCCGGTATTAGTTAGTAGTTTTTAAGTTTGAGATTTTAGATAGTAATTATTGTAAAGAGTTTAGTTGTTAAGTTAATTAGTGAAGTAATTAGCGTCAGAGTGTATAGTAACGTGGAATAAATTATTGTTGTGTTAATTGGACTTTGATTTTGGAATAAACGAACCCAAGATTTATGTTCCACAAGCCATAGCCGTGACAGTATCATTTTGTAGGTAATTTTATTGGATTCCGTTTTCGAGATATTGAGTAAAAACTGAAAAAAATTATACCTTTGGGGTGGTTTGCACCCTCGGAGGAGTGGGGACTTTTAGAATGATAATCTAGACCACAAAAGCTAGACATTACAGCAAAAATCAGCTTTAGGGCATTTTGTTCCACGACGGACCTTAATGTCACTATACTAAATAGTTGTTCACCTAACATAGCTATTTTCTAAATTCAAGGAAAATTGAATAGGTAAACAAAATCGAAAAAATTGCTCCACAAAAATTTTAATAAACAAATACAAATTACTATTTACTAAAAAATGTGATGTATACAGGGTGATTTACGTATCCCGTGCATTACATGCTATCTCTGCTAGACCACCTATAAACTGAAAACCTTATAATGCACGGGCTACATAAATTAGAATGTATAAGAAGTACAGATACGGTTTGCGTAAAAGTATAAAGCCAATATACGACATAGTAAAATTAGTACTGAGAAATTTATATTGGTATCCAAATATTCAAGATCAACTTATAACTTGAATCACAACCCTTGATATTCAATAGGTACATTGCAGTGATTTAAATCAATAATTATTATTATTGAGCTGAGCTTGTGAAGCGTAACTTATAAAATTATATAAAACGATTTATTTTACAGTCGCTGGGTATATAATAATAATTGTATAAAGATCAATAATAATGTAAAAAAATTTATAATCATTTATGTGCTAAGTAAGCGTTTTAATGAATAAGTTTGAGAAATTCAATCGGCTCAATGATCCTTTTTAACTTCTCTCTGCCCTTTATTAAAAAATTAGAAAGAGAATCAGTAATTCAAAATTTCAAACAAAAACATAAAAACAAGCAAATAAGTATTAACATTTCAGAACAGAACTACTCTGGTCATTTTTGTTTATGTAGAGCATATATTTGTGCTTGGAGAAAGCAGATCACGCTTAATGAAAATCTTATTATTTTATATTTGATCCATAGTAAATTTTACTTGGTTTTTACCAAAATTTATCAAAAATTCCTGCAGTTTCCTGTATATCATATGAAATATTGCACCTACCAAAAATATCACACATTTTCCAATTATATAAAAGTTAAAAAGATCAGATTATGTTCGAGACCTACAAAACAAAAAGATATTGCACTAAATTTTATATATACAGGGTGTTTTTTTAAAAAAAAAACTGCTACAGTTTTAAGATCCCACCATCATTACACTATCATCTGAATCACCTAATTACATAATTAATTAATATAAAATTGTTAACACAGCAGTTGAAGAAAAATCACTGGGTTTGGTATTTTTTATAAACAAATTCTTACCATAATACCTTAATCCTAAATGGGTACAAAATTGTGGTAATAATTGTGATCAATAGGCCCTGTAATTCCAAAATGTTATTTAAGCATTTATAGAATAATAATTATTTATACATTGAGGAGTCTTATACAGTGTCGACTAGAGATTTCTAGTAAATGTAAATAGTGATGGGATTTGCCGCATTTTTTGTGAAATGAAAATACCTACTACTGTTAATTTCCAGAAGCCCAGCAGAACTGGACTCTATAATCTAGTAATCTCAAATATTCTTGATAATTTTTGAGTAAATCTTCAAATTTAAGAGGCCAACAACAAATTCAAGCACGCGAAATTCATTCTTTGTCGCCGAGTTCAAAGTAGGACCGTGATAGACGACGTTACGGCAAATATTTCCGAGATAACGGAAGGGTGTGATCAAATTGCATGGAAGGTGAATAATAAATCCTATGGGCTTTTGTGGAGGCAAAACTAATACACCTATCATATTTAATCTAAATTAAAAAGTATACAGTTATAATAATAGTTTTATAATTTACATTGTGCTTTTTATTTAACAAATAAGAATGTGGAGAATGAAATGTGCGGAAACACAAAAATATATTACAAAGATAATAAAATTTACCTATACAAATACAGCAAAATAGATACTTGAAATGTTTACACAAAAAAAAAGTGAGGTGGCGTAGTTACGAGGGTGGGAGAGATGATGTTTATTCGTTTATTACATAAAGAACTTCCAGAAAACCTAGAAAAATAATAAACATTGGTGAGATTCCTCATGAAAACCTCGGACACATCGATTTTTGATTTCAGTTGCCGTTTTTCTGATGGTAATATCATGTATACAGGGTGACCCAGAAACAAGTTGTGACCGCTAACTTTATTTTTTTAAATCAAAACATTAATTTTGAAGTGAAAACTTCTTTAGAATCGTTGGGAGTGATGTGAGACTCGATGAAACGAAAAAGCGACATGACACTTTTTTAACACGCTTATATTAACACACAACAAGAACCTGGAACAAGCCAAGTGAGCTGGAACAATTCTGGAAAATGTCTGGATAAATCTGGATGAAGTCTGGAAAAGTCTGGAAATCTCTGGAAACGTCTGGAAAGAGCCTGGAAATTTCTGGAAAGGGTCGGAAAAATTCTGCCAAAGGTCCCAAAAGACCTGGGGATCATTCTCCAGAATCCGGATCAGTCTGTACAAGTCTGGATAAGGTCTGGATAAATCTGGATTAAGTCTGTAAAACTCTGGATAAGTCTGGATATTGTCTGGAAAAGTCTGAAAACGTCTGGAAAAGACTTGGAAATTTCTGGAAAGGGTTGGAAAAATTCTGAAAACGGTCCCAAAAGACCAGAGGATCATTTACCAGAATCCGTATCAGTCTGAACAAGTCTGAATAAAGTCTGGATTAATCTGGATGAAGTTTGGAAAACTCTGGAAAGCTCTGGAGAAGTCTGGATGTCTGGAATTCTCTGGAAACGTCTGGAAAGAGCCCGGAAATTTCTGGAAAGGGTCAGAAAAATTCTGCCAAAGGTCCCAAAAGACCTGGGGATCATTTTCCAGAATCTGGATCAGTCCGTACAAGTCTGGATAAGGTCTGGATAAATCTGGATTAAGTCTGTAAAACTCTGGATAAGTCTGGATATTGTCTGGAAAAGTTTGGAAACATCTGGAAAAGACTTGGAAATTTCTGGAAAGGGTTGGAAAAATTCTGAAAAAGGTCCCAAAAGACCTGAGGATCATTTTCCAGAATCCGGATCAGTCTGAACAAATCTGGATAAAGTCTGGATTAATCTGGATGAAGTCTGGAAAACTCTGGATAAGTCTGGATAATGTCTGGAAATCTCTGGAAACGTCTGGAAAAGGCCTGGAAATTTCTTGAAGAAGTCGGAAAAATTCTGGAAAAGGTCCCAAAAGACCTGGGGATCATTTTCCAGAATCCGGATCAGTCTGAACAAATCTGGATAAAGTCTGGATTAATCTGGATGAAGTCTGGAAAACTCTGGATAAGTCTGGATAATGTCTGGAAATCTCTGGAAACTTCTGGAAAAGGCCTGGAAATTTCTTGAAGGGGTCGGAAAAATTCTGGAAAAGGTCCCAAAAGACCTGGGGATCATTTTCCAGAATCCGGATCAGTCTGTACAAGTCTGGATAAATCTGGATGGAATCTGGAAAACTCTGGGAAGCTCTGAATAAGTCTGGATAATGTCTCGAAAAGTCTATAAATCTCTGGGGCTGACACGCTATTATAATACATCGAACTAAAAAGTGAAAAATAAATGTATTTTAAAAAAACTAAAAAACACGCTTTTATAGTAAATTGAACTAAAAAGTGAAAAATAATTTTTAATAGAAACAGAAAATATTAATGAACAAAAAATATTAGAATTATTGTCAAAAAAGCGTGGGGTGCTCAATGTATGAAAAATGTGGAACAAAGCACCCCAGCGTGTATTTTAGTTTTTTCAAACTATATTTATTTGCGTTCTTTCTCAAGTCTTTTGGAGGGGGGGGACGCCACTGTGTATGTTAGTATGTGTGTAATGCATGCAGTTCGATGAAGGTTTCACTTCTACCGGGTGTGAACTGTACAGGATTTTTTTTAATTTCATTTCTTATTTCTACGTTACATTCTGAACTTATTTAATGTATCATATCCTATACCTATCTTCAACTGTTTCGGAAATAATAAGAGTTGAAAATTAACTTTTTTGCAACTTTGACAGGCTTTAAAACCTCAACGGTTGATTTTAGAGCTAAACCGATCATACATTCTTATCTGAGTTTTCCATGAACTATCATTTGACACCAGCTTGGAAATTAATCCAAGATTAAAAATTCCATTGCTTGAGTTGTATTTTAGCTATTTTTGGGTTTGAAAAAAGGACGGTTCTAGAACGGTTCAAAACAATCGCACAGTTTATTATTGAAGTTTGTGATAGCTGAACCGTTGTCATTTAGTTGATTGATGAACTGTGCGATTGTTTTGAACCGTTCTAGAACCGTCCTTTTTTCGAACCCGAAAAGAGCTTTTATGAGAGAATTTCATGAATCAAAAATTTAAATTTTTTGTCAAAAAATGTTAAAACACCAGTGTCGCGCCAATTATCGCGTGAAGCCTAATTCTCACTTGCGCGAGATTCGCTCTTTTTTGACATTGCTTCAATAATTTGACGTTTGATACACGCATAAAACGTAAATCAACAATCAAAACATGTCAGTTTATTGTTGGAATGTCAGTTTTGACAGATGTATGAAATTCTAAATGTCGAGTGCAATGGAAATTGTCGATAATTTTTGGAAAATTTGCCCGGATGCATTTTTAGTTAAAAAGGAGCACCAGTGCTTTTTCAGTGCCCATTTCTGTCAAAAACGCATGAGTGCAAATTTGTCAAAAATTGAAAATATATTTCCATTGCACGAGTTGTACAGGGTGGCCCGTTTAAGAGGGGCCTATACCTTATCTCGAAATCTACGAGGGCTGCAAAAAAAAATTAAATACAAAAGTTGTTTCTAATAAAATTATCTAAATTTTTTTTGCATTGTTTTTGTTGTTACTCTACTATATACAGGGTGGAGAGATAAAATTTAATTTTTTTTAATGAAACACCCTATATATTTCAAAACACTTTCATATAGCCCTTTGAAAGACAAATCCAATGATATACTTGACATGTGTCTGTGATAAACCGTTTCGAACTTATTAGCGATAATCTTCAGGATCTGGGGTAATTTCAAACAGGCATTATTACGTTACTCATAAACTTTTAAAACTTTTTTTTGCATGCTATTTTTCATAAAATAATGCTCTTCTTTAGACTATTTTGAAATTTGGAATATTTGTTCAAAAAACGCCGTGTTGCCACGTTTCGCAAAATGTTACGCTTTTCAATTTTTTTAAATGGGACCTCCTGTAAATTTTCGAATTTTTGGATAGCCCTTTAAAATACAAATTCAACGATATACTGGAAATGGGTTTGTGATGCACCGTTTCGGCCTTATTGGCGATTATCTTCAGTTCTAGCACCATATTTTATGTCATCCCTGTTGAATAAAGAAAATGTCTAATTTTGCAGTAGATTAGCTGAAATAGTGCTCTTTATTATTATTATTCATTCAGAAGTAGTTAAGAAAAGACGTTTAAGTTTTTGTTTTCATTAGTTTCTCGCCTTAATAATGGGGAGAAACTTTGACTACTCTTTGAACAAATGATAATAAAAAAATATTTCGCAAATTATTTAATAATACCTACTGCAATAAACTATAGTTGCAGTAAACAAGGAAAGCATTGAATTATAAAGTCCAAAATAAAGGTTACTGATTAAGATTATATGAACAAACATTTTGAGAACTTCAACTTCAGGCTAACTATAAAATTAATTTAATTAAATTCTCTGTGTCCGCCATTTTCAACAATACAGGTAATATATCTTACTTGTAAATGTGTTATCGCATTTAACACGTAATTAGGTTGATCTGACAAATATAGCAACAGAGCGTCACGTTTCATTTTTTGTTTTTATCCAAATTTCTCGCCTTTTTTATTTTAATAATGGGGAGAAACTTTGACTACTTTTTGAATAAATAATAATAATAAAAAGCACTATTTCAGCTAATCTAATGCAAAATTGGACATTGTTTTTTATTCATCAGGGATGACATGAAATATTGTGCTAGAACTGAAGATAATCGCCAATCAGGCCAAAATGGGTGCATCACAGACCCATGTCCAGTATATCGTTGAATTTGTATTTTAAAAGGCTATCCAAAAATTCGAAAATTTACAGGATGTCCCATTTAAAAAAAATTGAAAAGCGTAACATTTTGCTAAATTTCAGTATAGTCTAAAAAAGAGCATCATTTTATAAAAAATATCACGCAAAAAAAAAGTTTCAAAAGTTTATGAGTAACGTAACAATGCCTCTTCAAAATTACCCTGAATCCCTGAAGATAATCGCTAATAAGTTCGAAACGGTTTATCACAGACACATGTCCAGTATATCGTTGGATTTGTCTTTCAAAGGGTTATGTAAAAGTGTATTACGATATAGGGTGTTCCATTTAAAAAAATTAAATTTTATCTCTCCACCCTGTATATAGTACAGTAACAACAAAAACAATGAAAAAAAAAATGTAGATAATTTTATTAGAAACAACTTTTGTATTTAATTTTTTTTTGCAACCCTTGTAGATTTCGAGATAAGGTATAGGCCCCTCTTAAACGGGCCACCCTGTACAGTGTTTCCGCTTCAGTTCGCAACATATGGGAAACTTTTTTATAATCAATTTTACAAAAAAAAGTTATTGTTTATGAAAGTTTCTGCTTCTTGAAAAAATATATAGTATTAAACTATTAAAACTTAGAATAGCATGTACCGGGTGTTTTTTATCTTTGATATCATTTTGATCACCTGTAACTTTTTTGTTTTCAAAGATATCAAGGTAAACAAAAAAACAAAATGTAGGATTAATAGCCAAGTTTTTTTTCAAGTTACACATGAAACAAAACATCAAAACACTATCAATTTTTCGACATATAAGCCTACATTATATTTTTTTTATTTTGGTTTCATATCGAAGTCTTTTCGACACTAAAAGTAGTTTCGAAAAGAAGCTCTTTGTGACACTCCTTTTTCACTTATCGGAAGTTGGTAACACTGGCTGACTGATGGCCATCGCACTGTCATTCTCGATTTTATAGAAGATTTAGGGCGAGTATTATAAAACTGCTTTGACAGTTAACTTAAAGTTAACTTTTTGAATTACATGTAATTTCAAAAATTAACTTTAAGTTAACTCTCAAAGTAGTTTTATAATACCCGCCCTTAATTCTATATTTGGCATGTAATGTTACCAACCTAAACATGAAATCAGGAAATATGAGAAGAAAATTTCCAAGAAAAATTTGTTTTTTTTTAATTAAACAATACCAGAATAGAAAAAATAGTATAAAATATTCGTTTCATAAGACATTTTATCGCACTCGTCCTTTAAAAATCTCGCCTCCGGCTCGTTTTCTAATATAGGGCTCATGCGATAAAATCACGTCTTATGAAGCTTGTATTTTAATAAACTATTTTTAAATGGAACACCCGGTATATTATATGTGTGTACGTTAGAGCATATTATTCTGATTACAATGATATAACACACTTCATATTTTGTTCCACTCGTTTTTGACAAATCGGCAAAAATATATGAAATTTTTATATGCTCTCAATAATTTTCGTCCCAAATATCAGACCGCGCCGCCTAATAAGTTTCACTTCGAAAGTTTCATATTTTTGCCGATTTGTCAAAAACGAGTGGACCAAAATATGAAGTGTGCTATATCATTGTAATCAGAATAAGATATTATATCGAACACATATATAATATACAGGGTGTTCCATTTGAAAAAATATAATGTAGGCTTATATGTCAAAAAGTTGATAGTGTTTTGTTTTACGTGTAATTTGAAAACTTGACACTTGGCTACTAACCCTACATTTTGTTTTTTTGTTTACCTTGATAACTTCAAAAACAAAAAAGTTACAGGTGATCAGAATGATATCGAAGATAAAAAAACACCCGGTACAGGGGGATTAAAAAATAGGAAAATATGCAGGGTTTTTTGGTAAAAGTAGGAAAAAAATGGCACATCACTATTTTTTTAAACCTTTGATATTTTTTTCAGATTAAGCAAGTCATATTTCAGTCAAAAGAAACCTTTCGTTATCACAAATCAACCTGCCAAATTTAAAAAAAAAAAAAAAATGGAAAAATTTTTGAGCTGAAAAAACGATTTTTTCTAAAACTTTGACACCCTGTATCTCAGAAACTACGCATTTCTGGTCACATATTTATGGGAACTTTTTTTGTTAAAATATCGTAAGGAATGACATCCTGAAGTTACGGACCGTACTTAGGAAATACCCTGTATATTTTTCTATTTTTTGACCACCCTGTACATGCTATTTCAACTTTTAATACATAGTTTGATATTATTTTTTCAAAAAGCAGAAACTCTTATAAAGGATAACTTTTTTTCGTAAAATTGATAATAAAAAAGTTTCCCATGTGCTGCGAACTTAAGTGGATACACTGTATTTTATGAGAAAATTTCATGAATCAAAAATTAAAATTTTTTGTCAAAACACCAGTTCTCGCATTAGTTACTATGCAATAATTTACACTAATATAAATTATCACGTAATTCCAATCTGATTGGTTCAAATCAACAATCAAAACATGTCAGTTTATTGTTGGTATATCAGTTTTGACAAATGTATGAAATTCTTATCAAAAAAACGGCCACTAAAATCAAAAATCGACGTATCCGAGATTTTTTGAAAAAAAAATCAACCTTGTATTTTTGATGGATTTTATTCCTAACCTTCACGTACTAACTGTATTTAACTATGCTATATGATATCCTCTTTCGTTTATTGAATTCTAGTAAAGTTATCTTTGTTCGTTTTGAGTTCATTATGAAATATATTCACCATAATTATTTACACAAACTAATAACTGGCCTTGCAGTCCTCTCGCGTCGTGTAATTTTTACTTACCCCGGTGCGAAATTAAATCCGCCAGAGGCAGCACGTCGCTGCAGCCAAAATTTTTGAATTTCCGTGTTTGCAGGGCTTACAATTTGAGACGAGATCTCAAAAACTACTTAATATTTTTGAGTGAATCAAGAAGATTCGAAAAGATAATAAAATTTAGAACAATGCTCTTGTTTCATTTTTTTTTAAAAAGCGATGGGTTTGGATGTACCGAGCGATAGAAATGATGCTTTTTTTTCGAGTATTTAGATCGTGATATTTTCAATTTGCAATTTTTTTTTCGAAAAACTAAAACAACAGCATTATTCTTTGGATTTTTATCTTTTATTATTTTCTAATCCGGTCAAAAAATATTACAAAATAAGTGAGTTCTCGTCTCAGGAAATTAACCCTTTTTCTCAATTTTTAACGGCTTGTTGTTGGCCTCTTAAAGGCAAATCTAAACAGTGTTTCTTGGGAATAAAATAAGTTTAAAGGAGGAGGCACTTTTCTTATGGCAAATGGATCTCCGACAGATTTTTCCAAAATTTGGATATAATGTAGTTTTTAAGTCTCTGATTAAAAGCTATCATTGGCCGAACCTTGTGCGGTTGATAGTTTAGCCTCCAGAGGACGCCAAAGTTTCTTATAACTTCGCACTATAATATAACTTCGTGTTATTATAATAATTTAGGATTATCATGAATATGTGCCACGTAAGATGTTTTATCGTTTTTGTTGAAGGCTCTAGAAAAACTGCTTGAGCTCCACATTCGGGGTGGTGCATTGGCTACCAGACCAATACATCCGGACCAATATGCTCACAAAACAGGAATCTCAACTGAAACAGCACTACATCACCTCGTCTAGCGGGTAGAAAATACATTGGAAGAAGAGGGAGCGTTTGACAACATACATGCAGCAGATGGATAGACTGCATATTTCGAGGTAGAGGCATCCACTACACGCTCCTAGGTAAAACAGTAACGGCTCGGGTTGCAAAGGGATGTCCGCAAGGCGGAGTGTTATCACCCTTGCTGTGGAATCTGGTGATGGATGCGCTGATAGAGCTACTGAAGAGTAACAACCACCTGAACAACCATCAGGTATTGGGATATGCAGATGACTTGGTCATAATATTCCAGGAAAAATTCAACCACATAGTTAGAGATCGCATGCGGCAGGCTCTAACAATGGTCTCTAGGTGGACAGAGTTCCACTGTAGGGTTGAAAATTAGTGCCATCAAATCGACAATTTTCCCCTTTACCAAAAGAAGGAAAACGAAGGGGCTTGGACTTCTTTACTTTCAGGGAAGCCCAGTTACGATGTCGGACGAAGTAAAATATCTTGAGGTAATCATAGACTCAAAATTAACTAGGAACAACATCTGGACAAAGTAATTAAAAGGTCAGAACTAGTACTTATACTAGCTAGGAGAACTTTCGGAAAAACCTAGGGTTGCGGTCGGACATGATGCACAGGCTATACACAACGATTGTAGAGCCAGCAATAATCTATACGTCTTTGATACGGTGGACGAAGACATAACAGGACAGAGCCAGAATGAGACTTGGCAAGGTGCAAAGCACACCAACAGCAGTTGTGGAAGTCCTACTAGACCTACCTCCGCTGCACATTCTGATTCAGCTGGAAGCTAGGAATGCTAGGATGGGCCTCCACAAACAGCGAAACAACCTGAGCAAACTAAGTCAGATCAGGCCACACACAAATAAGGGAAGTCATAAATCTGACAGTATTTGACATGATAACTGACTATGTAGTTCCCAAATACTCACTAACATATCGTTCCAAATCCTAATTAGTGGAAGGGAGGAATGGGAAAACTAACACACACTCTTCAATCTCAGAGGCCAGATCTGGTACTCGGACGGGTCAAAGACTGAGAATGGCACAGGCGCAGGAATCTACAGTCAAGAAGGAAGATGCGAGACCTTCGTCTCTCTAGGGTCATATACATATGGTTTCTAGGGAGAGGTATCTGCAATACTACAATTTGCAAGAATCAACAATATGAGGGCCTGCAAAGACAGGAGACCCACTTTACTCACAGACAGTCAGACAACGCTGGGGGCATTGAAGAACCCTAAGGTAAACACTACACTGATATTAGAATGCCGAGAAGAACTCAACAACTTGGCGTACCAAAATAACGTCACATTGATGTGGCTGCCAGGATACCTACCGGGCAACGAAAAGGCTGACGAACTTGCACGCAGGGGGTCATCCACAGAATACCTTGGTCCCGACCGAACCAGCTCTCGGAGTGCCCAAAAGCACAGTAAGAAAGGAGCTGAAGGAATAGATCAAAGCAAAACATGGTCAATATTGGAAGCAAATACCCAAGCATGCACATGGGAAAATGTTCATACGTGAGACATGCAGCAAAAGAGTAAAAAGACTGCTACAACTAAGCGGGTATCAACTCAGAGTAGCAACCGACTTTCTAACTGGGCATGCTCCAGTAAAGATGCACCTGCAAACAATGGGCTTGTATAACAAAGACACGAGCTGCAGACTATGCGAAACAGAGACTGAAACAGCCCAACATATTATATCAGAATGCGATGCACTAATTCGCAGAAGACAAAATATATTTGGAGAAGATGAACTAGATCCAGACACATACGGCAAACATTCAACAGACCTACTTTGCCTACTGCAGGGAACCAGGGTTTTGGAATGGGTGCAGTAAACAGGAACATTCAGCAAAATAAGCCTCTGGCTGCAGCGCTACTCGGAGTTTAATCAGACGACTACTCCACCAGAAAAAAAGATGTTTTGTATAAATATCGCAAAAGTAACGACCAAATATTATTAAAAGTGATTTTTCAGACACCTAATTCCTTATTTCTGTGAGCGGAAGTTACCCAATTACACCCAAGTTACATTAGTTATATGATGGGTTATATGAAACTTTGGCGCCCTCTGGAGGCTAAACTATCAACCGCACGAGGTTCGGCCAATGATGACTTTTAATCAGAGTTCGAAAAACTACAATATATCCAAAATTCAGGAAAATCTGTCGGAGATCCATTTTCCATAAGAGAAGTGCCTCGTCCTTTAATTTAATTTTCACAAAAATATTCTGAACCAAGTACATTTTGAGGATTGCTAGCTTAACATTAAGCTTCACATAAATTCACCTTCAACATACATAAGAAGATTCAATCAGTATACAGAGTGTACCATTTAAAACGAAACAGGCTAAATATCTAATATCACGTTTATTTTTAAAAAAATCGCTCGTATACGTAATTTGATTTTCAAACAATTTCTGCAACAATTTTTAGCACTTCAACTTTAACCCTCTCGGCGGGGTAGGACCAACCCTTAGGGCCGGTTTATCAATAGAGGGTTACCCCATGAGTTACGGATAACCTTGGGTCAAAGTTGTGACAAGTGTTTATCCATCCAGGGTCAACTAACTCGAAAGTTATTCCAGGAAAAAGTTAACCCGCGCTCTCACGGCAAGTTAGCGTAGTTGACCCTGGGTTAAACTCAACATTTTCTCTTATTTTCTATCTGATTTTGTTGAAAAAGTGCTGGTTTTGTCTTAAATTTTGATATTGTGAAGAGATGGACGACCTAGATTTAAGTGATGATGATCGAGATGTTTTAGAATTTCTAGAACATGCATTAGCGGTGCCTCTAGCACAGGCACGTAAGGTTTCGGTCAAATCCCTTTGCGGATTTTGATGACTTCTTCACACGTTTTCGCTTGCGTAAAAAAACAATTATTTTATTTATTCTGGAACAAATGAAGCATAGACTTGACTTGAATTCCCAACAAACCTATATTTGTTGAGAATTCGAGTATATTGTTTATTTCCGCTTGTGGGTATTCACTAGGGTTTCCATACGTCCGGACTTACCCGGACATGTTTGGGTTTTCAGGGTTTTCGGGAAAGTCCGGCCGGAATTCGGAACAATGTCCGGAAAACACGGAGATCGTGAAAACACTCATACTCAGTTTACGCACTATCCAAAAGACGTAAAATTTTACTTCACGCATTAGTACGTAAACAGGCTTGTTCTAAGAAAATTTTCAAGTGTGCATTTAACCAATGGAAAATTGTGCATATTCGTTTGAGATTGTGCACATGCTTAAAAATGACGTAAATGACGTAATTAATAGCCCCATATCTTGGGTTTTACAGAAACAGTGGCCGAGTTCGTTTTTGTCATCTTTTTCGTCGATTTGCTTCGAAATTTTGACAGGCACGTGATTTGTAAATTGAAACTGTCTTATCCAGTCACGTGCCTGTCAAAATTTCGGACCAAATCGACGAAAAAGATGATAAAAACGAACTCGGCCAGTGATGACAATGGAAGTAAGCCACCATTATGTGGCTCATTTGGCTCTCTTTTCCCGACCCCAGCAGTTCGAAATGTTTTTAAAATCTCTTTTGAACCTGTTTAGAAATGACGTCATTAATTACCTCCATTCGAGAAATCAGGTTTTCAAACCAGAAAAATTAGGCAATCCAACGACCTGTCCAAATGGCGTCTGGTTGGCAAACAATAAACAAAAAACATATGTTTTTTTTTTGGCAGGATTAAGCCTAGTACTCATAACAGCGAAACTCGCTCTTTTTCGGCATTGTTTCGACAATTTGACGTTTTATGCGTGAATCAAACGTCAAATTGTCGCGGTTATGAGTACTAGGCTTTATCAATACACGGAGCGAGTACTCAAATCTGACACTTTTTTGACATCGTTGACATGTAACAACCCGTATTCTAACCTCATAAAAATTTCAAAATGCCGGCTGGTTGGCAAAAATCACGTGGTTTGGATTCCCTAATTTTTGTTTTTTTTTCATGGTAATTAGTTAATTACTAATTAGTCTATCCAAAACACGTGACTTTAACAAGCAAACAAAGGGTTTGTGTGCTTCTTGGCGGACATTTTAATTTAAGTTTGACAGCACCTTGACTAGTAAGCCTATCCAAAACACTGACTTTGACAAGCAAACAAAGGGTTTGTGCGCCTCTTGGCGAACATTTTAATTCACCATATTAGTTAGGTTAGGAAAAATCGGGCGCGAAATTTAAAATGGGTTCCTAAACACATTTCAACAAATTTGACAGCAATGTATTTCTTATGGGGGATTCAAAAGAGTGATTTTCAGACGGGAATATCTTGGGTTCTGGGCATTTCTTAGTATTGGAACCTATTGTACGTCAAACTTTGAACATATTTCTCTATGATTCATGCTCTAATTGTTTTTTTAGACCTATGAATTAAAAATACAAATGATTTTAATTAAATGTGTCTGTTTTCGGTGGACGTACGTCGGGTCTAAAACCAGCTGAGAGAAAGTGAGGTTGTGTGTTGTGTTATGATTGTTGGTGAATTGTTAATTTATTTATTTATCACTAGTTCAGTCATTTATTTTTCAATTTTTTTGAATTATTGAAGTACATTTACTAACCAAGTATGTAGGTGAACTTTTATTTTATTATAATTAGGTACTCATAATATATACTTATGGATCAAGCAACGACATACGTATTTTATACAAACATCGGCTTCTTAAATTGGTAATATTTTTATTTTAACAATGTTTATTCAACTTTCGAACACTCTCTCAGTTAATTAACATATTAAAAAAATTATTTATACAACTCAATTCCGTAACAAACGTTCTATCACGTCTACAGACGCTTTTAAAATTGAGTCCCCATAAGACATCAATGTATTAATTTTTGAACTGGGAACCCGCGCCAATTTGCGATTCTAACCTAACTAATATGATGAATTTAAGTTTGACAGCATCTTGGATAGTCTAATATTTTGCAACGATCTATTTTTATTTTCCAAAAAAATGTAAGAGTGTTCATGATACCATAACCTCCTGCACAAGACACAACACACGTATAAACATAAAAAATAGTCTACTTTCCTATTGCGCATGCGTTTGTTTTTGAACCGATGCGAAATCTCGTCTCAAAATATTTTCAAACAGTTTTGTTATCACGTCATTAGTTTAACGCGAAATAGGTTCAACGCTTAACCAATTTAAGCGAGAAAATAAAAAACACCTTTGAGCTTAGCTTTCAAAATAAATCACAGATGTCAATAACTACCAAGGGTGATACACACTACTAAGAAATGCTTATTGGTCTCATTTTTGGTAGCCGCCGCCATATTGGTGTTCCACTATTGCTGACGTCATTAACTAATTCGTCAGCAATACCAGCTGTTTGCTCCAGCGGTCGTAGTTTAGAGTGGTTTAGAGGCGGAATCATAACCTGTGGTGCAAACAGCCTACGTCAAGGCGAGAACATGTGGCTACGTCACAACTGGTGATTTGGCGTGGTGGGGGGCTCCAGATTTGTTCCAAACAGGACAGGTTTTGGCTGGATTGTGAAAACTGAAAATTGTGCATATTATATGACGATTGTGCGTATGGTGCATATTGAGATTAGATGTGCATAATATGCACAATTGTGCACCTTGGAACATCCCTGTACGTAAAGTAAGTCACTTTACACACTAGGGTCACTAGGCAATTTTTCGTGGAGATAACCAAGCATACTCGAGTATGCTAGATTATGTGACATGTCAATTGTGTCATACTTCCCTAACACACCCATCGTCAAATTCAGGGATACTCGAGGATCAAGAACACTTTACTTCTCCTGTGAGAACAGACTAAAAATCACCTTTTCTACTTTTAGAATTGACGAAAAAATTAACTCACTAGCACAGCCTGAATCGTAAGCATTCCATCGTGGTATGCGGGTGACGTCATCACTATAAGCTGCTGGTAGTGACGTCACTCGCAGGCCCAGAATTGAATGTAGAGGGAGTTAGAGGAGTATGACACAGTTGACACATCACATAATCCAGCATAATCAATGTATGCTTGATTATCCGCGCGCAAAATAGCCTACTAGTGCATGAAGTAATGTCACTGATAGATGTCGACACTGTAATTTTTTTCTAGTAAATTACTTTACGCACTTGTGCTTGAAGTATTTGTCTAAATTTATTTTTTTACACATATTTTATTGGTAGTAGAAAATTGTTTGTATATTATGCAATACGTGTCTAAAGTAAACCTTTTTTCACAAATGTGAATTTTGTCGCACTCGCCTTTCACACTCTCGATAGCTATTTCGGCGAAGTCCGGATTCCTTGACTCCTTTGTCCTGAATTCCGAAAAACCTTTATGGAAACCCTATTATTGACACCAAAGTAGCATGCAATGTACGACTTGCTGAGAAAGCAAGAAGCATGCTATTATTTTCGAACCTAGAAAAATATGCCTGGTTTCACACCGGAATGATTGGAACATGTATATTTTAATAGTTTGCGACGTACTTGCAAGACGCACAACATTGTTTATTTTTGACTTGTTTCGTAGAGGAGTGTCGATAAAGGTAGCATTGTGCGACTTTGGTATGAATTATGAATGTAAACATGGAAAACGCAAATTGCAACGTGCTCCCTGCTTTTTAACAGCAAGTCGCACGTCGCATGCTACTTTCGTATAAATGCCCACCTATGGAAAAGGAATAAAAAGAAAATAATAACATAAATAAGTAAGGATATGAGCAGAAAATTTCAAAAAAACAATGATAGTGAGCTGGCAACGTTGCATAAGTAACGCCAACCTTCGAAGAACCCGAGAGTTTACCAGCCCTTGGTTTAAAAAGAGTTAGAGTTAGCCCAGGGTCAGCAAACTCTGCGAGTTATCCCTTGATTGATAAACCGGCCCTTACTATTTCAAATGGAACAAGGGGTCGAGTGATACCTATTTTAAAACAACGTTCAATTCTCTTTAATTTGATGTCATTTGAAAGAAAATTGAACACTTTTCTAAAACAGATATTACTCGACCCCCTGTTTCATTTGGAATGGTAAGGGTTGGTCCCACCCCCTCTAGAGGGTTAAGTTAGTGCTGAAAATTTTTCAAACATTCACACAATCAAATTACGTGTAAAGTGTGTTTTTTATTTAAAGATAATTCCCCAAGTCAAAAATCTAGTAAGTATGTTGGCAACACAAGCCTTTTCTACATAAAAAAATTGAAAGCATTGACAATTTTAGATTGTATTGCCAACATAATGTCATTTTGACTTTTATCTTTAAAAAAAAACAGACTTTACGACCCACTTTTTAAAAAATAGAAGTGGCATCAGATATTTAGCCTGTTTCGTTTTAAATGGTATACTCTGTATATATATTATGTACAGGGTTATTGGTTATAAATGTCACCCCCCTCTATCTTTTTTATTTGACATTTTAGAAAAAAGTGTCCCAAATAAAAGTTTTATGGTTGAAATTAAATTTTTTGAAAAACTCACTTTCGCATATACAGGGTGTTTTAGAAAAGCTGGTCGCGCTCCAACTTTCTTATTTTAAATGGAATACCCTGTATATTATTGAATATTCGGATTCTACATAAAATTTTGAGCAGATTTCATGTGATATACCCTATACCTAAGTTCACCGGTTTTGGAAATATTGATGGTTGAAAATTGACTTTTTGCAACTTTGACAGGCTGTAAAACCTAAACGGTTAATTTTAGAGGAAAACCGATCTTATGTTTTTATCTTGGATTTTCATAAACTATCAGTTGACACTGATATTTGACATACCAACTTTGAATTTAATCCATGATTAAAAATTCAAATTAAATTTAATCTCCGGTTAAATTCAAAGTTGGTGTCAAATCATAGCTTATGAAAATCTAAGAAAAAAATGTAAGTTCGGTTTTGCTCTCTAAGATTAACCGTTTAGGTTTCACAGCCTGTCAAAGTTGCAAAAAAGTCAATTTTCAACTGTCAATATTTCCAAAATAGTTGAACTTAGGTATAGGGTATATCACATGAAATCTTCACAGAATTTTACGTAGAATCCGAATATTCAATAATATACAGGGTGTTCCATTTAAAATAAGAAAGTTGGAGCACGACCAGCATTTCTGAAACACCCTGTATATGTGAAAGGGAGTTTTTCAAAAAATTTAATTTCAACCATAAAACTTTTATTTGGGACACTTTTTTCTAAAATGTCAAATAAAAAAGATAGAGGGGGGTGACATTTATAACCAATAACCCTGTACTTTCAAAAATTATCAAAGCTATTTATTACTTCACTATCCCATTTTCTTACAAAATTCTACATTTTTACTCCTCTACAATTTGACTTTTTCCATTCGACTCTTGTTTTCACACGTTGTCTTTTTGCCACAAGAAAAAATAAATCCTAAACCTTTAAATAAAAATTTCATTTGTTGCTAGTAATATTCGTTATCGCTAGTGTGGGTGGAACCTTCACTTTTAAAGTCGCTCAAACCCGATATATTCGACATTGACAGTTTAAGGGCCAGTTCCATTGCGTTCGCTTGATCTATCGACGTTCCTGAAGCTGAAATAAATTAACAATGAAAAAAAAAATTCAAAATAAATTTATTTTTTAGAAAATAACAGTTTAGGATAGGGTACAGGAGATTTCAGGCTTTTTGACTTTCTTTTTCAAATTCAATAAAGTTTCACTGACAGTTGAATTTTCAATATCTATGCTAGATTTTTTTTGACCAGTAATTTTGTTATTTTCATCAATATTTTCAATTATATCACTAATAATTGAATAAATTATTAAATCATCATTATTTTCAAGTTTCTGTATGGGAACACGAGTACTATTGAAACTTTCTTCAACAACATCTAGACAATATTTGATCGATTGTTCAACTTCGATTTTCAATAATGTATCATAATAATTATTGCTCATTTCCATTAAATTATCGCCTTCACAAATGAAATCTTCAGTTTGACAAGCTTTAGTCATTACATTACTTCCCTTAGGTTTTTCGACTTTTTCCCTAACACCATAATCTCTACATCTTTTTCTTGCAAAAAGTACAATAGTGTCATCACTAGTGTATTTTTTATGACCAGGAAGTGTAACTGTTAACTTCTCTTGTTTGTACAATTTCTTACGTTTTATATCTTTGGGTGCAATAAATTCTTTTGGTAAATCGTCTTGATTTGATTCATTTTCAATTTCGCTTGAACTTTGATGTGTGCTACGAGAAAAAGTGCATTTTCTCATATTTTCTGCAGAGGATTTTTGACTAACACTTGCAGTGGCGTCCGAAAGTAATTTGAGAAAAAAATTATGCAATTCGTCCAAGCTGGATTTTTGTTTACATAATTTTCTAAAATCTTCGTTAGACAAATTGCCATCTTGGCATTTTTTAAGTGCCAAATTTCGTTTTTTCTTCCTCTGGCAATTCAAACATAGTTTCTGTATTTTTTGACAACTCGCACAAGAAACATTAAAATGTTTTCTGGGTTTAAGTACATTCATTTGACTTGATGGCAAATGAAAACCTTTCACAACTCTATGAAGATGTTTGCCTGTTTCTATGTCAGGTTTTGGGCACGAGCTTTCATCGTTTGATTCTTTAATAAAACACTCGGTGCTGCAATCAATTTTCAAGACAGCTTTGGGAGATTTCAATTTTTGAGGGTTCAAAAAAGCTTTTTCTAATTCAAAAAGATCTGGATCGTTAACCAAGACAACTGAAGTTTGAGTTTGGGAGTCTTGAGAGGATTTTTTTGTATTGGAGTGGATCGGAAAAAGGTTAAGTTGAGGAACAGGAGGAGCTGAAATTTAAATAAACTCAACACATCCTTGGCAAAAAAAAAACAATTATTATATACCTACCCTCTGATATGTTCTCCCTGTCAGTAAAATCCGGACGCGTTTGCAAAATAAGAGCCAAACATTGGGCAACGTTAAAGTTTGGGGCACAACTTAGGGCTGGTGTCAACCCTTCGTTGTCCACAGCTGAAACGTTAGCTCCTTTTTTTAGTAATTCTCTTGTTATGTCTACCAAACCGTTACGGGCAGATAAGTGTAGCGAACTAAAATAAAACGGAGAACTTTCAGCATCTGAGAAGTATATTTTTCTTAAGCTTAACAGTAAAACACTCCTTAAACCATGTGAATAATGAAATAATACTTACGTCTTTTTCTCATTATTCGGAATATTAACTATTTTGGCATTTTGACAGTTCTCTAATATTAATAAGGCAGTCTGATGATGCTTCTTAAGGCACGCCCAGTGTAAGGCAGTGTTGCCGTCTTTATCACAGGCCGATAAGTCTATATTAAAGCCTAAAAGTAATTCTGAAAATAGTAAAAGAATATAATTATTGAAGAATAAAAAGAAATATTAGATTTAGGTAACTAGTTGTGAAAAGTCTAATTTTGGAATTTTTTACCGATGAGTTCCACATATTTATTCGTCAATTTCTGAATTTTTTTGGTTTTGTTTCACAGGTTCTATTGTGTGGAAAAAAAAAACTGGGACAGCAAATGTAGTTTTATTTCTCAGACTATATGCTTCTCTTTATCAGTTTGATTCTTTATATGTATTATAAGGGGTGTTCAAATGTGACCTCTTATTTAATTTAATAGTAATCGAATAACATTTCGAAGAAGCAGAGGGGGGCGGTCACTTGCCATGTATCGTTTTTCATGATTAACTACAACATTATTTTGAATTCAGAGATGAAACAATAAAATTATAATAATTCAAGGCCTTCCTGTGTTTTCCTATTAAATTGAATGAGAAGGTTAAATTTGGACGTTATACAATATGTCCAAGATAAGGAGGGCCAGTATGAGGATTTGGGAAACGGTAAAAGATACGACGTCGCTTAAATTTGAAAAAAGTTGTGCAATTTTGTGTTCATTAAAATGGCGCTTTGATATTTTGAAAATTCCTAGTGCTACCGGAGGCATCAGAACATTTTGCCACCCAATCTAGCCATAGCCCGGAAACCTGTCCAATCAAACTCGATGTGGCTATTTTGGGTGGCATAATGTTACTCATGCACTGCATCAGGAGTCAGAAAGTCGGGAGGATGATGGCGCTTTTTAAAGGGTCAGAATGTTATTGCATGGGCTAGATTCAGGGTCAGAATGTTACAGGCATAGATAGAGCATTAGTGTTTTTTAACAAACAATGTTTGATGTTAGAAAATCTATAACTGTCTTTTGTACGTGTTATACAATTCAGAAATTTAGATTTTATTTGTGTTCCCTCTGGATTTTTTTCATGAATATATTGATTAAATTGTTAGTTTTTTGATTGAAACGGAGGAATTAAGAAATATATCCATTTTAGATATAAGGGGTCAATAAATTTAGATTTTGCAGAATCTGAATATCTAATAATTAAAAATTTAAGTTCTAAATTTTGAAAGAATAGGTACACGTTTTCGAACAATTTCCTTCGAGCTGTATTTAAAAAAGTTTCCCATGCATTTTTCGTTTTAATTGAACTAAGTTTTGACACAAATCTTCTAGAACTTTGGGCAGTAGTGCCAAATCGTGTATGATTTTTCTACATCAATTTGATAAGTGAGGCAAAAAAATATTCACTAGTGTTTTCCTCTTGTTGAAGGTCGCTGAATGGTTGGCGATTTTCAAGGAGTCCCAGTGGAAGAAAGTCTCAAGTTTGAGCAGCATATTGCTGCACTCTCTGGAAGGTTATCGTCTAGCTGGAGTGCGTTCAACGACGGCAATGCTAATGCTAAAACCTACTTTTCCCCTTCTACTGGCGATGCCAAATAGGGTGTGAATTTGTTGGAACGCCAAATAAAATCTGTTTTTTTTTAAAGATAAAAGTCAAAATGACATTATGTTGGCAATACAATGTAAAATTGTCAATGCTTTCAAAATTTTATGCAGAAAAGGCTTGTTACTAAATTTTTGACTTGGGGAATTATCTTTAAAAAAAAAAAACACACTTTACCGTTTCTCAATTCTCATGACACTTGCCATCAAAATTAACCCATTTTGTCCTTGGCTTGTTTATGCTTATTTTTCAATTTTCGTAAAAATTTAAAAATTCTTAAATTTATTATTTTCAGATCGTCAGCGTTAGTATTATCTATTCACCACTTCCACTTCCGTTCTAGAAGCTCTTTGTTTTGTATTATTTATGATGACAGACCCCACTTATCCAATCAAAGTTCGTATAACCATTTCTAGACTCAGTTGAAAGCACCTCCAAAAGTTACTTTACCGCCGCCGATTTTGAACGGGTAAAGCCAACCGCTTTTCGCACGCTGGAGCCGAACTTGAACGCAATATGCCAATTTTGGCTTGGCTTTAGCCGTTTTTGAACGCAGCCCTGTTATGCCTTGAGAGTACTCTCAGAGCAGTTGGAGTTGCGAGCTCCAGGACCGCATATTTTTCTCTGGTGGAATCACATACTCGATCACACATTACTTATGGTATTGTATTGCATTTTGGGGCTGCTGCAGTACTGCAAATTTCAACTACATATTTATTTTGCAAAAAAGAGCCCTTAGGTTCATGCTTAGAATTCCCTTCCGACAATCTTGCAAACCCAGCTTTATTTCCCATAAAATTTTAACTGTGCTATGTTTATACCAATGACATCAAAACACAGATAGACCGAACAATAAACAAACTTTTCGTATGACAACATCTCTCTGTCTCTTTTGGGTCTTTGTGCTATCCCCACCACTGAGAATGCCAAATTTTGTCTTGAATCCCTAAATAATATATTTTTCTCCTCTAATTAACATTTTCAATTTTATTTCTGAACTCAATTTGGCAACAGCAGATTATAGCAAAACACCGCCCAGAAGCGGCTTGTTGAATGGCATGCAGGTGTTGATTGTAGTAGCTAGCTATCTTTATTGCAAACAAGGGTTATTCATTAGCGTTAAACAAGAATCGACTAACACGATATTGGTACTCCCAGAATAAAGGGCTCGTATCGAATATTTTCAGTTTATTTGTCAATTTGTTATTTTATTTATTCATCCAATTAAATTTCGAGATATATTCACGTGTGGGCGGGGTTTTTTTACACCATTTTGAGCAATGATGTCTCCCTACCCCGACCCCGCGAGCAACTCACCTCCCCTGGCCCATGGGTGGTCTTGTCAACACAACAAATAATAGTTTATGAATGGGATGATCCGTCTATCTGTGTTTTGATGTCATTGGTTTATACATACTCGAAAGTGTTTGCCTGGTCTATAGGAAATACTATGATCAACTTTCTTCGGAGAGGCACTATTTCAATTGATGATGATTCCAGAGGAACAAAACGTTGGATTTCAAATTTAATACTGCCATCTTGTAAAGAAAAGAAAGTGACAATGGGAATGTGAAATTAGCTTTTCAGAATCATTTTAAATGAAATCAGGAAAAAATTTAAGAAAAACGTGAAATTCATGTTTTTTTCGTATAGTTTTAATTTTTTCCTGATTTTATTTAAAAAGATTGTGAAAAACTAATTTCACCTTGCCATTATCACTTTTTCTTCTCTACAAGATGTCGGTATTAAATTTAAAATACAACGTTTCGTTCCTCTGAAATCATTTTTTTTTTTTTAAATATGGACCTGGTTTTTTTGCTGTGTTATTGAAAAATTATAAACAGTATCGGTTTTAGGATGCGCAAAGATGACAAAATCGCAAATAAAAAATTCAGATCCGTATTTAAAAAAGGGAAGTTGAGGATGGCCGCCTGAAGACGAAACGTCGAATTTTAAATTCAATAGCACCATCTTCTAAAGGGGAAAAAGTGATAATGATGAAGTGACATTTATTTTAAAATTGCTTTTCAAATAAGCCCGGTGTTCCGGTTAGTAGGTATTTAATGAAAAAGAAAATCAAGAGCTGGAGAAGAAAAAACAAAACAGAAGTAACCAAGCAAATAAAAAACAAGTAGACGTCACCTTTTTGAAAAAATAGAAAAAGTTTGAAACACGTTTGTCAATTTGCTCGCTGCCACGCATTTTTTTATATTATTTTTTTTTAATAAAACATTTAAGAAGCTCGTCTGCAGTCCACTGTTTTCCCTGAGCACAGGGTGGTCCTTCGCCACTTGAAATACACGCTCAAACAAAAGATTGGTCCCAACGAACCGGATATTGAATTGACCAGTGAAGAAACGCGCAGGAAGAAAAATAAGTACAAGTCTCGTGAGTCCATTCCAAGTTATTGTCATACGCTCCACACGCTACAACATACATTTTAAAAGCACTAGGTCATGAGCGCGCTTCGCGCGCTTTTTTTTTAAATCAAGTCCATCAAAATAATTATAAAATGGAAAATATTTATTAGGTGTTGTACAAAAAACAGCATAATTTTTGATTTAAATGTACGTTGTACGTGGCATTCGGCACAAATGTGTTTGTGCGATACAAATTTAGGCGAGTGTGGACCAGGGCCGGTATTCTCGTTCTCGAAAACGCTCACCGTTTTTCAGTCGCTCGGCACTTTCAATGTAAATTTGCATTTAAAGTGCCGAGCGACTAGAAAGCGGTGAGCGTTTTTGAGAACCAGAATACCGGCCCTGTTCGCAGCATACGGACGCACGCAAAAATTTTCGCGGCATTCAACGCACGCGATCCGCGGATTGTCGTTTTTTTTCAAAACATCAAAGAGATTTACGGCGCAACATGTTCTGGTGTGGACGTATTTTTTCGCGAACGCATCGATTTTGACAAATTGTGAATCCGTGATTACTGTCTTCTGATGGATGGATAATACTGCAAGAAAATGTGTTGCTTTCATAGTTATGTGCCTTATTCTCATTAGGAAAAAGGAAGAGAAAAAAAGAAACAAATCCATCAGGTCTATTGGACTAAGTATCTGTATCAGCATAAGAAAAACTCTGATGGTAGCACATTATTGAATATTCTATCTATGGATGAAAGTACAGGGCATTTGAAAAAAAAATTGCGTATGTCTTCAAATAATTTTGAATTTTTGATACACAAGATTGGGCCCAAAATTGCCAGAATGGATACAATAAGCTTAGGAAAGCCATACACCACCGCCACACGACGTTGAGCAAGAACGCACGGCGCACAACACAAATATTTATGTGGTTCAAGATACCAAATTTGCGCCAAAAAAATGTGTGGCGAATCCCGAATTCAACACAACGCATTTATTTACTAATCTGGACGCGGCTTTATACATTAAATGTAACAGTAGTGAGATAAGTTGTATAGATGTTATTTTAGTGAAGAAATTTCAAATGCGATGGATGGAGTTGGTGACTAATTATTTTTGTATGGTATATCATAATGATTTTAAATCGATCACATTTCTTGAATGTACGGTGTGCGTATGTCTACTTATCTCATTCTGTTTTATGGAACTCGTAGGTATACATTTTTCGAAGTGGTTTAATTAAAACAGAATAATCATAACCATAATCAAGGTGTTATTATAAACCGAGTTATTGACTATTTATGTACGAGATATCGAGTCTTAAATTTTTTTTTACATTTTCATGAAGTTCCTTTTTTTTTATTAGGCCAGTTATTGAAGTCTACTCGATCAACATTTTACTGCAAACAATCGAAAAAAAAATTTTTTTAAAAGATTTTTTGTTTGTACCTACGTGGTAGACATAAATTTTAAATGTGATCAAATAGGCCAAGCAATGAAGGAAGTTTACCTCAACATAATTAGAAGTTAAAATTTTTTGGGGGGGATCGGTTCATTTTCATGTGCTTAATAATATATTAAGTTTGCGACCTTGTACTTCCATAGGGTTTTTAGTTAGTGCTGGTTTTTAGGGGGAATTTGCGGTTTATGGAGAACGCTGCTCAAAGAGATGGTCCAATAGCAAAAAGTTTCAAATGAATGTTGTACCTGATGTTTTTTGCTATAAAAAACTCAGGGACAGCACCCCTCTATCTTCTATAGTTTTTTTTTCTGCAGCGTCTTGAATAGTAGCATGTTATTGTTCAAGGTCACTGAATCAACGTTTTGCTATTTTGCGCGCATTTGTTGCAGCAGCGGCCGAATGCATAATCCGATTTCAATTTTTCGAACACCACATTATTGCTAATAAAATGCACTCTCCAATGCTTTTTTGTTCGAATTTTTTACTTGAAAATTAAGCGAGCACGGACTTGTCTAAAGTGCGAGGAAGTTGTAAATTGCATCGAAAACTACCCCTTTCTTGCATTCACTCTAATTTCTAAACGGGGCCAAATATTGGGTGACAGTTTTCGACAATCGGCAGCCCATTTATTCCTCTCATAATGCCCCTGCGCATTTTTTTTTTCGTCGAACAGTCAATATCTCACAGCTTAACAGATTATCCCCAAGTTCCAGAACTAAAGGCCTTGTACCATTGCAAAGACCTGCACTGATGCTTAGATTTATAATAAGCATAAAATAGAATTCGTTTTCAATCGTAATTCATGGAGCGGGAATTCGGCGGATTAAGCGAATTTAAATATTTTGGAAGAATAGCATCATTTAGATCACTATTATCACAGTTCTCGACACTATCTATACTGGTGTAGAGTTTTTCGGTCTTGACGTCCAACAGTTCGACAACTTATTCGTTTATTTCTTCGACATCAACATTTCTTGCAGAAAGTATTGCAGATTTGGTCAAGTCCCTGAATCTTCCTTCTTTTAGTATTGTTCGTCGCCTTTTCGTATGAGGAGCGAGGGGGTGAAGAATATGGCAAAAACCAGGGGTGACGTTAGGTGACCATTGGCGTTCAAATGTAGGGTGCCACCAGCTCACATTCCTTTCGAGTATTAGATTAAAATCGACGGACTTTACTTCTCCATAGATGTTTTCAACAATATCCGAATTATCAATACATTTCTCCGACAATTTTAGATTGTCGTTAGAATCATTTAGTGTTCGTTATCGCATAAAAATGGCTCAATTTCAGCAATAAGTGCTTAATGTTGGCCTTTAAGGCGGCAACCGTTCGAGGTTTGTCAACATAGACTTTGGATTTTAGAATGCCCAGAGAAAAAAATCCAGTGACGTTAGGTCGGCCAATTGTGGATTCTGAAGGACGATCGTTGACATCATAAATTGCACGGAGTGCACGAAACGCTTTCCGAATAGAACATTGGTTTTGATAATGATAATAATTTTTAACAATTCCGACGCGTTGCTCAATCGTGTACCGCTCCATAATAAAATGCAGAGACTAATTGAATACGGCTGCCAAAGATAGCACCTGTGTGACTATCGAGTTTTTCATGGGCTATTGTCAAACATCGAGCGTTACTATTGGAAAACCCTATACATACCTAGATTCTTCTATTGGACCTCGAAAAAATATTAAACCACTTCCTTGCTTTGAAAAACAACCATCTACAGAGCAATATCTAATAGCACAGCTAATGGGCATATTGTCAGAGAATTGTCACATAAATAAAAAATTCACAGTCCTTCACAAAGATGCAACCGAGGAGAACATTGAAAATGCCGAAGCAAACTTCAACGCTAATGCTTGTGATTATTGTGAGCTTTGAGATCCGCTAAAATTCAACCCTTTCCAGAATTTTTCCGACCCAATCCAGAAATTTCCATGCGTTTTCCAGACGTTTCCAGACTTTATCCAGATTTTTCCAGACTTAGCTAGACTTTATTCAGACTTGTCTAAATTTCTCCAGACCTTTTCAAGCCTTTTCCAGACGTTTCCAGAAATTTCCAGACTTTCCCAGACTTTATCCAGACTTTTCTAGACTTGGCTGAATTTTTCCAGACTTTATCCAGACTTGTCTAGATTTTTTCAGACCTAATAGAGCCTTTTCCAGACGTTTCCAGAAATTTTCTGGCTTTTCCAGACTGTATCCAAACTTATGCAGACTTTTCCAGAGTTAGCTAGACTTTATCCAGACTTGTCTAGATTTCTCCAGACCTTATCCAGCCCTTTCCTGACCTCTCCGGACTTCTTCCAAACACTTTCCCGTCTTCAAATACACTTTTCCAGACTTGTCTGAATTTCTCCAGACCTTATCAAGCCTTTTCCAGACGTTACCAGAAATTTCCAGACTTTATCCAGACTTGTCTAGATTTCTCCAGACCTAATAGAGCCTTTTCCAGACGTTTCCAGAAATTTTCTGGCTCTTTTCCAGACTTTATCCAAACTTATCCAGACTTTTCTAGACTTCGCTAGACTTTATCCAGACTTATCCAGACTTTATCCAGACTTGTCTGAATTTCGCCAGACCTTATTAAGCCTTTTTCAGAAATTTCCAGACTTTTCCAGACTTTATCCAGACTTTTCTAGACTTAGCTAGATTTTTCCAGACTTGATCCAGACTTGTCTAGATTTCTCCAGACCTAATAGAGCCTTTTCCAGACGTTTCCAGACATTTTCTGGCTCTTTTCCAGACTTTATCCAAACTTATCCAGACTTTTCCAGACTTAGCTAGACTTTATCCAGACTTATCCAGACTTTATCCAGACTTGTCTAGATTTCTCCAGACCTTATCCAGCCCTTTGACCTCTCCGGACTTCTTCCAAACACTTTCCCGACTTCAAATACACTTTTCCAGACCATATCCAGACTTGTCTGAATTTCTCCAGACCTTATCCAGCCTTTTCCCGACGTTTCCGGAAATTTCCAGGCTTTTCCAGACTTTATCCAGACTTGTCTAGATTTCTCCAGACCTAATAGAGCCTTTTCTAGACGTTTCCAGAAATTTTCTGGCTTTCCCAGACTTTATCCAAACTTATCCAAACTTTTCCAGACTTAGCTAGACTTCATCCAGCCTTATCCAGACTTTATCCAGACTTGTCTAGATTTCTCCAGACCTTATCCAGCCCTTTCCTGACCTGTCCGGACTTCTTCCAAACACTTACCCGACTTCAATTATGTATATCGATTTTATATTCAGATTGCCTTATTTGCATAATTAAAGCGGTGACAACCTTGAACTAACATCTCGATTTTATAGTCAGATTGCATTCCTCAATTTGTTTTTGACGGAAAAATATCGATTTTTTGACAATTTTTTTTTGACATTCACCTTTTTACCTGATTTACCAGCGGTTTTTGTTCATTAATCAAATAATTACGGTTTTGCGTATTCAAGTGTACATTTGATCTGATTCATTAGCAAAATGCCACCGAAAAAGTCAGAGGAAGAAAATTCACAACTCAAACATGCTCGAGAAGTTATTATTGATAGGTTGAAACGTTTCAAAGATTTTTTAAGCACGGATAAAAATAATCAAAATTCAATTCAGGTTGAAATCCGCTTGAAGAGTGTGCAAGAGGATTTTCTTGAATTTGATAAAACACAAACCAGTTTAGAATTCTTGGATAGGGCAGAAAAAAGTAACCGTTTAGACATCGAAAATGAGTTTTATGAGGTAATTGGTTTTGCAAAATCGTGCATTGAATCAGTGAAACAAGCAAGCACGACGCTAGTATCGCCATCAGTAGGTACCTTGGGAGTTTCTTCAGGTTCTGTTGCCAAATTACCAGCAATGGGTCTTCCCAGTTTTTACGGTACCTATGAAACTTGGTTAAGTTTCAAAGATATCTTTAATTCGATTGTTCATAATCAAAGCAATTTAAGTGAAGTTGACAAGTTTCTTTACTTAAAAGTTTGTTGCAAAGATGACGCGCTCAGGTTAATAGACTCGTTAGAAGTTACGGCGAGTAATTATCAAATTGCTCTCGATATACTGCACAAACGTTATGAAAATAAACGTGCTATCGTAAATCATCACGTCAACAGCATACTTTCTAAATTGCCAGATATTCAAAAAGAATCCTCCACAAATTTGAGAAAATTGTTAGATCTACTTTTTCAGCATTTAACCTCTCTGAAAAAGTTAGGCTTACCAACGGACAGTTGGGACGCTTTATTAATTCCGATTATTTTGAGCAAACTTGATTACAGAACCAAACGCGAATGGGAAGTTAAACAAGATGATGACAAATTACCCACATTAAATCAATTAACAGACTTTTTAAGTAAAAAGTGTTTTTCCCTCGAAGCATTGCAGTACGAAGCGTCTAAAACTCAAAAAATACACGACACACAAAACATCAGAAACTTGAATTCAAAACACACATCAAACTTCTCATTCAGAAATAATAAATCATCACCACAACAATGTTTTACAGTAACAGGCAATTTAGTTTGTCCTATATGCAATGAAGCTCATTATATTTATCAATGCTCGAATTTCACAAATTTATCAATTAACGAAAAATACAATATAATTCATCAACATAAATTATGTGGTAATTGTTTGCGTCGAGGTCATTTCAAAAATGATTGCAATTCAGGTGTTTGCAAAAAATGTTCCCAAAAACATAACACGTTATTACATGAAGATAATCCACAAACAAAAACTAATTTTGCTCCTTTAAGCCCAAAGTCACCAGTAATTCAGAAAAAAAGGACTACGTCGCAACATCGACCCTCATAGCTCACGAACTACGCGACAAATTTCCAATTATGACAGACGAAAGCGCGGACATGAGAGTCGACCGTTATGACGCGGCAGCTGGTCAAAGTAACGAGTTTGAGTCAGTGAAGGATAAGAATTTCAATGAAAATGTTTGTATGTCATCTCATTTACCGAATTTTTCAGAATTATCGTTTGTTAATGTAAATGCCAGTCAAGTTCTTCTATCTACAGCTGTGGTGTTAATCGAAGATAAATTTGGAAAGTTGCATGAATGCGTAACTTTGTTAGATTCTGGAAGTCAATCCAATTTAATGACCCGCGAACTTCGTGAAAGGCTGATGTTGGATTCTGAAGAAATCCGCGCTCCTTTAGCAGGTATAAACCAAATAATAATGAATGTTCACGAAAAAACTCAAGCTAAAATAAAATCGCGATTCACTAATTTTCAAACTAAATTAACATTCTTAGTTTTGCCAGTTATTACTGAAAAATTGCCGTTATTTGGATTTCAAAAAATTCAAATCCCTTTGCCAAAAAACATTCCCCTCGCTGATGAAAATTTTAATATACCCAAGAAAATCGATTTATTGTTGGGTGCAAATATATTTTATGAACTTATTGAGAACGGAAAAATCAAATTAGGTCAAAATCTACCTGTTTTAATGCAAACTTCTTTAGGTTGGATTTTAACGGGAACTTTAAGTACAGGCAAAATAAATTCTCAAAAATCAGTATGCAATTTCATCAATCAGGTGTCAAATAATGATTTAAACGAAAAGTTAAACAAATTCTGGCAAATCGAAGAGTTACCTCAAATTCAAATTTTGTCACGCGAGTCTCAGTTTTGTGAAGATTATTTTCAGCAAACCACAAGCAGAAATTCAGATGGTCGATTTGTAGTTCGACTACCGTTTTCCGAAAATAAATGCGAAATTTTAGGCAATTCAAAATCTATGGCTTTGAAAAGATTCAAAAAATTAGAGTCTCGTTTTCGATACAACCAAAATTTAATGGAATGTTATATTCAATTTATGCAAGAATATCATCAATTAAATCATATGTCTTCAAAATGTAATCTTGAACTGGATAATTCTAAGGAGAGAACGTCATTTTTTCTACCTCACACAGCTGTTCTGAGAGATTAGAGATTCATCAGTTACCACGAAGTGTCGAGTGGTTTTCGATGCTTCCGCAAAATCAGATACAGGGAGGTCTCTAAACGATCTTTTATTATCAGGTCCCACGGTTCAAGATGATCTTTACTCTATTTTATTAAGACTACGTTTACGAAAGGTTGTTCTCAATGCTGACGTCAAAATGATGTTCAGGCAAATCCTAATACATCCAGACGATTGTTCTTTTCAACAAATTATTTGGCGCGAAAATCCTCAAGAATCACTTAAAGTTTTCACGCTCAATACAGTGACTTATGGCACATCGTGTGCACCTTTTCTCGCGACACGTTGTCTGAAGCAGCTCGCTTTAGATAATAAAGACATTTATCCTCGTACTTGTAAAATAATTGAAAATTCTTTTTATATGGACGATCTTCTAGTTAGTGTTAATTCAGAAGAAGAAGCCTTAGATATTTACCGCGAAATAACTGATATTTTTTTGCAAGCTAAATTTGAATTAAGGAAGTGGTCGTCAAACAAAACTTCTATATTGGACTTTATTTTGCAATCAAATAAAATTAACAATGACAACTTAATTCATCCCCACGTCAGTAAAGAATTCAAAACTTTAGGTATTTCTTGGATTCCAGATGAAGATATTTTAAAATACTCGATAAAAGTAAACATAAATCCCAAGAAAGTTTCCAAACGTATTATTCTGTCCACGATAGCCCAAATATTTGACCCGCTTGGTCTAGTTAGTGTTTGTCTAATAAAACCTAAAATTTTACTTCAAAATATTTGGAATTTAAAGCTCGATTGGGATGAAGAAATTCCTCCAAATTTAACAGAATCATGGTTAAACTTTGTGAAGGAGTTACCTTTATTAAATGACATAAGAATTTCCAGACAGGTGGTACAAATTTCTCAAAATAAAGTAATTTTATTTGGGTTTAGCGATTCGTCTGAAAAGGCTTATGGCGCATGTGTTTATTTAGGTTCAATTAATGAAAAGGGTGAACGGAAAGTGCGATTACTCACAGCAAAATCAAAAGTTTGCCCAATTAAAAAACTTACCATACCACGTCTCGAATTACTCGCAGCTCATTTACTTGCGAAGTTAGTCAATATTGTAAAAAATGCACTTGATGTAAATATTTCCGAAATTGTTTTATTCACTGACTCGACTATTGTTTTATCATGGTTGAAAATCGATCCAAGTCAATTAAAAACATTTGTTGCTAACCGAGTAATGAAAGTTACTGAACTTACAAAATTGGACGATTGGCATTTTGTCAGGAGTGAAGATAATCCTGCGGATATAATAACTCGAGGTATTGACGTAAAATATTTAAAAAATTGCGACCTTTGGTGGACAGGTCCGTCTTTTCTCAAAAAAAAAAATTATGAAAATTTACACGTTTCCTTTCAAGAAGCACTACCCGAAATCAAAACAGTTTCTATAATGCTAACCACTACTCAAATTTCTGAATTTACAATTTTCAATGAATTTTCCACTTTCATAAAGTTACAGCATGTGGTTGGATACATGTGCAGATTCAAGAATCGGTTATTGAAAAAGATTTCAAAATCTACTTCAAAATTTCTATCAATTGATGAACTATCAGAATCTTTAAATATTCTCATAAGACTTGCTCAATTAGAAGCTTTTAACAAAGAAATTATTGATCTCAAAAATTCAAAGTCGGTAGATAAAAATAGTAAATTGGCTAACTTGAATCCTTTTCTGGATTCAAATAATTTAATAAGAGTAGGAGGACGCTTATCCAACTCACAACTTGAATATGACCACAAATATCCTATAGTTCTTCCATATAAACACCAATTTACTAATCTTTTGCTTTCTCACGAACATTTGAAAAACTTTCACGCTGGAGCTCAAAATCTGCTATCTATTGTGCGATTGAAGTTTTGGCCAATAAATGGTAAAAACGCGATCAAAAAAGTTATTCGTTCTTGTGTACGGTGCTTTAGAGCTAACCCAAGAGTTTCAAAATTTTTAATGGGCGATTTGCCTCACGCGAGAGTTACACCAGCTAGAGTTTTCTCAAAATGTGGCATCGATTATGCAGAACGATTTTTATTAAGGAAGGTACGCTTCGTAGAAGCAAAACTGTGAAGACCTATATTTGCATTTTTGTTTGTTTTGCGGTGCGTGCTGTTCACATTGAATTGGTCCACGATTTAACTACAGAAAGTTTCTTGAATGCACTCAAGCGTTTTATTTCTAGACGAGGTCGTCCTACAGATATCTACTCTGATAACGGTTTAAATTTTGTAGGAGCCAATAATTATTTCTCAGAGTTATACGAGTTATTAAATAATGAAAAACTTCAAAATAATGTGTCGGCATTTCTCGCAAAAGATCAGATCAAGTGGCACTTCATACCAGCCAAATCTCCACATGTAGGTGGTTTGTGGGAAGCCGCCGTTAAATCGACAAAATTTCATATGAAACGCGTGCTCGGAAATACTATTTTAACCTACGAAGAGATGAATACTCTTCTCGTACAAATAGAGGGTTGTCTTAATTCACGTCCACTAACAACATTATCCCACGATGCCAACCATATGATGCCACTGACGCCAGCCCATTTTTTGATTGGGGATTCCTTAGCTAGCATGCCCCAACATAACATATTGGATCAAAATACTAACAGGCTCTCCAGATACCAGCATCTACAACAAATGTTGCAAAGTTTCTGGTCTCGTTGGTCACGAGAATACCTAAGTCAGCTCCAGGCTCGCTCAAAATGGTTAATAAAACTCCCATGTAATCTACAAGCTGGTTCCATTGTGATTCTGTTGGAAGACAATCTGCCCCCTCTACGATGGCCTATGGCAAAGGTGATTGCTTTACATCCCGGTGCAGATAACATTGTGAGAGTGGTATCAGTGAAGTTATCTAGTGGAACTATTGTGAAACGATCACTATCAAAAATTTGTGTTTTACCTATTGATACGACTGTCTAAGAATTTAATTTCCTCTCAAAAGTTAGATTTTCTCGAAAATTTTAGAAGAGATGTACGTTGTTTAAAATTGCAATTTTTTGCATAAATTTTGTTCATTTTATTTAAGTATTTATCAATGTATAACTTTTTTGAAAAGTATACTTTTCAACGCGGGCGGCATGTTCCGGTTAGTAGGTATTTAATGAAAAAGAAAATCAAGAGCTGGAGAAGAAAAAACAAAACAGAAGTAACCAAGCAAATAAAAAACAAGTAGACGTCACCTTTTTGAAAAAATAGAAAAAGTTTGAAACACGTTTGTCAATTTGCTCGCTGCCACGCATTTTTTTATATTATTTTTTTTTAATAAAACATTTAAGAAGCTCGTCTGCAGTCCACTGTTTTCCCTGAGCACAGGGTGGTCCTTCGCCACTTGAAATACACGCTCAAACACCCGGGAAAAAATAAAAATGATTTTACAAAATTTTGGTTTTTTCCGAATATCTCCGGAAGTATTCGGAATCTTTCTAGTTTCAAAACGGCATTCCATTGGTCATAAAATTGCGCAACTTTGCCATAATTTAACCGACCCCGTATCTCTTAGGGTTACCGAGATCCCAATGATGAGGCTGAAATTTGGGCCACCCTGTATATCTGGAAAACGAAGCATTTTCGGACACATGTTTATTAAAAAAAAAGTTTTATTTTTACGAGATCTACGATCCCTAGAAGTTTGTAACAAACCTTTCGTGACACCTTGTATAAAAATCTTTTGACTGAACATTCTCTCCAAAAGCTAGCTGAGCCATTAAATACCTTGATTCGACACTATAGCTTGGAGTATTCGAAGATGCTTTATGAAAATAATGTCGCTTTTGGATAACAAGATTGCATGATAAGTGTTTTCACAATCTAAGTTTTCACTCACATTAAGAATAAACAAACGTTGTGGGTAGCTTTATCGCATCCATCTCCAACATAAATAAATATTAAAATGTCTTCGCATAAATGTCAATAGATCAATGAGCGGGAAATAAACAAAACATGCGGCACTTCTAACGGACAAGTGCGACAACCAGTCCCGACATTCTGACCCCTGATCTAGCCCATGTAGTAACATTATGCCGCTCAAAATAGCCACATCGAATTTGATTGAATTTGACATCCAACGTGTTGCTTTTAGGCTCTAATCATCAACTTCATTTTTCAAATACGTACCCTTAATTTTCTATTTTAGATTTTATAAGATTTTGATGTCCCAAAACTAATTTTTTCTACTGACGTTTCATAATAGCAACTTTTCGATTGTCATTTCAGTTTTGAAACGACATTCTTTTAGGCACTGAGTGCGTGAAAGTTACTTTTAGGCACTCAGTGCGTAAAAGTGACTTTTGAATGCGTAAAAGTGACTTATGAGTGCGTAAAAGTAATTTTTAAGCACTAGTGCCTAAAAGTGTCATTCATTATTCAGAAATAAAAAACACACTAAACACATATTTGAATTTTGTTTTCTATTTATTATGAATATTGAAAATGGAATTACTGAATTGAACGTTTGGGTTACTCAAAACAGAACTTTGTGTTATTACCTACTTTCTAGGATTTTAATTATTGATGTCGAATTTTGAAAAGAAAATCGCATGAAAAGTGTCAGGTGTCAAGTAAAAGCAGGTAACAAAGATTTTGGGTGTAATCGACTTATTCACATGAAATAAAATTGTGTTTTTTTATTATAAAATGCCAGTAGAAAAAATCTTGTATACAATACGTTACGAAACGATGTCTTTTAGTCACTCGACGTGTTGTCCAACTCGGCTTTGCCTCGTTGGACAATTTTCACGTCGCGTGCCTAAAACACGCTCATTTCGTAACTTATTGTATAAATAGCTATTTTCTACTGACGTTTCATAATATAGTTATTTTCCTAACAAGTGCGCAAAGTGTTACTTTTCCGCACGCAAACACAGTTATACGAACGACGCGAAGCGGAGTTCGGATACGTGTTTGCGTGCGGAAAAGACACTTTGCGCACGTGTTAGGAACAAAATTTTTCCTACGAGCTTCATATCAGGTAGGTAATAACAAAAATTTGAAAAAAAAACCGATAATTTGTTTAATTATTTTTAATTAACTTGAAGGGAACCTATGCATTTATCAAAAAATTACATAACAAAAAAAAATAACAGAAAATCCTCGTCAGAGCTGTTCATCTTAAAGCGTTTAAATTTGATGAGAAAGTTTGTAGATTTTTGCATATAAATAGAGAACAAATCTGATGTGTTAAAGTTAATTTATAATGGGTGTTTGTATAGATGTTGGCTGATATAGAAATAGAGGAAAAATTTGTCATCATGTGTCAAAGTCGACAGGTGCACTTATTGTTGCTTGACAATTATAATTACTTTTCGGCACTCAGTGCGGATAAGGCCTGTATCCGCACTGAGTGCGGAAAAGTGTAACTTTGAGCCCGGAAATGCGTGCGGAAAAGTACTACTTTGCGCACGCTCGTAGGAAAACAACTTTTCGATTGTCATTTTAGTTTCAAAACGACATTCTTTTAAGCACTGAGTGCGTGAAAGTTACTTTTAGGCACTCAGTGCGTAAAAGTGACTTTTGAATGCGTAAAAGTGACTTTTAGGTGCGTAAAAGTGATTTTTAAGCACTAGTGCCTAAAAGTGTCATTCATTGTTCAGAAATAAAAAAAACACACTAAACACAGATTTGAATTTTGATCTGTATTTATTATGAATATTAAAAATTAAATTATTGAATTGAACGTTTGGGCTACTCAAAACAGAACTTTTTGTTGTTACCTACTTTCCAGGATTTTAATTATTGATGTCGAATCTTGAAAAAAAATCGCATCAGGTGTCAAGCAAAAGCAGGTAACAAAGATTTTGGGCTTGATCGGCTTATTCACATGAAATAAAATTGTGTTTTTTTATTATAAAAGGCCAGTAGAAAAAATCTTGTATGCAATACGTTACGAAACGATGTCTTTTAGTCACTCGACGTGTTGTCCAACTCGGCTTTGCCTCGTTGGACAATTTTCACGTCGCGTGCCTAAAAGACGCTCATTTCGTAACTTATTGTATAAATAGCTATTACGCATTGCACCTGTACGAGGTAATCAGTGACTGTACATATTTTTAAAAGTTATCATGAATCGATAAATGGCAAAACCAATAAGGGACTTACCCTGAAACTGCGTGGGTTTTAAGCACTAAAAATAATCGATTCTGGTTTGATTGCCGGCAAAAATCGTTCCCTCTTTTCGGACAGCAACAGCACCTATCCTTGGCTATTGAATATCTGTCCTCCTTCCAGTCCCTTCAATCAAGAGCGCATGCTTGCTCTCTTTCACGGTACCGCGCGAGAGTCCATGGAAATGCCATTCTTACGCGCAATTAAGTATTGATATTTAAACTTTGAATTTAAGACATATACAGGGTGTCCCACGGTGGATGGCGTATTAGACGTTTATGGAGAACTAAAAAGCGGATCATTTTGAAAATTTGGCAAATGGAATAAACGACCATAATCTACACTTTAAAAATATTTTTGTTTATGCGGTGTTGCCGCTTCTACCCTAAACCAGTCGCACCATCGCTATTTTGAATGGAACACCCTGTATGTGATTGCATATTTGGATTCTACGTATAATTCTGAGCAGATTTCATGTGATATACCCTATACCTAAGCTCAACTGCTTTGGAAATATTGACAGTTGAAAATTGACTCTTTGCAACTTTGACAGGCTGTAAAACCTAAACGGTTAATTTTAGAGGAAAACCGATTTTACATTCTTATCTTAGATTTTTATAAACTATCATTTGACACCAATTTTGAATTTAACCGGAGATTAAATTTAATAGGAATTTTTAATCATGGATTAAATTCACAATTGGTGTCAAATGATAGTTTATAAAAATCTAAGATAGGAATGTGGAATCGGTTTTCCTCTAAAATTAACCGTTCAGGCTTTACAGCCTGTCAAAGTTGCAAAAAGTCAATTTTCAACTGTTAATATTTCCAAAACAGTTGAACCTAGGTATAGGGTATATCACATGAAATCTGATCAGAATTTTACGTAGAATCCAAATATGCAATCACATACAGGGTGTTCCATTTAAAATAGCGATGTTTCCACTGGTTTAGAGTAGAAGCGGCAACACCGCATAAACAAAAATATTTTTAAAATGTAGGTAATGGTCGTTTATTCCAGTTGCCAAATTTTCAAAATGATCCGCTTTTTAGTTCTCCATAAACGTCTAATACGCCATCCACCGTGGGACACCCTGTATACAAGTTGCGTTTAAATTACCCAAAATTACAATACATTAAAACGTAAGTCCCAAACAGCACTTATACGAAAAATTTATATTATTGGCACTTTCCATTGGCACTTTCCATAGGAACTTAATATGTTGGAGAGAGACAGAGAAGAGAATTTTGGTAGGAAAAACTGAAAAGTAAAAGATATATTTTTTCGAATAGAGGTTTTGGGATATCAGAAGCTGTTAAAATCTGAAATAAAAAACCAAGGGCTGAATTTAAAAAAATGAAGTTGATGATGGTGGCCCAAAGAAAAACGTCAGATTTTAAATATAAAAATGACACATCTTGTAGAGTAGAAAAAGCTGCTAGGATGAAATGACATTTATTTTGAAATATCTTCAAATAAGCTTAGAAAAAAATAAAATCGATTTTGCAAAATTTCGGGGTTTTCCGGATATCTGCGGTAGCTCTCGGATTTCCAAAAAATCAAAGCGCCATTTTAATGAGCACAAAATTGCGCAACTTTTTTTTAAATTTAAGCGACGTCGTATGACTCTCCTTATCTTGAACACATTGTATAAATAATTATATTATCATTCTCTTTTATTGTTTGGATGACTAAAAGTTGTTCCATTCAAGTAAATTGCATGAAATTTTACTGCAGGAATTCGAATTTCTGGGTAGGAAAAATCAGAACACTCACCAACTACACTAGATTGTCCATACTGCGCAGCTGCAATGAAAGGAGTCCGGCCTTCTTCGTCAACCACGTTAGGCTCAGCCCCGTGCTTGAGCAGCAACTTGGCACATTCGCTGTGTCCGTGTAGAGCAGCGATATGCAAAGGAGTGCGTAGTTTTTCGTCTTTCAAATGGACGATTTTGTCACCGAAGTGTGCCAGAAGAAGAGTAAGACACGCTTCAGAACCTGAAAAACTGAAGAAAACTGATAATTAGTAACTACATTTCAAAATTCTCCCAAGCTTATATTTCCTTGGAGATAAGGGTAGAAGTAGAAGGGACTGAAAGAAGACAAAACGTCAAATATGTATTCACAGAGTGAAATTAATAATAACCCTATAAAGTTTTCAATTATTGATGAATATATGATATATTCCAGCAGAATACTTTATACTCTGCCCGATGACCATTTGTATCTAAACGAGAGGTACTTTCTATTTCTTATCCTGTCTACATCAAATTTCAAAAGTTTATTCAAATAAAAAATAATACAGTTGTTTTAACTTCTTTTAAAGTGAAAAAAGGAGTCACAATTATAGTTTGTGAATTGTCAAGATGATAGCTGAAGTTATTTATAATATACTTATACATTTTATTTCTTACCAAACTTTAGCCCAGTTTGATGACAAATAGACATTTTTTTTTGCCACTGATACTGTGTTAATTATTTGAAATCAGAGTTCCTTACCAAGCACAATGTACTGGTGAATAAGAGTTTCCCTCCAGTTCCTCGAAAATATTCTTCGCAAGCAAATGTTCAACGCATTGATCGTGACCGTGATAACAGGCCCAATGCAACACAGTACAATCTTGATTATCTTTGCTAAGAATGTCGTCTTTGCTCATATAGTCCATAATCAGCAGAAGACAAGTCAAGTGTCCACAGGCTGCCGCTAGATGGAGAACCGTTTTGCCATTAACATCACGTGTTTTCACTTCGGCTTTGTTGGATAAAAGAAGTTGGACAACATCGTATTGACCGTTAACCACCTAAGGAGGAATAAAAATAATTTTTGACTAATTTGGATTACATGGAGTCCACAGCCGCTGTGAATTTTTGAAAGAAAGGAAATATGGGCTAAGTATAATTCATACTTTTACAAAGACAACATATCTAAACAAGAAAAGATGATAACGTGTTGCAATCCTATTTTATTTAGGTCTTTGTCACTTATTTATGATTGTTAAGTACTGTTCTATTAGACAGGTTTTTTTTTTCAGGAATGGTTTGACATACATTATTACAACACACAAACAAGTTATTAATATATTATTTACACACCAACTATCTGAAAATTCTCTTATATTGGGAAAACAGTATAAAATAAGCTTGCAGTTTGAAATTTATCATTGGTGTGTTTTTACAAAAACTCCTGTAAAATTACTTTATTTCACACTGTATTGTAAAAACACTCCTTTACGCACTTATTTTTAGTCCGGAAATAGCTATTTATACAATAAGTTACGAAATGAGCGTCTTTTAGGCACGCGACGTGAAAATTGTCCAACGAGGCAAAGCCGAGTTGGACAACACGTCGAGTGACTAAAAGACATCGTTTCGTAACGTATTGTATACAAGATTTTTTCTACTGGCATTTTATAATAAAAAAACACAATTTTATTTCATGTGAATAAGTCGATTACACCCAAAATCTTTGTTACCTGCTTTTACTTGACACCTGACACTTTTCATGCGATTTTCTTTTCAAAATTCGACATCAATAATTAAAATCCTAGAAAGTAGGTAATAACACAAACTTCTGTTTTGAGTAACCCAAACGTTCAATTCAGTAATTCCATTTTCAATATTCATAATAAATACAAAACAAAATTCAAATATGTGTTTGGTGTGTTTTTTATTTCTGAATAATGAATGACACTTTTAGGCACTAGTGCTTAAAAATTACTTTTACGCACTCGTAAGTCACTTTTACGCATTCAAAAGTCACTTTTACGCACTGAGTGCCTAAAAGTAACTTTCACGCACTCAGTGCCTAAAAGAATGTCGTTTCAAAACTGAAATGACAATCGAAAAGTTGCTATTATGAAACGTCAGTAGAAAAATGAACTTTTAAAATAAACTGGTACTTGCAAATTAAAAATACATTATTATTTCAAAACATAACTTTCAACCAAATGAAATAAGTGTACGTTATTTGTCCAGAAAAGCTTATACAGTATTTGTTTCAAAATTCTCCTCTGTCGCCTTGCCCGTAAACATCTAACTCATGCCATAAAAGTTTATTTTCGGAAATATGACCTAAACATCTATTTTTGAAGTCCTTTTGGGATCTTATTTAATAGTATTCGAATTTTGAGTTAATTGCCAATGCATTTCAACGAGGATTTCAATTGTATGGAAACTATTGTACAGATTGAGGATTTTCAATGGTGATTCATTCATTCAAAAATTAGATGCATTCGAGTTGTGGGTGGCTCATTATTATTGTAGTTCAATTGTCTGTTTTTAGTGTTCTTTGCTGTCTATTATTTGTTAATGTGAAAGAAATATATAGATTTCTTTGGTAAGTACTAACTGCTTTTTATTTTCATAGTAGTTCATAGTTTTCTTTTTCATCGAATATTGTAAGTTGATACAAACAAAATGTATTTGAAAATTATGAACAATAACTACCTAAATTGCCAGGAATATAAAAATATAAATGCATTCATATCGAAGAACTGGAGTATAGGTATGAAATGCCTTTTGCCAGATTAGTTAAATTTTGGTACCTACCTGACTTATTATTAATTATGATTTATTGGAAATGTAGGGAGTCAAAAAACTTATTTTATTCCAGAAAATGAGTTTCCGAAATCGGACAAGTTTGATACTTGAGTTGGCTTCCAAGAAGTTTCAAGAGTTATCGCCAGAGGATTATGATGATGATAATGAACCAGTTTTGAATCCTCTATCACCAGTGCCCATGGCAGATTTTGCTAGTAGTAGTTGCTGCGGAATCCAACCGAATGAGTTATCATACACACCTTTAGAAAACATGTTTCAAAACGATAGTTTGATGGAATCAGCTCCCATGCTTACATGCCAGCCACGAGAGTCTTTTTCACAAAATTGTTCCGGAAATACAGATATACCAGACGACCTTGTACCTGTCCAACCGGCAGAAGTTGCTCCAACACACCAATTTCTGATTCCAATAAAAACATCCTGTACAATTTCAAATAACTATATTTCCTACGCCCCAATTCAAACCGAAGATGATCCAAACGTTTCTATTATGATGAACCTAGATAATTTTGCGAGGGATGACATTATCCCGAATATCGTTGGTGGTAATGATGATTTGATTCAAACAGAAAATTGTGCCGCGCTGAAAACATTTGAATTAAATGGTACAGATACAATTACTGCTGATATTCAAGAAATGGAGGAAAGTAGTGATGAAGAGGATAACATGCCACTTAGCAAGTTGATTGGATCAGGAAAGATAATAAATATTGAGAAGTCAAATTATACGAAAAAAGGTACTATTAGCAAAAGGAAGAAACCAAAAACTACCGAAGAATTATATGAGGACAAAGAAAAGCGACAAAAATCTATAATAGAAAAGCACCAACTACGGCCTGGATGTAATACAAACAAATGCAGGAAAAAGTGTGTCTCAATTTTTTCAGAAACTGAACGAAGTGATATAAATAAGCACTTTTGGCAACTTACGAGTCAAGAAAGAAAAAGTTACATACTAAGTTCTTGTGACCGCTTGACAGTAAAAAAACGTCGTCATTGTGAAGACACTCCCAGAAAAAACAATACTTTTAAATATCACTTTAAAACAAAAAATGATGAGCGACGAGAAATATGTAAAGTTTTTTTTTTAACAACTTTAGGATTTCATAAAAACAATGATAGAATTGTTCATGACACACTTTCAAAAACTCCTAGAGGTCAATATCGTCCACTACCAAATATGCGCGGAAGGGCAAAAAATCAATACAAAATTGATGATACAGTGATCAATGAACATATAAAATCATTCAACCCAAGCATTTCGCACTATAGGCGTGAACATGCTCCTAATCGGAGGTACCTTCCGAGCGACATATAGATTTCTAGCATGCATGAAGATTTTGTTTCCAAACATCCAGATTTAAAAGTGTCATATGAAGCTTATAGAGTTAAAGTAAGAGCAAAGAACATTTCCTGAGAATGTTATCGAAGTTACGTTGCTTTAACTGAATCGTCTCTTAGAGATAATGTAAAAAAATTCTGGAAATTTGTTAAGAACAGAAAAACCAAAAATAATATACCTTCTGTAATGCGCTATGATGGTGTTACTAGTTCATCTAGAGTTGGGATTGTCAATTTGTTTGCTGAATACTTTTCCAAAACTTATAGTGATAGACTGTGTATTGCAGGACATTCTGACTTCTGGGCACATCAATCTGTCGGAATATAACATAACCCATCTCGTCTATCTATGAAAAACTATCCAAATTGGATATTAACAAGGGACCAGGACCTGATGGCCTCCCACCATCACTTATCAAACAGTGTAGCTTCTTGTTCTCTAGACCTCTTTTCCATATCTTCAACCTCTCTTTAAAAACCGGGACATTCCCAGCCTATTGGAAAACAAGCTTTATTACTCCCATATTAAAGTCTGGAGATAGTTCACAGGTTAATAACTATAGGTCCATCAGTATATAAAGTTGTATCCCTAAAGTGTTTGAGAGTCTTGTTTGTGATTACTTGTCTGCTAGTTTAAAAGGCTGTTTTATCGATCAACAATTTGGATTCATTTCTCATCGCTCCACAGAACTTAATCTTTTAACATTTACTGACTATCTCTTGGAATCCTTGGAGGAGGGTTATCAAGTTCATGCTGTGTACACTGATTTTGCAAAAGCTTTTGATCGGGTTAACCATAGAGTTTTGATTAATAAGTTGCAGAGTCTGGGAATTCAGGGTGTCCTTCTGGAATGGCTTTCCTCTTACCTATATGAAAGAACACAGATGGTACGTATTCAGGGATTCCAATCAATAGAAATTAAAGTACCATCGGGTGTACCCCAGGGTTCACATCTGGACCCTCTTCTTTTTAATTTATATGTAAATGATATTGCATCCTCTTTTGTCTTTGGCTCCTTCCTAATGTTTGCAGATGACTTAAAATTATACACAAGAATCAAGAATAATGCTGATTGCCTAGAACTGCAAGCCGACTTAGATCGTCTCAGCAACTGGTGTGAAATTAATGGTATGGAACTTAATGTTCAGAAGTGCCATCTGATGGTCTTCAGTCGTAGCGGGAATCCCACAAAACAAGTCTACACTATAAATGGTTGCCCTCTGGAATCTGTAAATCAAATCAAAGAGCTAGGTGTAGTCCTTGATTCCAACTTATCTTACATACCCCATATATCAATGGCAGTATCAAAATCACTTCAAATCCTAGGTTTTATTAAAAGGTGCGCTAAAGATTTTCTAAATGTAGCATCCATCAAAATATTATTCTGTTCTCTTGTGAAGCCTTATCTAGATTACTGTTCTTGTGTATGGTCCCCCCACTACAACGTCCATATTTAGGCTATTGAGAGAGTCCAACATAAATTCTTGAGATTTATTTCATTTAAGGAACGCCATGAAGTTGAAGATATCAATTACTCACGGGTTGAAAGTTCCCTAAAGGCCGTTTTACAGCTTGCAATTCTATCTGCAATATGACTTGAACGAGGGCATGCGCAGAAGTGAGTCAGCTGATTGATTTCTGCAAGATTCTTGAAACTTGAATGGCATTGCATGCAATCGGTTTGGTGCCATTTTTCTTGAAGGTTTTCGTGCAAGCTGGAGAATTTTTAGCAATTATGATGCTTAAATTTGCTGGTATTGCTTTCTTCTTTTTATATTCACTTATAATAACTTTTTTTATTTTTGGAAGATGCAAATATCAACAACATAACATTAAAAACATAAAAGTATGGTTAAGGTTAGAGAAAGAAACAAGTCAAATTGCAAGGTGTAAAACGACGTGCAAGAAATCTTGAATGCAATTTTTTTGCATGCAAAAAATGGCATTCAAGTTTTCTTGCAAGCTGTAAAACGGCCTTTAATATTACTACTCTTCAGATCAGATGCATACACAAGGATCTTACCATATTCTATAATCTACTGCACTCATACAGCTTTGGTCCAGAGCTACTGGCAAAAGTCAATATCCATGTCCCTTCTAGACAAACAAGGCTAAATCAGCCTTTCCAAATTGGTACTAACTACAGATATAATTCTTTTCTGTCAAGGTCGGCTAGATTTGCTAATCAGTGTTCTAACAGGGTGGACTGTTTTGATAATCAAAAAGTTTTTAAATCCCAGCTTAAGTCCTGTACTCTGTGATATTTTAATGTCCCAAAGAATAATTATAATTTAAGGAAAAAAAAAAGTTAATTTTATTCAAGTATTTTGTAGTTTTTACCTTATGTTTTATGTTAATTTAATGCTATATCTTTTTTATATGTTACTGTTTATTGTTTTCTTATGTTTTGATATTCTAGGTGATAGGTTAGGTTAAGATTCTCACTTGTTAATTATAATACTTGTCTTTTAATTGGGCAATAATTGCCCGTTGATAAATAAATAAATTAATTTTTTTTTGCAAAAATAGGCAACGAGGAATGTGAAATGTGCGAGGAAGCTAAACTAAACTAAGCGGCAGATGTAGTGGGACTGTTGGGAAAACCTTATGGTTTAGTTTAAATAATAATTATAAAATATAAGTTGATTTGACATTATTGTATTGGCAGTTGAAGAATGTGTGTTAAAAGTCAATGAATAGTAGTCAATGTCAATATAAAAAATGAGTATGTAATGCAGAAGATTTTTGTAAAAAGTTGTCCTAATAAAAGAAGTTCTTTGAAAATCCAGATCATTGCAGTTATTGAAATATAAAATAAAATGAAGTAATAATTATCAACAGGACACCCAAAAAATTGCCTAATTTTGACTTCCTATAACTTCGACATTTCTTTGCCGATCTTAGATTTTCAGGCAGTGTTACAAAGGGTCATTTTTGGTGTATGCGTCAGTGTCGTCGGATATTTTTTAAAAACATTCCTTCTCGTTATACGGGGTGTGAATATAAGGCGGCAAAAATTTCCATTTTTTGTCGAAGAACGTGAGGATAATGGGAGGTGCAATAAAGTTCTTTCTAATGGTGGGTGGATCACTAGGTCAACACCTCGGGTCGCCTTTGCCATTTTTTCGATACATTGCGTTGCTATGGAAATAATGGCCATTTTATGGAATTTCGTTTTTCTCTTGAAATTAGTGATTCTTTAATTGGACAATAACAGACTCCGTCTAAATAGGGAACAATCATATTTTTCAGAGTATTTTTTTCCTTATTGCTTATGTTTTCAAATATAAAATGTATATGTTTTTTTTTTGTTTTATGTCCTCATTAAAATTAAAAAATTATTTTAAATTTCAAATTATTTTCGTTGGCGCGAAAACGATTAGCTTCAAGATGGTGGAACTCGTGACGTCAACTGTCTGTAAACACATCGTTAAGGTCTATTCTCACAAGAGCCTCTGAAACTTTGCAAACTGTCCGAAAGAATCGCTTAGCTTGAACCTTCGCCTGCATTGAAAGCAGTTATTATGTGGTATTTCCGTATTAAGTGCTATATTGTGACATTTTGTGTGTCAAATAGTTCATCATATAGGCTATTGACTATATGTCGAAAAAAACGGGGGTAAAAGGAACTAATGCGTTAGTGGAATTTTATGAAATATATAAAACCACGGAGTGCTACCAGATATAGGGGTGCATTTTTAAGAGCGGGGTGACTTTGTCAGATTTTTGGGTTTTCGGCTATAACTCAAAAACTATGCATTTTTAGTGCATAAATACACAAAGGTTTTTTGTAGAGAATAAAATTTCCTATCGAAATGATATCTTGACAAATCCAAATACTTGTTTTTTCAACAAAATAAATCCGAAAAACAACTTAAAAAAAATATAAAAAAATTGAGGTTTTATTTTTTTTTTAATTTTTGCCTAATAACTTTTTTCTGAGTTGACCTAAGCATAGGCATTGCTTCATGAAAAACGAAGCCTATGTAATTCTCGGTAAAATGGCATCGGTTAGAAGTTCATACGATAAAAAATGGCCGAGATATAGACATTCAAACTTAGCAACTTTTCTTCGGTTTTTCAACTTTTTGCCTTCATATCGTGTTATTTTCTATTCTAGCATGCCAGATTAATTTTCGTTCAATAGCAAATTATTTTCCAATAATTTAGTGTTAATCTAAAATTCCTTTATGAAAAAAAAAAAGGGAAAAACTTATGATTTTGATGACTTTGTTCAAGCTGTCAGAACATCCAGAAAATCTAAAACCGACGTAAAGATGATGACTGATAACGACTTCTACTTATGGCAAGATTTCAAATCGCAGACAAAACTTAAACAAGATTTAAATTTCTCGCGCTTATCAGATATTGTGCAAATAAAAGCTACTCGAGGAAAGTATATTCTCCAGTACAAAACATCATTGATAGACAAGGAAGGCTTTAAAAACTTAGATTTTCTATGCAGAAAAGCTATGAAAGAATCTGGACCTTTGTTGGCACCAGTTGCTTCTTGTCCTAAGCCATGTGGTTTTTCAAAGTCCAAAAAAGAAAACTTGCTTAAAGCTCTCGAAGGTATTATTCCAGAGAACCGGAAGCAGTTTTGGGTGAATCTTCCAGAGTGCGATGATTAAAATTTATGTTCAATTTGCTTTTATGGTAATTTTCCATTTATTTTATATAAACAGTTTTTTTTTAAATTTTCCTATACTTTTATGTTAATTTTATGCAAACTTATATTTTGGTAATATATTTTTTCTAAATGCAAGTAAGTTTTTTCCATAAAATCTTCATAAAATAGTAAATACAAAAACCAAATTAAGTTTTAGCACATACTGTTCTCATTTTTAGCATCTGATACCAAATACCTCTAGGAAACTCTTAAGAAAAACGCGGTATATTCAATTTACCGATTTCATTCTTGGTGAAACTCCTCATAATAATAAGAATAAATGCGGTATGTAGATTTCTGGAAAAAGTATTAAATTTCATCAAATTAAAAAAATTTCTATAGAATTCTGGAGATATTTGAAACAAGAATCTACAATAAAAAATATTTAAATGTCATAAATGCGAAAGGGCCAAGCCAAAAACTAAAAGTGAATATTTAAGTTCACCACCTCATGAGCATACCGCGTTTATTCTTAGGAGGGCACTATACAGATTAGTTGTAGATGGGGGATGGGGCACATACAGATGTATCTAACATCTATAGTTTATTTTTTCCCCAAGATAGATTTTGGCATTGTCAACTTTGAAACATAAACAATGCCGCTAATGCCGCTTATTGGTCGCTATTGTAAAACTGATGTCAACCTGCAGAAACACCTCATTTCCCGACCAATCAGGGTCAAGCGTTATTGTTTATTTTTCAAAGTTTTCAATGTCAAAATCTATCTTGGGAAAAAATAAAGTGTAGGTGCCTCTATGAAAATATGTAGGACTTGATAAAGGGATTTAATGGCTACACATAACTATATTAATAATTTGTATTTGTGGTTAAATGAATAAATAAATAAATAAATAATAAAATAAACTTGATAAAACTCAAGTATAGATCATTCTCAGCAAATAAGGTCATTTACTTACCGCTCTAAATAAACAAGAATGTTCATCAGTATCAACAATATTTGGATCAGCCCCACATCTCAAAAGCACTTGAACACATTCTGTGTGATTTCCAGAAACTGCCAGCATAAGTGCTGTTCTCTGTTGTCTGTCCACCATATTAACCACACTCTGATCTTCGGTGTTGTGTAATAGAAAAGTAAGACATTGAAAATGTCCATTTTTGGCACTATAGTGTACAGCAGTCATCAGATTCACGTTATCACATAGAGACACTTTGGCACCACAGCGCAATAGGAAGTGAACGCATTGAATGTGGCCTTCTCTAGCTATCAGTATAAGAGGAGTCAAACCTACAGAAATTGGATTAAAAAAATAAAAAATATTGTACAATAAAAGTAATTCTTACCTTGGTCTGTTTGTATATTAACATCGGTGTATTTTGTTAACACTGACTTGAGTATCGCAACATTTCCTAATTTGGCCTAAAAATAACAAGAATATTTAGCGCTTTCCAAATTATTTACAAGCCGTAACTTACTGCTAGATGTAGTGGTGTGACATCGGGAGACCCTCCTTCCTTTTTGAACACAGCTTCTTCAGTACGATGTAAAAGTAGCTTAACTCCTCTAACATTGCCACAAGCAATAGCGTAATGAAGTGGAGAAAATCCTTAAAATAGATCGAATAAATAATAATCACTTGGTTTTATTTCAACCAAGTTACCTCTAACGTCCTTAATTTTCGGATCTGCCCTGTGATTAAGCAGATAATCAACACATTTAGACTCATGATCGTGTGCAGCAGCCAAATGTAATGGTGTACAACCTTCTATATCTCTAAGAATATTTATTTTTTACACACATAATGTGTCATGAACTAGTTTATTCTTACCTGTCATTAATAGGACTTCCGATTCCCACTAAAGTGAAGACACATTGAAAGTGCCCTTGTGCAGCTGCATAGTGCAATGGAAGACGCTCAAAATTGTCTTTTAATTTGAAATTGGCGCCGTTACTTGTTAGAAGATCGAGACACTCGATTGATCTAGGAAAATATTTACTATTTAGACTCTGTTTGCTTATCACGATTTAGTTATTTGTATTCATCGGTTACATTTAGAAAGTGGAGATATAATAAGGAGTCTAATTAGAAGCTAACGATGTTCATACTCCGAAACACTGAACGAGCTTCTGGTACATATCATTATGTATATCAAACACAGAAGATATGTTATTAGAATTTTTGCAAGTAATGGAAATGAGACTTTGTTACAGGACAAGACTAGGCTCTATGCTTAAAATCATAGAAGCGATTCATAATCCAGTTTTGATCTGAAGTTACAATGAATATAAGTGATATAAGATTGTAATTTTCGATAATTTTCAGTTTATTTTTCTTGAGGTCAGGTTAAATGTGTGGCATGCAAAATCCGAACAGTATTGCAATGCAGTTTGGGTTATTTATAAAACCATAATTAAATAATTGTTACAGTATTGAATTGTATCACTTAACTCACCCTTTATAAGCAGCACAATGAGCAGGCGTCCTACCGCTGTCGTCTCTTTCATTCAAGTTAACGCCAGTCTGCAAAAATTTCCTACAACACTCTACATAACCCGACAAACAGCACATATGTAAAGGTGTCCTGCCCTCATAACCTTTTTTAGTAGGACTAGCCCCGACACTCAATAAAGTATTTGCCAAAAGATCATGACCATATTGAGCGGCTATATGCAATGGAGTAGACCCATTTTTATCAGCGCAGTCAATCAAAGCTCCTCCATCAATGAGGCTTTTGCTTCTTGTAAAGCGACCGTGAATTGCTGTCATGTGTAATGGAGTTCTACCGTCATTGCTGCACTTGTTTATATCGACATTATTTGCCAAAAGAAAGGCAAGGCAGTATACGCCGTGTGTAGAGGCTGCAGCAACATGTAAAGGTGTTTGATTTCTGAAATTGACTGCTTCAATATCTGCACCGGCTTGGGTTAGCTCTTGACAGCAAGCCAAATGACCATTGAGGCAGGCGACATGTAGTGGAGTGTTTCCGTAGCTGTTTTGGATGTTTACTTCGGCTCCAGAGTTTAGCAGAAGTCTTATTACACTTTCTATGCCTAAAAATTTCAGTTAACAATTTTATTATTGATAAATTTTTGTTAAAAATACTGACCACTTGCAGCAGCTACATGCAATGGAGTGTATTGATTTCTGTCTTTAGCATTGACATCTGCTCCAAATCTCAGTAAAAGTTCTACAGTGTCGATATGGCCCATTTGGACTGCACAATGAATAGGCCTGAAATATTGTGCTTATGAATGGCTATTTAATTAAGTTATCGTGTAAAAATATATACAAATTAAAATTGACGTGTCCGAGAGGTAAGTCAGGAAAGTGTTGAGTTGAGAACAACAGGTCCAGAAAATTGTTTCTCATTTAGACCATGGCAACTTTGACAGTGAATATATTGAGAACTATTGTTTGCCCAGCGGATCTGAGTCTACGGAAGGAATTCGGACGTAAATGTGCCATATTGCCACGTTTAATTATAAAAAAGCGAAAATACTAGGCATGAAGTATAGTTAATTTGAAAATCCATTTTTTAATAACAAAATATTGATAATAATAATAAAACAACGCTAAATATTTTAACGTGGTTATTAGATCTATCCTTATTTTAATCCTGATTCCTTCAATTTGGTCTATTGTAAAAAATAAACATTTTCTAAAGATACCATCAGCTTTTGACAATTTGGCAAGCATCCGTCCTGGATGAACCTGATTGGTGGAGTTTTTGGCAGGATCGCAGTTGTCATGGGGAACCATAGGGTTGTCAATGAGCTAACGTCACCTTACATTTCGCTATTGGCTAGGGCTCACGTCATTTTATCCTCCCATCTTGGAATATCGATTTATATTGAAATATCCAGTGGCGGAGATTTGGTCATTGCTGATTTTCGTGTACGAGTTGCAATACGATAACACTTCCAAAAAGTTCCGCACGCAGCTGGGTATTTTATGAATGAAATCAGCCATTTTTTTTTACAACTGCATTCCCCTTACCGTTGCCCCGTAGACACAAAGTCGCTGGACAGACATTAATCATTCGATTTTGAAAAAAAAAACGTACTTGGGACGAGGATCAAAATATCTTTAAAATAAGGTACCACTCGACCCATCTTCCCTATCTAAAAATAAGGGGTGAAGGTGAAAGTCACCCACACAGTGCACCCTAGCGAAATACCGATGGAGTCAAAAGTTTCTCCGTTGAATACAAAATTGACGTGTCCGAGCGTTTTTTCTTAATCGACCTTAAATACCCTAAAACGCCTTTGTTCCAATGTTCGTGAAACACCTTGTATATTGGGAGGTTATCGAAGAACTTATTTATGAATCTTATTTAAATTAACAGACAACATCAAAAAATAGGTCCCAACATTCTAGATATTATACACTGTGCTTAGGGTGAGGTGAGAATGTGTCATCTTTATTCTAATTTTATTGATATTAAAATTGTCCTCATGTGTCTAATTATTTTTATTGTATAAAGCCCGTATTACATCTATGTATTTTTCCGTGTATTTATTCATGTAATTCAGGGTGCCAACATTATTTCGTTTTTCATAATGCTGATTTATGTAGCGTTTGAAGTTTTTTGGTTGTCACCCTGAACTACATGAATAAATACGCGGAAAAATACACACATGTAATACGGACATAATGCATTAATCAAAGATAATAAATCACAATAATTGTACACAAATAAACCAAAAAGTCAATTACCTGCAATCTTTTTTATCACAAGCATTCACAATGCAACCCCTCTCGATAAGAAGTTGAGCAACAAAAGTATTTCCATTGTAGGCGGCGTGATGCAGGGCAGTTCTTCCAGATCTATCCGTAACATTCGGATTTGGTACGAAATTCAGGAGTTTATCTACGCAGTTATAGGCGTCGTGTGCGGCTGCTATGTGTAGTGGGGTCTGCCATAATCTAGAAAAAAAGATTTGCTTAGAATAGCATGTTGTATTTTAGTAACAAAGTCCTGGCTACACTAGGACGTTCCTGATGCAATGGTAGGCATACCAAATTATTTTTCATTTCGAAAAGACATAGAAAACAGAAAAGGGGGTGGAGTTATAATTTATGTACGTGAAAGCTTTGCAGGTGTCAAACCCAAAGTAGCATTAAACCAGAGATTCCAACCGCCTGATGGTATTGATGCGTTTTTATTGGATATCACACTCACAACACTTAAACTCGCTTTAACATGCATATACAGACCACAAAACATACCTATAGAAACAAACAGACAACTTCTGGAGTACCTTAAACAAGTGGTCGAATTCTCGACCATCACTACAGTGTTCGGAGACTTTAATAATAGACAAAAAGACTGGAAAACTCTTTCACTAAACCAACAAAATCAGCCAGCACAAGAATTCCTACATTTTTATGTAGAACAATGCTAAACAGATAGGTAATAGATTTCAACACCAGATTTAGAAACGATCAACAATCACTTCTTGATTTATTACTGGTAAGCCATAGGAAATTATTCACACAAACTTACCCTTCAAATCCAATTATAGTCGCAGTGGTCCTGTTGTAGTGAACGCTGTAGCGCAGATAAACACAAAACCAAGTTCAACGAAGAAATTAGGAAATAGTTATTTTCCTAACAAGTGCGCAAAGTACACAGTACACAGTTATACGAACGACGCGAAGCGGAGTTCGGATACGTGTTTGCGTGCGGAAAAGACACTTTGCGCACGTGTTAGGAAGAAAATTTTTCCTACGAGCTTCATATCAGGTAGGTAATAACAAAAATTAAAAAAAAAAAAAAAACGATAATTTGTTTAATTATTTTTAATTAACTTGAAGGGAACCTATGCATTTATCAAAAAATTACATAACAAAAAAAAATAACAGAAAATCCTCGTCAGAGCTGTTCATCTTAAAGCGTTTAAATTTGATGAGAAAGTTTGTAGATTTTTGCATATAAATAGAGAACAAATCTGACAATGTGTCGAAGTTAATTTATATTTGGTGTTTGTATACCTAGATGTTGGTTGATATAGAAACAGAGGAAAAATTTGTCATCATGTGTCAAAGTCGACAGGTGCACTTATTGTTGCTTGACAATTATAATTACTTTTCGGCACTCAGTGCGGATAAGGCCTGTATCCGCACTGAGTGCGGAAAAGTGTAACTTTGAGACCGGAAATGCGTGCGGAAAAGTACTACTTTGCGCACGCTCGTAGGAAATAGTTATTTTCCTAACAAGTGCGCAAAGTGTTACTTTTCCGCACGCGAATACAGTTATACGAACGACGCGAAGCGGAGTTCGGATACGTGTTTGCGTGCGGAAAAGACACTTTGCGCACGTGTTAGGAACAAAATTTTTCCTACGAGCTTCATATCAGGTACGTAATAACAGAAATTTAAACAAAAAACGATAATTTGTTTAATTATTTTTAATTAACTTGAAGGGAACCTATGCATTTATCAAAAAATTACATAACAAAAAACAGAAAATCCTCGTCAGAGCTGTTCATCTTAAAGCGTTTAAATTTGATGAGAAAGTTTGTAGATTTTTGCATATAAATAGAGAACAAATCTGACAATGTGTCAAAGTTAATTTATAATTGGTGTTTGTATAGATGTTGGCTGATATAGAAATAGAGGAAAAATTTGTCATCATGTGTCAAAGTCGACAGGTGCACTTATTGTTGCTTGACAATTATAATTACTTTTCGGCACTCAGTGCGGATAAGGCCTGTATCCGCACTGAGTGCGGAAAAGTGTAACTTTGAGCCCGGAAATGCGTGCGGAAAAGTACTACTTTGCGCACGCTCGTAGGAAAACTAATTTTTCTACAAACGTCACTAAAAGTATAATTTTTAACGGATGCTGTCAGTGTCTAAAATGCCATTTTATGACACTGGTGTTAAAAGTGATTACTTTTAGCACTAGTGCTAAAAGTAATCACTTTTAGTGCGCTTATAGAAAAAATAGTGTATGATATTGGTGCTAAAACTGATTTTATTTTGTTCAAAGGAATGGAAGCCAATTTTTTTAAACAAAACCATTTGTGCATAGCGCCGAAGAAAGAAACCCTCACCCTTCGGGTTCGGGATTTTTACAGGCGCTATGCACTCATGATTTTGTTAAAAAATTGGCTTCAGATAAAATTTTCAAAAATTTCCGGAAATATTTTATGCACTAGTTATATTACTACTGGCAATTTTTTTTTGGAAATTAATTGTTTTAGTTCATAACTAAACCATATTGAAAATTTAAAATTATTTCTTATTAATATCTTTGGCACAAACATTTCTAAACAGTAATGAATTATTTTACAAGAACAATCAAGATCTAAATCAATGTTATTAATAAGCAGTTGGTCCCAATTTACATTAATAGAAGTTAGCATTCTTAAAATCATAGACTGGCTCTTCAAATTGCAGTGGTTTATAATTATTAACTTCAAGTATACTAACCAGAAGTGCTGGGTGATGATTATCACAAGACAAAAGAATATCACATGGACAAATCACATCTGTTTTATCATTATTACTAAACACTAGATCCAATAATACATTATTACAATATTTTTTTTATATTATTTAATTGATTACAATTGGCAAACAACATCCTGCTGACAAGGAGGTCGCTAGCAGCATTATTGCTATTGCATGCAGGTAGAACATTCTCTTCCTCTAAAATCTGGAGAACTGTGAACGTTCACTTCTTGAGCAAACCGTGTTCCTATTGTTGCTTTGTTTGTTGCAGCATATTTTTCAGTAGGTTATTTTGGGTTTCTCTATTCCTGGTAAGACTGGGGAATCTTGAGATTTTGGTACTTGTTCCAGAGGTTCCTCTTCTTTTGAATTTCTTTGAAGTGGTGACGGTTTATCCACGGTTTTTGAGGATTTATTCTAGTATTTCGCAAGGGAATACTTTGTTGAATGATGGTGTTTATATTTGCTATACATGTGTCCATGTTGTTTGGGAACTTCGTTTCAGATATTTTTTGGTTTATATTGTCGTAATTGGCCTTCCAAAAATGATATTTATTAAATGTAGCAGGTGAGGCGATATTTCTGTGCCTATTTCTTTTATAGTACTGCTAGTGATACCATCGATTCCGGGAGAAGTATTCGGTTTCAAGGAATCAATAATTTCTCCAATTTCTATGTTTGTGAAAGGTGTAATTAGAGATGCACCGAATAGTGGTTTGAATAACGAATATTCGGCCGGTCCTCGGCCTGGTTTTTTGGCTGAATATTCGGCCGAATATGCGGTTAATATGAATTGTTGGTTGCATAATTTCTTAGGCTTTTTCAATGTCATTGGGATTTCTTCTGTTTTGAAGGTTGGGTTGTTGGGTTAGTTTGGGGTTGGCATTGTTGGCAGTTGGCGATACCGATTTTATTTTCATTAATGTGAATAGACCTATCTATTTTTACCTGGTATGCGCGCGCAACACGAGGCAATGCATTTTCATTGGCTAGCTAGTACAGGTGTGAGGTGTTCGTTTTGCATACTGGGCATCCCATTGTCCTTGTTCATTGCTCGTGGTCTGACAAGAATAAAAGTACGGTTGATATTCAACTTGACAAAGCTTGACAAGTGACATTCAAAAGTTGTTTGAAATTTTCATTGACAAATACGTTGCACAACACGCGATCTTTCTCCTTCTCCTTTTATCCCGTCCAAATAGAAGGACGGATTGCTATACGTAAGTTTAACATAATTTGGTACGTTTTGCCTCGTCTTGCGCAATGAGCGTTCTGTGTCTTTTTTTATTTAATGAAGTTTTCGTATTATTACCTCTTTGTCTGGTAAAATAGATAGGTCTATTCCTGTGGCGACTTGTGTGCCTTTGTGTGTTTTTGAATAATTGCCAAATATTTGCCGAATATTCGCCGAATACCTTATCGCTGCTGGCCAAATAACGAATATTCGGCATTTACTCAAAAGTGGCCGAATATTCGGCAAACCGAATACTCGGTGCATCCCTAGGTGTAATAAACATGGAGTTTTGATTGCGCCTCTTAGTTGTGTCCTGTTCGAGCTCTACTTGATTGTTATTTTTTTTAATGCCAAATTCTTACCAACTGATAGGTAATGTTCATTAAAAGCAGTTACTATTTCTTGCTTTTCTCTAAGTAATTTATTGTCTCTATTTCTAACCTCTTTGATATCAATTGTTTTAACTGAATTTTTATTATAATATTCGTTAATTGATTGCCAAACTTTTTAACTGTCATTCTTATTTTGAGTTATAATACATATTTTTGGAATTGTGGATAAGTGTATTGATTTTATTTCGATAGATCTTATAGTTATTAGGCGATATTTATAAGTGAGGTTATGTGAAGTGTCAACAGGCCGAAAAATTCCGGGAATTAAAAAGTCTCAAAAGTGGATGAAAACAATCTCAAAACTGTTGTGAGAGAATGTTTAAATGAAGTGCTGGAGCCCTTTAAAAAAGGCATCGAACGAGATATGCAGGAAATAACAAAATCAGTGCAATATATGTCAGACTCCTTTGAGGAACAAAGAAAGTCTTTTGAAGAAGCCCTTGCTGAAATTAAACTCCTGCGGGATGAAAATACCAACCTCAAGCAAAAAGTGGAACTCCTAGAGAGCAAATTCGAGGAAATGGAGCAAAAAGATAAGCTGAACAACATTGTTGTTGTGGGGGTCTCAGAACAAAGTGACCCTCACGCACAACAAACTGTGGAAAAAATTTTGCACAAGATGCAGGTGCCCCTAAAAAATGGTGAAATAAAGGAGAGTTTCAGACTGAATAAAAGCGGCAAAGGACCAATCTTGGTGAAATTTGATAATTACCAGATAAAGAAGCAACTATTTACACGGATAGGACAAATTAAGGGGACTACAGTGAAGAAATGCGACCTGGAGGGAAACGATCAAAGACTGTTTTTCAATGACGATCTCACACTCAAAAATCGCACACTATTCAAGAAGGCTAGGGAACTGAAACAATCAAAAAATTTCAAAGCAGCATATTGTATGAATGGACACATTTACATCAAAAAGAATGATGTTGATCGACCCATTAAAATAGTGAGTGAAAAAGACCTTCTTTGTTTGTTGAAACAAATATCTACTAAGACTATAATACAGAAGAGTCAAAGAACTAAAAATTTAACATTCATAGATCTAAATAATGTCTGTGATGAGTATAAGGCTCGTGAAACGACTATTTGTGATACTTTGTCTCAATTAACCACATTTGACAATAACAACAGAGACATTAATATAATCCATGTAAATGTGAGAAGCATTTATAAAAATTTTGATAATTTTTCAGTATTTCTGGAGTCTACTGGTAAGATGTTTGATATCATAGTTATGACAGAAACCCATATTGTTCATGATAAAAATAATTTTAACATTCCTGGATACTCTGTATTCTGGAATGAAAGCACCATAAATCAGTTTGATGGATGTATGATATATGTAAGACAGCAATATTTCCAGAGTTGCAGCATCCTAGAATCAAACAATCTAAAATGTCTACATGTTTCACTATACAAAAACAATAATCCTATTAACATTTTGGTACTCTATAGATCACCAGCAACAGATATGGATGGTTTTGTGAATGATCTAGGTAACATTTTGGATACTACTTTATCCGATACTAAACAAATATATGTTCTGATAGGGGATTTAAATATCAACTTACTCGATACAGCATCTCCAACAGTAAATAACTACATAACTATGCTAAACTCATATGGATTTTTGAGCATGATTAATAAACCAACTCGTGTACAACATCAGAGTGCTACATGTATTGACCATTGCTTTGTAAAATACAACAATACAATGTACGATAATCTAAATCCAGTTATATTGAAGAGAGATTTCACTGATCACTACCCCATTCTGTTGAATATTAAGCTTAATACAATTAGTAGATCTGAAACCTCTCAAAATAGACCTGTATTTCGAAAAATTAATTTTAGAAATTTAAAACAAAAATTGTCTGTTGAAAGTTGGAAGGATGTGCTTGAGAGTACTGATGCTGACTCATGAACAGAAGCATTCATTGATCTCATACAGAAATATGTACAAATGTGTAGCACTATGACTCATGTTACAAATAAACAAATAAGGCTGAAACCCTGGATCACAAGTGGATTCTGAATTTCCATACGTAAAAGAGACAAACTGAAAAAATTATGCACTTTAAATCCAAATAATGTTGAAACATTAAATACTTACCGGCGATACAGAACTAACTTATCTAAACTAATTAAAAAATCTAAATATAACTATTATAAAGCAAAAATTAATCAAAACTCGACAGACTCAAGAAAAATTTGGAAAATAATAAGAGAAGCCACAAATGACTCAAATGTTAAATCAGATATAGGTGCAATTTATAATGATCAAAATATTGAGGTCACTGATAGGAAATTGATGGCAAATGAGTTCAATAAATACTTTAGCAATGTTGGTCAAAAACTAGCACAAAAAATCAACCCACCATCTTGTGAGCCAGGGTCCCAGCAAAGAGTAAGTAATCCGGAATCTTTCTTTTTGTCACCAGTCAGAGACCATGAACTTCTGGAGCAGATAAAAAACCTTAAGTGTGGTGTCTCTTGTGGAGAAGATGGCATCACATCGGAGGTGATAAAGTATAATCAGGAATATTTACTGCGACCCCTAGAGCACATTATAAATGTCATTTTTGGTTCGGGAGTGTATCCAACTGTCCTTAAAGAAGCCCAAATTACTCCCCTTTATAAAGGGGGTGACAAGAAAATGACAACTAACTATAGACCAATTGCACTAATAAGCACTGTTAGTAAAGTAATGGAAAAATTCATTAAACATAAATTGATGATATTCTTAAATAAACATAATCTATTATCACAGAACCAGTTTGCTTTTAAAAATAACATCAGCACAGAGAATGCATTGTGCAAAGTGACAGAACAGATTATAAAGGGTTTGGATAACAGGGAAAGGGTTGCTGTCATATTTCTGGACTTGGCAAAGGCCTTCGACACGGTGGCGCACGAAGTTCTATTAAACAGATTACATGATATGGGTATAAGAGGCTTAGCTAATGATCTATTTAAGACATACTTAACTGATAGAACCCAAAAAGTTAAAATTGGGAATGTAAGAAGTGATTCTGTAAAGATGGGAGTTGGTGTACCGCAGGGAACTGTGCTGGGACCTTTGTTATTTAGCATATATATAAATGGTATTTTCTCTGTATTAACTGAGGGAGGGGTTTTCTGTTTTGCAGATGATAGTGTTATTATAGTGAAAGGAAATACATGGCAATCAACTATTAGGAAAGCGGAACTAGCAATAACAAACATAAAGAGATGGTTAGATTTTAGCTTGTTATCACTTAACATTGATAAAACTCACTTCATGACCTTCACTCTAACTCAGGCAACCCTTCCGGAAGTTCAAGAACTCAAGGTTCATGATTCTGTTTGTGACATGCTCACATGCAAGCCTTAAGCTGCACATGTCAGTCCACAATCAAAAGAAAAGACAGTCTGAAGTATCTGGGGGTATTCATGGATGAAAAATTAACTTGGAAAACACACATAGAATACGTAACTTCTAAATTAAGAAAGCTGATTTATAAATTCTACAAGCTACGAAACATATTACCATTTAAAACTCTTAAAACCATATACGTGTCGTTAATTGAATCAATTTTAAATTATGGTATTGTTGTCTGGGGAAATGCCCGAAAGAATATTATATCAGCCCTAAATGTAGCTCAAAAATATGTAATTAAAATCATGTATTTTAAAAATAGAAGATATCCCTCCGATTTATTATTCCATGAGTGCAAACTACTGACTTTAAACCAACTATATATGCTAGCGGCAATTCGTTTTATGCTAAAAACAAATTATTATAAACAGGAGATTACCCATCAACTCAATACTAGAAATGCAATTCGTCAGAATGTGACCACTTCAGCCATACAGAGACACCTTTACTTTACTGGTCCAAAACTTTATAATATTTTACCTCCTTGCTTGAGAACAAGCAAGTACTGTCAGGTTACGCATAGGATTAGGAAATGGATAGTGGATAGTGGAGTAACTATTGATGGTTTTAATTAGATTTAACTTTAATTTATTTTTATTTAATTTTGTTGAATTTTGTTAAATTTTATCAAATCTGTTAAATTAATTCTATGTTATTAGATAATTATTAACCTTACCAGTGATATTATTATATATATTTAAGTTAAGGCAATAAGTATTAACATCTGCACACACAGATTTTATAATCCATTGTGCAGTTCCAAGTCATTTGTACCTAATTATTGTACCTGAGTATTGAATAAATTATTATTATTATTATTATTTTTGTTTCATCCTGTTTGTATTTTTTATATAAATGATCCCTGATTTTTATTGATGCCACTATTGCCTAAATTTCAATCTTAATTTTGTGTAACCAGTATAATCTCTATGCTGTATTTTAGGGCTGAATTATTTTTGTTTGTTGAAAATTTAATTAATATGGGATAGTGATCTGTTATCTCAGAATAAAGTATAACTGGCATCAAAGTGTCATAATTTACAGAACTACTTTCGAAAAAAATGTGATCAATACAAGTTTTGGAATTTATATCTACTCTTGTATAGGCATTAATGGTGGATTTGAACCCGGCTGCGTATAATACATCTAGGTTTTTTTGTGATTCTTCAGAGCATTCTAACAAGTTAATGTTCATATCGCCCACTAATATTTTAGATACCTCCAGAAGTCAGCAAACTACCATACTGTGAATGCCTTAAAATATTCAGACTAAGTACATTAAGAGAAAGGTGAGGGAGAGATGATCTCATTGAAACCTTCAAAGTACTCATGGGTAGGGATGTACCGGAATTCCGGCGGTACCACTAAATCCGGCCGGAATTTTCGAAAATTTTAAAATAGGTTAAATAATAAATTTATAAGCGGAAAGCAAGAAGAATACTCACAACTTTATTAAAATTAAAGTTGTAAACCATAACAATATTTTTTTTAAACATAAACATTAAATTCAGGTATGGATTTCAAAAAACTTCCATACTTTTGACATTTTTAACTTAGCTGGATACACAGGAACACAAAACAACTGCAACTACACTGGACTGAAAATCGTTTAAAGTCGGCTACACACGGTTCGACAGGCCTGTCAGTTCGAACTGAACAGTTCACCTGAAGGCCGGTCGCCGGATGGACTGATGACCCTCCAAATGTTCAGGCGAATCTCAAAAATATTCTTTAATCATCATGGCCTCTACTGACGATGGCGCGTTTTCAGCACTTTTTGGTTTAGTAGTTGCTCTCGGTAAAAAAAAACCGAAAGAGAAACGTACAATAATATGGTATAAAGATTAGTTGAGAAAAAGGCGAGTATTCTCTCATGAGTCTCATGTGAATTTGCTGAATGAATTGAAGTCGGCTCTTAATGATTGGCACAATTATCACGTATGGATGAAGATACATATCTTCAGCATTTATCATTTGTAGCGCCCTAGATAGAAAGAAAAAATACTATAATGAGAGAAAAAATGCCACATCACGAAAGGCCGACAGGCTGACCCTGCCATATACACGTTCAGACTTGCCATTGAATTTGTCAGGACGGCCGGATGAACGAACATATTTCTGATTTTTCTCCGGCCACCCGAACAGTCTTAACTGACAGATCGACCGGAATATATACACGTTCACGCGACCGGCCTTCAGTCGGACTGTTAAGTTCGAACTGCCAGGCCTGCCGGACCGTGTGTAGCCGGCTTAAGTTTTACGTGCACAAGCGTTCGAGTCAGATGTCTGTGGTCCCTATTCTAGAGACAGGGGAGAAACGTTCTCATGAGAACGAAGGTTCTGTCTTCGTCACCCATATTCATATTTCCATAACACTAACAAAGACAGAGCAATCGTTCTCATGAGAACGCTATTCCCCGGTTTTGCCAAACTCAAACATAACCAAACTTTAGCCGCTTTCTTTTTTTCCATCGAGCTATTCTCCATTATGAGTAAGTCATCTTGATTTCCTATGTACTAGAAAGAGATAGACTGCTCATCTGTAGGTTCGCCGGTAAAAAAAGAATGCGCCCTTTCAAATTATTATTAAATTGCAGAAAACTGTCGATCAGGCCGGAATTCCGGCGGTCCGGTTCGGTTAGGAGCCGGAATTCCCGTTCCGGCCGGATCGGCCAAATACCTGATCCGGTACATCCCTACATGGGTTATTTCAGCCCAAAAATCGATCTGGAACTCTTCCAAATTTCCCATACACGAGAACTATGCTCAAAGAAACTCAACAAAGAAAGATCTGCTCTGCTTTTGAGAAAGAACTTTTTGAGCAATAGAGTTGTATACAGATATACGCCTTCAAGAACGCACTGGATAACTTAATCAATCAATAATCAACTTACCCACTACATGTTACCTTAATCCCTAATGCCTAAATATCGCCACTGAACTCACACATACAGAGAAAAAACATTATACAGGGTGTTCATTTTAAAACTTACCACCCCTATTATCTCAGAGTTGATTTTTTTTTTTTTAAATCCTGAAAAAGTTTTTATGCAAAATTCACCTCCCCCCATCAACCCACCAGCCACCAAAGCCATCTCCTAGAAAATCTTAAATGAGAAGGGGGCTCAAGTGATATATCATTTTGAAGGGTTTTTAATTCCATACATTTTGGTACTAATTTCAATCCCTAAGTTCAACTGTTTTGGAAATATTGACAGTTGAAAATTGACTTTTGTGCTACTTTGACTGGCTGTAAAACCTAAACGGTTAATTTTTGAGGAAAACTGATCTCACATTTTTATCTTAGATTTTCATTAGCTATTATTTGACACCAAGTTTGAATTTAACCGGAGATTATAGGCGATTTTCAGCCTGGAATGATTATTTATCGGTAAATACCGTGGTTATTCTTTTGGTTGACAACTTTGACAGCCAGGTGTGACGTCACAGCCCCCCACCACTCAAGAATCATAACCCAAGGAACTGACCGCTGAAATGATTTGGTTATAGCAGTGTAGGATTATGTTTATTATTCCTATTTGTTTTTTTCGTTTCAACAATGGTTTGTTGTACATACTAGCGATCTTCCAAAGCAGGTTCGGTTTTGCTCCATCAATCTCTATGCCGATGACACGCAGCTCCTGTTAGGTTTTGCTCCTCAGGATGCCTGTGTGTGTATGCAGAGAATAAATGACGACTTAGACTCGATATTTATATGGTCAAGTCAACATGGGTTGGATCTAAATGCTAGTAAGAGACATATATGATTATGGGCTCTAATGCCGTCAGAAGTCAATTTTTGCGTTTTAATTTCACTACACTGCACATAAACGGTACTACTCTACCTAACTCAGAATCAGCAAGAAATCTGGATGTGACTTTCGACGAAAGTCTTAACTTTCAGGTGCACGTCAACAAAAAATTGTCATGTGTTTATGCTGTACTTAAGAGTTTGTACCCGTTTAAGGATAATTTACCTCGCAACATTAAATTGATGTTAGTGGAGACTCTTATTTGGTCACAGTTGGACTATTGCAATGTTGTCTTCTATAACTACCTGAATGTTGAATTTAAAAACAAAATTCAGTTAGCTCAAAATGCTTGGATGAGATTTATTTTTAGCATTAGAAAATTTGACCATATTACGCCAACCTATGTAGAGAATAAGATACTAAAATATGAACAGCGAGCAGCCTTGCACTTTGGTCAATTCGTTTATAAAATTTTTCAATCTGGTTACCCATCCTATCTCTCAGAGTATCTTATAGTAAGACAAGACCTACACAGTCGCTGTCTGAGAAACATTATACAATTTCAAATACCACGGCACATAACCGAAGGTTTTAAAAACTCATTTTCTTACCGAGCGGTACAACTACTTAATACAGAGGTGTATGAATTTATGATTTCAGGTTCACTGGTAAACTTTAAAAAAAAGTACAAGGCTTCTCTGCTGGAATTAATAGTGTAGCTTAGAATAGGCATTGAATTCTGTATTTATTTATTTTTTCGGGTAGCATGGAGGAACACATTACGTGAATGTTACCTTTTATGTAATTTCTTTTGAGGCATAATAAACGTTATTATTATTATTATATGTTGTTTAGGTACAAAAAATTGAGCGGAATCTCTCGTTAGTCCCGTTTATCAAACAGATTTTCTTTGGGGATGATCTAAACCTCGATCTAAACATGGTGAGTTGCAGTGAGTGAGTGAGTGTATACTTCTTCCATTGTGCTAGGCCACAACAAAACTGCAAAATCACAAAACACCAATACCAATTCCCAAAATAATAATAATAACATCAAAAAGCTGTAACCAAAAGATTAACCCAAGTCCAAAGCTGGGTTATAATCGGTTATAAGTGGTAAATACCAAAAGCAAATCAGCTGGATATGTGACATCACAACTTCCCCTACTTTGGTTAAAACCGCGACGGCGGAAATGCATTGGTTATAACCAAATAATAATCATTCCAGGCTGAAAATCGCCTTATATTTTTGAGCGGAATTTTTGATCATGCATTAACTTTAAACTCATTGTTCGCTGCACTAGCCAAAACTCAAAGAGAAGATCCTAGGAAACATTTTTTTACACATACATAAGATATAACCTTCTTGAACTTTAAACTATTTTTAAATGTAGGACTGCTCGCTCCTTTTGTTTGCCACATTTCAAAGATAAAATCCACCAAAACAAATAATTATTTAGCCATCCTATTTTTAGAACCAAACCCCGAACCAAATATTTCACACTAAGTAATTTGCACATTTTTATATGAGAACTGGCTAACTTTAACGTTTAGCATTTAGAATGCAGCTGGAAAGAAACTAAAGAGTATTGCACTAAAGTGTTCAATATTTTTTTCCAATTTTTGAGGCAAAACTAATTTTTACCTGTCTCTAGCACAAACATCAGCCTGATACTTCAACAGTACATTAACAGTATCGTCAGAATTAACAGCACAAGCCCTATGTAAAGGTGTAACCCATTTGCCATCTTTTGCATTCACTCTGGCCCCATTGTCGAGCAAAATTTGAGCTATCTGAGAGTCTCCTTTAAAGGCTGCGGCGTGCAACGGTGTCCGCTTTTCGCAGTCTAGAAAAAAAGAAGGGGTTCTTTGGCACTGCAATTGAAAATATTTGGATAATCAGTTACCAGTGCAATTGACATATTCTGGATGGACCATAAGATCTTCCACTTCGTCCAACGCCCCGGAAAATATCGCCTGAGTAATGAGGGGCTGAAATTGGACATAAAGTTGTTAAAAAAGGGGCCCCCAGAAAGGCATAACCTCAAATATGATTATTACCTGATCCTCTAGCTGCAATATAACCATTTTTATTTTTCTAGTTGTGCGTTATGATCACGGTAGTGCGAAAATAGATTAATCTATTGCATTATTTATCAAAATAAGAATCTTTTCAAATAACTTTTCTTTACTTTTGCAACGAATGTCAACTGGTTTTCACCTTCACTCCCCCAGCACACTTTTCAGTTTTCTCAACTGTTTTGAATTTTTTTTGGTGGTGACTCATTTGACAGGTAAACAAAGCAAAGGATATTTTTCATTAGTGAAACAGGGATAGCCAAAAAAACTAGGGAGTGGGAGTAGTATGGACAATTTCATTCAACTACCGATGGTAGCACGGATGGTTGGTTGTTGGTTGTGGTTGGGATGTGGTGAATGTTGTGAACTGTGAACAAACATGACGAATAAAGCGAAAGCGCTAAACACACTGGGTGGTGCGATAGTGCGATCACGGCCGTAATCTCGGCGCAGGCGCTGCCAAACGTTGCTGAAGAGAAGAATAATATAATGAACCGTTTCACATTAGGCAATTTTTGGCGAGGATATTCAAGCCATAGTCTGATTATGCTGGGTTATGTGATGTGTCTATAGTTGTATTCCTTTCAAGAGCTTAAAACACTAGAGCTACTTGCTCCGGTGTTATTCGACCCCGATTTGAAAGGAACAGATGCGCTGGATTTCATGCATTTATTAAATGGTTCGAGTCGGGCTTGAGCACTCATGTGCAACAAACACTTTTCGAGAGGAATAGGCGCGTAACGCCCCGGAGCTGTTCCGGAGCTCTTCCTAGGTGTGAAAGGAATACAACTAATTGTGTCATACCCCCTAACTCCCTTACCATCAAATTCTGGGCCTGCGAGTGACGTCACTATCAGCAGCTTATAGTGCTGATGTCACCCACAGACCTCAATGGAATGCTTGCTATTCAGGCTGTCAACTTTAAATGTAGAAAAAGTTATTTTCAGTCTGTTCTCACAATGGTTCTCACAGAAGAACTAAGTCTAATTGATCCTCGAGTACAGGGCCGTAGCGATATGACTATCCCTAGGGGGGGAGACTGAGATCCGGCCATCCGGCGCCCCCTAAGCGCCGCGAAGGTAATTCAAAAGCGAAAAAAGAAATAACTTTTTTGCAACCTTGACAGGCTATAAAACCTAAACGGTCAATTTTAGACTTGAGAAGAAAACCGATCTGACATTCGGAAATTCCTTACAGCCTGGCAAATTTGCAAAAAAGTCAAGTTTCAATTAACAATATTACCAAAACAGTTGCAATTAAATACAGGAATGGGTATAGGGTATATCACATGAGATCTGCTCAGAATTTTACCACAGCATATATGCACAAAAACAACAGAGGTTAACTCTCACGCGCATCTCTTCTGCGCACGCCGCCATTTGAGGATACAAAGCTCGAGTTAGCCTGCGATTCTTTTTGTATATGCTGTGATTTTACGTTGAATCCGAATATTCAAGAATATACAGGGTATTCCATTCAAAATAAAGAAGTTGAACCACGACCAGCTTTTCTGGAACACCCTTTATATGCGAAAGTAAGTTTTTAAAAAAAATAAGTTTCAACCATAAAACTTTTATTTGGGACATTTCTTTCTAAAATGTCAAATCAAAAAGCTGAGTCCGTGACTGGGTTCGGTAATTGCATCTGCGAGCAAGAAGAGCGAATTTTGACGGACGTCACGTGATTTCTTATTCACCACTTATCTTTTTTAACGTGTCAAATCACGTGACATTTGTCAAATTTTGCTCATTTTGCTCGCAGCAATTTCAATTACCGAACTTAGCCGGTGACTCATCGAGTTTCCGTTTTGATGAAACTTTTGACTGATGGGACGTGTTCACAATAGAAATGATACTCTTGACTAGGGTGTGTTCACAATAGCCGACAGGGCATGCTCTGGCCGCACTGCAGCGTCTGGTTGCATGCTGAATTAGCATAAAAATATTATTCTTTCTAAATCATCATAATAGTTTTAAAATAGTATTTAATTACCTACTCAAAAACTTGCCTTTTGGTTAAATTTTTTTTTGTTAGAACTTTACCTATTTTGGCGCCCCTGTGCCAGCTACGCCCTGGGGGGGAGGCTACCCCGTCTCCCCCCCTGTTCGCTACACCCCTGCTCGAGTATCCCAGAATTTGATGGTAAGGGAGTATGATAAAAATGACACATCACCTAACCAATTCCCAAAAGATTCTGCTTGATTATCCTCGCGAAAAATTGCCTATTAGGCAATTCAAACTACGTGACATTCAAGATGGCGTGGCGGCCACACATGGGCCAAAAAACACAAAAAAATATCTAGTTTCTGCCCCGAATTAATAGTTTAGGTACCTAGTCAACAAATATTTTATTAAATAATGAAAATCAAAGTTGTAAGCAAAACTGTATGCAAAATAATTTAAAATACGCATAAAAACATATTCAAAACAAACTTGTTTGGCCGCCACGTCACATTGAATTTTCCTTTTTGACAGATGGATTGAATTGCCTAATTGGCACGATCAAATTTTTGAGAACAGGCGGCCGTTCCATTGTGGCATTGGTGGCAAGATTCAACTTGTCGAGTTTGACGGCGGGATCGCGACGCAATAGATAAACTGCGTTTTTTTTTTAAAAGATAAAAGTCAAATTGACATTATGTTGGCAATACAAATTGTCAATGCTTTCAAAATTTTTATGTAGAAAAGGTTTGTGTTGCCAACATAGTTACTAAATTTTTGACTTGGGGAATTATCTTTAAAAAAAACAAACAGACTTTAAAGTTTTTTTTTTAAAAGATAGAAGTCAAAATATTTTTATGTTGGCAATACAATGTAAATTGTCAATGCTTTCAACTGTTCATTGTTCATGTAGTCATCTTTCCTCCTACTCAATGAAACGGTTTAAAACCATTGATATTTACCGCCAAAATTCAAAGCACTCCAAGTTCACTCGCGCCCTCTACAAAATTTTGGGGAAATTAACTGGATATTTGCTGCCATTGACATGAAAGTGTCCATTCTTAACTCACGATCTGCAAGGAAGATTCGAGTAACGACTATAAATTCGAACCTTAAAGTCAAATATAGACGGAATCCCTACAGAATCGTGAATAGAAACCAAAAATGAAATAATAATATAGGGATTCACCAAAATGGTGCACCGTCTCGGATGGGGTGATTATGATTCACTCATAGAATAAGCAGGTTTATAGTGGAGATAGAATGGACAGTCGCGTTATACGGGTCGAACAACCATTTGTGGTGCCATCTATTGTCTATTATGAAAAGAGCTCATCCCATTGTAGCAGCTTGTAGAGCAGTTTCCTTCTAATTTTTTTAGATTTGCTTTTTATTTATTTTATGATAAAGACACAATTTGATACAAATTTAACAAATAATGATTTATTACAAAGAAATAAGAAAGTTATGTTGGAGTTTCGCAACTTGTCAACAAAGTCAACACTAACACAGAATTGAATAACAATTAATAGTCTTCACACTAAACATAACACTGTGAAAGTCCACAAATTCACACAGATAACGCTCTATTAAAAATACGAATCACTTTTTCAACAAACAGCAACAACAACAAGAAGCACAACGTTTTCCAGTTCATCTTCATCGTTTTGTCATCATCATAGAATAAGGTTCAAGTGGGGATATAGAATGGTAACTCCCATGTTACAAAAAAAGTTTATATATGTGGCGCCCCTATATAGGCTTGGGTCAAAGTAAAATGATTTTGGCGGGATATTTGAATTTGAAACTTTGTTTATGGATTACCTTTTTGGCCTTGAAACTAAAAATTGGTTGACAACCGACCTACCAGTATGACAGCTGATAACGCCAATTAGGCAATTCAAACCACGTGACATTCAAGATGGCGTGGCGGCCACACATGGGCCAAAAACACAAAAAAATATCTAGTTTCTGCCCGAACTAATAGTTTAAGTACCTGGTCAACAAATATTTTATTAAATAATGAAAATCAAAGTTGTAAGCAAAACTCTATGTAAAATAATTTAAAATACGCATAAAAACATATCCAAAACAAACTTGCTTGGCCGCCACGCCACATTGAATTTTCCTGTTTGACAGATGGATTGAATTGCCTAATATCCAAAGGCATTCACTAAAATCGATTACCAGCGATACAGTGACTCTATTACCCACAGTGGCGACAATTGCTGGCTTATTTTTGATTGGTTCTAAAATCCCATATATTTATATTGAAAACGCGGCCATCTTGTTCCCACCTATTTCTTATTTCAAATATGAATATATGGGATTTGGGTGAACATCCATCATAAAACATGGAAAACAACGTATTTGATGGACCTAATAATAGTCATCAAATACGTCAATTTCAATTTTTTTATGATAGATGTCCATTTAAATCCTATATATTAATATTTAAAAGTAACAAGAGGTTGGGAATAAAATGGCGGCGGGACCTCTATTGTCGCTACTGTATGTAAAGGTTTATTTAGCCACTGTAACCAGCGATGAACATGCGCGCCCTCTGAGCGGCTTGGGGCACATTAAAAGTGGGCAGGATCGTTTAATACGAGTGCGCGTACCATGGTCATCATTTGTCATTTCATGAGTTCATGTTATAATTTAATTGGAAATGACGTCACCCTTCATCTCTAGAAGCGGAGATACCTTGGAGATACAATCAACAACGCGTACGCAAGTCAATTGGTAGCGCCTCTACCGGGCATGAAACAAGCTAATTATCGAACCAAATGGTACATTTAAAGATCGCGGGGTATGGACTCACTAATGCCAATTCCAAACCACAGCTCGTCAAACCAGTCAAACCATGTTCAATTTTAGGGTGGTTATTATAAAATTATTTTGACAGTTAACTTAATAGTTAACTTCTGGAATGACGTTACTTCCCATAGTAATTCCACAAGTTAACTTTTTGCTATCTGTCAACAGGACTGCTTCCAGGGATGTGCCGTAGACTATGAAATCTACTTTACGCGGTTTGTCTACTCGTTATCTACGTCTATGTATAAGGCAATCCAATCCATCTGTCAAAAAGGAAAATTCAATATGGCGTGGCGGCCAAGCAAGTTTGATTTGAATATGTTTTTATGCGTATCTTAAATTATAGTCGTAGCGGTACACAGAAAAACGTTTCAAATCCTGATAGAAGCAAACCGCTTGGCAGAAAGTTTCCTTACATATAATACTTTAATTTGACCCACAGCACCCTATCAGGAGTGGCGTCATATTCAAGATGGCGGATTTTTTCAAAATGACGCTACTCAAGTTTTTTCTAATAGGACTAATGGGATTAAAATCAAATGAAAACCAAATTAGTACTTTAACGATGTAAAATAAAAGCACATTTCAAAATAAAATCACAATTTCGGGTGATTATTCAAAATGGCGGTGTAGCTAAGTTCATGAAAGCATAGAACATAGAAATAATTGGAAGGATAGTAGGTATTCCTAGTCTTCCGAATTTTCCAAACTACAAAACAAAATAAGAATGGTTAAAAATTGGTTTTAATTTGAAATGAAAATATTTGAAAGTACTAACTTTTCAGTTATCTTGTTGGTGCACCATGTCTTTGCAGTAAGTGCATTTTCGGGAATTGAAGGCAGTGGGCATGAAATCGCTTTAAATGCTTTAGTTATTGCATTATTGCTTTGAGATTTCTATGTTTTCCAGCTAGACTTTTATCCTTTGTAAGAAAAGAAAGACACTGTATCACACCCTGTAAAAGCATATAACGCCAAGAAGAGCACTAGTCTTATCGCCAAGAATATCTAAGGTATGAATTTATTTAAGTTAAGTGTCTTTAATAACAAATAAAATAACTATACCTATAATATAATGGCATCCATTTGACATTGGCCGACAACACTGTGTTTTGTGTGGTGACCTGTCATTCAAAAGGTGACATTCTATCATTGAAAAGTTGAATCGTTCAGCAGAACCAAGAGTTTACCCAACATATTCTGTTGGTATTTGTAAACTGTTAACAATCCGTTTTGGTTCTGCTGAACGTAGCCATTGTTTTTCAAAAATAAACAGTTTTCCCCTTATAAAGGCACGTTTCCACCAACCTATCACCCGCGTTTGAATTTACCGCTGGATAAAAGTAACTTTATACTTTAATTGCTCAAGCTACAATTATCATTTTCCGGAAAATTCTTATCCTGCCTTGCTTAGACTAGTTTCTAGTTATGTTATCTCTGTAGGTACCTATGTTTTATGTCTCCTATTTTATTCTCGCATTCGCAGATCACTGTGATCAAAGTGAACCTAATTAATTAATGTCCAGTGGTTTTGACAAAAATATGAATACTACTTCTTAGAAAAAATTAATATGTTATTTTCGTATGATGATATTATGAAATTAAATTAAGTAAGGCATGTACATTGATACAAGTAGCTTAAATAGTAGCTTTCACTAATTCAAAATGTAGTTAAGTTACTAATAGCTTAGCTACTTTTTCAAAGAAGTAGTTGAGCTACTGAGTAACTTAGCTACTTACAATATAAAGTAGCTTGTAGCTTGTAGCTAGCTACTTTTTCCAAGTAGCTTGCCCAGCTCTGGTTCCATCACAGCAGGAAACCGTACAACAAAGCCTAAAATTTGTGCGTAGAATCTGAAATTCGTATATGGGGTGGTTTCCAAACCGTTCATGGGACGGTTTTTGACGTGTTGGAACAGACCTTATATGTATTTCTGAAAGTGGGCTTATTTTTTGGACTGAGTAAAAAACTCCCAAAGATCTTACTTGAATGGGTAGAAATTTTTAATTATTTCGATGAAAACAGCCCTAATTTTCTATATAAACATATGTCCGGAAACGTTTCCTTTCCGTTTACAGAGTGTTGAAATTCTTAGAAAAAAAAACGATTTTTTTATCATAATTTTCAAACCACTAGATATTTCATCGAAATTTTGTACACTGTTTTCAAGCAGTAAAAGGCATTTTTTGATGTGGAATTATTTTTTTTTTTTTCAAAATTACCAAACACGTCCGTAACGGATTTACATGGGATATTTTCCAAGAAAAAAATAGTGCGCCACTGCTTTTTCTTAAAATAAATCATTTTTAAAATCCCCATTCAATTTGGAACAAATTTGATCTCTTCACTTTTTTCCGAAAAGATGCACAGTTTTCAAGTAAATAAATAAAAAACCATTTCGATGCATTTCAAAATCGCCAAAATTACCTATACCTATGATAAAAATGTTAAACATTGTCCACCTTAAGTTTCAAATTATTTTTGTGACGTCACTGGTAATTTTTTTAAAAATATTTCACATTAAAAAATGTCTTTTGCTGCTTGAAAGACAAAATTTCACTGAGATTGTTTGGTACATTAATTTCGGAACACCCTGTATTGTCCCGTTTTTGAAATTTCAAGATCTGAGTCACTTTAATCTTGAATGTCACGTGGTTTGGATTGCCCAATTGTTTACATCGACTTTTTTCCATGTAGACTATGTAAACTATGTAGACAATGTAAACCTGCTTCTTCTACCATTCCACCACGGTACCTACACCAGCTGAACTTAGCCACACGCGACACGTGATATAACACTGCACTACACGCTACACGAACGCCGCACTAGCACTGCACTAAAATCCCATTCCGAACTCAGCTCATGAAAGATGAAAGCACAGATGACTGTTTATATACTTTGCAGTGTGTTCTGAAGCTGTCAGAGAACTCAAATGAAGCGGTTACTGAGGATCTGCCCGCTCTATGGATGTTTCTTTTTTTCTTTGCTTTTTTTACCAATGTTATCTAACTGCTGTGTGTGGTGGACAGCAGGATGATGAAGAAATCCTTAAATATATGATGTAGATTTTTCAGAAAGGCCCAACGGCTTGCCTTTCTCGAGCAGAACTCCAATTACACCGTTCAGATAGACACCTTTTGTTAATTTTCTTCTTTATTTTTAAGCCCATGGCTCGCTTTAACTGTTAAGGTCTGTTCGCAATGGTCGAAGGTTGGCACAGCAATCGCAAACCAGTCAGAGTAAATTTCATTGGTTGAAAACAGTCAGAAAACTAATTATTTCAACTCATGAATAAAATTCACTCTGACTAGATTGTGATTTCTGTGCGAACAGATATTTAATCATTAGATCGTCAGCTAATGACAGATTTTGCTGACCGATTTTCTCTCTTCGGGGATTTCAACCACTGAAAATTATGTCTGTGCTGAGCTCAAACAGGAAAATAGATTTTCCATATACCTAGCAGACATCCGGCCGCTAAATTTTCATTTTTTGAGCTCAGCACTGACATAATTTTCAGTGGTTGAAATCCCCGAAGAGAGAAAATCGGTCAGCAAAATCTGTCATTAGCTGACGACATAAGCCGCTTTCCAGCTGACCATTTTGAGCACGCAATCGAGCTTTTGCGCGCGCAAATGCTTCAAGCGCGTGTTCGTGTTCCAGCCGTACTGCGCTTCCAGGAGCTGCTAACTTTTGCGTTACAAACACAGAACACTGTGCTTGAAGGCGAAGCACACAGCTGGAAAGCGGCTATACTCACCACGAATTCCAAAATTAAAAACCGAAAATCGATGGGGGAATTCAAAATTCATAGTATGTTCGCAGTTCGAACTATAAAGTTGAAAAGTTTGCACAAGCCTAGTTCTCATGGAGCGGAAAATCGCGTGGCAAACGCGAATTTTTCAAAATTTGTCCTGCAGCATGGAAATGTCAACTTTTTGCGATATCGCAAAAAAAGTTAAACTATTTTTAACTTTTGCGCGAGTTTTTTATCCTCCGTCACTTTTTACTGTCACCCAGTGTCACTTGCAGTAGCGTAACTTGACATCACAGGGGTTGCAGGGGGCCTCGGTGCAAGGTTAGATTACAGTGACGTATTATTATAACCTTGTACTTACAACTTCCAGACATTTAAAAACATTTCTTTTTCTTCAAATTTTTACGAATTTATTAAAAAATCCATTGTAGAGAAAAGACTGATTTACCCAAAATAGCGAAAAATGACAAGACCTGTCAGTCGGGTGTCCCACTTTTTAGAGTGCGTTTTTTTTTTTTAAGATAAAAGTCAAACTGACATTAGGTTGGCAATACAATGTAAAATTGTCAATGCTTTCAAATTTTTCATGTAGAAAAGGCTTGTGTTGCCAACATAGTTACTAAATTTTTGACTTGGGGAATTATCTTTAAAAAAAAAACAGATTTTATGCTCACGACTGTACTTATAACAAATGCGGGGCCCCTCAAGTCTCTGGGGCCTCGGTGATTTGCACCGAACTGCCCTATGATAGTTACGCCAGTGATCACCTGTGAGATGTATGGTACGACATTTGATAAAGTCTGTTTTTTTTTTAAAGATAATTCCCCAAGTCAAAACAATGTAAAATTGTCAATGCTTTCAATTTTGTTATGTAGAAAAAGCTTGTGCTGCCAACATAGTTACTAAATTTTTGACTTGGGGAATTATCTTTAAAAAAAAAACAGACTTTACATACTTTTAGAAAAAGATGAGGGTACACTTAGTGCGTACTGATTGACAAATGGAAATCGCCATTAGAATACGATTCGGTTTGTGTAGCGCAACCAGAGTTCCATTTGGCGCTTATTTTTATTTCGTGAAATGTCTAAAAGAAAATACTGCAACAGAAAGACAAAAAAATAACAATAAAGTGTAATCAGGTATTAATCAATGTATTAATAGGATATTTTTACAGGTAAATTATTGAAAACAATATTTGAAACTTCAAGTTTTTTTTTAATAAACAATGTACAATAAATACACGCCTATCTTCTTTCAAATGCATAAACTAGACAGAGATACCAAAGTAAAAATCATACTCGTTTACCGAATCGATTAACTTAAATTTAAATATCCGCGCCGATAAGCCTTGAAATCGCGCACATTTGAACCACAACAAAAATCGGTTTCGTTTCACAATTTTAAACTTTAAACAAACTTGAAGTCAAGTCAAGGCCCTCGACCGCCGCCGTACTCTAATTTTTTATTGATATTTTTAATAACAAAGAACCTTGCCTTTCCAGCGGGGATATTTCAGGGTTAGCATGTATCAAAGTTTGAAAGAAGAACATTCTGCTGCTGGGTATTTGTGTTTTATAGCGCGTCTTCTAGAAATAGCACACGTTTATTTAGAAATTTGGGTCAGATGTAGTGTAAGTGTATAGTTAGGATTGGTTTTGGCGTTATCAAGTATTTGTGATAAATCCTGCAATAAATAGATTTGAAGAAATAATATACTTGGTTTGGAAATAAATATGATGGAACATGATGAAAGTGATTGTGGCGTTGATAAGGACTCAATTAACAATAAAGGTACGATATATTGACTTAAATATGAATTAAATAATTCCTTTCGCAATTGCTATGAAAAATTACAAAAAAAAACACAAGTCAAATCTGCGAATTGAAAACGCATTTTCCTACGAACAGGGCCGTAGCGATATGACTTTCCCTAGGGGGGGAGACTTCTATCCGGCGCCCCCTAAGCGCCGCTAAGACAATCCAAAAGCGAAGATAAATATATTTGGTGACCAAAATTTTGCCAATTTTAAGCACCTGTGGGTAGGTAGGTATAATTTTTTTCAACAAAAAATATATCAATCCAATGACATCTCATCACAGATAGACATCACATCTCATTCATAAATCGATGGTTGTTGTGATGACAAGACCCCCATAAGCCGGGAGAGGTCAGCTGTTCGAGGAAGGGTCATGGTAGTGCTCACTGATCTAAAAAATAAATGGATAAGCAATCATACGGCTTGATTGGCAAAATTTGTGCGAAAATTTGGGGTCAATATTCTACGAACAGTTGTGCAACGGAACAGCCGAACGCCTGCGCAGTGTCTTATCTTTCGAACAAATATTAGGTCTGTTCGCAGAGAAATCACAAACCAGTCAGAGCGAATTTCATTGGTTGAAACTAGTTTTCTGACTGTTTCTGATTGTTTTCAACCAATGAAGTTCGCTCTGACTGGTTTGTGATTGCTGTGCGAACAGCCCTAATCTAAATTTTGAAATTCCTTCATTTTCATTGGCCAGATTTTGTGCACGCACAGTGCATGTATCTACTGCGCACGCTCATAGCTGTCCCAGTCAGTTGTTTTTGTTTAGATTATGCCCTCGTAAATTAGCAGCATTAGAAGCGTTCTTGTTTATCCATTTATTTTTGAGATCAGTGGTAGTGCTGCATCAGTGGTGTAAACAAGACCCGTATTCCTCTCTGAAATCTTCATTTACTTGACCAAAATAATCAAGAAATTGAAGAAATGTGCACCGGTGCAACTCATTCATCTATCTGTCTGCCTCTAATAATATTCCAGGGTCCTTATTCTTGAAACAGGGGAGCAGCGTTCCCAGGAGAACGAATGTTCCGTTTTTCTTAATGATAATAAAGAGATATCGGTAACCCAAATAGTGTCATGCAGTATTAGCGCCTACGTTATTTTGACATTAGAGAGATTTTGAGCCGCATAAATTTTGAAATACGTTACACGCTAAACGATAAACGGAGCAAGCGTAGTCTTTGAAAAATAGCGGATGACATTTAGCCTTTTTTAGTTTTTGAAGCCAAAACTTGTGAAGGACGTTATACGCTAAACGTTAATGAAAATTTGTGGTTAGGATTTTGATTTTGTGTAACTAACATGAAATTTTATGTTGTCTGTTGTTTATGTTAGAATTGTTAGGTATTCATTTGTATTTTGTTTTGTGTAATTGGGTACTACACTTCATGGATAACATTGAAAATATAAAAGGACGTCGGAATCCGGAAAAGATGTTGAAACGTTATCGGTTAATAACGTTCCGTTTATTTCCACATAATAGAGAGATTTTGAGCCACCTATTTGATCAACGTTATACGTTATCGGTTATTTTGCTCATGCGCAATAGTGAAAAAATAACCGGTCCGCTTAATAAGCGGTAACGTACTACGCTAATTATGTGGAAATAAACGGAACGTTATTAGCCGATAACGTTTTAACATCTTTTCCGCATTTTGACGTCCTTTTATATTTTCAATGTTATCCATGAAGTGCAGTGCACAATAACACAAAACGAAATGCAAATGAATACCTAACAATTCTAACATAAACAACAGACAACATAAAATTTAATGTTAGTTACACAAAATCAAAATCCTAACTACAAATTTTCATTAACGTTTAGCGTATAACGTCCTTCACAAGTTTTTGGCTTCAAAAACTAAAAAAGGCTAAATGTCATCCGCTATTTTTCAAAGACTGCGCTTGCTCAGTTTATCGTTTAGCGTATAACGTATTTCAAAATTTATGTGGCTCAAAATCTCTCTAATAAGCGTAGTACGTTACCGCTTATTAAGCGGACTGGTTATTTTTTCACTATTGTGCAGGAGCAAAATAACCGATAACGTATAACGTTGATCAAATAGGTGGCTCAAAATCTCTCTATTAAACCTATGCGCGATTCGTTTTTTAACACTACGTATCATAATAACGTTACCGCATAACGTAATTTACCCAGCACTTACGTTAAGCGTTATTTCGAATAACGCCTAGAAATAACGCAGTGGAATAATATAGGTTATGTTATGTTTATTGTTTTTGTTTATTTTATTATTTTTATTTACGAATAACATATAATGTAAGTATTATATTTGTGATTTTGGCAGCATAATTATGTATTATTCCCGCAGGGATTAATGGTCATTATTTCCGCTTACACACCAATCACAAAATTTCTCAAACTAAATAAGTAATACCTACTATGGAAACAATATGAACAAACTCAAAAGTGTCAGTGTCAAACGCGTAGTGCTTGTGTACCTACTTGTATTAAGATGGATGAAAAGAAAATTTCAAATAAATTAATTTGTCGTAAATAAAGTAGAGTATACTACTCGCAATAATGGCTATTATTCCCTCGGAATGTTACTCCCTCGCCGCTAACGCGGTTCAGTTCGTTAATATTCCTCGAGAATAATAGCTATCATTATTGACTCGTGGACTATTGTTGTGTTCAAGTAAATATGGATTGTTCAAATAATAGTAAAAAGCAAATCCTCTATCCCTGACCATAAACAACAGACAACACAAATCAAATCACAACAAGGTACAAGTTAGGCTACGGTTATAAAATAACGGATGCGAACAGGCAAATTTTACGTTAAACTGTTTTCCGATAACTCTAATTTGAAAGTATAATACCGCTTTAAGTTTAAAAAAATAACTCCTGACGTTATTACCGTCCATACGCGCTATTTGATTCACCGATATCTCTCTAATAAGAAAATAACAATATAACTTACAAAGACACTCGTTCTCCTGGGAACGCTGCTCCCCGGTTTCAAGAATAAGGCCCCATAAGTTGAATTTTAGTTATTCTGTCAAAATAGTTTTATAATACCCGCATTACCAGCCCTGAAAACCTAACTTATGTATTGAGAGTGAGACTAGAGCGCTGTTCCAACCCGACATGAGGACCGTTCTAGAACGGTAATTTCCAGTGGCCCACCTATTTTTCAATAAGTTGAACGTTTATCCTAATCAATGAGGTAGAAATAATGAGAAGCTGTTATCATTTGAATAGTACACTAGATACGGGAATCGGTAGGCGTGGCTAAGTGTAGGAACAATATGGCTACTTGAACAGAGCCGAACTAAAGTCTGTCGATTTTAATCTGATACTCCAAAGGAATATGAGCTGGTGGCTCCCTACATTAGAACGCCTATGGCCACTTGACGTCACACTTGTTTTTGCCATAAGCTTTAACCCCTCGCTCCTCATACGAAAACTGTCAGATTAAAAACGACGGACAATAAATGGATTCTTTATAATTTTTATCTAAAAACGTGAAAAAATCGAGATTACACCAAGAAACAAAAAGTTGCTACAGAAACTTCAACATACTGAAACAGGAGATCCTCCCAAGACCCAAAATAGGAATTCTGGATCTTCGGATGGAAAATGCGGCCCTGATGCAATAGGCTCCTTGCATCAAATTTTTTTATTGCTGATTTCGATAGTCCATGAAAAATAAGTCAACACGTGTTTTTTCTTTTTCTTCTTAGTAAAAAATTGACGGAGATACAACGCTATGAAATCTGCCTATGACGTCACTTATCTAATAAATAAGTGACGTGGCACATGCTCAGTATATCTATATATACAAAACTTAATATTTGTATAACTTCCGGAATAATCATATTTGCAGTTTGCAATAGACAATAATCAATTTAATTTTCCATGCAAGTACCCTATTCTGACGCGTTTCTATGACAAAAGTGACAGAATCTCAGACAGAAGTGTAGTATAATATGGCGGAAGTGGATACGTTTTTTTCTCCTCATGTCGCCTCCTTATTATTCTACCTCAATTATTTTAATAATGGACAAATGAATTAATCGACTTGAAATTACCGTTCTAAAACGATTCTCCTGTCGGTTGGAGCAGACCTAACATCTATTCTCAATTTAATTTCCTGATTTTAGACATTTTTGGGTAAAAATAATGAAGCGTATATTGTAGAATTTCAAAATTAAAACACAATTTTTTTTAAATGTTTATTTTAAATTTCTTTGTTTTTTTGCAATTTGCCTATTTTGGCGCCCCTGTGTCAGCTGCGCCCTGGGGTAGAGGCTCCCCCGTCTCCACCCTGTTGGCTACGCCCCTGCCTACGAACGTTTAAAAAATGCGTTGTCACGCAACAATTTGTGTGCGAAAAAGTACCTACACGGGCTACACGCACACTGTGCGGAATGGAAAGTGGTATATTTTCCGCAGACAAATCGGTGCGTGAAAGCGCGTTCTCTGCACGCTCGTAGGAAAAATTGTTGTACTTTAACACAAGCGTGAAGTATCTTATTTCATTCTTTTCCGCACTTACGGTTTGCAAACGTCGTTGCGTGCGGAAAATTATAACTTTCCGCACTTGGTTAGGTAATAGTATTATTACATTACGAATGCAAAAAGTCACAAATTTCGCACGAGTATTTTTTAAAATCACACGAGTGTATGGAAGACGCTTTCTCACAAGTAATGTGCACCATTTTTCCTACGACCAGAAACCGACTGACACTAATTTTCTCTTATTTGATTTCTTTTCATTTTGAAAGTAAATTGTGATGTGAATCATAAATAATCTCAACAGTTTTTTCCACACGTGTGCTGAAAGTACCCTTAGCACGCGTATTGAAAGTACTTTCGGCACGCGTGTGATATTTAGCGCTTTCCAAAGAACCAGCTAGTGCGGGTTTTGTCATTTTCGTATCTGGTCGTAGGAAAATAACGTTATTTGCCACGAATTAAGGCACAGACACAAAAACAACAGTTTCAAAAGATTATGTTGGATTCATATCTTCATTGCACAAACCAACTACCATTTGCAATTACCTGCTTTTTGCGGTTACTACCATTAAATATTTGTGAAAATTCAATATTTTTACATTGTTTTCCTTAATCGCAGTAGTTGAGCTTTAAGTTTATATTTTTGATAGAGATTAAAAAGTTGTAAAAGCGTGTTTCATTAAACCAGTCCACTATTTTCCGGTGTGAAACACAAACCATGGTCCTTCGAGCCGCATATTAGATGGAATTTACAAAGCATTGGTAGACAAACTACTGTAGGTCCGTTTCATATTATTGTTTTTACCTTCCGTTCTGCATGCATTGTTTTCGATTTTTGATAGCCGTGGTGCCGTTTTGCTCGCAATATTAATGATTTTGTTAGTTTTTCGTGCCGTTTTAAGTGTATTTTGTTCGATTACTTAACTCTCCTTTGTCGTTTACTCATTTGTCGGTATTATTCATATTTCTTTGGTTACAAATCACAAAATGGGCACTATCACAGATCTAGAAAGGTTTACACGTAAACGCGGCTTGGTAAACGCATAGGTTACCATTTCTGCTAAATTTTTAGAAAGTTTTGAAGTGAAGTACCCTGAGAATATTATAGATGATTCAAATTTAGTTAGCAAACTCGAAGATCGTGCATTGAGATTTCGAAATACCTCAGACGAGTTCGAAGAAATACAGGATGAAGTAGATATCTTTTCTGACGACATCGATAAATAAATAAAAGATCGCGGCGCTTTTGAGGCCACATTTCTCGTGATAAACGCTAGGGCGAAGGCACTTTGCAGTTTGCAGTGCAAACGTTTTACAATTAGAAGATGACATTGCTGGTAGTGTTCAATCTGCAAGATCTGTCGCCAGCTCTCGGAACGATAATTTAGAATCAAAAATTAAGTTTCCCACTATACAACTTCCAAAGTTTGAGGGAAATTATGACAATTGGCTGGAGTTTCGAGACTCATTAGACTCTTTAATTAACAAAAATGAATCGATTAGTGAAATTCAAAAGTTTCACTACTTGCGCGCGAGTTTGTCGCACGGCCCGCGAGAAATAATTGGAAGTCTCGAATTTTCTAGTCAAAACTATGTTATTGCATGGGACTTAATTTGTAAGCGGTACAATAATACCCGTATTTCAGTTCAAAATCACGTCAAAGCCCTGTTTTCTCTTGATAAAATGGTCGAAGAGTCATCTCTTTCTTCACGTAAAACTATGATGGATAGTGTTGCCAAACATTTAAGAGCGTTAAAAATTCTTAATGAGCCTATTGAAGCCTGGGATAAGCATTATACTTTCTGAGATTTTGAAACAGGCTATCTGTACAAAATTAATCTAATACATACTCTTGAAACAAATCCATAAATTAACTAATACCTAGATATAGCTTTATCTCCTTTTCACTAGTTTCCCTACTTGAACAAAAATTAACCCACCTGAAAAACTAGGTTATCCTTTATCAGAAGACAAAGTATGTTTAGCATGAATAATTCGTATTGTTGCGTCGCTAATAAAACTGCGATAAATAGAATGTTATCGTCCCAATTTAATAATTATTCTCACAATCCTTTAGATTAGATTCACATCTTCACTTTATTGCTTAAATGCACCTAAAACAGATTGTTCTAAGTGTGTATTTTGTAATCGGCAATAATTTTTCTTTAGTTGATACAAATTTAATTTGCGGTTTTTATTACTGCAAGTTTCCTGGTAATAATTTAATGCGATAAGGCACAAATAATTTTAATAGTTGGATGTGTCATTGTTTATTAATTTATATCGTACCAGAAAAATGAGACGAAAGCTAGAAATACGTATTGGTGAGTTTATAGGCCGAATTATTTAAAAATAATTCAAATAGGTAATCAATCTATTGATAATTGATTTTGTTTCAGATATTCCATCCAAACACCATATCCAACTATGCCACCACAAACAAAAATCAAATTGGGACTGTGGTATTTCCTGTGTTCTAATGGTACTGCCAAATAAACATCGACAACATCTAATGAAAAATTTAAGCAAAATATGTAAAAGTGAAGGATTCAATAAAAGGTGAGTCTCGTGCCAAGTTTAATTTCAATCTTAGGTAATATTGGTGGTTTTTTAGCACTTGGACAATAGATTTGTGCTACCTATTAAAAATCTACAACATAAAACAAACATTTTACACTGTCACTATTGGTGTACACGAAGGTTATCGTGGCAATAGCTTTTATCACCACATATTAACAAAAGTAAGTACAAATTAACTTCAAAAAATAAATAAATGAAAAACCTAGTCATAAACCCACTAGGATGAAACTCGAGTTAATCTCAAATTCCAAGAAGCCTCAAACCACAATATACCGGTCAAAAAAGCCTCAATATCCATAATACATATCATCGAACAATTAGTTAACGGACCAATAATAATTTTAACTAACGCAAGACTTCTTTACTGTGATATTTGCAAATCCAATAAGATATCGAATGAACTGCGCAAGTGTTTACCATGGCCCATCACCTATCAAGGACATTATGTGGTACTTTGCGGATATGACATTGAAAGACAAAAAGTGTTTTATAGGAATCCATCTTTCGGAGATCGTAAGGAATTTAATGTGAGATTTTGTGTATTTTAGAATTAAGCATTTCTATTATTTGCAGATGTGTGTGCAATGTCTGTTTCAAATCTCGAGGAAGCCAGGAAGAGTTATGGTACTGACGAAGACATTATTTTTATTTATAAATAAATAATTTTCATACATTTTGTTTTGTGATTTTCCAGTTAAAATACTGAAGACTGTATAATAATCAATCATTCCAAAAATGCTATTTAACCATGAAGAACTATTGATCATTTGAAAATTGGTCTTCTTATTTCTAGACAATTGCGCTAATGATTCTATTATTATAGTTTCTGTCTGCTTTTTACATATCTGTTTTGCTTTTTTTTGTCTCTCCTTTCACTTGTCTTATTGGATAATTTAATAAGCTTCTTCCTTCTTCCAATATCAAAATCACATATTTTTAACGTTTAATTGTACTTTATTGATACTTGACGGGAGTATTTTTTCAATATTAATTAATAATTATGTTAAACTAGATTACAACAATTAAGCAGAAAATATTTGGTACTGAAATGAGAATACTTAAAGCCATTAATATGATAACGAAAAAAATATTACAACATATTTAACAATCAATCCTGGGTGGTAATGAATAAATTATCCAAATTTCCATCAAATAATTAAAACTACACAATAAACAATAAAAGAACCTAAAATAATAATTTTATCACTTAGAAATAAATAAATTCGAATAAAGAATGCCCCTAAATACTTGCACAACAACCCAAAATTATAAAAAAATCCCTTTTTTTTTGTATAAATTGGTTGCTTAATAAAGCTATAAGTAAGTGTAAAAAGCTCAAAAACTCCGAAGCCTAAGATTAGTCCCTCAATTTCTTGACTAACTATAATTTGAATTGTAAAATTTTTGGAGATTCTAAGTTAAAAATCAGTCCTCAATAAAATTATTGTTATTTTGAATAATGAGCAATATTAATTATGATAATCTCAAAAGTGATGTTTCAAATTAACCAACTAAAATTAATGCATATTTTTAATTTACACAAATTAATCCTTACTCTCTATGTGGGAGAATCTTTGCAAATTCTGGAAGCCATCTCTTGTAACGGTTCTAGCTCTCTTCTATTCACTAGGTTGTTTTCGGTGACAAAATAGTAGAAGTGCTTGTAGCAAGTGTTTACATGAGCCTCCTGGAAAAAAAAATGACGCTCAATATTAGAGACTGATTGACAAATTGGAAAATATTCAAATATAATGCAATAACATGAGGAGTTTTGGTATAGATATGCAGCTGAAAATCAACATTCTCACGTGCATCCCAATAGAATCCAGAAGTAAACCCTTAAAGCCCGGGACACATCTATCATGCATTCTTCCGATCCGACTCCAATCATACAATTAGGGTCCTTATTCTTGGAACAGGGAGCAGCGTTCCTAGGAGAACGAGTGTTCCGCTGATCCCCTGTTCCAAGAATAAGGACCTTGATTGTATGATCGGAGTCGGATCGGAAGAATGCATGATAGATGTGTCCCGGCCTTTGAAGTAACTCTCGAAGGGAATTTATCGTCCTGGAGATTTAGGTGGATCCTCCAAGACTCCACTGTCAAATAATGGGATCACCAATGTATATTGGCAATAACTCATCAACAATAATTAAACAATACAAGATCTTGATCATCTACATACAGGTAACGTAAAATGCCATAATATACCATGAGTACATTCAAGATTCAAAAGTTGATGTCACTTGACCAAAATTGAAGCGAAAGTGGTGAAATTGAACGACAATGGTAGAAGCAGCATAAAAAATTACCCACATCCTCAAAATTTCAATTATATTGGATGGCATATTCTGAAGTTGGGAAAAACGTTGTGGGACACCCTGTATATTCTATAATATGCAAATCATCGAGCTTTAAACTGCTAGAGGGATCAACAAGCATATTTGTTTTGTTCCATAATGAGGTAGCGGGGTCAGAGGGGTGGTTCATCCGATAAACAAAACGAAAAAAGGCCCTGTTGCCAAATCTTTTCCTGTACGAATAATAATCTCGATAATAATGAATATCGTCATCTATCGAAAAGTATCTATTTCAAATTTGTCTGCTTATAATAATATTAAAAATATACTTGCGACTTTTTAAGTGTATACTTAAAATAATTCTAAAACAACAATACCTTTTATCACGACTCGATTTGGTTTTAAATGGAACTACGTACCTACTTCTGAAGAAAGATTTTACAGTCTGGCAATAACGTAGTAATTGTTTTGTGTTCTCATGGGGTGCGTTCAAAGACGGCAATGCTAATGCCAAAACCTACTTTTCCCCTTCCACCGGTAATGCCGAACCACGTGGGTTGGAGCCGAACTCGAACGCAAAATGCCAATTATGGCTTGGCAGTAGCCATTCCTGAACGCAGCCCGGGTGTTCTCAACTTTCTTGTGAGAAATCAGCTGACTGCGTTCGAGAACCTGGTGTGTCGTATATAAATCACACAGCTGCCGTTCGGAAAGGCGAAGTGTGGATTAAAATCATATGGTTTTCGGCGTTCGGAAGGGTGTTTGACACGTATTGATGTGCGCACCGAATACTCTAGAGTGAAATTTAAGCTCACATTTTGAAGATGCACTCCCTGAAATAATTTCCACACCATCAACCAGGTTTTCGAACGCAGCTCTCTGATACCCAAAACATAAACAGACTGGTTTATAAACATTCTATTTTCATAAGTGCGAGAAAGAGGGCCTGGTCTCATTCTGGAACCAAACAAATTCTATAGCACATTATTATCTTTATTAGTCTAGAGAGAGAGAGAGAGAGAGAGAGAGAGAGAGAGTGTTCAATGGTCGAAGATGCAAATCAAAGATTATTCTTACCGCGGATATAGACACAATGTTCTGGAAATGGTGTATGTAGACGTGCACAAATACCCTATGCAACCGAGCCAATATTTTACTGCAATGTGTAGAAAAATTCTTTGGAAAAGGCATATCGCTTGTGCATGGAAACAATGCCTGATTGTTAATTTGCATTTCGATCCAATCCATCAAATAACTGATATATTCTCTGGCTGGCAATGGTGTGGGCTTTTTGAATTTATCCCCATCGGCCCACAAGTATTCGAAACGGGGCCCTCCTGACATTGTGGGGCACGTTTGTTCAGTGCAATATTCGCATATTGTTCCGTATATGAGGTTGATGCGATTGAAGAAGTCTACCACTAAAATTTACATAGATTATAGCGAATTAGTGGATGTTCCATTATTGTTTTTACCATGGACTGCAATCCAATCGTTAAGGTCTTCTCCTGGAGGCAGTTTAACAGCAGTCCTAAGGTTAATTCCTGAATTTAAACTAGCCTGGGCTTGTTTGTGCAAGCTGTACCTTATAGTTCCGTGGGCGAATTTCTTTTTCGGTCGAAAAGTCTAAAAATAAGTTCTTATGATTAGTGCATCGTTATTTCTGTAATTATTAAGCCAAGAAAATATTGATTTTGTGTAATACGTACCTTGCCTTTTTGGAAAAAGTCTAGAAAATTGTTTAAAGCCATTATCTTTGTATTTAATAAATTCTAAATTGATTTCCGCTAGTGCCTTTATTATTTGTTTACCTTCAAATTAAATATTTCAATTTTTTTTAGGGAGGGGGTGTTAGTGCAAACTGCAAAGTGCGCCAAGTGCGGTTTATGACGTACAATCTTGAAAATTGAAAATCGGGGAATTTTTTTGGTTAAATTGTGACACCGATTTTCATCCTGAAACGGTCAATGAACAGAATATTTATCGATAAATACCTTAACAAGGTAAATACCAAGAAGAGCTACACAACTCCACCCAGACTGGATTGCCCATTCAACGTTCGTCAATCCATGAGTCGGCAGCTGGTCTGCGGGTGACGTCACCACGTTCAGTAGCTGATAGTGGAGTCAGTGGAGAAGTTACCCGAAGACTCCAATAGAATTCAAGCGATTCAGGCCGTGCTTGCGAGTTAATTTTTTCGTCGATTTCAAATGTAGAAGAGGTAATTTTTAACGTTTAAGAATTCGTTTTTTTTTTTTTTTACTTTAAAGTGTTTTAATCTCGGATAATGCGGAAAAATCACTATTTCTTCATTTAAAGTCGACTCACAAGCACAGCCTGAATTGCAAGCAATCTCTAAAGCTCTGCGGCACAACTCTGCGGGTCATATCACCACTATCAGCTTCTCATAGTTGTACGTCATCCGCAGACCTTATTCAAGAATCATACACGCTACTACACAGGATTGCTTATCATCCACGTTTTTGGGAATCGCGGCCACATTATGTAGCACCATTAACGACGTCGTCAGCTGTTTGCGCCAGCGGTCCTAGCATAGAACTTAAATTTATGATGAAAAATATTATTTAATTTAGATTAACATAATAAGCAAAGAGGAAGATGCAAACGAGATCTGAAAAAGAGTGTTTTTAGAATGTTATATAATATAGCTCGGTATGCATCAAAACATTCTGCCACCCAATCTAGCCATAGCCCGGAAACCTGACCAATCAAATTCAATCAGGGGTCAGAATGTCGGGACGATGATATATGAAGCTATTTAAAGGGTCAGAATGTTATTGCATGGGCTAAATTTAGGGTCAGAATGTTACAGGCGATAGAGCATAAGTATTAAATTTAACAAACAGTGTTTGATGTTAAAAAATCTACTGTCTTTTGTACGTGTTTATACAATTCAGAGTTTTTTGATTAAAACGGAGGAATTAAGAAATATATCCATTTTGGATATAAGGGGTTAATAAATTTAGATTTAGCAAAATCTGAATACCTAATAATTAAAAATGTAAATTCTAAATTTTTCAAAGACCACATGTTTTTGTACAATTTCCTTCCCCTTTTTAATTTTCTGAATAAGCTTGTATTTATAGTGACCTACTTCTTGCTATTAAAATATGAAGATATCACTTTTATAGACAATAATTTTATAAAATTAGGTAATTATTTAATTTAAATGAAAAAATAATAAAATGTCTCCGCATAAATTTCAATAGAGCAAGAGCGGGAAATAAACAAAACATGCGGCACTTCTAACGGACAAGTGCAACAGGCCGTCCCGACATTCTGACCCCTGATCTAGCCCATGTAGTAACATTATGCCGCTTAAAATAGCCACATCGAATTTGATTGGTCAGTTTTCCCGGATATGGCTAGATTGGGTGTCAGAATGTTTTGATGAGCCCGGCATTCATAGTCGGATGTTTGGCTTAAGCTCCGACTTTTGACAGTTGTGAGCATCGTTCCGTGCTGTTTTAGAAACGCAAATATGGCGTCAAGTCGTACTTGAGCCAAGACGCAACCTTGAGCATCGACTATGAATACGGGCCATAATGTACTAAAACCAAGTATGCATAAAGCAAAAGCCCGCGGAATCATACCCTGTATTGCAAACACCCTACGTCCTCCTAGGCCAAGCCGAGAAACGACACGCTGCGTACGTCATCACTGGTTCTTTGTCGTCGTATGGGGCTTCAATTCTCTATTTCAATTTCAAATTTCCATTTATTAATCAGTACAGAAAAAGTACAGGGCAGTCATAATGGCATTGATCACAAATCATACCTAATGCTTACAAGAATATTAATAATAATACAAGAATACAAATATAATGACAGCCCCAGCAGGAATACTAAAGCTTACATAAAATCATTGAGTTTGCATAAAATGTAACAGTTAATAGTTTTTTTTTTTGAACTTAAACAAAAAAATAAGTGGTTTCAGCGTAACATCAAAACATAAAATGTACTCTGTATTTACGTCAGCAAAGACCACAAAATTACAAGTACAGTCGTGAGCATAAAACGTGGGACACCCGTTTTTTCCTTTTGTGAAACGAGCTCATCAGCTATACCTACGGCAATGACAGGGATTCAGTGTAGAGTAAAAATTTATCCAAAATAGCGAAAAATGACAAGACCTGTCAGTCGAGTTTCCCACTTTTTATGCACACGAGTCACGACTGTACCTATCCAAGCCAAACTTGCAGGTACAATTTTTTTAAAAAACAAAGAAGAGACCAGGGCCGGTATTCTCGTTCTCGAAAACGCTCACCGCTTTTGAGTCGCTCGGCAATTTATATGTAAATTAACATTAAAAGTGCCGAGCGACTAAAAAGCGGTGAGTGATTTCGAGAACGAGAATACCAGGCCAGGACCGGTATTCTCGTTCTCGAAAACGCTCACCGTTTTCTAGTCGCTCGGCACCTTTAATGTAAATTTACATTAAGGGCGAATTCTCATGAGCGTAAGTTGACATTTCTGGCGTAATCACGTGATAATATGATGTAATTTAATTGGCAAAATATTTGACATGTTGGATATTTTACCAATTAAATGACATCATATTATCACGTGATTACGCCAAAAATGTCAACTTACGCTCATGAGAATTCGCCCTAAAAGTGCCGAGCGACTCAAAAGCGGTGAGCGTTTTCGAGAACGAGAATACCGGCCCAGGGCTGGGATCACGACAAGTAGAATTATACTTTCATGACGTCACCCGCGACCTATTTATCGTGTATACTACAGGCGATGATCACTGTTGCTAGGCTACTTGACGTCATGAGAGTAGAATTCTACTTGTCGTGATCCCAGCCCAGGAAACATCTCAGATAACCGTCGCAGAATAGTAACTTTGGCACTGAATGCTGTAAATGTTCATCGGCTTGGGATTTATTCTACACAGGCCTTATGAGGAGCTATTCTGTAGAGTAGTAAGTAGTATGTAGAGCAGATTGGAGTAGAGGTGTGTATCCTTACGCCTTATGGTTTGGTTGAGTAATCCTATTTGGTGCTTTGGTGGAGTGCTCTTGGGCTACGTCAAGAACACTCACCAAAGATGCTTTCTTTTCAGAGCTTTGAAGCCCCTGGCTTCGACGTCCTGGGACGCGTCAGCGCACGCTTTGAAAAGAACGGTAAATAAGGATCAAAATCTGTGTTCAAAAATCTCACCTAAATTACAAAGTAAAATCTGTTTTTTTTAAAGATAAAAGTCAAAATGACATTATGTTGGCAACACAATGTAACATTGTCTTGCTTTCAAATTTTGTATGTAGAAAAGGCTTGTGTTGCCAACATAGTTACTTAATTTTTGACTTGGGGAATTATCTTTAAAAAAAAAAACAGACTTTATGTGTCATGGTCCGAGGCGCTAGCGGTGGGGATAGACGACCCCGGGGCTTGACGCCCCAATAGGGAACTTGACAAAAAATTTAATCATGAAAAAATTACTATAAATCATAAGAATATATTATGTTAAAACATATATCAGCGAAAAAGCCAAATTTTTTTATCGCGAACGGCCGCAATATAGAATTAGAAATGCGGAAAAATTCAAATTATTTCCAGCGGGAAGAAACGCGCTGGTACTGGTCGTGACGTCATGTAGTATGATCTGTCAGCAACCGTCCATCGATACCGTGAAGTCTTGAAAAACTGAGCGCTCGGAGCATTTTCCGTCTGTTTTCCTTATGATGAGAAGAACAGGGATAAAAGAACAAAACAGCAGCTCCGAGCGTTTACTCGAACTCTACATAATAAATACCCGTTAGCTGTGCTTTTCTACGTTTTTCTCTAATTTTTTAAAATTTTATCATTTATCAGAATTGGTTTACTTAAACTGAATTTTCGCGACGAATGTAGTTCATCCAAGGACGAACCATAGTCCGTCTGTGACGTCATGAGTTTGAACGCTGGTTTAAAGCTGAAGCTGCGTTCATGCTTCCGTCAAACTACGTTCAATAAGACGTCATGAGTTTCTCGCGAAAGCGTTTGGGTTCATGAAATCATAAAAGTAGTTCGTCGCGAAAATTCGGTTTTAGCTTAAATTAATGATTAGCTCAGCATTATACAGGGTGTCCCACTGGACGGCCAGGTACGATATTATGGAAATCATAGACCTTACGGCTGCGGGATTTTTTTTTTCTTCACTTAAATCGACCAAGAGAAATTTATTGAAATTATTTTCAGGTTTCTAAGATGACCGCTAGGATGCGCAATTACGATGATATAGCTACAGTGGCTAAATAAACCTTTACATACAGTGGCGACAATAGAGGTCCCGCCGCCATTTTGTTCCCAACCTCTTGTTACTTTTAAATATGAATTTATAGGTTTTAAATGGACATCTTTCATAAAAAATTTAAATCGACGTATTTGATGATTATTATTAGGTCCATCAAATGGCATCAAATACTTTGTTTTCCATGTTTTATGATGGATGTTCACCTAAATCCCATATATTCATATTTGAAATAAGCAATAGATGGGAACAAGATGGCCGCGTTTTCGATATAAATATATAGGATTTTAGAACCAATCAAAAATAAGACAGCAATTGTCGCCACTGTGAGTAATAGAGTCACTGTAGATATAGCTAAAAATTCAAATTTTCTCAAGAAATCGCTATATTAAGAGGGGCGTTTAAATAAAATGTCATTTATCTACAAGCGTTTGGTTATGACGTTTTTACATAACCATTTTTCTGGTATTTGAGTTATGTCATGAGACTCATAACATAACTAGTTGTGTTATAGCCTAGGTTATGAATTCATAACACAACTAGTGGTGTTATGGACTAGGTTATGAATCTATAACACAACTATTTTTGATGATTTGACAAATGTCAAAGGTAAACCTGTAAAGGTAAAATGAAGGTTAGACAACTACTAATAAACGGAAATAATGGAAAAAACATTCTTATTTTTCGCTTTGCACATAAAACGTTGTACATCACACGTGCGTTTAAACATGACTACAAAACTCGTGTGATTAGGACGACTCGGTCTACGACCTCGTCGTTCTAATCTTTCACACTCGTTATTGTAATCATGTTCATAAACGCACTTGTAATGTAAATAACTATTACAGACCTTCACATATCTCTGCTCAATTCCAAATTTAGACTATTTTTCAGTGAAATGAAGTTATGTTTATAACAATAATAGATTGGAGTCTCGTTCGAAGCATTTTTGGTTGTAAAATACGCATTCTAAATAGTAACATTACCAATTTTGTTGACAGCAATATGCAAATTTTGGTCATGGATTTAAATGAAAAAGGGACGAATACCTAGAGTAGCACTTCAACAATAAATTTCCAAAATTTCGGATAGTGAAATGCTGGAAAAAAATGAATAGGACAGAATTTTCGAAAATTATAATGTTTTTATTTTATCACAAAATTAATCAAAATCAGCCAAACAACAAGGTGATTGCTGTCATTTTCAGCAGAGACTCAAACCAAACGTGTGTTCAGCGCTTCTCTAAAAGATGTCGCTGAGTTCGGGTACTACGGTCTACTTTAAATTACTGTGTAAACGAATTGATATTGAAGATGTCGCCATCTACTTGTAAATAAGTCAATCATTTACAGATAATTTGAACATCTGTGATTAAAAAATATTTAATGTATGTCATAAAGCCCAAAAGATGGCGCGTTGGCTCTTATCTGACTGATCATAAAAAATTGAAATCGACGTATTTGATGACCATTAAAGTTGTTTTTTTTTTAAAGATAATAGACCTAAAATGTGTTTTTTTTTAAAGATAAAAGTCAAAGTGACATCATGTTGGCAATACAATGTAAAATTGTCAATGCTTTCAAATTTTTATGTAGAAAAGGCTTGTGTTGCCAACATAGTTACTAAATTTTTGACTTGGGGAATTATCTTTAAAAAAAAAAAAAAGACTTTATCTATTTTTACCTGGTATGCGCGCGCAACACGAGGCAATGTCTTTTTATTGGTTAGCTAATACAGGTGTGAGGTGATCGTTTTGCATGCTGGGCATCTCTTTATCCTTGTTCATTGCACGTGGTCTGACAAGAATAAATCTAAAGTTGATATTCAACTTGACAAGTGTCATTCAAAAGTTGTTTGACATTTTCATTGACAAATACGTTGCACAACACGCGGTTTTTCTCCTTTCCTTTTTATCCTGTGCAAATAAGAAGGGCGGATTGCTATACGTAAGTCTAACATAATTTGGTACGTTTTGCCTCGTCTTGCGCAATGAGCGTTTTGTATCTTTTTTTGTTAAATGAAGTTTTCGTATTATTACCTCTTTGTCTGGTAATAAAATAGATAGGTCTATTCCCCAAGTCAAAAATTTAGTAACTATGTTGGCAACACAAGCCTTTTCTACATAAAAAAATTGACAATTTTACATTGTATTGCCAACATAATGTCATTTTGACTTTTATCTTAAAAAAAAAAAACAGATTTTATTAGGTTCATCAAATACGTTGTTTTCCATGATTTATGATGAATGTTCACCTAAATCACATATATTCATATTTAAAAGTAACAAGAGGTTTGGAACAAGATGGCGGCGTTTTCAATATAAATATATGGGATTTTAGAACCAATCAAAAATGAGACACAGCAATTGTCGTCACTGTATATATATCTGACGCCCCTCTTTACAACAGAAATCAAAAGTTCATTAATTTTCACGCCAGTTTAGTTTAGGCTTTTTTCGTATCTTCATTAATAAGGGTGGGGGGAACTGGTGAAAAAATAGTTTTAGAAATTGCTATATCTTCCATACGCCTCATCCAAACTCATTCAATTTGGGCTTATTTGGTCGATAGTTCCCACCGCGTCTTCTAGAGGGCGCTGTTTATCCAGGATCCAATTTTTTGTAATTTTCATGAAAAATCCAAATGGCAGGATATTATTATTTTTTTGCTGTGCTTGCTTGAAGAGCAAAAAAATATCTACATTATGCCGCAAACCGCAATTCAATATCTGCATTCGTTTTCAAGTTACGTAAGGTCTATGGTTTCCATAATATCGTTCCTGGCCGACCTTAGTGGGACACCCTGTATACATAAAACGATATACCTGCTATTAATTATGACCGAAGAAGGAAATTCCAAAGGCCAATCCGACAATCTGTAATTTGTGATATGTTTATGGTAGCAAAAGATAGTATGTGCGAATCTTTATTTCCATTATAACTTCAAAATTTACAACTCGCCGCAACACAAAACATCAACAAAACAAATAACGGTGGAAAATGTGGAAATCAACCAAACTAAATACACAAGGAGACGCAAATTCATACTACGTGACGTCATCCAGATTCGTGCGCATTTAAGGTTGTTTGAAATGCTTTTAATACGCGCGAAACTTTAAACATTTTTCACCAAGTTATTATTGAGTTTTAGGAAATAATATCAAGGCATAATAGTTATTTACATTACAAGTGCTTTTATGAACACGATTACAATGACGAGTGTGATAGATTAGAACGACGAGGTCGTAGACCGAGTCGTTCTAATCACACGAGTTTTGTAGTCATGTTTAAACGCGCGTGTGATGTACAACGTTTTATCTACAAAGCGAAAAATAAGAATGTTTTTTCAATTTTTTTTTCGTTTATTAGTAGTTGCCTACCTTCACTTTACCTTTACAGGTTTAACGTTGACATTAGTCAAATCACCAAAAATAGTTGTATTATGAATTCATAACCTAGTCTATAACACCACTAGTTGTGTTATGAATTTCATAGCTTGGTCCATAACACCACTAGTTGTGTTATGAGTCTCATGACATAACTCAAATACTAGAAAAATGGTTATGTAAAAACGTCATAACCAAACGCTTGTAGATAAATAAATAATTTGAATTTTTTTTTTAAAGTTTCCTATTAAAAAGACCGGTGGCACATTCACAAAACACACATATCAAAATCGTGATCTAGGGCGCCCTGGGATGCCCAAGCCCGTGTAAGAAAGCAGCCCAAATAGGACTGCGAGCTGAAAGTGTCTGCCCTCTGCCCTGTCCACGCAAAAACTCCTCACAGTCCCCACTATTTGTGACGTCAGCCGCAGACCTCAACTCTTGGCATAAAATGCATTTTCCTAATTTAAAACACTATAGGTCAAAAAACCGAATGAACTCCTAAACGTTAGAATTACCTTTTCTACATTTGGAATCGACGAAAAAATTAGCACATAACGACAGCCTGAATCGTGAGCAATCCATCAAAGACTGCCGGTGACGTCAGCCGCAGACCTCAACTCTTGGCATAAAATGCATTTTCCTAATTTAAAACACTATAGGTCAAAAAACCGAATGAACTCCTAAACGTTAGAATTACCTTTTCTAGATTTGGAATCGACGAAAAAATTAGCACATAACCACAGCCTGAATCGTAAGCAATCCATCAAAGACTGCCGGTGACGTCACCCGCAGAACAGCTGTCGACTCGGGAATCTTGAGATCTAGAGATAGGGAACGTACGCCCTTAAGGGCGGGTATTATGAAACTACTTTGAGAGTTAACTTAAAGTTAACTTCTAGAATTACATGTAATTCAAAAAGTTAACTTCAAGTTAACTGTCAAAGCAGTTTTATAATATCCACCCTAAGTTGAGCAATACTATTTGGTGGAGTGTTCTTGGAGCTATGCCATGCTAAATTTCATATTTTTGTTGCGTTTTTGTTAGGTTCGTAGTTCATATACAACAGCTATCCACGAGTCATGACATGATGTCACCGACTTATTCCCAAGTAAAAACCATATACGCAAAAACCTATTTTGTTCGATTATTCGCCTAAAATTGGCTAAAGATCATCATTTCAGGCTGAATATCGTCTCATCTGCCCACGAATTTCTGCCTCGATGAATTCGAAGACGAAAATGCAAAAGTGTTCTAATCTGTGTTTACATAGCTTGGTTCGGGTTCGAAAAAAGGGCGGTTCTAGAACGGTTCAAAACCCGTGGTATGCTCTTAGGTCGGTATGCTACGAGACGAAATCGCTGCAGTACATTTGCGCCATCTACAAGCGTTAACTGACAGTTGCAAAAAAGGATTGCTGTAAAAAATGTCAAAGTCGAAAAATTGTCAATTGTCAATGTCAACGAAATTGTGCCCCACCTAGCTTTCTCTCGCTAGATTCTCCGAAGAAAAACCGTTAAGACGCCGCTGTCATAGTCATTACATTACCGCTCCCACAAAAATCATCGCCGAAAATAGTTACGGTTACCTCGGCCGATATTTTTCTTCAATAATCAGTTTGTAGTTGTGCTGTCGTCGCGTTCAGAACTGACCGAAGGCGAAAAGTGACCTAAACGTGGTGTAATTTGATTACGGGCTTTTAAACAACGAAAACGATGGCTACCAGAGCGAAAAAGTCGGCGACGCCGGGTTCGCAGCCTCCGCCGCGGGCTCAGAGTCCTTTGAGCCCCACCAGACATTCCAGATTGCAGGAAAAACACGATTTACAAAACCTGAACGATCGGTTGGCTACTTACATTGAAAAAGTCAGGTTAGTTTGTCAGGGTTTTCTAAGATTGTATTCATTTATTAAAACCAGGCCATTCACTATTCAGCCATCATTGCAATCCCCAATCTGAACATCTGCTTCCAAAAATATCTAGTATTTGTTTACTTGTAATCTTTATTCAAATATTGTTTATTTATTCTCGTATTTATTTTTCAAGTATTTGCCAAATATGGCCATTGTCGGCATTATTATTGGCAATTGCATTGCAGGTGCTTATAAATATTACCACAGTATTACACCCGAGATTACATCTCAAATCAGTTGAAAAAAATCCCAATAAATTACAAAATAATTCAAGAAATAAGGAATTTGCGAGGGAATTTGTAGCCAATTTATAGTTTCAAACACATTACATCAGTCAGTATACCCACCAAGAAAGACAGGGCCTTTCTAAATAACATTATTAATACATGTACTGATTTATCCAATTTGTTTGAATCAAATTCTGGAAAAATACACTCCTAAAACAAGGGATATTCCTTGGCACTTCCAGTTATCTTGGACTTAATTAAATTTTTGGTCTACTCAAACTCAAGAATCTCGAAAGATTCCATGTTAAAATCGGTAGCAAAATCGCCATATAAAAATATAAGGTACATTGGCAATATTTCAAAAACCAAACATTTTGGTAATTGATAACTTCACATAAAGATAAGATAAATTTACTAATCCTATTAGTCAGCAAATAACTGGCCAACCAATAGAATTATAGCGTTTTTATCTGTAAGATCTCATTAATTTACCAGACAGTTTATCAAATGGTGAATAAACTCGGCCTTAATAAAATAAAATTATAAATTCAAATTCAAATATATTACTTCTGAGTTACATTATACATATATAAGTTTAACATATAATTCAAATAACAAAAGTTTTAATCTAAGATGCAAATGTTCATTTTGACACCTAGCTAAAAAAAACAGCTGTATGTGTCAAAATTTGGCGGTTTCAATTTGAAAATAGTATATTACATACCGAGGTGGAAAGTGTTTCATTACTGTCGAGAGATTTTAGTTAGACCGAGGTCTAACTAAAATCTCGAGACAGTAATGAAACTTTTCACCGAGGTATGTATACTATTTTATTTACAATCATTCGAATTTTGAAATTTTGATTTGAATTAAAACTAAAAAATACAATAATTAACAATTTCATTTACTTTCGGCCCACGGGTCGAAAGTTTACTTGATGATATCTTGAACCATTTTGTGGCGGGAATCCAGCGACTTTCTCAATTTTTCTCTCTTTGTTCCCGAATTCGATAATTACCAAAGTCCGATTGTTTTGATAAGACACCGGACACCCTATATATCATTGACTGATTGGATAGCTCTGATTTTGCTGCTTTTAATGTAAAGTTCGCTAGGTTTATCTCTGACAGTTTTCCAGAAAAAAAATTATGTCTGTTTTTGTCATAAGAAACAATGTGTTACAAGAGGACTTTATATCTATAAGGAAAATGAGAAAGGTCCAAGGTCCCCTTCTAACACATTGTTTCTTTTGACTAAAACATCTATAATTTTTTTTTCTAGAAAACTGCTAGATATAGACCTATTAAACCTTATATGTACCACTAATATAAGAAATAATAGAGCTATCAATGAGTTATTAATATACCGGTCTGGCAAGTGAACATCTTACGGGCCAATTTTAATGCTATAGAATGAAATGTCTAGAGAAAGTCTAAGGTTAAATAGAGAACGAAAACGATTTCCCCTGGTCCACTTCAAGCAGACAAGCATTCCCAGCGTTTCATGCTGGAGGTGGAACAGGGGAAATTATTGTAGTCTTTATTCAACCTTAGACTTTTTCTAGACATTTCATTCTATTGCATTAAAATTAGTCTGTAAGATGTTGACTTGTCTGACTCGTATAGAGTTTTTTATTAAAAAAAAGGGACAAATATAAAAAATTGGTTATGTCATTGATTTCTGCTTGAAAATGTACCTCTAGAAAGTTTATACAGAAATCCATTATTTTCATAAATAAAAAAGTTAGGAAGGTTTTGTATCTGGCTCAGAAATTGACGTTTCAAATCAACAGTGTCCAAATTGGACCACCCTGTACCTATATTCTTTAACATATAGGTAAAGTAAAAATAAATTTTTAAAAAATCATGGTTGATAATTATTCTAAACCTGCGCCCCCTCCTGAAGAAAATCCTGGACCCGCCACTGATCATGGCACTCTAGTTGAAAAATTAAAATTTAAATTAAAACCAAAATTTGGACAAAGCTCCATTCAAAAGTGATGCATTAGGACGAAAAACGATCAAATCAAATCAAATAACGCTTTATTGTCTAAAGAAAAAACTCATTGGCAAAGCCTAAAAAATATAAATTTAACCCTAAATTCTAAATCTTAGCAATACGCAATGCAAAATAAATTATAGACACATAACTTAGGGCTAGTCAATTGTTCCAATATACTACAAATACTATTTCGATTAGATAAAACTAAGTTAAAATACAAAAATTTACACAAAAACAGGAATACTTTTTTAAAATCTCGATACAATAGTTAAACAAAACAATCAAAGTAAAAATTAATATAAGATCAAATGACTAAAAAACATCCTGATAGAACTCTTCTAAACTATAGTATGCCTTTAATTTTAGAACGGACTTTACACATTTTACAAAACTCTCCAGATCATGGAAACCCTTCCACTCATCTGGCAAATGATTGTATATCTTTAAACTTTCATACATTAAAGAGTTTTTGGTAAAACCACTCCTGGGTATTGGTAATGGTAAATTATGTCCATAACGTGTGTTGTGGATGTTGGGATTTAAAAAGTTTCTATATTTTTTGTGCACCAAGGAGACAGTCTCCAAAATAAAAATACATGGCAATGTAAGGATTTCTTCCTGAACAAACAATAACCTACAATGGTCCCTAGCCTTCAATTTGCATAAATACCTAAGCGCCCTCTTCTGTAGGACAAACACCGAATTAAAAAGTTGTTTGTTACAAAAACCCCAAAATGCAATCCCATATCTCAAATGAGACTCAACAAGTGAATAATATACGGACTTAGCCATGAGTGACCCCAGCTGCCCCGTGACAATGCGAACAGCAAAGCATCCAGATGCCAATTCAGACACAATATATGCTCTTTAAATTTTAAATCCGAGTCTATGTGCAAGCCCAGAAACCTGCAGCTAGCCTTATTTGCCACGAAATAATTGTCCACATTCAGATCATCCAAAACAAACCTAAAAGAAATAGCACTAGTTTTATTTAAATTGAAACAAAGTAAATTTGCGTCGCACCACTCCTTCACACGTCGTAGGTCTTCAATTTTAATATCTTTCAATAAACTAGCATCTTCATCAAGCCACAAGATGGTCGTATCATCTGCAAAAATGGTAAAACGGCCTCGAATATCTAGTCTAGCCAAGTCATTCAAGTACAATAGAAAAAGAACTGGGTCCAAGAACCCTCATCTGTAGAATCAGAAAAACAAAAAATATACAGGGTGTGCCATTTAAAATTCAAAAGTTCTGGTCATTTCCGGTGAAACCGGAAGTCAGGAAAAGTTGTCATAAATGCATAAAAATGGCGTTTGGTTAGAATATCAACCCTACCAAGTTTCGTTGATATTGATAGACAAATAAAAAAATGGCAGCCAGAAAGTGATCTCGTGGGATCCCGGTATATCCAATATGTGATATTTCAATAACGGTACGCAGTACGTGAGCCATATAGCAATTTGGTTTGCTATCCTAACATTCCTAATTGATGAAAATTTTCTTTCTCAGGACCGGTTTCTAAGTGAACGGTTATTCAGTTTAGCTGTTGGTTAACTGATAATTATCATTGGTTAACCAACAGGTAAACTAGATAAACGTCTATTGATAAACCGGTCCTCAGATAGGACACTTTTGCAATTCGTCACTTTTGGTTACGCAAAGTGTTTTGGCATCTGGTTACTTACTGGTTATTGTTAAATATCGCTGACCATATCATCATATCCTAACATTCCTAGCCATTTCGTTACTATTTATGACTACTTTTCGTAACCTGATTGACGCCGAAATTCGCTCAATCTCAACTCAACCATAACTACCTAAACTGTAACTGTATAAACTGTACCTAATATAAACTTTAAACACTTTTATTAGGATAAATATCGTGATATTTTTAAAATAAATATCGTGATATATATCATGATCTAAGGCCCTAAGGATTTTTTTTTAGAATTTTTTTAATTTTTTTCCAAAATTTTCAAGTTGCAGATTTTAAACTGAAATAACTTTTTGAAAAATCATGAAACTGACAACATTTTTATTTTAATTTAGACTCATTCTAGAATCATACAAATTCAATAATTGGGGCCCATGAAAACAGCATTGTTTGAGTTTTATCCCCATTAAGCATAAGCTTGTTAGCATTAAACCAATTTTCGGCCTCCAATCGTGCCTCACGCGACCTCACCTCCAAGGCTCCCAGATCATTATTCTGAATAGTGAGAGTAGTGTCATCTGCGAAAAGTATGTATCTGGCTAGTTCACTCAGTGGTAGGTCATTTATAAAGATGAGGAAAAGAATAGGTCCCAAAACGGAGCTCTGTAGCACACCTACCCTTGAGAAACCCTCAGAAGACGATACTCCCCCCACCCTTACCATTTGCGTGCATTCACTTAAGATATGATTCTAGCAATTGTATGGTGCCCTCTGAGAAATTGCGAACCACATGAGGCACAATCAAAAGCCTTGCTCAGGTCATAGAAATGTGCTAAGAGGTGTTCCGGTGTCTCAAAAGCATCCATTATGTTAGAGAGAAGATTGAGGACTGCAAGAACTGTGCCCTTTCCCCCCCTGAACCCAAATTGACTATCAGTAAACAAGTTGTTGCTCTCAAAGAAGTCACTAATCCTGCATGCCATGCACCTTTCAATTATCTTCGACAAAATTGGCAACAAGGAGATGGGACAATAGAAGTATCATTTCTGTCTCCTTCTTTAAAAATTGGAGTAATTGCAGCCCTCTTGAGTGACTTAGGAAATTTATTCTCTCTAAAGCATAGGTTTATCATCTTTGTCAATGGTACCAGAATATTATTTTTTATATTCTTGATAAGTTGTATATTCATACCATATTCCCACTTTTTTTATTTTTCAAGTTGTCTATAATATCCCTCACAAAATTATAGTTAACTTCCCCAATTGAAAATACTTCCTGTGGGCCAGTCAGCTTTTCTAACCCATCAAGGGGATTTCGATGTATTTTTGGAATTTTATTTATTATATTATTATCTGGGATGTTCAAGAAAAACGAATTGGAGTTTTCAGGGTTTATGCTAGGTAATAACTCAAATTTATTGAAACCTCTATGACTGTTCATGATGTTCCACATTGTCCTGATCGGACTTTTTGAAGTTTGTATTAAGTTATCATTAGCTTGTTTTTTTGCTTGTTTAAGGGCCCTATTGTAAACCCTTTTTCAAAATTCCTCTCTATTATAAACTTTGCTGTAAAATGTAAGTGATCCATTTTACGTGAAGCATCACTAAACCAAAATATCTTATGCAGCCGGTCAGTTCTCAACTATATTAACTTAAACACCCTGTATCCCACAAGGTCCAATAGAAGAGTTATGTCAAAGGTACCTATGTACCAATAAACACCACTCTTGGAACTTCAAGTTTTAGCTGTAAAAAGTTTTGAAAAAAGTATAATCAGCTGATAAAATGACTGTTTATTTTCAATTTTCTTTTAAGAGATGCCTATATCATTTCAATTCAATAGGGTTGAAAATACAAAAGTACAGAAAAACATGAAACATCAAGGCTCTTCAAATCATTTGCCTATTGTTTATTCTTCATTATTACTTTTTTGAATATTTTTATGAGAAAAGAATCTCAATTATTGTAGGTGGACTAAAAATCAGCAGGCATATAAAATGGCTTCAAAATTACTTACAATTTCCCAACTTCAAAGTGTGAATAAACAATTATTATGCGCACATTAATCAATAAATTAATATAATCTTAACTATTTATTCTCTTACAGGTTTCTGGAGAATGAAAACCTAAAACTAACAAAAGAAGTCCAATGTCACCAGGAAACAAGCCAACGCGAAGTGTCCCATATCAAGTCCATGTACGATCATGAACTGGGCGAGGCTCGCAGATTACTGGACGCTACTCACAGTGAAAAATCCAGACTCGAAATCGACTTGAAACGAGTGCTGGAGGAAAACGACGACCTTAAAGCTGACTTGGCCAAAAAAACAAAAGACCTTGTAGTTGCTGAAAATGCTGCCAGGGTTTACGAGACCCGGTGCAACGATTTGCAGTTGAAATACACCCAGGCCAATGCTGACGCCAAGAAGGCTATCGGGGATCTTAAGGATTTGGAAAAGGAGAGGGACAAGTTGAAGAAGATGCTGGATGAGCACAGAAAACAGTTGGAGGAGGAAAGTTTGGCTAGGGTCGATGTTGAAAATGCTAATCAGACTTTGAGAGAGGAATTGTCGTTCAAGGATCAGGTAAGATGGATTTTTTTTTTCAATTTTCTACTCAAGAATTGCAATCAACTTTAGACGAAACACAATACTTAGATTCTTTGAGGAGAAACTCTCCAAAAATTCAAAACAATAGCTTCACAAATAAGGGAACCATGAAATTATGCACACTCAATTTTTCCATTTTAAATGTGATAATGTCAATTTTTTCCACTAAATTAATAAAAGTGGAATAAAAGCAATGAATAAAACAGAAACTGTATTTATTTTGACTTTGACAGAACAGCAATTTGAGGTTTTGAAATAACAAACATTTACAGAAGTTAACTCTCTTTGCAACAATTTTTTAGTATTGTGATTTTAGTTCCATATTTCTATTAAAACATCTAGGAACAAATTTGAAGGCTTGATATTATGATGCATAAATTTGTAAGTAAAATTCTATATCAGAAAAGGTTGATCAAACCATATATCTAAAGTGTGCGCCATAAAGTTGGGTACATATGGGAAAATTCTTAATTATTCCTTGTTTCAAAAAACTTTTTTGGGGATCGTTAGGGCATGTTCAATAACCAAAAAATCGATTATGACACATGTCATGTTATTTTTCTGATGACCAGAAAATGTGCAAAAAGGGACATGGGTACAGTTATAGCGACACGACCTGACGGTATTTTCTAATTTATGACCTTCAAGTGTGTATTCCGCAAAACATTCGATTCGTTTGATATCAAACTTATGTAGTTTAGTTGAATAAAGGTATTTTTCTCCGAATGACAGTAAAAGCGGCCATTTAATGACACTTGACAGGATCAAAAGCTGTATTTTTACTTCCTAGGCAGTAAAAGTGGACTTTTACTGCCTAGGCATTAAAAGTGACAGTGTCACAACGTTGCAGGTAATAATTTCACTCAATTTGGTATTTGAAATTGATGGTGACAATGATAATTGTCAAAATAATTTAATTATTTGGATAATAATAATGAATGAAATAAATATAGAAAATATGTCCATGTGTGAATTTAAACATTCGGAGAAAAAATTATATGTTTTACATGGCAGAAAAGCAGATTTAATGCCTTGGCTGGTTTCCTAGCCTCGGCTATGAAACACCAGCCGCGGCATTAAATCTTGTACTTTTCTGCCTAGTAAAACAAATAACTATTTTGGAATAAAATTAAGGGTAAAATAGTCAAAGTCAAAGTCAAAGTCAAAAAATGCTTATTGTCTAAGAACAAAATTCTCGTTGACAAAGCTGTAAAAGGGGGAAAAAAAAAAAAACATTATACAAAAATAATTCCAGGGCCATAGAGTACCAAGATTGAAATAATCAAAATAAAAATACAATACAAGGTCAGACTAAAACAATAAATCATTTAAACAGTCATTAAAACAAAAGATGAAGTCACTTTAAAAATCAACATAAATATAAACATAAATCAACATAAATACAAAAACATGTCATTCTAAAATATAAAATACAAAATATCAAAATTGCACAAACGTAAAGTCAACAGACATAGAAGTCATTGAATAAAACTACAAATTATATTCAGACAGTCACAAGAAAGCATCTTGGAAAATTCTTCTGTGCTATAGTAGGCCTTTGATAATAGAAGCCTCTTAAGATGTACTCTAAATTTTTTACCAGATACTATCTGTCTCAGATGCAGTGGCAAATGGTTAAAGATCTTTTTACTTTGATAGATTATCGAGTTTTTTTGTTGTGTGGAGGAAGGGATAGGAAGGTTCACATTGTGTGTTTGTCGAGTGGTATGTACAGGATGAAAAATTCGTGTATGTTTTCCTTAAACTTTTTATGAACGAGACATGAAGTCTCTAGTAAAAAAATACTAGGAAATGTAAGCAATTTATGACGCAAAACAATGGTCTACATGAGTCTCGTAATCCTATCTTAAACATATACCTTACCGCCCTCTTTTGCAAACACAAACAACATATTAAAGAGAGACAATGAACAAAAACCCCAGAAACATATTCCATACCGCAAATGGGATTCAACGAGAGCAAAGTATGCACTTTTTGTTGTAGTAGCTTTATTTTTTTTTCTCTGATTTGCTTCAAAATCAGCATGTGAAGCTCTTTTTGGATTCTGAACAACTTTTTCTTATAAAATTTTTTGATATCTTGCCAAATTTACCTGTTTTTCGACATCAATATCAACTTTTTTTCAAAATTCCCGCTTAACCGATAATCACATGACATGTGTCATAATCGATTTTTTGGTTATCGAACATGCCCTAACGAACCCCAAAAAAAGTTTTTTGAAAGAAGGAATATTTAAAAAAAATTTCATATGTACCCAACTTTATGGCACACACTGTATAAGATTTTTAGCTACCTACCACTAAAGACTTTAAAAAAAGATGCCATGTCATTTCCACCAAGATTATTGTAGTTACAAATACAAACAAAATATCATGTTACGTTTTTCCAGATTATGTTTTATTTCAAATCATTTACCAATGAATGAGCTATGATGTATCAAGATAAAATACATACAGGTTGTCCCACGGTGGATGGCATATTAAACGTTCATGGAAAACTAAAAAGCGGATTATTTTGAAAATTTGGCAACCGAGATGAACGACCATAATCTACACTTTAAAAATATTTTTGTTTATGCGGTGTTGCCGCTTCTACTCTAAGCTAGTGGCAACATCGCCATTTTAGATGAAACACCTTGTATGTGATTGGATATTTGGATTCTACGTAAAATTCTGAGCATATTTCATGTGTTTTCCCTTTTACCTAAGTTCAACTGTTTTGGAAATATTGACAGTTGAAAATTGACTTTTTGCAAATTTGACATGCGGTAAAACCTGAACGGTTAATTTTAGAGGAAAACCTATTTTACATTCCTATCTTAGATTTTTATCAACTATCATTTGACACCAATTTTGTATATAATCTTAAAAATTCCAATTAAATTTAATCTCTGGTTAAATTCAAAGTTGGTGTCGAATAATAATTTTTCTGCGATTGACAAGAAATGTCAGCATTTTTGACCGATTGACAAGTCGCAAAACTCAATATTCTGGAATTTCAATTATGTTTCAATAGTTGCTAAGGAATCAATGAATAACAATACGGCAAACACTTTTCCGGCCTAGGCCTGCTGAATGATTGGAACTAAAAGACAAACATTTAACAGGTATTTAACCGATTGCAGAAAAAATAGTATGTGTATTTCGGTGGAAAATCACATTCTCGGCCTTCGGTGTTTGCCGGCCTCGGCTACGCCTCGCCCTTCAACTTACACCGTCGGCCGAGAATGTGTCATTTTTCCACCTTATTAAACAATATACTATTACGAAAATCTAAAATAGGAATGTAAAATCGGTTTTCCTCTAAAATTAACCATTCAGGTTATATCACATGAAATCTGCTCAGAATTTTACGTAGAATCCAAATATATGTATAATCACATACAGGGTGTTTTTTAAAAAAGCGATGTTGCCACTGGTTTAGAGTAGAAGCGGCAACACCGCATAAACAAAAATATTTTTAAAGTGTAGGTTATGGTCGTTTATCAGGGTTGCCAAATTTTCAAAATGATCCGCTTTTTAGTTTTCATAAACATGTAATACGCCATCCACCGTGGGACACCCTGTATTTTAATAATGAATAACTTAGCTTTGTTGAAGCCTATGCTTAGTTTAAGAAGAGGTTCTCAAACAAAACAAGGATAGTGCCTTGCAATATTATATTTAATTTTTTCTTGTCTGAGACCTATCAATCTGATCTAAAACATTCTCAGTATCTAATCATAAAATACCTCTAAGTATCATATTATTATTAATTTATTGTTTTGGTTTATTGGGCAGCTTTAACTTATTGTTTTATCAGGATTAATGTTTTTGTAACATCAAATTCTTCTAAATGGCAACTAAATGAATAAATCAAATCAAATACTTACATTATTGTCCATATTACAAACGATGTACGGCTCACTCACCACAATTTGTACATTTCGGAAATCGCAGGGGATTTCGACATTTTTGAGGGATTTCGAAAGATTTCTTCTTCGTCTTTCAACGCCGTTTCACTAAGGATTTTGAGGATTTCGATAAATCTATTGGGATTTCAGGAGGATTTCAGATAGGATTTCGGTATTTGCGATTTTGAATAGATTTCGGGATTTTCAAAGAATTCCGAAATAATCTTACAGGATTTTGGATGAAAATGTACAGCGATTTCGGGAGTGAGCCGCCTCGCGATTACGAATAATTTGTCTAATTGACTCGAGTGTTAAGTTACATAATTATGTGGCTAGATCAAAACTATTGAAACACAGAACCAACATAATTTTTTTTCCAAAAAAAAAGCAATGAGCAACTTCCTTGGCAAATTTTAAATATACTAAAAAACAAAACTATTCACATCAATTTATTTGGTAATTTTGATTTCAAGTTAAATTTCACTTCTTCCTTGTTTGTTTATTATCTCTCAGCATTCTGTTAAACCTATACTTGTTTTCTTAGAAGCTTGCCTATTTAAGCAGGGAAGATTTTGGGATATTTCAGTATTCCCTGTTAGTTTTACTATAGCCACGCCGCGGTTATCATAAGAACTTAAAAAACACTTGAAATTTAATTGCTTCCTGTCTTGACTACTGATGAGTTAATTTTCAATTCTTTTTAGCTTGGGACCTTGTACATTTTTATTTACATAAATTGCCTAATATGTTAACTATGTATCAAATGAAAAATGTACACTAATCTACCCAAAAATATAGTTTGACCCATATTAATATCTCTTCAATGTAATTTCATATCTTGTTTTGACACAAAAGAATGAAGTCATCAAACAAAACCGCGCAAGCATATTTGAGAAATTTGGTAGAATAATCGATGACATCACTGGTTTACAAGAAGGTGGGATTTTATGTTTATTGCGACCTTTACATATATTTTTAAAACAAATACATAGTCGAATCAATATGAGCCCACATATCTGCAGATGGTTTTAGGTAGAAACCTCATCTGCGTCAGCTTTTAATTTTCAAATAATATGTATTGTCGCTTGACACTTTAATTAAATATGCTAATTTTTCTTCAAACAAATAAAAATATATTACCTAATTTTTAGGTTCCGATTATGAAATAAATGTTTTTAACTTCTTTTGATCATCACTAAATGTGTAAAGGAGGTAGGGTATAGGCCAGCGTATAAGAACAATAATTCAAAGTAGTTCTTGAGCTGTCGTCCGTTAATGGCCAGTAGTAAATAAAAATAAGGTCCCGGGCTCCGTAATGTGGGTTAAATCAATATCCATAAAGCTTCATTTAGGAAGGTCAAAAGTAAATATTTTTCTTGTGATGCTTTTACTTGAAAGAATTAAATTGTGTGGAGTAGACTCGTTTAAGCTAATTGATTCATAATTTGGCGAATTGCAGGTCGCTTTAGAGTAAAACATCAACAGATAGGTACTTTCTGGAAGTAAGCATAGTAAAAAATCAAAAAGAATCAGACAACGTAAAATAATATTGATAATACCAGTCCAGATGAATTTCATTGGAAAAATTTGCGTTTTCCTGAGACGATTTCAAATATAGGTCAAGAATATTATCAGGCTAAATTTAAAAACTGAAAAACGCTTCCTCATAGTTGTTTTTAATCGTGAGCTTTGGCTGAATTTTCTTAATATTTTTAATGTCTCTGGTTGGTTGTTCCATTAACTGTTAGTTTTAATTTTTGATAAATAATAATTGATTTATTTATCTTGTAGTGACAATAGATATATTTTGAAAAAATATCTTGAAAAATAACCTCATTTGCATTTTGCAATCAAAATAATTCAATTGGTGACATCACAGATAGATACATATTACAATAATAATTAATTTTATTTACTACAACTGGTTTTCAAATTTATACACTATACAACATAAGTAGTGGCACACACATGTATCTACCTACCACACATTTTATATACACTTCTCTCCCAAGAATATGACATTGATAAAAATACGCTTGTTGTATCAAAAATAAACGATTACGTTTGCATCTAAATTTGGATGTGTGATTTAATGCTAAATTAATTTTATACATTTCGGAATCAGATTATTTGATTATGATTTTGAAATAACTCGTGACGGCCATGATTTTTGTATAATATATTTACAGGATGAATTTTTCGTATTGCAACCTATATAAATTTTGCAAATGCTTTTAAAAAAACTCAAATTGTTGGAATTCTTCATTAAACAAAATGAAAGCCGTAATGCTACCAATGTAAAAAATCAAGTGCCATAATTTGACAGTTTTCTATATTTTATTTAATTTTAAGAGAAATTTTGGTGATTTGAGGAAAATCCTTGGAAAAATCATTAAACTTTTTTTTGAAATTCTGCCCCGTAGGTATTTCTACTATACACAAGAAAAATATAGTTATGTTTTTGGGACGCATGGTGTACCTAATTTCGAGTATTAATAATAGTTACTGTTATTATTTTTTTAAATCAACAATCAATCAAACATAAATATATTAGGTACTTATGTTAATGACTGTTATTAATGTGGGACAGTAAGTTTTTCTTCAAAATTATAATTGTTTTGTATAATACCTAATTGTAACATGTTATCAGGGATTAAATTTTTACAGAATTTGGTGAGTAATAATAATTTATCCCTACCTCCAGATTTCCACTCCATTTACATAAGAAGCATAATATATTACATATTTGTTTGCACTGTATAATACTGCTTATTGATTTGTGCTAGTGGTGCCCTTATTCCCGAAATTTTATATTTAATCAATTTTTTTACCCCAAGAAACATGCCCTATTTTTGCTAATTCGCCTCAAACATGCGAACGTTTTTGGTAAATATATTACATGATCTCTATCAAAAATGCAAATAAGCCCCACACAAATAACCCCACAACTTGAAGTGTCCTAGTCAAGATCCCAATCGTAAAACACACATTTCAAAATTATCTATTTGCCAATTTAAAAAAAAAGTACATATAGTTAAAGCTATTATTATAGGAATGTGGTACATCTAAAATAGTAAAGGGAACAGAGATATAGGATATGACATGTTTTTCTTTTTTTTTCTTAGGTATTCCAACAACAACTGACGGAAACCCGCACTCGTCGTCAAGTCGAGATCACCGAAATCGATGGACAATTGGCCGAACAATATGAGGCCAAGCTCCAACAGGCTCTACAAGATCTCAGAGACCAATATGAAGCTCAAATAACCAACAACAGAGCCGAGATCGAAAATATGTATGATAGCAAGATTAAGGTGAGAATTTAGACAAATTAATTTGTTGTTATTTGTTTCGAAATTGTTTGTTTCTTGACCTAAAATGATAATTTTTGATGCAACTGTCCTTCACTTTCTAATTCTGATGGTTTAACTTTACACACTTTCTATTGAGAATTTTTGATGCAACTGTCCTTCACTTTCTAATTCTGATGGTTTAACTTTACACACTTTCTATTGAGCTTTTTATTATTCAAATGGGTATTCTGTAGGTGACAGGAAAGTTTTCGAATATCAAATCAAAAATTATGCGTTTGGCAATCAAAAGCAGACTTGGATAATTCATTTCCAGTGCTTTGGCCTGATATATTGTTTTACAAATTTTGACACAAAACAGGCTCTTGTGCTACCTCAAATTAAAGTAACTTTGCATTTTGCCTTCAATTAGATTTTTGTGTTATACAAACAAATATCATTTCAGAGTCTTCAAACGGCCGCTAATAGACACTCTGCAGCCGCTGCCAATGCTTTGGACGAAGCTCGTCAAGTTCGTACCAGAATCGACACTCTATCCAGCCGAGTCACACAGTTGGAAAATGAAAACGGCGCATTAGTGGCCAGATCAAGGGATCTTGAAAAAATATTGGAGCACGAACGTTTGAGACACGCCGAAGAACTGGCAGCCTTGGAAGGCGAACTGTCCAGGATGAGAGAAGAGATGAACGTTCAACTGCAAGAGTACCAAGACCTTATGGACATTAAGGTGTCTCTAGATTTGGAAATTGCGGCCTACAGGAAACTATTGGAATCTGAAGAGGACAGATTGAAAATCACTCCAGCAGGACAAGAACGCGATGTTTCTCACTCGAGCAGTCGCAGTTTGGCACAACGTTACACTCCAAGCCGTCACAACACGAAACGGAAGCGCTTTCTGATGGAAGAAAGTCAAGATTCCAGCCTATCAGACTTCAGCGTTACCACTTCTTGCAAGGGCGACATTGAAATTCTGGAAGCCGACCCTGAGGGTAGATTTGTGAAATTAGTTAACAAGAGCAATCAAGAAGTTTCACTTGGTGGTTGGCAATTACTTCGTAAAGCTGGCACTGAGGAGACCAAGTTCAAATTCAACCGATCTTTGAAACTTGAAGGCAAAGGCACCGTAACTGTTTGGTCGGCTGATTTGAATAAAGACCATGAACCACCACATAATCTTGTAATGAAAGGCCAAAAATGGCTGGTTGGAGATAATATGACTACTGTGCTGGTGAATTTGGATGGGGAGGAAGTTGCAACATCAGAAAGGTAAGAATGTGTATAGTTATTTTATTGTAAACATTTGTATTATAATATTCAAATTCAAATTTATATTATAGTTATTTAGGAACAGCTAGGGGAGTAAATGTGAACCTGCGTATATTACTGAATTTAAGCAATGGTCAAGGAAAAAATCTCTAGATAAATTATTGCTTTCAATTGGCTACAAATAGACAAAACTAGTTCAGTGGTATTTATTAGGTTAAATGTAGATCAAAACCCAATATTATTGATAAGAACAAAGATGATAATAATTTTTACTATACATAGTTTGTTTAAAAGTTTGAAACATACCTACTGGCATCACATGTATACAGGGTGTCCCCGTTCAACTGGTCAAAAATGTTAGGGTATATAAAGGAACCATAGAGAAGTAATTTGAAATAGGACATCGATGGTCTGAAGTGCGCCGTTTTTAAAATAAAGGATGTCGAAATTTGAACAACCTCCTTTAATATCATCTGGAGAGCTAATGCTAAGCTGTTCAAATTTTCAGGGATTATTGATATAGGAATGATATTTAAAAATTCGTACAATGCACCCCCATTTTCTACCTGGAACCATCCCAAAAAAAAAAAATTGAAACAAATTGCTTTTTTTTTTCAAATTTAATTTTTTATTTTATTTTTTGGGATTGTTCCGGGTAGAAAATAGGGGAGCATTATATGAATTTTTAAATATCATTCCCACATCAATAATCCCTAGAAATTTGAACAGCGTAGTATTAGTGCGATTTCCCTAAATGTCAATATAATCTATCCATTAATACAAATCATGCGGTATGGAATAAATCTGCTTGCTATGCTTTTAAGCAAGCTAACAAAAAGTATAAAGCCGAAATTTTTGGCTCCACTCTGTAGCAACCAAACTCCAACTCCCTCTTCTACAATACCCTTTCACCTGATGCATGCACAAACGATCTATACCCGCGTTCAATACAAATTCATTCACTGTCCATCAATCAAACTCGAATTCCGATGTCTGACCTTCGCATATACTACCAAAATGCCAGGGGACTACAAACGAAAGCTAAGACTCTTTACAATTCAGTATTAACGTGTATTTTCGACGTTATCGCTATATCCGAAACATGGCTAAATGATAGCATATTTGACTCTGAACTTTTCTCGCAGGATTAGTCGGTATACCGCTGCGACAGAAGTTATAATGAGCTAAGTGTGAAAAGAATGAAAAACTCTGTAAATTAAATTTAAATGACATTATGCATGTTTTTTTAACATTTAATGAAAGATTATTTGAGTCACACCAATCCTTCACATGAACCAAGTCATTATTTATAGGATCACTCAATACACTTTCATTTTTTCCATGCCATAAGATGATAGCATCGTCAGCAAAAAGCGTAAATTGGCCTGCTATATCAATGAGTGCCAAATCATTTATATAGAGAAGAAACAACAGAGGCCCCAGCATTGAGCCCTGTGGGACGCCAGAGCTCACATTTAGCTTTTTTCACATCAGGTCCCCAAACAAAACAGTCTGCTGCCGTAGAGCTCTAGCTTCTGCAGCAAAATGTTATGGTCCACACAATCGAAAGCCTTCGACAGATCGCAAAAAACCGCAGCTGCTGAATCGTGGTTATTCAATCTAAGATAGAGTGATTCCAGCAATGAAAACATAGCATCTCCAGTGTTCAAACCACCCTGAAAACCGAATTGAGCTTTGTTCCACAATTTATTATGTTCAATGAATGTTGTCATACGTTTCTTAACTATCTTTTCAATAACTTTAGCCAATGTTGGAAGTCTCGCGATGGGACGGTAGTTTGCTGGCTCTTCAGCACCCCCTCCCGTATGAAGGGGAACAACGATTGCCAATTTCAGGAAAGGAGGAAATTTGCCTCTCTCAAATGAAAGGTTTATACTCTCAGACAACATCAATAAAGCATCATCAGGAAGACTATGAAGTATTTTGATAGAAATACCATCCCAGCCAGATGCATTGGACTTCCTTATATCTGAGAAGATTCTGCGAAGCTCGGTCACATCTGTGGGGATCATAAAAAATGTATTAGGATTATGAACATTCCTTGAAAAATGTTTAAAATCATGAGAGGGAGACAACTGATCAGAAATTCTGGAGGCAACTGAGCAGTAATAAGTGTTAGGCTTATTAGATGATAAAGATGATAAACCAGAGTTAGCCATATTGGAGTTGTATTTGCCTCTCAATTCATTGACGATTTTCCAGGCCTCCCTCTGACTATTGTCACTTTTCGAAAGCCTGCCCCTATAATACACTTGCTTCGCCAGTTTAATCACTTGTCTATATATTAATCTATATCTATTGAAAAACGAAATAAAAAACAAATTATCCATGTAATACTTTCTTAGGTGGTGTAGACAGTGCATATTATCACTAGAAATCTTAAAGCCTTTAGTTATCCAGGGCTTATTTTTCAAAGTCTTTATTGGAAAAGATTTGTTGAAACAGTTTGCAAGAACCGTATGAAAATTATGTAGCGGATTTGCAGAATGCAAAAGACCAGCCCAATTAATTGCTTGGCTACTTTGCACAAATTTTTGAAAATTTTTCTTTGTAAACAATCTTCCTTTTCTTAGCGTTTTAGAACAAATACTAACTTCAGTCTTTACTCTACAATAAATTGCTTCATGATCAGATGAACCAGCATTGATTACCTGGCATTCCACGTCACTCTGGGGCAAGTTACAACATAAATAGTCCAATAAGGTAGCTGAGTGCGAAGTTATTCTAGTAGGAGCTTCAACGAACATATTTAGACCAAAACTCTGCAAGAGGCCACTCAGCCCTCGAACATGCCTATCAGATACATCCAGGAAATTCAAATTCAAGTCCCCACACAGCAGGATTCTAGACAGCTGAGACAATAGTGTTTCAGCTTTTGACAAAAATTCATCCTTATCGCCTGATGGGGCTCTGTACAAACACAAAATATAGAAATTCCAACCTGAGCAATATACCGACGGATAACTCATCTACCTTGGGTCTAATAGAATGAATGTTCAAATATATCAAGGTAAGGTGCGCCCCTCTAAAACTCGATGAAAATTATGCGTATTACTGAAACTATGCAATAGAACTCTAGCAGAAGAATCGCTACGCACTGGACTATAAGAGTCATTAATAGATGAGTCAATACTGATTGAGAAAGAACTATGAGTAAATCAATTAGGATATTCTTAAATTAGTTGGAAATATTAATACTGCTCTTGAACTAAACTACTCAAAACGAAATAAGGACCACTTTTAAAAGCTTGGCTTTTATTTAATTTTGGATAACCCTGGTAAAGTGGATTTTTCCTTTTGCAATAAGTATATACAGCTCTGGCAAGCCAGCATCTTACAGGCCAATTTTAATGCAATAGAATGAAATGTATAGGAAAAGTCTAAGGTTAAATAGAGAACGAAACCGATTTCCCCTGTTCCACCTCCAGCATGCAGCGCTGAGAACGCTGGTGGAACAGGGGAATTCGTTTCCGTTCTCTGTTCAACCGACTTTTTCTAGACATTTCATTCTATTGCATCTAAATTGGCATGTAAGATGTTCACTTGCCAGACCGGTATAAACACATTAAGCATACACAAAAAAATTATATTGTGAATGGAAATAAACACTTTACCAGGGTTATTCAAAATTCATTAAAAATAAATGGGTTTTTAGAAGTGGTCCTTATTTCGTTTTGACTAGTATATTTTACCTGAAAATACAGGGTGTTTGGTGCATCGTTTGCCAAATTTAACTGCCCGAAAGAGGGGGCCATTTGCTAAGTCTTCAGCCATAAAAACTCATCCTTGACCCCACGGGTTTTTTTCTTAATTTGATTTTTTAAATTTTTTTTGAATCTCAAAAGTAGTTGGTCTAGCCTCCAAATTTTATTTTTATTTTTATATGTACTGTGGTATAATTCCACCAAATAGAAAATTACTTGCCATTAAGGTCTTATTTACGTTTTCATACCAAATATCGAATATTAGCCTGCTGTGTTCCGATACACAAATTTAGCAACTTAGTGAAGATGTTAAAATGTTTTTATGGCATATTACATACCACTGGAAAGGGGATAAAATAGAGAACTTTTTAAGAGAATTTGAAGATCACGATCGACTTTAGTTTTTTTTTTTTTATTGTAAGGGAAATTTCACTTCTCAATTTATTTTTACCTGTTTCAAAAATTTTATCAGTTAATCATAAAAAGACTAGACGTTAATGGCAAGTAATTTTGTATTTGGTGGAACCATACCACAGTACACATAAAAATAAAAATAAAATTTGGATGCCAGGCCAACAACTTTTTTTTAAATTTAAGTTTAAATGACGAATTTTGAGATTTAAAGAAAAAAAAAATAGAAAAACCAAATTGAAAAAACCCTAGGGGTCAAGGATGGGTTATTATGGCTGAAGAGTTAGCAAATGGCCCCTTCTTTCGGGCAGTTAAATTTGGCAAGCGATGCACCAAACACCCTGTATATCGCTGTCTTGATGATCATGTTCCTCAAACCTTAAAAAGGCGTAGAAACTATCCACCGTGGTTCTCTCCGCAAATAATAAAATTAATAAAACAAAAACATGGTGCCTGGAAAAAGTATAAACGTTTTAGGAGTCGGCACGATTTGGATTCTTTTCGAGAAATGCGGTCCTAGTTGAAAAAAGACATTGATCTTTCTTACAAAAACTACTGCTCAGATCTTGAAGTAAATATTGGCCTAAATCCAACCCATTTCTGGAAGCTCATTCAGAGCTCACAAAAAAATAATTCTCTACCAAACAACTTCACAGATCAAATGGGCTCACTTTTGTCAGACCCACAAAAAATTACTGAAGCGTTTGTGCAATTCTTTCAGAGCGCTTACACAACCCCGACCATTCAACCCTTAAAGCAGATAGATCCACAAATCACATTAACAGAGACGACTGCATAACAGAAGAGCAAGTTCTAAGGGTTTTGAAAGGCATTAAGCCCAAGGCAACTGTGGGGCCTGATAAGATTCCTCCGTTTCTTATATCTGATTGTGTCAATGTCTTTGTTGAACCCCTTACGATATTATTTAATCTTTCTTTAAAATACGAAGAATTTCCCTACTTGTGGAAACAATCCAAGATCATACCAGTTCATAAAAAGAACTACAAAAGTCTCATTGAAAACTATCGTCCGATCACAATTATTAACAACTTCTCCAAATGTATCGAGCGCGTTCTTTATACTGCCCTTTACTTTCCTATGAGAGATCTCATAGATACTCGTCAGCATGGCTTTATGCGAGGCAGTTCCACTACTTCTAACCTCATTACAATTACTGAATATATTTCTGATGCAATTAACTCAAGCTCACAGGTTGACGTTATCTATACAGATTTCTCTAAAGCCTTCGATAGACTGGACCATGGCATTCTTGTCGAAAATCTACATAATCATTATGGTTTGTTTCTCTTCGCGCCTTATTAATATGTAAACCTTACCCCACAGGTCGCTCTCAGCACGTTGAATGCTTTGGTCGTAGTTCTTCGAAAATCGTTGCCTCATCTGGTGTTCCACAAGGCTCCATTCTAGGTCCACTCTTCTTTAACTCTTTTATCAATAAAATATCCGAGAATCTTAATGTCAAAAGTCTGCTATATTGTGATGATATGAAACTGTACTGTAGAGTGGACAGCATATCTGACTGCATTCAACTTCAAGCCGATCTAACTTTAGTAAACCAATGGTGTAAAAATAACAATCTGCCACTCAATGCTGCTAAGTGCTGTATAGTTTCATATTCTCTCAAAAAAAAAATCCCATAAAATTTAATTATACCATCGATATTCTTCTCTACCCAGATCACACTCTTTTAAAGATCTAGGGGTGACCTTTGACACTTCTCTGTCATTTCTTCCTCACATTTCCGATATAATAAGAAGAAGTTACAGAATGCATAATAAGAAATTCTAAGGCTTTTAATAGCATTCATAGTCTCAAAATATTATACTTTTCATATGTTCGTCCTATTCTAGAATATGCTTCCCAAGTCTGGTCACCCCTTCATCAAATTCATATCCACGATCTAGAAAATATCCAAAGATTTCTAAAATATCTTTGGTTTCGTTGTGAGGGAGTGTACCCGGAAATCGGTTTTCCTCATGAGCGTCTGCTTGAAAACTTTTCTATGAGGATATTAGTTGAGAGAAGGCAGTCCGCTGATATACAATTTTTATTCAAATTAGTGAACGGTAAAATAGACTCTTCTGAGCTCTTAGAACAACTCAACTTTCATATACCTTGGATATCATCAAGAAATCCAAGACCGAGAATTGATATAGGAAAATTCTCTCCTCTGCGCAGAGCATACAACAGTATAGGGTTATCCAAGTTCACCTTGATAAAATAAATTTAAAAAAAAGACACTAAAGATTGAGATTGCGATAAAGTTTTTATGGCATTCTAAAGTGTGGTTATTGCCATTATGTGTGAATTATAATATCATTTGAATATTTTCCACGGGACCTCCTGCAAAAGTTAATCCTTTTGAGGTAATTTTGGCAACTTTTTGGCACATTTCAGGCATATTCCGGTCATAATTTAATGAATATTGTTTTTCAACGCGTCAATCGTTACAAGGTTGATGGCATAAACACTATCTTTCACATATCCTCACAAGAAGAAGTCCAACGGTGTTAGATCACAGAACCGTGTTGGTCAATTCACATCAGCCAATCTCAAAATTACTCGTCCTGCAAAGCTCAATTATCTTCTGTTGTGTGACTTGTGGTCCCGTCTGCGGTGGTAAAACGATCCATATACTAAAATGCCATCCATCCAACTAAACAACTACCTGTTTTGTTAACATGTGTCCTTGACCCCTATCAAATGTCACGTGTGTACTTTCTCAAGCGCAAAATAAAAAATAAAATTAGCCCTTCAGATGATATTGTCACAACTGCCCGCTCTACGGGGGTGACATGGGGGGTTTGTAGCTTTGGGGGTTGATGGAGAGAAACTCGCTCAGGTTATATAAAAATATATGCTGTATATTTTCCCAGATATAACCTTACATGTATGCTAATCCTATAAGATACATGACCCTTCGTACACTGGGGTCCTTATAGGGGGCCACACGTCAATGCTGCTTGGGGGACTGTAGGTTAGTTTATCGTCACCCTTATGCCTTGTCCAGAGGGGCGTTCCCAACGAGAGGTAATTGCACTGGACAACGATAAGGCTGAAGATACCCAGAGGGGCGTTCCCAACGAGAGGTACTTGCACTGGGGAGACTTAATTCCAGAGGGGCTTTTCCAACGAGAGGTACTTGCACTGGTTTAAGTCTACCTTTGCTGCGGCTTGCAGCGCAATTTATATTAATTTATTGCTGAATTGCAATAAATATTCGATCGAATCGGCAATTAAATTAATAAGGTTGAATACCGGGTCCTCCTTTCCCAAGCAGCTAGTTGACAATATGAAAGGGGGTTGTTTAAATTTCAACACCCTGTATTTTGAAAACGACGCCGTTCCGACCACAGGTGTCCTATCTCAAATTACTTCTCTATTGTTCCTCTACATACCCTAGCATTTTTGACCAGTTGAACGGGGATACCCTGTATAAAAAGTTAATCCGTTTGGAAGGCTTCAAAAAAAACACCTTCAATTTCTAGTTTTTAGAAATGAAATTTCAAATCCTTCACAGTTGATATCCATTTCTTTCTGTCTTAAAGTTTCCTAGGCAAAAATTGACCATTATTTTTTATCCTCAGGATCAAAACTCAAGTGTCCACTTCTCACTTGAGACACAGAGAATCGGCGGGGGGGTTTATAGAAGGTGAAGATCTCCATCAGCACGTGGGTGACCCCCAAGGCGACGAAAAGTGTCGACTGATGTGAAAATAGGGGCTTAGGAAGTAATTCCCATACTTGTTAAGGTAAGTTATAAGGTCATAGAATATAAGATTTCTTTGAATTCATAAAACAGATTATTTATAATTTTTTAAAAAGATTTTGATGAGCAAGTTAAAAGTTCACTTTCAAGTATTAAAAATGAACATTTAATTTGGAATTGCAAAGCATTTTTATTTGAGTGCATTTTTCTTTTCTGGTTGTATGGGTGAATCTGCTGACACCTAAATTTACCTCTGTATCTTAGTAGACGCAAGACGCAATATAATATTATAAACATAGTGTCCGTTTTATTTGATAAAAACTGATTTTTTGGACTTAATACATTTGGATTATGCTGAAACTATAATTGATATTAGAAGTTGGCATTTATTTGATTAAAACTTGCTTTAGCAATCACTCAATCTTGAATTTTCTTCTTTCGATTTTATAGTTTTTATACTAAAAAAGTTCAAGAGCGCATTAAAACAAAAAGAAATTCACAAAAACTCCTATGGAATTGTAAGATACATATTTACTGACATTATTATTCTCGTGTCATTCAAAAAAAATTAGTATATTTTTTTTTAAATTTAACAAATTTACCACAAATTTGATAAATTCAAAGAGAAACGCATTATCCAAAAATCACTTTTTATCAAATAAGAAAATTTTTATTTTTTGTACTCTCCTCCCATTATTGAGTCTTATGTATGAATTTTTCACCTTTTTTAGGGAAAAGTCAGGAGTTTATAATATTGAAGACTTTTATATATTTTTATTTTATATAAGTATTATTTAAGAAGATGGTTGTAGGATTTGTTTAGTTTTTACATGTTCAGAACATTATTTTATTTACCTTATTATTATTTTTTTCAAAATATTGAAACTCATTCTTGTATAATATAAATGTGTAATTTTTTCATATATTGTATTCACAAATTCAATGTAAGTTAACAAAAAAACTATTTTGTATTTTTTCGTGTTCAAATAAAGTTTACTTGTATTTTAGTGTTTTTTTGTGCCTTATATTGACATGTTATTACAAAATTATCAATTTGACAAAATTATTAACTAGTAGTGTTTAGTACATAGTACATTTTTTTCTGGAAAAATATTCACTAAAAACCTGTTAGCAAGTAGTGATAAAGCTTTCCTAAAACTCTTTAGGTGTTTTCATTATAACAACAGGAAAAATAAATATTTTCGAAGAAAAATCTGGTTTCATTTCTACCCGACACTGGGTGACCTCCTCTGGATTCCAAAAATAATTATTATCTAATGGCATGTGAACCTTCCCTCTTTAGCATATTTATTACCCAAGCTATGATGTCACACATTTTGTTGGGTCAATAGCTTGGAGCTGAGTAGGCATTCTAAAAATAGTCTTTGACATCATGAATGATATCATGTGTATGTATAAAAATTTATTTTATTTGAAATTTATAGATGGCGCCTAATATTCTGTTTACATGTCTAACTGGAAGATGCCGCCATACGTTCTACTTTTTTTTACAGTGACTCAATAAACTTTTTGAAACAGTAACGGCCAAGAATCGTAAACAAAGGCTGGAGTGTGTAGGTATTTAGGGTGATTGTTTGTCAGAGTGTTCAGACGTCATCACTCGGAGTGCACTCTGGGAGTGCTATTTCTAAACGTATTGAGGCGTTGCGATAAATGTCAGTGTCACGAATTACGTCAAACCCGGTAAAAACCGTGGGGCGTTTTTCAGCACAGTCCCCGAGTGGGGTAATTTGGGCGCACTCTGGGCACGTCAACTCTCGATTTCTGAACGATTCCAGCGTAACGCTCCGAGTTAGCACCTGTTAATTTATGAACGATTTAAGAGTTACTCTAGGGTCACTCTGACACCCAGAGTGCTATTTCTAAACGGAGCCCTGAGTTCTGGCTTTGCACTCCACGGAGCAGAACGGTATGAGCATGTATATCGTGACGTCATACGCGGTCAGAAGCCCAACGCAAAAGAGAATACTCTGAAAGCTAAAACGAACAGGTTCTTATCGTTTTGAGCGCGCTCAGAGTTTATAGAGTACAAAGCCAAACTAACAGGATTACTCAGCTTCATAAAGCGTACGCTCTCTAATTCTCTAGTCGGCAAGGCCTAAGAGTGACGTCAACACTATCAGCAGCTCATAGTGGTGACGTCACCCGCAGGCTTCGATGGGATCCTTGTGATTTAGCTGTGCTTGTGAGTTCACTTTTTCTTCGATTTTAAATGGAGAAAAGGTGATTTCAATAAGATTATAACGTTTAGGAAAACGTTTTTTTGACTTTATAGTTTCTTAAACTTGGCTAATGAGTAATGAATTTTACCTCAAGAGTTGGGGTCTGCGGCTGAAATGGCGACAATAGAGGTCGTAGAAAAATATTATTTAATTTTGATTGAGAGGCAAAGAGGAAGATGCAAACGAAGATTTAAAAGAAGAGATGTTTTAGAATATTGATTAGTGCAGTAAACCCAAGGTATGCATAAAGTAAAAGCCCGCAAAATCAATGTGTGGCGCAAGCACCCTACGTTAAAGGGGGTGTGACCCTAAAAAACGACTTAGGGCGGATATTATAAAACTACTTTGAGATTTAACTTAAAAGTTATAACTTCTAAAATTACATGTAATTCAAAAAATTAACTTCAAGTTAACTGTCAAAGCAGTTTTATAATACCCGTCCTTAGGGCGGGTATTATAAAACTGCTTTAGGGTGGGTATTATAAAACTTCTTTGAGAGTTAAGTTAACTTCTGGAATTACATGTAATTCAAAAAGTTAACTTCAAGTTAACTGTCAAAGCAGTTTTATAATACCCGCCCTTAGGGCAAAACTGCTTTGACAGTTAACTTGAAGTTAACTTTTTGAATTACATGTAATTTCAGAAGTTAACTTTAAGTTAACTCTCCAAGTAGTTTTATAATACCCGCCCTTAGACAGTTAACTTGAAGTTAACTTTTTGAATTACATGTAGTTCCAGAAGTTAACTTTAAGTTAACTCTCAAAGAAGTTTTATAATACCCGCCCTTAAGCGCTACTTAAATCAAGATTTTTTTTAAAGATTTCTCGTGAAAACCGTAGTTCTATATTCAAAATAGTCTCCGAGAAAATTCCTTGTGGAGATAAATTATGTAGGAACTTGTGATGTCACAACCGCCGAAATCGCAGACTTCTGTTCGTTCAGTCATTAATACTATCTCTGATCATCCAATGTGACTTCACAAACACCTAGTTGTAACTTTAAACCGCCCTAACTCGAAAACGGACCATCATAGCAAAATGTGGTTTAAATATTTATTTTTAATTAGATTTTTTTGCACTAAAACTTTCATTTTTGGGTCACACCCTCTACAAGGCAAAAAACGAAACGCTGCTACGTCATCACTGAAGCTTTAGCATGGCATGGGGAGCTTGAGATTTGAACTTCACAGGCCTTATGAGAATAGGCTATCCTGTAGTACTAGAGTGTATTATCCTTGGAAGTAAGTCACGCCTCCGCCTCCATATTCTTCCTCAATAAGCTCTATTCCTTTCAAGAGTTTGAAACACTAGAGCTACTCGCTCCCGTGTTAGTCACCCTGATTTGAAAGGAACAGATGCGCTGGCTTTCATGCATATGGTTTACTTCGGGTTTGAGTAATCAGGTGCAACAGACACTTTTCGAAAGGAATAAGCGCGTAATGCCCCGGAGCTGTTCCGGAGCTCCTCATAGGTGTGAAAGGAATACAACCAATATGAATATATAAGATTTTAAAGAAGCAATCAAAACTAGGACGGCATTGTCGACACTGTAAATTATTAGCTCTGTTCTAACCGACACGAGAACCATTCTAGAACGGTAATTTCCAGTCGATCAATTAATTTGTCAAGTTAGGATAAATGTTCAACTTATTGGAAAATATGTGAGCAACAAGAAATTATTGGTTCTGGAACGGTTCTCATGTCGGTTGGAGCAGAACTAGTGAGTCATACGTTTCTACTTTTAATGTTGCTAGTAGCAACAAGGTTTTTCTATTTGTGTATTGTGTTGCACTAAAAAAAGACCCGTACAGATACAGCGAACGAAGGCGAAAGAATAACGAACGAATTCGTTCGGTTAGTAAATAGTTGTATTCCTTTCAAGAGTTTGGAACACTCGAGCTACTCGCTCCGGTGTTGGTCGACCCCGATTTGAAATGAACTTTATGCGGTCTACAACAAACACTTTTCGCAAGGAATAAGTGCCTAATGCCCCGGAGCTGTTCCCGAGTTCCTCCTAGATTTGAAAGGAATACAACTAGTGTGTACGTACTAAGGAACGCTTTCGAATGCATTCGTTCGCTTTCACAACATGTGATATAAACCGAATTTTCGCGACGAATGTAGTTCATCTAAGGACGAACCATAGTTCGTCTGTGACGTCATGAGTTTGAACGCTGGCTAGAAGCTGCATCCATGCTTGCGTCGAACTACGTCAAATATGACGTCATGAGTTTCTCGCGAAAGCGTTTGTGTTCATGAAATCATGGAAGTAGTTATTCGCGAAAATTCGGTTATAGTTACTATCCTAACAAGTGCGGACAGTTATAAGCTGTATGCCTTTCAAGAGTTTGAAACACTAGAGCTACTCGCTCCAATGTTAGTCGCCCCGATTTGAAAGAAAAAGATGCGCTGGCTCTCCTGCATTTAAATGGTTTACTTCGGCTTGAGTAGACAAGAGTGACCGATTCCAGGACAAAGAGAGACGGAAGAGTTAAAATATTGTAAGGAACAAAGGTTTACAGGTCTCGCGGCGATGCACCAGCAATAAATCGAACTGCACGTATTTGAATTCTGGAAGACTGACTCGAAGAGGTATTGGGAGCAACAGCCCCAAAAAGGTAAACCGTAAGAAAGATGAGAGTGGACAACTGCAAAGTAAACGGATTTGGCGATAGGGACGTAGAGGTTTCCAGCAACAATTCTAACGCAGAAACAGCCAGACGCGAGCTTCTTATTAGGTGCTATAATATGAAATCGGCATCTAACTGAATTACCTACTGAAGGCCGAGAAACTTGGTGTTTTGCGAAGATTCAATTGTAAACTGCTAACAATCAATGTGGTCGATATTGCATCGAAAACCAATCACTTGGGTTTTAGTAAAGTTAAGCCCATTTGCATCCTTTGCATCACACCATGCCTCACTAGCTAAGCGTACCATATTATTCTGATAAAAAAACGGGACATTTTTATGAAACAGATGTTTCATGTATTTGTAAAAAAAATAGCGCCGCGGGCGAATTTTTTTTTTTTCGGGACCACGCTCGTAGGACGAACCCACGGATAATACACCTTACTACTACAAGATAGCCCCTAGTTAGCTTATCCTCATAAGGCCTGTGTAGAACAAATCTGACGCCCTCACCCTACCAATTTACCATTTGTGACGTAGACAGCATGTCGTTTCTCGCCTTGACGTAAGCTGTTTGCAGTTTGCACCACAGGTTATAGATGACGTCGGTAATGGTGATACACCAATATGGCGGCGATTACCAAATACGAGGCTGATAAACAATGTGCCTTCGGTGTATATTATCCTTGGACCGAACCATGCCAAATGTTAAGCTGTCAAATGTCAAATGCTATGTCGAATTAACCACTACGTTGCGATTTGCTGAGACTAGAGATGAGGCGCAAAAATCGATTTATTTATGCCACCACAGAGACTGGGAATGAGACGCGAAAATCGAATTATTTTACGCTTTTTGAAATATCAGAGAATACGGGACATTTAAGCATCCCGACAACAAATTTGGGGACGCGGGACATGGACCTTGAAATAAGGGACTGGCCCGTATAAAGCCTAGTACTCATAACTGCGAAATTCGCAATTTTTTGACATTTTTTCGACAATTTGACGTTTAATTCACGCATAAAACGTCAATTTGTCGAAGCAATGTCAAAAACTTGCGAATTTCGCAGTTATGAGTACTAGGGTTAATACGGGACATATGGCAGGCTTATCACTAGCACTGATGTCGATGTCCTTTGAGATGATCAGGAGGTCCGCAGTCGTTTTCCGATGCCACACAATCGTTGCATCATCCGCAAGCACAGCAAACACCCCCGTGATTCTCAGATTATGATTCAGCGGACTTTTGCTTTATTCATACTTAGTTTCACTACAATAATATATAGCCATGGCCGTTTGCACCGACCATTTTAAGGAAGCGTTAGCGATAAGTATTCCTTGAGGGCGAGAACCCACGGGCGTAATTGACGTGAGCGTAACTAATCATGTGATTTAATTTGTACGATTTCATTGGCGGCAATGCAGCCATCTTGAATTTTTGACATTACACTGCCGCTACGGCAAAAAGTTGGGTTTTGTTGAACTTTTCGGCGTAATCGTGGCAAAGTTGTGACGTAATATATGGGGCGAGTTCAGCTTGGCAGAACGGAGTTGGAGCGGATAAAGAGCAGTTTCATAGTAACCTGAACACAGAGCGAAAAGAGTAAAATGGTTAGTCGAACGCATTAGGAGCAAGGCGAGCCGCGGCCAATGAAGAAATGCGTCGGCTCCCGAATGCTTATCCCCATCACAAACCGGAACATGTTTTTCTGCGGATATTTTTGGGAGCGATGCCATTTTTTCTACCAGGATCCCCAGGGGGCAACCAAGCCCTAAGCAAAAAAAAAATCTTTTTTGAATTCTTTAGGTTAGGATCGTTAGGATAGTGAATTATTGAAAACCTAAATTTTACCGCCTTTTGGGAATATAGGAAGTGCGCATGCTCGCTTCTCGAGCTTCATCTCACGAGGTGGAGCTTATGGATATGGAGTTAATTATTCTCACTCTATTTGGCTGTACAAAAACGATGTAGAGCTTCCACTATTTGCTCCCAGTGGCCTGACCCGAACGATTTTGCAGTGAAAAGTGTCAAAGGAGTCAAAAGAGTTGCCAAGCCGAACTCACCTACTCACCTATGATAGAAAAATCACAGAAAATTAGAGGAAAAGGACTACAATAACAAATAAGTAAATTTTAATTACAACCTGGCAAAAAATAAACAAGATATTTGTGTTAGAAAATGTTTTTGTTGTGGTTTTGATGCCTACATGTTAAGCCAAAATTCGCGTAGAATTGACGTTCACGCCGATTGCGCTAACTACGCCCGTGGGGATTCGCCCTTGAGTGACATTTCTCCATGTAAAAATGTTAATTTACGGAATACTTATCGCTAAGGGCCGGTTTCTTAATAGCGGATCACCTCCGGGTTGATTTCAACTTCAGGGTAAGCGTCTCCAGTTGCTATGTTTACCCTAAAGTTAGGCTTAACCCGGGGGTGACCCGCTTTTGAGAAACCCGCACTAACGCTTCCTTGAAATGGCGGTGCAAACTAAGGCTAAGCACATAGTGGAGCGGCGAGCAGAGCAGCGGGCAGCGCGGAGAGCAGAGCGTCAATTGAGCAGAGAGTGGATGAAAGAATTGTATGCACAGTGACGAGTTAATACTCGAGCGAAAAAGATAAAGATGAATAATTTGGTTTTAACCGAAACGTCGTCTTGAAAAATGTTGGTATCTAATGAGAAGACAGAAAGAAAAAAAAGGTGTAGTGCACACCAAACAGAAGCAAACTTCGATTAGGCGAATATCACCATTCATATGAGGAATTACGGCAACATCCAGAAAAATTTAACTCTTATCTTTTAATGAATATTAAAACTTTTGATTACATTTTGGAGGAAATAGAACAAAGATTGGTAAAAACAATGGACTAACTTTACCATAATACCAATTGGTCCAGCAGCAATCAATTAATATCTAATATAATACATTTTTCACTTGATTATTGTTGACTTCATTTCTCTTGCTACATCCTCCCACAACTTATCTATTATGTATCGGTTATGATGTTGGGTATCTTTTTGATTCCACCATGGATTTTTAACAAAAATACTACTAATAAATTGTTCAACGTCTATTTTTACAACAAAGAGACAAACGAGCAAAGTAGAAAAATCAAAATTGCTTGAACGCGTCGCTTTGCTCGATATTAGTTGTATTCCTTTCACACCTAGGAGGAGCTCCGGAACAGCTCCGGGGCTTCATGCCCTTATTCCTTTCGAAAAGTGTTTGTTACACCACGCATATGTTCCCTGCAAATCGGGGGCGACTAAGCACCGAAGCGAGTAGCTCGAGTGTTTCAAGCTCTTGAAAGGAATACAACTATTAGCAGCGCTGTTAAATCTCCGCACTGCTCTTCACTATAAGTGTCAAACAATTTAATCTCGTGTATTAGTTTTCGCTGCTTTGCTCTCCTCACTGCTCACTACTTTGCTCGTCCGTCGCTCCACTATGTGCTTACCCTTGGAGAATAGACACTCGGCCCGGACACGAAGATACAAAAATCCTCTAATCCCTTATTCTGTTTACATTTTGACAGCTGAATTGAGTGATCTAACCATAGATTCCTGAGTTTGATTAATTTTCCCTTGGTGTTTTTATGGAGGAGTTATTAGAAGTTGCTGTTCTTGCAGACGTAAATGGAGCGTAAACTAATTTTGACAGAGCATAGCGTTACGGTAAGGCTTCCGCTAACTGCCGTTAGGTAACGGGCTCCGCTAACGCTAATACCGTAAGAACTGTCATACTTGTCAAATAACGTTACGGTATTTGAAATTTGGACAGCACGAGAACTCTCTAATAATATGACACATTCCTTTTAAAAAAACACTATAGCTGGATTCGGCTATTCAGCGCGGAGTTGGAGTGGAGTGAACAGAGCTAATGGAGTCACTCCTAATCAGAGATGGGTATCTACCACTGATCTAAAAAATAAATGGATAAACAATTCATACGGCTTGATTGGCAAAATTTGTGCGAAAATTTGGGGTCAATATTCTACAAAGAGTTGAACAACGGAACAGCCTAACGCCTGCGCAGTGTCTTATCTTTCGAACAACTGTTCTAAATTTTGAAATTCCTTCATTTTCATTGGCCAGATTTTGTGCACACACAATACATGTATCTACTGCGCACGCTCACAGCTGTCCCAGTTGTTTACATCAGGACCTCGTAAATAAGCAGCATTAGAAGCGTTTTTTGTTTATCCATATATTTTTGAGATCAGTGGCATCTACGCGTAAACAAAGATTGTCTACGTCTGGTGAAAACAACGCGTAGAGAATGTAAACTATGTTATCTATGTAGACCACGTGTAAAATATGTAGACAACGCGTAAAGTATACAATTTTTGACAATTGACGTTTTCAATTAAAAGAGATGGACAATAAAGTATGAAAACAATCATTTTCCCGCCAACATTTGCTTGCTTGTCAATGCCAGTGTGTATTGGGGTGTTTTGAAAGAAAATGCAGGAAAAGTCACTACTTCCTTTGCAGAACTTCGCTATGGAGAAAGCGGTGGATTATTTTGGAAGCAAACAGCTCCCGCAAACTAAACTTGAACGTGGATTACTTTGTATAATTGATAGGCCGTGGATTTCCCTTTTTTTGCGAGTATTCTTTCTGATTTTATGTATCCAAAATTTGACAAATGTAGGATTTGATGGAAACTTATGGAAAGACACGTCCGCCAGTAAATAGGAATTATTTTTACAAAAAGGCACACTACACAATCACTATTGTTAGGAAAATACTTTGAAAAAACCGAAGAAATAATAGTTTCCAGTTTCCACATGTACAAAAATCTTGTCAACAAACCACTGTCAGCGGCTGTCAACCGTTGTTTTCATACTCTTTTGGCGTCTGACAGTTTGACGCCAGAGAGAGAGAGGGTTTTAAATTGAAAAGGTCAATTGGCAGGCCTTTAAGATTAAATTCTGTTTTTTTTTTAAAGATAAAAGTCAAAATGACATTGTGTTGGCAATACAATGTAAAATTGTCAAAGCTTTCAATTTTTTTATATAGAAAAGCCTTGTGTTGCCAACATAGTAACTAAATTTTTGACTTGGGGAATTATCTTTAAAAAAAAAAAAAAACTTTATGTTTCTGTTTTTGCTTTGTTTTGTTAATTATTGCTTTGCAAAGTTAATTAAACTGCGGATGTCTAATTTGATACAATATAAGGGTCTAGAACACATTAGGTCCCTAAAAACGGACAATTTTTCTATGTTCAAATTTGCATTGGAGCAATTATTAGGACATAATGAAGAAAAAAAAATATGGATGAGTTAATTTTTTTGATAAACAATATATTATTTAAATATACAGGGTGTCCTAAAAAGATACCGACAAACTTTAAAGGGTAGTAAGGGACATCAAAACAAAAAACAAGCATTTTTGTTTATATAAACATTCGTCCGCAAATGAGCCATTTGGGCTGTGGAGCGAAAAAATTGTTTGGTATTTTTATTCTTCGCAATAATTAAATCACTGTTTACTTATTAATTTTGCTTATTTATTAACAAATAAATTATGGTTTACAATAATTGTTCAAAATGTTGACCATTTACTTCAATGCAAAGATTGCACCGTCAGGTCATTAATAGACAACTACTAAGTTAATTAAGGAAACTAATCACAAATTAGGTAGGAATTTTCAAAATGTCAGTAAAAAACCAGTAAAAAATAGCTATTTACCTAACAAGTGCGGAAAATGAATTTTTCCGCACGCGGCTGCCGTTCGCCGAACGACGCGTAGCGGAGTTCGGTGATGCAGCCGAGTGCGGAAACATATTTTCCGCAAGTGTTAGGTACAATATTTTTCCTACAGGCGTAAAAATGTAAAGTTTTTCTTTTTTTTTTGACATATATCAGTGCGGTAAAATTTTTTCCGAACTGACAGCCGTGCGGAAAAACTTTTTCCGCACTGATATGTCAAAAAAAAAAGTTTTACCGCACCGTGCGGGAAAACTCATTTTGCGCACGCATATCAGTGCGGAAAATCGATTTTTCCGCACGGCTGTAGGAAAAACCCTTTCCATAAACATCAAATATTGTAAATATTTACCAAGGTGGTATGCTGATTTTGCCATAAAATAGAAATCTATTAAAGTAAACAAAATAAATGAACAAAATAATAATAATTGTAAAAAATCACTAGTCACTAATGCCTTTATATCCTCTCGCTTCTCAACCTTTGACACAGATCAATGAATAATATCTATTCTTATCAGCTTAGGGCCGATACTTTTGCGCTAGATTAACGAATTTGATACGTCGTCAAAGTTTTGCATGGGCCAAGGTCTATAAGTATGATGTGGTTAGAGCACATTCAAACCCCTGATTATTTTTAACGGCTGTCAAATAAGAGCAAAAGTATCGGCACTTAATATCGCTATACCTACCTATCAAAGATGCACAATCAACAGAGAAAAAAAATAAATTAAAAAAATCATAACTTGATAAATATTCAAGGATCCATATTTTTTTTCTCGCTAACCATCTTGAAATTGCTTTGTTTATCAGTAATAATCAAAATCATATTAAAAATCAAAGAGACCTAAAGTGATCTATCACCCAATATAAATTTAATGCAATGCAAACTTTCAAAAAAATCACTCAAATTTCAAATTTTCTGTTGTCTACATTGTCTACATAGTTTACATAGTCTACATGGAAAAAACTGGATGTAAACAATACGTAGACGAGAACGAGTAGAACAACCGCGTAAAGTAGATTTCATAGTCTACGTCACATCCCTGCCCCTAATACAGTAAAAAGCATTACCCGAACCTTAACCCGAACGGCTGGAGTGCGAATGGAGTCACTCCGAGTGAGCTAGCCGAACCCACCTTATGATGTGAGGCCAATTGAACATTTTTCGTATGATGGCCTTATTAGGAATATGTTAAAGTCTATTTTTTTTAAAGATAATTTTCCAAGTCAAAAATTTAGTAACTATCGGTGAGTTCGGCTATTCAGCGCGGAGTTGGAGTGGAGTGAACAGAGCTAATGGAGTCACCCCTGATACCGTAAAAAGCAATACCCGAACCTTAACCCGAACGGCTGGAGTGCGAATGGAGTCACTCCGAGTGCACGGAGTGAGCAAGCCGAACTCACCCTATGTTGGCAACACAAGCCTTTTCTACATAAAAAATTTGAAAGCATTGACAATTTTACATTGTATTGCCAACATAATGTCATTTTGACTTTTATCTTTAAAAAAAAAACAGATTTTAAATTGATAAAAAAAAGTCTGTAACTAGAAATCTAGCAAAGATATTATTCTGTACTTACTCTGTAGCTTTCTCAATACATAAATGTTTAAAAATTACAATCGTTCCATTCACTTTATAAACACTACGTATAATAAGCTAATTGAGTTCCAGCCTCAAAGTTATAACGTGACATATGAAATATGTGGTTGGATATTTTTCGACATTATGACGAGTTGCTAGGAACCCTTGCAATAATTTTTGATTTGCATTATAGATTTCTTTTTTATTAATTTTGTAATTTTTGAAAATGGGATTCAATATTAGGCTGAGGCAATAAAGGGCACTGGCCTTATTAGGTACATGGCCTTATTTGGGACAGGTACCTTAAGGTACGGTTTGTTAGGATAGTACGCGACGCACAACTGACAACGTAAACGTCGTCATTGGTTCAGGTATGACGTACACCCGTTTCCTGGCGTCAGCGTCAGCGTCAGAAAACGGGTGTACGTCATACCTGAACCAATGACGACGTTTACGTTGTCAGTTTTGCGTCGCGTACTATCCTAAAGGTACGGTTTGTTAGGAGAGTACGCGTCGCACAACTGACAACGTAAACGTCGTCATTAGTTCAGGTATGACCATAGGTATGACGTACACCCGTTTTCTCACGTCAGAAGACGGGTGTACATCATACCTAAACCAATGACGACGTTTACGTTGTCAGTTGTCCGTCGCGTACCATCCTAACAAACCGTACCTTAACAAACCGTACCTTTATACTAAAGTACGACCGCTGGGGCCTTATTCTGTAAAAAACAAACCGTTCGATTCGGTAGAATTTCTTCGATTGTGACGTCATTTTCGGATTGGTAGCGCGAAAACCAAACCAAAAATGACGTCACAATCGAAGAAATTCTACCGAATCAAACGGTTCGTTCTTACAGAATAAGGCCTCTGGCGCAAACAGCTGACGACGTCGTTGTTGACCTTGCAATGGTGGTAGGGTACCCGTACCAACAATACACGGCGGTGATTCTCAAAAACGAAGCCGATAAACAATCCTGTGTAGTAGTGTGTATTATCCTTGGCTGTTTTTCACACCCCACCATTTCACCAATATTCTAAGGTGTTACTGAGAGCAACCCAACCAAGGGCATGACTGCGATAATTACCGGTCGAACGCTTGAAAACCCTCAAAGAAGCGGGTGATAGGTGATTATTCGATGACAAATGACAAGACATTTTTGTTCGTCATGTTCCTGTCAAAATTTTTAAAGTCATCTTGTCAAAATGGCGGCCGCAACTGTACAACAACAAAGCATTACCGATTATTTATCGAAAAAACAGAAAGAAAGCCCCAAAGACCTCGTGTCGGTATGGGCAACCTTAGAGGAATTACATAATAAAAGGTAAGTTGCCTTATATTTCATACGCAACCCTAAATATAGGTTCCTTTGTGGGCCCCATGTAGGACTCCTTTCTGAAGAATCACAAACATCAGGGCCCTTTTTACTCAGACTCAGCTTATTTTACGCGAAATTACTCGAAAAGGGACGTGAGGAACTGACTTCCAGGAAATCTATATGCTTTCTGATTAGGATCATGAAAATACATGGTGACTTTTGGCCTGTTCATTGTCATATGCCTAATGGGGATATCTTAATTGTGTCTCTCCTTCATTATCATTACTAACATGTATTGTCTCTAACTACAAATCTGCGACTTCTCCCATATATTTTTTCTTCCATCAGTGTCCTGGGTCTCGTTTTGATTTTGCTAAAGTTTATTGGTTGTTTGTGCTTCCAATAGTTTCAATATTTCGGTATCAATTTGTAGAGCAGTGCAAAGTAAGGCTGAACACACAATAACAAATACAAGATGCATACAAAACAGATATACAAAATACCAAAAAATCGAAATTTTGTATCATGGCATTATCTTGTATGCATTTATTCTGGGTTATAACACTTATACCCCATATTTGTCATTGTGTCTTCAGTCTTACCGAGGCAGTAACGTAACAATAATGTTTCTTCTATATGAGTGCATTTTGTCCTCCGACATCACTAATAGTGGAAATCACAAAATTCCCATAATAGTCACTTCCTTATAAAATGTCCCAAAAAAATCTTCAATCATCATTCAGAAGGTAGTAGAAAGTATCCCTTCAAGCAGTAGGAAGTCTTTTCAAGTTTAAAAAAATATGAGACATTTCTGTTGGTTATTTTGATTTTCGTATACCTAGAGACCATTCATTTCAACAGCTTGAATAAGTTGTCAAAGTTGAAATTCTGTACGAACCACTTTGATACTCTATGCCCTTTATACGTACATACATACCTTATACATAATACTAACCTCATGTTTACAACCATAACGTACTCACATGGTTGTTTAATTTTTCAGATTATGGCATCAGCTAACACTGAAAATCTTGGCCATCATCAAAACGCCAGAATTGCAAAAAGGCGACAACCTGTTACAGCTCTACAATAATTTCATTCAGACTTTTGAAAACAAGTAAGTTACATTGTACTGAACTCCAGTTGGATCATATAATAATTTGTGCTTTTACCATTGCAGAATCAACCCGCTTTCCTTAGTTGAAATTGTAGCAATTGTAATCGAGCAAATTAAGCAACCCAAAGATGCGATTGCCTTTTTGGAAAAAACTCAACCCAAAGTAAAAGTCAATTCAGATGCTCAAAACTTGTGCAAAGGTAGGTACTTTACATAAACTAATGTCAAAGTTCAAAATTTCATGGAATTATGCCGTTTCTAGTAGTAGTATTAGTTGTAGTACTAAACATGCTTTATCATCTGAGTAGTGATGTGAACAAGGGAACGTTCTGATTGTGCTTTCGAGAACATTCGCGAACGTTCGCGCACGAAAAAAAGGTTCGTGCTGAATATTACCTTCGGAGCACAATGAGCACGATAGAGAATATTCAGCACGTTCTCAAGCACAATCCTAACCAATAAAATCACATGACGCCATAAAGTAGAGATATATTTATGGAAGCTGTTGAAGGCGAAGATATATCGAATATTGAGCCCGAGAACCAGGAAGCAACTTAGCAGCAATAGTTATTTTTTTTTGGAGGCAAAGGTAGCGTTGTACTGGAATATACTTAAACTAAAATCACTATTTTATTTTATTATCAAAAAAAAAAGAATCCTAATGATAATTGTATGTTGAAGTTTCACAGAAAACCCCAAATTAGAATAATTATTGTTATCAAACATGACACAATTCACAAATTATGTGATTAATTATGTATTAAGTAGGTATATTTTCTTAAGAAGTTTGAGAACTTTCAGCACATTTATCAAGAAATTTGGGAATTTCGGGAAATTTGAGAAAAATCAGAATTTATTTAGAAAAATGTTTTGTTTTATTCAGCTTCTGATAAAAAGCATAAATTCTCGGGTCCTGCTCGTTTTTGCTCGTTTATTCTCGTTAATTCTAGATCGTGCTCGGAGAAAGTTCTCCTAAAATACTTGCTTGAGCATTTTACATCACTACATCTGAGTACACAAATAATATTGACAAAGCTGACCTAAATCCAAAATCTAGCATGCATGTTAAGAGTACAAAAAATACACCTTACTTCTCTTAGTTTTGTTATTTTTCTGCAAATCAGTGACAATTTGAAAATCACTTCTGTTTTTTTGGGGTTTAATCAGAAATATGTAATAAGCAAGTAACGCTATTAAATTATTTTTTTTATTTACAGTTCTTGCTGGTCAAATCTATCTAGAAAAACTTAACGATTTAGATAACACAAAAAAAATCATCGAAGAAGTTGAAGAGACCCTAGATAATGCAGACGGAGTAACACCAGTCCACGGAAGATTCTACTTGCTAGCTTCTCAATACTACAGAATACAAGGCAATCATGCCCAATATTACCGTACGGCTTTACGTTATTTGGGCTGTATCGAATTGGAAACCCTTACTGAGGAAACCAAGATGCAACACGCCTTCTTTTTGGGTTTAGCCGCTTTGTTGGGAGAAGGCATTTATAATTTGGGAGAGCTTTTGGCTCACCCCGTTTTGCAATCTCTGCAAAGTACGGAAAATGCTTGGCTCATTGATTTGCTGCACGCGTTCAATTCTGGAGATATCAACAAATTTGAGGAGATGAAGACGAAATGGGGCTCAATTGCCGATTTAGCTGCTCAAGAATTGTTTTTGAGGCAGAAAATTTCATTGTTGTGCCTTATGGAGGTAGGTTGTTGTCTCATTTTATATCAATTATAATTTTATTGTCATAAGCATTCAAAATGAACAACCTCAAATTTTGAAACTATGATAAATTTGACAAAAAAACAAATAGGAGAAAAGACACAGTATGGCCTATTGTCATCCCCAAAATGCATAGAATCGGGAATTGAAGTGTTTCCAGGGAGTAGAGTGAGACTTTTAAATCCTAAGGATTAAAAGCTACACTTTGGTCCTGAAAACTAGGATTAAAAGCTCACTGACTCGCATGGCAAAATAGCAAGGTTAAAATTCTTTCGAGTGATGTACTAAAAAATTTCAGTTTATAGTCATCTGATACCAATAAATAACAATTTATATAGGTAAAGAAAAGATTAATATTTTTCTAGATGACATTCAAAAGACCTTCACACGATAGACAACTAACTTTTGCCGAAATTGCTAGCGAAACTAAACTACCTGTCAATGAAATTGAACTTTTGGTCATGAAAGCTTTGTCTCAAGGTTTGGTTAAGGGTGCAATAGACCAGGTAATGATTATATAAGTTCAAAATTATTTGATTCCTTTATTTGCATTGTTTCTTTTTCTATTCAGGTTGCCAGTACCGTTAACATGACTTGGGTGCAACCGAGAGTATTAGACAGAACTCAAATAACAACCATGGTTGAAAGACTTAATCAGTGGTGTACACACGTGGGTACCATGGAGAAGCTGCTTGAAGAAAAAGCCAGTGAAATTCTCACTTTGTAGTTGAAATAACAGGTTTTCTTTGTATAAATATCTCCTTTTATAAAATAACAATTTTCAGCTGTTGCCGCTTAAAACTGGTTTTTTATAATACTACTTACAAACATTAATGAAAATTTTTGTACCGAATTTACCAGAAATTTATTTTTTTGAAAGTATGGCTTGATTTTCTTCTTCGCAAAAACCTATATTTAATTTTAAAAAAACCAATAAAGATTTTTAAAAATTCTCCCAAATGAAATGTTTCATTCTGAAAAATTCTCTGCTATAGTCATATTCACGAGAGAGTTTGAATTTTGACCGTTATTTTCAGTTGAAAATAAATAAAATCCATCTGTTCCTTTTTCTGACAACTATCAAATAATGATACATGACATTTTGATTTGACACATAAAAATAACAGATTCGGGTTTTTGAATTTCGAATTTTTGTGTGAAATCTTTCAGTTTTTTGCCGTTTTCTGCATTATTTTTTTATTTGTTATTATCGCAATCGGATTTTTGGTTTTTATGTAGTGGTCTGTGCCTTTGTGTTTCGGTGTTGCGTTTCAAACCTGGTTTTAGTATGGATTTAAGTGTTTACTCTTATTATAAGTGTTTACTTTGGACTCTAATTTTAGGATTTTTGGATTTTAATAACTTCCTTTAAAGAAATTGAAAATAAGTTTTTATCCTGAAATGTATATCACTTTTCTAAATACGACCCTGTCGTTTATCCCAGCTGACGAAATCGAAGCGCTAACGCATGCTGACAACCTAAAGAAAAAGTTTACTAAAAATGTCAACGCGAACTGTCAACTTCACTTTCTATCGTGATTTAGTCTATACCAACTTAGAAATACATACTGGACCAATGAACTATAACCAAAAACTAGAATGCAAACGCAAACACATTGACGAACGTGAAGCCTAGTGCCGCTGCCGCGGAGGGGATACCTGTTTTTGTCGCACTCATTATGTTAAATGGCGAAAATTGCTTCCAATACTTATTCCATTTGTGAAGGTAAATATGACAAAACTGTCCAAAACGTCATATGTCAGCGAGCAACAGAAAAAAAACAACATTCCCCTTTGTGACATCTGTCTTTCATGGCTACATTTTTTTGGCAGATATAGCAATGTGTGCGCATTCCAGTTTTTCGCTATAGTTCATTGTACTGGACTTATATTTGCACAAGATACACTCATCAAAAATGTCTAGGGAACAAGAAATATTCGTCTTTTAATTTTTAGACAGAATAACTTTTTTTTTAAAGATACCATATGGGTATTTGTCAAACAAATCTTGTAAAATTTATCATATCGGCTTTTCCAGCAGGCTTTAACAAAATTTAAAAATCTTTTAAAGTATATTTTATTCAATTTATAAATGTATTCAGTTGCATCTTGTTCCCTAGACTATTTTGATGTGTGTACCTTTGGAAATCCTCCAACCAGAATACATTTTAAATCTGATGTATTGTTTAATGGATAGCTTTTCAACTACTACTAACAATTCAGCATTTACAGACATCATTCTATGTCGTTTTAGAACGTCTTTCTTCATTGTCTGACACCTAATTTACATCCTCCTCTATCGTCGCAATCCTCTGTTTTGAGATTTCTTTCACTCGTGGTATTCTGCCATTCCAGTTTTGGTCTTCCTCGTTTTCTTCTACTAGCCGTGCGGAAAATGAGTTTTCCCACACGGCGCGGTAAAACTTTTTTTTTTTGACATTTCAGTGCGGAAAAAGTTTTTCCGCACGGCTGTCAGTGCGGAAAATTTTTTACCGCACTGATATGTCAAAAAAAAAGAAAAATTTTACATTTTTACGCCTGTAGGAAAAATATTGTACCTAACACTTGCGGAAAATATTTTTCCGCACTTGTTAGGTAAATAGCTATTTCCTTAGTTTGTTTGAAGAAATATATGAAAGTAAATGTCACTTCAGTGTAGCCACTTTTTCTGCATTACAAAATGGTATCATCAAATTTAAAATCCGACTTTTCGTCTTTGGGCCACCATCATCAACTTTATTTTTTCAAATACGAACCTCAACTTTTTTTTCTGTTTTTTGTTAGTTTTTGACTTGTTAAATGTAATAGTGTATTGCAACAATTGATAGAAGAAATATTTCTGGGGAAAAATTAGGTAGGTATTTAAATGGTGTGGTACGGAAGCGTAGAGAGGCCACCGCTTGTAAAAAAAAAATTATTCCGACTTGTAACTCGGAATTCCGACTTGTAACTCGGAATTCCGACTTGTAACTCGGAATTATTCCGACTTACAAACTCGGAATCATTCCGACTCGTAACTCGGAATTATTCCTACTTATAACTCGGAATTCCGACTTATAACTTAGAACTCCGACTTGTAACTCGGAATCGAAATCCGTGCGATCGAGTAATCGATTCCTTCGAAAACGGCGGATAAAACTTATACAGGGTGTATATTTTAAGTGATACCACTATTGCTATATCTGAAACGATAACAGCTACAAGGCCGGTTAAATTAGAAAAAAGTTGCCCTTTTTTGATGCCCGTTCAAGACCTGTTTACAGTGTTGCCAAATTCCTTTTAGTTTACGAAATTTTAGCGCTAAAATTAATTCTTCAATTATTTCGAAAACTATTGATATCGGAGACACAATTTAAATTTGAAAGTTTTATAATTTTTTTCGCTCTACAACATGACATCTTCAAATTTCAAATTCGATTTTTCGTGATCGAGCTACCATCATCAACTTCATTTTTTTAAATACGGACCTGGATTTTTTATGTCATTTTTAGAAAGGGAAAGAAGGGCGCTTTCTAAAAATAGCATAAAAAATCCAGGTCCGTATTTAAAAAAATGAAGCTGATGATGGTAGCTTGATCACGAAATGTTGGATTTGAAATTTGAAGATGCCATATTGTAGAGCGAAAAAAATTAAAAAACTTTCAAATTTAAATTGTGCCTCGAAAATCAATAGTTTTCCAAATAATTGATAAAATATTCTTGGGCGTTTTTAAGAAATCACCTTATATTTCAAAAACTAAAAGGAGTTTGGCAACACTGTGAACGAGACGTAAATGGGCATCAAAAAAGGCAACTTTTTTCTAATTTAACCGCCCTTGTATCTCTTACCGTTTCGGATATAGCAATAGTAGTATCGCTTAAAATATACACCCTGTATAGGCGGATAGAAAACATCGAGGCGAATTTGGAAAAATCACTAAAAAAATTCCATGGCCAACTTAGCCACCTGTCAATGTCAAATTTTGAAATTTTTGACATACGTCAAAAACTGAAACTGGCGGAAACAGGAAAAACGTCATCTTTGACATACGTCAACTTTCGAAGATGCGTTCGGATAGAACTTTGGTCGCTAAACAATTTGGCGATATCGACAGATGTCACCTGTCAAATTTGACACATTTCCGATTTTTTTTCCGCTCCACTATAAAGGCTACGACATCCAAAATTCGGCAGAAGGCGGTTTTGGGACGTCAACTATCGGTTTGTGTCGAAAAAATTTGACAGCTGTCAACGTCAATTTTTTTTTTTTTATTTTGCGAATTTCGAAAAAAAAAGTAGCGGAAAACGTTTCGCCGACCCCGGAAACCCTAAATAAAAACTCCCATCAATATACGTCAAAAACTGTCAGAGTTACAGCACCAAACGTAATTTTTTGACACATGTCAAATTTTCAAGAAACCAGAAATATACGTTTTGTCATTTTTTAAATTGCTTTCAATTGCCGATGACGTCTGTCATCCTACCTTACCTGCTTGTCACTTTTTTGACGTTGACAGCTGTCAAAATTAAAGGTGGAATTTTTTTAGTATTTCTTACGTGTTCGCAGAGCCGAAATCTATACGGATGCACCGGTTTCGTCGCCATCCGATTTAAAAAATTATTACTCGGCCGCGCGACTGTGACAGATGGCAAATTTTTTTTTTCCCAAATCGATTTATTTTTCAAAAATAATAAGCGTGGTGAAGTCCTTTTTTTGATATTGACTCTCCTTGTCATACTTTCGGACGTTGACAGCTGTCAAAATTGGCCGTTTCAAAAAAAGGACTCCGTCCCTCTTTAGATTTCTTTAAAGTGCTTCCAAATCACCAGGTACATTTTTTTTAACAGCTATCCTATCATGCGACTGGTATCGGATGCAATAAGCTCGTTTGCCTTTTCCCACGCTTTACCTTACAAGCGAAAACCACCAAACTCGGTGCATAACGATTATTCAACGTTGGCCACCGATCGGCGTCGGAAATTTCCGACAGCTGTCACCGCTTGTCATATTTTTAGGTTTGACAGTCATAGTTGTCAAAATTTTTTTTTACACGACTTGAAATGTTTCGGAAAAATATTATGCGAGGTGGAATCCTTTTTTTGATATTGACCTGCTTGTCATATTTTTGACTTTGACAGCTGTCAAAATTGGACATTTCAAAAAAAAGACTCCGTCCGTTAGATTTCTTTGAAGCGTTTCCAAATCACCAGACGAATTTTTTTACAGCTATCATATGACCGGAATAAAATAAAATAGGGTCGTTTGCCTTTCCCCACGCTTTACCTTACAAGCCACGACCACCAAACTCGGTGCATAACGAATATTCAACATTCAGTGTTGCCAGATCTCACGATTATTCGTAAGATTACGCGATTTTGGTCAGAATTTCACGATCTCACGAATGAGGTAGCAAATCTCACGAATTCTCTCTGTAGTAATACAAATCAGTAATCAAATATAATGTAATCGGAAATAATTGAAATAAAAATCTACTATACAATATTTAGTTATGTTACGCCGCTCCTGGTACATGCGCGCTCAATAACACTTTACCTAATAGCACGGCATATACAAAAACAATCAGCAGGCTAATTTGAGCTTTGTATCCCAAAATGGCGGCGTGCGCAGATGAGATGGGCGTTAAATCTCATTGTTTTGCCATGTAAAGATACGCTGTATCCTCGAATGGCGGCGTGCGCAGAAGAGATGCGCGTGAGAGTTATCCTGCTGTTTGTTTTTGTATATCCTGTGCTAATTGGACTGCTCATTGAGCTGAAAGTGTCTGCGAAGTCCACGAGACCCCACTATTTGTGACGTCAGCTGCAGACCTCAACTCTTGGCAGAAAATGCATTATCCGAGTCCAAAAAAACGAATTCATAAACGTTGAAATCGTCTTTTCCTAATTTAAAACTCCCAATAAAATTAACTCACAAGCACAGCCTGAATCGCAAGCCATTCATCGAGGTCTGCGGGTGACGTTACTACTATCAGTTGCTGATAATAATGACGTCACTCGCAGACTAGCTGCCGACTCGAGAATTGGCGAACGTACGCTTTTTTAGGATAAGCAATCTTGCGGATAATGAAAACGACGTTCAGCTCTCAGAAACACCGGCTAAAAAGCGGAAAAAACAAGGATACAAGATTTAATAATAAAATTTCAATATCTTATGGATGTAAAATCATGTCTACTCTATCAAAAATCTATAGAAGAACATTGTGCATTATTTTCTTACAAGCAATTTTAGGTCTCACGATTTCTCACGATGTTTCTTTATCGATTCTCACGAATTTTTTTTATTTCATCTGGCAACACTGTCAACATTGGCCACATATCGGCGTCGCTAATTTTTGACAGCTGCCAACGCTTGTCATATTTTTAGGTTTGACAGTCATAGCTGTCAAATTTTTTTTTAAGCGACTCGATATGTTTCGGAAAAATAATGTGCGAGACGAATCTCTTTTTCCGATATTGTACCTGCTTGTCAAATTTTTGACATTGACAGCTGTCAAAGTTGGCCATGGAATTTTTTCAATATTTCCTACGTGTTCACCGAGGTGAAATATGTACGCCTACAATGACTCTATAACCCACAGTGGCGACAATTGCTGTCTCATTTTTGATTGGTTCTAAAATCCCATATACAGGGTGGCCAATTGAAAACGAAACAGAGGTGATTTTGGGCTCCCCAAGACATTTAAGAAAAAACCCTCGTACCCGTCGATTTTTGATTTAAGGGGGAACCATTTTTCTGGTGGTTTCATCCCCTAGGGGGCAAAGCCCTAGCGGGGGTGGCAAGGGCCCCCAAAATTTTAAATGGAATGAGGGGTCGAGTGATACCTTATTTTGAAGCTATTTTTATGTAGATTATAACCCCCGAGTCTTACATCGCTACTACTATCTACCTAGCCATTACAGGGGCTAATTAAAGTTACAAAAACATGTTAGAATATTTTTATTTAAAAAAATGCTTTAAAAACAATCAAGTAAATGCTGAAAATTACCTCAGAAGAAAAAATCTAACGGGCTTAAATCTGGAGAACGCGGGGGCCTCTCCTTCGAATCCATTGTCCTGGAATCCTTTGGTCCAAATATTGACGAATCACTGCAGCATAGTAGGGTGGCGCACCATTTTGTTGGAAAATTAGACGGTTTTCCATGTATCCGTTATCATTCTCTAGTATCTTCACCAATTCTGGATGAATCGCATCTTCTTATCACTCTAGGTACATTGCTCCTGTTAAATTTATAGGTAATGAAGGGGTCTATTATACGGTTACCAAAAATGCTAGCCTAAACACTCAATTTCTCGGGATGTTGCGTATGTACCTCACGAAATATGTTTTCTGGGATTTGAATTAGCCCAATAGCGGCAGTTGAGACGATTCACCGTACCGTTCAAGAAAAAAAGAGCATTCATCAGAGAAATATACAAACTGCTGCTCCATTTATTGAAAAAAAATAATTGGGTTATGAGTTTTTCAATGGTGAGGGAGGAGGAAAAAAAAGGAAAAGGGGGTTAGTAGCACATCAACCAAAATACCATTTAATTATACTCCATTATTTAATACAATTTTTTTATATTCAATACAATATTTATTTAATACAATATTTCCAGGTATACATACAATATTTTCAGGTATAATACGTACGAAATAACGTCCTAGGGCATTATGGAGATGTAGATTATTTGAGTGTTTGGGCTAGCATTTTTGATAACCGTAAGTAGGCCCCTTTTTTACCTATAAATTTAACAGGAGAAATGTACCTAGAGTGGTTAGGAGTTGCGATTCATCCAGAATTGGTGGAGATACTAGAGAATGATAACAGATGCATACACTAATATTCCAACAAGATTGTGCGTCATCCCATTATGCTGCAGTGGCTCGTCAATATTGAGTGGCCCCCGCGTTCTCAAGATTTAAGCCCGTTAGATTTTTTCTTCTGAGGTCATTTTCAGCATTTACTTGATTGATTTTGTTTTTAAAGCATTTTTTTAAATAAAAATATTCCAACATGTTTTTGTAACTTTAATTAGCCCCTGTAATGGCTAGGTAGATAGTAGCGATGTGAGACTCGGGGTTTATAATCTACATAAAAATAGCTTCAAAATAAGGTATCACTCGACCCCTCATTCCATTTAAAATTTTGGGGGCCCTTGTCACCCCCGCTAGGGCTTTGCCCCCCAGGGGCTGAAAACACCAAAAAAATGGTTCCCCCTTAAATCAAAAATTGACGGGTACGAGGGTTTTTTCTTAAATGTCTTGGGGAGCCCGAAATCACCTCTGTTTCGTTTTCAATTGGCCACCCTGTATTTATATTGAAAACATCGCCATCTTGTTCCCAACCCCTTATTACTTTTAAATATGAATATATGGGATTTAGGTGAACATTGAACATTCATCATAAATCATGGAAAACAACGTATTTGATGGACCTAATAATGGTCATCAAATACGTCGATTTCAATTTTTTATGATAGATGTCCATTTAAATCCTATATATTAATATTTAAAAATAACAAGAGGTTGGGAACAAGATGGCGGCGAAACCTCTATTGTCGCCATTGTATGTAAAGGTTTATTTAGCCACTGTATGTACGCCCAAGGGAGTTTGAAATTTTTTTGACAGCTGTCAATGTCAAAAATACCTTTTCTTTTTTTCAAAAAACAAAAGACGTCTTATTCTGACGGAATGTTTCGAAATGTTTTGAAACGTTTCAAAACGCTACATTTTTGTGTTGCAACGGTGACGTCATATACGGAAACGGTTCAACCAGTTTCGAACCACTCTTTCAGCCTGTTTCAAAATAGATGTTAAACAGCTGACCTCAAAGTACCCTTTAAACAATAATTTTAGACATGTCACGGGCTCCGTTTTAAAACAGGGCATTTTTGATCAACACCGGTCCGGTATGATGACGTAACAATCGAACTAGTTTTGAAACGTTTTGAAACATGGTTCAACAGAAAAAGACGTCTAAAGGTCAGAAAATGATCCCCAGTAAGTGTAGGGGGCTGTGACTAGAGCTAACTTAAAATAAATAGAAAGTATTTATAGAGTTCATTGCTCCAATTTTGAATGTAAAATAGGTTAGGTCGGGGTTTGGGGTGCACAGGATTGACTGCACCACTGCACCGGTGTAATCCACGATAGACATTAGACAGAGACAGGTAACAGACTCTCGAGCAGCGACTTATTAGTTTAGTCTGAAAACAGTAGCTCTGTTTCAACCAACATGCGAATGGTTCCAGGTTCCAGAACCAGTAATTTCCAGTTGTCTACCTATTTTTCAATAAGTTGAACCTTTAACCTACTTGACAAATGAATTTATCGACTGAAAATAACCGTTCTAGAATGGTTCTCATGTCGGTTGGAACAGAGCTATAGGTTATTTATTTGAAAATTAATAATTTGAGTTCTTGTTTGTTTTTGGTTTTAGGTAGTTTGTAATGATATCAAGGTTTAATACAATAATGTTTCTTTGCATAATAAAAAAATAAAACAATATCAATAATTTTTTGTTTTTGTTTCAAACTATCGATAATTTATCGATAGTTTCGATATTCATTGAAACTATCGATATTATTTTTTTATCACTATCGTCAACTCTAGGCGCCGGCTTCACCTTGTTGTCAAACGTCATATTTCACTGTATTTAATTGGTTGATTTCCATATTTTCCACCGTTATTTGTTTTGTTGTTGTTTTGGGTTGCGGCGAGTTGTAAATTTTTAAGTTATAATGGAAAAAAAGATTAGCACATACTTACTTTTGCTACTATAAACATATCACAAATTACAGATTGGCGGATTGGCCTTTGGAATTTCCTTCTTCGGTCATAATTAATAGGTATATCGATTTATTTATATAATGCTGAGGTAATAATTGAATTTAATCTAAGTAAACCAATTCTAATAATGATAAAATTTTAAAAAATCAGAGAAAACCGTAAATAAACACAGCTAACGGGTATTCATCGGTTATTTATTATGTAGAGTTCGAGTAAACGCTCGGAGGCTCGGAGTTGCTGTTTTGTTCTTTTATCCCTGTTCTTCTCATCATGAGAAAAAAAGACGGAAAATGCTCCGAGCGCTCAGTGTTTCGAGACGAACTCACGGGGTGCGTTCAAGGAAGGCAATGCTAATACCAAAACCTGCCTTTTCCCCCTCCACCTGTAATGCCGAACCGCGTAGGTTGTAGCCGAACTCGAACGCAAAATGCCAATTTTGGCTTGGCTGTAGCCATTCCTGAACACAGCCCTGGTATGATGGACGGTTGCTGACAGACACTGACAGATCATACTAGATGACGTCACGACCAGTACCAGAGCGTTTTTTCCGCATTTTTAATTCCCTATTGTGGCCGTTTGCGACAAAAAAAAATTGTTTTTTTCGTTGATATAGGTTTTAATTAATGTATTCTTATGATTTATAGTAATATTTTCATGTTTAAATTTTTTGTCAAGTTCCCTATTCCGAGTTACAAGTCGGAATTCCGAGTTACAAGTCGGAATGATTCCGAGTTTGTAAGTAGAAATAATTCCGAGTTACAAGTCGGAATTCCGAGTTACAAGTCGGAATAATTTTTTTTTGGATAGGTGGCCTCTCTGCGCTTCCGTAGAATTCCGATTTACAAGTCGGAATAATTTTTTTTTTACAAGCGGTGGCCTCTCTACGCTTCCGTAGTATGGATACCTCTCTAGCTGTTCTCATTTGCTTTGATACTCCAATAAAAAGATAAATATTATTATATTCTCTAACATTGTCGGTAGGTCCATCAAACTTAAGAATGGTACAGGCACGTGTTTCGCCGCAAGTTGCTCATTGGTATGTTCATTACGGTTACCATACCAACGGCGAGTAGTTGGGTCATTGAGTAGCGTAAACTTTGTTTTACGAGAGTTCATACTTTTTGCCATCCTTTTTTAATTAAAATAGAAATTGACTGTAACAAATCAATAACGTCAAAAACGGTTGTCGGTTATTAAACCATATGAATTATTCTACGACAACCCCTTTTTTTTTCAAGTTATGGTATGTTCGATGTCAAAAGTATGAACTCTGGTGAAACGATCTGTACCTGAATCAGGGGTGCGATTTTCAAAACCATTCGAGTACATTTCGTACACGAAATTTGACTGACAGCAATGTAAATTAAATGGGGAGCAGCAGGAGCAGTCAAATTTCGTGTACGAAAAGTACTCGAATGGTTTCGAAAATCGCACCGCAGATCTATTTCCAAATCAAATGAAAATTATCGAAATAATAGTTTGCCCGCTAGCTTCGATGTCAGAACTCTGCTCAGATCAAGCCTGTACCATTCTTAAGTTTGGTGGACCCTACCAGTTCCTTTTTTTTTGACATCATTCTGCTCATACAAATATAATTAAATAAAACACAAAATTGAAACATAGATAAATATCTTTATTTAAAAATATGTAGAGTGTATATTTCATCGTCATGGACGGATACATTATTATGTAAAATGTCTAATTAAAAAAAAAAAAGCTGCGGAATGATCGTATATAATAATAACTTCTCTCTGCAATTGATGGCACTTAACAATTATTGTAAGGCACATTATAACTGAAGAACCTTGAAACACCCTGTAAACTACTTGAGCATGATTTTTTTCATCAAAATATTTCAACTTTAATCAGAACCAATAAGGTCCATTATTTGTGAACATAATCTTGAAAAATCTGATTAGCAATAAAACCGACAAAAAAAATACATGCACAATCTGTAGCTACTGCATATTGAAGCTGAAGCTTTATAAACCTTAAACTTAAATAAGTATTTTTTAAGCAAAAAAAAAAAAACTTCTGCATAAAACATTAAGTACACAAAACAAGAATAAAAAAAATCGAGAAATAAAAATTCATTAAAATTCAATAGTAAAAGAATACTTAAATATTGGAGATTCGATATCACATTATAATTATAGAATGTATAGGTTTTATAGTCTTATCAATATACGTATATTTTTTAGTAGAATATTGTCAAAAAGTTAAACATTGGAAATGTTTTCTAAAATTATTGTACAAAGGCCAACAGGTACATTTTTTAAAAAGTAATCTCAATAGAAAAAATATATATACCTGTTTTAGTCATGTAAAGAAGTATTTAAACTAGAGCTGAGTAGTAATAACGGACTTTCGTATAATAGCCGTTTCTGTAGTGTTCACTTTAGCTACCGGCGAAGAAATTACTTCTTGGGAGACGAGCCACGGTGACAATTTACTTAAATTGGGACTCATCGGTGTTGGCGGTTTTTCATGCGAATCACTGTCTTCATTGGACTGAAAAAAAAACAAACATTTTTTAATATCAATGCCGATAAAAGCTTGCTGACAGTAGTGACAACTCATCATAAAAGTAGAGACCTGAGGTTTCACTCATAAAATGCGTGAAACTCAATTTATGTTTGTTTTAGAAATATTCATGAGAGAAAGAGTTAACCAAGCACTAAGAAAATTCTGAGCTTTGTGAGTCAATTTTGTAACAAAAATTCGCCTAACAAAGACTCTTTGTGACTCTTAGCTCCAATTTATTATTATTATTATTATCATTATTATAATTCTTAATTTCTCGATGAAAATCGGCATCTCTTGATAGGTTCAGAGCTCAACAAAAGTTCAAAGTAACCTATCAGTCCTAACACTTTTCAAAGGATGTGTGCAGTGCCTGAGAGATTAATAATTTGTATCATCATAGATGATGGATGACCTGGTATTACACTTATTCTCTGCTCCAGTTCTTTTGTGACGGTACCTACTACAGGAACCACCCTTGTTTTGTTATTCCATATTCTAGATATTTCAATTTCCAGATCTTTGTATTTACTTAGTTTTTCAACTTCTTTGACTGCAATATTCATGTCGTTAGGTACTGCAACATCTATTAATAGGCATGATCTAGATTTCTTATCATGAACTACAATATCAGGTCGGTTTGCATTAATGCTTCGGTCAGTATTGATAGGAACATCATATTATATTGTGTTGTCAAGATCATTATATTTTAATGTCAACAACTTTTTAAGGGGTGTGTTGGTAATAATTCTCTGTAACATTACATTTGTAATATGTAGTTACATATAACCCAGTGAATATAATCCGCAACTTTATTGTGCCTATGTGTATATATTCTGACAGTGCTAATGTCGAGTATCCCGCTATGATGTGGCTCACATGTTCCTCAGCCTTTCCACACATTCTGCATTTGCTGTCAACTTTCTGCTTAAAGATATTTTTCTGCAGATATATCGTATTCAATGCCTGTTCTTGAGCGGCAATTTTGAGACTTTCTGTTTCCGCTTTCAAATTTGCACTCTTCAAACCAAGCTATACTTGCATTTTTATTAACTACTATTACTAACCGGTCTTTCTAGTTGCTTGTCCATGTAGAGGTTTGTTTCGAAGTTCATCAATGCGTTTATTTTCTATTATAAGCTTAACTTCTTTGTTATCTTCGGTATCTTGTCCAGCTGGTAAATATTTTTCTTTGTTATAGAATATTTCTGTTGTTGGTCGTCGTAATATTGTGTCTGCCTCTAGTTCTATAAGGCCGCGACCTCCAATTTTCCTTTCAATATATATTCTAGCAACGTCTGCTTTAGGACGATGTATGCCTCCCATCGTTAAATTCTTCCTGGTTGTTCTATCTAGTTGTTTGATTTCACTCTTCAGCCAATTAATAATTCCAAAGCTATATCTTAAGACAGGCACAGCTAGAGTATTTATCGCTTTAAATTTATTTTCCGCAGATAATTCTGTTGTAAAAATACTTCGTATTCGTCGAATACATTCATTGCGAAGTTGAAGTTCAACATGATCCATATGTAAACCATTAGATTCTTCCATCCCAAGGTACCTATTTATATGTTTCTTCTATACCCAAACTTCTGATTAGGTTTATTTGTTCGTCTAGTTAGTCTTCCAGATATTGTTCAGTCGTCCATTTTTGTCTTTTATTAGTGTTATGTTTCGATTAGATGGCCATTTTCAGACTGTGTCTTCTGGGTTTGGGAACTATCCGTTGGTTCGCTGGTTGTTTCTGGGGATATTTTTGCTGAGACTGCGTTCTTAAGGTTACAAGTATCGGATGGCTAATAGTAGGGGCCTCTACCAGGATTCAAAAGTTCAAAATTCTCATTCCCCAGATCTCCTAGCAATAAAAGGTAGATAGTGTAATGATCCGCAAAATAGACCCGTAAATCACAATGTCTTTACTGTAAAAATTAAATAATATCAAATAATCAAAAACTGAATTTCCGGTATTTCCAAATCAGTATCGATAAATTAAAAATGGAACAAATTAATGTGACCCCAAATACATTCGAAATTATATTATTTCCTACAGCGTGATGTCATCCTAAAATCCGATCAATGAACTTTTTAACGAGGCCATAATAATTAAATCGAATGATTTAGGACATAATTATTCGATTTTTAAACTAAAAAATGATAAAAATTTCAAGGAAATTGCATCATCTTAATTGTCATGGACAGAGAAATTTGGGGGATCGATCAAATATAAATACCGCGGTTTTAGAAGTGGAAGGAGTTGTCAGTTGAGTTGCCAGTTGTTAGCAGTCCAGTCCAGTTTGAGTTAAAGTCTACAGTACCTAATGAGTCAGAAGGGTTGAAATTCGCGAAAAGTTCCTATTAAGGCCTCGGAGAAAACGCGTTCGATTTAACTTAGAAAAAGTACGGAAAATTGTGAAAGAAATAACATTTGAAATTCGTTCAACTTATGTGCAGGCTCTAGAAAATTTTGAGTAATTAATCAAGTAATTTTACGTGTGAAAAGTTAAATGTAAGTACTTTAGTGGTTAATAATTTTCTGACTTTTATCAATGATTCTGAAAGATAAGATATGAATTAACAATGACTTTTAACTTGATTGCATAAATATTAATAACTCGAGTGTTTTGACTATGGAACATGTAATGTAATGTAATGTAATGTAATGTAATGTAAATTTATTCAAATTCCTTCAAAGTGTACAATTTTGTTTCCTAACCTTAATCTAACCTTAATCAAATCTCAAGAATTATAATTTCAACATTGTTATAAATTACAGGAATCCGAATAAATAGGTGAGTGCTACTAAGGCAGTTTACCTACCAGCGCGCAGCACATTTACCATATATTCATAATTTAAAACATTTATTTAGACATGGGTTAAATCTAGTTCTAAATCTAAACCTATATAATTTTTGAGTACCTACTATATTATTGTGCTTAACTAAGTATTCTACAAATATGCCACTCAGAAAGTGTGGAGATTACCACACAATGAAAAAAAATAATAAAAATAAAAAATAAATAAAGTAATTAAAAATGGGAGAACATTGGTTTATTTCAGTTGAGATTTTTAAGGAAAAGCGTCGCTTAATGTTGCATAATTCAACGATAATAGAAAAAATTTGCATTTCTTCTTAAACCTGAATTTGTGGTCTATCAGATTTTTTATATTTAAAGGTATAAGGTTGAATATTTTTGGAGCCATGAACGTAATACACTTCTGTGAGATGCGTTTACTTTTCCTGGGGATTTCGACAGTTTCTTGGGAAAGTTGTCTGGTGTTATAGAAGTTCATATTTAGAGGTCTAATAATGTCGCGATTCTTGTTAATATACAGTAAGGCTTTATATGCATACATTTGCCTCAGACGAAAAACGATAAATTCTTCAAAAAGTAATTCTGTTGGGTATAGGAGGCTTTTTTTTAGGATAGTTTTAATGCAGCTTCTTTGCGTTACTTCCAAGCAGTTTAGTGATGTTTTGTAACTGCTTCCCCAAGCTATTACGCCATACTGCATGGTCGATTCGAAAATTGCGTGATAAACAGTCTTTAGGTTGTATTTACTTAGAAAACTTCGCAGTTTTCTAATAACAAACACTATTTTTCTTAATTTTTTTGCTTGTTTTTCAGCATGTATTTTAAATTGGAGTTGGTTATCTAGTATAATTCCCAAATATTTAATTGTTTCGACAACTTCGATGGATGTAGAACATTGACAAGCGTTTTGATCCGAGCAAGCGTGAAGGTTTATTTTTTGAAAGTTGGGTTCTGTACGCTCGTCAATAAAAAATGGTAAAAATTTTGTTTTGTCCCAATTAATAGTTAAAAGATTTAAATCTAGCCAGTTTTTGACCACCTTCAAAGACATCTCAGACTTTTTCTTGATGTTGTTCCACGACTCGCCTCCAATAAGTATAACTGTGTCATCAGCAAAGGATATACAGTCCAAGGTCTGGTCATGACTAAGAAGGTCATTTATGTAGATAAGGAAGAGTACAGGGCCGAGGACCGTTCCTTGAGGGACTCCAAAATTAACAGATTTACCTGTACTAGTTGATTTTCCAATTGTAACCTTTTGAGTTCTGTTACAAAGATAGCTTTTTAGAAGTTGAAGCACTACACCACGGAACCCTAAAATTTCTAGTTTTTTCAGCAACAATGAGTGGTCCACAGTGTCAAAAGCTTTTTTAAGATCCAAGAAAATACCTGCTATTGGTCTGGAGTTATCTAGTTCAGAATATATAGTTTTTGTAATTGCCGCCAAAGCATCTTCTGTACTTAGGTTTTCTCGAAAGCCGAACTGTTTTTTATTTAGAAGTTTATGATTCTGCAGCCATTCTGTAATCCTATGTTTTAGAAGCCTCTCGAAGATTTTAGCAAAAACAGATAACAATGATATAGGACGATAGTTTGTACAAAGTTCTTTGTTTCCATTTTTAAATATAGGTTTTATGTTGGCTTCTTTCAAATGACTGGGACACACCCCTGTTACGAAAGATAAATTAAAAATATGCAGTAAGGGCTTCGTGATGTAGGGAGCAATCTGCTTTACAAGGTATGGTGTTATTCCGTCAAGGCCCGGTGCCTTGTTATTATTTAGTGTTAGAAGTATTGTGAGTACTTCTGCTTCTGTGACCGGAGAAAGGAAAAAAGATTTTTTTATTCTGCATTTAAAGCTAAGGTGCTTTAAGTAGCTATTTTGATTTGGAACGATTATTTGATTGGCTAAGTTTTCTCCCACGTTTGCGAAAAAGTCGTTGAATTGTTCCGCTTTCTCCGAGTCACTGTTCAGTATTTGTCCTGCATCGTTCCTCATCCGTCCGATTTCATGGCCTGAAGACTGCATATTCAATGCATTCCTAACCGTCCCCCAAAACTTCCGAGGATTTCCTTTATTTTCTACAAAAGCGGATAGATAATAATTACTTTTTGCTTTTTGAATTAGAGAATGAATCTTATTCCTATGGTTTCTATATTGAATTTTTAATACCTCATTATTTGGATCTTGTTTAACGCGCCTAAAAAGTTCATCACGTGTATTTATTGATTTTGTAAGGGCTTTGGTAATCCATGGTGTTCTTTTTATAGTTTTCCTCTGTTTTTTGGTAACTGTACTAGAACTTCTTATATGTGTTTCGAGGGATTTTATAAAAATGCCCATACTTATGTCAGGGTTCGATTCAAGCATTACTTTTGTCCAAGGTTCAGCGGCAAGCAAGTTTTTTAGTTGATCATAGTTCGTATTCTGGCCACATAAATTTGATTCATTTGATTTTCTCGGAGCATTCAAAGGAATAGACAGTGCTACAGCATGGTGATCGGTTATTTGAGTTTTTATTATGTATGTACAAAAATTGCATAAGTCTTGTGATTTATCAATGAGAATGTGGTCTAAGCAACTTTTTTGTGTATTACGTTCACGTGTGTATTGATTAATAAGCGAAATGAATCCGCATTTGTGAATGATATTTAAGTAGTCTTCAATTTTTCCTTTTCTGTCAGTTTTCAGTAAGTCAATATTTATGTCCCCTATGAAGATACCTAGATTAGAAGTTTGTGTAAATCTTAAAAACTATGGAAGATTCAATAAAAAGGTATCCAAATCCTGGCTAGGCGGACGGTATAGGCAGTTTAGAGATATTGTATAGCTTGCAGTCAGTTTAATGTTAAATTTTAGGACGTTTAATTCCGCAATTTTCTGCTCCTCGACGTCCGCCTGCCATTTGGATTTGACAAGGACAACTGTCCCGTCATTCTGATTAAAAGAACCATTGTTGTAGAAGATATCATAGTCTCTTATCTTATAGTATTCCACAAAATCTACTTTCCAAGTTTCAGTGAATACAATTACATCAAAAGCATAATTTGTCATTTGTAGTTGAACTAAAAAGGTGTCAAAATTTTTATTTATGCTAGTAATATTTTGTGTAAGGACTGTAAAATTTCTTATGTTTTTTGTTGTGTTATAAAACTGGCCGATGTTCTCGCATATTACCGTTTCAACCTTTAATTCTTTTTCAATGGTATCGCCTATATGGAGAATATCCATTTTTCCCTAAATTATTTAAAACTTGATTATTAAATGAAAATATGTTCAATGTTCGGATGTCACCCAAAATTCAATAAAATGCAGCAAACGTGCACGAGAAGGTTATAACACCACAGTAACAAATGATTAAAATATAAAATAATATAAAAAATGTAAAACGACAATAATACACTAACACAATTTAAAAAATATATCTAGATTACAATAATTTTAAAGTTAGCAACAAAAACATAGGAATTTTTTTTTTTTTTTGGTTTACAAGTTTTTTTTGTTGCTGCTGATAATTACCGTTGTTGCTGCTGGTTGAACCTGATCTAGTTGTTCTTCCTTTCGGTGTTTGCAATGCGGAGTTCTGATTTTTAGTATGACTTACTTTAGGTTTTGTTTCTTTTACTTCTGGTTTTCTTTCCTTATTTTTCAATGTAATTTTATCTTCTCTATACTTTCCCTGCTCAGTAACTAGGTCTTGCGAATCCTCTTCGCTTTCACAGCTGTCTTCAGAACTTTTATTTCTGATTGTTGGAGTAGGAGGGGCACTGTTGTTGACAAACAGTGACTCCTTATCCACAATCGGTTCCAGAAATGTTTGCCTGTCTATCTCCTTCAGCGTTTCCACGGTATATTCATCATTGTTTATGATCAGCTTATTTCTTATAATTTTGGGTGCAAACTGTTTTTCTTTTGCAATCTTGAAAAATTCGTAACATTATTGCATAACTTTAATTGCCTTCGAGTATAATGACATTTTAATTTATTTTACAAAGAATTAAAAGGGGAATTTATAATGCACTTAACAATATACAATTTTGAGTAGGAATTATGAATTAAACAGTTGGGTTTATTAGCTAGGCTAGGAATCCGAAAATAGAATTTGTTCTGATTAAATAAACTATTAAATGGAATAGGAAATTTTGAAAAGAAATTTGATGTTCATGAAATAGAATTGTCTTAAAATATTGGAAAGTTGTTAAAGGAAACTTATTGTTCATGAAATGAATTTTGAATTAGGGTTTTTAAATTTCATGTAGAAATTATTATAAGGTTTTATAAGAATAAGTTAGTAACACCTATATCAATAAACAAATAGGTAATTATTTTGGGTTCTTCATAAGCAGTCAGTGAGGGACTTAGAAATTTTAAAGAATTTATATAAATAGGTGAAGGGTAGTTTAATAGGAATGAATCGGAAGTGTTGAAATGAATAAACTTATAAGTTATTAGGAATAGTAGGAATAGGGCGTTTCTTTATTTGTATGGATATTTCAGTGGTCCGTAATAATGATATTTTGAACGGATGTGAAGTAATTGAATTAGAAAAATAGATGAGGCTGTCAGAATTGGAAGATATTTTGTTGATTTAAATTTTTGGGTTTTATGTATAATAAAATAAAATTTAGTAAACCTCAATAGTTTGTTTCTCTCTCTTGCAAATAGACCCTTCCACAATTTTATAGGTAGCAGCTCCAAGGAAATAAACACCATCAATATACCGCTCGCCATTTACCATCTAACTAATTACATAGAGTACTTGGGGCGTTTTACTACAATAGGTACTCATTTTATAATTTCTTCTGAAGATCCTGACTACTTGAGCAGGACTCTACATTGCTAGGCCTGTTTTCTGATGAGTATTAGTAAAATTCTGTATATACTATATAGTTTGTAAAGATAAAGCTAGTATTCCTAGTCTTGTTCCATAAGACCTTTCTTCACTCATGTAAGTACATACAGTATTGACTCCTGTTTCTAAGATTTTCATCGTTTGACCAATATGAATTCTTGAACCTTGTCCCAGTTTCAGTGTATGTATTTCACGGCCTTTTCCCTAAGCTGGGTATCTTGAGAGCCATCCAGGTACAGGCTGACCGCTCTAAAGAGGCAACTCCCGTCACCAATTGTTTCCAAACTTATAAATATTTGGTCTCCCTTGGTTGCGGTATTTTCGCATTTTCTTATTTGTCCTGTTCTTCTCCCCACTGTGTTAGTGCCAGACCTTGTATAGTAACATTTCGCAAAGAAGCGCCACCTGCTCCACTTCAATTTACTAGGGACTGATCAGTCTTTCCTATTAGTGTTTTTCTTTTCCTATTTCCGAGGCATGCTTTGTAAGCATTACCTAATTCTAACGTTTCTCAGGTTGCTGGCCTAGTCAATGTCGTTGTTTCTTTCTCTTGTGTTAGTCTTTGACCCAAATCCTTTCCATCGGGGTTGGTTACCCGATCTCAAAGATAAGAAGCGAAAGTTAAGTTATTATAATTATTTAAACAACAGCAAGCGCCAAGCGGTTAAATCGATGGAGCTGCTCAGCTGCTGTATACTCTCGATTCGGAAGTTGTGTTCAATGGATTATACAGGTTAATGAAGCAGTTTGTTGGATAATTTCATACATCTGTCAAAACTGACATTCCAACAATAAACTGACATGTTTTGATTGTTAATTTGGACCAATCAGATTGAAATTACGCGATAATTTGCACTAGTGCGAATTATTTAGTGCAAATTATCGGATCATTCCATAGTAACTTGTATGAGAACTGGTGTTTTGACATTTTTTGACAAAAAATTTAAAATTTTGATTCATGAAATATCGATAATTTCCATTGCACTCGTTATATTACTATTGATAATAAATCGAGGTCGCCTTCCAGTTTATTCTTGAATCCAGCTTCGCTCAACGAATTCCACACATATAGACCACTCTATTTTACAAGAAATTTCTTCTGAAGAGTTTAGAACATCTCTCTTTCTCCAATATTGTGAAGTGTCCTCGAAGGTTGTGGTTGTCAGAGTATATACTATATTCATGTTGACAGAGTAGTAATTACTTAGGATTTTATAGGTCTTAATTAAATCCCCTCTTGACCTCCTGTCACGTGAACTTGTTAGGTTGAACCGCTTCAAACGGGCTTCGTATGTGAGGTCTCGAATTTCTGGTGGAATTTTAGTGATTCCTCTTTGAATTCTTACCAATGCGTCAATGTCCTTGGCATAGTAGGGATTCCAAACTGACAGCATACTCTAGCATAGGTCTGATGAATGACTTATATTTTTGTAGGGTTTTAGTGACTGAGTGGTCCTTGAATGCTTTTTCCGTCAGGTAGGCCACAAAGTTAGCTTTCTTGATGCATTTTGAGATATGTGCTTCTGGTTTCAAATTAACAACGCCAAGATCTTTCTGTTCATCAGTAGATACCAAACTTAGGCCGTTAAGTTCGTAATCATATAAAGGATTGTTGGTGCCAATGTGGAGTACATACAGTCACAGAATACAGTGCATTTGTTTTCGTTGAGGGGCATCAACCAATCCCTTCCAAGGAGCTGTGAGACCTTGCCGTTGGTGGAGCAGCACAGTGGCTGACTGTGCATTTGACTGGTCAGCCTCTGCTAAGGACAGCTTAACCTCAGGGATCCGCACTGCGGATACGGGCGTGGCAAACCCGAGGCATCCTAGCTGGGCTGTCACCCTTCTCCCGGAATGATCCCATTTCATACACCCCCAATCCCAAACCCTACCCCTCCTAACCCACACCACCCTCCCCGACGCTATTAGGTTACCCGAGGGCTAGGGGCATCCTTTTCTTTCCCCCAAACCCTCAAAACCAAATGCAACAATGGAAGGACAAAACAAGGAAAGTATACCGGGGAATCCCACCCCTTGCAAGAGGGCTGCCCCACGGATTCTGGGGGGGGGGGGGGGGAAATCAACCATTTACGCAAACGGAGAGATCAGAATTAGGAGAAGACGTAGACCGATCGATGAAAGATATCTTTGCGGGTGTTTTCGACACACAGAAACTAAAAGCGAGCGACCGAAGGTCTTCAGTCACGATAGACAGGAGGTTATCCATCGAAAACCCCAACACAGATCTTGCAAATAGCAGGCATGTTGCACAAAGATGCAACTCGCTTGGCCAGGAGGAAAAAAAAAGGAAACGAAACGAAACCGCCATAAATGAAGGAGAGATATGTAAAAAAAAATTGAAAACCCAGAAGTATTCGTACTCAAAGAAGCTCTAGAAGCGATCACGAAAATAGGCACAGAACTAACTTATAATATTGAGCAAAACACCAAGAGAAATATAAAGGACATTGCAAAAAAGCTTCAAAGGCAAATACAGTCCAAAAATAGTCAATTGATCACAAACTGGTTAGAGAGTAACAAATACGAAAAGGTGGAGAAGATGACCTTTGAGGCAGATATCCAAACAAGCCCTCATAAGCAAGACAGCAGGCAGACGAGTCCCCAGAAATGTGAGGTGGCTACTTAGACAGCCCCCACGGACATACGCGAACGCATGGTAGACACCCTAGATGGGAAACAGACCTTCGAGGACTTCCTTTACCTGGAGGAATGCAACTGGAAAAAGGAACTATTCGAGAACACCGAGAAATAAAAACCAACGTAGTGAAGGTGGTACTGGTGGAGCCAACGGACGCAGGTATGGAAGAGAGCATACAGCTCCACTACAAAAAAAGATACCCGGAGCTCGCGGATATCACCGATGATTTTGGTATAAAAGAACTTACAACGAGGATAAGGGGATCCAATCAGGCGAGCGGTCAAAAGATTATAAAAATTAATCAAGACAACACGGACGGCAAGTTATGGGAAGCGCTTAAAAAACTCCGAGAGGAAACAAACGGGGACCAGTGGGTGGCACTTCACCACATCAAGCGAATCAGCATTGACAAATTTAGGAAAATGGTTGAAATGATTTTCCATAAGTCAGATACAAACACAGTAATCTACACGACAGCGGCCCAGCAAACGACGCAAAGGGCAAAGGCAAACAACAGCGGGCAACACAAGGAAAGAAAGAGAGACTTTCGCCTTAATCGTTGACCAAAAAGGAGTTGGCTTCAAGGATCTACTGGAAGGCGTCAAGGGGAAAGTGCAGCACTCGGCAGAAAGTAAAATTATCAAATCTATCTGCCAGACTAAAGATGGAAAGTTAATTATCACGACGGGTGAGGATGACGCAGCGATAAGGACATTAGGGCATAAAATAAGAGAGGTATACAGCGATGCAGAAGTGAAGGTCAGAGGCTCAATGGTAAACGCACACAGCGAGGCAATCCACGTCAGAAGGATGGACGCACTGACAACAAAAGATGAGCTGACGGCAGCGATATGCCACGAGCTTAAGATGGGGAATACGGACTTTAGCCTAAGTGAACTGAGACCGGACAGGAATAACACCCAGGCAGCAACGATGACCCTACCCAAACAAGAGGCAGAGAAGATAATAACAGACCACTCCGAGATCCGCATAGGACTCGTAAGATGCAGACTGGAAAGAAGATTACACGTTGAGAAATGTCAAAAGTGCTGGGAATACAGTCACACCACAAAATAATGCACTGGCCCGGATAGGAGCAGACTATGCTTTACATGTGGAGAAGAGGGCCACTCTGCAAGGGACTGCAAGAACTCAGAAAGTTGCCCAGTCTGCCATAAAACGGACCATAGAGCAGGCAACGGCAGATGCGCGAAGTTCAGAGAGTCCCTAGGCGGGCTAAGGAGACTCGAAAGACAGGAACAGTAGACAAACAGAGACAAAGACAAAGGGCAGAAAATCACGGAACTAACGATAACTAAATTCCTCCAGGTGAACCTGAACAGATGCTACGAGGCTCACGGCCTCCTCACAGTTACAGCCAGCCAGCTAGAAATAGACGTGTTAGCAGTATCAGAGCTGAACCCAAGGTCTACACAATACGTACTGTGGCACTACGATCTGAAGTCGGACGCAGGACTGGGGCTAAGGAACAGGGACATCCCTTGCCTTGGGACAGGGGCGAGGGACGAATTTGTGTGGATAGAGCTCCGGGATTTCATTATCACAAGCTGCTACCTCCCGCCTAGTCAAAGTATAGAGGAATTAAACCATGCTCTAGGATCCCTAGGCGAGCTCCTGGATAAGAAAAATAAAGACTTCATAATAACTAGTGTTGTAAAATTCTCGGTAATTTTCGAACGTTACCGAACTTTCGGGAATGTTTGAGAATTTTCGAGAATTTATGAGAACTTTGGAGAATGTTGCAAAAGAACCTATAAATTCGGCTTTCTAATGTAGGGCTTGTAAAAATATCTATTAATAATAAAGTTACACTAAATTTCCCTATTTTTCTTTTCTCTGGTAGGGGTAGGTGAATTTTCCATAAATGTAGATATAACCCTTGTCTATGTATTATTTATTTATTATAAAGAAAATGATAATATTTATAAAACTAATACAAGTCGTGTTTCCTGTAAGGTGATGTAATAAAAAACAACGTAGATATAGGTAGCAGTGGTAGCACCAAAAAATAAAACTCAAAAATCTTTAAATGCAAATACCTACATAACATAACTACATAAGGTGTTGAGTCAAAACAAAAAATAATATGAAAAAATAAATTTAAAAATAAAAATAGGAACTCTAAAAAAAGGAACTTAAAAAACGAACTTTCTGTAGGTAATGGTAATAACACAAGTACATAGTTATAAAATAAAAAAATAATAATGAAAATAGGCTCGAAAATAGGTATTCAGAAATCAGGGTCCATGTCCATTAATAGTCAAATCAAATTTTCAGCGAACTTTCGCTTAGAGAGGAGCGCACATTACCGTAAATTACGGTAATAGTGCGAACGTTCGCTCGGTAAAGTTCGCTTGTTACAACACTAATAATAACCGGTGATTTTAACTCCTGGGCAACTGACTGGGCACACTACAAACAGGAGAGGCAATATAATGTTAGAGTGGATGGCATCCAATAATCTTGCAATCCAAAACAGAGGTGATGCAGCTACTTTTGCAAAGCCAGGCGCCAGCTTCATAGTAGACCTGACAATCACGAAGGGCCGCATAGGCACAAATATCATAAACTGGAGGGTACTAGAGCAAGAAACGGCAAGCGATCACAAATACATCTATTTCGAAACTTCATGCGACACCAAGATCCAACGCAGACAACCGGACAAGCATCGATGGAACTTCAGGAAGTTAAACATCCAAAAGCTGAAGGAGGCAATCAAGAATGTGAAACAGACCCGCCTACCAGACCGTTGTTGGTATTTTATGTCGATATTGGATGTGTGAATGATAACAATTTATCATTTGGTTCATAGGAGATTTTAGGAAAAGCTTTAATAACGTGTTTTAAGGCATCAAATTCTTCTGAATTTAAATAATTAGTACGCAATGATTTTATTGGATCTTTTTCAAAGACATCATTTGTTCTATATTAAATATCTCAAAATTTTCCATGGTAAACTTATCCGCCAAGATATTAATATTATAAGATATCATAATAACCATTGCGAAAATCTGCGATAGAGCGATGCCGATCAAGTCCACTCACAAAAATAAGAGCCCCGTGTACTGGTGGTCAAACGAGATCGCGGAGCTGAGGAAGACATGCCTCTCAATGAGAAGAAAACTGACCCGGAACAACCGGAAAGACAACGTAAGATCGCAGCTGGACAAGGACAATTACTCAAGCCACAGAAAACAACTAAAAATTGCCATTAACAACGCGAAAAGGAAATGCTGGAGAGACCTGTGTGATGAAATCAACACAAACTGCTGGGGAGAAGGTTACAAAATTGCAACACGAAGCCTGAGACTAGCAATAAACTACAGCCCACTAACAATGGATAAATCCTTTTAAGTCACCAAAGAACTTTTTCCGATGGGACCAACCAGCGCATGGGAGAGAGTTGGGGGTCTTAAGGGGAACGGACTTCCTGGAAATCTCGAAGGAGGAATTGATCAACGCAAGCCGTAAACTAAGACCAAACAAAGCACCAGGCCCGGACGGCGTCCCCGCCGAGATCCTAAAAATATTAGCAGAGAGTTACCCCGATACACTCCTCAAGATATTCAACACTACGATGGAACGAGGAGTTTTCCCTACAGAATGAATGAAGACACCGAATGACCCCCGGAAGTTCAGACCACTCTGCCTACTGAATACGATCGGCAAGCTACTATGGAGCACATAATTCTATCAAGGATGGAAGTGGAAGAGAACTCCTGCGGCTGTCGGAGACACTAAGTAAACAACAATATGGCTTCAGAAAGGGCAGATCCACCATATCGGCGATCCAAAAGGCTTTAGAAATAGTGAGAGAGGGGCTTTTCAAGAAAAGCCAGACATAGACTCATTGGTATAATGATAACCGAGATTCCACATATGATATCAACAAGACAGCAGACGACGAGTGTATTTACTGTGGGGAGACAGACAACGCGGAACATGCCCTCTTCCACTGCAGGCACTGGCGTGAGCAGCGAGTAATATGCGAAGAGCAAACGGGCACAATCACCCCAGAGAACATTTTGGCAAAAATGATAAAAAGGGAGGAAAACTGGATGGCGGTCAAGCAGCTGGCCAGGAATATATTAGTTAAGAAAAGCGAGGATGAAGAACACGACAAATGAACAGATAAATAGATAAATAGATAGATGTATAAATGGATAAATAGATAATTAGACAAATAGATGACAACAAAGGAGACACCTTATCACTCGAAGTAATGTGAAAGCGGTTCCGAGTGATGCTGGGAAGGAGGCTGGAAAGGGTTTTAGTCGGTAGACACCCAAGAGTGCCAACCCGACACACCCTCCACTGCCAGACAACAAGTGGAGGAAGGTCTAATTAGCAGATTTCCTAAACCCTCCTCAAAAAAAAAGGGTCATCAACCAGTTCTCACACCACTCGGATATAGTCAGTAGGTCAGATTCGAGGTTTTCTCTGCTGTGGTAGGATTGCAAAATAGCTTGGTTTCATCTGCAAAGGAACTGACATTGGTTTTGATATTCATTGGCAGGTTGCTTTGTATATGGGAAAGAGTATTGGACCAAGTACAGAGCCTTGCGGTACTCCACTATATACCTTATGTCGGGTCGAATAAGCCCTATTAATTCTAACCTGATACGTTCGATCGTTTAGAAAGTCTCGAATTCAACCCAATATGTTGTTACGTATTCCATAAGCTGAAGTTCGTATAATATACGATTGATTGGAACCTTATCGAAAGCCTTCTCAAAGTCCAGGCATACGACGTCAATAGGTTGTCCCTCGTCATTCATCTTTGTCCATGTATCGAAGCATCTTAATATGTTGGTTTCAGTCGATCTTTTAGGCAAAAATCCATGCTGTCAAGACGGAAGGATGTTGTTTTCCATTAGAAAGTTTGTCAGTTGTATGGTTACAACTTTTTCCATGGATTTGCAAGAATTACAAGTGAGACTTAGGGGACGATAATTTTTTGGATGAAGCTTGTCGCCTTTTTTACGAATTGGAATGATGTAGGCTTCTTTCCATTGTTCCAGTACTGTCTCACTACTCATCAGGTTGGTCATTGCGTGAGCAAGGGGCGGGCTGATAGATTTTGCACATTTTTGTAAAAATATGGTTGGAATGTTGTCGGGACCTGGACTAGAATCTTGCTTGAGGGCGAGAATTGACTCTTTGACGATGTCGGGGGAAAAAACAATAGTTGATAGGGTCGCACCGTTTCTTGAATAAGCAGTTAGTTTCGTCATGTGTCCGGAGGTTCTTGAGTTAACACTTTTTCAAAGTGATTCGCAACACCTCTGCAGTAATAAAATTGTCAATAATTATTTCCTCAGTAATTGCGTATATGTTCGAGTTGAGATTTCGTCTGATACACATATAAAAAAAATTGCCTGAAGATTGCTAGGTCGTTCTCATATTTTTCTTAGTGGAAATATATAAGTAGGTATATTACATTTACTTGAAAATCTTTTATTAGATCATGAATTTTCACCTAGTAGAAGCCAATTCAATAAAAATGGATATTATTTCTTATTTAGATTGTTGGTTTATTAAACGCGCATTTTGAGACTACCTTGGATGGATTTTGATTGAAAAATGCGAAAAATTGCAAAAAACTTTATGAAGAAAGTCTATGTAGGTAGGGACCTGTTTTGGCTACCATTAGCATGCATATTAGTGCTGAATTTAAATGTAAGTAAGAATGTATTAATTTATTTTTTATACAAAGGCAAAAACGCTTGCAAATGTGATTAAGTAAGTAAATAAATAGGATTTGCGTCAAATATATGAGTGACAATGGATTTTTGATATAAACTCACCTCTGAACTATGATTTCCATTAGCATCACTTTTTTCGCTATCCTTATCACTTTTAGGCTCCATTTCTTCTCCACTTCCTGAAGCATCCATAAACGGATTATTTTTATTAAAAACTATACTGTTCGATCCGCTAAACGGATTCAAATTCTCATCTTTCAAGTAGTTGGCAAAAGGATTGAGGTTGTTTTCTCGATCCGTTTTTTCAGTAGTTTCATTAGCTACCTGGCAAATTTCCAGTTTCCCATCGTTCATGGCTTGTCCGAAAAACGTTACTGTTATAGGAGTAGTGCAACGTTTCACAGGAACTTCTTTTGCGGGTTCGATGCTTGGTGGACCACTCACAGTTAATGTCAATTTATCACCTCCCTATTAAATAAGAAATTATTACAATTAATTAATACTTGCAGGGATTACATTATATTTATAATATCAATTTTGCTTGAAAAAAAGCATGTAGATTCCACCAACGAATACAAGAACAATTAAAGCAATCAGAAAATAGTTACAAACACAAAAAATTTCAACTGTCATTTTTGGAAATAAAAATTAATTAGAAAGGTTGACAATGTCAAATGATTTGATCAGAGATAACTACTATTTAATGCAATGATATCGACAACCGATGGGACCAATGGACCATCACAGTCATACTTTAGTTCAGGGTCTTCCAACGCCACTGCTCCATACAATTTTTTCTCAATGAATTTTTCAGAACCCCCAGTGACAAACAAAGTATGTAAAATAAAGATGTCATTTACATCGCAAGTCGCTTGTATTAGTTGATAATCTTCACTTTTCACTAATTAACTCCTTTATTTTGAGTGAAAAAACTCCAAATCAATATAACACAGTTAGAAATCAACAAGCTCTCAAGAAGAGCAACTTAAAATGCTGCACAGGCAACTTTACTTAAAGTACAGTAATTTGCAATAAATATTTTTTCTATTCCACTTACAACGGATATGAAAGTCGCTGCGTTCAACGAAGTCTCATCATCTTTAGGCGCCTGCACAAACATCTGATTTGTAAGCTTCGAATTTTGAAGTTCCTCTTCCATCATTTTAGCTACAAACAGGAAAATAATGTAAATTTGATTAATATTTTGAAAATTTGAAGACTGTTATTTTTACCTTTCAAAATGTTGCATTTTATATGTCCAGGCGGTAAAGGTTTGGCGCTACCCATATTTTTCGATATATTATTAGGCATTTCAGCTGGCAAAGACTTGGATCCACTCGAATTCTCAGTGTCTATAAAAGAACATTTTCAAAATCAAAATAATTTAATTTAGGCTTGTTTTTTTGTTTTGCATTTTTTTCTTATCTTTCTGTGTATTTCTTATTAAAGTCAATCACTTTTGTGTGATGATTTTAATCCTTTTTTATGTCAAAAACGTAAAACTTACCTTCCAACTTATTCCTACACTCGTCCCTGCTCACGCCCGATAGCGATTCTTTCGCCAGGCTTTTGAGTAAAAAGTCCAATTGGCTATCGGCATTTGATGACACAGGACTAATCGCAGCTATATTACTAGTTGGAGTAGCCGATTTTCGTTTAGAAGAGCTATTTTTGCTACTACTGGATAAAGCAGGACTGTAAGCGGGACCACAAGCAATTGAGGATTTTCCAAATGAGTTTCTCCCAATGGAACTTTTTCCAAAACTGTTTTGTCCGCTCAAACCCAAAGATGTAGGTCCTAGAAATCATTTTTAAGTAGGTTTGAAGCTAAATATTTCGAGTTACTTACTTGTAGGTGTAGATGGTGTTGGTGTCAGACTCTTAGTTAAATCGTCTTTAACTTGGCAGTAAATCGGTTCGTCAGTGGCACTAGATTTATTTGATCTTTCACTACATCTACTGGAAGCGGGCTGGAAGCTATCTGGGGATTTTGAAGAGGAACCTTGGCTTCCTGAAATAGATAATATATATCCAGAGTTCTCATTCACATAGCAGAAACAAACAAGCATACTCAAAGGAAATATACACTGATATAAAGCAGATACACTGAATTAAAATGTATTTGTTTTTCTATAAATTTTGTCTGTATCTATGTGAGTTGTTTTAACCGTCAACAAAAGTATCGACATATTACCTTCACGATTTGGCTGAACAACATGCTGTTGTTTCTGTCTCTCTCTAAGCACATGGCTTTGTCTTCTTCCATATCTCTGACTCGGTTTTCTTTCCAATTGCACCGTCCTGCGCGCCCTATTTTGATACGTGCTCTGATACTCGGTCCTGCCGGAATATCGAAAGCGCGAACCCATTCTGAAGAAATTTTGCCTGGCCGATGGTCCTTTTACGGGAGCTCTGAGCCTAAAGAATCCGTGATGCTCTACAGCGCATTTCCACAAATGCTTGCAAGCCTTTTCATTATGAAGCCTGAAATAGACAATGAATTTCATTGATTCTGTAAGTTACTCTATTTGTTTCGAATATGTATCCTACATTATCTAAACAAAAAAATAAATAAACATTTCAGCTATTATCTCACTAACCTAAACACAAATGTATGTTCCTGAGGTACAGGCGGAGCCCTATCATCATCATCATCCTCAACAACAACAACAGTCAATTTCTTCTTTTTAAAATTCAACTTCATTATTTTAGGCCAAAAAAACAACCCAATTTTGGTGCTTGGTTCCTCAAATACCAATATTCCAGTTGGCGTGAGTCCCAGCTTATATTCCATATCGTCTTTACCCAATACCGTATGCATATCGACGCCGTACATTTCCATCCATTTCACATCGTTCAGGTAGGCTTGTTCCGCGTTAGCTGGTGACAATCCTTTGCATTTTTTAAATTCTTCCAAAATTTCAATTTCCATTTCTTCTGTTTGGTTGGGTACGAACCGAAATTCTGATACTGTTGCTGCTGTGTGTTGGGTTTCGTCATAATCACCAAGTTCGGCTGCAAAAAAAAAGTTGGTAATATTGTGAATTATTTATAATAAAACAACGGTCGAAATTTGATCGTGGCGCCATCTAAGACAAAACTTCAACACCAAGCAGCAATTTTAGTTGCAATATGGTGACCGAGTGTCTAATCGGCCGACCAAAATTCAGTTCGTGGGAAAACCCAAAATAGGAAAACCTATTATCCACTGATGAGAAAAATCAAACCAAATATTTTCTCATTTATAATAAAATAGAAGCTGTCTAAGGTTGGAACAACTCGTGCAATGAAAATATATTTATAATTTTCGACAAATTTGCACTCATGCGTTTTTAACTGAAAAAGGCACTCGTGCACTACGTGCACTCGTGCTCTTTTTTAACTAAAAATGCATTCAAGCAAATTTCCCAAAAATTATCAATAATTTCCATTGCACTAGTTATATTACTATTGATAATTTTTCACTCATGCGTGTTTTCTCTGCAAATTTCACTCGTCCTACGGACTCATGAAATTATAGAAAACACGCAATCGTGAAAAATTATCGGTAATTTTGAAGCTCTCGTGGTATTATTCCCGATAAGATCTTTAAAAGTATTACGAAACCACCCCCTAATCGGGGGATGATTTCATAACATAGCTTCTTAGGCATCTAGTGAATAAACTGGTACAACAATACTCAAGCAACATGCAAATATTGTAATGTGATATTATTATGAAATCATGGCCGCGCAGGGACTTTATTCTCGAAACGGAGGAACAGCATTCTCATAAGAACGATTGTTCTGTCATTGTCACTGTTATGGAAATATGAATACGGACGACGAAGACAGAACCTTCGTTCTCATAACGCTGCTCCCCTGTTTCGAGACTAAAGTCCCTGGCGTCTGTGAGCTGTGCCCTTTTCCAAACACACCCCCGAGTATTATTTATTTACTATTTTTGTTTAGGCAGAAGTGTTAAGCCGGCTATACACGATCCGGCAGGCCTGTCAGTTCGAACTCAACAGTCCGACTGGAGGCCGGTCGGCTGAACGTGTACAGGGTGTTCCAAATTCGAGGGTGACTATTGAGTTATCGGAAACTTCATTTTTTTAAATACGGACCTGGATTTTTTATTTCGGATTTTAAGAGCTTCTGATGTCCCAAAACCAATGACGTATTGCACGAAAAATTTATATTATTGGCACTTTACATAAGAACTTAATGTGTTAGAGAGAGCCAGAAAGGAGAATTTTGGTATGAAATTACCAAAAAGTAAAAAAAAACTTTTTTGAATAAATGCGATAGGGACGTCATAGGTTTTGGAACATCAGAAGCTCGTAAAATCCGTAATAAAAAATCCAGGTCCGTATTTAAAAAAATGAGGTTGATGATGGTGGCCCAAAGACGAAACGTCGAATCTGAAATTTGGTAGACAAATCCTGTAAAGGGGAAGAAGTGACAATGATGAAGTGACATTTATTTTAAAATTGCACTTCAAATAGACTCAGGAAAAAATAAAAATTATTTTGCAAAATTTCGGTTTTTTCCGAATATCTTCGGAATATTTCAAAACTGCATTTTATTGCTTATGAAATTGCGCAACTTTGCCATAATTTAACCGACCTCGTATCTCTTATAGTTTCCGATATGTCAATGGTCACCCTCGAATTTGGGACACCCTGTATATATTCCGGTCGATTATTATGTCAGTAAAGACTGTTCAGGTGGCCGGAGAAAAATCGAAAATATGTTCGTTCATACGGCCGGCCTGACGTACTCAAAGGCAAGTCTGAACGTGTGTATGGCACGGTCCTCCTGTCGGGCCGTTGGGTTATCAGAAATATCAGATCAGATAGGTTAAGTCCTGTTTCAATAGTGAGTAGTGAGCTTGGTTCCAGTCAGCCTTTCGTGACGTGGGAGTGCTTTTCTCTTTATAGTAGAGGCGCTACCAATGATAAAAGCTGCAGATATGTATCTTCATACATACGTAGGGAATTGTGCCAATCCTTTGGAGCCAGCTTCAATTCATTCAGCAAATTTACATGAGAGAATCACCGATCCGAAAAATAAATGCATAAACAAAGAACGCTTCTAATGCTGCTAATCAGGCCTATGATGTATCCTCTCCTGTTATTTTAACAGTTGTGTTATAGCTCAAAATCTATACCTGTCTCTATTTTTACGTGTAGAATAAACAGTGACAGATAACATAACGTTGCTGTTAAAATAACAGAAAATGATATATCATAGGCCTGAATTTATGAGGTCATAATGTAAACAACTGGGACAACTGTGAGCGTGCGCAGTAGATAGATGTTCTATGCGTGCGCAAAATATTGTCAATAAAAATGAAGAATATTGCAAAATTTAGAACAGTTGTTCGAAATATCAAGACATTGCGCAGGCGTTAGGCTGTTCCGTTGCACAACTGTTTGTAGAATATTGACCCCAAATTTTCGCACAAGTTTAGCCAATCAAGCCGTACGATTGTTTATCCATTTATTTTTGAGATCAGTGGAGAGAATACGCGCCTTTTTTTCAACCAATCTTTAGACCAAACTGTACGATCCTTTTTGGATTTTTTTTTACCGAGATCGACTACTAAACCAAAAAGTTGAAAACGCGTCATCATCAGTAGAGGCCATGATGATTGAGACTGAAGAATATTTCAGATTCGCCTGAACATTCGGAGGATCATCAGTTTATCCCGCGATCAGCCTTCAGGTGAACTCAGTTCAAACTGACAGGCCTGCCGAACCGTGTGTACCCGGCTTTATTTTTAAAGTGAAACTTCTTAGGCGGTGGTCTGATATTTGGACGAGAATGGAGAGAGATTAAAAGAAGACGCGTTACGTTCAGGCCCATTTCGTTCGTGCTATATCTGAAACATAAGCGACGTATACACTCAATACAAAGCGATAGAAGTTTCCTCGGAAGTTTCACTTCCACCATGTGTATGTACAGCACTGCACATGGTTTTTTGTGTTTCAGATTATGTCACAACAATTAGGCAATTCAAACCACGTGACATTCTAGATGGCGTGGCGGCCACACATGGACCAAAAAACATAAATAAATATCTAGTTTCTGACGGAATTAATAGTTTAGGTACCTAGTCAACAAATATTTTATTAAATAATGAAAATCAAAGTTATAAGCAAAACTGTATGCAATATAATTTAAAATACGCATAAAAACATATCCAAAACAAACTTGCTTGGCCGCCACGCCACATTGAATTTTCCTTTTTGGCAGATGGATTGAATTGCCTAATAGTTAAAAGTGGAAGCTATTAAGAAACTAAGTATCAAAAAACCTTACGTAGTGGTAAGTGTTGCTTGTGTACTCTAAAGACTTAAAGTATTCGTCATCTACCATCGCAGATTGCTGATAACACTCTTGCTGAAACTCTGGTGAAAAAAACAAAAATGGGATCCGAAACAGGAGCAAGATTTACTGATACTTGCTTTAACAGCAGACCAGTTTACATTGGATAAAATGACATAAAAGTGAATGTTGCAAAAGAATTTAAAAAAAAAAGATTCTTTAGAAAAAAAAAAAGAAAAATGCCCAGCAATTGGATTGATTTCACAGGAAGTTTCAAAGGAAAAGGTAAAATTAGTTTTTGGAAGAAGTTTTTGGGACCAACCTCATCCATGCTTCAGGCGTTGGCATCTTTGGGCAAAAGTGAAACATTAAGTGATTCTGATATAAAGCAGATTGAGTTGTTTATTTGCTCCATATATTCACCGTCCAAGAAAAGTGTGAAAAGCCTAGCAGAATTGAGATAGTGGTTGTTCTCGCAGAGGCAAGCTTCGAAAATTCCGGATATGTTTCAAGATATTCGGAAAAAACTGAAATTTTGCTAAATTGATATTATTTTTTCCTGTGCTTATTCGAGGAGATATTTCAAAATAAATGTCACTTCATCGTTACCACTTTTCCTACTCTACAGGGTGTCCAAGATTCGATGGTTTTGGCAGGTTTCGGGTATTTCTAAAGGAGTTGGAAAATTTCTGACCCACACTTGCGAGCCTTGATGGAGAAATTGACCGATGACGATTCGTTTTCAAGCTACAAAGGGAAAAGTTGACAAAATCTTCATAAATAAAAAAGTTATAAATCCTCTGCCAAACTCCAAACTTTTCAAAAACCCCTCGTATTATGAAAACGACTGGACATATTGAGATGCGATTTTCACCAGTCAATTTCTCTTGAAAATCGAGGCTCGCAAGTGGGGGTCAGATATTTTCCAACTCCTCTAGAATTACCCGAAACCCCTCAAAACCATCGAATCTTGGACACCCTGTACAAGATGACATTATCAATTTTAAGATTTGATGTTTCGTCTTTGGGATGATGTTTTACTTTTTAGTAATTACCTACCAAAATTCTATCCCTAACACAATAGAGTAGGAAAAGTAATAGCGATTAAGTGACACGTTTATTTTGAAATATCTCCTCAAATAAGTTCGGAAAAAATAAATTCAATTTTGCAAAATTTCGGTTTTTTTCGGATATCTCGGAAAATGTTTAGAATTTTCCATATGTCAAAGTACCACTTTATTGAGCATTAAATTGCGCAACTTTTTTCCTTTTAAACCATTGCCGTATCTGCTACCGTTTACGATATCCCCATGATAGACATCCGTATCTTAAACACCCTGTATATATAAATACCAAAATAGGCTGTTATTTAATATTTTTATGTCATACCAATACATTATTGTGTTTTTATACCTTTATGCCCGTGCGGGCATAAAATAAACATTATGGCCCGCGCGGGCATAAAGTTGCAAAAAACAGTTTTCAATTAACTTATTCTTTATTAACAAAATATAACTTTACGCTTATAAATATATTATTTTTGTCAAAAAATGATGATGTTTGCACACTGATGAAAATTTGCGAAGTGACACTTTTTTCCCAGGTATTTATTATTCACAACCAACTGGTATGACATAAAAGTTTGTATGCACCACGGGTACTAATAGATACATATACCCTCGGGCGACTTACGAACCCTCGGGCCAGAGGCCCTCGGCTCTGTAAGACTGTCGCCCTCGGGGCATAATCATCTACTTAGTACCCTTGATACATAAATAACTATTTGAATTTAGATGGAACACATAAAATCATAATATGTTTTTCTTCCCAACAATATATAGCTATGAAAATAAAAAAACATTTTGGAAGCATTTTCTACTATCTTGCTTTAGATAAAATATTTTTTCTAAGTAGGGGTGGTTTAGGGGTCTTTCCTTCTGCCACCCCTACAGGTCACGCCCCAACGATATTCATAATCTACATATTTATCGGAATATTTTGATGTATAGCACTATATTGCTTCACAAAGTTGCATACGGATTACTAATTTAAAACTGACTTTAATTCTGTATCTTTATACAGTGGTAGAATTAGTAGTAGGCGCCAAAATTTGGATTGGCCCTGGGCGCCGAGGGTTCTAATTGCGGCCCTCATCAGGAAATCCTAACTTACAAAGCTCTAGCTGATATCTACAGCTTTTCACTTTCAAACCCTTATTTAAGGACAGCAGACAAAATAAAAAATTCCCAGAAAAGCTGGCCAAAGCCGAGGCTAAAGCTGTACCCAAGAATCTTTAAGAACATTCAATGCCTCAAGCATGGGCTTGAGTCGCATTCAGAGAAAATATCAACAGAAAATTTAAGTATAACATAAGAGATTTATTTATCATCATTATCAATGTGACGCTATTCCTTAGTAGTAAGTGAGAAAATGAGTGAAAAATTAGAATTTTCCAAAAAAATAAACATTGCTGTAAAAAAAGCATCGCACCATGTCTTTTGGTTGGGGTATACGGTATACTTATATTTTTTTCTTTTTTCAAACAGGGTTTTCCTTGCTGGATTTTGTTCTAAGTCAAACAGCTATTTGATGCATTTGCTAATATGTTTTTCAATTTTCTCCATAAATATTCGTTTCTACAAAAAATTATTGACAATGCAGTAGAAAAATATTCTGTCAAATGAGAAACTGTGCACATAATCTGAACAAATTAATTACATACTTACATTGTAAAGCATATGCAGCTAACTTTACTGAAGTTTCTTGCGGGCAATCAAGTCTTCCCTCTAAAATATCTTGTTTCAGCTGCAAAAAGAATTGATACCGTGTCAACTCTTCTCTTAAATTATTAGGCTCGGATGAGTAAAATTTCACTTTCAGTCTTAATGTATATGGAGGACCAACTGAAAGAAAAAAAATATTGTAAAGTGATTAAATTTTTACTTCTTATGATTAAGCCGCGCTTACTTTTAATTTGTTTTTTAATCGTTTTCGTGGGATCTAACCAATGCTTAACGTGGTTAGCGTCTGTAAATTGCAATCCAAAATAATCTTTTTCGATGAGATCCAAAGAATAGAAAACTTGTTCATATAAATCACGGGCTTTTGCTTTTTTCTGAAAAAAAAAATCATATTATAATTTTTGTTACACTAACACACTTTACATACTGCATTTCAATCGGGTCAAACAACTTTTCTCGTTACTTAATAAAAAATACTACAAGCTAAATCAAAAGGACATGGGTGAGAACTTTAAAATATCAATTGGAATCACACAATAGATTTTACTTTCTATTCTGCATGTTATGGTTTGTGGTCCATTGTCTTCTTTGAGAAGGTTTTGTTTTCAAGGATTCAGGTGTATCATGTTTCAAGTATCTATTTATAAAAAAAAAATGTGAACATAATGTATTCAAAATATAATGAACCGCTTCTAGTCTACAAAATGTTGAAACCAAACATTGAAACTATTCATAACAATGTGGCCTGTGTATTCCAAGAACTCATATTTAAAAATAGAATAAAGGAAAAACTAGTATCTGATAAATGTTTGTGAGAGAGTTAAGTTTCAAAAGTCAATGCTCTAATAAAGAATGTAATTTTAATAAACTGCGTAAGGGATTCTGCCCGTTAAATTAAGCAATAATTTGGAGAATTTTTCAACAGGAATTGCAACCGATCTACTTATCCGAATTATTTGAAAATTAAATGTTTTATAAATTACTGAATATTAGTGTACGAAGGCGTAGAAGGGACATTTATTAAATTTTTATTTGCTGGTAGAGATGCATAATTAATTCTGTGTTAACTAACTCGGAATTATTCCCCTCCTATTTAATTCCGTGTTAACTAACTCGGAATTAATCCCCTCCTATTTAATTCCGTATTAACTAACTCGGATTCAATTTCCTCTTAGTTAATTTCGTGTTAAGTAACTAGGAATTAATCTGCTCTTATTTAATTCTGTGTTAATTAACTCGGAATTAAATAAGACGGAATTAAATAAGAGGAGATTAATTCCCAGTTACCTAACACGAAATTAAATAAGAGCAGATTAATTCCCTGTTACTTAACACGAAATTAACTAAGAGGAAATTGATTCCAAGTTAGTTAATACGGAATTAAATAGGAGAGGATTAATTCCGAGTTAGTTAACACGGAATTAATTGTGCATCACTACCAGCAAATAAAAATTTAATAAATGTCCCTTCTACGCCTTCGTATTAGTGTGCTTTTCGAGGTGCTTTTTATCCATATTATTTTTTTTTAAATTCAATGGGAAGGCACCCATGTAAAAACAATTAAACGTTACCTAAAAATCGCCTTATTTCAAAACATTACATGTTTCTATTCTCAAAGTATCAAAAAATAATCAAATAGGACAATTTTTCAACCAAATTAATATGCTGTGAAAATTTCAAATAATTAGGTGTTAGAATTTTCACAATTCCATTTTAAAAATTGATCGTTTATCGTTTTTCATGGTTTTGCTTCACTACCGGAATACTAACTAACCCAAATTAACCCAAATTTTAATTTGAGATATTACTTGATTTATTTGTTTCTCGCTGCATAATATTTTCTACTTTTTCTTACATTTCCTAACTCTATTGTTTTTTTCTTGGTACCTTTTTTTGCTGAACAATAAGGAACATTTTATTCACATTTACTACTATATCTCACACTTTGACCTTTAATAGGATTTATGAGGTTTTTCTCGAGTTTTTTATACTGGGAGTGTTAAATGCATGAAAAAATAAATGAAACTCCTGCAAATCTGTTTTACCCAAGCCTTCACTAGGGATTTCCAAAGGATTAAAAATAGGTGAAGGTTCAATTAAAATCATCTATCATCTCATTAGTGATTATATAGGATTTATAAGGGTCAAAGCGTATAATGAAACAGATTGTTTTCGTATATACAATTGACATACTCTTCACAATCAAAACTAAACTAGTAGGTACTACAAAGAAGAATACCTACTTAGTAGATTCAAAAAACACCATTTCCCATCATTTTATTTTATTATTTAATTACACATTTTTTAACAAGGAAAAATGTAGGCCTCATTTAAATTTCAACATACTTAAAAAGTGAGTTAAATTATTATTACCCTGATTTCTTCATTGAAGTGTAACTGTACACTTCAATGGTTTGTGTACGGTGCAGACAAGACAAGGTATAGGCGGTTCAAGATCGTTAGGCCAATGGCCTATTTTTTTTATCAATAGGTAGTTGGATTTTTAGGAAATACAATTAAGCTTCTCAATGGTCTGTTAATATTTATTGTTATTGAAACCTAATGGGTATTGAGGAAGATTCAAATTACTTATCTAGTTATTTGGTGTGTAAATAAGTACTTACCTATAAAAAAAATTAAAAATACGGTACGGTAACTAATTAGAACACATTGAAGAAAAAGTTTTATAGTGCTTAAATAGAAATATTAGTTTTCCTGCTTTTTCATAGGAAAACAAAATTTAAACAGGCAGAATTATTTGAAAATTATATATGTATTTATAAAAATTATATATGCATTAATAAAAAAAGTAGGTACCTACTCATTTTTGTAATTTAAAGATTATTCATTAGAAACAGGAAAACCTTTAAAAAAATCCAAATCCACATATATACCTATATGTATACAGCTTTTTCGATCGAAGTAAACTGTTTGAAGAGGGTGGATAATTCCAAAATGGCATTTATTCACATTGAAGATGATATGCGTTAGAGATGTTGAAAATATTTTAGGCAAACTACTGAAACCACATTTGGTTGGAAATGCTCAAATTCTCAAATCAGTTTTTTCCCAGCCTATGGATGTTTTTGAAAAATTGTAGTATATTTTCTGGTCATATATGTTAATACAGAGTTGCCAAAAGCCTCTAGGGAGGGGATCCTCTTAAAAAATCAAGAAAAAGTAATCTTTGTAGTTGCTACTTGGTAATTCTGATTGGTTAAAAAGTGAAATATTATATAAAACGGTATACAAATCCGATCGTACCTGATGACGAGAGTCCGGATTAAAAAGCATTAAAAAAGTTAAAATAAGCGCTTAAAAAGCATGTAATTTTTCACAAAAAAAGCATGGAATATGCATAAACAAGGCAAAGAAAGCAAAAAAGGTGGAATAAAAATTTATTGTTTTCTATAGAATACATGATAAAAAATAGAATAGGTAACTAAACATTGAAATAAACAAATCAAAGTCTCTGATGAACAACAAAAAAAAATAGTTCTTGTAGTAACAAGCAATAACTAAATGCTGATTCAAATGTTCCATAGTAAAGTTTAGTCTTCTGTCACTTAAAATGTTTTTGTAGAATAGTAGGAAACACTTATTTCTACGTCACCACTTGTTATGGGCGCGTATTTAAATTTTGCAACATATGGGTTCATTGGTAACTTTAAGGCCCGGTTTATTCATCTTCAGATAAACTTGTTGGTAACTATCTGCAAGATAAATTTACCGTTCTATAATTCTATTGGTCAGCGAATAACTGGTCGACCGATGAGATTACAGATTGCATGTATTTTCATCCGTCAGATTGCATACCTGACAGTTTATCACAAGGCCCTAAGCAACTGGCGCCCGCAGAATTTGTCACAGGGGTGGGTGTCAAATAAACTGCTCTTGGGGGAATCGTGGAAAGCGCACCGCAGGCGGAATTTTTTTTTTGGGCCTAATATAATAAACATTAAAAAATAAAACAATTTGGAAATACTTTTATTTCGGACGGAAAAAAAAGTTAATTCTCTGTATCTTTTGATAGGTTCAACAATTACTTTTCATCGTGGGAAAAAAATTGTAATCAAATCAAAACAACACAACGTAAATGAAATATTCCAAATTAAAAAAATACTTAGTATATTGTTTTATTAAGAGTAAAAGTGATACTTTTTGTGGCGAGACTAACAGCTGTATGCAACATCCTCTTTTAACTTAAAAGCGCTTTTTAAAACTGGTCACTTTTAAAAATGTGTATTCTGAAGTCTGAACCACACAAATTTTTAAAGGTACCAGTTTTTAAAAGCGCTTTTAAGTTAAAAGAGGATGTTGCATACAGCTGTAAATGTTTGACGGCCGAACGTAGTGAGGCCGACAATTTTAGACGAGCCACAAAAAGTGCTTTTCTCCGAATAAAACATGCGATTTTTTCCGCAAACGGTGTTCAAAGCGATGGAATCTACGAAATTTCTGTGACGTCACAGGGGGGGGGGCAGATGCCCCCCCCTGCCCCCCCACCGGGCGCCCATGGGCCTAAGTCAGTACTTCCTACCTGTAACTAGTACCATCTATTGGTTTTTGGGCTGGGGTTTCCCGCGTAGTATGGATTTTTGAAAAAAGAAACATAGCGGGCGAGACTCGCGAGACAGGAGGTTTGTTTATTTTATTTCGCGTTGATATAAGAGTGTGCGTATACGATATAATATACTTTTGCAGTACAAAAAATCTAAAAAAAAGCTGTGAATAAGCACAAACCCATGAAATAAGCATAAAACTTGAAAAAAAGCAAAATAAGCATTGAAAACAGTGCATTTTCGACATTGTTTTTGTCTAATTCGTAAATATTTTGAGTCGCCTTATATTTGCTTGTAATATTAACAAAAAGCATAATGCCTTGAAATCCGGACTCTACTGATGACCCCTTGTTTAGAACACTATTGTTTATCAAGAACTATAGAACGTGTAAAGACCAAGAAATGTAATCAGAACTACTCTAAAATCAACTGAGGATGCAACATGACGTTTAGCACACCTAATTTTGTTTTTCAAAAATTTTCAATTTCCAATACAGAATTATCAGGTATTGCATTCCTAGGAGAACTATAACAGAACTCTTCTAAAAAAGGCAAGAGCTCATAAAAAAGTTGAGAGTCCTATAATTTAAGGTCTTGTTTAAGGTAGTAACCAAGGTAGGTAATATCTATTAACGGAAGAGGGTGAGACATTCTTGAAGATGAAGATCAAAAGAACTAGTTAAAATAAGTAATTGCAAGTAGATAATGATTACTCGAATGATTATGTAAAATAGATGATAATCCTGTTTTGAAAATAAAGACCTTACCATGATGTTTTTTGGGAGAAATAGTTGATAAGGGGTGGTATGATTAAAAACGAAGTACCTCTTACTACTAGAAGCATTAGTATATTAGGAGGGGTTAATAGGGGGAAAATGTGACAAGATTTCGGATTTAGAGCGATTTTGAGGGATTTCGAGTGATTTCGAAGTATTTCGGTAGGATTTCGGAAAGATTTCGAGGAATTATGTATTCACTGTGACAAGCAGGGTTGGCAAATATCATGATATTTATATAAATATCCAATTATCCGATATATATCAAAATTTGGATATTTATTTATATTTTCAATTACTTAAATTAGTTCATCTGTTTTCTGTTATCTATATTATTAAAATTCACAATAACTTTATGGTAAATTTAATAAAATGTTACAAACACGCAAAGTTGGTATGGCGATAAGTTTTAGTGCTCCTATCTCCTATACATATGTATAGGAACGTAAAGTGTAGTAGGTAAATAAAAATTTGAGTTCAAGAATATGAAAACATTTATGTTAAATTCTGGAATGACGGATTTTCTCATAGTAACTCCAGAAGTTAACATTTAGTTATCTGTCAAAATAGTTTCATAATACTCGCCCTAGAAAACCTGATATTTGTTATACACAAATAAAATTAAATAAAATATTAATTGATAATTGACGTAATTTAGACTGTTTTGGCCGAAATCCGTGTGATTTCCTTCTCATAAATATACTACTCAACCGTTAAAATTTTCAACATAAAATATTAAAACTATAAAATAAGAAAAGACGGCCACATAAGTAATATTGATATATATCATGATATTTATAGCATAAATATCATGATATTTATCAAGATATATATCAGGATATTTATCCCTGATATACAGGTGACAAGATTTCAGATTTTGAGGGATTTCGGTGGATTTCGGGTGATTTTGGAGAATATCAGGTGATTTCACAAAGATTTTAATTTGATTTTAGACTGTTACTTATCTTATAAGTAAATTCGAAAGTGTATTAGTTTAAACTGAAAAACGGCCGCGTTGACCGATTTATGAATTTTGGGCCAATTGCGAGGGAATTTTGGGCCAATTGCAAGGGATTTTTGGGCCTGGGAAAAAATTTCTGAGAGATTTCGGAAGAATTTCGGCGGGCGGGGATTTCGGACGAATTAGAGTGATTAACCCCTCAGTATATTCTACGTAGGATTTACTTTAAAAAGAAGTACATATTTACTAATTTCTGATAATATCTACTTTGCTTGATATGCTTCACCACAAAGTATATTATACTCCATATTATGATTTATGAAGTATCTACTTAACAAGGGCTTTCAAAGATTTTCTTCTGAGTAAGGGATTTTATAGTGTTAGTGAATTTTTTAATTGTAATGTTATCCTTTGAAAGTGTGATGTATTCTATAGTACCTGACTTGTTTTTTAAATTTTTGTTTTTTAAATTGTGGTAAATTAGGATTAAGTTTTACAATTTTTTTAGAATTTTTATATAATGAATAGTGCTTTACTCTATTTTTTTTATTACATTTTTGACGTGTGTAAGTACTCTGCTCTGTATAATAACATGAATAAAGAATTTGAATTTGAAGTGTAAGTAGAACATTCTTTGAAATGTGTAGCAGGTACTCACTTCCGTCATACATACGCCGCGTGGGGCCACGGCTAACATGATAAGACATGTTTAGTTTTGGGGAAACGACAGGTGATACCTAAATATTTATTATAACTTTGATAGTCCTTTAAGATGTCTTCGGATGAAGGAAATGTAATAGAAGAGTCCCAAAATAAAGACTAACAATTGGCATTTGTCGAGGGGTGTTTTACCCACTTAATTTTGTACACCTACCGTATTTGACTGCATTGATTGCATCAAAGATGATAGTTGACTGCATGTAACTGTATTATGTCTGCATCCACGTATGATTCCACCGAGAGTAGCACCTACCAGGCGAACCCGTCAAACAGACGGTAACCATGAATTTACTGTCAAACTAGAGGCACCAAGAACCTCATTATATCAGAATTCATATCTCTGGAGAACAGCATCGCTGTGGAATAAACTCCCTGCGACGGTTTTCCCTGCAGGTTACAACCTGAACCGTTTCAAGACCAACATACACCGACATTTCCGCGCACTTGCCGCTTCTCGAGCGTGATAGGACATTTCCTTGCGAGTGCGCATATCCGTAAAAAAAAAAAAAAAAAAAAATGTATTCTATTGACTGCATGAGATGAGAATGTATGAACTGCAGAATACTGTATGGACTGCATATACATGAATGTATGATATAACACCTACTGCCTGAGTGAGACACCCCTCGGCATTTATTTGTTGATATGCTCAAAGACATAAAAATTAGGTTAAATATGGTCACCTCCGATAAAATCGGCAAAAGATGCATATTTGTGAGACTTCTTGCAGTATAAATTTTATTTTTTTATATTTGAGCCATTTTATAAATAATCACTTTGGTAGCACTCACGGTGTAGCTGCTATGATTCCAACGTTGCTAATAACGCAAAAAATACTTCAGTTGTTAAAATTAAAGTATCTACCAGTAAAAAGTAGATACTTTTAGCTGTAGTACATGCAACTATAATGTTTAGGAGAATGCTAATATTTTAGCAACTTCGGAAAAACAGTACGTACTTCATAATGTAATGTCTGCGTCCCAGAGCCAGCTGTCCCGGAACTGTGAGTGCTGACTGTACACTAGCATTCTAGCACTAAAGTACGACCTATTTTGAAAATATCGGCATTGCGAAAACTCTTGCATGTTTTTGGCGCCACCTCCTGGACTATATTAATAGACATTTTTACAAGCCCTACATTAAAAAGCCGAATTTAGGTATAGGTGCTTCTGCAACATTCTCCAAAGTTCTCATAAATTCTCGAAAATTCTCAAACATTCCCGAAAGTTCGGTAACGTTCGAAAATTACCGAGAATTTTACAACTCTAATTATTGTTATCAATATTTTGTTATCAAAAAATGGATTTTCAAATTAACTAAATCTGTTTTTTTTTTTAAAGATAAAAGTCAAAATGACATTATGTTGGCAATACAATGTAAAATTGTCAAGCTTCCAAATTTTTTATGTAGAAAAGGCTTGTGTTGCCAACATAGTTACTAAATTTTTGACTTGGGGAATTATCTTTAAAAAAAAAACAGACTTTATACTTCATGCTTAGTATTTTCGCTTTTTTATAATTAAATGTGGCAACATGGCACATTTACGTCCGAATTCCTTCCGTAGACTCAGATCTGCTGGGCAAACAATAGTATCTATGTACTTTGTTTTAAAGTGAATACTGCATACTAATACTTGTGGTAGTAGCAGGTAGCAGGTACTTCGTTTTTATTCATACCACCCAAGGATTTTGCATTGACTACAGCCTTCACTACAACTAATAAACATCCGAGTAAAAATCACTATGACAAGTTGAATTTCAAATTTAATAGTAATTATTGCTTAACAAATGCGGAAATTTATTGAGAGCAGAGTTCGGTCAAGCTGTTAATGGCGGTAAAGGCACTTTCCGGTGTGTTAGGTACAAAATTATACCTATGAGCATCTACATCTCCAAAAAAAGGCATTATTGAAAAATTTATTTTCTACTCAACTAATAAAGATCCATAATACCTAGGAAATGAATGAAGTTAACCTATAACAACGTCAGGGCATTAAAAGCGGGCGTTATAGTCGTTATAGACCATATTGCCTACAGGTTACACCAAGCGTTACACTTAAATATCGAAAATTTAAACTATGGCAATCTTAAACAAACTCTATCCATTCAAAGTCTTAAAAGACGTATAGATAATATCTTGTATATCTTACTTGTTGTTTTTAATTGATTAACAATGCACTTCTAAACTTCAATTTTATGTTCCACCATTGATGTTTCTAATTTATATTAATGACATTGCTGAAGTTGTTGAGGGAATGAGATCCATTTATTTGCTGATGATGTAGTATGTTATTTTCCATCTTCAGTATGTGGAAAACATGGGAAATGTCATTAATAGAAATCTGGATAGCATACATAGGTGGTGTTGTGCAAACTCATTGAAAATCAATATTCTAAAAACAAAATGTATGATACTGGGACCAGACAGGTATTATAGGGAGTTTGTAAGCAAGGACATTGAAATAAAAATTCACAACAATAAGCTAGAAATTGTAGAAAAGTTTAAATATCTGTGGGTCCTAATTGATAAAAACCCCCGAAAAAACCTAAAATTTAAATGTCATGCTGATTATGTTATAAAGACTATTTCTTTCAAGCTCTCGTTCTTTTATAGATGTGCCTTTTCTTTGACTCAGTTGTCAAAAATTTAACTATTCAATTCAACTGTTTCACAGCTTTGTATTTTTTCTCGAAAAATGAAATTGAAAGATTGCAAATGCTACAAAATAAGGCAATGCGGATGATACTATCTTGTCCGAGAAGAGCACCTATTCGTGAAATGAAAAGCGCATTGGAATGGTTTTCAGTAAAGGAACTTATTTTGTACAACACAATGGTGTTTATTTTCAAAATTAGAGTGGGACTGCTGCCATCATATTTAACGAGAAATCAAATCAAATCAAAATAAGCTTTATTGTCAGAAAATAACATAAGAATTTCATTGACAAAGCAATACTTAAAGCTAGATTGTACTTAAAATCACAAAATATTACAATAACAACATTCATAATGAGCACAACCACAGATAAAAAATGCTAAAAACAAAAAATTAAAAATCTTAATCCTAATACAACAACAACACAATAAATCAGGTTAAAAGGAAGTAAAAAATATAAAAAATGTAAAATTATGATTATAGTGCATCACCAAAATATTCTTCTAGATCATAATAGGCTCTCTCTAACAACATGTATTTAACTGTATTTCTAAATGCTTTATAACTATTAAGGTTTTTAAAATCATAAGGTAACTTATTATAAACCTTAATGCTCTTGTATATCAGGGAATTTTGTGTGAGAGTGAATCTAGGTGTTGGTACTGGAATATTATTAAAATGTCTTGTTGAATAGGGATGCATGTGTGTAGAATAGAATCTTTATATTTTTTATGGATAAGGCAGACTGTTTCGAGTATATAAAGACTTGTAAGAGTTAATATTTTTTCTCTTTTAAACAATGGTTTACAGTGTTCTCTCGGGTCTGCTCCAAAAACATGTCTTACACAACGTTTCTGAGAAATAAAAACCGAATTCCACAAGTACTGGCTGCAATTACCCCAAAAGGCAATTCCATATCGCAAGTGGGATTCAACCAGAGCATGATATGTGATTTTGGCCATTGATGTTCCTAGCCCACAGAAGGTTTGTCGTACTGCAAAACCTCCCATTGCTATCTTGGTATTCAAGTTCAAGATGTGCTGGTTAAATTTTAAGTTCGTATCTATATGCAATCCGAGAAACTTCGTGCTTTCAATAGAGCCAATCGCCTGATTTGCCATGTCTAAATTATTTAATGAAAATTTAAAGCTAACAACTTTTGTTTTTTCTACATTAAAACAGAAAAAAATTGCATCACACCATTTCTTAATTTGGTGTAAGTCGTCTGAGATAATCTCCTTCAAAACATTCGGGACTCTATGAAACCAAAGAGGTGCGATGTCATCAGCAAAGCCAGTGAACTTACATTTAACTGGTAGCTCGAACAGGTCATTAACATAAATCAAAATTAAAATAGGTCCAAGGACTGAGCCTTGTGGCACACCTGTATCAATGGGTAAAGACGATGACAAGGAATTGTTATTTTTGACCATTTGTGTCCTTCCTGTTAGGTAAGAATTGAAAAATCTTGACGATACTCCTCTAAAGCCATAAAAGTACATTTTGTCCAGAAGCAAGTCATGTCTGACACAATCGAACGCTTTAGAGAAGTCGCAAAATACAGCAGCTGCAACTTCTTTATCATTCAGTTTGAAGTAAAGCTTCTCGAGAAAAGAAAAAATGGCATCATTGGTGCCTTTAGATGATTGAAAACCGTATTGACATTCGCTAATAAAATTATGACGGTTTAAAAAATCAACGATCCTCTCCTTAACAATTTTTTCGATTATCTTAGACAGCGTATTTAAAAGGGAAATCGGTCTGAAATTGGCTGGGTCGGTATGGGAACCTGCCTTATGCAGTGGGATTACCAAAGCCACTTTTAGAAAATCAGGAAATTCTCCAAATAAAAAACATTTGTTTATGGTTAGCGCTAACACATGCAAAACATTGTCATCAAGATTTTGAAATATTTTGACTGGGATTTCATCGATTCCCGCAGGGTTCTTGTTTTTAATATCTGTTATTATAGCTTTTATTTCATACGCATTTGTTTCAGTCAGCAGAAATGGTTCGCCGATATACGCTTGGTGATTAAGATAAGATAGGGGATTTGCTAGGGGTTCCAAATTATCTGAGAGTCTTTTTGCAACTGTACAATAAAATTGATTAAAAGCGTTTACTTCTATTTCAGCAGGTGGCTTGGCAAGGCTGTTTTTTCCCTTAAGCTCGTTCACAATTGCCCATGCTTCTTTTGCGGTATTTTTAGCGTTATTCATCCTATTTTGATAGTGCCAGCGTTTAGCTGTTTTGATCACTTGTCTGTAGATTCGTTTATAATTTTTTAAGTAGTTGTCAAAAGAAGGGGTTTTTGTAAATTTTTTTATATAATTAAGTGATTTTAAATTCTTAGAAGTAGTGATGTGAACAAGGGAACGTTCTGATTGTGCTTTCGAGAACATTCGCGAACGTTCGCACACGAAAAAAAGTTTCGTGCTGAATATTACCTTCGGAGCACAATGAGCACGATAGAGAATATTCAGCACGTTCTCAGGCACGATCCTAACCAATAAAATCACATGACGCCATAAAGTAGAGATATATTTATGGAAGCTGTTGAAGGCGAAGATATATCGAATATTGAGCCCGAGAACCAGGAAGCAACTTAGCAGCAATAGTTATTTTTTTTTGGAGGCAAAGGTAGCGTTGTACTGGAATATACTTAAACTAAAATCACCATTTTATTTTATTATCAAAAAAAAAAGAATCCTAATGATAATTGTATGTTGAAGTTTCACAGAAAACCCCAAATTAGAATAATTATTGTTATCAAACATGACACAAGACACAATTAACAAATTATGTGATTAGTTATTATGATATACAAGAATACTTCAATGAAAGATTTTAACCATGATTTAAGCAAAAAAAGGTGTGCTTATGGATACTTTTTACTGTTCTGTGTGCTGTGTGTTTTTTTTTTTACTATGACGTTAAATTGTAAATGTACTGCTTTATTTTTAAATGTAAGATTTTATATTATTTTATTAACTGTTTACTGTTTGTGTTTCAATTTTATAATTATGTAATTTAATGATTCATATATAGCCAAGGCCTTTGATACAGTTAACTATAATAAACTATTTATGAAGCTAGAGAATTTCGGCATTCGTGGCATGGCTCTCAACTTAGTGAAGAATTACTTGACAAACAGGAAACAAGTGGTGAAATTAGATGAAGTATATAGTGAGGAATTAGTGGTGCAGATCGGTATCCCTCAGGGTACCATCCTAGGCCCGCTTTTTTTCGTTATTTTTGTCAATGACTTATTAAGTTTGGATCCCAATGCCCAATTTATGTCATATGCTGATGACACAGCGATAACAATGAGTGAGGGCACTTGGCTGGGTCTGGAAAATAGAGCGAATAATGTTATTAATAATGTAGCAAACTGGCTTAGAGAAAATGGTTTATCATTAAACATCGAAAAAACTAAATATATTTTATTTAGCACATATAAAGATAAGGCACCTGATAAGTTAAATATTGTGATACATGATGGCTGTAACATAGGGTCTTGTACGGGTAGAGAGTTAGGCAAAGAACAATTTATTAAATATCTTGGAATATTTGTAGACGGTAACATGAATTTTAAAGAACATATTGAACAACTTAAAAAAAATTTGAGATATTTGTTATTCATTTTTGCAAATTTAAGAAACTTCCTTAATGCAAAAACTTTAATATCTATTTATTATGCGCTATTTGAATCAAAAGCAACATATGGAATAATATCATGGGGAAGCGCATATGGTAATGTCATAAACTCTCTCCAATCGATTCAAAATAGAATTGTTAGGCTAATTTTTAAAAAGCCATCGGCACAACTCGATCAATGTTATAAAGAAAACAATCTACTAAAAATAAGACAAATATATTACCTTAAAGCCATTACAACAAATCATTATAAGAACTTGAAATCTGAATATTTACATACAAAACAAATAACTAGAAATAAGAGCATTCCAGTAATGAAAACAAAGCTAGAAGTAGGCAAAAAAAGCACAAAATGGATTGCTATAAAAATATATAACTTACTAGATGATGACCTAAAAAATTATAACTTCTCAACAAAAGCTCTCAAAAATAAGATAAAGTCCTGGATCTGTCAAAGAAATTTAGAAATTAAAATTTTTATATAAATAACCTAATATTATGCCGGCCCTGGTAATTATTACATATTTCCGAAAGGAGTTTCAAACCCGTTAATGTTTTGATTTTTTTGTTTTGTTATTTTTTTTTTTTTTTGAATTATTGTTATATAAGTATAATAAAATATAGGTACAAATAGGTACTTTATTTATATTGTATTATTTAGGTTTGTTGTTAAGTGTAGAGGTGAATTGTGATTTTTTCATGTTCACGCGCCAAGCCTGCAAACAGAACATTTTGTGTTCTCAGCAGGATAGGGTATACCGATTATAACGAACGTGGGTAACATAGGTACTCTAATGTTTTATGTTTACTCTGCTTTGTATTAAGGTTTGTACTGTATTTTGGCATAAATAAATGAATTGAAAAATGAATTGAATTTAGACTACGTAAAAAAGTCATATAAGTACACTTTATTGTATTTTTGATTTTGTAGGTTCTGAATTTATTCATTTATTTTTTTATTTTATTACGTACCTTTTTCAGCTTTGTTTACAACATTACTTTGTTTAAAACAATAAAGCATATTTTGATTTGATTTTGATTTGAATTATGTATTAAGTAGGTATATTTTCTTAAGAAGTTTGAGAACTTTCAGCACATTTATCAAGAATTTTCAGAATATTCAGAACTTTCACGAGAAATTTGGGAATTTCGGGAAATTTGAGAAAAATCAGAATTTATTTAGAAAAATGTTTTGTTTTATTCAGCTTCTGATAAAAAGCATAAATTCTCGGGTCCTGCTCGTTTTTGCTCGTTTATTCTCGTTAATTCTCGATCGTGCTCGGAGAACGTTCTCCTAAAATACTTGCTCGAGCATTTTACATCACTACTTAGAAGCAAGTTTTGTGCCCTTTGTTAGCCATGACTTTTTGTGATTTTTTGCTCTTAACTTGCGTAACGGAAAGCACCTGTCAAAAGTATCATACAACAGATAGTGAAATCTTTCGAGTGGATTTTCAGATTCAGATATACATCCCCAATCAACGGAAGAACAATTAGTTCGAAATGTTTCAAAATTCGCCCCTGAAAAGATTTTTCCATATTTAGATGGTATTTTTATACAGTCCCGAAACAGGCTGAAACTGGCCAGCAATACCTCGTGATCGGAGAGGTTTGGAGTAGCGATTACATTACAGTTAACTTTATCTTGATTTATATTTGTGCAGAAGTAATCAATCAAAGATGCAGATTCTCCAGTTAGATAAACTACATTTCTCAGAGGCATGAAAGAAATTTGAGATCAAGGGATAATTTTGATCTCCCCAGGATCCTGTCTGTACAAGCAGAAAAATCATTATTTGTTAGGAGATTAATTGAATTTAACCAGTTACAGACTGATATCAAAGGCTGTGAACAAATCAATACTTTTAAAAAAAAACTTAGACAATATAGGTATTAGAGATAAGACAGAATAAATTACAGTGTATACTTTTAGTTTTATTTATTTGAGTGGTTTAGAACATTTTTTTTTTGTATTGCCAGTTTTATATTTAATGATTGTGTTTGAAATTGATGTGCAATGTTAATTGATTGTTTTTCTGTGTTTTTTTAAAAAAGAATAGGTAATTTTAAGATGACCTATATGTCACTTCAAGATGTATAATTAGTTATAATAGCTAAATAAACGATTACAACAAGTTTAACTGATTTTGTTTGATACTGAATTGATGAAAGAACACTTGAAGGAACATTATGCTCAGTAAAAAATAAAGCATTGTATGCATGCACCATGGGTATCTTTAGATTATAATGCCCTTCAGGTGAAATATATCCCTCGGGCTAGTTTTGCCTTCTGGGCATTATAATCTATTTAATGCCCTTGGCACATGAATAGCCTCGTGCTCGGCCTTGTGAATAGCTATTCTGAAAAAAAAGGAATTTTTGATTACTGCACACTATGGAGTCTAGTTTATCACACACTATGAGGTGAAGTAACTTTACTGCATAGTGCTACTTGCAACTTACTATCAAATAGAAATAAGTGCGGTAAGGTGCACTTTAATGCACGCTCGTAGGCGAAAAAATAAACACCCTCTGCTACTAGATGATAAATCGCAATACAAAGTTGATCGTATCAACAATGAAGTTCCAGTTTTCCTTATTTTGGGGCCCTAATCAGAAATTCCACTTACCGAAAGTTCCACACTCAAATCAGTACCGTCCAACAGTATCACTTTGCATTGAATCAAATTCTTATTAGCGTGTTTAGAGGAACTTTTCCCGTTGGACCTGCCACCGTCGGCCCCCGCATTCCTGCCCTTCCTGCCACTCAAAAAACGAAACATTATTATTAGGGGGGCCTCGTTCACACTTTGTTTTCTTTTCTAGGTTAGACCGACGCCGTGCACTCCGGTTACGCGACTTATCACATCTATAATTAATCGCGTACCAATTAAAATTAATTAAATAATTAACTGGCTGCTGATCACTACACATTTGCTTTGAATAGACGCCATGTTTATTTTATTATGTTTACTTGTTGACTGCTGAGTGCTGACGTTCGATTGGTGTGCCATCTGTGGGACAGTCTTTGTAACTGCACCTTTGGTAGCTACAGTGGCTAAATAAACCTTTACATACAGTGGCGACAATAGAGGTCTCGCCGCCATTTTGTTCCCAACCTCTCGTTACTTTTAAATATGAATTTATAGGCTTTAAATGAACATCTTTCATAAAAAATTGAAATCGACGTATTTGATGACTATTATTAGGTCCACCAAATACGTTGTTTTCCATGTTTTATGATGGATGTTCACCTAAATTCCATAATCCCATATATTCATATTTGAAATAAACAATAGGTGGGAACAAGATGGCGGCGTTTTCAATATAAATATATGGGATTTTAGAACCAATCAAAAATAAGACAGCAATTGTCGCCACTGTGGGTAATAGAGTCACTGTATTGGTAGCTTGTTAGGTTGCTGTTTTGTGGAGGCGTCTATTACGTAGTTTTGCATGTGTGAAGTTAGCCTAGGGTACAGTGGCCTAGGGTACTTGCATGGAAAATTAAATTGATTATTGTTTATTGCAAACTGTAGGAAATCGAAAAAAAATCGTTACTTTTTTTTTATTCCGCCCAAAAATGATTATTCCGGAAGTTATACAAATATTAAGTTTTTTATATATAGATATACTGTGCATGTGCGACGTCACAACTCACAACGTATTATACCTAAGTAATGACGTCGGTAGGACATTTCAAAGCGTTGTATCTCCGTCAATTTTTGACTAACAAGAAAAAGAAAAAACACGTGTTGACTTATTTTTCATGGACTATCGAAATCAGCAATAAAAAAATTTGATGCAAGGGGCCTATTGAGGAAGCATGCCATCCGCACCAAAACGTTTATTTATACAATGGGTAAGGATAAAACACACTACTACTACTACAGGATAGCCTATCCTCATAAGGCCTGTGTGAAACAAATCTAAAGCCCCCTACCACGCCCAATCACCAGTTGTGACGTAGGCAGCATGTCCTTTTTCGCCTTTACGTAGGCTGTTTACACTACAAGATATGAATGATATGATTCCGCGGGCTTTTGCTTTATGCATAATTGGTTTTACTACATTAATTAACATTCTTGTTTAGATCTCGTTTTCTTCTTCCTCTTTGCCTATTATGTTAATCAAAATTAAATAATATTTTTAACCATAAATTTAAATTCCAAACTACGGCCGCTAGTGCAAACAGCTGACGACTAAGTTATGACGTCGGAAATGGTGACACACCAATATGGCGGCGATAATAAAAAAAAAGGCTACAAGCTAGCTCCTGAGTCCTGGTGAACGTACCCATTTATTTACCTGCAAACAAAGTGCATATCAACATTCAACTGAAAAACCAGGAGCTGTACCACGAGCCCGTAGGGACTGACAAAACTCCTACCTCCTCCTCCTCTACTCCTAGCTGGAGAAAACCAACATGATGGTTTTTCAGCAGCAAAACTTTGATCGTTTTTAAACGCTAAGCAAACAAACTTGCTCCTGGGCACTTTCCAAAATTCACCGATAAATTGGCCGGTTAAATAAACCGGTAGCTATCATAAAATTCCGGTAAAAGTCTGGTGTGTATGTCCGGTTACAAGATTATTCTGCTGCTTTTGGAACGCTGGAATGTGTTGAATTTTGAAGTTTGTTGTTTGTTGTTTGCATTAACCCTTTTCACGTGGCTCCGGTTTAACAAACCGCAACATACCGCTCAAATTCGAGTGGTATTGTAACAGAATTAATAGTAAATTTCAAATCTCGGTTCAAGTACCTACGTATTTCATGGGAATTACCAGAGACGGTTTTTAGAAATAGTTAAAAATTTATCTTAATGGGTTTTACAAACATATGGCGATTCTGGGAACGATAACTAATCCGGCCGAGAATTAAGGGAAAACGCTTAAAGCAAAATGTATCAAGTTTTATTAGTTTTCAAGTCAAAAATAAGCCAAATTGACAAATTTATTAGGCAAAATTATGTGTTCTCCTAGATAAACACCAAAATGTGATTCTACTCTGTAGCTGCACCAGATTACGACATATGTTTGTAATAAAGTATTCAAGAAAGATAATTCCCATGGTTTTATGGCGAACCCAGATGTCAGAGAACTGTTACTGATTCGAAGCATGTGTGTTTGGGCTAGAACAATGATTACGGGTACCAGATTTTCCAAGATAACTGTTACACAAAATTCATTTTAGGCATAAATTAGTATTTAAGTATAGAATAAGTATAGAATAATTTAATTCATTTCACACCTCAACTGTAAATTATATTTTATCATTTTTAACTCTCCGCTGCTATTTTATTTTATAATTAGTTTATTACTGCTCGTCGAACGCCATTTTGTTTTATTAAAATTGCAAGCGAGATAATTAAGCTTCTAAGAAGTATTCTGCTCTATAAGGTAGTCGTAAGAACGTTCTTGGAGCAAAAATACAAAACAGTTTAATGACAAATTTTAATATTGTTTTATAAACGTTTACACAATAATTTCATATGACATTTTAGCTCACCGAACAAATTCAACAAATCAGTTTTATATTAGATTTATATTGGTGTTATCTGATACTAGTTCATTCGTTTGCGAACATCTATAAAATTGTTTTATTAGCGCTATGTGAAACATTTATAAAATTAATTTATTAATATTTTCTTTCGGATATTATTGCTGTCTAAAGCATTTTGCACTCAGATGGAACCTTAAAAAAATTATTATATAATTATCATGAACTCTGTCATATTAAAAGCTATATATAATAATTATAAAACAAAGAAACTGTTTGACTAGGTTAACAGAAGGCATATAGAATGTAGGATTTTCCAATTAAAGGGAAAACGGTAATTTCAGTTATCAAAATTATATTTTGCATATGACTAGCGAACTCTATTGGAGGGCTTTCAAACTATGTCACTAAGGGTGTAAATAGAATGAACAATATGAGAACCAATGGGAACACGGCAAGAAACCAAAGGGTACTTTCCGCGAATCGCTGAAAGCTAAGAGGGTTGGAGATCCTCGATTCTCGCAAGCCCGGTACTGAGAGGAGCCAATGGGCTTCTAAAGTGGTACCCAGAAGGTGGTTCCTTTCGCTTATTTAAGCAGATGTAGAGGCCACATAACTTCAGTTATCGCCGGAAATTGTTAAAGTAAAACAAAAAAACTTAACGAGTTAGTGTTAGTCACAGTCGTCGCTCGATCCGTTCTTCGTTCTTATCCTAAGTTCATCTACCACCCAGTGATTAGTGGAAAGGCTCTCCATGATGTTTCATTTCAATTCAAATTTCTTTTAAAATCTGTTTTTTTTTGTTGTTTGTCTAAATCTTTAATTGGAAACCAAACATTGCCTTCATTAATTTTATTTTTTTCTATTTTTTATTATTCATTCTTTTTTTTAAATAAATTAATTTTTATTCTTTTTAAAAGAAAGGAGTTTTCATTTTTTTGGTGTCATATTGCTTTAATCACTGGTAGTGGCGGAAAAAGTTCTTTCGTGCCGGTTTGTGCAATTGAGGAGGGGAGATAGCAACTTTGGCAATAAAAAGGTAAGTCATCTTGAATTTATAACCCTTTGCACTAACCATAACAGAAGAAGAGAAGAAGTGAGGTTTTTGGTTGAATTATTGCCTCCGGTTCAGAAAATTTGGTATTTAGGATCCTTTTCAGATTAAATTTAATTTACAGCATAATTATGGTACCCACGTAAACTAAGATGTGACAGAATTATTCACGCTACCAAAATGTTTATTCTTCGTAAGATCTCAATTTTGTCACAGTATCGATCACTTCACTTTGTAACCCGGTTAGTTTAAACCGGACCACGTGAAAAGGACTAATGAGGGATGTTTCGAATGTTTGGTGTCAAGGATAATACACATTTAGTCATTTAACATTACTACTAAAGGATAGCCTTGCACTACAGGTTATGATCCGCGAACTTTTGCTTTATGCATACTTGGTTTACTACATTAACTTGTTTGCATTGTGTGTGTGACTAGTTGTAGGCATTTTGATTTTGATTTTGACTCTATTCAGCATAAGCATATTATAACTAACATATTGATCGCCTTTTAGTCATTTTATATGGTATTTTAGCTCTCCAGGACCAATATTTAAAATATTGCTCAGGAGAGTGAATCTGATTTTTAGCATTTAAAAATAATGATAAAATGTACCGTATTCATCAAGCATAATATACACACTACGGATTGCTTATCGGCCTCGTTTTTGGTAATCGCCGCCATATTGGTGTGTCCCTATTTCCGACGTCATAACTAACCTTGCGTTCGGTATTTTGCTCAAAGAGCAGAGCGTGCCGAGTAGAGCAGTAATCACATGACCAACGAGCGAACAGAGCAATTGAACGCTGTATCGGAGAGCCCAAAATTTCAATAAACGAACGCGAATGAGCTTGCACCGAGTACACTTTTCAAATAAACGAACGGTAAATTCAAGCTCGGAGAACTCAGATCAAATTACCGAACGCACGGTAAGGCCGGAGTCTCATGCATCCGTTTTGAAAAATCTTCTATTCTGACATATTTATATACGATTATGTCAGAATAAAAGGTTTTTCGGACATCTTTCGTCGGAAATCGGATGCATGAGACTCCGGCTTACCTTGCGTTCGGTATTTTGCTCAAAGTGTAGAGCGAGCTGAGCGGAGCCGTAATCACGTGACCAGCGAGCGAAGGGAGCAGTTGAACGCTGTATAAAAGTACCGGAAATTTTAATAAACGAACGCGAATGAGGCTGCACCGAGTACACTTTTTAAATAAACGAACGGTAAAGTCAAGCTCGGAGAACTCAGACCAAAATAACGAACGCACGGTTAAGTCGTCAGCTGTTTGCACTAGCGGTCGTAGTTTAGAATTTAAATTTATGATGAAAAATATTATTTTTCTTGAATAATATGCGTAGTAAACATCCATTTTCTATAGATCAATGTAAATGATTGCTCATACAGTGAGTTTTTTTTCATTACTCAATTGTTTTCAACCAATGAAAATATGCTGCGGTCTCATTACTCCACTATTTAAGAGCCAATCAGAAAATTCGACAAGTTGACCAACCTTCCAATCGGTCATTTTGACAGCTGATTTAAACAAGACTTGTGCTAACCTAACCTCACCATGTCCTGCAGCTGTCAACTAATTTTGTTATGAAAATTAAATAAAAAACCGCATAAACTCGTGGCCTATTATCTATTAATCATAGAAAAAGTATAGTATTCTACTCGTGGGTAATGGCTACTACTCACTCGGATGATTACACTTACTCGCCTGCGGCTCGTAGTGCAAACTTCTCATCCTTCGTGAGTAATAGCCAGGGATGTGCGTCTACACGTAGACTTTCATTGTCTACTTTACGTGTAGACAATGTAGACAACGTGTCAACAATGTAAAATAATATAAATGACGTTTAATTCTAACCTCACACTTTCCTTTTTTAAAATTATTTCTATTTTATTATTGGTTTTTCTGATATTTTTTAATCAGTGAATCAGTGAATGCTAATATCGAAGTGATAGTGATAGTATAGTAACTTTTGATATTTTTGTTTCGAATTTTTTAAAAAAGTTATTGTTTACGCCGCATGTAGACAATGTGTAGACAAATGCTCACGTAAAGAATTCGAATTGTCTACGCGTAGACAATCAATTGTTTACGTTGACATTGTCTACAGGCACATCACTGGTAATAGCCATCATTACCAGTGATGTGCCTGTAGACAATGTCAACGTAAACAATTGATTGTCTACGCGTAGACAATTCGAATTCTTTACGTGAGCATTTGTCTACACATTGTCTACATGCGGCGTAGACAATAACTTTTTTAAAAAATTCGAAAAAAAAATATCAAAAGCTACTATACTATCACTATCACTTCGATATTAGCATTCACTGATTATAAAATATCAGGAAAACCAATAATAAAATAAAAATAATTAAAAAAAAGGAAAGTGTGAGGTTAGAATTAAACGTCATTTATATTATTTTACATTGTTGACACGTTGTCTACATTGTCTACATTGTCTACATTATCTACACGTAAAGTAGACAGTGAAAGTCTACGTGTAGACGCACATCCCTGATCATTACCCGCTCGTTGAATAATATATAATTAGTTTTGATTAACAAAATAGGCAAAGAGGAAGATGAAAACGAAATCTGAAAAATAATTGTTGTAGAATGTTAATTAATGTAGTAAAACCAAGTACCTATGCATAAAGCCCGCGAAATCTTTGGTGCAAAAAGGAAGATAGAACATGCTGCCTACGTCACAATTGGTGATTTGCCGTGGTGGAGGGCTTCAGATTTGTTCCACACAGGCCTTATGAGGATAGGCTATCCTGTAGTAGTAGTGTATATTATCCTTGCGTATTTATAACATGCTTTTAATAAAGGATTCTTTAAAAAAAAAAAATACATTCGTAAAGCACTGTTTTTTAGGTCTTCCTCTTTCCCTATAATGTTAATCAAAATTAAATAATATTTTTCATCATACATTTAAATTCTAAACTACGACCGCTGGCGCAAACGGCTGAGGACTTAGTCAATTACGTCGACAATGGTGCTACACCATATGTCTATGATTTCCAAAAATGAGGCCGATAAGCAACAATTTAATAGTGGGTACAGTCAAGGATAATACACGCTACTACTACAGGATAGCCTATCCTCATTATGCCTGTGTGGAACAAAGCTGAAGCCCCCCACACGCCAAATTACCAGTTGTGACGTAGCAGCATGTCCTTTTTCGCCTTGACGTAGGCTGCTTGCACTACAGGTTATGATTCCGCGAGCTTTTGCTTTATAAATACTTGGTTTTACTGGTTTTACTACATCAATTAACATTCGAAAACAATTCTTTTTTAGATCTCGTTTTCATCTTCCTTTTTGCCTTATGTCAATCAAAATTAAATAATATTTTTCATCATAAATTTAAATTCTAAACTACGACCGCTAATCCAAACAGCTGACGACTTAGTAATGACGTCGGTAATGGTGACACACCAATATGGCGGCGATTATCATAAACGAGGCCGATAAGCAATCCTTAGTAGTGTGTATTGTATTATCCTTGGCGTACAGAGTGTTGATATGTATATTTATTGATTTTAACACTAAACAAACGGAAGTTCTCATGTTTGGTTTGTAGAGTTCGTAAGGTCTGTTTCTGCAGAAATCACAAACCAGTCAGAGTGAACTGAATTTCATTGGTAGAAAACTAGTTTTCTGACTGTTTTCCACCAATGAAATACGTTCTGACTGGTTTACGATTTCTGCGGAAACAGACCTATCATGAATAAAGAAAAAAAAATTCACGTAGGTACAAGCACAAACTTTTTTTCCTATTCTGCAAGCTAAAATTTAAGGAACGACTGCCGAAAGTGCCAATTCAAAGTACAGATCGTTTCACGAGAGTTCATACCTTTGACATCGAACACGACATAACTTGAAAAAAAAGGTTGTCGTAGATTAATACATATGACACGTGCTATTTTTTTAACAAATTAAAATGAATGACTTCTGGTTCAAGAACCGACGAACGTTTGTGACGTCATTGATTTGTTTCAGTCAATTTCTATTTGTTAAAAAAGGAAGGCAAAAAGTTCTCGCGTCTCAAATGTCTTGAAACGTTTTTCAAAACTGGTTTAAAACAGTGTCACATGACGTCATAACTTCTCGGAGCGATAAAATGGTTTTAAAATGTGATTTGGTTGTACCACAGTTTGTTGTACAGGGTGGCCCATTTTCGATGTTTCAATAGGCTATATCGAAAACCAGCAGAGATATCAAAAATCTGGGAGCACATTCTCGAGCTCTTTTTTTTGAGAAAATAACAATGGCGAAGACAAATCACGGTTAAGTTGATGCGTTTAGGAAATACAGGGCACTTTTCAAATTTTGCACAATTTTAGAAGACCTTCTAATTTCCTTATTATTCAAGATATCCAAAAACGAAAAATACTTTCTATAGGTAGTTTTTCAAGTAATCCAGTGGCATGACCAATTTTTCTCCAGATGCCTCCGATTTTGGAATATTGACCAAAGTTGTGTTTTTTTAAATGGGACACATATTTTTTTATTGATTAGCTCTTTGTGAGCTGATTTCAATGATATAAGGTTTTATACTTTTACCTTCCATAGTTATGGAGAAAAAAAAAATTAATTCCATTTTTCCATAAGAAACAATGAGCTAGAGAGAAATAAGTCATCAACTAAATTATGTGTTGCCTTTATTTAACACCCCCAATTCATTAAAAAAAAAATTAGCTGAACTGAAAAATTAAATTAAGAATTAAGAAATTTGTAGCCGATTCATAGTTCAACTATCTCTTTCTAAACTCATTGTTTCTTATGGAAAAAACGGAATTTATTCTTATTCTCCAAAACTATTGAAGGTAAAGGTATAAAAAAAACCTTATATCATTGAAATTAGCTCACAAACCGCGTGTGGCTAAATTCAGCTGGTGGCACCGTGGTGGAATGGTAGAACAAGCAGTGTTGTTAAATTAACCAGAGTTTTGACAAGCTGCGGTTTAGCATTGGCATTAGTGAATTTTAATCACCGCATCCGTGGCGGTGCACCATTTTGGTGAATTTAGCAACACGCGAAAAGAGCTATTCAATGAAAAAATAATATACAGAGTGTCCCATTTAAAAAAACAAAACTTTGGTCAATATTCCAAAATTGGTGGTTTCTGGAAAAAAATTGTTCATGCCACTAGAATCTACTTGAAAAACTGCCTCTAGAAAATATTTCTCGTTTTTGGATATCTTGAATAATAAGGAAATTAGAGAGTTTTTTAAAATTGGACAAAATTTGAAAAGTGCCCTGTATTTTCTAAACGCATCAAGTTAGCCGTGATTTGTCTTCGCCATTGTTATTTTCCCAAAAAAAGAGGTCGAGAATGTGCTCCCAGAATTTGATATCTCTGCTGGTTTTTGATATAGCCCATTAAAACATCGAAAATGGGCCACCCTGTACAGGCACTTTTCAAAATTCACTGGTTTCTGAACCGGTGCGATACCGGTTTAATAATTCACTCACCAAACCGTTGTTGAACCAGATTGTCCGTTCAAAAATTGACTGGAATGATCAGCTGTTTGAGGCACCGGATCCACCGGGAATTTTTGTCGATTTTTTCCATTGAGGTAGAATAAGGCGAAATGACGAGACAAACGTGTACCCAGTTCCGTCATATTGTGAGTAGTCTGTCTGAAAGTTTGTCACTTTTGTCATAGCAACGCGTCAGTAAAGCTCAATGAACTATAGCCAAAAACTGGAATGCGCGCACATTGCCATATCTGCCCAAAAAATGAAGCCATGAAAGACAGATGCCACAAGGGGGAATGTTGTTTTTTTCTGTTGCTCGCTGACATATGACGTTTTCGAAAGTTTTGTCATATTTTCCTTCACAGGTTTCATCAATTGGATTACGTGTTGGAAGCAATTTTCGCCATTTAACATAATGAGTGCGACAAAAACAGGTATCCCCTCCGCAGCAGCTGCACTAGGCTTCACGTTCTTCCTTATATCCTTGCGTTCGGTATATTGCTCAAAGAGCAGAGCGTGCTGAGCGGAGCCGTAATCACGTGACCAGCGAGCGAACAGAGCAGTTGAACGCTATATAAAAGCGCCAGAAATTTTAATAAACGAACGCGAATGAGGCTGCACCGAGTACACTTTTTTAATAAACGAACGGTAAAGTCAAGCTCGGAGAACTCAGACCAAAATAACGAACGCACGGTATGTTAGCATTCCAGTTTTTGGTTATAGTTCATTGGTAAAGCTAGTACTCATAACCGCGAAATTCGCTCCTATTTGACATTACTTCGAGAATTTGACGTTTGATTTGGTTTGATTCACGCATAAAACGTCAAACTGTCGAAGCAATGTCAAAAAAGAGCGAATTTCGTTGTAATGAGTACTAGGCTTAATGTATCAGGGCCGCATTTTTCATCCGGAGATGATTTAAATGCGAAAAGTTTTTGGAGCGCAGAATTTCTATTTTGGGTTTTGGAAGGATCCCCTGTTTCATTATGTTAAAGTTTCTGTAGTAACTCATTATTTCTTGGCGTAATGTACATTTTCTACGTTTTTAAAAATTATAAAGAAACCGTTGCAGCAAACGCGTGTACCTACTGCACCGGTGCAGTGGCGTATTTACCATAAGGCCATGGGGGCCATGGCCCGGGGCGGTAGGGCTGCCAGGGGCGGCACAAGCCGCGTCCCCAACACTTTAGGAATGCTATTTTAACAACAAAGCAACAAAATTAGTTTGAGGCAACTCAACATATTATTTAATAAGGAAAAGAATTTGAAGGAAGCATTTTCTCATTCTCATTCAGAAATAGTATTACGTATGATTCTATGCATTGCAATAAATTTTGATTTCCAGTGTTTCTTTTTTTGTTAAAATGTTTTTTCATTATTTAATTTATTTTTTTTGTTAAATTATAGGGCGGCAAACCTTATAGGCCCAGGGCGCCAAATTTTAAAATACGCCTCTGCACCGGTGTGCCATGATCCCGAGACTGTTCGTTTTTACAATGGATATATGCAGCACAAGTCTATCTGCGGTATTTACTTCATGTCGCACATTGCATGTTGTATTATGTTTGATGTTTCATTGGTGTACAACCGCACTAACCGTTTGTAACCGTGTTATAAAAGGTAACTGAAAGTACATCATATTCAGGGTTGCCAATACTTCCGAAAGTAGAACTACTAAATGAGACTATCGAATCTACTAGAAATCTACGAGACGAGAATAAAGTACTTTTTTATTTCAACCAAAAAAAAACCGGGGGTGACTTGCTATTGAGAAACCGATAAATAATATGTGATAGGTATACAAAACTACACAAAAAACTACAATAGATTTTTTTTTGTCATATTATGTATTATTGTATAATACCTATTGACAGCTAGTATTCTAGCAGAACGCGCCCAAGTACTCTATTTAATTAGTTAGATGGTAAATGGCGAGCGGTATATTGATGGTGTTTATTTCCTTTAGCGGCTACCTATAAAATTGTGGAGGGGGTCTATTCGCAAAAGAGAGAAACAAACTATTGTGGTTTACTAAATTATATTTTATTATACTTAAAACCAAAATTAATATAAAACAAATATCTTTCTATGTCTGACAGCCACTTCTATTTTTTCCCAATTCAAATAATTTCACATCTGTTCAAATTTCATTACTACGGACCAAGAAATATCCATACTAAAAACGCCCTACTTCTTCTATTCTTAATAACTTATAAGTTTATACATTACTCTTTCAAACAACACTCCGATTCACATTCCTATTAAACCTACCCTTCACCTATATCTATAAATTCTCAAAACTCCTGAGTCATTTACTGACTACTTATGCAAAATAATTATTTAAGTCATAATCCGACTTACTGAATTAAGTATATAATATGTATTACTAACTATATTTTTATAAAAACCTTACAATAATTTCTAAATGAAAAAAACCCTAATTCAAAATTTCAGCACTTAAGGTCATCAATGGTACTTTATGAACAACAATTTTCAAACAAAATTTTCCCATATTTTTAATGATTTATTCTTTTACTTTTAGTGGTTCCTATCCTTCACTAAGGATCATTTTGAACAGAACAATTACTATTTTCGGATTCCTAGCCAACAAACACAATTATTTAAAATCTTAGTAGTTCGTTACATAGCCCTTAAACTTCAATTGGACAATCCAATTCAACATTCTTTAATAATTCCTACTCAAAATCGAATATTGTTGAGAGCGTTATAATTTTCCTTTGTTAATTCTTTGCAAAATTAATTAAAATGTCATTATTCTCGAAAGCAATTAAAGTTATGCAATAAAGTTTTCACAGTCAAATCACTTAAGTTTTTATGCATTAAAGTTCAGTGTCAATTCACTTCTTATCATTCATCATTTATAAAGTCAAAAAGTTTTACTAGTCACTAGAGTACTTACATTTAACTTTGTACTCGTAAAATTACTTAATTAATTTACTTCAAAAATCTCTAGAGCTCGCACATATTGTTGAATGACTAAATGTTCTTTCTTTCACAATTTTCCGTTACTATTTCAAAGCTTAACGCGTTTTCCCGAGGCAATAAAATAGAAGAAACTCTTCGCGTGTTTTAACCGGACTGACTCATTAGGTACTGTAGATTTAATTCAAACTGGACTGAACTTAAACTCAACTAGACTTAAGCTTAAACTGATCTCAAGACTTCTAAAACCGCTGTATTTATATTTTTCGATCCCCCCAAAATTCCTATCCATCATTCATTAACCTTCCTCATTTATTTGTTTAAAACCGGATAATTATGTTGCAATTTCCTGGTTTATCGGGGTCAACAGATTTGTTTGTAAGAATGTGAGAACAACTCAAAGAAAACCGACAACACGTGCGGCCATAAATCACCTATTCAATTACTTTAGCCTCGCTTTTAATATCTTTGATTTAGGTGATGACATCATTTGGTGACTAAATAATAAAATTTTGAACGCATATAAATATTTTAATTAATTTGGGGGTCAACGTTATTTTGTTTCATTTTCAATTTGTTGATACTGATTTGAAATACAGGAAATTCAGTTTTTGATTATTTGATTACATTTAATTTTTACAGTAAAGACATTGTAAATTACGGGTCTATTTTTCCGGGTCATTACAGTATTATTGGCTGCAAGCCCAAAATTTTTGTGGTTTTTAAATATCCGACATTATAATAAGTAAATTTAATAATAAAATATGTAATACATTTATATTTTATTTTCAAACAAGATATAGGTATGAAAAGGGATATTCCTTCAATAAAAGAAACAAAACAACCACGAAGTCCAGGAACTAAAAATTATCATAAGATAAAGATAGTGATACATAAGAATGCTACCGGGGATTCCCCAGATTCTTCAAAATGAGAGAACGGTGATTGTGACGCATAGTATATTGCCATCTCGCCGCTCCATATTCAACCAAATTAGATGGCGAATTATCGGTTATAGTTACGAATATAGCGAAGCGAGTGTAGCGACACTAACAGGAGGTCGTTTAATTATAATTCAGATTCTACTATTCTACTAGATTTTCTACTGCCCACTAGAACATAAATTAGCCCACCAAATGAAGACGTGAATTTACCAGATTTAGTAGAAAATCCACTAAGTTGGCAACACATCATATTTTCAGTTACCTTTTATAACACGGTTACAGTCGGTTAGTCGTTAAAAATCCTTTTGGTTTTACTACATTAATTTTTATTCTAAAACAACTCTTTTAAGGATCTCGTTTGCATCTTCTTCTTTGCCTATTAATGTTAATTAAAATTCAATAATATTTTTCATCATAAATATACCTTTATTCTAAACTACGACCGCTGGCGCAAACAGCTAACGGCGTAGTTCATGACGTTGTCAATGGTGCTACACAATATGGCGACGATTCCCGAAAACGAGATCGATAAGCAATCCTGTGTAGTAGTGTGTATTATCTTTGGTGAAATAGTCCAGCATATATTTAGTGAAGTAACTAAACCTTTACAAACAGTGGTGCTGTTATAGAGCTCCCGCCGTCATTTTCTGTCCGTATATCATGGTAGGAAATTTTAGAGCAAAACCGATCATACATTTCTTGTCTTAGTTTTCCATAAACTATTATTTGACACCAACTTTGAATTTAATCCATGAATAAAAATTCCTATTAAACTCAATCTCCGATTAGATTCCGAGTTGGTGTCAAATGATAAGACACGAATGTATGATCCGTTTTGCTCTGAAATTAACCGTTAAGGTTTTACAGCAAAGCCTATAGTACTCATTACCGTGAAATTCGCTCTTTTTTGACATTGGTTCGACAATTTGACGTTTGATTCACGCACGAAACGTCAAATTGTCGAAGGTCGCAGCAATGTCAAAAAAGAGCGAATTTCGCTGTTATGAGTACTAGGCTTCAGTTGCGAAAAAGTCAATGCGCAACTGTCAATATTTCCGAAAGAGTTGATAGGTGCTGGTTATAGGTTCAGAATTTAACCATGAATTTGAAAATGAAATAAAAAATGGATACTTTCATAAAAATAGAGTTAGCTATCATAACTTATGTTTATGGGTCACTCTGTATACATGATGTTATCATCAAAAAAACGGCCACTAAAATTAAAAATCGACGTGTCCGAGGTTTTTTGAAAAGGTTCAACCCTGTATATTTTATGGATTTTATTCCAATCATTACATTACGTGCTCACTGTATAGTATAGTATTTTCAATATCCATTTTGGAATAGCCTCATATCCTTATTTATCAATCACGAATCAAATTGTGATAGAGATGACGACATGTGCACAACCACTGGTACTTCCAAAGAGGTAGGTATTTAGACTATATACAGGGTGTTCTTAATTTGCAAACGAAAACGAGAAAAGATAGCGAGATGTGTTTAGTTTTGGGAGAATAAGGATTTTTTAAAGTTTTTTTTTTTTTTCGTACAATTGCCGATTCCGAAAATTTCCCCAAATTTGGTTTAACAGACATGCGATTTTTTGAAATAAAGTTACTGCCTTATTTTAAATAAAAAATGAAACACCCTGTATATTTTGTCAAAAGCTTGATTTTTCTACTTACGAAAATAAATATATTTTTTTTAATAATCTTGGAATTGCATTGTAAAAATTGCACTTCGTTAAAGAGAGAACCATCGACTGGCCAAAAAAAAAATTGATAACCAATCTACATACAAGGTGTCTCAAATTCGAAGGCCAACAACATAGGGATATCAGTCACCATTAGAGATTTGAGGGTGGTTAAATTAGACAAAACTTGTGCATTTATGTGCCCAACAATTTGAACGTAGAACTGATAACAATAACTCGGAAGACAGATACATTGCATTGCCCCACCAGGCTTCCGAGTTCCGTACTAAACAGTTTCTAGTCAAGACTGATTCGATAGTTTTTCTAGATTTTTTAAATCATGATGTTGATCCTATCCTGTAGTTAAAGTTAACTATCCTTTGGTTAGTTCTGGACAGGTGCGTCCGTTTATATTCAACTGTGCCATTGGGTGGGTTTCGTTCCTGTTCTTTTATCCTTTATTCAAATTTTAAATAATTGATATCTCCATAAAATAAGCAACGACCTGGAATTTTGCGATAAACAATCTAAAATGTATTTAAAACGGCGAAAAAATCAAGAAAACATTTAGCTTTATGTATTCCAATAATTAGTAGATAGTCGTACTTTTAAACAATGTTGAATAACATGTACTATTTGAGCATTCTTTTGACAATATTCGGTAATGAAAATACTTTAAAGATATTAATTTTTATTTAATATTCAATTTCAGCTTTAGGGGAATTTAGGCCAGTAACAGAAAAATCTACACAAGTAGAATCTGAAGTTGAAAATAATGAGTTGAGCAGTAAGTTTTTACTTAATTCTGAACAATTTTCACAAAATTACTAATTAATATTTCTCCTATATTAGAAGCTGGAATTGCAGATATGTTGAATCCTTTAAATTGGAATCCCGCTATCAGAGGTACCAATGTGAACTTAAATAAATAAAAACACAAAATTTAAAAATACAAATTATTTTTAGGAAACAATTCAGCTGGTTTATTTCCAAACAGCCCATTTCAAAATCTACTAAATAGAACGCAATCTGTAAATAATGTTATGAACGACATTAAACTTTTCTTTGTTACTGCTCAAGGGGCTATTATGCCTGCTAGTGTCCTCACTGGAGGATTCACTAAGTTTCTACAAGGATTAGGAAATATGGGGAATTTATTCGGAAATTTAGGACAATCTGTACAAAACTTTGGAAAATAATAATGAATAGATGAATAAAAAATAAGAACATACATTTACTTTTCTATCCAAGGAAATGTCTTTGCAATGGAAAAATTATAATGGCCACTTCTGACGAAGTATTATTAAAATAAGGGATTTTAGCAAGCTTTCGCTTATTCATCATTTATTAAAAATACAGGCTTGCAGCAGTATAGAATTTTGTCGTTAAGTCAGCTTTGTCATAGAAACCACTATGTAATTTCGTGTTTAATTAAAATAAAACTTTTTAAAATCACAAGTAAAAACAATCGAATTATTTATCGATCATAAAAAGAACCAAAAGAGGACTTTAATTTTTTAGGAAAGACTCAAAAATACATACGGCACGTTAGATGCTGATGACGGAGAACCTTATGATAATTACGTCAGAACCCTCCAAGAAAATCAAAACACATTACAACAAGACATATTTTCAACCCAAACAATTGTTAATTAAAAAATTGACTGAAGATATCGATCGATACACAATTAAATGAATTCAAAAGTAACCAAGAAACTTTGTTAACCCGAGTTAATGACGAGACAACGACGTACTTCATTCTCTTACTTGATGACTTATGCCCACTTGCACCGTTTTGTCTTACTGATCAGTTTAATTAACGGACAAGTTAAAAATTGAGAGCAGATTAATTTCTAAAGCCTTGCACCGCGATTTTTCAGGTAAGGCTCAAAATTTAACTAGGGATATAGGAAATTTCACTAAAAATTGAGAACACCTGGTACTAGTTAGTTAGAGTACAAGTTAACTTCACACTCATTTCTGACGCAAATATTTTGACGTTAATGGTGGCAATTAGGTTTCTTCTAATATTCCTTTCAATTTTTCGATTTTTTATTTTGGAGGAAAGGAAGAAAAAAAAGGGTCGATCCTCAAACTTTTCGGAAAACGAAATTTTATCAATATAGTGACCAGATACAAAGGTACCATCGAAAATAAAGAGACAGATAAGGCGACAAATCAAGAAAAAAGTGCAGCATGGGACAAAATTACCAAAGAATTTGATTCCGCTTTCCCTGTAACAAGCTACTGGTCGAAAGAGTGTTTAAAAAGGGGTTCTAAGGCTCTAGCCAAAGTCTATGTTCTAGTGACTTTAGGCGAGGGACAAGTCACCCAAAAAATTTTGTACACTGGAATTCCTCTAAATGGAAATTTCTTGAAATTCCGTGCAATTCCTTATAATTCCACACAATTCCCGGTAAATTCCACACAATTCCTTATAATTCCTTGCAATTCCTCGCAATTTCCTTCAATTCCTCGCAACTCTTGGACAAACAATTTTATGTTTAAATAACCTTTTTGCAATTGAATATAGGTTAATATGTTTAAATTATTTAATTATTGTAATTCTGTTGGAAAGTACAATAATAGCCGTTTGCACCGATCATTTTAAGGGAGGTTTAACAATAATCAACCTATAAAGTGACATTAGGCAATTCAAACCACGTGACATTCAAGATGGCGTGGCGGCCACACATGGGCCAAAAAACACAAAAAAATATCTAGTTTCTGCCCGAATTAATAGTTTAGGTACCTAGTCAACAAATATTTTATTAAATAATGAAAATCAAAGTTGTAAGCAAAACTGTATGCAAAATAATTTAAAATACGCATAAAAACATATCCAAAACAAACTTGCTTGGCCGCCACGCCACATTGAATTTTCCTTTTTGACAGATGGATTGAATTGCCTAATTTTCACATGTAAGAATGTCACTTTAAACGTTGATTATCCTTGAACCTCCCTTAAAATAGTCGGTGCAAATGGCCATAAGAATATTCATGTGGTTAACTGTTCCTCAAACTTGCCTATGGGTAGCTTTATTCTGGATTCAATTTTGTTTTTTTATCTGTATAATGTTGATAGGGATGGTAGAATATTGTTCATGTTACTGTGTAAGGTTTCATAAAGTAGATTGCCTCCTAAGTAAAACAAATTCAAAGCAAATTTTTTGAAATTATCGTCATATACAGGATGTCCACTTAGGGCGATATCGGACGATATGTCCTTACAGGGCAAGAAGAAAAAAATTAAATTACAAAGTTGTTTGATACTCTAATAGGCATTTGTTAAAAATATTTTTGAATATACAGGGTGCTCTGTTTATGGGTTATGCAACAGAATTTTGTTATTTTAAATAGAAAACCCTGTATGCAGTGATGTTAGTGGGTCATGATCAGCGCGCATGACGGCGGGTCATGAAGGTCATGACCGTCACGTCACATTCGATGTGACCGTTGGTAATGACCATTTTACCGCATAGGGTGGAAATGTGCAGTAAAATAGACTGCATAGTATGGGGTAAAGTAGAATCGGTATTCAAATACATTCAGTAGATACACAAATCCGTTCCCGTTCAGAAATTTCAATAATGCCTTCTTTGGGAGGTATAGATGCTCATATGTAGGTATAATTTTGTGCCTAACACATGCGGAAAATGCCTTTACTGCACTTAACGACTGCCGTTGCGTGCGGTAAAGTATCACTTCTGCATTTGTTAGGTGAATAACTAATTATTTTTGTTATTTTATTTTACCTACTATTTGTTGAAATTTCTTTATTTTCTGAAATCTTTGATAATTTGTCAAAACTTTATAATCAATAATTGACTATCCCTGTTTAAACCCGATTAGTGAGTTAATAGATGATAGACTATATGTAATGGCGTTTTAAATTGAAATAATTACTATGAACTATGACCATGGTCATGACCGTCATGACACGTCATGACGCAAATGACCGTCACGATTTCAGATGACCGTCATTTCACATCACTGCCTGTATGTGATTGAATATTTGGATTCTGCGTGAAATTCTGAGCAGATTTCATGTAATATACCCTATACCTAAGTTCAACTGTTTTGGAAATATTGACAGTTAAAAATTGAGTTTTTGCAACTTTGACAGGCTGTAAAACCAAAACGGTTAACTTTAGACGAAAATCGATTTTACATTCCTATCTTAGATTTTCATAAACTATCATTTGACATCAACTTTGAATTTAATCCATAATTTAAAATTCCAGTTAAATTTTTTCTCCGGTTTAATTCAAAGTTGATGTCAAATGATAGTTTATGAAAATCTAAGATAGGAATGTAAAATCGGTTCTCGTCTAAAGTTAACCGTTTAGGTTTTACAGCCTGTCAAAGTTGCAAAAAGTCAATTTTCAACAGTCAATATTTTCAAAACAGTTGAACTCAGGTATAGGGTATATTACATGAAATCTGCTCAGAATTTTACGTATAATCCAAATATGCAATGACATAGAGGGTGTTCCATTTAAAAAACCAAAGTTGCATATTGGGGTACCTATCAAAGAACTTTGAATTTTTTTTTTGCTTACATCACCCTGTGAGAAGATATCGTCCGATATCGCACTAAATGGAAACCCTGTATATTCTGTTTATTTTCACTGTTTTTGGTTGCAACATCTAAAGTTCGCCTTACGAGTCTAGCACTATGGAAAGAATGCGGATAAAAAATTGCAATATTGCCATTGCCTATTTGACTTCCAATAGAAAATACCTTTCTATGTTACACACCTACATTTATAAGGAAAAAGTAATATTTAAAAACGCTGCGCGCACGCCTATGACAGGCAGCATAAAGCTCGAAATAAATGGCGTTATTCCCGCTTGCCCTTCAGAAGTCGTAGTGCTAGACTCGTGAGGCGAACTATATGAGAGTTTCTAGGAATGCTTTTCTTGTCATAGTCGAACTCTCGGTCGAACTTGACACGTTAATAAAATGTACATCACAGAACTGTAAATTTTTGATAGTGTTGTTAAGTTTAGTGTACAACAATTTTTGATGCTGCCTCAAATTCCTTAAATAAGCTGTCCTTCAACCTAAAAGCAAGTCTCTCTGGTCATTTTTTGAGGTTAGAATTCATGAAAAATGACTAGCGATGCAACGTTGCCAGACTATGGCAAACTAAGCGAGTAAGGGAACGGGGTTTAAGCACTTCAAGATGAATGTGAAGTCTGCTTTTTTTTAAAGATAATTCCCCAAGTCAAAAATTTAGTAACTATGTTGGCAACACAAGCCTTTTCTACATAAGAAATTAGATAGCATTTACAATTTCACATTGTATTGCCAACATAAGGTCATTTTGACTTTAATCTTAAAAAAAAAAAAAAAAACTTTATGTACCTATAAAAGTGTATCCGAGAGTGTATCACTGTATTTTGAGCATAGGCTAAATCTTTAATTACACAATAGATGTATCACTGGCGTAGAATTGAACGAGGATTTGAAAATGTCTGTTCATTTTATGAACACACTCTGTGATAAATACTAAAGCAAACTATTTTTTTTGCTTACATATAAAGTATATAATCATGGCTTTCGGTATTCTGTCTGAAGCAGTTATAAAATGATACCCAAGTACTTTACCTTTTTATGTTGGACAAAGTTTGGCAACACTGAACATTTTTTCTAGGTTCGAAGTGATAACAATTCCACGCAAACCCTTGAAATTCCTCGAAATTCCTTGAAAATTCTCACAATTCCTCGAAATTCCTAGCAATTCCTCAAACTTCCTTGCAATTCCTTGAAATTCCTCGCAATTCTTTGCGCGTGTACACTAAAATTCCTAGGTGATTTCCCCCTCGACTTTAGGTCCCAACTTCTATATTCTCTAAGTAGCCGAAATTCTTAGCTGCAGCCTGATAGAAATATTGGTGCGTCTAAGGAGAGTTTTAGCACGCTTGACTCTAATTTGGATGATGATGACTCGATCTTTAAACCAAAAAATTGTTTTTCACGCACACCACCCCAGAATATTGAAACATACAATGAGCAGCAAAATGAGGCTAACAATGATGAACATGAGGTAGTAGAACAAGAACTTTCCAATATAAGCTCTCAGAAAAGAACAAGATCTGGTTCAAGTCCTGCAGCAATGGAGAACAGAAACAAAATAAGAAAGCCCAATTTGGATTATTTAGAACCTGTTACAAGTAACAATGCAGAAGTTGGTACATATGAACATTATGTCCTGAACAACACAGAAATAATTCTAAACGAAATACTAGATGCCCTCCAGAGAATACATAAAAGTATTGAACTGATTCCACAAAACGAAGCCAAAAACAGCAGCTCTGACTTGTTTACAGTACATAAACATGTAACAAACTTAGCATTGAAAATAGGCCAAACAGAGAAAACAAACTTGGAACTCAAAAATAAAATCACAGAATTAACGTCTGACAAAAACGCTTTCCGGAATAGCAATTTTCATTCACCCCAACCTCGACCCCAACCGTCTCAAACATCATATAGCGATGTAGTAAGAAGTGCACCTGCGGGAAACAATCCCACATCAAGCGCAAAAGTAACTGAATGGAATAAGTCTCCTCCGCCGCGAAACCTGAAGCATGAAACAATTGTTAGGCTTAAAGAAAATAATGATTCTCGAATCGTTATGCGTGAGTTTAAAGAAAATCTTAAAGCAAATAATATTGATGGACATTTTAAAAGAATCAAACCTTTACAGAGTGGAAGCGTCATAATAGAATATCAAGATGCGTCTCAACAGAAAAAGTTGAAAGAAACCCTTGAAAATGCTAACAAAAATGTGTCGATTAAAAAAAATTAATTTAGATCCAATGATAAAGATAACAGGAGTTTTTAAAGGACATTCACCAGGAACATTCATTAATGAATTTGTTGCTGATAATCCTGATATTTTAGACACCTTTGGTGAAAATGTACAGAACCAGTTCAAATATGTGACAAAAAAAGACTGCAGAAACAGCGCAAAAGAAAATTGGATATTTCAGACTCCTCCGGCTTTATTTAAGTGGCTCATTAGAAATAATAACCTGATATTCGACTTCTGCCCTGCATTTGTCCAGGAGTATAAAAATGTAGCAATGTGTTTCAAGTGTTGTTTATTTGGCCATGTTGCCAAACACTGCTCGACCAATGATTGTTGTCATAAATGTGGCGGTGTCCATAATAGTAGTCAGTGTTCTGCAGATGCTCTTAATTGTCCTAATTGTAAGAGGTCAAACTTACCCCAAGGCAATCATTCCGCCCGGAATTCGTCGTGTCCAGTATATATGCAAATAATCAGAAGACTTCAGCAACAAACAAATTACTTGACCCCAGAAAATTTTTTAGCAGAGAGGTGAACGATAATGAGCAACTGAGCGCAGTTAATGATGATAAGGTTTTTACCGAAGAAGAAATAGCTTTCACTGTTGCGTATCAAAATGTGCGTGGACTTAATAGTAAAACAGTAGACTTTTTTCATTCAGTGATATTAACGGAAAATGAGTATGATGCAATTGCTCTAAGCGAAACATGGTTGACTAACAGTGTGTATGATAGTGAATTGTTCCCAGGGTCCTTTACGATTTTTAAATGTCGAAACAGGATAGATAATATGCGTGGTGGTGGTGTCTTACTGGCAATCAAAAAACCCTACAAAACTTGTAAATTGACTTTAGATTTTGATGTGCCATGCATAGATTTGTTAGGGGCTAAAGTCTTTGTAGATGATGTTAACTTCATTTATATATTAGTGGTTTATATTTTAACTAGTTGTGGTCTATTAGAGAGAGAGCATCTATTCTCATATATTGAAAATCAAGAATGTATTTACCACAAAAAAATCATATTGGTGGGAGATCTTAATATTAGTCACTTGAACGATTATTATGTGGGTAACTTCAGGGATCAACAGATAAATATGTTTCTGAATTTTCTCGAATTTTTTGATTGCCACCAGATGAATCGGGTACTAAATGGTAATAACCGCTTACTTGATGTTGTTGTAACTAATAGTAAATGTAGGGTATATGAAAGTACTTTCAGTTTTGTCGACATTGATACACACCATCCTCCACTTATGATAGAAATTGAGTTTAAAACCCCTAGACAAAGAAATTTGACAGGGAATGGGAATAGTCACTCCCAAAATTACAACTTCAGGAAAGCTGATTTCGACGCTATGTACCAATTGTTTCACAATGCTTCCTGGAATGAACTGGCATCTCTTGATGATGTCAATATGGCTGTTAAGCATTTTTATGATAAAATATATAATATTTTTGACATCTGTGTTCCAAAAAGAAAAAATTGCTCAAAGATATATCCTGTATACTTTACAAAACATATTATTAAAGATATAAAGAGTAAAGAGAAGTTGAGAACTAAGAGTAAGAGGACAAAAAATATAGAAACATATAATCAATTTATTCAATTAAGAAACAAGATAAAAAACGACATAAAGAAAGCACACAAAGATTATTTGATTGAAGTTCAGCAAGACATCAGCCAGGATTCAAGGTCATTTTGGCGATATGTGAATAACAAAAAGAGTGTTGTTGGTATACCTAACACAATGCATCTAAATAATTTGCAATTTGTTGATGGTAAATCAATAACAAATGCGTTTGCTGCATATTTCAGTTCAGTCTATGCCAACGATCCTGAACATTCTGACGTTCATGTTGACTGTCAGGTTTTTGATGCTTTGTGTTTGGACCAAATCCAATATAAGGATGTTTGTGATGCTGTCAGGAGCCTTAAAGTTAACAAAGCAGTTGGTCCGGATAATGTGCCATCATTTATTTTTAAGGGAATGATCGGGTTTTTGGCAGAGCCACTTAGGATTTTGTTCAATTTTTCATTGAAAACAAATACTTTTCCTCAAGCATGGAAAGAGGCAAGGATTTGTCCTATATTTAAAAAAGGTGATGGCACGGATGTGAAAAATTATAGGCCTATATCACTGTTGTCGTGCCCGGCCAAAATATTTGAGCCCATCTTATATAAGTTTATATACAATTTTGTGAAAAACAAGATATCAGTCAGACAACATGGTTTCTTAAATAAGCAATCTACGGCTAGTAATTTGTGTGAGATGACTCAGTATATTGCCTGAGAGCCTTGATGGAAGATGCCAGGTCGACGTAATATACACAGATTTTGCCAATGCTTTTGGCAGAATATCGCATAGCATCCTTGTACAAAAGCTGTGCAATGAGTTTGGTTTTCATGATAATCTGTTGGCTTTTTTTGAGTCATATTTGCATAATAGACCACAGCGGGTTGTTGTCAGTGGTTACTATTCCGATTATTTTTGTGCAACTTCAGGTATCCCGCAGGTCTCCAACCTCGGACCATTGCTTTTTCTGTTGTATATAAATAATTTGGTTGATGAAATTAGTGGTACAGAAGTATTATTGTTCGCAGATGACCTAAAACTATATTCAAGAGTTAACAACTACAATGACTGTCAGTATGTTCAGAAAAATTTGGACAAAATATGTCTATGGTCAATTAAAAATAAATTACAATTTAATATTGACAAATGTGTTGTGCTTAGTTTTAGTAGAAGAAAAACGCATTTTAACTATGAGTATACAATGAATAAGAGGGCACTGGCTAGGGTTGCAGAAATGCGGGATCTTGGAGTAATATTTGACACCCAGCTTACATTCAGAAGTCATATAAATGACATAACAAGTAGGGCATCTAAAATGTATGGATTTATTGTCAGATATTGCAAAGAGCTCAATATATTGTGTGTTAAAACTCTGTATTTTTCATATGTGAGGGGTATATTAGAATATTGTTTTATAATATGGAGCCCGTGTTATGAGAACCATAAATATAGTAAGTATTGAAAAAATTCAAGATAAATTTTTGAGATATTTACACTACAAGAAAACAGGGCGATATGAAATGCATATGTCGCAGGCTTATTGTAAAATCAGTCTTATTATAATACGCCTAGGCTTTTTCAATAAGACTAGGCATATCGTAATATTACCCAAATACTTAAGAATTTTAAAATTCGACTAGTAATTTCAGTCGTATTATAATACGCCTGCTGCGTGTTAGTCTTATTGTTTAAATAAACCTGCATTAGAATCTGACTAGATGAAATCCGTCGTATTATAATACGACTGACAGTGTGCCAGTCGAATAATATTAATTATTATTGTTGATTAGTTTTATTTCTGTGTAATATTTGTGCCTGAACTGTACTCACGAATGGAGATTATGAAATTGGTACCATACACGGCTTAATCAATGGTTTTCAAAGGATTAAATCATTGACTGCCAAAGTAGGTAATGAAATAATTGATATTCCAGAAAGAGAAACAAAGATACATGTTGCGTTGAAGGGTAGCTTTCCTATTATTTATGCTACAGAGACGAAATTTGGGAAAAATACTTTAAACTTTGGTGATTAAGATATCTCTTTGGCATAAAGAATAAAAAACTTAGCGTTCAGCACAATATATCGGCCAAAAGGCACATTGAAAGTTTTATTCAATACAATTCACCTGGTGCACTATCAGTCGTATTATAATACGACGGATTTCATCTAGTCGGATTCTAATGCAGGTTCATTTCAACAATAAGACTAACACGGAGCAGGCGTATTATAATAAGACTAAAATTACCAGTCTAATTGTGAAATTCTTAAGTATTTGGGTAGTATTACGATATGCCTAGTCGTATTGAAAAAGCCTAGGCGTATTATAATAAGACTGATTTTACATTAAGCCTGCGACACATATACCAAAATTAGAAATTATGAAAGCTCATAATATACAAACGCTTGAAGGTAGGAGGAAAGTTTCTACAATTATATTTCTTTATAAAATATTAAATAACATGATAAATGCTCCTTATTTGTTGAACCAAATTAATACTTAAATGATATACTTTTACAAATATAGATTTTAATGTTAAGTTACTCTCTCAATAACTCTTTACTTTATATTTTTCTTTCACTTAGGTTAGTCTTCTACCCTACTCTGTAACTGGATGTAAAGCTGTAGAGTTTGTAATGAATAAATAAATAAATAAATAAAATAATTTCGCAGACATTTCACTTATATACGATATGAAAGGGTTTTGGTAGGTTTTGTTACAAACACGCATCGGAGCAATCGGAGCAGTGTTGCCAGGTCAGATTTCGTTTTTTCAGTAGACTACCAGTCTAAATATCAGTAGAAATCAGTAGACAGATAAGTTGCCTAGTTAAAAGGGTTATCCATTAGGGTATACTCAATTAATTATTGTTTCAGTTACATTTTTTCAAATCATTAAATCTTTAGACTGTGCATTAGACTATGAACTTGCATTGGAAAATCAAACAATTCAAACACCAATACTACTTATGGGAAATAGTTTATCAAGAGACGTGAAATATTCCTATTTGATATGCACTAGGTACCAAAGAATGCACTACCTATGTAGTATGTAGTTAGTAGTCTAGTCTCCGATAAAAACAGGTGAAACAGGCTGCAGTTAATGTCCGCCCAAGATAAGAACACCGTTTAAACAAATGTGAAGAATTTGGGTTCATATAGAAAATATAGTTGTTACGTACACTTACTACAAAAAAATGAGGCGTTTAATAATTCTTAAGAAATAACAATTATTAAACGCCTCATTTTTTTGTAGTGAGTGTACGTAACAACTATGTTTTTTTTTCTATGAACTTAAATTCTTCACATTTTTTTAAACGGTGTTCTTATTTTGGGCGGACTATAGTTGTACAGCATAACGTTATGTGACCAATTGACTAACCAACAAAAACGCATGCTTTAGGCAACTGGCAAGACGAAAGGTAAGTAAACAAGACACAACACAATCACGCACGAACTCCGGGGATTACCCATTTCCCAGTAGGCTGAGTGCTGCGCCTGCACTGGGAGCGTTCGAATGTTCCAATACATACCACACCGGACTGATCGGAGTAATCGGGCGTCATTTAGAGTACACTCCTAAGAGTTCTAGCCCACAGGTCAAGCATGAAATTATTGCTGTGACATTCTCATACATGATTATAATTTAAAAAATATCATAAAAAGCGGTTAAATAATGACAGCTGCTTTTATCAGTAGAATTCACATCGATATCAGTATATCAGTAGAGCAATGGCCAAATCAGTAGATCTACTGATAAATCAGTAGACCTGGCAACACTGAATCGGAGACTCAAAAATAATTAAAAACAAGAAGGTGCTATATTTGCAAAAGGTTTTCCACGTTTTTGGTGGATTTACATTTTCCAGGATTTTCTCTTTTTGGTTTGGCGAACGGAGCGAGGAATCCGAGACTCAAAAATAATTTAAATTTCAAGATCCCATAACTTGGAGCTTGTACTTGTGTGCGTACCAACCACGTTGTAGGTTATTGATTGTCATTCAAGGAATACCTAAGGTACTTTAAGGAGATTACGAGTAATGCGGTCTCCCTTTCTCATGGATTATATCGACCAATTTATTTGGTTTCAAATTTATGGAATACCTGCAAAAGCAAAGGCATATCACTGGGAAATTTATCTTTGATACACAGCTAATAGCGACTGATAGTAGAGTAGGTAGGGAATTTTCAAAGTTGATTTTCGAAAGGTATCAAATCGTCATTGACCCGCAAATCATCAATTTTGAATATACTTTTCTGATGGAAAATATGCATTTTGCGCATTTATATTTTATCTATAGCTCAAACGTTTCTATTTGATTTGAATCTTTCTCAAAAAAAATAAAAATGCCGTTTTTATACCCAAGTCATTAGACCCAAAAATCGTTAACTGTGATTTTAAACCATCGAAATTGGGGGTTTATTTCAACAGGAGTTTAGAGGTACTTAAACAAGGATTAACTTGCGGTGCAAGTCAGTTACGAAAAATAAACGTTTGTTAAAATTTAAACCTGTGTTTAGCTTACGGTGCAAGTGGGCATTAGAAAATAATCTGCGTATCATTCATTCATGTACAAACGGCATTTAATTTCGCAGAAATAAACATAATGCATCACAGTATATTTAAGTATCAAGAGCTACGAGCCATAATCTCGAAATTTGAACCTAGCTCTCGAATCCCTTTTGATAACATAATAAAATACTACGAAGTTACACACGCAGACGTCACCATTAAAAATGACCTAATCATATTTTAAGTTGCAATTCCTTTGGTATCAGATAAACCTTACATTCTTTATCACATATATCCAATTCCACTACACAACCAGACAGTGATATCAAGAAACCCTTATATGATGAGATTTAATGACAACTTTTATATTATAAAAGAAAACTGCCTTAAAATCGAAGACAAATCATTATGCCACATCAAATATTACTCAATCAAAATGAACCCTGCGTTTATCAAACAATGAATTTAACAAATCATCGCCCAATGACTTCCGTCAAATATAAGGTAACTTCTGTCACACAACTAGATGACAATTCCCTCATAATTATATCAAAATCAAAAGAGAGTATTTATTTCTAATGTCTGAGCTAACATAGTATTGAAGTAATGAGTAACATTTTATTGATTTCACCCTCAAATCAAAATTCAAGAAAATAATTATGATTCCCAGAAACCAGACATAATTAATTTGAGACTAAAACTACCATCAATCAATATTGACGAACAGTTAATCCAAAATGTCGAACCTTTAGAGTTAACAGAAATAAATCTGGAAACTATCCAAGAGGATTTAGAAAATTCTAAAAAAACTATCCACCCTCTTAAAGAATTCGATATTGGTAGTTCAAGTTTATCAGTAATTATATTAATCATTGTAATCATAGTTATAATCTTTGTATGCCGTCATTATAAGTATTGTAAGAAAAATCAAACTGATGTAAAAGTGGGCATAGAATTGAAACCTTTCGAAAATCATCCGCAATTTTCTCAAACTCAGTAAAGTAAATATAATTGAAGTTCAATAATAATTTTATTTTGGAAAAAAATATTAACAAAATATAACATTAAAACCCATTTCCCAGCAAACATAATATGTATATTACCAATACACAAATATTGCTTATAATATAGAGTTACATAACAATTGTTATGGCCTTCTGTTGTCTTAAACAATATTTTTTAAGACACAAAGACCTAATAAATATAATATAAATTAATAAGTTTTGTATTGACAATAATTTGTTATTAATAATTAATTATATAGACCACATATCACGGTTAGAAAAAAAACATTATGTATTAATATGATAATAAAATATGGCGACAAATTTAATAATTTGCTAGAAATTATGAAAGGTCTTCGTCTTCAACAGAAAAGTTTCGTTACAAACCTAAATAATAGTCTCAAAATATTTTCAACAGCCAGTGACCCAAGTCAATGTAAGTACTGTTGCAAGATTATTTTTGGGCCACCGTACTAGAATTAGCTAACCTAATGTAAATTTTGCTAACTTTTGTGTTCCTGAGAAGAATTTGTTAAGGCACAGTGCTGTCTTTTGTTCCAGAATTATTAAAAAAAAGAGGACCACAAAAACTAGCAATATGAGGTTTTAGAGTAGAGAAAGTCTAGTTTTTTTAATAAGGCTTAATAAATTAGGCCATAATTATAAAAAATAACTATGTATTCTTATTTTGATTGCTTCAAGCCAGCTTTATTAAAAAAACTAGCCTTTATTAAGACTTACAATCTAATAATTTAGATTTTCTTCTAATGCACTTAGTTTCAGTTAAGGCCATTGAGTGTATTTTCTTAAATATTTTTGTTGCAACCTACCTAAGTTATTGAGCATTAAAATAACATATATTTTTACTAATTATAATCTATACTACAAAGGCAAATATAACAGCTTCAAGAAATTGATGCACCATAAATTATTTCTTGTCAGTACAACGTGCTGGTTTGTTAATTTCTTAGAGCTGTGTATTAGAGACTCAAATACATTTTTTAAAATTTAAAACCAATTAACATCAACAAAAAGGGACAATCGATAATAAAAAGTGAACAATAAAACGCTAATAAAATGGACAAAACAGTTAAAATTGTCAGTCAATAGTTTAAATTTAAAAATTATTGCTCTCAAATGGTTACAATAATAAATAAAATCATCTTAAATTTAGATTCAATAAAATCACCTTTATCTTACTCTTTTTTTTTCTTTGTTCCCATTATCTAAAGTTACCTCAAATCACAATTGAAATGCACTCCACAACCTGATTATCTCTATTCAGTCGTTTCGTTGAAAAAAATCTTGGTCACCACTACTTCGCCAGTGCTAAGCGTTTGAGTACCCATATTTAAGTGGTTCTCTTTTGGTGCTATTATATCACTCTCATTCTTTACACTACTCACATATTGGCTTGCAGGCGTCAAAATCTTTTCTTTTATACCATTCATTTTGTTTATGTGGCAGTTACAATTACATGGTTTGGCAACGGCGTCAATTTCAGTTGGTAGGAGAACGGCAGTACTTAGAATGGACTCTGAAAATATTACGAAATTAATATATAATGATATCTCCAATATTTGGACAATAATAGGTCATTTGATTATTAGATTTTGGACACTGAACAACAGAATCTACTAAAGCTAGAAACTATTTTCGCTAGTGCACATTGATTCTGTTAGTTAACCAGGAATTAATTATCAAATATTTTTCATACTTCTAATAAATGTTTGATCTCATGTAGGTCTATGTAAGTGGCGATTAAAATGCTGAAACTATCATTAGAGCAAGTTTAGGAAACCGTGGCAGGCATAAAAGAACATGCAAGGGATTTGATTTAATGATCCAAAAACTCTCAACATAGATCTAAACACACAGACTTATTTTGTTTTTAGCTTGAAAAAGATAATAGTACGAGAGCTGGCGACACTATATTTTGTAAGATTTCATAACGATTAGTTTTAATTTTTTTGTATCATCTCGGAGCTATAGAAAACTAAAATCGATTCCTGCAGGGGTACCAGCGGGACACTGATGACCGTGATATGTTAATTATGTCAAAATAAAGTTTAATTGTTGAAAATAATAAAAGTTGAAGCTTTATCAATTTTTAAATAACATTTAAATAAAACATAAAACGACCTCCTGCCACTTTTTTGGTAGACCTATAAACTCCTGCCATAATTTTATTTATGTAATTATCAATTGATATAAATTATAAAAGTTGATTTTTTTTTAGCATTTCACTAGTAATCACGATAACTGAAAAATATATCCTGCCAGTCATTTGATGGGACCTGGCTTCGGCAGAAGCAAAGTTGTTGAGCACCTTATATATTCACTATTTCTAGGCTTCCAAATTCCAAATCCAAAGGTTCTCAATCCAGTAAATAGATATTAATCGCTTTATGCAACATGCTCTTTAATCTTAAAAGCGCTTTTTAAAACTGGTACCATTAAAAATTTGTATGGCTTAGAATACAGAATCTTAAAAGTGTTTTAAAAAGCGCTTTTAAGTTAAAAGAGGATGTTGCATACAGCTGTAAGTGATTAGATACACAGGTATGCGCGCGTTAGGTACAGGTTATATTCATTTGAAATGAGCACCTTGAAAAAAGAGTCTCGAACGTCCTTGTACATACAGGGTATTTGATTATATTTAAGCCCATACCAACAGCCTTTACTATCAGTGGCGTAACCAAACCAAATGTAGACGTCGGCGACATCCGCATTGCGAGGCCCTTTTTATGTAGGGGGGCCATATTTCTTGTAACAAAAAGCTGCATATAACCAATCAACGATATCTACTAAAGCCCAAATTAATTCCCGCTTTTTCATAAATAAATATTCTTTCTGTATTTCCAATATATTTTGATATTTCCCAAGAAGTTTGGGTGGTCAGTGCCATACTAAGCAGTACCAGTACTATTGTGCTATTGCGGTGGGCGGAAAATGTTTGTGCAAGTTTTATTATGTTTAAATTCTTAATTATTCGAAATAATGATTACGTTGCGCATGAACCATACATATTCATTATTGTATGACACCTCAAGGGTGCGCAAGCAAGAATGTGCGCAGGAGTCGCTCTCTTACATTTTGGGCACCTAACTGGCGTGACTAAAATATTTTCAATCCGCAAAATTTACCAAAAATCAGTGGCGATATCTCAAAAAAAAAGGGTTCAAACCCCAATCGTGACGTGGTGCTGTAGCAGAACTAGAAAGGCCTGGGATCCCAGAGGAAAGAACGATTTTTCTATGACAGAAAATCAATCGAGGTGAGTGTCCTTTTATGATTTTGTATGGTTCCCGTCCATTCACATTCTTTGTCAAATAAAATAAAATTACAGTCCACTTTCAATTGATCGAAGTAAAATTAATCTCAATTTATTATTTTTTAAACTCTATTCTTACGCAAACATTTTTGGACCTTCGCGCCAAATTATTCACGAAAATTTAAAAAATTGTATTTTCAAAAAAGTCAATTTATTTCTTAAATAAATCGCCATTTTAATTCCTTCAATCCTTCCATAAACGAATCGGCAAGTGACGCAGCGCCAAAGTAGGAGCGCGCGCTGTCGATCAAATATTCACAAAATTCACACCTGTTTTATAGCAAAACTATTTTTAGTTATCTTTTTTATCGCGCCGGTGTGTTGTTTATAATAACAAAACAAAACATTCGTCGTTTTCGACTAAAAATTTCTCAAATCAATACTCAAAACCTAATTCAAAATCTAATCAAATCGGTGTTTAGTGCAACAGAGTGCAGAGTGCTTAGTTATTACGTGAAAAAGGGAATATTTCTAGGATTTAATACGTGCATCGTTACAGTCACTACATAAAAATGACCGAAGCACAACTTAAAAAAGCCGTGAAAAAACGGTTAGTTTCCATAACGCGCATATCTGAAACGTATACAGCTGCTGTCAAAGCAAAAACCGATTTGTCTCTTCATTCTATTTTCAAAACCAGGTATGAGAACTTAGAAGAGTTTTACGACGATTTCAAAAAATTGCATAATGACGTCATAGGTCTTATCGACACAGATGATGAATTTAAAGTTGAGGATCAAGTCAGAAAAGATACCGATAGTTTTTATTTTCAAACTAAAGATATTTTTATTCAACTTTTCCCAAATCAAAATACTCCTCAAAATTATGTTTCAAATCCTAATCAAAATAGCAACCATGATTTCAAAGATTTACTAAAATTAGATGTTCCAATTTTCGACGGAAATTTGTTAAGATGGGTAACTTTTTACGATATGTATTGCTCCTTAGTGCATGATAACTCTAATATTGCACCAGTGCGAAAATTTCGACATTTAATTTCTTATCTAAGGGGAGAACCGCTTAATTTAATAAAATCGCTGCCCGTCACTGATAACAACTACAGTGTTGCCTTTCAAACATTAACTGATAGATATCAAAACAAAAGACTTTTAGCTACGAATTATTGGAACGCAATTCACAATACTATGTTATTAAAAAACAATTGCTCTTCTAAGGATCTAAGAACCTTGCTAGATACATTCAATGAAAACATAGCAGCTTTGGAGTTATTAGGTTTCCCAACCAAACAGTGGGAATTTCCGCTCTTCAATATGTTGTTGTCACGTCTTAATTCATCCATAAGAACCTCTTTCGAAATAGAACATAGCAAAATAGAACTTCCAACTTTCGAAAACTTGACAGAATTTTTAAAAAATCATTGTCGCGCACTGGAGTCAGTGCAAATTATGCCAAACATTTCCCAGTATAACATGCAAACAAACAGCTCACAAAAATCTAACAATTCAAATTCAAATCATCACTACAACAAAAATCAATTCAACTCAAATAATTCATATTCAAAATCCTATCAACCTCAAAGCTATATTGCTAATACTAATCCAAGCGCACAAGATATACAAATGATTCAGTTCGATCCAAATTCACAAACAAACTCCAATCATTCAAATTCAATCCAAACCAATTCCAATAATTCGAATCAAAACTTTCAATCAAAGTTCAATACACCAAATAAATACAAATGCAGATTATGCAATAATCAATCATCACACACTTTATCACAATGTCAATTATTCCTACAAAAGAGTATAAACGACCGCATTGCCTATGTAAGGCAAAATAATGCATGCAACAATTGCTTACGCTTTTCACATACACTAAATTTGTGTCAATCTACTTATTCTTGCCGATTGTGTGGTTTGCGTCACCACACAACACTATGTAATAAATCCCAAACGAGCGAATCGAAACAACAAAACACTTATCTTGCAAATTTACAACCACCAAGCAATCAGTTTAATTCAAATTCAAACCCCAACACACAAAACAATAATGCACAATCTATTCAAAATCCACCACCAAACAATAATACGCAATTCATTAACTGTGGGTGCACCTCACTCACCAAGCAATAACCTCAAACTACCATACTTCTCTCTACCACAAAAATAGACATTTTAGATGCTCTTGGAAATTACCAAACGGTACGAGTAGTTCTTGATAATGCCTCACAAGCTAATTTTATTTCCGAGAAATGTCTCAATCGCCTAGGGTTATCCAGGAGGAAGTTTGTAGTTCCGATTCATGGAATAAATCAATCTACCTCGAATACAAAAGGTATAACAAGTTGTACAATAAAGCCTGTGGGTCAGAGTAATCCTATTTTTCAATTCGAGGTATATGTTTTACCTAAAGTCAGCGCAGAAATGCCATCACTTCAATTGGATACTAAACATTGGCATCATATTGCTAATTTAAAATTGGGGGATGATACCTTCCATATTCCTGTTCCAATCGACATACTTCTAGGTGCTCAGGCCTATTCAGAAATCATAAGACCAGGAATTATTCCAGGATCACCAGGACAGCCACTTGCTCTAGAAACTGTCTTCGGATGGGTACTTCTTGGGAAGGCAACAGCTTCATATGTAACAAATCAATCCCCAGCGCTCTCTTGTAATCTTACCGCCCTGAATGAGCCGTCCCTGGATCAAACGATCTGTAAATTTTGGGAAGTCGAATCACTTCCGTCAAAAACTTTCCTATCTCCAGATGAACAAAGATGCGAGTCATTTTTTCAAAAAACAGTAACCAGAGACGAAACAGGACGTTTCCAAGTATCCTTACCTTTTCGTCATTCCAGGCCAGATCTAGGTCAAACCTATACTCAAGCTTACAGATGTTTGTTGTCGCTAGAATCTAAACTATCAAAAAATCCTACACTCTATTCCCAGTATTCTGAATTTATGACTAATTATCTGAAAAACGATCACATGAGCTTAATCTCTACATCAGAACCAAAACCAGAGTTTCTTAACTATTTACCACATCACGGTGTGCTACGACCAGATAAGTCAAGTACCAAGGTCCGTGTGGTATTTAATGCCTCATCCAAAGGATCAAAAGGACTCAGTTTAAATTCTACCCTTCTAGCAGGGCCCAAACTACAAATAGATATCAACACTGTTCTTCTCAAATTCAGATTTCATCTCATTGTTGTGCTTTCTGATATAACGCAAATGTTTTTGCAAATCAGACTGGCTCCTGAAGACAGAGACTACCAAAGACTCCTCTGGCGTTTCAATGCCAATGAACCGATCCAAGAATATCGACTGAATACAGTTACGTTTGGGGTCAGTTCAAGTCCATATTTGGCAATACGAACAATTCAGGAACTTGCCAAACTTGAAAAACAAAACTATCCAGAGGCTTCTAGAGTTTTATTAGAAGACATTTTCGTAGACGATATTTGCTCAGGCGCAGACTCTGTAGAGTCAGCTTTGACTCTACAAAGAGATTTAATCGCCCTCCTGAAATCTGGTTGTTTTGAATTAAAAAAATGGGCTAGTAATCATCCAAAGTTACTATCAGTCCTATCCCCTGAGGAATGTCAAATTCCTTTTTCTTTCGATAAAGAAAATCCCATTGCTATCAAAGTCTTAGGACTACAGTGGGACCCAAAGGCGGATGCTATGTTTTTCTCATGTCAACCGTCAAGTGGTACAGGGTTTAGTACCAAACGAAACATCCTAAGTAATATTGCGTCAATATTCGATCCCTTAGGAATGCTTTCACCAATTTCATTTTTTGCTAAATGTCTTATGCAAAAACTCTGGATAGCCAAAATAGGCTGGGACGATCCAGTAGATAAATCTATTTTCGACCTTTGGACTCAATTTCAAAATGAACTTCCGTGTTTATCCCAAATTAAATTTCCACGACATATTTTTTCTAAAGGAATCCTCCGATGTCAATTGCACGCCTTCTCAGATGCTTCACAGCTTGGGTATGCTGCTTGTGTCTATTTAAGGCTAGAATTACCTGACGACGTTATCAAAACCTCCCTGATAATAGCCAAATCACGAGTCAGTCCCTTGAAAACTATTAGTCTACCTAGACTAGAACTTTTGGGTAGTGCTCTGCTTAGCGATCTAGTCAACTTTGTCGTGAAAATATATTCACCTCTACTAACAATCGACGAAGTCTTTGCATACTCAGATTCTCAAGTTGTTCTTTATTGGATTTCGAGTTCACCACACAGATGGAGAACTTTTATCGCTAATAGAGTTAGCCATATACAAGAAGAAATTCCTAATGTCAATTGGTATCATGTTAAATCACAAGAGAACCCCGCGGACGTAGCTAGTCGTGGTAGTACACCTGCTAACTTCATAAACCACCCCTTGTGGTTTACAGGCCCAACCTAGCTAAGTTTACCATGTTCCTCATGGGACCTAAAAAACCCTTGTTTGGGAAATTTAGAGTCAGATTTGGAAGAAATAACTCAAGAAGAAAAACGCGTTACTCTGACTACGACCATTGAGTGGAATTTTGTAGACGAGCTTGTTAATCGGTATTCATCACTGACTTATATTAAAAAACTTATCTGTCGCAGTCACAGAATCTTTCATAATTTTAAAAACAAGGAAAATCCACTTACTGGACCAATATCTGTATTCGAATTACAACATTCTCTACTCGTCCTGGTAAGGCGTAGTCAGGAAGTACATTTTTCTAAACTAATTTCACAAATTAAAAACAATGAATTATTGCCAAAACCATTCCGAAAACTCGCCCCTTTCTTAGACAAGACCGGTTTCATCAGGGTGGGCGGACGTATAAGACACACCGACGCCATTCCCTTTGAAGCCAGGCATCCTCTTTTACTAACCAGATCCGACAGAGTAACTCAGCTAATTATTGAACATATTCATGCAGAAAATCTGCATCCTGGACTAAATACGGTCCAACACCTATTACGTCAGCAGTTCTGGATTCTTTCCTCACGCAGAGCCATTCAGGCTGTTCTGTCTAAATGCATAAGCTGCTATCGTCTTCGACCAAAAGCCTATACGCCTTATCAAGGAGATTTACCATCTTTCCGTATTTCCCAGGGTAAATGTTTTTCTCATGCTACCCTAGACTATGCAGGCCCACTAAAATTACTACCAGGCCGTTGGTACCGTGGCAATCGAGAATTCAAGGCATATATTTGTATTTTTTGTTGCGCTAGTACGCGCGCTATTCACATTGAACTAGCCTCGGATCTCACAGCTGACTGTTTTATAGCAGCCCTTCGGAGATTTGTCGCTAGACGAGGCCGTTGTAATTACCTATACAGTGACAATGATACGAATTTTGTCGGCGCAAATAATCAGCTCATAGAACTTTCGAAGTATGCCGCCGAACATCTTCATATAAAATGGCACTTTTTCCCTAGTGCAAGTCCTCACTTCAATGGTCTATCCGAAGCCGGAGTTAAATCCGTGAAAACTCACCTTTATCGAGTAATCGGAGACCAAAAATTAACTTACGAGGAGCTTAATACTTTGCTGGTCCAAATCGAAGCGCTCTTGAATAGTCGCCCGATTTCTAGTCAGTCATCGGACCCAAATGATCTTTCCCCACTTACACCTGGGCATTTCCTCACTATGGAACCACTTAACTCGTGCCCCGATCCAGACTTATCACATCTCAAGCTTAACACTCTTTCGCGATGGCAACTTATTCAGCGTCTAAATTCTGACTTTTGGAAGCGTTGGAAGGAAGAATACCTTAACACTTTACAGCAGAGGTCCAAATGGACAGAAACACCGTCGAAGGTGAACTTGGACAGTTTGGTTGTCATTAAGAATGAAAATAAGCCACCTTTGCAGTGGTCTCTTGGCAGGATTGTCGAATTACATCCTGGCCCTGATGGGCATGTTAGAGTAGTAACTGTAAGGACTCCACAAGGGCTGTTCAAGCGCCCTATTGTAAAACTTTGTCCTTTACCGTTGAACTAAGCACTCGAGCCATGCTCAATTTATGTTCGTATCGTTTCCGAATTTTCGTTTACTTTATTTAATTTTTTCTTTTTGTTTTGGGGTATTTTCTAAGGGTGAACTGTTCAATTTTTCTAAGTGGGAACTGTTCAATTTAAAACAATCGTTTTAGGTGGGCGGAAAATGTTTGTGCAAGTTTTATTATGTTTAAATTCTTAATTATTCGAAATAATGATTACGTTGCGCATGAACCATACATATTCATTATTGTATGACACCTCAAGGGTGCGCAAGCAAGAATGTGCGCAGGAGTCGCTCTCTTACATTTTGGGCACCTAACTGGCGTGACTAAAATATTTTCAATCCGCAAAATTTACCAAAAATCAGTGGCGATATCTCAAAAAAGGGTTCAAACCCCAATCGTAACGTGGTGCTGTAGCAGAACTAGAAAGGCCTGGGATCCCAGAGGAAAGAACGATTTTTCTATGACAGAAAATCAATCGAGGTGAGTGTCCTTTTATGATTTTGTATGGTTCCCGTCCATTCACATTCTTTGTCAAATAAAATAAAATTACAGTCCACTTTCAATTGATCGAAGTAAAATTAATCTCAATTTATTATTTTTTAAACTCTATTCTTACGCAAACAATTATTATAATGTTTGCAATTTTGATTGGAATCTTTAAGCCTGTTCTCACAAAAATCACAAACCAATCAAGGGCGTAATTTTGATTGGTGCAAATCAGTTTCCTGATTGTTTTCAACCAATGGAAGGTTTGTGATATTTGTGTCAAAAATCTTTCAAGTCTAAGATTTAAACTCTTTGGAATCTTCAAAGTCTTTAGTATTCAGCGTATTGTTTCTAACAAGACAATCCTTTAAATCATCAAGTCTTTCAAGTTTTCCCTAAATTCTTTAAAGACTTTAATGATTTGGAAATCTTCAAAGTTCCAGTTTTCAACATCTTTAAAATCTATAGTCTTGTAATTTTTATCTGTTCCTGGTAGGATGTCGGGTATTTATAATTTTACGTTTTGTTTTATGTTTTAAACAAGAGAATTTACACAATTAATGGGTTTTCAAATTTATAGGCAATTTCCTAATATTATACAGAGTGAGTTTTAAGTATGGAACGCGTCAATTATCTCAAAAACGGCTAGCACAATTTTTATGAATTTTGGTGTGAACGAGTATTGCAATATGGCCGATAATATGGTAGTATTTGCATCGTTTTTCGAGAAATATCAGGAACTGTGTTTTTTCAAATATATCACCCTGTATATTATTACATTTCTGGGTTTTGCGGAAAATTCTAGACATATTTCATGTACAATGTCATATACCTATCTTCGACTGTTTCGGAAATACTGACAGTTGAAAATTAACTTTTTTGCAACTTTGACAGGCTGTGAAACCTAACCGAACTTTTTAATCATGGATTAAATTCAAAGTTGGTGTCGAATGAAAGTTTATGAAAAACTAAGACAAGATGTATGATCGGTTTTGCTGTAAAATCGACCGTTTAGATTTTACATTCTGCCAAAGTTGGGAAAAAGTCTATTTTCAACTGTCAATCATTCCAAAACAGTTGAAGATAGGTATATGACATTGCACATGAAATATGTCTAGAATTTTCCGCAGAACCCAGAAATGTCATAATATACAGGGTGATCTATTTGTAAAAACAAAGTTTCAGATATTTCCTGAAAAACGAAAAATCTGACAACCATGTAAATACTACCATATTATCCGCCATATTGTAATAATCGTTCACACAAAAATTCATAAAAATCGTGCAAGCCGTTTTTGAGATAATTGAGACGTTCCATACTTAAAACTCACTCTGTATGTAAATGTTTTTTGAAAGGAATAGAATGAAAACATTTGAGGAAAATTGACCGAAAAATTATTGTTTGTCTATTTCAGGCTTTTGAGTTTTCTGACTAATTTGGACCCGCTCTATTGATTTCTTAAGTCAAAAATGTGAAAAACCCAAAAATAAAAATTTTCAATTTTTTGCACTTTTTCTTAAGGGTCTTTGGATTTTTATCTGCAAATCTTCAAACCTGAATATTTTGATAACCAAAAGCGGTACAAAAATTTCAGGAATTGTAGCCCTTGATAAGAACTTCAAGATAGTATTTAGTTGAAATCGCTAGCATTTAGAGTTTTTGCGAAAATCAAGTTTGAAGTTTTGGACAAAATCTCGACTAAATTTCAACTTTGAAGCTCAATATCTTGAAAAGATTCACAAGCTACAAAAATCAATCTTGCACAGGCTTATAGAGAATTTTATACTGTTTCCAATGACATATAGTTTTTACTAATTTGCTCAAGAATAATCGAAGATATAAACAATTATTCATGAGCGTGTCAAGATTTGCAATTGAGAAACTTCAGAGTTATTCTAGAACAATATTATAGGATTCCTTTAGAACTTTTTTTGAACCAACTTTGGAACACTTATTGGAGCTTCAATAGGGCTCTAAAATACTTAAAAAGCAGTCAGAATAATTTAGAAATCACTGAAAAACTTCTAGAATGCTCCAGAACTCTTCAAGCCAAGAAGTTAGAACACTTTAAAACTTAACTAAGCCATTTAAAACACTTTCCAACCACATTTTGAACAATTTAAAAACCTCAGCCTGGAATACACAAAAATCAAGTTCTGTTCCAAAAACCGTCCCAAAATACGAGTTTGGAGCCATTCTGTATACGAATTTTTTGGTATTGCGCAAAATCTTGACGGTTCATTGTACAGTTTTTTCTGCTTTGTTGCAACAAAGCTAAAATAAACTTAAAAAAAAATTAACACTAATTTGGCACAGTAGCTAACTATAGAAACGATTTACATTTACACAGTTAGTTTTTTTTGCCTATCTTACTTATTCATATTTATTACCTTATCTGTTTACCTTTTTTTTTAGGGGTTTTTGTCGGACAATGGATTTAGATTTAGTCAGATTTAGTCGAGTACGGATCGCCGGAGATGAAGCACTGCCAGTCGCGTCCGGGGATTATCGACTTTTTTTCACACAAATTAAAATTTTCCGATTATTGTGTCGTGTGCCCATAGTGTACCAATTGATTTCTGGATTTTGGTTAGTACCTAGTACCAACAATTATTTTTTGATAATGGGGATTTATTGAATTTTGAATAAACAATGCTTGATTTTTCTAATGTCTGAGTCTGGAACAGTCCAGAACTTTTTTATTTTATTTTTTTTTAAATTTAAATATATATATATATATATATTTATTTGATTCTCTATAACTGGGAGTAAATTATACAGGGTGTCCAAAAATTAATTTTCCAGAAAATCTTTCGCCAGTTTTCAATTGAATGGCTGTTTAAGCCACTTAACTACCACTGGCAATAACCTAACTAACCCAACACAACTAACCCATATTAACACGTTGAGGTAATTGCTAATTGGTATAGTCCACTAAAAATTTTCAGCTAAAATGATACAAACATCTACACAATAATACTTTAAAGCTGATTGCTATAAATATAGTATATAGCTATCCAGTTATATAGCTATATTGTTCAAAAAGGAATTTGATAGTTTTCAATTTTTTTGAGATACTCATGGAGGTGTTGGGTGCACTTTTGGAAAACCAGTCATTAAAACGTACCTTGGGCAAAACTGCCCGACAGTGATGTTTTCATTTAGGCCATGTCAGACATACAGGGTGACAATTTAACACTTAGACAAAAAATACTATGAAGAAGATCTCATTTATTTATTGATTTATTAAGAAATTGCTATTTTATTACATAAGGAAAATGTTCATGTAGTTGCCTTTTTGGCTGAGCAACTACCATTTATGGTGGAAGGAATTTTTATTACTCACAGAAAAAATTAATCTCAGATATAGTTACAATGGGGTTATTTACAATATTAACAGTGTCGAAATAGGCCTAAAGCCTTTATTTACAGTTATGAGGTTTTATTTACATAATACATATCTGATGCATAATAAGTTTTGGTGTATTGTACAGTAGTAGTAGCGTTTCACCGATTATCCAGGGCAACAAATTAAGATTTGATTATTTCTTTTTGGTAATTGGTGTCCCCTGGGGAGGCCGTCCACCATGATAGGTTATGATCCCATTTGTTGCACGATTACACTATACAAGGAAAGTGTAGCAGTGGGGCACTACCGAATACCGGCGAGAAATTGTTGAATTATAATTTGCTGATGGGTGTCAGCTACACAACGTGGTTTCAAGTGAATATTCAGCCTAATGGGGCTTTATTGGCTTTAATAGAATAACTGAATGCTCTTCAACCTTGCCAGGCAAAATTGTTTTTGTGTTTTCCAGTCAAGTGATCATCAACATCTTATTTATTGAGGTACAAGAGGGGTATAATTTTAAAAGGTTTTTCTAGGTAGACTGTCTAGACTTATCTGCATAATTTATTTATTTAATTATTGTCACTCTGGAGACTCTATTTTGAATATGTGTATAATAAAGAAATAGGTACCTATTTTACAATATGCAATAGGATTTATTTATGTTGTATTAATAATCCAACAGGTTACATATTTAAGGTCTTCCCAATAGTATTTTTTGTCTAAGAAATATTCCTAATTGCTTTTTTTCAAATTGTCACTCTGTATATGCTTGACGTACACTTAAGTCAATCATAACTCATAGGATTTTAAAACAGAACATATCAATATACTTGGTTTGGGCAAATTTGACTATTTACTTTTTTTTTGATGGTTTCAAATCAAACATTGTATTATACTTAATCTTTTCGGAAGAGGTGAATAATAACAATATAATCTATCATTTCAGCCACTCTTTGATAAAAATTAAGACAAAAACACGCGTGGCCCTGTGGGATATTTTCTCAATATACACGTGGCATGCAATGTGTTGAAGGATTTATGAGAATTTGGTCAATAGTTAATAATAGAAGGCCTAGGAGCCGAATTAATTATCTAGAAAAATCTAAACACTTTTTCTCAAAATTCATTTGTGAAAATCTGAAGCTTTGTATTGACATGTTCTTCCAGCATTTTACTTGTATTACATTCTCTTAACACAAAATCATTACAATTATGTGTGTTATAATCATGGACTTCACTAAAAATCTCAACTCTATCACAGACATAATGCCCCCCTGTAAGCAAACAGAATCCAGAAGTCGTCGGATGAATCTTAAAGAGCCTATAATAAGGACCTTTTTTTAGACGGATTTTTGACAAGTAGGTAAGTAGGTACAGGATGTTTTTTTATACATGGTGTGATAACAGTTAATAGTAACCTGAAAAACCATTTTGAAGGCATCCCAATAAGCATCATTTTCCCATACACGATATTCATTTTTTGTTACTTAATAATGAAGAGATTACCATTATGTTAAGGGCAATCTCTTCATTATTAAGTAAGCTTCAAACTGTGATATTGAATTGCAGTTTGTAGCATTATAAATAGAATCCTTACTTAAATTATAAATACTTTATTTTATTCCTTCTTTAGTATTTTAGAAGAAGCCATTACACCAGAAGTTTTGCTGTTTCTCGACTTCGACGCCATTGCGAAACTTTTACCAAAATAAGGGGAAAGATTCGTAATGGTGAGAAAATTGGCGGAAATCAGAGAAAAACAAAGTCTAGAGAAAAAAATCTTTCTCCTAATCTTCCCATTATTGATGCGATACTTAATATTTCCACCTTACCATCAGAACAAGCTGAAGCATCATTGGTGAGTATTTAAATTATGAATAAAAGTATGTACGTCAATGACTTTATCTTATTCTGCAATGTTCCAGATAGAACTAGTAGACATCGAGGGCAAAACCTACTCTATTTTAACGACCACCGAAAACACAACAAATAATGACAATAATTTCTGCGAGTGTTTCCAAGAAGAGTATGATAATAATAATTATGACACTCATAACCCAGTGTAAGTATAATTACCCATATGTTTATTCATTTATGATTAATTCATTTTTATAATTTGTAGATTGAATTTGCACAGCATAAGTCTCATTGAAGAACTTCTGGCATCATCTATCAGTGTTGCTTCAACACCAAAGAGATCTGTTCTAGATGATTTGTATAAGTACCTACATTTTTTGTACTAAAACTATGAAAAAATATTCTTTGTGTATCATTCAACATCCAAAGTCACAACTTTTATTATGAGTTGAAGTCTATGTAGCGCTGATTTATATCATAAAGTTTCCAGTAATACGTGCTAAATCTTCAGTATCAATAGAAAATGCAGGTATATTTTTGAGAAAGTCAGGATGACTTGACTATTAATGCACGTATGTTATCTTAAGCTCTCAATGGAATTAAGATAAGCTCAAGGTACTTTGAGAATTTCAACTGCAACACGTCTTTATAATAAAGACTCATAATTTACCTCATATCCGAAGTTCCACACCCTATATTCGCCTTGGTGAGCCTTCAAACAACCTATGTATGTATTCTTGCTCCATGTTGTTCCATATTTCGTTTATTGCATCTTGAAGTTCATTAAGGGTTCTGAATGGAGCTTGATGGTGCTGGATCGCCCAACCTAAGTGGTCCCATACGTGCTCTATCGGATTGAGGTCTGGGCTGCAAGCTGGTCAATTCAATGTAGCAACATTCACCTCCTCAAGATATTCCCGCATTATCCTTGACAGCGTGCGGTCTGGCGTTATCGTGCATTAGCACAAAATTTTCGCCCATAAAAGGGCCGTATGGAACCACATGAGGTTCTAGGATATCCCTTATGTATCGATCAGCCGTCATCCTACCACCATTAACAGCTACTAACTCCGTTCGTCCATGGAAAGATATCCTCCCCATACCATTATTGACCACCCTCCAAAACTTTCCCTTTCACGAAAGTTGCATTGGTGATATCGCTCGCCTGGTCTTCGCTTTACTGGCATACGTCTGTCTGAAGAGAACAAACAAAATCTGGACTCGTTTGTAAAGAGGATATTGGACCATTCTTCTAGACCCCATCCGGCATGGTCTCTAGCAAATTGTAAATGGCAAACTCGATGTTCTCTGGTAAGACGCGGGCCATTGGCTGGAATCATGCTCTCGAAGACGATTACGTACGGTCTGTACGCAAATCTGAACATTTCGGGCAGCCAAAAGGTCATTTTGGAGCATTCGGGCAGTGCAGTGTCGTGTTCTTAGGATTGAAAGTCGTAAAAAACGATCATCTGGAGCTGTTGTAACTCTCGGACGACCTTGGCCTTCTCTTCTAGAGTACCGTCCACTCTCCCTATGCCTTTGAATGACTCTTGAAATGGTACTCTGCTGTACACCCAATAAATTCGCCACGTACCTTTACTCTGACAGCCTCTTCATCGGTCGAATTGCGAGTTAAACGTTGTGGACCAGCCATAGTATACACCTCTATCGTACAACTTAATATCAAAGCAGAAAACATAGAAATGAACAGCATAATTGCAAAGTGGAATCTATGCCTATCCACATTCTCCTGAAAAAAAGTAAATAAGAACCTAACAAAAGAATAAACGACATGTTTTTGACTCGAGTTTATCAGTTAAAAAATGCCCATTCAAGGAATACTTGAGAAATTTAAAAAAAAAAATTACTGTAGCCAAAATATTTAAAAGCATTGGTGATGCGATAATTTTTGTGCGGTGTGTATTTTACATTAAATAAATCACACACTTCGCGTTGACGTCTCATTTTGTCTCCACATCCAAGTAGTATCAAAATTTCGATACGTTGCCTTTCCGACAATACCATTATGATTTCAAAATTCTTTTGGTTTCCGACACAATAATATTCACTACACTTCCGATTTACAACTAAAGTAAACAATTCAACTAAACAGTCTGGTAGATGAAAAAAGAAGAAAAAAATACCTAATTTTTTTGCTAGTAATAAAGGTTCAAATTCTTTATCTTATTTATTAATTTTTCGCAATCCTTTTACTATACTTCAGTAGTTGATTTATAAGGCCCTAAAAACCTGGTTATTGAAAATATGAATGTTTATTTGGTCTAGCCGAATAGAATTTTTCATGAGCTTTTCAACGAGCCCCCATAAGACATATTATGTTTCCATTTAAAAAAAAAAGTTGGTGTAGCTGGGGGTTGGATTTTTTTTTTTTTTTTTTACCGAAAAATGTGAAAAAGTCAAAATCAGTTAACGGGTTTCACAGTTTTTTTGAAAAAATTACTTGCTGAAAAACTATGAATTTAATTTCAGACTTTTGGCTACCCCTGTATATATATACCCTATCACTTCACTAGCTCCTGCCGAAGCCAGGTCCTATCAAATGACTGGCGGGATACGAGTGAAATAAAAAGTGTCGCCATAATATGGAGGTTTGACTGATTATATATTGTCTTTTTATTTCCGCTACGGTTCACCAAGACAGTTCATACCTTTGTCCCATTAGAACGCTTCATTTCATTAAATCTAAACCTTGTTCTAGGAAGATTCTCACCCCTTATCAAACTAGAAACCACAAACGAAGAGTTTAGTAAGTATAGAAGTCACAGTCTTAATTGACATGGAAGCCCCGGAAAAAGTAAAGACTTTAATTAAAATTGAGACTTACCTAACTTATCAATTTTATCCAGTCTATTGATTTTATTGTCGTTTAAAATAGAATCTACCATTTGCATAGATTCAGTTAAACTAGTAGGCTCAGAATTTCTAGGCGAGGTCATATCACTGTAAAAAATATTATAAAGAAACCATTGTTGGACAAATTACATATAGCTTACCTATCAAAACTAGGATAACCATCATCATTCTCACCTTCATCATCTGAACTGTCATTATCTTTTTCCTGTCCTAGACTTTCGAGTTTTTCGAGTTTTTTGGCCACTTTTGCTGAAGACTTTAGTTTATCCTTTTCCTCATCAGTCAACTCAATATACCTGAGCAACCTGACCTCTCTGTTGCTAAGCACAACACTCTTAGCAGCTTGAGCCAGCTTAGCCCTGAGTTCCTTAACTTCAGTTTCCGTTTTCCTTTGCCTTTTCTTCAATTTTACATCGTCCTGGTTAATATTCAAGTACACTTGCTCCTCACATAGCTCCATCAATAAAATCCTATTTTCTTCTTTAATTGCATTTACCATTGGAAAATATATTTTATCACTAACTAAACTCAAAACATCAGCTGAAGCGTATAAAATCATTTCTCTAGTCAAAGGTCTTCTTGACCAATATTTCTGGTCTCTCCGGTAAATATTTTTCAATTGATCCTTCATGGGATTAACAGGGCCACCATAAGCTTCACATAAAGCATTTAAAGCTACACTTTTAGCCTTGTAAACTGGTCTGCCAGTATTTTGAAAGGTAAGCACAGCATGCGCAGCTTGGGTATCAAAAACACAATTCAACACTATGGAAAATTGTCGGTGGAGATTCACTGAATCGTTACGGCAATCGTGAACAATTTTTATAACTTCAGGGCTTTCCAAGATTTGTCTTAGGCCAGACTCGATCATTTGCGGACAAGTTATTAAATCGAACACGTAAGCAAAACCCGACATGGTGGCTATTTGTAGGAGTGTCAACTGGCCTTTTACACCAAGATTTATGCCTTCACAGTCGAATCCAATGATCACTTTGTCTTCTGTGAAAGGCCAGTTGTTAGAGTTTTGGGAAGAATTTCGAGGCTAAAATAAAATAAATAGATAAATTAAAGTCCGTGGCATGGTTCTTGAGCTACGATACTGAATAGACAGAGGGGAGGGACAATGAGCTATTGCTGCGTTGTCATATCAATAATATTTACTAATACATGAAAATTGCAATAAAATTTCCTTCATTTTCAACTTTAGTAGATATAATGAACAGCTCTCACTCCTTCGAATTTTGACCGTAAAGCAGTGCAAGTTTTTTGAAATAAATTGTGAAGTATGTAATTCATGTCTCTTAGGGCTGGTTTCTTCATCTTCTGATAAACTGTTAGGTATGCAATCTGACGGATAAAAACGCAATCAGTAATCTCATTGGTCAGATAGTTATCCGCTGACCAATAGAATTAGAAAATGGTAAGTTTATCTTGCTAGTTACCAGGAAGTTTATCTGAAGATGAATAAACGGGGCCTTAGACCAATTACATAATTTATATCGCGTAATAATTTTTTTCTCTCGAAGTTTAAGCTCGCTTTCTCTCACACTTGATTAGACTTGATTCATTCCAATTTTTTAATAAACCGACTGTTAAGCATGTGTAGGTATATACTGCACTTATGTAAAGTAGAGATATGATTAAAAGTTTAGCTTATTAGCTAACAAAAAAGTAGCTGCACTACTCTGTAGCTAGCTACTGATTTTTTTAAGTACAAAAACTGCATTTACCTTGTTAAATTTTTTATTCATAATCTCGTCAATGACCATTTGACACTCTCTGGTGCTGCAAATTACTCTAGTGTTTTGAAATAGGTTGGTTTTCCAACTGTCACTGTACAGTTGTTGGTTTAACATTGTTTGACGATCCCTTCCTGAAAAATTGTTTGCAAATTAGTCAATAGCAGTACATTGATAGGAGTAATGAAGAAACTACAAAAACATCTATGATTAGAGAGAAGCTATGACTATTGACGGATGATTTAAGAGACAAAAAAGGCCAGGTATAGAAACAAAACAACAAAAACTCACCATAGAAAAAAAAAACAGTTCATAAAGTCAAAATGCATTTGGAAAAAAAACTAACAAGATCACATCTTCACAGGAAGAAATAATAAGAAAACAAAAAGAACATGAACATGGAGTGTACTTGGCATTATTAGAATTTGGAACTGCATTTGACACAGTTCCAAGAGGAAAATCAAGAAAAAAATTGGTAAATGAAAGTCGACTGAAATACCATGAGAATAATAAAACAGTTATATTAAAAGTAATCACAAATAGAAGTTTTTAATTTTTTTCTGAAGGAAGCCTGAGCAGGAGCTCTGTAACGGATAGAGATCATTATCTCTATCGCTATGACGCTGTCTTGTCTCTTTTTGAAATCAATACAAAGGGGGCGTCAATAGAGATAGAGAAAATATCCCTATTTGTTACAGAGTTCCAGCTCTGGGATCTTACTGTGTAACAGCTGGCAATTGCAGCTGCCTGCTCTCTCCAAAAAAAACAGTAATAGAGGATGCGGATAGAGATAGATATTGATTGCTATACATTACAGAATCCCTTGCTTTAAAGAAGATTATACGTTTATATTAATGTGAACCCAAAAAAATCTAAAATGAGATTTGCAAATCCTTTGAGTACCAAAATAAGCTAGATGATGCAATAACAAATTAGGACCTACAGAAAGAGTAATAATTAGCAAAACAAAATATAGTAAAAGGGCTGGTATCTATGTATGTATGTTGGAGTTGGAATCGAATCCGTTATCGATCAAGGTAAATCGACTTCACTATACCATCCCCACGCATTTGTCAAGAATAAACCATCTCCTTTACCTGTATTCTCCTGCAACGTCTTCAAAACCAAATTATTAATCCTTTGTTTCAAGCTCTGATTATAATTGACAGGTTTTCCCAATGGTACTGTATTTGGACCCTGCGCTTCATCTTTTATCGCCACTTCAGGTTCTTGTTGCTGCTGTTTGCCTATTCTAAAATTGACAGATTTTTTGTCTTCGTTTTGAATTGTCACAGGTGGTTCTGGACTAAGAGATTTTTGCTGAGCTTCGGCTTGTTTTTGTTGCAATTTTGGTTGTTTTAATCTGTCGCTTATTGATCGAGGACTAGGCGGTGTATTTTGGACCGGAGACGGACTTTTTTCAACTTTTTCAATATGTGTAGCAGCAGGGATTTTAGTTTCAACTTGCACCTTTTCTGGTAAATTATTATTAGACAGATTTTTAGCATTTTTCATTTCTTCATTATTTAACAATTCACGTTCTCTTGCTTTGTTCTCTTTAATCAAATCCACCTGGGCGATGATATGTTTTTGATTAATTTTTGGAGTTTGTATAAGGGTAACTAGATTGGCTTGGATATGAAAACTATCAGAAAACAGCCTTAGGCAACTAGAGAGCTGGGTTGGAGTATTGAAGAGGTTTGACCACAAACGCTCTGGAAGATTACAACTGACTATTTGGAAGAGCTGTTCAACTAAAATTGGACCCTACAAGAAAAAAATTCTGTTAAATTATTTATTTAAAGCATGTTTGGAATATTTACCTTAACTTCAATGCACTGAGCTAAAAAATCCAACAATGTTTGTGTTTCTTGAGGATCAATTTGCACTTCTGGATGAAAATGTAGTTCCATGTTGGGAAATTGTGCACGAACCTAAAAATTAACCATTTACAAAAATTGACTATTTACGGTTTTCATTATTTAAGCTTACCTGTTGATAGTTGGTCAAAACAACAGTTTCCTTTTCATCGTCAACAATAAAAGTTTCAGGATGTTTGCCTAGAAACTCCCTGAACTCGTGAAAGTGTTGTCCTGAGACGTGGCGAACTTCTGGAGAGGCTTGAGACCTAATTGAATAATTATCCAATTTATGCCTGTTGTTTTTCTAAATATTAATGTTCTTACCTGTGTCCCAAAAGACTTCTGATAGGTACTTCGGTGCCTTCTTCATACTGAAGCAATTTTTCCGAAAAATATTCAACTGCTTGAGTATTGTAATCTTTACCGCCTAAAAGCAAGAAACAAGAATTGAGAGGGAAAAATCAGTTTGTTTTGCATAAGTGACAAAATTAAGACAATTGCCCTGATATGTATCACAAAAACTGGAGCAAGAACTATCAACTTCTTATACTCTACAAAATGGCATTTTTGGTTTTTAGAAATGAAATTTGATATTTGAGATATTCAAGTTATTTGAGATATTTAGATGTTGTACTGGATGCTCGACTGGATCAATGCGAAATGGTTGAGACTAAAACCGTTTCAAAGATCTTTGGGAGTAGCATCTGTAATTGAATTTTTTGGATTGTTTCTGAAGTAACTTAATACCACACCTTCTCGGATCCTTCTTCTTTCAGGAAAACTTAAAATTGCATCAAGGGAAATACTTCTATCGTGTCTAGCCAAGTATCATCGTTTAATTTTTTGTGCGTTTTCTTTACATTTATAAAATAAGGTGTCAATCTGGAAGCTTTCTTCCAGTGAATACATATTCCATTTTTAGTAAAAAGCTAGATTTTGACATGCCATTGTAACTTTTACATTTTACAGATCTTTGAGATTTCCTTAAAATAAGAAATATATTATATTAAATGCATCTACTTGTATACAAAGTCTAAATAAAATAAATTTAAAAATGAACAGATTACCTATAAACAATCATCCAGTGTGTGGCATGCTCAAAATTAGGTTGTCAGAAAAAAGTAATCCACTTAATATAAAGATCTCTCTAATCTCTAATAAATAGGATTTTAGAGCTTTGCGGAATTTAGGAAGAGATGCTATAGACTTGATTACTACTGGTGAATAGTTGTGCAATGGCCTTTCTCAAAATATTCGTCGTAAATTAATCTGTGGTAAGTCAATTCGTCGTACGCTACGTCGTAACGTCAGTTCGTCGTATAGGTACGTCAATTTATCATGAAGTCAATTCGTCGTATACGTTAATTCGTCATAAAGTCAATTAGTTTTAAAGTCTGTTTTTTTTTAAAGATAATTCCCCAAGTCAAAAATTTAGTAACTATGTTGGCAACACAAGCCTCTTCTACATAAAAAATTTAAAAGCTTGACAATTTTCCATTGTATTGCCAACATAATATCATTTTGACTTTTATCTTTAAAAAAAAAAACAGATTTTATACGTCAATTCGTCATAACGTTGATTCGACGTATACATCAATTCGTCGTATGCTTCAATTCATCGTAAAGTTAATTTGTCGTATACGTAAAAACGTCGACTACCTCGTATTGGGGGAAAATTAGATCAAACATCCCTGTCAGCATAGAAGCAACTGAATCTTATGCATCCTGGTGACTCATGTGGTAGCCAACGTGTTAATAGTTTGCAATTTTAATCAGCCATTATCAAACTTACTGATAATAACGCAGTTAGTTTGGGTTAGATGCGAAGATGTGAATTGCAAACTAACCCAAACTAACCGGGTTATTATCGGTCAGTTTGGTAATCTCTGATTAAACAGAAAAAGTGCAAATTTATACATTTCAACATTATACAGGGTGTCCTTAGATAAACTGACACATTTTGCAGGTAAATATCTCAAAAACGGGAAAAGATAATGAAATTCGGTTTGTTCTGGGAAAATAAGGATTTTTCAAAGTTTTTTATTCACATTATTTCCGAATTCCAAAATTTGCTGAAATTTGGCTTTACAAACATGCGATTTTTTGAAATAAAATGACTGCCTTATTTTTAATGAAACACCCTGTATATTTTGTCATCGTCAGAAAGTCTGATTTTTCTACTTTACAAAAATTGATAAATAATTTATGTTTAATACTTTTAATAACTAATTAGCGCATATAATAGTTAACTAATAATACAAATATTATAATTTTTTTTTGGCCAGTCGATGGTACACTCTTCAACAAGGTGCAATTTTTACGATTCAATTTAATTATAAGTGGAAAAAATTATACATTTTTGTAGAGTAGAAAAGTCACGCGTTCCGAAGATGCCAAATATACCGGATGTTTCATCAATAATAAGGCAGTATGTAATTTTTTCAAAAAATCGAATGCCTGTAAAACCAAATTTCATGATTCGTCAATCAGGCCTATGATGTATCATTTTCTGTTATTTTAACAGCAACGTTAAGTTATCTGTCACTGTTTATTCTACACGTAAAAATAGAGACAGGTATAGATTTTGAGCTATAACACAACTGTTAAAATAACAGGAGAGGATACATCATAGGCCTGAATATCATGAAAAAAAACTTTAAGAAAATCCTTATTCTTCCAGAACAAACCGCATTCCGTTATCTTTTCCCAATTTTGAGACATTTACTTGCAAAATATGTCAGTTTATCTAAGGACATCCTGTATACCTGAAATACGACGAATTACCAATACGATAAATTGACGTAGGTATACGACGAATTAACGTGTTAATAGTTTGCAATTTTAATCAGACATTATCAAACTTACCGATTTCGATTATAGCCCGGTTAGTTTGGGTTAATTTGCAATGTTATGTCTGATTAAAATTGCAAACTAACCGGTTATTATCGGTAAGTTTGGTAATGTCTGATTAAACGAGAAAGTGTAAATTTATACATTCTTTTTAACATTATACCTGAAATAAGACGAATTGACGTATAGGTACGACGAATTATACCTTTACGACAAATTAACAATACAACAAATTGACATATACGACGAATTGACTTTATAGTCTAGGAGGCAGTGACGATTTTCGGCACTTATTTTCCCAGTCAGACAACATTGATAGAATTGTAACGTTACAAATTCTAAGCAAAATTCATATATTTTTAGGGGGGGTTTTCCGATGGGTTGAGGCGCAAAATGCGTTAGAGCTTATGAAAACACGGCCCTTTTTTTCCAGTGATAAAAATAGGTCTACTAATGAGAAGTATACTGAAGTTACGTAAAAAAATAGTCTATGTTCTATTGTAGTACTTAAATGTGAAATATTTATGACTGGGAAAATAAGTGTACTTGTATTTTTGATTGATCTTGTGAACCCATCCGAAAATTTTTGCGAAACTCAAATATTCTTGTTTTATATCACCAAGAGAACAAACTATTTAATATACACCAACTGAGAAAATAAGTGCTACAAAATTGCCTCCTGGACTATTAGGACGAATTGACGAATACGACGAATTGACTCTACCACGAATTAACTTTACGACGTATTGACTTACGACGAATTGGCATAGACTATTTCGACGAGGTTTGGGCCAATGGGATTTTGCATGGGGGTTGGAAATGGTGTTAGAATAGTAACCAATTAGTTTCATGGCAAACTCAAAGTCCGAGTTAGAAACAGACACGAAAATCTGAATATTTATGCATTTTTATTTGTTAAGGTTAGTTTTTTTGACTTCGACGGGGTTTGAGTCAATGGGATTTTGCATGGGGGTTGGAAGTGGCGTTAGAATAGTATCCTATTAATTTCATGGTAAGACTCGAAGTCCAAGTTGGAGAAAAAAATGAAAATTTGAATGAGTATTTATGCATTTTAATTTGTTAAGGTTAGTTTTTTGTACTTCAACGGGGGTTTGAGTCAATGGGATTTTGCATGGGGCTTAATAGCCCTATTTTGCAGGACACACAATAGGTGTAATTTATTGTTGGACACATTTCCCCACAGCAGTGTTAGGTATGACAGATGGGAATGTATTAGAGAATTGTAAATCATTTTGCGATCTAATATTGGCAAGAATTTTGCTACTCTGCCTAGGATACCTACTGCTGGCTAAGTCCGGCCAATCATCACTCTTGGAAATAACCATGTTACAAGATTTTTCTATATTTAAAGTTAATTTATGAAAGCATAACCCGCATAACCAGTTACTCACTGTCTCCAAGTCTTGCTCAATGGCATCTTTCATTTCAACCGGATTCCTACCAGAATATAAATATGGTTCTCCACATAGTAAAAGGTGTGGAATGGAGTTTATGTAGACCAAGAATAATGACGGTCCAAGGATAGAGCCTTGCGGGATACCATGCTGGATGTCTCCAATAGCACTCCTTTCAACACCGCAAGCAACAAACTTGGTTCTACCATTCAAGTAATCCCGAAACCACATCAGAACTGAACCACTTATACCAGACCTTTCAAGAATGGACAACAATACCTGATGGTTTACAGTGTCAAATGCTTTTTTTAAATCTAAGGGGACCAAAACACACCTGAACTTTTTATTCAATTCAAATGTTATTCAACAAATCTGTTGTTGCTGAAGCTGTGCAGCTGTTTTGCCTAAAGCCATATTGACGAGGGTACCAGAAACTGGTTGAAGTTAGAAAGGCATTCAGACGATTATTGACACAAGTCTCCAACACCTTTGAAATAGCAGTCAAAAGTGAGATCGGACGATAGTTGTTTACTGAGGTGCTATCTCTTCCCTTAAATAATGGAATGACCTTTGCCATCTTCAACATATTGGGAATGGTTGCTTCTCTGAATGTAGGGTTTCTGAGCATGCACAAGAGTGGAGATATTTCACAGCAAAAGTCTTTAATTATATCGATACTTAGTTTGTCGTTTCCTGGGGACTTGCCTGGTTTAAGATTTCCTATAACGTTGACTAGGTATTTCATTAATTGTTGCATTGTCCCAATTTCGTAAACTTACTATGTTTTGGTTTGCTTGTGGTACGTAGTTTGACGGTATAGCGCTTATGTTGTTTGCAAGAGTTGCTGCTACTCCAGAAAAATGATTATTGAAGCTATCAGCTACTTCAAGTGGCTCAGAAACCAAGGTGTTTGAGATTAAAAGTTTAGGAGTTTTACTGTTTCCTGCATTATGCTTAGAATTATGTATTATAGTGTTGAGTACATTCCACAGTTTTTTACTATTGCCCTCTGCCCTATTAACTTCACTGGTATAATATTCTTTCTTAGATATGTCTATGGCACTTTTTAATTCTTTTTGAGATGCTTTATATCTATTCAGTACAAGGTCACTGTTAGGGAACAATTTGAGTCAATGGGATTTTGCATGGGGGTTGGAAATGCTGTTAGAATAGTACCTTAATAATTTCATGGCAAGACTCAAAGTCTGAGTTGGAAACAAATACAAAAATCTGAACATTTATGCATTTTTATTTGGTAATGTTAGTTTTTCGTACTTCGACAGGGTTTGAGTCAATGGGATTTTGCATGGTGGTTGGAAGTGGTGTGAGAATAGTACCCTATTAATTTCATTGCAAGACTTGAAGTCCGAGTTGGGAAAAAATACGTAAATCTCAATATTTGGACATTTTTACTTGTTACGGTTGTTTTTCAAATTTCAACGAAGTTTGAGTTGGAAACGAATACGAAAATCTGAATATTTATGCATTTTTTACTTGTCAAGGGTAGTTTTTCATATTTCGACGGGGATTTGATTTGAGTCAATGGGATTTTGCATGTAACAAGATTTTTCTATATTTAAAGTTAATTTATAAAAGCAAAACCCGCATAACCAGTTACTCACTGTCTCCAAGTCTTGCTCAATGGCATCTTTCATTTCAACCGGACTCCTACCAGAATATAATAGGCATGTATCATCTGCATATAAATATGGTTCTCCACATAGTAAAAGGTGTGGAATGGAGTTTATGTAGACCAAGAATAGAGACGGTCCAAGGATAGAGCCTTGCGGGACACCATGCTGGATGTCTCCAATAGCACTCCTTTCAACACCGCAAGCAACAAACTGGGTTCTACCATTCATTTTGCATGGTGGTTGGAAGTGGTGTGAGAATAGTACCCTATTAATTTCATTGCAAAGTTGAAAATGGTGTTAGAATAGTACTCTATTAATTTCATGGCAAGACTCAAAGTTCGAGTTGGAAAAAAATACAAAAATTTGAATATGTATTTATGCATTTTTATTTGTTATGGTTAGTTTTTTGTACTCCGACAGGGTTTGAGTCAATGGGATTTTGCATAGGGGTTGGAAGTGGTGTAAGAAAATTACCCCATTAATTTCATGGCAAGACTCTAAGTCCGAGTTGGAAAAAAATATGAAAATCTGAATATTTATGCATTTTTACTTGTTGAGGGTAATTTTTCATATTCCGCCGGCGATTAAGTCAAAGGTATTTTGCATGGGGGTTGGAAATGGTGTTAGAATAGTACCCTAATAATTTCATGGCAAGACTCGAAGTCTGAGTTGGAAACAAATACGAAAATCTGAATATTTATACTTGTTAAAGGTAGTTTTTCATATTTTGACGGAGTTTGAGTCAATAGAATTTTGTTGGAAAAGGTGTTAGAACAGTACCCTATTAATTGTACATAAGGTCATGATATAAGGCTTACATAAACTCAGGCTTAATCAAGGGCTTGATTGGCTCACTATTTATTCTCGGCCATCAAATTATTTGTACAATAATAAAGCCCTATTTTATGTTCTTGGTATATAAATAAGTATCGTTTCATACTGTATTGTAGAACACACCCAAAAACTAGGGCTCGGAATTGTATTCGAATAATTCGAATATTCGACTATTCGACTATTCTAAATTCGACTTTTTTGTTACTTAGCAAATTCGACTATTCGAATATTCGACTATTCGAATATTCGACTATTCGACTATTCGAATATTCGACTATTCGAATATTCGACTATTCGAATATTCGGATATTCGATTATTCGAATATTCGATTATTCGAATATTCGACTATTCGGCTATTCGAATATTCGACTATTCGGCTATTCGAATATTCGACTATTCGAATATTGGACTATTTAACAATGCAATTACTCACTTTTTGATTTGAATATATATTGAATTTAAAATTTCAATTGTTTCGTTTCAATATTGGAATTTGAATGATACAATATACGAAGTGTTTTCGTTGAAAATCAGCTTTCAATAAATACAATGCATTTTTGTTCGTAATGTAAATTTTACCCCTTTGTAAATTTGCCATTTAGAAAACATCTAAATTATTTTAGTTTTTCTGACTCTGCGATACTCTGTATAAAAAATCAAAAATTTGCTTCGTCGTAGAACATTCTTTTGCGGGAAGTAGAAACTTTTATCAAGAATGATTGTTAGTCAAAAAACGTCATTTTTAAAGTCCCATTTTGTTCTCTTAATAAGGTCCTCTATCAATATTAATTTGACTATTGGAATATTAGACTATTCGAATATTCGACTTTTTGACTACATATTCGAATATTCGACTATTCGATTAGTCGAATATTCGACTATTCGATTATTCGACTATTCGAATATTCGACTATTCGAATATTCGACTATTCGAATTATTCAACTATTCGAATAAAATACCAAACGACTATTCGAATACTTGAATTTTAAAAATTCCGAGCCCTACCAAAAACACACTTTTATGTACCATCGTCACCAAAAGTAACTGGGACAGCATCATGTTAGCTCTTGTTCTATTATATGATTTTAGGTGTCAAATATTTGTTAAATTATGAATTAAATGCATTGAAATGAATGACAGTAGACTTAGTCCAGGAGATTAATATAAATTATTTTTGTCCCAGATACTTTTGGTGACGATGGTACTTACAGTTCATTTTTTCTCAAGATAGATTGTGACATTGTCAACTTTGAAACATAAACAATTCCGCTTATTGGTCGCAAGATGTCATGCATTGTAAAACTGATATCAATTTGCAGGGACACTTCATTTTGCGACCAATTAGGGCTAAGCGGTATTGTTTATGTTTCAAAGTTTTCAATGTCAAAATCCATATTGGGAAAAAATACACCATAGTTTAGTAAAATTTTCTATTATTGGACTGACTGAAATGTCAAATTCAAACCTCGATTCAAAATTTATCTTGGTACGAACCAGAGATGTACTGACAATGTTTCCATTAGTAAACAGGTACTTGGTACTTTATAGGTATACAATGCCAATTAAATTGCTATTTATATAACAAGTATTTATATAGGTAAAATAAGGCCTTATTATACATATAATTAACATTAACAATTGAGCTTGTTTATGTAAGTGTTATGCTTTTTTTACCTTGTCAGTTGTCAGGTAGCCAAACGTAAAAATTGTTGTTTTGTTATTTGTCATTGACAATTACTTTATTTTACTAGTAAAATACAGTGCTACTTTATTGATGCAAAACTGTCCTATAACTAGTAGCAATATATTTGTCAATCAGACATAAAATACATTGAGTATTATACTAGGAGCATTATCATTTCAAAACAACAGTATGAAATTGAAATACAATATTGTTTGTTATTCGTTCGGGAAACTTTTCAGAGTATTTGTTTCAAAATTGCGGACTTGACGTACTTGTTTTTTTTTTCCGGACCGATAATGTAAATATATGTACCTATCTATTGACTTTCCCCAAAATCAATATTTTACCTATGTTTTTCTTTATTTTTTCCAAACAATTACCTACTTAGGTAAATCAACTTGTTTTTGAATACGATGTTAAATTTAGCACATTGAATCATTTTCTAAATTGCATTTTCAGATTTTAGAGGGAAAAAATTAAGTAAATAAAATCTCTATCTTAGATTTGCCCAAAAATACAGGGAAAGTAAAAAACATTTGCGTCTGTTCAGTCTTTGTTGGATGACCCTGCACTTTATATTATAGAGAAAAATGAGCTGGTTAATATATTTTTTTTAACTGCAAAGTTTTTACCTCGGTTTTTACCTATAATCAACGCTATAATGCTAATTTTTGAAAATATAATTTTAAGAAATATTCCGAGAAATATTCTAAAAGCAATATTCTTGAAAGTTTTCTTGAAAATTCCAAATAAATAAAACTTGGTACTTATTACCTATCCTCATACTTAAATCAAATAATAATAGAAAGAAAATAGGTTCCAAATTGAAAGTATGAAGAAGAAAGCATTAACAATTCTCATTCACTGTAAATCAAGCTGTCAATAGTGGGAAAATTATAAGTCACACAATAATGGAAGAACAATAGCATAACAAACTTGTTTTAATGAGGCACTTAAGAAATCTTTAGAGACTGATTTCAGATTGGAATTTTTTCAATGTTTAACCTATAGAATTTCAAGTAGAATTTTTATACCAAGAATTTGCATTATGCTAATTTATATGAGTTTTAATTTTATTTGAAGCTTTAAATAAATGTATTACGTCAAATTCGAGAATTTTGCATGTATCAGGCTTCAAGGGTGATTAACTATCTAAAATTGGTTGAAAAATTCATGTGAAGTAACAACAAGCTTGTTTTTCTTTCATTACTATGTTAACTTGTTATCCAACATGTTAAGGAATTAAGTAGGTAATAACAGTCGAGTGCCTGTATCCTATCAATCAATAATCAGGTTTTTACCGAGGTTTTTACTCTGGTTTTCATAACAAATACTGTCTCTTAAAATAAACTATGTATATTCTTATAATTCTTACCTGCTGCATATTTGCTGCTACAATGCTGGAAAGTATTAATAGTCACATAATCGCCTTCCATACAAAACAACGAGGGATACTGAATGAGAAACTTTTTGAGCCCACTTTGAGAGCCTCCAGCGATTTGCCTCATTTCTTTGGTAAATCCTTTAGAGCCGAATTGGCAGCTCAAATCGTGCAATGTACGGGGCTCACCTTTATCCAGAAGACGTTCGAAGAAAAATAATAGGGTCTTGTTACGGGCTAATTCGTATTGCATTGCTTCCATGGCTTATGTTTTCGTTTTATTGCCTTTCCAATTTAGAATTTATGGTTTCTTGAAGTTACTTTTTGGAGGACTTGTTTTCAATTTAATGTTTACATATGTATTTTTGTATTTTGTTTGTTTATTGCTTCTTGTTTTACTTTTAATTTCAACTTGATTAGGTTTCCTTATGTAATTACTAATTAAATAAAAAGTGTCTTGATTAAATACTTGTAGGAAAAAAATCCTGTGCCTGGTCTGTTCTAGTTGCTTACAAAATTGGTTTTTGGAGTAGATTGCAGAATATCAGTTGATTTTTACACACACAAACACTGGACACATAATTTAAAAAGGGTTTTAATAAATTTTAACAACAAAACAAACAAAAATATTAAAAGAATTCGAAAAACTCCCCAGCCCTGCTTAGAACGTCAAAATGGCTCGCGCCATTTTGAATTCCTTCGTTGCCGCGTTGCCAGACTTAAACTTTTGCCAACAAAATTTCTTTTTCGACTGCTACCGTCATGTGTAAAACTGTAAAAGTAAACGATGGAAAACCTTTATTTCACTGATAATGCAAAAACAGAAAATATTTTCGTTAAAAAAAACAATAATAAATAGTTGCTGTTGGCTTATTCAGAAATTAAACATTTTCATCCAACATAGGTAATTTGCAATGTACTGACTATTCACTATAATTGGCAACAGTGCTCTAAATTGACAGTTGCTCGCCTGGTGACTGGATTACAATCGACCAATCAAAGCCGTTCGTTCCCATGGTATCTATTCACTATTCATCAGAATGTATTCTCTCTCAATGGGGAACTTTTACTATGGCCCACTGTAGAATATTAATTATGCTAATTCAATTGAAAAAAATGAAAAAATTTCACTTTTGCAATTTTGCATGCCATGCAGGAATTATTGGCACATGTCCATCCATTGCAAGTGCAATGAAGTCATTAATTTTTTTTTTTGAGTAAAAATAGGCCTTGGAGTTCGTAAATTCTATTTTAAAATTGAATAAAACTGGTTTGGGTATTAGAAAATACTTTTATTAATGGAAAAAGGTACAGAGTACCATGGGCGTCGTTACGAGGTTTCTCAGGGGGGGGCAGTATTATAATAAGACCATTTCTATTAGCGCCGCAGGCAACCGCCGTAGGCTAATTTTTTTTTGGTGCCACGCCCCTTTTTGGGCATTTTAACGTACTTATTTGATATCGATATTTGTTAAAAATGATGGTATTTTTTTCCGCAACAAATTCACTGTCCGCATCATTTGTTTAGGTAATTTTCCAATGGCCGGTATTATAAAAGCACTGAATCGATGATTGAGTTTCAACCTTCGGTTGACTCCATGCAAATTGATAGGATTCAACCGAAGGTTGGAACATGGAACTCTACCATCGGTTCAGTGTTTTATAATACCGGCCCTAAGTCAAGTGAAATTCAATTCCGTTGAATGCAATGAAAATGTCAGCCAATTTTTCAAAGTACAGTAGACTCGTGCTAGTGTGAACACAAAAAAAACCGGACGTGTTCATATAATCGAGACGTTTACACCATCGGAGGTCTACCTAAAAATGCAAAATATTGTCAGCAATGATCTCTAAACTTAAAATTCAAGAAAAATTAATACCATAGGTACTTGCAAATCTATTCATTAAGTAAATTTTCCCAGTTTTTTGCGATTAAAGTGAGATGTAATTTTTGTCTAAATGGATCTACCTGATCATTGGCTGGCTACGTGTACTTACTTTGTCTTAAAGTTTCTTAGGCCTTCTGTGTCATTAGCGCGAATATATGCTATTGCCTTGCTGGCAATCTTCTAGAATTTTTGACTTCTCATAAAGTCTGTTCTCACAAAACTGTCAGTAACAATCGCTCAGCTAAGTAACTGAGTTATCTTGGAATGACGGCATTGAAAACATGCATGGGCGATGCATTCTGTCAGTTTGCAAACTGTCAGAAACTCTTGTGAGAACAGACCCATAGAGAGTTGAAAAAATTGTGTTTTTCGCCATTTTTACAAAACTGATTAACCACAACAAACAACGAACTGAAGATTTATAGAATTTTGAACGTGCTCTTGACGCGCTGCCACTTGCGTATTCCACATTAGAGTGAATGCAGTAACTCAACATATCTGTGCATTCCTTGTCTCAAAACCTTCGGGGAACCCCATAATTGGATAGAAACAATCGATAAAAACAACCAAGTAGACAGAAAACGGTTAAATTCGTAGTCAAATAGTCAAATACATTGTTCATACTACCGATATTCTCAAAAGTTCACACTACAGAATACGTATAATGTATTCATTCTGGCTGTTCATACTACTGGGAGGTTCACAGAAGCGTGTGTTCACACTAGCACGAGTCTACGACGAGTCTACTGTACCTAACAAATTTTGAAAAAATGGAGAAAAGAAATATGAAAACGAACTTTCTTTTACTGCTTTCTTGTTCAAAAGACTATTTCTAGGGGGGGCAAATGCCCCCCCTTGCCCCCCCAAACGACGCCCATGCAGAGTACAGTACACACAAACATAAGTAGGTATTATGCCTATATACCTAAGTTCATCAATTAGTAGGTATGTCGCCTTTCAAATGTAAATCATTAATTAAATTCTAATTGTTTCAAATAGGTACAGTTGCGATCAAAAAAAAGTATTACAAGAAAAATCCCCAAAATCTCCTGGTCTATTATACATTAATTGAATTCATAACCAAAAATGACATATTTTTGGCATTTTTCGACTAGTTTCTAACCTAGGAGGCTTCAGATGACATTACTTTGGCATTTTTCTTCCCATTTTTAACCTAGAATATATCATTGCCTGTTTATTTACTGTCAAAATTTTGTATATTACACCGAGTGTTACACCGGGAGCTCAAATTGGAGTTAATAATTTATACTTTTTTTTTATCGCAACTGTACAGGGTTTTGGAGGGTTCCGGGTATTTCTAGAGGAGTTATAAAAAATCTGACCCCCACTTGCGAGCCTCAATTTTCAAGAGAAATTGACTGGTGAAAACCGCATCTCGATATGTCGAGTCGTTTTCAAGTTACGAGGGGTTTTTGAAAAGTTTGCAGTTTGGCAGGGGGTCTATAACTTTTTTATTTATGAAAATTTGGCAATCTTGTAAAAGACTTTTTAATAGATTTTTTTACGTAGAATTCTATGTTGCAATTTATTTTTATCTATCTCATCTAGTTTCCGAGATATTACACGAAGTGTGTATTCTTCTTATGGAGTGGCCCCTGTATTATTGAATTTTTCAAATCAGCATTAAATTTCCTTTAAATTGGTTTTTTGGACATGAATTTTGCTTTAGTAGTTCCAGAGATATTTTATTGTTTTCGTTTTCTACATAGTAGGCCTTGTGATTTGCCAGATTTATCATTTGTGTGTGGTCATAAATACGAATATAGTATCCTACTATCACTCTGAGAAAATCTGGTGGTTTAATTGAATCCCATCTAGGGCCGGTTTCTCAATAGCAAGAGCAAGTCAAGCCCAGGTTAAGTATAACTCCAGGGTAAACATTGCAACTGGACACGTCTACCCTGGAGTTAAAATCAACCCGGAGATGACTCGCTATATTTTCTACGAGTGGATTTGGTTTTGGGTCTGTTGGGTTAATTATGTCCTAATTAAGAAGTTTGTCCGGGTCTAACCCAAACTAACTCAAAAAAATGGCGCCCACATTTACAGAAAAAAGCAAACTTAATCAGTAGATAATCAAAGGGGGTTCTAGCACAAAAATCCGACCATAACCTCAATCTTTCATTCTTGACACGTGGTGGATGCGCCGCCGTTGACACGAAGGTGGATGCATCGTCGGCGCCATCTTGTCAAACGTCATGGCGCCATCTAGCGTACATAGTGTGAAGTTCGTAATACAGGATGCTGTAGTTGGGACCCGTAGGGCTCCGCCCTCCAAAAAGGGGGCCCGCAGGGCTCTGCCTCCCCCCAAAAAGGGGGCCCGCAGGGCTCCGCCCCCCAAAAAGGGGGCCCACAGGGCTGCGCCCCCCAAAAAGGGGCCCCCGGATTTTAATATGGGTACCAGAAAAAGGGGTGGGGGGGAAATGTTTTCCCGCCATCTTGTCAACCGTCACCTGTCAAACGTCATCTGTCAAAAGTCACCTGTCAAACGTCATCTGTCAAACGTCATCTGTCAAACGTCATGACGTCTTAGCGGGAGTTTTGAGTCGTTCCGGGTTGTGTGATGACGTCATAGCGCCCTGGGTCACGTCCGTGGAGTCACTTAGAGTACATAGTGCAAAGTTTGATTCAGGGTTCGGGTTCTGTGATGACGTCATAGCGACCTGGGTCACGTCCGTGGAGTCATTTAGAGTACATAGTGCAAAGTTTGATTCATGGTTCGGGTTCTGTGATGACGTCATAGCGACCTGGGTCACGTTCGTGGCGCCATTTAGAGTACATAGTGCGAAGTTCGTTTCATGGTTCTGTGATGACGTCATAGCGACCTGGGTCACGTGGGTTACGTCAGTGCGGGTCCGTGGCGCCATTTAGAGTACATAGTGCAAAGTTCGATTCATGGTTCGGGTTCTGTGATGACGTCATAGCGACCTGGGTCACGTCCGTGGCGCCATTTAGAGTACATGTGTCAAGTTTGATGTGTCTTATAACAGGATGCTGTGGTGGTGACGTAACTATGAGGGTCCAGCAGCTAGCTTCATGTTGTACCTGGTAGAGGGTGTTCGAACTTAAGGATGATACACACCTACAGGATTGCTCATTGACCTCGTGTGTTACCATTTACGACGCCATAACTAAGTCATCAGCTGTTTAAACAACCTACTTCAAGGCGAGAAATAACATGCTGCTTACGTCACAACTGGTGATTTAACGTTGGGGAGAGAGTGGATTTGTTCCACACAGGCCTTATGAGGATAGGCTATCCTGTAGTAGTAGTGTGTATTATCCTTGGTTGGAACCAACATTTGATGGGGAAGGGGCCTCGTTTTTTTTTTAATTAAAAACATACATTTTTTAAGACAACGATTGCAAAAAGCGAATATTTTCCATCAATAAACTGCTTAATATGATCCAATCATTTTGGTGGTACGTCTTGGGAGCAACACTGCGTTGTCGTCAAATTCAACGAGTATTTCAAATCCATAGCTAAAAATATGCCACAATTGTATCGATTACCTAAGTATATAAGATATTTACTTACTAGGTTAAAATAATAATTTCTGTACAATAGTTTTATGATCTACCTTAATTTGTATAGTTTATTGGTTCCAGTAAAGATTTGCAATTATTTTGAGGTCTCTATCGTAGAAAATATTGGGAACTTTCACTTTATACCAGGACTTATAATTTTCTCAGCGTTTTTGATCCTTTGTTATAAAAAGACAGGCCTTGTTGATTGATTTCAAATCCATATCTAAAATATTCCATAATTGTATCGATATCAGTAGGGATGTAATATATTCACTTACTTGGTTAAAATGATAATTGTTGTGCAATAATTTTATTGTTGTTGACGAGTCTCAAACAAGACTGAAAGAGCTTAATTATTATAAAATCCGATTCAAACCTCGAATTAACAACATAACATACAAAAAACGCTGTCAAAATATTGGGAATTTCACTTTCTATGAGGCTTCAGGTCTTGTAATTTTCTCAGTGTTTTTAATCCTTTGCTATAAAAAAACAGGTCTTGTTGTTGATTGATAATAGTATATAAGATTTTTTTTACTTACTTGTTTACAATCAAATTAATTGTTGTGCAATAATTTTATATTTTTCACTGGTGACGAGTTTGAGCAAACTGAAAGAAGCTTGTTATTATAAAATCCGATTTAAACTTTGATATCACATACAAAAGCACCGTCAAATGTAAACGCTTAATCGGCAGTTTTTTTATCTGAATTATATCAGGACCATTCGCAGAAATCGCCCGAGAAAAACAACAACACATTTTAAAAATAATTTTTTAGTTTAAGGCGTAATTATTAAGTTAGATATTTGATATGTCCATTTTTATTTTAAAAGGTGACAAATTCAAACAATTTATCAAAATTTAAAAGAATAGATTTAAATTAGCATCGTTGACATTTTATGAGCCAATAACCCTATGCAATACAAAATTTCAGTGGATACATTGTTACCTGTAAAAGATGAGGATTCAATTTTTTATTCTTTGTACAAAAAACGCAGCATCCAGTACCAGTACTTTGAGCCTGGATTTTCAAAGTTTAGTTTCTTGTGCGATAAGTGTCGGTTTCGAAAAACTGTAAGTACTATTTTTAAATATCTAAGTGATGTAGGATAAATCATGCCCTGAGACATATTTTAAATTAACACAAACCTCGATTATTGAATTATTTTTATTTTCCTTAACACATAAACATATTGTTTGTTTTTTAAAAATACAGACAACCCTGAGTACATATTTTTTAATTTAATTCCAATAGTTTTTTTCGGAGCAACTTGAATTTACTTTTATACTTACATTTGCACAAAACTCAAATTTCTTTTTCTAAAATTTAGGTAGGTTCTTTAACCAATTTAAACTGGTTTTATTTTTTCATTTATTTTAAAACAAACCTCCATAAACAGCGAATTTTTAATTTTATGTACAAAATCGTTCACCAGGAAGGAGATAACCTGAAACGTCATGGGATTGCTAATCATCTTCCAAGATCTGTAACCAGTGTGGTGGGATTTTTAAAGCAGAGGGGGCTATCCAACACCATCAAAACACCCAGCTCCAAGAGAGCCTCCAAACGAAAGGCTGGAGATCCCACCGCCCCCATGATGAAGCAAGCTAGACTTTTGCTGGTAAGTTGACATTAATCGCATTTTTTAAATCTAATTTAATTATTTTCAGGACCTTCAATATCAGCCACATGCCGGTGGTGTGAGGATTGCGACTTGGAGGCACCGATAAATCAATGGGTTGGTCATCTTCGGTGTCTCTAGCACCGAGCCAACACCTGGTGAAGCAGGAGGAAGACGTTAGTCTTGTCAAAACATCTTTCAAGAACCGAATTGAAACATAGCGGCTTTCATCAAAGCAGGACCCTATCAGCGTGAAGCACGTTTTGAAATTAGCTGTGGCATACCTATCCAGTATTAGGACGGACGGAGGACACAATTACCAGGATAGCAGAAAATGCGTATGCGAAAAAAATAATTTAGAGCAAACAGTTGAATAGCGCAAGGATATGAGAAAACTAACTTCGCACATTCTTGAGCAACCGACCCACCGAATTCAGCAAACATGCGTACACGTACACGAGAAGAAGGGGTTTTAGAACTGGTTTTTCCTTTAACAAATCACGGTAACTATGGAATAACATAATAGAGGACTAAAATATGACACAACCACTTTCAAGTTGAAACTGGAAGTAGCCTATAAGGGGCCCAAATAGCCTCAGTAAAGTGCTAGAAAGATACCGGTTGCCACTACCACCCCCTGCTCAGAAATAAATTTGGTCATTTGGGTTTTCAGGCATCCTGAACAAAAAGTTCACAGAATTCCAGGAAAAAGAAAGCGGTGTGTATCATTTCAATTGCAGTGTTATATACTAAACAATGTCTCTTACAGGCTGGACGCTACAACAACTTTAAGCTCTAAATATAAGTATCAATAGGATCATAACCCTCTAAAAGCTTATTCATATCTGCCAGTACCAGGATAACCTGTAACGTCATGGGAGTTGCCGCACATCTGCAATCAATGTGATGGAATTTTTAATTCATTTCATCCACAAATAACATGGGTTGAGGAAAAAAGTATGCGGAAATTTGGGATCTGTTTCTATTTAAATACTCAATATCTATTGAAAAAAAAAAAATATATATATTCAAGGGTGACGATAAAGACGTATTTCATTTTTATGATTATGAATATTGATACAATTTAGATGGTAGTCGCACTCACAGTCCCATTAACCATATTGGCAATGATTGTTGAGAATAAAAATAAGCTTTAGTATAAACTATGTTTTATTCTCCTGAGAATGACAGAGATGAAGCCACCATTGATCTCTGTATACCACCATCTCACAGTCAAATAGCGCCAGCACACACTTAACATAATATCATACAACTTTTATTTATGTTCCAAAATTGTATCAAGATTATTTTCATTTCAATAATTTTTGAAAAGAAACTTCTTAAACGGCTTTCTGCTATTTGGACGACAATGGAGAGTGATTTGAAAAACGCGTCACGGGCAAATTTCGTTACTCGAGAGAGAAGAAAGATGTAACGTAAAGGAACAGAGAAAGACAGCTATTGATTGACACAAACCAAGGATTATAAGCGTCGAGAGGAGTGCCCTTTATTGACAAGCGCCGATATTGACACAAACCAAGGATTATAAGCGTAAGGAGGATTGCCTATTATTGACAAGCGGTATTGGAAAAATAAAATCATTTCTGGCGAATTTCGAGGTTTTCCTGATATCTCTGGACAGCACTCGGAATTTTTGAAATATCAATGCAGCATAATAATGAGCACAAAGTTGCACTATACTTTCTTCTGATTCAACCGACGTCGGGTCTCTTTCCGTAGGATTCCAATACAGGATTCGAATAGGATTCAAAATAGCTAGTATTCGAATGCTACCCAAGTCTCCCAAAGTACCAAGTGTTATCACAGGAGTCTATTGGAAACATGCCGCATTAGTAATAATTATCAAACTTCAAACTTGTATAACAGGAGACTTTCTCATTGAAATGAAGCATTACGTTGATAGACTTGATACTGTTTACAATCCCAATCCCCATTAAGTAAACATGCCCCAGATGTAAGGGTGAAACTGATATACCCAATCGACTTTGTTTGCCTTACGAATTTTCACAATTTGTTGAACAAAAAAGGATACCATCCCATTATTTTGCAAAACCCGAACGTAGAACCTAAATTATGAAGTTGTACTAGTAAATTTTCTGTTAAATAAAACTTTTGTTATTATATTTTTCTGCTTTTTATTTATAGCCTCTAGACTAGGTTAGGCTATAATAATTTAAACAAAATTCAACGAGAGCATTGTGCACAACATTAGGATAGGCCATCGAATACTATATTGTTAAGCTTTTTTAAGTCGACACTTTCCGTATGGGGAGCAAAAGAAGGAAGGATACGGTAAAAACAGGTGTGAGATCAGGTGACCATTGACGGACAATCGTAGGGAGTCACACCAACTCATATTGGAGTATCAGCTAGGGGATTCTTATCTTGTCACAAGTCGCTATGGCTCGCTAGCTGTCATTCGATACCTATTTCGATATCGGATGGAGAGTGATTCATATGTATTATTATCGAATTTCGTATCGACATCAAATAGACGGTGGTATGAAAAACGAGAGAAAAATCGACCTTCAAATTTGAATGATAGATGATAGATTATGTTTATCATTTTATAATTTATTTTTCGCTTCAATTCAAACTATTTTTACTTCTAAAGATTCTTTTCGCGTTGAAAATAATTTCAATTTTTAATTATTATGTTGCAACGAAATCTTAAGGCAGCACCGTCAACAGCAAAACCTTCACTTTAGACGCACGACTCGTAGGGTAGGATAAACTTAAATTTACATTTTTCTTCTCGTCTCTCAACTCCACACTCCCGTATTCCTTATGTGAGAATGACCGCGTTCACCAGCACTCAACATGTTGAGTGATTAGTCAGCGGCTTTGTTGAAAAAGATGAAATATAACGAAGGATAACATACACAAACGACAAACATAAAACATAAACACAACACATGACGCCACAACTTGTCACTTCAAAATAAAAAAGGATAGCCAATCATTCGAACAAAGATCAGCAAATCGAAAAGCCGAAACGGGACCTCTTACTTACGTCAGAGAGTCGATCCGAACTAGCATAAGAATCAGCAATTCGACATCGAATTGGTCTTAAGAATTCCGCAGGATTATAAATGATGGACTGTATACGCATGCAATTTAATTCATTTTACCTACTCATCAATAACTGATAGACTGTGCCTGACTCATCCAGATAATATTATAGGTCCTGCAAAATATTAACGAAACCGAACAAACACACTGCATACATAAAACGTCCATTTTATGTCATATTCACGTTCAGACGTCCATATGACCTATTCACTGATCTCGAAAATAAATGGATAAACAAAGAACGCTACTAATGCTGCTAATTCACGAGGTCAAAATCTAAACAAAAACAACTGACTGGGACAGCTGTGAGCATGCACAGTAGATACATGTATTGTGCGTACACAAAATCTGGCCAATGAAAATGAAGGAATTTCGAAACTTAGAACAGTTGTTCGAAAGATAAGACACTGCGCAGGCGTAAGGCTGTTCCGTTGCACAACTGTTCGTAGAATATTGATCCCAAACTTTCGCACAAATTATGCAAATCAAGCCGTATGAATTGTTTATCCATTTATTTTTTAGATCAGTGGACCTATTCAGAACGTACATTAGACGTACATTTTAGTAAAAACATTCATATTACGTACATTTACATCCACCATTTTGGTTTTATGTTAAAGTGTAAAATACAAACAGGTCACTGTTTATTTATTTAATTCCTCGTGTCTAAGTTTAACTTTGTTTGAATCTCTATTAATCCTAGTAATTCAAATCATTGGCTTAGAAAATCGTGTGTTTATTTTAGTGGCAATCAGACGTAATAATTAAAAATTGATAAAAAAATTTCTTGCCTCGACTGGAATTTAAACCCAGGACCCCTGAATTTCCAGTGCAACGCTCTAACCAACTAAGCTACCAGGAGCTGTTTCATTTCTACCTTTTCGAATGTCGATCAAATCTGGAACGCAAAATAAATGGAAAATAGTATAGAAGGACTAACCACACAGCGTTTTTATGGCTAGGGAGTTTATCGATACCGTGGGAAAAATCTAGATCGACGATGCATTTGATCTGAAATTTCGGGGTTTGACCCGAACCAAACCCAAATTTTTGGGGAGTTTCCCGGAATTCGACCGCAGCTCCTTATCTCATGCTATCATCCTCAAAACACAGTTATCGTCCCGCCATCGAGCGTCATCTTCGTCGTCGTCTCGTCATCGATCGATTGCAAAAATTCTAGCCGGGGAATCGAGTCCTCAGACCATCACACCAAAATCCAGCACTGTAGACAAGGCACTAGATCCTTGAGTAATTATTGATAAAAAATGTTTGTAAGTAAAGTCTATACCAAGTCACTTGGACTAGCATAAAAACTAACTAAATCCCGGCATCCATCAGCTTTTTCTTTGTCAAACATGGACGGCGTAATTTCAAAAAACAGTACTAAAATTAATAATCAATAGACAGTATGTCAATCAATCATGATCGGCAATGGCCAATCAGATCTATTGCGTCCACGTTTATTGGTATCGAACGTGTACATGGAGGATGAAGCCAATCAGATAATATACCTATCCATTCTTACTTGTCTGGCTTCCAACGGGTACGAGGATCAATCAGTATAAATTTTGCTATATTTTTCAATATGTGATGCAGTATATTGACCATACGTTTATTTTAGGCTTGGTCCAAGTAACTTCGTATAGACTATAAAACGTTCTAACTATACAGGTCCAGAGACAATTATAAGTGTGTAGACAGCTATACAGGTCCAGAGACAGGTCCGATTCAGCTTTTCGAGACAGATCTGTCTACGCAGACTGCTTTTCGAGACAGCTTTTCGAGACAGGTCTGTCTACATAGACTGCTTTTCGAGACAGGTCTGTCTACACAGACAGCTTTTCGAGACAGGTCTGTCTACACAGGCAGCTTTTCGAGACAGGTCTGTCTACACAGACAGCTTTTCGAGACAGGTCTGTCTACACAGGTAGCTTTTCGAGACAGGTCTGTCTACACAGATAGCTTTTCGAGACAGGTTAGTAGTAACGGGGGCACCTGAGCCTGAGAAATTTTTCGATACCGTGGAAAAATCTCTAAATCGGCGGCGCCTTTGATCTGAAACAGCTATACAGGTCTAGAGATAGGGTTGTATACACCTATACAGGGCTAGAGACAGGCCTGTATACAGCAATGGTAAGCAAGGGTTAGTTTGGGTTAGTTATAGGTTAGCATAGGACCCCCCACGTCGTTGGGTCAGTTACGAATCTTCCCTAACTGACCCAACGACGTGGGGGGTCCTATGCTAACCTATAACTAACCCAAACTAACCCTTGCTTACCATTGCTGTATACAGGCCTGTCTCTAGCCCTGTATAGGTGTATACAACCCTATCTCTAGACCTGTATAGCTGTTTCAGATCAAAGGCGCCGCCGATTTAGAGATTTTTCCACGGTATCGAAAAATTTCTCAGGCTCAGGTGCCCCCGTTACTACTAACCTGTCTCGAAAAGCTATCTGTGTAGACAGACCTGTCTCGAAAAGCTACCTGTGTAGACAGACCTGTCTCGAAAAGCTGTCTGTGTAGACAGACCTGTCTCGAAAAGCTGCCTGTGTAGACAGACCTGTCTCGAAAAGCTGTCTGTGTAGACAGACCTGTCTCGAAAAGCAGTCTATGTAGACAGACCTGTCTCGAAAAGCTGTCTCGAAAAGCAGTCTGCGTAGACAGATCTGTCTCGAAAAGCTGAATCGGACCTGTCTCTGGACCTGTATAGCTGTCTACACACTTATAATTGTCTCTGGACCTGTATAGTTAGAACGTTTTATAGTCTATACGAAGTTACTTGGACCAAGCCTAAAATAAACGTATGGTCAATATACTGCATCACATATTGAAAAATATAGCAAAATTTATACTGATTGATCCTCGTACCCGTTGGAAGCCAGACAAGTAAGAATGGATAGGTATATTATCTGATTGGCTTCATCCTCCATGTACACGTTCGATACCAATAAACGTGGACGCAATAGATCTGATTGGCCATTGCCGATCATGATTGATTGACATACTGTCTATTGATTATTAATTTTAGTACTGTTTTTTGAAATTACGCCGTCCATGTTTGACAAAGAAAAAGCTGATGGATGCCGGGATTTAGTTAGTTTTTATGCTAGTCCAAGTGACTTGGTATAGACTTTACTTACAAACATTTTTTATCAATAATTACTCAAGGATCTAGTGCCTTGTCTACAGTGCTGGATTTTGGTGTGATGGTCTGAGGACTCGATTCCCCGGCTAGAATTTTTGCAATCGATCGATGACGAGACGACGACGAAGATGACGCTCGATGGCGGGACGATAACTGTGTTTTGAGGATGATAGCATGAGATAAGGAGCTGCGGTCGAATTCCGGGAAACTCCCCAAAAATTTGGGTTTGGTTCGGGTCAAACCCCGAAATTTCAGATCAAATGCATCGTCGATCTAGATTTTTCCCACGGTATCGATAAACTCCCTAGCCATAAAAACGCTGTGTGGTTAGTCCTTCTATACTATTTTCCATTTATTTTGCGTTCCAGATTTGATCGACATTCGAAAAGGTAGAAATGAAACAGCTCCTGGTAGCTTAGTTGGTTAGAGCGTTGCACTGGAAATTCAGGGGTCCTGGGTTTAAATTCCAGTCGAGGCAAGAAATTTTTTTATCAATTTTTAATTATTACGTCTGATTGCCACTAAAATAAACACACGATTTTCTAAGCCAATGATTTGAATTACTAGGATTAATAGAGATTCAAACAAAGTTAAACTTAGACACGAGGAATTAAATAAATAAACAGTGACCTGTTTGTATTTTACACTTTAACATAAAACCAAAATGGTGGATGTAAATGTACGTAATATGAATGTTTTTACTAAAATGTACGTCTAATGTACGTTCTGAATAGGTCCACTGATCTAAAAAATAAATGGATAAACAATTCATACGGCTTGATTTGCATAATTTGTGCGAAAGTTTGGGATCAATATTCTACGAACAGTTGTGCAACGGAACAGCCTTACGCCTGCGCAGTGTCTTATCTTTCGAACAACTGTTCTAAGTTTCGAAATTCCTTCATTTTCATTGGCCAGATTTTGTGTACGCACAATACATGTATCTACTGTGCATGCTCACAGCTGTCCCAGTCAGTTGTTTTTGTTTAGATTTTGACCTCGTGAATTAGCAGCATTAGTAGCGTTCTTTGTTTATCCATTTATTTTCGAGATCAGTGAATAGGTCATATGGACGTCTGAACGTGAATATGACATAAAATGGACGTTTTATGTATGCAGTGTGTTTGTTCGGTTTCGTTAATATTTTGCAGGACCTATAATATTATCTGGATGAGTCAGGCACAGTCTATCAGTTATTGATGAGTAGGTAAAATGAATTAAATTGCATGCGTATACAGTCCATCATTTATAATCCTGCGGAATTCTTAAGACCAATTCGATGTCGAATTGCTGATTCTTATGCTAGTTCGGATCGACTCTCTGACGTAAGTAAGAGGTCCCGTTTCGGCTTTTCGATTTGCTGATCTTTGTTCGAATGATTGGCTATCCTTTTTTATTTTGAAGTGACAAGTTGTGGCGTCATGTGTTGTGTTTATGTTTTATGTTTGTCGTTTGTGTATGTTATCCTTCGTTATATTTCATCTTTTTCAACAAAGCCGCTGACTAATCACTCAACATGTTGAGTGCTGGTGAACGCGGTCATTCTCACATAAGGAATACGGGAGTGTGGAGTTGAGAGACGAGAAGAAAAATGTAAATTTAAGTTTATCCTACCCTACGAGTCGTGCGTCTAAAGTGAAGGTTTTGCTGTTGACGGTGCTGCCTTAAGATTTCGTTGCAACATAATAATTAAAAATTGAAATTATTTTCAACGCGAAAAGAATCTTTAGAAGTAAAAATAGTTTGAATTGAAGCGAAAAATAAATTATAAAATGATAAACATAATCTATCATCTATCATTCAAATTTGAAGGTCGATTTTTCTCTCGTTTTTCATACCACCGTCTATTTGATGTCGATACGAAATTCGATAATAATACATATGAATCACTCTCCATCCGATATCGAAATAGGTATCGAATGACAGCTAGCGAGCCATAGCGACTTGTGACAAGATAAGAATCCCCTAGCTGATACTCCAATATGAGTTGGTGTGACTCCCTACGATTGTCCGTCAATGGTCACCTGATCTCACACCTGTTTTTACCGTATCCTTCCTTCTTTTGCTCCCCATACGGAAAGTGTCGACTTAAAAAAGCTTAACAATATAGTATTCGATGGCCTATCCTAATGTTGTGCACAATGCTCTCGTTGAATTTTGTTTAAATTATTATAGCCTAACCTAGTCTAGAGGCTATAAATAAAAAGCAGAAAAATATAATAACAAAAGTTTTATTTAACAGAAAATTTACTAGTACAACTTCATAATTTAGGTTCTACGTTCGGGTTTTGCAAAATAATGGGATGGTATCCTTTTTTGTTCAACAAATTGTGAAAATTCGTAAGGCAAACAAAGTCGATTGGGTATATCAGTTTCACCCTTACATCTGGGGCATGTTTACTTAATGGGGATTGGGATTGTAAACAGTATCAAGTCTATCAACGTAATGCTTCATTTCAATGAGAAAGTCTCCTGTTATACAAGTTTGAAGTTTGATAATTATTACTAATGCGGCATGTTTCCAATAGACTCCTGTGATAACACTTGGTACTTTGGGAGACTTGGGTAGCATTCGAATACTAGCTATTTTGAATCCTATTCGAATCCTGTATTGGAATCCTACGGAAAGAGACCCGACGTCGGTTGAATCAGAAGAAAGTATAGTGCAACTTTGTGCTCATTATTATGCTGCATTGATATTTCAAAAATTCCGAGTGCTGTCCAGAGATATCAGGAAAACCTCGAAATTCGCCAGAAATGATTTTATTTTTCCAATACCGCTTGTCAATAATAGGCAATCCTCCTTACGCTTATAATCCTTGGTTTGTGTCAATATCGGCGCTTGTCAATAAAGGGCACTCCTCTCGACGCTTATAATCCTTGGTTTGTGTCAATCAATAGCTGTCTTTCTCTGTTCCTTTACGTTACATCTTTCTTCTCTCTCGAGTAACGAAATTTGCCCGTGACGCGTTTTTCAAATCACTCTCCATTGTCGTCCAAATAGCAGAAAGCCGTTTAAGAAGTTTCTTTTCAAAAATTATTGAAATGAAAATAATCTTGATACAATTTTGGAACATAAATAAAAGTTGTATGATATTATGTTAAGTGTGTGCTGGCGCTATTTGACTGTGAGATGGTGGTATACAGAGATCAATGGTGGCTTCATCTCTGTCATTCTCAGGAGAATAAAACATAGTTTATACTAAAGCTTATTTTTATTCTCAACAATCATTGCCAATATGGTTAATGGGACTGTGAGTGCGACTACCATCTAAATTGTATCAATATTCATAATCATAAAAATGAAATACGTCTTTATCGTCACCCTTGAATATATATATTTTTTTTTTTTCAATAGATATTGAGTATTTAAATAGAAACAGATCCCAAATTTCCGCATACTTTTTTCCTCAACCCATGTTATTTGTGGATGAAATGAATTAAAAATTCCATCACATTGATTGCAGATGTGCGGCAACTCCCATGACGTTACAGGTTATCCTGGTACTGGCAGATATGAATAAGCTTTTAGAGGGTTATGATCCTATTGATACTTATATTTAGAGCTTAAAGTTGTTGTAGCGTCCAGCCTGTAAGAGACATTGTTTAGTATATAACACTGCAATTGAAATGATACACACCGCTTTCTTTTTCCTGGAATTCTGTGAACTTTTTGTTCAGGATGCCTGAAAACCCAAATGACCAAATTTATTTCTGAGCAGGGGGTGGTAGTGGCAACCGGTATCTTTCTAGCACTTTACTGAGGCTATTTGGGCCCCTTATAGGCTACTTCCAGTTTCAACTTGAAAGTGGTTGTGTCATATTTTAGTCCTCTATTATGTTATTCCATAGTTACCGTGATTTGTTAAAGGAAAAACCAGTTCTAAAACCCCTTCTTCTCGTGTACGTGTACGCATGTTTGCTGAATTCGGTGGGTCGGTTGCTCAAGAATGTGCGAAGTTAGTTTTCTCATATCCTTGCGCTATTCAACTGTTTGCTCTAAATTATTTTTTTCGCATACGCATTTTCTGCTATCCTGGTAATTGTGTCCTCCGTCCGTCCTAATACTGGATAGGTATGCCACAGCTAATTTCAAAACGTGCTTCACGCTGATAGGGTCCTGCTTTGATGAAAGCCGCTATGTTTCAATTCGGTTCTTGAAAGATGTTTTGACAAGACTAACGTCTTCCTCCTGCTTCACCAGGTGTTGGCTCGGTGCTAGAGACACCGAAGATGACCAACCCATTGATTTATCGGTGCCTCCAAGTCGCAATCCTCACACCACCGGCATGTGGCTGATATTGAAGGTCCTGAAAATAATTAAATTAGATTTAAAAAATGCGATTAATGTCAACTTACCAGCAAAAGTCTAGCTTGCTTCATCATGGGGGCGGTGGGATCTCCAGCCTTTCGTTTGGAGGCTCTCTTGGAGCTGGGTGTTTTGATGGTGTTGGATAGCCCCCTCTGCTTTAAAAATCCCACCACACTGGTTACAGATCTTGGAAGATGATTAGCAATCCCATGACGTTTCAGGTTATCTCCTTCCTGGTGAACGATTTTGTACATAAAATTAAAAATTCGCTGTTTATGGAGGTTTGTTTTAAAATAAATGAAAAAATAAAACCAGTTTAAATTGGTTAAAGAACCTACCTAAATTTTAGAAAAAGAAATTTGAGTTTTGTGCAAATGTAAGTATAAAAGTAAATTCAAGTTGCTCCGAAAAAAACTATTGGAATTAAATTAAAAAATATGTACTCAGGGTTGTCTGTATTTTTAAAAAACAAACAATATGTTTATGTGTTAAGGAAAATAAAAATAATTCAATAATCGAGGTTTGTGTTAATTTAAAATATGTCTCAGGGCATGATTTATCCTACATCACTTAGATATTTAAAAATAGTACTTACAGTTTTTCGAAACCGACACTTATCGCACAAGAAACTAAACTTTGAAAATCCAGGCTCAAAGTACTGGTACTGGATGCTGCGTTTTTTGTACAAAGAATAAAAAATTGAATCCTCATCTTTTACAGGTAACAATGTATCCACTGAAATTTTGTATTGCATAGGGTTATTGGCTCATAAAATGTCAACGATGCTAATTTAAATCTATTCTTTTAAATTTTGATAAATTGTTTGAATTTGTCACCTTTTAAAATAAAAATGGACATATCAAATATCTAACTTAATAATTACGCCTTAAACTAAAAAATTATTTTTAAAATGTGTTGTTGTTTTTCTCGGGCGATTTCTGCGAATGGTCCTGATATAATTCAGATAAAAAAACTGCCGATTAAGCGTTTACATTTGACGGTGCTTTTGTATGTGATATCAAAGTTTAAATCGGATTTTATAATAACAAGCTTCTTTCAGTTTGCTCAAACTCGTCACCAGTGAAAAATATAAAATTATTGCACAACAATTAATTTGATTGTAAACAAGTAAGTAAAAAAAATCTTATATACTATTATCAATCAACAACAAGACCTGTTTTTTTATAGCAAAGGATTAAAAACACTGAGAAAATTACAAGACCTGAAGCCTCATAGAAAGTGAAATTCCCAATATTTTGACAGCGTTTTTTGTATGTTATGTTGTTAATTCGAGGTTTGAATCGGATTTTATAATAATTAAGCTCTTTCAGTCTTGTTTGAGACTCGTCAACAACAATAAAATTATTGCACAACAATTATCATTTTAACCAAGTAAGTGAATATATTACATCCCTACTGATATCGATACAATTATGGAATATTTTAGATATGGATTTGAAATCAATCAACAAGGCCTGTCTTTTTATAACAAAGGATCAAAAACGCTGAGAAAATTATAAGTCCTGGTATAAAGTGAAAGTTCCCAATATTTTCTACGATAGAGACCTCAAAATAATTGCAAATCTTTACTGGAACCAATAAACTATACAAATTAAGGTAGATCATAAAACTATTGTACAGAAATTATTATTTTAACCTAGTAAGTAAATATCTTATATACTTAGGTAATCGATACAATTGTGGCATATTTTTAGCTATGGATTTGAAATACTCGTTGAATTTGACGACAACGCAGTGTTGCTCCCAAGACGTACCACCAAAATGATTGGATCATATTAAGCAGTTTATTGATGGAAAATATTCGCTTTTTGCAATCGTTGTCTTAAAAAATGTATGTTTTTAATTAAAAAAAAAACGAGGCCCCTTCCCCATCAAATGTTGGTTCCAACCAAGGATAATACACACTACTACTACAGGATAGCCTATCCTCATAAGGCCTGTGTGGAACAAATCCACTCTCTCCCCAACGTTAAATCACCAGTTGTGACGTAAGCAGCATGTTATTTCTCGCCTTGAAGTAGGTTGTTTAAACAGCTGATGACTTAGTTATGGCGTCGTAAATGGTAACACACGAGGTCAATGAGCAATCCTGTAGGTGTGTATCATCCTTAAGTTCGAACACCCTCTACCAGGTACAACATGAAGCTAGCTGCTGGACCCTCATAGTTACGTCACCACCACAGCATCCTGTTATAAGACACATCAAACTTGACACATGTACTCTAAATGGCGCCACGGACGTGACCCAGGTCGCTATGACGTCATCACAGAACCCGAACCATGAATCGAACTTTGCACTATGTACTCTAAATGGCGCCACGGACCCGCACTGACGTAACCCACGTGACCCAGGTCGCTATGACGTCATCACAGAACCATGAAACGAACTTCGCACTATGTACTCTAAATGGCGCCACGAACGTGACCCAGGTCGCTATGACGTCATCACAGAACCCGAACCATGAATCAAACTTTGCACTATGTACTCTAAATGACTCCACGGACGTGACCCAGGTCGCTATGACGTCATCACAGAACCCGAACCCTGAATCAAACTTTGCACTATGTACTCTAAGTGACTCCACGGACGTGACCCAGGGCGCTATGACGTCATCACACAACCCGGAACGACTCAAAACTCCCGCTAAGACGTCATGACGTTTGACAGATGACGTTTGACAGATGACGTTTGACAGGTGACTTTTGACAGATGACGTTTGACAGGTGACGGTTGACAAGATGGCGGGAAAACATTTCCCCCCCACCCCTTTTTCTGGTACCCATATTAAAATCCGGGGGCCCCTTTTTGGGGGGCGCAGCCCTGTGGGCCCCCTTTTTGGGGGGCGGAGCCCTGCGGGCCCCCTTTTTGGGGGGAGGCAGAGCCCTGCGGGCCCCCTTTTTGGAGGGCGGAGCCCTACGGGTCCCAACTACAGCATCCTGTATTACGAACTTCACACTATGTACGCTAGATGGCGCCATGACGTTTGACAAGATGGCGCCGACGATGCATCCACCTTCGTGTCAACGGCGGCGCATCCACCACGTGTCAAGAATGAAAGATTGAGGTTATGGTCGGATTTTTGTGCTAGAACCCCCTTTGATTATCTACTTTAATCATTTTTGACAGACCCGTATTTAATTTATTTTATATAAGTAAGTGTTCGAACTGATGTCCATTTTGGCGCAAACACAAACGACAACGTTTGATCGTATTCCTCGCAGCATTGATCAAGTTTATATTTCGTAGTCCATTGAATGATCCATGTAAAGCATCTTCTAGATCTTGTCGATTTTCCGGCCGTTGCTTATACATTTCATTCTTGATTGTTCCCCATAAATAAAAATCGCACAAAGTTAGATCTGGTGACCTCGGAGGCCAACGCACAGGTCCTTCATTACCTATCCAATTATTGCCAAAGGTTCGGTTTAAAAATCTTGTAACTGCCCCTGCCGTATGTGATGGTGCTCCATCATGTTGGAAATAGAATTGTTCTGGATAGTCAATTAATCGCAGATTATCCAAATACTCTTCAACAACCCCTTCCAAAATTTCATGTTGATACCTGGAAACAACAAGTGAACCAAAGAAATTCTTTAATACGTAATAAAAAAGTTTCAACAGAATTTGAAATTGAGTGAGTGGTGAAAGAAGCAAGTTTCAACATAAACATTAACATATTTGCCTTTCAGATATTATTGGCGAAACGTCATTCTTGGAAGTTTGGCAGGTTGACCTTGTATATAATAATGACAGTATATGTCAAATTTCAGACAGTTTGAAGTGTGTTTTATTCGTAAGTGTCGCGGTATTAAAATTCTCTGGCTTATCTGGACAATCAAATTTGACACGGCTATTTCGAAAAAAACAAACCTGGAGGTTTTTCAGGGAATACAAATTGAAGCTTAACTACCAGATATATTTGGGGTAGGTAAGTATAGTTTAAATGTAGATGCCAGTTCTTATAACCAGCAATCAATATTTTTGTTGGACCAAACCCGAAACAAAAGTTACTGTGAAAACATATTTAGGCTGTTAAGCTTACTGTAATGGTTACGTGTGATTTATCTCATTTCAAATAAATCAAATAAACTTATTACCATACTACCTACCCAATCTTTTATTTTTTATAATCAATTTGGAAAAATATTTTGGAATTGAATCTGCTCAGATATTTTACACATTATGGCAGCTCGGCTTTCTGTTTCATAACCCTGAATTTAAAAATATACTTTGTCATCAAATGTCATTATTATACGAGGGTCAACCTGTCAAATTTCCAAGGATGACGTTTCGCCAATAATATCTGAAAAGCATATTATTATATAAACACATCAAACCTTATTTTTAAAGGGCCTGGTTACCTGTTTTGGTCCAGATTTCCATCAAAGATATAAGGTCCAATCACTCTTCCACTAAATACTCCAGCCCAAACATTAAAACCAAATCTCCCTTGATTCGTGATGTCTACCGTGATATGGGGATTTTCCTGAGTCCAAGAATAGCTATTATATCTATTGAATATTCCATTACTGGTCACGTGCGCCTCATCTGTCCACATTACGTTCAGTGGGAAATCATTATTATTCTCACATTCATCCAAAAACCAATTTGAAAAGGCCATCCTTGGTTCGAAGTCTCTCGCATATAAACGGTGTACCTTTCGGGTTCTAAAGGCTTTAAATTTATGTTTTTTCAAGATATGATGCACCGAGCTGCGCGCAATCCCGGTGCTCTCCTCAAGAAGACACACAGACAATTGCGCATTGTTGTGAACTTCACCTAAAACTACCATTTCCTCCAAATCTCGGTCTCTTTTCACGTTGTAAACTGAGGCCCTAGGTTTTCCGAAGGAGCCATATGTGGTTAGGTTTTTTTAAATTCTTTTGAACATGTTCACAAATGGTTGTCGACGCTCAGGAAACCGCGCTAAATATAAATTACCAGCTTCTTCCGCATTTTCATTTGATTCAATAAAGCACTTCAACATGTCATATTTTTCGCTATACTCAAACATTTTAACTTTACGACTTGAGACGATGAATATAAATTTGACAATTACGAAATAACAAGGCCTACTATGTAGAAAACGAAAACAATAAAATATCTCTGGAACTACTAAAGTAAAATCCATGTGCAAAAGACCAATTTAAAGGAAATTTAATGCTGATTTGAAAAATTCAATAATACAGGGGCCACTCCATAAGAAGAATACACACGTCGTGTAATATCTCGGAAACTAGATGAGATAGATAAAAATAAATTACAACATAGAATTCTACGTAAAAAAATGTATTAAAAAATCTTTTACAAGATTGCCAAATTTTCATAAATAAAAAAGTTATAGTTCCCCTGCCAAACTGCAAACTTTTCAAAAACCCCTCGTAACTTGATAACGACTCAACATATCGAGATGCGGTTTTCACCAGTCAATTTCTCTTGAAAATTGAGGCTCGCAAGTGGGGGTCAGATTTTTTCTAGCTCCTCTAGAAATACCCGGAACCACTCAAAACCATCGAATCTTGGACACCCTGTACAAGACCTCGATAATTATTGTTGATTGCAACTTGAACTTTTCACTTAAATCTAACATCTACATGCACAATAAGTAGAAAAATAAATTATTTATGTTATATAAAATATAACAAATCTACTGGTATATCCAAATCTATAATGGCTTCACTTAAAAAGAAAAACTCATTAAGGTATAGGTAGATTTAAGTACATATTTTTTACACGTACATATATTGTTCGTCGATTTTTGACTGATACTTGCGGTATGAGGAGCGAGGGGGTGTTTCATATGGCAAAAATAGGTGTGACGTCAGGTAACCATTGGCGTTCTAATGTAGGGAGCCACCAGCTCACATTCCGTCCGAGTATCAGATTAAAATCGACGAACAATAGGTACCATATACCTATATTTGAAAGCAGCTCGCTCTATTCACTTGACTGGTATTATTCGAGGAGTAAACCGCATGCCAGGAGTACACTAGAATTCCAAGTAATTCACCTGTAACTTCAAGTAATTTCACAGAATTTCACGATTTTGTATTAATTACCTACTCGCTGTTTGGCTCCAGCATTAAAAAGCATCAAAATTGCATTAGCCGCAATCTACAAGAACACAAGAACATCATGCAGCATATTTTTTGTATGTAGTGCTACCATTAGGGTTAATGGAGAGCTCTGTCAAATTAAGACGGCTGTAAACCTGGTTCTGGTTTATAAGGAAAATCATACATTACTTGAAAATGAAATTTATTATTTTTGACTAATACTGAGTTGAAAAATTTCTGGATCATTCTGCAACTTGTATTTTCCATTGTGTATTGAACACATCAAGGCAGAACTGCAAATAAAGATTAATTATTCTTATACTTGCAAAGAATTTCATGATTTTGTTAGAGGTAACAGGTCTGATCTAACACTTTGCAAACTGTCAGTAAGCATCGCACATACATGTTTTCAATGCTGTCGCTCCAATATAAATGGGTAACTTAGCTGAGCGATTGTTCCTGACAGGTTGCCAACTGTCAAAGATTCCTGTGAGAACAGACCTAATGGTAGCTGCAAAAAAGGAAAAAAAAATATATATATAATAATTTTAGAGGCTGTAGGGTGAAAGTACCTGTTAGCCGGCCACCCCCTGTTGTCGGACACTTTATGACAAAATATCCAATAAATAGGAAAATATTATATCAAACCCCTTTTTAGAGTAATACCTACTTTCAGACACTATTTCCCCACCAGTTTTTGCAATACCGTCCTCTTTACGGGCCTAGACCAAATTAAGAAAAATAATAATATGTCTGCTGTTTTTCCCAACACAGCCCTTTTGATCAAGTGAAAAAGTTTGCTAGTGTGAAGCTAAGAAGGAAATAGTAATTAAAAATGTTCCTACTCCATTTTTCGATATTTTGTTGATGTTTTTAAGTTATAAACATGTTAATCTACGATTATAACCATAAAAATTAAATGAATATTAATATTTTATTAATTTTATTAAATGTCCGAATAACCGGTCCTATAAATCGGCAGATTCCTCTTCTCGGCCACTCTGCCCGACAATGGGTCCGGCGCGTTAAAACTATATGTATCGTTTTCTAGCCTATTTGATTTTCAACTTAATTTTCCTTATTAGATATATTAGAAGACTGTATCAAGATTCTATGGACCAGTTTGCGGACACTACCGGGTGGTCCTCCGGGAATGACATCGATTGCTTATGGGAAAACTGTGAAAGGTAAAAATTTGAAAATTTGGCAACATAGCAATGTCGATGGGGGACATCTAGGTAAAATATTTTCAAGATGGCGGCATTTCCGGTCATACCGGAAGTTGATACCAACTCGGTTATTTTAAATAGAACACCCCATATATTAATGTATTTTTGGATTCTACATAAAATTCTGAGCAGATTTCATGTAATATACCCTATACCTAAGTTCAACTGTTTTGGAAATATTGACAGTTGAAAATTGACTTTTTGCAACTTTGACAAGCTGTAAAACCTAATTGGTTAATTTTAGAGGAAAACCGATTTCACATTCCTATCTTAGATTTTGATAAACTATCATTTGACACCAACTTTGAACTTAAACGGAGATTAAATTTAACTGAAATTTTTAATCATGGATTTAATTCAAAGTTGATGTCAAATGATAGTTTATAAAAATCTAAGATAGGAATGTGAAATCGGTTTTCCTCTAAAATTAACCAATTAGGTTTTACAGCTTGTCAAAGTTGCAAAAAGTCAATTTTCAACTGTCAATATTTCCAAAACAGTTGAACTTAGGTATAGGGTATATTACATGAAATCTGCTCAGAATTTTATGTAGAATCCAAAAATACATTAATATATGGGGTGTTCTATTTAAAATAACCGAGTTGGTATCAACTTCCGGTATGACCGGAAATGCCGCCATCTTGAAAATATTTTACCTAGATGTCCCCCATCGACATTGCTATGTTGCCAAATTTTCAAATTTTTACCTTTCACAGTTTTCCCATAAGCAATCGATGTCATTCCCGAAGGACCACCCTGTATAAACCACAAAGGCGTCAAATTGTAGTATACCTGAAAAGGTGTCCGAGAAAAGGTAGGTGTAAAGTTCTCGGACATTTTACATTACTTATATGGGTTTTAATAAAAAAGTGTTACAAGTGTACAGAGAATAAATCTAATAAAAGTATTTATGAAATAGAAATTGAAGAAGCAATGGAAAAATCTCCTATAGATCAAAGTGATTTTCCTGGAACTGAGAAACCTGATAAAACAATAGACATAGTACTATACCTTTACAACTTCAAATTAAGACTTATCACAATCAAATTGAGAACAAACATTTTCAAATTGAGATTAAAGAAAATCAAATTGAGAATAATCAATTTCAAATTGGTACAACGTTCAATTACATGGAAACGGATGTTGTACCAATTTGAAATTGATTATTCTCAATTTTATTGTTTTAAGTCTTAATTTGATTTTGTTAATTTCAATTTGATTGTGATAAGTCTCAATTTGAAGTTGTAAAGGTATAGAGGCTCGAAAAAACTCCCATTAAACTGCCAAATGTTGCCGTTGCTGTAAGTCCTTTCAGTGGCCACCCTCAATTTCCGGAACCTATCAAATAAGAGCCAAAAATGCAAAAAAAAGAGAATTTACCAAGTGCCATCTCATTGAAGGCATGGAGATCATATTATGGAAGAAAGGAATGAGAAAAAAAAAAAAAAAAAAACTTGAAGTACAAAAAAATAAACAAGAGCACTAGAGAAACAAAATACCAAAAAAGTGCAAACAATGATGGAAGAAAATAAAAATTCCAAAATAAAATATTGGTTGTGAGAAGTGCCCAAACTGGTACTATTTAGCATGTACTAGTTTATGTGGACGAGAAAACGTATTTCTCGGACACGTGTCCGACAACGGGTCCCTTTGTGTCCGAGAAATGTAATGATTGTCCGACAACCGGAAAAATGCACGTTTTTTGAATAAAGCATTTTTCTACAAAAATGCAAAACCTTTTAACCTTTTTTTGTTGCAGGAATCAATTTTATATACTATAAGGTATCATAAAACATTATTTAAATTCGATTCGCTCTATCCACTAATTTTCAATCGCCATTTTATTCCAGAATTTGCCTCAAGTGGCCGACAACAGGTACTTTCACCCTATCTATAGGTCTGTTCGCACAGTAATCGTAAACCAATTAGAGCGAATTTCATTGGTTGAAAACAGTCAGAAATCTCGTTTAAACCTCTGTGCGAACAGATTTTTGTAAGTTAAGTGCGATAAGTGAGTGAACCTGTGTGGAAGGAATGCGGGCATAACCCTCCTGATTGGCCCGAGATTAAATATACATATACGCGGGTCGTCGCGTCAGGGTAAACGCAATTTTCGCAATCCACCACGTCGGGTACCCATCGCGTCGTATAGGGTTTCGTCTTCCCCTCTGCTACTTCATACTTTACCAAGGTTCACTCACTTGTCGCACTTTACCATTAGTTAACTTTTTATATTTTTCAAATCATTTGTTAATCTGCGCAATTTTGGAATAAAATTTTAAATTATTAGTTCCTTTTTACCCAAATAATTCTGGTTGGAAAGTTTTTTTTTTTTAGCGTATCAGTATGTTTTTTTTTGTTGAATTGTTTATTTAAGTTTGTGAATGGTATTATTCTCTGCAATAAAAAAAAATGTCCAGAATTTATACCGTGTGTCCTGATATTTTATCACCCTTGTCCAGAAAAGTGAAAAAACAAAGTTGGCAACCCTAGCTGCCATCCGTCCGGATTTCCCCGGATTTGGCCTAGTTTTTAAGCCGTCCGGGGGGATTTTTTTGGAGTTATTCGTGTTTCACGGCGTCTTGAAAAAAATCACGAATAACTCCGCGGAATTGACAAGAGTTTTTTAACGATGACGTACCTATGTGTATAGTGTATTCGTTCGTAACTTCTCGACATCATCAGTTTTATTTGGCTCGCGCGTGCGCGACTCAAGTGTTAAATAGTTCACGTGTCGTTAGTCATGTTTGAAAGTCGGTGAGTGTGAGTCTACCCTATCATGTTATTGCTTATGACAGCTTTACCAAAGAACTAGCTGTTATTTATTTACGTTTAGTTTATTTATAGTGAAAAAGCTATGAAAAACCCCAAAATAGTTATTTTCCAAACAAGTGCCAGCGGCGGATTTAGGATTCCTTCTAGGGGGGGGCGATCCATCAGGGCCTCAGGCTCAGATAAGAAATAATAAAAAAACGACTTAAATATACAGAGTGGCAAAAAAGTCGCGCATAATACCTGTAACTTTCTAATTACCTCGTATACGAAAAAGTGACCTTAATGAATGAAAGTTGCTCAGTAAATTAGGGACATAAAGCTTCCGTATTTTTTGCTCGGTATCCGTATCGGTATCGTACTGCGCATGTGCAGAAGCGATACGGAGGCCGAGATACCGTACGTACAACGTAACGTTACGGCCCTCTCGCGGTATCCGTATCGGTAACGTATCTTGACATTCCTGACGCATGTGTCAAATTTCAAATGAATATAACCTCCCTTTTCTTCCGGGTTGATTTAATTTGTTTAGTTTATACTTTCTTGAGTTTCTTGTGTGTTTAGTGCTTCTCTATCGCAAAAAAAATAACAATTTTAAGGTTAGATATAAAAACGCCGAAGTTTTGAGACAAAAATGTCTAGGTTATGAAATGCGTTTACGTTTACCGGAACAGGGAGCGCTTTAACAGCCTTTTCGCTTGTCAACGTATCTAGTTGCGTTACGGATACCGATACCGATGAATTATTTCAAGTAGCTTTATGTCCCTAATATTTCCCACAATTCTACTTAAACGTATTGCCTGTGTCACTTCTGGTTTGTTTGCTATCTAGACCAACTTTCTTTTTTTCAAATAAAACACCCTGTATGTGATTGCATATTTGGATTCTACGTAAAATTCTGAGCAGATTTCATGTGATATACCCTATACCTAAGTTCAACTGTTTTGGAAATATTGACAGTTGAACATTGACTTTTTGCAACTTTGACAGGCTGTAAAACCTGAACGGTTAATTTCAGAGGAAAACCGATTTCACATTCCTATCTTAGATTTTCATAAACTATCATTTGACATCAACATTTAATTTAATCGGAGATTAAATTTAATTGGAATTTTCAATTATAGATTAAATTCAAAGTTGGTGCGGATTTACGTCATCCGCAGTCGATTCGCTCCCAGCTCGCTGCTGCCAAACGTATTTAAAAGTATTAAAAATTTGGAAAAATAGCAAAAACCATATGGAATTTCATGTTGAATAATGCTTGATGCTTGATGAATATGTTTGTGTTTTCGTTAAAAATTTCGTTGTTGCGTCGCTCAATAGGAAGGGGCGCGCGCCCCCCGCGCCCCCCTCTAAATCCGCCACTGACAAGTGCGCAGTGATACTTTTCCGCACGCAAACACAGTTAAGGTTGTCGCTCACTGGAGCGTAGCGCACGGCAGCGCGGCGGAGAGGAATTTTTAAATACATTGTGTTAAACGTGAGTGCGCTCACTTGTCGGAAGAGCACCGATCGGCATAGTCCCATTTAACACAATGTATTATGAAAAATCCTCTCCGCCGCGCTGCCGTGCACTGCGCTCTAGTGAGCGTTACCCTTTATACGAACGACGCGAAGCGGAGTTCAGATAAGTGTTTGCGTGCGGAAAAGACACTTTGCGCACGTGTCAGGAACAACATTTTTCCTACGAGCTTCATATCAGGTAGGTAACAACAAAAATTAAAAAAAAAAACGATAATTTGTTCAATTATTTTCAATAGAAGATTTCATTATGGACGACTTTGGCAGAAAGTCGACAAAGTCACATAACCTATAAATTGCCCAAAATTGAAAAAAAATTATAACATTGACAATGCTAATTATAGGTTATGGGACTTTGTTTGTCGACTTTCTGCCAAAGTCATTCACAGGCCCTGCGATCTCTTATTGCCAGTAATAAACCACATAATAACTCTTTTCCGTTTTTCTAGATGTCGCTGACAACAACAGAATTGTAAAATACCAGCACATGAAGAACACGTCCGATGTCGATAACATTGACATGAGATTGACATGTCAACATATGACAATATGACAGAATATTCATTTGATCATAACTAATAATTCATAATGTTTTTTGTTCGCCGGTCTTGAATTTCGTCTTTCTTTGTGTTGTCGAGTGTTTCTAAGTGATTTCAAAGTGGTTTTGTGTGTTTCACGAAGACCTTCAAACTTTATAGATTGGAAGATCTATTTTTATCTTTGTTGATTAGATAAATGACAGGTTCAATTAAACATCAATCAGAACTTTGAATAAATATGTTAAGGATACCCTTAACCATCGATAAAGAAACTGTCTTTTGATCTAATTAACCAATTATCAATTAATTTAAGCAAACATTAATGCCCCAAAGTCTAGAATAAACGAATTTGAACAGACCGACAGTAATGCGAACAGGGCGCCATCTATCATAAAAAGTCCTATGTAAAGTAGTTGTCTGTAGCATCGATGCAAAACCAGTAAATAGTGATTTTCCGATATGGTAGATGGCGCTGGCTTGGCTCAATTTTGTTGACAACAAAATTTACACTGAGATTCCATTCTCGACAGTTTATATAGTATTTATCTCTGGTCATTCATAATGAAATCTTCTATTAATCTGAAGCGATCCTATTCATTCATCAAAAAATTACATAACAAAAAAAAAGAACAGAAAATTGAAATCCTCGTCCTCAGCTGTTCATCTTAAAACGTTTAAATTTGATGCGAAAGAAGTTTGTAGATTGTTGCATGTAAATGGAGAACACAAATCTAAAAATGTGTCAAATTTATTTATATTCAGTGTTTGTATAGAAGTTGGCTGATATAGAAACAGAGGAAAAATTTGTCATCATGTGTCAAAGTGGACAGGTGCACTTATTGTTGCGTAACAATTATTTTTACTTTTCGGCACTCAGTGCGGATACAGGCCTTATCCGCACTGAGTGCGGAAAAGTGTAACTTTGAGAACGGAAATGCGTGCGGAAAAGTTCTACTTTGCGCATGCTCGTAGGATTTTTTTTTTTTTTTAAATAATGAGTAGTTGTCGTCTCTTGAAGGCTCAAAATAAACGTTTTTGGGCGTGGCACCAAAAAATTTCCGGGTTTGAGGGCTTAGAATCCGGTGTTTTTGTAGGAATGGGGTAGTATAGAAGTAATTTTTAACTACTGATTAGTGATATACTCGACGTGTCGTGCTATTTAGTGTAATCAGTTGCTTTTTAAAAACCGCAATACACTGGAATTTTGCTTCTTAAATTTCCTTTTAGCCCCGCCCTACGTGAAAATAAAAGTTTGTGACGTAGTTAGTTTTTCCAATCTGGGCAACACATCACGGTTTTGAGAACGCACAATTTGCACTGACATTGACCTCCAAGAACGAAACGTCATACCACACGTCGTTGAACTGTTGGAGTCAGCTAGGCATTTTGAACTGCGTTGCCAGATGGTCAGCGGCTCGAATACTATTGGTCGTTGCTGTGGCGCTAAATTCAAATTACAGTTTGTTGTTCTCTGACTAATTCTATAGACACAATGCTGATAAATAATTTAGTATCCCACTATACCATCACCATTTAGCCTATAAAATAATGTCGATCCAGCTATCTTACTGATTTTCATAGGTACATAGTATACTACCCCATTGTCCTAGGTAACAAATTTCATAATTGGCAGCGCTATTTGTAAGTAAAGTGAAAAGGAACAAGTAACTTAATTCTAAAATCACACCAAATAAATAACACATAGTCTAGGAAACAGTGGCGATTTTCGGTAGGTACTTATTTTCCCAGTCAGACAACATGGATAGAATTGTAGGGTTAGTAATTCTAAGCAAAATACATATATTTTTAGGGAGGGTTTTCCGATGGGTTGAGGCGCAAAATGCGTTAAAGCTTACGAATGCACGGCCCTTTTTTTTCTCAGTGATAGAAATATAATAGGTGTACTAATGAGAAGTATACTGAAGTTACGTAAAAAAATAGTCCGGCTAATCTGTGAGTATGGATATGTCTGGCAAGTGGAAAATTGAAGATCCGAAAAAAAAAAATAAGACATTTTATCGCACTCGCCCTTTAGAAAACTCGCCTCTGGCTCGTTTTCTAATATAGGGCTCGTGCGATAAAATGACGTCTTATGAAACTTGTATTTTAATGTACTATTATGTTCTATTGTAGTAAATGTGAAATATTTATGTCTGGAAAAATAAGCGTACTTGTATTTTTTATTGATCTTGTGAACCCATCCGAAAATTTTAGCCAGACCAAGGGCGTAGATATGGGGGGGGGGTAAGAGGGGGTAATTACCCCCCCCAGGTCTGTATTTTTTTAGGTAAATTTAAAAAAAAAAACTAATATTTTATTAGATGAAAAATATTGGGGCTTCCGCTTCCAGGTTAAGTAAAATATTATTATCAAATAAAAATTCTTTGTTCTTGTTCTCAGTTCTTTGCAAGTTGCAAAGCTATATCTGCTAGAATGAGTATAAATTTATTTTCAGAAAACTGTATTATCTATTAGTGTATTCTGTTAGTAAAAGCCGGGCTAACCTAGTTTTACACTAACACTGAATCAGTTAAATTTTAGTACATTCCCAGAAGAACATGAATTTGGCCATTCACACCATTTTATTGTTTTTTTCTTCGATCTGCGTTCGGCTTACGTACTTGTTCAGGGCTCACTCTGCCTATGACGTCACGATATCCATACTCATACCGTTCCGCTCCGTAGAGTGCAAAGTCGAACGGACTCAGCCATTTTAAGGTTGGTAGATTTTTAGTGATGCGTCATCTGTCAATTGTCAAAAAAACTGATTTAAAACTAGCATTATAAATAAAGGACCCCGTACACTTCTTATTGGATTTCTGACCGCGGTCATATTCAACCAAATTTTAGTATGTAGATCTCACCTTTCTGATCAATAACTACCATGGGCACAACTTAGGGCGGGTAATGCGGGTATTATAACACTACTTTGATAGATAACTAAAAGTTAACTTCTGGAATTTCATAGTTATACCAGAAGTTAACTTTTAGTTCTGTGTCATAATACTTTTATAATACCTAGCCTTTGAAAAACAGGTAGTTTAATGTCTAAGAAATGTATGTTTGTTTCGCCAGGGTTTGTACTTGCCACCAGCATTTGCCTTCCTTGTTTAACAAATAAAAATTGACTGAAACAAATCAATGTCGTCGAAAACGTTCGTCGGTTCTTAAACCAAGAGTCATTCACTTTAATTTGTCAAAAAAATTGAATGTGTCATATGAATTAATCTACGACAACCCTTTTTTTCCAAGTTTCAAGGTCAAGTATGAACCCTGGTGAAACGAACTCTTACATTTTATATGCATTTACATCTACCTGTCACCTGAGCGTGAGGATACCTGTCCATCCTGACATATTATTAGGTGACAGGTAGATGTAAATGCATATACAGAGTGTCACGAAAGGTTTGTTACAAACTTCTAGGGATGGTAGATCTCGTGAAAATTAAGTTTTTTTTTTCAATAAACATATCTCCGGTAATGCTTCGTGTTCCAGATACAGGGTGTTAGACTTTGTAAATAAAAGTCAATTTTTTTTATTAATTCTCAGAAATGAGTTGGACGAATTTAATGACATTTTCACAGTTTGTTGACACCTTTATGGGGTATCTTTTGGACTGCTTAGTGTTGACCTAATAATTCGAGGGATGTGCCCACAGGTCATGTCGGATGGTTTTTCGCACGAAAAACATCGCCCAGTATATTTATTTTTAATTGGGATATGTCTTTTAAATAGAACTCTTAAAAATACAACTTTTTTGTCTCTATATTTTTTTTCGTATGCTGCTTCGTTTTCAAGTTAAAATTCGAAAACCATTTTAGGCGAACCACGAACATCACTGACCTCCATAAAAAAATAAATAAATTGGTTCTGAATGACCCGAAATTTTACTAGTTTATTTGTTGCTTAGGAATAAACAGAAAAACAAATAAAAAACTTTTTTTCTAAAACGCACGCACTTCTAAGAATTACTATAAAAATTGTTTTTTTTTTACAAAGTATAACACCCTGTATCTGGAAAGCGAAGCATTTCCGGAAAAATGTTTATTAAAAAAAAAACTTAATTTTCACGAGATCTACCATCCCTAGAAGTTTGTAACAAACCTTTCGTGACACCCTGTATTATCTATTCACAATCTGTAGTCCAAAGGTACAGGTAAAATTTATCACCTTTCAATGCTATTTGAGGGAAAGATAATAAATTTATTTGTACCTTATTTGGACTACAGATTGTGAATAGAATATAAAATGTGTACATTTCTTGGACATTAAACCACCTGTATCTCAAACACTAGTCATAAGATTATGTTGTGCCCATGGTAGTTATTGATCAGAAACGTAAGATCTATAACATACTAAAATTTGGCTAAATTTGACCGCGGTCAGAAATCCCATAAGAAATCTGCGGGGTCCTTCCAAAAAGTATGTACCTACTTAAATGTTAGTACTAAGGTCAAGTTCTGGAAAAGTAAATAAGCTTGGAATTTTTCTCTCTAGACCCTCCCCCCCCCCGGCCTTACCAAACCCCCCAGAAATGTAAAGTATCTACGCCTTTGAGCCAGACTCAAAAATTCTTGCTTTGTATCACCAGGAGAACAAACTATTTATTAGACACCAACTGGGAAAATAAGTGCTAAAAAATTACACTGCCTGCCTCTTGGACTAACAGCATTTATCGGAATGTTCCATAAGTAACAGCCCAGGGTCAAAAATTAAACTATAATAAAATTGATTAAATAAAAATTAACAACGAAAACAAAATTAAACTAATAAAATCACACATATGAATCACAATTTAAAAAAAATACAGGTAAAAAAATACCAAATCACAATAATACTGGAATGTTAGATAACAATCCAAAACTATAAACTAACAAACAACGAAATTAAATTATTACAATCAAAAGTAAAGGAACAACATTCGCGCGGCTTTGAGCAGAAAAATACGGGCCAGTTTTTTCAGTATGCATCTTCACTAAAAAACTGAAGAACACAGTATACTTCCAACTGCAGACTCGATTTCAGTTTCGTTCGAGCAATTACCCTGTTGTACCGACTCATTAAACACATAATCCGTTTTAGCTGGTACTTGATTGTTGGGATCGCTTATAGATTCAATGGCTGGATTCAAATGTTCTGGTTCAAACCTAAAAATGAGATAATATTAGAAAAAAAAAGCAAACTCAACTATTGTCTGGCTAGCCAAACGGCGAACTGCAATAGGATTTGCTGCTTTGCCAAACTTAACGGAAACAATAATAAACAAGTTGGTGACATATTTTTTTTGCAATATGGGCATGGTGTAGTATTTTGTAATAGAAAAAAATCCGGCAACATTGCGAAATGATGGATGTAAAGAGGCGTGATTATTCAGAGGCATGATTCTATTGGTGAGAGCCTGAACGACAGCACCAGTGACGTAATTATTTGCGAAACTAAAAAATTTTTTTTAAATAATTTTGTTGGCTTATTTCCTTGGTGTTTTCGGTGCCACTGAACCCAAAGACATGGTTGTCATCAGGCGGTGTAAGTGAATATTCTACTTTTTAAGTTATAGTTATTATTATTATTAACTAGCTGACCCGGCGAACTTCGTACCGCCTCTGAATTATTAAATACCTATTAAATGTTGTGTTAACGGTATCTATTAGGTGAATTAAATTCAGCTTTTTTTTTTGGTGGTGAATTCGGCTTTGGTTGAAGAAAATTAATGTTTACTCTCTAGATCAGAAGTCACCTAAAATTAAAATTTTATATCACTTCTTTTAAGGCAGCTTGTGGGCATTATTCTTGTAAAGTGTACCACCAAATAAATAAACTCAGGCACAGGAATGTTCAAAGAATGTAGAGAAAACAAAAAAAATCTCCAGCGCAGCCCTGTTTCACTCTATCTGCACTGCACTACTCCATCTGTTCTACTCTATCTGCACTATTTTATCAATTTTATCTGATCTACTCTTTCTGCACCACTCTATCTGATCAGAATAGTGGAATAGTTCTGTTCGAAATAGCTCCAGTTCCTGAGCAGCATTGTTCTACTGTATCTCCAATGAAATTACTGCGTAACGGCAAGCTTCGTTCTTGGTATCAGAGATGGCGCCGTATACAAAATGGTTTGCAATGAGAATGTGGCGGTAAACTTGCTATCGGTTATAAGAGATGGCGCCGTATGCCGGCTTAGTGAATTTTTTTCATAAATGAGTAAAATAAGTAGTTTTGTTTTTCCTTTTTTTATTTATTTTTTCGATTCATTATGTTATTAGGGACAAAGACAAATCCACTAAAGCAAAAATCATAAAAATCAGTCCAGCCGTTCTCGAGTTATGAGTGCTAGAACCAACACAACTGTGTTTTATACATGTAGATTAAAAATGTGAAAAAAACGAAAACGAATTCACTTCACAGTTGCCGATATTGTCCACTGCGTGCGCCACAGTAGGGACAACATACCCCTTCCATGCTTTCTTGCATAGCGAATATCATAAGTTGCATTTAAAATTCGGAAGTTCCTGTTACTTGACCAACGTTAAAGCGAAAGTAGTGAAATTGGATGAAAAATTCATGTAGAAGCAGTACAAAAAGTTACCCAGAAGCTCAAAATTTCAATTACATTGGCTGACACGTTCCGAAGTTATTGCCTGGGTAAAACATCGTGGAACACACTGTATATATTACGAGATAGTGATAGACTGCATTTTTTATGTATCAAAGGAAACTGTTATCAGGATATAAAGAGAAGAAACAGTCAGCCAATCAGTTTTTTATGCCTTATTGTCACTGATCATTATGAGAGAGCATTCAACACACGTAATTCCGTTAATAAGAGAGGTTTTCTCAGAGGTTCAGTGTACTTCTCTGTCTCTAGCTTATGGTCCTCATGGTTGGTGTTTGTATTTTGGTGGAAGACATATTCAAGTTACACTTGCGGATGTGATGGAAAAGTTTGTCGGTTCTTTTCAAAACTTTTTATAAATGAATTTGTAGTGACTCGGAAATAACCAAGAAAACAGTTAAAGGTTCTGATTATTCTAAACAACTAAAGACCTAGGATCCAACTACCGAAAATTATTCAAGAATAACAAGGACTTACCAAACAACCATCCCAGGAGAGATCATTACTTAGACAGCACAACCAGAAACTTCAATTAAAAATTATCTGAACATCGATATCCAGAAATTATTGAAAGCCGATACCCTATATTGACTAATACATTGGAATGTGAATAAAGCCAAAGTTCATGGACCTCTTTTTTAAGTGCTTTCAACAATTAATATTCCAAAGGAGCCGAAATATTTCTAAAAGAATCAATAAATCATGCACGAGCCTATATGATGATACCCACGTAACAAACTACTTAGTGACGCCCTTGATAATTAATTAAAAGGGGACCAAATACACTAAATAATCGGATGAATCAACCACGAAAAATCGAGGTCAGAAAAAATTAAGAAATTCAAGACAATGGAGGAACCAATGATATAAAAAGGCAACTTTGCAGGAGAAAATCAGTGTTCGAGAAAAGAGTGTTCGAGAAAGAGCGAGTAAACCGGCAGAACTACGGCGTGAAGGACCAGTGTCGGTTGAGTAATCAAGAAACAAGTAGTAATCGAGAATCGAGAGACCTGTGTCCAGAAAGTCAGAACTACGGCGTGAAAGAGTTGGCGAATTAATCGAGAGAAGAAGCACGACGTGAAATAACAGCGCGAAAATATTCGAGTTTTTTATTAAGAGTTCATAATTAAAGTAAATTTCTTCGACCAATAAGATTTCCATGTAATTAGGTGTGGCCAGCAGTAAATATATTATTTTGTTAAATGTAAGTAGAGTTTTTTATGTTCAGCCAGAAATTGTGAAGGCAAGAGTGTGAATCGAGTCAAACTGTAAATAAAAATTTTTACTTGGAATCATATAAGTTTTCCTTAACATTTAATTGATGCTTATTAGAAATCTAACAATTTTATTGTAAGATTATTTATTACCGACGCCTGTTATTTAACAACAAGCATTATTTATTTTAATAAAATAAGCTTTATTTTAATTGACCACAATATTTCTGTGTTTTACTCTCCACCTGCAGATAGGGCCCATTTTAAACTGTGTCTCCACTCAGAAACTAAAGTCACCGCTCGCCAATTTAACATCTTGCCAAGTTTCTGAATTTGGGGTCTCACAAATTATTGTGAGAAAGTATTTACTCATTTTCAACAAGAAGTTATTCCACTTGAATCAAATCTGACAGTCACACTGTGTAAAAGCCTAAATTTGTATCTAAGACTAACATCTCAAATGACAAAGTGGAGGTAAAATTGTCATGATCATGTATTAACAATTATTATTAGTAACTTGATTCAAGCAAACATTACCTAATTTAAATTATATTTGACTTAATTCTTACTTGCAAACGTTTCCATCAAAAGTCTCATCTTTTCCGTCCATTTGTGACTGACTTTGACTATCATCATTCTCACCATCCGAACTAGAATCACTTGAACTAGTATCTTCGCTCAAATTGCTCTGACTAGTATTTTGAACATCTTCAAACTTGTGTGCTGTTGAGCCTATAATATGAATTACACTTTCAGCTCTCATATTATTTGCAACATTTTCTTTAGGAGCCTCTGAATTCTGCTCGATTTGATTGAACTCATTAAAGGGATTGTGATTTTTCAAGGCTTGCAAAAAGTTTTTGAAACTCAAATGTTGAATTTTATCATCAGGTTTGTTATCATTTGATTCTGGTGATTTTCCTTGAGTATTTTCTAGTTCAGAATCCGAACTAGATTCTTCAACTTGCTCAATCATAGCATCATACATTGCTTCATTTTCAATATTTACTTCCTTTTTAACCTGAACAAAAATAATGTTTTTTTAAATTAATTCAAAAAAAAAAACTCAAAATCTTACCCCTGCATATTTTCCATTTTGCTTCCTTTGAGTTTTTTTACTAAGTTTTGTACGATTATTTGATAAAAGAGCGGGAAATTTTTCCAACAAAGCCCAATCAAACTTTTCATGTATAACCATGTGCAATCGCAACTTTGAGCTAGCATTATGGTATCGGCCACAAATCCTGCAAATAAAATTGGATCCAATCCCTTGTCCATGAAGTAACGTCGGATGGGTTTCTCTTAAATGAATTTGAAGTTGTTCGTAAGTTTCGTTGGTTTTCAGGCAAATGCCGCATACAGTTGCAGCTATGCGTTTATGGCACCTAAAAAAAGAATTGACTTACAGGTAATTCACATGAACTATTTCAGTTTTACCTGATGTAATGTTGCCACAGATGCTTCTTCGCAGGCCAACACTTATGGCATATGTCACAAAATGATGGATCATTACTATTCTCATATACTGTCCTTTTCGAGTGGTGCTCGGATTTTCTTGCACATTCTTTTACTATTTTTGGTGATACTAGATTTTCTTCCTGGGTCAAGTCATCTAAGGAACACAATTTATTTTTATATTTAAAATAATCAACAAGGAAGGTATATATATTAGTACTAGTAATCCTTGCATTTAAAGACTTTACACAAGGTAAAAATGGAAAAAAATTGGGAAAAATAAATAAATCATAAAATATATTAAGTATTTTGTATAGATAAGGAAATTTTAGCACCTACAACAGAAGGATTGATACAAGTGACTATCTCAAGAAAGGCTCTAAAAATAATTTCGTACCTGATTGTTGGATTACAAATAACTTCGAATGTTTAAAAAAAATGCAATAAGATTGAACAGAAGCAAAACCAAAATAACAAGTTGATATTCAAATATAGAACACACCATTAGAAAAAGTAACAAAGTAATTATTAAAGAGTAAAAAATATGATGAGACGAGGCCAAATAAGAAATGTAAAAATAAGAAAGACTAACAAAACACGTCTATAAAGTTAGCAGTGCAAAGTCAGCAGTGCAAAATTTTTATGATTGGAAAAATTAGTACTAAAATGTTGAATCAGTAAAATAGAATGAACTTGACTATTTACAACAATTTGAAGTGAATTTATTATAAGAAAATTGAATCTTGATTTTAAGTGAACTTTCTAAGGAACTTTACTGAAGGCTTATTTGTTTTTGAATGAAATGACCATAGACGTATAATAAAAGAGAGACTGAATTGTTTACATTTTATCCCGATCAAACATTGTTTTCGTCAGAAATCAATGTTGGCGAATTTTTGCGGATTGCCCTAGATCTACCGCCTGTGTTTGAGAACGTAGGGAATGTTGATTATATTGCATGCTTTTATTTGTATCATCTCAACTGAAAATCTTACTACACATATGGATGTGAGTTTTTCCAAATAAAATCTGTAATTTATACTTCTAAAATTATTTAGTTTCTGAATAAGGTAAACTTATAATGTATTAGGAAAATAGCTGTGGCAACGCTGTTTACTCCAGTGACACGGGATTTGACACATTCATTCATTATATGTCAAAAATTGACTATCCAGTGTTGCTGTGCTGTGTTTGGGATTATTTGCGATTTTCAATCAATTTTCAGTGTTTTTTTCCGTCTTTTATATTTTATTAGTAACTACAATGGTTCGCCAGTGCGTGATCTGTAAAAAAATTGCCTATTCTAACCCTGGATTGGTGTGGTTAATTGTATATTCAGAAGTCTTAATTTTTCATGGTCTAGGAAAACCGCACGCCTCTGATAAAGGCAGCCAGGGAAATGGAGGGGCAGGTTACAGCGATGCCATTTTTTAAGCCCATCTTTTTCTAGCTTATGCATAACTCTGGCGGTATGTATAATTGTAAACAAATAATGATTTTTGAATGAGATGTTCTGTCACCTCTTTTATTATATGTCTATGGAAATGACATTTTTATATTGTTTAATGGTTATTTTTGTATCTATACTTTATTTTTTCCCAAGATAGATTTTGACATTGAAAACTTTGAAACATAAACAATAACGCTTGACCCTGATTGGTCGCAAAATGAGGTGTTTCTGCAGGTTGACATCAGTTTTACAATAGCGGCCAATAAGTGGCATTAGCGGCATTGTTTATGTTTCAAAGCTGACAATGTCAAAATCTATCTTGGAAAAAAATAAAGTGTAGTGCCCGAAATGCTACTTTGGTGATCGAGATCTGAATTTTAACGAGGCGAAGCCGAGTTAAAGAAATAGTCGAGATCACCAAAGTATTTCGCCAAAGTGGATCGCTATATTAGTGTCAGGTGTGGGGTACATTATTTGAGAGCAACTATGAGGTTAGTTTAATTGTATTGTCAGAGTATCGGTAGGGTTAAAAAAATAATAATTTCTGAACTAAGAGAAACTGTGATTTTATTAGTAAAATTTGAAGTGAAGAACAATCGAGCGACGTAAAAAATGTCCAACCCTAGTACCACCATCCAACATCACCATGCATAACCTTTTTGTAAAATTAGATTCCATACCTACCTATGATGTAACTAATACTAGTGCCGAAGAATTTCCGAATGTTCTAGAAGAAACAAGTATTTTAGCTGACTAGACAGACACACAGAAGATATCAGTAGCCCGATTAAAACTAAGATATCGAGCTAAGCAGTACATAGAAGCAGAGCCAACCCTAAAAACCACCACAAGCTGGACTCCGCTGAAGGACAGTCTAAAAACTCAGTTTGGCAAGCATTATGTTAAAGGAACGGCTATGAAACATTTTATTGAATGCAAGCAACGAACAGGTCAAGCTTATAGACAGTACCTTACTAGATTGAAGGTGTTGGGACATAGGACAGCTACATTCACAAGAAATCCAACAACAGATAAATTACTGGAAGAAAAATTGCTCGGAGACATTGCCACCCAATTTAATTGCCTATCAAGCAGCTCTCAGGAAATCCAGGAAATTTAAATGAAGCTTTAGAGATTGCTGAAAGGGAAGAATCCATTGAGAATTTTCTCCGGCCCAGCAATCGAGAATGCCGCACGGTGAGGTGATGAACCAGAAAAATGCTACTGGCTCGGGGCCAAACCGAGGTTAGAACCGTTGGAATCGACAAGTTCCGCAATCCAGAAGAATGGTGTGCTACAATTGCAACCAGGAAAGTCACATGAAACCAAATTGTCCTAAATCCAGGAACGTGAACAGGCAAAATAACAGGAGGGCGCTTGTCTGCTTCAGATGCAACAAGGAAGGGCACTTCGCAAAAAATTGCCGCACGGAACTCAGCGCTTTTACCCAGCAAAAGGGAAATAGGCAGACTTATTTGAACTCGAACGCAGCCCCCTATAAACCCCGAGACGTGGCTGCCAACGAGGCAAGTTGGGATTAAATGGAGAAAGATGGGTAGGGATATATACATACATGCGCCAAGGTGAGAACCCCAGAAAGTTGTAATGTAGTAAGGATTAGGGTTAATGATAAGTCGTACGAGATTGCCAAGGGGTTCAAAAAGGAAAAATGTGATGTAAATTTGGTGGATAAACAGGACAATAAAATGCCTGTAAGAGGTATGGCAAAAATACCTGTGATGTACGGCGGAGACATCATTGTGAGACACAATTTTATTGTGGTAAATACAGATTCATTAAGGGCAGATTTACTATTGGAAATAGATTTTTTGCGCCAATATGGTATTAAAGTAGATTGGCAGAACAATTATTGTATGTACGCTTTTGAGAAGGAAATCCAAATGTGTGATGAAAATATTGATGCGATACAGAAAGGAGAAAAAGAGTTGATGAACAAAGTTAGAAACTTGGAAATGAAGCTTGACGAGCTGAAAAATTATGTGAAAAATTTGGAGAGGATTGGAAATGGCGTTGAAGTAAAAAATTATCTAGGAGAAGTTGAAACAGAAATTGAAAAAGATAACTCAATGATGAGTGGGACAGATTTTATGATGAAGAATCTTACGTTAGTACCAGTAACGGAGGATCGTAGTTTAGTAGCGGCTGGTAACCGCTCGATAACACAACCAACCAACAATTTGGAAAATCAAAAGAGAGAAGTCTGACATCATCAATTGGGAAACCGGCCGGTTCTAGTGAAATCCATAGAGCCATTCCACTTCGACAGGATAAAGTTATTAGAGGTTCAGTGAAGGACGAGATTTTGTTACGTGAAGGTTTTCCATTAGAGAAGAACTCTAATGAAGGTCCAGTGAAGGACAAGATTTTGTTGAATAGAGGTTTTCCGGCATGTCTAGGAGAGAAGGTAAATATATCGCCGATGATTGATGAAGTGTGCCATCAGAGAAATTGAGGAAAGTGACAGCAAAGTCGAAGAACGAATTATCAATCAAGAAGATGAGCAAAATTTAGAAGAAGTCAAAAAAGAAGTAGAGGAACACGATCCAGAAGTACGAAGAAGTACGAGGACACGGGACATAAAATGGCCCGAAAGATTTAAGGATTATGTAATGAAGAAACTGTAAAATGTAGAAAAATCAGTGTGTCTAGTCTATGTATATCTAACTAGGAATTAAGAAAAATCTAGAATGCATAAGGAAGGATGTTAGCTATAAAATTTGAGACTAAGAAAAATAGAGTAGAATGTAAGGATACATAAATTTAAAGGCCGTAATTAAGAAACTAAATATATACAGGGTGTCCAAAATACCATGGGTCACCATTGGTATACCAGAAACGGTAAGAGATACGAGGGCAGTTAAATTAGAAAAAAGTTGCCATTTTCGAAGAGTATTTAAAATATATTTTCGTTGTTGCCAAGTTTTTATTAGTTTCCGAGATACAAGGTGATTTGTAAAAAACACGTAGAACTGTTTTTTCTACTAATCATCCTGTATCTCGGAAACTATTAGAAATTTGGCAACAACATATATTTTAAATATCCTTTGAAAATGGCAACTTTTTTCTAATTTAACCGCCCTCGTATCTCTTACCGTTTCTGATATACCAATGGTGGTCCATGGTATTTTGGACACCCTGTATATATAAAAAAAATCTTTAATAGTTATAATTGTGAATGAACTTGCGAAATCACACGGGAAAAGTTTATTTTCGTAGGTATTACTTTTGTTTTTTTTTTTTGTAAAATTGAAAATATAACAGATATTTTAAGAAATAAGAAGTTAGGGCAGGAAAAGCTGACGCATAATTTGAACGAATAATCCAAAAGGATAGAGAGGTTATCAAAAGGGGATTATTGGATAAGATTAGTATTTTAGCGTTAAATTAGGCTAAGAGGATATAAATTAGAGAATATAAAACTGATAGGAAGGAGAGACTACTAAGCACTGACTAAAGTATCAGTTCGCCGACATAATTATAGAGGAAAGTTAAAATACTTTATTGGGATAACTCTGCGACCAACCAATAGACGAGAGGACGTAAAGAACAAAAATTATGAGTACAAGATAGAAAAAGGGGTAATAAATTTGATTGTACAAACACAAATAGAAGGAATAAGGAAGAGCCTAATGGATTATTACTAACTTAGTGTCAAGGGTTAGAAGTGATGAAAAGAAATTTACTGACTACAGATAGTACCATGAAAATAAAAAGAGCCTGTTACCCCTGAAGGAGCGACAGTCCGAGAAAAATCTTCGTAAGAAGTGCGTGAAAAACAAGTGACAGTGAACATACTTCAACGAAATGGAGCATGGAATGCCGATTTTCTTCAAATACCTAGCTCTGATACCAGAGCTAGAGGAACGAGCCTGTCTGCTGAATATGGCAAGAGAGTTGGTGCGGCAAGTTCAATTTAATCTGGGGAACCCAGATTATCTGTCTCCCCATAATTATGGAACCCGGGCGATATTCCAGTTGTAGGCCGAGATGATTGAATTGGAGGAGCGAAATCTCCCAAGGAATCCGCGCCAGCAGAATTTGCTGGTGTGATCTGTGCCGCGGATAATCTCGCCACCGACCGGTTCCCCCGCAAGAAGTTCCCCACTTTTTCCAACCCCGGGGAATTGAATCCCCTGACAACTACGCTCGAAATCATGAGTACTGCTACCCGAGGTTCAGTGGCTATACAAGTGAGAGCCCGCCTCTGCCGATATATGCAGAACTCCGCCCAGTCGTTCATGCCGAACCGAGACCCTCAACCAGCCAGGTAATGGAAAAGACGAGGGCAGGGGCGTTTTCACCGGTACCCCCTAACGCGGTACCCCAGAGTACCCCGCTGATATGGTCCAGCAGCCCACTAGCCACGCCAGAAGTCCACATGGAACCTGGAAGGTTCACCTTTTGTGCCGCCTCCTGAACTGGCTCCTCTTAATAGACGTCCTACCAAGCCCCGGACGATCCACAACGGTTGAGAATCCGACGTACCAACCAGGATTCGGATTAAAAAGATGCTCTCGCCAAGGTTGGCGCTATCCTACCCAGCCACAGCCTACTAATAAAGAAGCACGCTTCACAAGTAAAGGTACGGTTTGTTAGGATAGTACGCGACGCACAACTGAGAACGTAAACGTCGTCATTGGTTCAGGTATGACGTAAACCAAACGTACACCCGTTTTCCGACGTCAGGCGGATAAGTCATTGAGAAATTAACGAAAAAAAAAAATTCCGCTGGGGTATTATGAGAGTAATAAATGGGCTGTCGATTGTCGAAAACTGTCACTAAATATTTGGCCCCGTTTAGAAATTACAGTGAATTCAAGAAAGGGGTAGTTTTCGATGCAATTTACAACTTTCTAGCACAATAGGCAAGTCCGTGTTTGCTTATTTTCAAGCCAAAAATTCAAACAAGCGATCCACCATCCACCCAAGTTGTCTATTAATTAGTTAGATGGTAAATGGCCAGCGGTTCTATTTGATGTTATTTATTTCCTCGGGTTTCTACGAAATTAAGTGGTGGAGGGGATCTATTTGCAAATGAGAGAAACAACTGTATAATAGTTTTCATACATATTTTATTTACTAAATCAGCACTATTAATTAGGAGAATTCAGCCTAAGAATTCAGCACAACCTAGGCACACGATCATTCATTGAAACAATCCAATTATACACCCTCTTAATCAAAACTAAGTTGATTATACGCAATTAAATTTTATAACAATACAAGCGATAAGCGACCGGATGTCAGAATTCGATGTCCCCAATTAATAGATTCAATAGGTCAATAAAAAAATATAAAATTAGGACGCGTTTAACCGGAAATCACTATACTCATGTGATTTAATTGCGTCATAACTGATAAACTGCCGGATATTGCATCATATCGTAAATAAAAACTTACCTACAAAAAAAACAATTCTTGGAAAACAACAATGTCGTTTATCACTCGATAAACGAGGTCAAATAAGAGGATTGGTACGAGAAATGCTAAATGACCGCCCACGTAACAGATTTTTGGTGGGAATTGAGTACTATTTGAGCAGGTTACAATCAGAAAAAAGGAGATAACATCCAGCAGTTGATTTGATAGAAGATTTTAAGAATCAAGAAAATTGGCAGTGAGTGAGTGTCCACCAAAAAGTTTTATCGTTGTTTTGCCTCGGGCAAAAAGCTAAAAAGTTTGCGATTGACTATTGTCCAGTAAGAGGCATAAAGTAGTATCAGGTTTTCCTTTGTTTGTGCGTGCTAAGTAACTGAAAGTAATTTTGACCGTTTGTGTTTTAAGGACAGATTATAAGTACATGTAGAAGTTTGAGACTTTAGTATTTAGCTATTAGTGAATTGATTTTAAGAGAACTGTCTAAGGAACTTTACTGAAAATTTATTTGATTTTCCGAGTGAAATGAAATTCGAATTTATTTTGATAAAAAAGGTTTAATTATCAAAATAGAATGTACTTGACTATTGCTAACAATTTGAAGTGAAATTACTAGAAGAATTTTGAACTTGATTTATTTAATTTTTGAGTGAATTGACTTTTGAATTTAATTTGATAAAAATGTTTAATCAGTAAAATAGAATGAACTTGACTATTGACAACAATTTGAAGTGAATTTATTATAAGAAAATTGGAACTTGATTTTAAGTGAACTTTCTAAGGAACTTTACTGAAGGCTTAATTGTTTTTGAATGAAATGACATTTTTATATTCAGTGGCGTAGCTAGGCGTCGGCGACGTCGGCGACCGCCGACGGCCTCGCGCTCTAAGGAGCCTCGCAAAAAATAAGTCACCGACCCTAAAAATTGACACTTTTCGATTTTCCAAAATAAAACGTAGAGAACAGCTAAACCTAATCCTATACGAAACTTCTAAATATCATAGATTTCGCTAAAACTTATCAATTCTGCTGCAAATTAACCTAGAACTCTCAAGTCATATGGTTTCTATTTTTTTCGGTAGATTGTCGGAAAAAAAATAATATTTTTGATTAAATAAGTATTGTTATCAAATAGAATGCTTACTACTACTACTAATACCGTTGATATGCTCGGAGGCGATTTTACATAGTTTACCCATGTAGAGAGCATCGAGTCTATAAGCTGCGCCCTCCAAGGCCAGTCCAGCTTTGGTACAGTATAAAAATGTCTGTAATGCGGTATAGAATGTAATCAGCAGTGCGCATAATGGGGTATAGTAGGTAATCGCGTTATACGCTAACAAGAGTCGCACGCGGGATAACTATTTCAACCTATAACAAACCTGTATTTTGGCATTCAGACTATTTTCAAATAACTGTCACGTCGAATAGCGGCCTCAGTTATTTTTTTAAATTTGATGTCAATTTGTGCATTGCATCCCTTTTTTCTGTTCCGCAAATTAGAACTGCCCTTTTTCTGTGCATTCTTGTTAAGGTTGTTATGCTGGACTTGACAGACGGAAATTTTGCGAAAAGCTAATTTTTGTATATTCAGGGCTGGTATTTCAATATTACCTTAAAATCAAGACTTAACTAAGGTACCCTTAGGTCATGTTAAGGTGAACTTGAAATCAATTCATTTAGGTGGCAAGATCCATCTTGATTTAAGGAAACTTTGATATACGGTGAAACTTTTATTAGGGATGACTTAACGGTATTCTGTACCTTAAGGGAGCATTGGAATACCGGCCCTAAGTAACGGTCTCCTAACTATCCAGTTTGTATATGGTAGGTGGTAGACGCTTTTTACTCATTGGGCGTCGACCGGTGAGATACCACCATGCCAGAATTGAGTAGCGCTAAGTGGTATCACCACGTTCCGCTACTGCGCTGGCAGTCCGGTTCCAACAATGAGTAACAGATAGCATGATGGCGCCTCCAGGATCAAAATATTCCGGAGGTAAAATACCCGACCACTCGGATCTCCGGGCGTCGGGTGATCCTGGGGGCCCTTCAAGCAAAGATATAAAGAGAAGATCAAAAACTCAACTCAGAATTGATTTTAGCAATATAAGAGGAATAAGTACAAATATGAATTCAGTTCACCAACATCTTGAAGAACAAAGACCTGACATCCTTGTTCTCACTGAAACTAAAATCAGTTCTGCAACACCTATTGTGAACTATCTTTATCCCGGCTATGACCTACACCACCGATTTCGACATAATTTTGGGATCTGTGTGTACATTAAAAATGACCTTTCATGTCATCGAGAGGAGAAGCTAGAACCAGCGAACCTTGATATCATATGGCTAAAATTCACCTCAAAGTCATCGACCAAGTTTATCTGCTGCCTCTACCGACCGCCATGTAACACCGATTACCAAAACTTTTTCGCGACATTATCCGAAAGCTGTGATAGTATACAGTCAAACTATCCACAGGCGGAAATTGTCTTTTTAGGCGATTTCAACGTCCAAAATATACACTGGCTGAAACACCACAACAAAACAGATAACGAAGGCAGAGAAGCAGAAGCTTTTGCCATAAGTTGTGGTCTAACGCAGCTTGTCGATGAACCTACCCGTATCTCAGAAAGGGGCGAATTTGCAGCGCTTTTAGACTTGTTCCTAACCACAAATCCTGACTCGTACACAATTCAAGTAGATGCTCCACTTGGTTCGTCCGATCATAAACTTATAATAACAAAGTGCGAAATGCTCATCCCACCAAGCCTACAACCACTTCCTCGTAAAATGTGGCACTATAAATCGGCAAAATGGAATGACCTAAAACAGTTTTACCTGGATTTTCCATGGCAAGAGGTTTGCTTTAAAACAGCTGATCCCACTATTTGCTGTAATGAAATAACACAAGTAATCTTATCTGGAATGGACGCATATATCCCACATACAACTAAACGTAGAGCTAATGCAAAACCTTGGTTCAACAGCCAGTGTCAAACGGCTGTACAGAAAAAACACAGAGCATATAACCTTTGGAAACGGCAACAAACTGCTCAAAACCACACAAAATTTATAGAAGCCAGAAATAGTTGCAAAATTATTATTGACTCCGCTAAAGAAACATACAATCAAAGAATAAAAAACAGGTTGCTGAATTGTCCAAGTAGTTCTAGGTCTTTTTGGTCTCTTGCAAAAGCTGTTGGATCTAACTTCACCAAGTCATCCATACCACCACTTACAGATAAAAATAATCACTTAGCCACAACATCAGTGGAAAAAGCCAATATGCTTGCCCAAATGTTTTCCTCCAACTCCAACCTAACAGTGCCAAACGGAAAAACTCCACCGTTCATTGAAAGGGTTTCCCATAGTATGCCAGAGGTACCCTTTTGTCACAGAGAAATACGAAAATCCCTAAAAAAGCTGGATACAAACAAAGCAATGGGTCCGGATGGCATTCCCGCAATAGTACTCAAAAATTGCGCCAACGAACTCACCCCAACTTTCGCAAAATTATTCAATTTGTCTTACAGGCAAGTAGTATATCCATCATCATGGAAGTCTGCCGCAGTACAACCCATTCCAAAGAAAGGAAAAAAGACAGATCCGTTGAACTATAGACCAATTGCTCTACTTCCGGTGATATCAAAAGTAATGGAAAGAGTTGTGAACAATCACCTAACCAAGTACTTGGAAAAGTACAAAATTATCAACGATAAGCAATACGGATTTCGAAAATATAGATTAACTGGCGATTTACTTACATACGTCACTCACTTATGGCAAAAAGCGATTGAGTTGCGGGGTGAAACAAGAACAATTGCCTTAGATATCTAAAGCATTCGACAAAGTTTGGCATGAAAATCTGCTCAACAAGCTCAAAGCAATGGGATTATCGCCGAAACTTTGCACTTGGTTTGAAAGTTACCTAAAGGACAGATCCATTTATGTTGCACTGGATGGCCAGAACTCCAACTCTTACCAAATAAATGCTGGTGTGCCACAGGGAGCAATCCTTTCGCCAACTCTTTTTCTGATTTACATAAATGACCTCATAGATAAAACAGTAAATCCACTTTATTGCTTTGCAGACGATGGCAATGTAGTCTCCTCACTCATACCACCCACAGGTCTTTCCGCACGTGAATTCCATCATCTTAGACTAACTCAAATATCGCAGATAAATAACGACCTGGAGATAATAGAGGACTGGGGTAACAAAAACCTTGTACAGTTCAACGCGCAGAAAACCCAAGCAGCTCTGTTTTCAAAAAAGACCAGCACCGGTGAGCCAAACATCATGCTATCTGGAAGTGCTGTCACATTACAGAGTCAGTTGAACATCTTGGGGGTTACTGCAGAGACCAACATGTCTTGGCACAGTCACGTGGCAGATATTGCTAAAAGGGCGTCCCAAAAGCTGGGGGTGCTATTTCGTACAAGACATCTGTACACACCAAGCCAATTGCTGACACTCTACAAAGCCCAGATTCGACCAACTATGGAGTACTGCTCACATATATGGAGTGCAGCACCCAAACATACCTTAATGCTTTTGAATACCGTGCAAAAACGAGCTATCAAGCTGATCAATGACCCCGCACTTACTCGTAACTTGGATGGTCTCGAACATCGCAGATCTGTGGGCGATTTATCTCTCTTCTACAGGTACTATCACGGAAAATGCTCTGAAGAGTTGGCACGTATGATTCCACCGAGAGTAGCACCTACCAGGCGAACCCGTCAAACAGACGGTAACCATGAATTTACTGTCAAACTAGAGGCACCAAGAACCTCATTATATCAGAATTCATATCTCTGGAGAACAGCATCGCTGTGGAATAAACTTCCTGCGACGGTTTTCCCTGCAGGTTACAACCTGAACCGTTTCAAGACCAACATACACCGACATTTCCGCGCACTTGCCGCTTCTCGAGCGTGATAGGACATTTCCTTGCGAGTGCGCATATCCGTAAAAAAAAAATAAAAAAAAATATGTATGGGCACTAAGCTTTCCTATAAAACTATCAACTTCTGCAAAATCACTCCTCATCATTTGCATCTAATTAGAGCCTTAAATTCTTGACAAATTCCGAAGTTCCGATTTCTACCTCAGGTTGTAATATTTTTTTAATTGAATCTCTTTACCTACTCTGCTCACCCATCTTGCTTTGTCTTCACTTCTAATACTCTCACACTAAATGAAAATGAACGATTGTATGCATGCGAATCGTGGGTTCTAGAACCCCTGGATACTTTCGGAGTTGTCATGCTGTCTCACTCCATTCTATCTCCTTTTGCCGAATGCCGCGTTTCTGAGAACCCTACTACAAACTATACCGTATTTGGCGCCCTACCTACATTCTATACCGCATTACAGATATTTTAAATTTTGAACCAAAACTGGACTAGGCTTGGAGGCGGAGCTTATAGACTCGATGTTCTCTACATTCTACATGGTATACTATGTAATATCACTGCTCGGAGACAGGGGCTTGACACTCAAAAAATTCTCGCCTTCGGTGTGCCTGCCGGTGGCTACCCGTCAACCTGTCCCAACTTTTTGTCACAAGAATCCTATGGCCACCCCATCCTACATAAAAAGGGCCTCGCAATTCGGATGTCGCCGACGTCCACGTTTGGTTTCGCTACGCCACTGAGTTTGAAATATTTAATTAGGAAAATGTAATGAACATGACTATTGCCAATTTATTTCAAGTGGAATTTTCTAGAAGAATTTTAATTCAAAATAAAATTTTAAATTCAGATATTGGATTGTTACTAAACCGTTTTTGAAGAAATTAAGTAAATGATATGTTGAGCTTAAACTATTAAATAAAAAGAAATTCTTTATCCAGTCTAATTCTAGATTGTAAGTTGGGAGTGTAGTATAATGGCAACTGGAAAGTTAGGGATTTAATTAAGATTTTTAATATGAAAGGATTTAGTATTAAGGAAGTGTTATAAAAGGGAATTGTTTAATGTGTAACCAACAAATGAGGAACGAGTTATAAAATTTAATTGCGTATAATCAACTTAGTTTTGATTAAGAGGGTGTATAACTGGATTGTTTCAATGAATGATCGTGTGCCTAGGTTGTGCTGAATTCTTAGGCTGAATTCTCCTAATTGATGGTGCTGATTTAGTAAATAAAATATGTATGAAAACTATTTTACCTATGAGCGTGCGGTAAAGTGCACTTTACCGCACGTATTTGCAAATGGAAAGTATCACTTTACCGCACACTATGCGGTAAAGTGCACTTTACCGCATAGTGTGCGGTAAAGTTAACTTTACAGCATAGTATGCGGTAAAATAGAATACAAAGTGTGCGGTAAAGTGCACTTTACCGCATAGTGTGCGGTAAAGTAGAATTTGATATTTATAATAAAAAGTCCTCTTTCTTTCAGAAAATGGATTTTTGATCATTTCTAAATCTTATCTAATTTCATTAATTAATCTGATTCATTATAGTTATTAATGATACAAGTTCGATATGAACGCCATAATGAAACGCGTGTAACGTTAAACCACGAGGCGTTAGCCGAGTGGTTTAGTTACACAAGTTTCATTAATAAAGTTCATATCGAACGTGTATCATTCAAAATTTAATCTACAATGGTTCAAATAGATTTGATTTGCCTTGAAATAGCAAAAACTTTTCAAATTAAAATTTGAAATTTGCCCGTACAAGTCGAGAACCTGCTTGTTGGTTTTTAGAATTTTGACTTTGGCAGCTTCAATATTGGAGTCCATTTTTGAGCCATAAATTCAATTTTATGGTGAAAAATAATATTATTATTGGTGAATCTGAGTTCGAAAGTGTCTCTTCGAATATAGAGACAGCATTATTGAAAAGGTTCTTCTGGCAACTAACTTTCTTTTTGTATATTTTTCATTTCAAAATTTGGGTGTTATTATGAATTCTTAAACGCACTAGTGCTATTATGAAGGACCTAATGACATTCAAATGACAATGCTAAATGTGTCATAATGACACCGACGTAGATTAATTAATTTTATCAATGCCTTTTTTTGGAGATGTAGATGCTCATAGGTAAAATTTTGTACCTAACACATGCGGAAAGTGCCTTTACCGCATTTGTTAGGTAAATAACTAATACAGTTGTTTCTCTCATTTGCAAATAGATCCCCTCCACCACTTAGTTTCGTAGAAACCCGAGGAAATAATTAACATCAAATAGAACCGCTGGCCATTTACTATCTAACTAATTAATATGTTACCGGCAAAGCCCGTTATGCAGTCATACCTAGGTTTGTCTAGGCAAAGTCCGCATTGCCGGGCCACTTTAGGCAAAGTCGGAAATTAGTCGATATTTCCGACATTGCCTACACTGTTGTAGGACAATCTTAGGTTTACCAAATATGTAGCAGGCAAAGTCCGAAAAAACCTGCCGCATTGGTACCTATTATATTGGGGTATAATCAGAGACAACCTTAAAATCACAGTGGACCCTTGAAATACACTTGGTATTATTTATTATGGCACTTATCAAAAAAGGAGGTATTCGCCAAAAAAAAAAACACAGAGAGGTCTTTTTGGGTGGAATTAGGGCTCCTGCATGATACACTTTTTACAGAGTACATATTACATAGGGTCCATAGGGACCATTATAAAATACATTATTAGTGTTAATTATGTCACCTATTAGTACAACAAGTCGAATGGTGACACTTGGAATGGCACAACAATTTCAATCTTTCACATTTAGAAAAGTTAGTGGTGCATTTTTTAGTACAGTTAGGTACATCTTTGAAACCCTTGCTCTCCAAATGAAGAACTGTGTCCACTAATTTCGCGTAGTGATAGTTCTATTTTCGGGGCATCTTCGATTTAAAAAAATTATTTCTTGCAACTTTGGATTTGGTTTCTTACATATAGAGAACTGATTACACCATGTTTAGTTCCGATTTTATAAAAACCATCTGCAGTTTTTTCCATAAAAACTCCTAGTATGGTATTACGGGCATCCCCTTTGCCTCTGCCTAAACTCGAAACTGGCACTGTGACTTTGCTTCAAACGGAGTTTGTCGGATTCCACTGTGATAAGCATTATTTTCTATAACTGAAAGAAACCAAATCAACGCAAAATCGCAGACCCTCCCTCCAACGCTTGGTTTTATTATCTTCCATCCAGACAAGCAATATGTTTTCAACTTCTGCTCTTTTCGTTCGTAGGGGCCGCAAAACTAGATATTGTCACAACTAACCGCTTTACGGGGGTGACATGGGGGGTTTGTGGCTTTGGGGGTTGATGGAGAGAAACTCGCTCAGGTTATATAAAAATATAGATATATATTTTCCCAAATATAACCTTACATGTACGCTAACCCTATAAGATACATGACCCTTCGTACACTGGGGTCCTTATAGGGGGCCACACGTCAATGCTGCTTGGGGGACTGTAGATAAGTTTATCGTCACCCTTATGCCTTGTCCAGAGGGGCGTTCCCAACGAGAGGTAATTGCACTGGACAACGATAAGGCTGAAGATACCCAGAGGGGCGTTCCCAACGAGAGGTACTTGCACTGGGGAGACTTAATTCCAGAGGGGCTTTTCCAACGAGAGGTACTTGCACTGGTTTAAGTCTGCCTTTGCTGCGGCTTGCAGCGCAATTTATATTAATTTATTGCTGAATTGCAATAAATATTCGATCGAACCGGCAATTAAATTAATAAGGTTGAATACCGGGTCCTCCTTTCCCAAGCAGCTAGTTGACAATATTTCGAAAGATCATCCTGGTAATTAAGGATATATTTGAAATCACTATCAGGGCAAGTCTGCATATCGATAAAAATAGCAAAGGTTTTACGGTTATTCCTTTCTTTGGATACTTTTTCTTCTTGTGACAGGCTTCACATAGCCATAAGTAAAGTGTAATGTATTCTCGAATTACGTTAGCATATTTGTTGCTTGGTGCTTTATTCATAATATCTCTTTTAGCACGACCTTATCACATTTCCTGTGAGCATTATCTGGCACCTCAAAAAATTCTTGATTGGGGACAAAGTATTTCACTCCAGTGACTTGCGCAGACAATGGCAAAATTAACTTTTTAAGCCCCCAATAGTAACACATCGTAACGTTTGAGAGGTCGGTATTGAAGAGTTGTTTTTTTGTCAACTTGCTTGGCTTCTTCAACTTCTTTAATTAATGCCTCGTACTTCTCTATCGATGGCATGTGAAAAGAATTTATTGGTTTCTGCATGCTCTCTAATTTCTCCAAAAATCTCGCCTTCATTTCACCCATGCCACTCATATCTACTGGCATATGTCTTCTTGGTTACAAATCCAATAGCGATTAAACCCAACTGAACACACCGTCCGCCTTATATCAACTTATTTCGGAGTTTGCCTGCTACACATCTAGCAGACCTAAGATTGTCGTACCACAGTGAAGGCAATGTCCGAAATATCGAATAATTTCGGACTTTGCCTTAAGTGGCTTGGCAATGCGGACTTTGCCTAGGCAAACCTAGGTATGGCTGCATAACGGACTTTACCGGTAACAAATAGACTACTTGGGTAGATCGCTTGTTCGAATTTTTGGCTTGAAAATAAGCAAACACGGACTTGCCTATTGCAGTGGCGGATCCAGGATTTTCTTCAGGGGGGGGGCGCAGGCTTAGAATTATCTTATCAACAATGATTTCTTGAAAATTTATTTTTACTTTACTTATACGTTAAAGAATGTACAGGGTGGACAATTTTGATATGAAACGTCAATTTCTGAGCCAGATACAAAAAAAATTAATCCTCCACTCTGCTGACGCTCAAATTTCATGAAATCTTGATTGGTGTAAACACTGCAAACCGCCTTTTGATACCCGCAACCGGTTTGCCGCTAGAGGATGTTTCTCGATATTGAGCAATAAGGTGAAACCTTCCCAACTTTTTTAATGATGAAAATAATTGATTTCTGTATAAACTTTGTGGAGGTACTTTTCCAAGCAGAATTCAATGACGTTCTCGAAAAAATTGAGAATTTGTCTTATTTTTTAAAAAATAAAAGCCCTAGGTATATGCAGAGTGGGGCACGAAAAACTTCCCCAGGTTTTCTCAGATGTTGGATAATTAATTAAAAATCGCTCGAACACGTCAATTTTTGTTTTTTGGGGGACACATTTTATTGGTATTTTCACCCTCTACCTGCCAACCTCTAAGTGAGGATTACAGGTACCCCCAAAATTTCAAATCAAAAGGGGGGTCGAGTGATACGTCATTTGATAGCTATTTTCATTAAGACTATATCCCCGAATTTTCAAGTTGCTACTATTTACCCTGTCGAAATGACGGCTTGTCAAAGTTGGGAAAAATCAATGGAAAAATGTTGTGTGGTTTTTACCTGTACCTATGCTTAGATGTGACAGGTAAAAACTATACAGTTTAGATTATCGAAAAAAAGCATTTATCCTAACTTTGACATGCCGCCATTTCAGCAGGGTGAATAGTAGCAACTTGAAACTTGGGGGGATATAATCTTAATGAAAATCGCTACCAAGTGACATATCACTCGACCCCTCTTTCCATTTAAAATTTTGGGGGTACCTGTAGTCCCCACTTCTTAGAGGTTGACAGGTACACTGAGAAAAACGCGTTAACTAAGCATGTGGGTTGAATTTTTATAGTAGTCATTACTAGAAAAATAGTTATCACGACCACTCTGGTTTTGTTATTGCAGCCATTTCAAATTAGTTGTACCTTGGAAATCAAAGGGATTTTCAAATGAACTATCTTCATGCCTAGTATTTTCGCTTTTTTTATAATTAAACGTGCAACATCGCACATTTACGTCCGAATTCCTTCCGTAGACTCAGAACCGCTGGGCAAACAATAGTTTCCATGCTATTATAACAAATACTTTTTAGTTGCAACTGCTAAGCAAGAAGGCAAAGTCAACTAAGAAAATGAGTTGTCATCGATAATTATACTGGTTACACCAATACAAAATTATAGCTTGAATAACTCCGGACAACTATGAAATAATAGTTGCTGCAACAAGTTTTTAGGTTAGGAATAAATGTTTGCGGCTAACTAAAATATTAGTTGATAGGTATAACCTCGAAAGTCGTATGTCGTACGAACTAATTCATATTTGCCGTTGCAACTAAATTTTTGACCTGTCCTCTATGCTATCCACGCTTCTAGTTACATTTACTAAATTTTTAGTTATAACAGCCTATTTTTTTTCTCAGTGTAGGGGGTGAAAATACTAATAAAATGTGTCCCCCAAAAAACAAAAATTGACGTGTCTGAGCGATTTTTGATTAAACACCTAACACCTCAGAAACTCTGGGTGGGAAGTTTTTCGTGCCCCACCCTGTATATTAATAATTCATTGATAGCTCTATTATTGCTTATTTTAATGATATTAGGTTTAATAGGTCTATTTCTAACAGTTTTCTAGAAAAAAAATTTATAGATGTTCCAATCAGAAAAAACAATGGGCAATGGCTACGTTCACCAGAACCAAAACAGATTATAAACAGTTTACAAATAACAACAGAATATGTTGGGTAAACTCTTTGTTCTGCTGAACGGTTCGACTTTTCAATGATAAAACGTCATCTTATGAATGACAGGTCACCACACAAAACACAGTGTTGAAAATTATAAACACAACACAAACAAATGGCGACCGTTTGCAAAACATGTTTGGTTTCAACATAAATTCAACGTAGCGTTCCGCAGAACAATCGCAAACCGTTTACCAACGTTTGTATCTGGTGAACGTGGCCAATGTATGAGAAGGAGACCTATCTCATTTTCCTTATAGATATAAAGTCCTCTTCTAACACATTGTTTCTTAACAAAAACACATAATTTTTTTGCTGGAAAACTGTTAGAGATAAACCGATCGAACTTTATATCATTGAAAGCAGCAAAAGCAGAGCTATCCAATCAGATATTATTATATTATAGGGTGTCCAGTGTCCCATCAAAACAATCGAACTCTACTCTGGTTAATATCTCGAATTCGGGAACAAATAGAAAAAAACTGAGAAAGTCACTGGATTCCCTAGCCACAAAACGGTTCAAGATATCATCAAATTTGAGACTCAGAGTGGGGCTTGATATTTTTGTATCTCGCTCAGAAATTGATGTTTTATATCAAAAGTGTCCAAATTGGAAAACCCTGGCACATATCAAAAAACCGAAAGTAACAAATGAAAATCTATTTACAACAACAATAGTGTGGCTTAGGAAATTTTCCAATAACATTTTATTGGAAAATTTTTCCATTAAATTTTATTGGAATATTCTTTTATAAAAATTTTCTATCTATAATTTTTAAAAAAAAATTAAGTAGTTTTCGAGGCTCTCAGGGGGGGGCGCGCGCCCCCCGCCCCCCCCCCTGTATCCGCCACTGGCCTATTGTGCTAGAAAGTTGTAAATTGCATCGAAAACTACCCCTTTCTTGAATTCACTGTAATTTCTAAACGGGGCCAAATATTTAGTGACAGTTTTCGACAATCGACAGCCTATTTATTACTCTCATAATACCCCAGCGGAATTTTTTTTTCTCGTTAATTACTCAATGACTTATCCGCCTGAATGAATTTTTCAAAAAATCAAAAAAAATTAAAATTGTCGTACAGCGCTGAAATTTGGTACAATGGCTTTATTTATTGTTCTCATAAATATAGCTAAGCCAGCAGTCATGTGAAGCAATTAAAATTGCAGTATATTCATGAGAACAATAAATAAAGCCATCGTACCAAATTTCAGCGCTATGCGACAATTTTTTTTTATTTTACTTTTGAAAAATTCCGCGGGACTTGTTCAGACGGATAAGTCATTGACTAATTAACGGAAAAAAAATCCGCTGGGTTATTATGAGAGTAATAAATAGGCTGCCGATTGTCGAAAACTGTAACTAAATATTTGGCCCCGTTTAGAAATTACAGTGAATGCAAGAAAGGGGTAATTTTCGATGCAATTTACAACTTTCTAGCACATTAGGCAAGTCCGTGCTGGCTTAATTTCCAAGCTAAAAATTCGAACAAAAAAGCATTTCATTAGCAATAATGTGGCGCTTGAACAATTGAAATCGGATTATGCATTCGGCCGCTGCTGCATCAAATGCGCGCAAACAGGCGAAACGCTGATTCAGTGACCTTGAACAAAATCATGCTACTATTCAAAACAAGACTCTGCGGAAAAAACTATAGAAGATAAAGGGGTGCTGTCGCGGAGTTTCTTAAAGCAAAAAACTGCAGTTAACGACAATCATTTGAAACTTTTTGCTATTGGACCATGCCTTTGAGCAGATTTCTCCATAAACTGCAAATTACCCCTAAAAAACACCCCTAACTAAAAACCCTATGGAAGTACAAGGTCTCAAACTTAATATTATTTAGCACATGAAAATGGACCGATCCCCCCAAAAAAATGTTAACTTTTAATTATGTTGAGGTAAACCCTCTTTTCAGATCCCCCTTTCTTGGACTATAAACCATATCTTCGTAATTAGACAAGAGCACAATCTTTGTCAACTTGGCATTTAATTAGCACCTAATCAGCACTAAATAATTCCAATATCAACACCATCAACCCCATCTTTCATGAGAAAACGTTATTAAGGTTGTATAAAGTTAGCAGTGCACCGCCTTGTTTTTAAAAAATATGCCAAAAAAAACTGTGAATAGAGATTTTGTTCAGGTAAACGGTAGCATTTAATTTTCTTCATAATTTATATCACCCTACCACTTTCCTGGATCTGCTATCTTCAATCAAAGGACAAAGGGTAACAAGCAGTGCATGCCACATCTCGGAAACTACAAGAGCACAAAATTTGGTAACTTGGCATTTAATTAGCACCTAATTAGCACTAAATTATTCTAAAGTCTAATTAGCACTTAATAAACACTAATTTTTCCATTCATAAAACTTTTGCATAGCCCTCTGACTTGCACTGCTATATTTACATATAACCAAACAAACAAAATGATTGGGAGAAAATACATAAAAAAGGCAACCTATAAGGTGAAAATAGGTAAACACTAGAGAAGAATTCACCTCTTAGCAAAACCTATCATATCCTAAAGAGAAAAAGGAGTACCTACTTAGTGAAAAAAAGAATATTTGATACATATACTATGTTTTAATCCAATAAAATGGAAGAATCAAATACTAAAAGAAATTACCAGAAGGACTATTAACAGGACATTTTCCAAGCACCATACTATTCCCAAAAAGCCTTTTTTCAAACAAATTAATTTTACTTTGCTGATCGAGAAGGTGCGGATGTTTGTCTTGTACAGCAATTTCTTCATCGTCATCTTCACTCCCACTAGTTAGACTATTTTCAATTTCCTCAGTATCAGATTTTTCAACTCGTAAAGCTTCAGTTTTGATTGAGGCTTGCCGCATAATTGCAACAGGGTTCAGCTTAGAGGACTTTTTCGAAGCTGGCTGGTTTGGATGGGAAGAATTTACGTGCATTTCGAGTTGATTTTCTGAATCAAATATTTCCAAACATATCTGCCAGACAAGAAGAAACGGTAGAAATAGAAATTAGAACTACAAGAAGGTACATACACAAAAAGGAAATAGATAGCAAATTACACTGAGAAAGATATGGTCTAAATCTTACCTTGCAAGCTTTAAAAAATCTCCCATGACTCTTATTAACATGATCATAAGTCTTCCACTTGGAACCATAATTTTTACCACAAATAGGGCATGAGATAAAAGGAATCAATTGCCCTTTGTGAATCATCATGACATGCTCACGCAAAACAAATTGCGTCTCAAATAATTTCAGGCAAATGCCGCAGCTGAGATTTAAAATTTTCCTGTGGAGGCTCAAAATGTGCATTTTAAGTTTAACCTACAAAGAAAATTGGTAATTCAAATATTTAAGCTCATTCAATCAATTTCTCACTTTGCTGTCCAATGCATCTCCACAAAACTGACAAATAAATGAGTTTTCGTGGTCAGCTAAATGTTCCAACAGTTCCTTTTTGCTTCTCAATATATTTTCACAAACACTGCATATTAAATGACTGGAAGGATGCTGGAAACGGATGTGACTGACAATTTCGCATTTGCTTTGTACTTTTTCAGTGCAAATTTCACACTGATAATCTGAATGGTAGTTGGCTAAATGTTTAGCTAAACTTTGTCTATCTTTAAATACTCTTGAGCAACTTTTACATCTTGTTAGTAGGTCTTTTTGAGATCTAGGCCTAAAAAGGTATTAATTTGGTCATGTTATTAAAATATATCAGATAATCCTACCTGCAATTTTTATTATGCGTCCTTAGGAGAATACTCTTCAGGAATCTTTTGGAACATTTCAAACATTCGAACTTTCCTTTGGCTTTAGATTTAGGACTGTAGTTTGTGAGAATATTAGTGTAAAGGTTATGGGATGGATCTAATTCTCTTGGGGGTATTTTTTTGTCCATTGAATCATCATCGTCTTGATTATCATCCGATTGACTAGCTTGATAGTTGTCATCGTAAGAACTGTTATAGTTTTCCGGATCTGTTGAATCCTATATAAAAATATTTATAAATTAGTTTCAATTAGTCATTTTATTAGGAAAATTCTTTAAGCAGCATCAGACAGCGCTGATCTTATTCTGATAATAAATAACCCTTAGATAACTATAACCTCCACCATAACAGTATTATGTTTCATATACCTGCCCCGGATGTATGTATGTTATATAGATTTCACGACTACAATGACCTCCAGACGCGTCTCATCACCGCGATCGTACAAAGTATCGCAAAGTTTAGACGCTTCTTCAGTAAGTTATCCTGTCTGAACATGTCACGCCAAGAATTGCTCCATCGTCGCAACGCTCCCAAAGAAACGGCAAGATCAACATATTATTTTAAAATATAAAAGATCCTGTCTCTTTAGTCATTATTCGTCATTATTAAGTTAGTTAAGTTAATGTCCAATATAATTGTAACCTTTATTTTGAAATAAATTAGTGTTTTTTTTTAAAAAGTGACTTCAAGTGTTTTTGAGATAACATGTATACCCCACATCGCCTTGGAAACATCCAAGAGGGATGGTTTAAGGGCTTCAAAAATGATAACCTGGATGTTGCCTGCAACATCTGTAATGATCCGGAAAAATAGTCCTGATATTAATAATGTCTTTACTGTAAAAATTAAATGTAATCAAATAATCAAAAACTGAATTTCCGGTATTTCAAATCAGTATCGATAAATTGAAAATGGAACAAATTTACGTTGACCCCAAATACATTCGAAATTATATTATTTCGTCACCCAGCCTGTGTCATCTCCTAAATTAAATATCAATGAACTTATTAAAAGCGAGGCCAAGTAATTAAATCGATGATATATGGCTCACATGTGTCGGTCTTCTTTGTGTTGTCCCCACATTCTTGAGCCAATGAGTGTTGACCCCTATAAATCAGGATATTGCGACATAATTATCCGATTTTAAACAAATAAAAATGACAAAAATTTCCAATAGATTGCATCATTAATTTTGATAATATCTGGGTTGGCCAATAGAATTGATTTATTTGATGGTCAAACGACCGCCTATTGACGATTTTGGTGGATAATTAATAATACTTTAGGGGAGAATCGAAAAATATAAAACAGGCGGTTTTAGAAGTGGAAGGCAGTTGTCAGTTGAGTTGTTAGTTCAATCTAGTTTGAGTTAAAGTCTACAGTACCTAATGTGTCAGTCCGAGTAAAATTCGCAGAAAGTTTCTTTTAAGGCCTCGGAAAAGGTCTTTGAAATTGTAACGGAAAATTGTAAAAGAAAGAACAGTTAAATTCGTTCAATATTATGTGCGAGCTCTTGAAATTTTTGAGTAATTAATTAAGTATTTAATCGAGTGACAATTTAAATGTAAGTACTTTAGTGTTTATTAATGTTTTTCTGACTTTTAACAATGATTCTGAATGATAAGAAGTGAATTGACAATGATTTTTAATGCCTAAAAACTTGAGTGATTTTGACTAGTAAAACTTCTTGACTTTATAATTGATGAATGACTATGAAGTGAATTAACTTTGGAACTTTATTGCATAAATATTAATAATTCGAGTGTTTTGACTATGGAACATTATTGCATAAATTTAATTGCCTTCAAGTATAATGACATTTTAATTAATTTTGCAAAGAATTAAAAGGGGAATTTATAATGCACTTAACCAGTATCGATTTTGAGTAGGAATTATTAAAGAATTTTAAATTGGAATGTCCAAATTGAAATTTAAGGGCTATAGTAACGAATCTAATAAGAATTAAATAATTGTGTTTGTTGGCTAGGAATCCGAAAAAAGTAATTGTTCTGATTTAAATAAACCATTTTATGTAAATGGGAAGTTTCGAAATGAAACTTGTTGTTCATGAAGAAACATTGATAATCTTAAGGCCGCGTTAATGGCCGCCATATTTGAACTGTCATTGGTTGATTATTCGAAACTTGTTTTAAAGTTTTTAAAAAAACGGCACATCAGAATTGGCTCAAATTTGGCATAAACATTATTTGATCGATTATCTACAATTCCTTATTTTGGTTTTTCGATATTCAGCTTTTTTCTTTAAATTCAAAAATCATGTTCGCAACCACCAAAACAATTAAATGTGTTGGTGGTTGCATATTTGCATGTTTATCAAGCTTGGATCCGTGAAAAGCATATTTTATTGATAACCACGAAAAACTAAAAAAAGCTGATTGTAGAGATTGTTGATAATATATTAAATAATGTTTATGCCAAAGGATTTTAGAAATTATTGCGGATTTTTTGAGATGACCTTAAAACGAATTTTGAAGGTGAAAACAGTTCAAGCAATTTCAAGTAGATGGCGCCACGGCAAAAAAGCTACATTGGGAGCATCATAATTGTATATTTGTCTTTCTCTGTCACTAAGTGTTTCACCGACAAACAGATTTTGTTTTGGACAAATAATAAAATATTGAACCCTATGTGTAGAGTGACGCAGTCGTCATTTTCAAAAACTAAATTTAAACATGGCGGCCATTAACGCGGCCTTAATTGCTGAAATTTTGAATTAGGGTTTTTATTTTTCATGTAGAAATTATTGTAAGGTTTTTTATGAATAAGTTAGTAATGCCTATATTAATAAACAAATAATTATTTTGATTTTGCATAAGCAGTCAGTAAAGGATTTAGGAATTTTTAAGAATTTATAGATGTAGGTGAAGGGTAGTTTAATAGGAATGAATCGGAAGTGTTGAAATGTATAGGTAAACGTAAGTTATTGAGAATAGTAGGAGTAGGGCGTTTTTTTTTTTATGAATATTTCCTGATCTGTAATAATGACATTTGAACGGATGTGAAATAATTTGAATTGGGAAAATTTAGAAGTGGCTGTCAGAATTGAAAGATATTTGATTATTTTAATTTTTGGTTTTGTGTATAATGGAAGATAATTTAGTAAACCTCAATAGTTTGTTTCTCTTTTTTGCGAATAGACCCTTCCACAATTTTATAGGTAGCAGCTCCAAGGAAATAAACACCATCAATATATCGCTCGCCATTTACCATCTAACCAATTACATAGAGTACTTGGGGCGTTTTGATACACATCCCAGGGATGTTTCCAGAAAAATAGGAAATACTTAAGGATGTTTTGGTGGACGTTTTTGGAACGTTTCTGCTATGTCACTGTGTTTTTATGGAAAGACAGTACAACTAATACTCTATCTAGGGAATCTATTGTATTTTCTTACCAGATTTTTGACAGCCTCTTGAACATAATCACATTTTGCTTTTTTAATCACATTTCCTTGATGAAGTTTAGCAAAATGCCGTGACAAATAATATTTGGAAGCACTAGTTTTAAAGCAAACTTGACAGGTAATGCTTGGATGATTTTTGTGAATACGGTTCACATGTTTCCACAGATGTGAGTTCCTTCCGTAAAACTAAAAAAAATTAAATTATAATAAATTATATTTTGAAAAAATATCTGTGCTCACTTTATTACACAAATCACAATGGAATATTTTGTGTATAACCCTTTTATGGGAAGTAAAGCTTTTAAAATCGGCAAAGTCAGAAATGTTGCACAAGACACAAGAAAACTTCTTTACAGGCGATGTCCCATTTGCAACAAAACCATCATTAATTTGTATATAGTCTTGAGGATCAAAGTTCCTCTTCTCAAGCCTACAGTTCTCCCACAAAAAAGTATGCACTAAAACGTGATCTTCCATGCTTCTACAGTTATTATCGCCAAAACAGCAAACTTGACAATAAAATAGGTGTGTAGGAGGTTGAGATTTTATGCAGTTGGACACATGGAGCTTCAAATTTGAGGCAGAGTTGGTTTCTTCAAGGCAAATTCCGCATAAATATGCGGTCCAGTCCAAGTGGTTTTGATAGAGGTGACTGAAAAGTTGCGATTTTGTTTGACATGTTGTTTGGCAATTGGAATTTGGGCAGCTGATATTTGTTGTGCTGTTGGACGATTCATCTTCTAGAAAATAATTTAGGTATAATATAAATACAGATGAGTGAAAATCAAATAATCAAAGAAGACTTTCCGTTTAGGTGAATCCAAAAGGGTTTTTTTTGGGAAAGTTTAAGTTAACGAAATATTAGAAATAATTACCGATTAATTCGCCATTTTTCAAATCAGAAATTTTCACTAAGCTTGGGATACTTCTTTTCTTTAGCTTTTCTTCACAAGTTTCTCCCATAGACTCCAAACCAGATTCATTAGAATGAACTTCTATAAAATGTTGAGCTAAAGCAGCAAGATTATTTAACTGAAGGTTGCACAATATACATCTTTTTTCTTCATTATTTCTAGTTTCCAAATCATCTAAAGTGGTTTCCTCATGAACTTCATTATTTTCCAGTGATTGTTTGGTTGTGTAAATATTTTTTGATTTAGTGCATTTTATTTTGCTGTCATTTACTGTTTCACTAGTATCATACAAATCACAGTCTTCAAAGCTATCACTTTTGCGTTTTATAGCTTTACTTCGTATTCCATATTTTATGTAATCATTAAGAATTTTTTGGCCTTCCAACTTTTCCCCCAATACTACTTGCCCAGTTTCATCATTTTCTTCAGAACTATCATTAGCTGATTCGATTCCATAATCAACTAAACCATTTGATATACTCGTTTTAGGTAAAAAAATCTTATTGAAACATTCCTTATTCTGTTCAAACGTATTCTGGTTAGGTAAAGGTAATGAGGCAGTACAACCTTGATCTTGACGTCTTTTTGATTTTAGGCAAGATTCTTGAATATTGAGTTGGGCTTCGACTATAAGAATGTTTTCGAGACAGCTTTTGGTGAAAAGGTAGAAAGATTCTACGGATGTTTGACATTCTGGGCAGATAGTGTCTGGAAGTAGAGAGTGATTAGTTACCTAAAAAAAAAATACAAGAAATTAGAAGATCACTAAGATACCTATATTTAATTGACTAGAAGTTGCTAAGCGATTTTTTGGCTGATTGCCAGCAGAGCATTTTACAGCAATTTCAAGCGTCATAAATATAAGTAGGTATGAATAAAATACCATTTGGAGTTTGCTCTGTTGTGTATTAATATTAAACAATAAATTACATTATTATGTAAATGCAGTGCCGCTTGGAACAGCTCGTAACTCACAGAAAGTAAGCCCGATGTACCTATTTTATTAATGGAGAACGCGTATGGACTCGTATAGGTACGAATTTATTATAATAAAAGCGCTTCAATCATCAAGAGTTGTTAGGGATCCAATCTTTAATAATATCAGATTATAGATTGCATCTGGAGTCGTTTTGGACTGATACAACAGCCACTGGAGCATTGCAACTTTTTCAGATATTTGTGCATGACTATTTCTAGTTGGTGTCCAAGATTTGTAGGCTTGTCAGATAAAAAATGCCTGCCAAGTCAGCTTCATGGTGCTCACGTCTTAGGGCGTTATTCTTGCTCCCGGTATTTCAGCCTTCAAAACATAAACTGAGAACGGCATTCACAGAGGAAATGATCTCTTCAGGAAATATTAGGCGGCAAGGAGTTCCAGAGGTGGGCAGAATATATTTAGAGGTATTCAGGTTAGCCAACTTTACCACATACAAATGGGATGCCTGTGAGGTTCTTCCTGGTTCTTAAATAAATTCTCCTAGATGAAATGAGGCTGGCCAGATCGTCTTTACATCTACCATGGTAATAGCGATAAAATAATGACAAGTCGGCCACTTTGCGTCTATGTTCGAGAAATTGCAATGAATCGGTGAGAGTTGAATTATCAGTTATTTTTATTGCTCTTGATATACTGCATCTAATAAAGCCAACGAATCCTTGGGAGCATCGCTCCAGATGTGGGAACATTATATCATACAGGGTCTGATTTGAGCCCTATAAAGGAGAAGTTCAGAAGTAAAGACGTTTCACACGTTGCACGAAATGAAAAACCTAATTTTTGAGAAGCGATTTTGGCAATCAAAGGTATATGGTCATGCCAAGAAAAGTGTGTGTCGCTGGGGTCGCACCAAGAAGAAATCCTGAGGGATTGATAGAAATATTTTGCCCCGACATCCTTAAAACTGGGTTATTATCGGCGGAAGATTTCTTATTTGAAAATACTGTGACATTAATAAAAATGGAAAATAGTTTTGGGAACAGTATTGAGTCCGCATTTATAGTCAGTGTATTAGAAGACAAGCACATGCAGTGATACCGCCTTCCAAAAAGTTCCTCAGCCAATGGCAAAATTTGTTCTGAAGACCATACGATGGGCGTTTGTTAAGGAGACCTTTGTGGCAAACCTGCTCAAAAGCCTTGGAGATGCCCAATGCTTCTCCTGGGTGCGCAAGTTTGGAGGACAATTGGTGGAATGCCGTCGGGACCACAAGATTTCCCAGTGTCAAGTTGCAGAAGAATTTTCCTTATAGTTTTAGATCTAAATACCAGGGACGTAGCAAGTCAAAACCGGGCCCTGGTACAAGACTAGACCACAGCGACTCCCTTCACCATGGGCATCGGAAGCTTCAAATTTTTAAATTCTTTGACGAGGGGGGTTTATGAGCAAAATGGCGCATGGCAAATTCGTAGGCGAGAAATTTTTGGAGAGTTAATAGAAGATAGCTAACAACTACCTAAAATAGGGTTTTACGGTAACCATTCTGAAAGTACATACTTTCCGAACGCGTTTTACTTGAGAAAGTTTGCCTTTTTCAGCCTTAGGCCTGGGCTGGATTACTTAGGCCAAGAAGTGATTACTTTCCGGCCTAGTCTGGATAGTATTGTCATTTGGTGGGGGGAAGGGGGAATTTGTTCCACACAGGCCTTATGAGGATAGGCTATCCTGTAGTAGTATCATCGCGTAAAATACACATTTGAGCGCTAATACACGACTGATATTGACAATTGAAAATATTGACACAAGTACTAGGAGTCGGAGGGCTGACTGTAGAGATCGATATTACAGTTTTCTGTTTCGGTTTAAAATCGCCAAAGCGAATATTGCTTGGGCGGGCCGAAAATGATTCCATTTTTTGATTTTCTTGTATGTTGTGTCCAAGTAGCGCCAGTAAGGGCCGGCTCCAGAACCCGTGCAGACTGTGCCCCCGCACGGGGCGGCAAAATCATAGGGTGGCAAAAATCTCGGGGATAATTGTTGGATAAAAAACCACACTACAAATTACAATAGCTTCATGATTTATTTTATCAATTTTCGTGTTCGCCTGCTCTGTAAAGAAATAAAATAAAACATGTTCGGGTTTTTATAAACTCTGATCAATTCTAAACGATCTGAGCACAGTTCTATGGACTAAATATAGCTTTTTTCAAACCCGCGCAAATTATTATTGAAATTTGTGATAGCCGAGCCGTTGTCATTTTGTTGTCGGTTACACTGGGCAATTGTTCTGAAGCGTCCCAGAAACCGTCCTTTTTTCAAACCCGAACAGGTTATGTTTTTTTTACCCTTTCGAGCCCATGCTCTGCACTGAAGCTCATTGTGGCTTATTGTACATCATTTCCATGGACTCTACTCCTTCCCATTTATACTTAGAGTCTAAATGGTCGGCCCTTATCATGCATCCCTCTCGGCATCCCCCACCCTAATATGGTCTGATTCGCAATCCATGGTCGGCCATTCAGAATCCACCGACATCACGCAAGCCTTAGAAAGTCCCTCACATCCTCTCGCCAAGCTAACGAGCCGGTTAAACACCACAAACAACAAGCAACCATGCCCTAGCCGGGATTCTAACCCGGAACCCGCGAAGCAATACACTAACCACTACACTGCCTAGGTCGGTTTGCAGGTTATGTTTTTGTGTTATTTAAAATAGTATAGTAATCAAAATATTCCATAAAAAACTTGAAAATAATAGGTAATATATCATATAAGAACATGGACAAAATTCAAATCAAAAGTAAGTTTAGCAAATGGGTAGTACCGAAGGTAGTACTGAAACTATAAAGTAGGAAAATAATCGGTGATAGGGGCGGCAAAAATACCTTTTGCACGGGGCGCCGAAATGTCTGGAGCCGGCCCTGGCGGCAGGACAAGTGGTACCTAAGGGAAAATCTCGGGAAAAACGAAGTTGGTCTGTTAAGAAACGGAATCGGTAATACGTGTGGGCTCTTCTACCAATTGGGTTTGGCCGTTTGAAATGGCAAATGCTTCAACAATCCTTCGAGCATGGGTTGTTTTTTCATTAACTTAAGCCACTCTCGACATAAACATAAAAATTTCGCAAGAATATAATCTTGGAGTTTGGATGGGTCTCTTGGATAGAATCAAATAAATTTGCTAGATTTTTAATTAGTTCATAACTGGAATTGTTGGGTTTAAGATACACGCCTCAAATAAGCTTAACCACGTTTTTAGAAGTAATTTTTAGCCAAATTACATCGTCAGGTGATTTGAGGTCATCCTTTCTGTGGCAAGAGAGGTCACTGCGAGAAAACACGCAGGAGATGGATTTGGTTGACATGACAGAAGATTTTACTACTACTTACTAGACAATGTCCAGTGAGCAGTCCGAAATCTCGTCTAATGTCTCTTCTGTTCTTGTTGAGAAGTTGTTTGGGTTTTTACGAGGGTTTTTACTGAGATAGGTTAGGCTATAAACCTTTTTGTCCATCGCAGACCCCAGGTGAATCTCTAATCCCATCTGTTTAGTTCTTCCTATAGGCTTGTTTGTTTGTGTCGCACTAACTTGAATTGCGCGCAAAATATTTCAGGTTTGTGACGTCATCAATTCAACTGACGCTCGTCAGTACATGGCCGTTAACTAGTGTTGCCTCCTCTCCGGGTCTCACCCGGAGTCTACGGGTTTTCACATATGGTCTCTGGGCTCCAGATTACTGTTTTCTCCAGGTAAAACAGCATGCTTCAGCAGTATTGCAAGCCTCACTACGTTCGGCTCGCAAACCTACCGCTTCAGCACAAAAAAAAAAAGCTTCTACTCCTAATACAACAATATACTATTCTCTCCGAACGTCAGAAAAACGTCACTTTGTTAACCCCTGTCAAGATGTCAGAAATTTGATTTCGATGCTGCTAGGCAAATGTAGCGGGTTAACACCTGTCGAGGTGGTAGAAATTTAATTTCTATGCTGCTTGGCAACCCCAGCGGCAGCAAAAGTACTTTTAGTGCTGCTGGAGCGGCAGTAGAAGTACTTTTAGTGCCGCTCGTCCTTTTGCTGCCGCTCAACCATTCACTTGCCCCCGAGCTTACCCCATTCGTTTGGAGAAAAAATAGCGTGTTGCATACGGAGTAGAAGCACTTTTTTGTGCTTCAGCAGTATTGCAAGCCTCACTACGATCGGCTTGCAAACCTACTGCTTCAGCACAAAAAAGTTAAGCTTCTACTCCTAATACAACAATATACTATTAATGTGAAATAACATAATAGTCAAATATGAAGATGCAAACGAGATCTAAAAAATTATTGTTTTAGAATGTTAATTTTTGTAGCAAAACCAAATATGCATAAAGCAAAAGTGAGCGGAATCATAGCCTGTGGTGTAAACACCCTACGTCAAGACGAGGAACGCTGTCTACGTTATCACTGGTACTTTGGAGTGGTGGGGGCTTGAGATTTGATCTCTGTGACAGAGGCCATGTGCGGATAGGCTATCCTATGCTTGTCCTATCCTCAGTAGTGTGTATAATATCCTTGGATCTCCCTCTCCAACCGACTTGTATAATAGATAGAGTGTACAAGGAGTGTACCTGATGCATCTGTTATCAGATTTGTAAATTTTTTTTTTTCATTTTTTTTTTTTTCAATAAGGGTTTTTTTTTCTCCGGTTCAACTTACTTTCAAAGGTGGCATCCCTACCATTAACACAAACGAACATCCCAAAGCACTAAGCAGGAACTGTTGCTTCAAACAACACAAAGAAACAAATCTTATGTTTGGTTCTTTTCTCCAGGCAAAGGTGAAGGGGAGGCATGTTCAGTAGTTCCTCTAAGGCTACTATGAGGCAGAGGTTAACATGGCCTCTGTTATTCCTAGGCAGATCAGTTGTTGCACTTTAGTTTATTTGTTTTGAGCAGTACCTCGGTTTTTAAACGCTCAGCCAACAAGGCGTAGGTGGTCATGACACTGGATTACCACTTGGTAAATTCCAAGAAACAAGAAACGTAAACTCTAGGATTGCCGAATCGTAATCTGCCCGCCACGCCAGTGCAATGCGAAAACTCTTGTCGAATGTGACGTCAGCTGCAGTCCTTCATTGACGCGTTTATTATGTAAATACGTGGAAAAGATGGGAAACTTGCAGTCATTTTATGGATTAGGATTATGAATATCCAATAACACTGAACACAACGATTTTTAGGGTCGAAATACACTGTCATAATAGAAACAGTCTGGTGCAAACACCCTAAGGGCAAGCGCGCAATAGCTATTTACCTAACAAGTACGGAAAACGAATTTTTCCGCTCGCGGCTGCCGTTCACCGAACGACGCGTAGCGGAGTTCGGTGAAGCAGCCGAGTGCGGAAAAATATATTCCGCACAATATTTTTCCTACAGGCGTAAAAATGTAGAATTTTTGTTTTTTTTTTGACCACTTTTTCCGCACTGATATGCGTGCGATAAAAGTTTTACCGCACCGTGCGGGAAAAATCATTTTCCGCACGCATATCAGTGCGGAAAATCAATTCTTCCGCACGGCTGTAGAAAATAGCTATTTATTGTCGCGCGACTGTTTAGTTGCTAAAATGGAACATTAATATTTTAACGAACATACACGCATTCTGCGATAAAATAATCGCTGTGGATAAAAAATAAAACCAGTCCTATTTCGCGGCGACGCGACAAAATCATCGCAGTACAACAAATCGCTAGTGCGCGTTAACCCTAAGTCAGGGCGAGAAACGACACGCTGCTACGTCATCACTGGTTCTTTGGCGTGGTGGGTAGAGGGCTTGAGATTTGATCTTCTTTTTTACATAGGCATAGGCATTATGAGGATAAGCTATCCTGTAGTGTATTATTCTTGCTTTTTTCTCACAAGTTTGTATATCCGCTGTGGCCAGGCCAGATCACCTCGCAGATCACAGACTTCTAGATGTCCTTATAGGATTCTAGGATTCGGGCACTTTTTAATTTTTGGTAGGTAATTTGAAGCAAACTTTCCTAAAATTTTGCAGACACTTCAGGCAACTTTTACATGGAATGGCATATTGGTTGTGAATCAAATCATTGCTATGAAAAAGTTTCAGCAAATTAAACAAAACAGCTCCTATACTATTTACTATTAGTATTATTTAGTATTTGGCCTGCCAAGTACCTATACCTACCCTTCAATACATATTATGATGTAGCTAAATAATTATGCATGGAGCATTAGCAAATTGAAAATTTAATAAGAAACTTACTAGAATAGGAAGACAAGTTTCAATTTTATATTTGAGTCCTTCAGTCCTAAAAATGTTAATGAAATTCTGGCCAGTCTTTCCACAGGTTCTGCACAATTTCGTATTCATTTTCCAAGAACGTAGGACTTCCGAATTGACATTATTTCTAAAATGTATTTGAAAACTTCTAAAAGAAATCATTATTAACAAATTTATTTACCGCCAATTTCAAACTATTCTCAACACTACACTACTAATGGCCAATTCTATGGGTTGGATGAACTTGAATTTCTAAACCTTTTTGACAATTTTTTTTTAAAAGTAGTAATAGGGCTACGCCATTTTGAAAGTTTTATCGATTTTGGGGGCAACCAAAAAGCCCGTAACTGGTTTATGCAGCCTCTGCTAGATGGCGCAGCATTTAATCAATACTACAGTGACTAAATAAACCTTTACATAATTTTAATAGAGTCACTGTTATCAATACGAAATCAAAACAACACAATTGGCGAAATTCCTGTACCAATAGATGGCGCTAAATTATGCGAAAAATAGCAATAGAGAGATATCGCGATATCGGTGAACCAGATAGCGCGTATGAAAGGTAATAACGTCAGGAGTTATTTTTTTAAAGTAAAGCGGTATCAAACTTTCAAATTGGAATTATCGGAAAACAGTTCAACGTAAAATTTGCCTGTTCGCATCCGTTATTTTATAACCGTAGCCTAAAAACCCTTCATATCGGCACAACGAAATATTTTACCAAAAAAAACACTCTCAACATGAACGACGAAATTCTTTTAATAAAAATTAAAAAAAAAAACAAAATATTCATATTTAGCCCTTATCATGAGCGTAGGGCGTAGCGAAAATTGGCGTTTCGTATTTTTTCTCATGCAACTAATTAAATTATTTTAATAAAAATTAAATTTTTTGGCAAAATGATTGGAATATTTGCTAAATATACAATTTAACTCAAAATCCTTTAAATTCGGATAAAAACCTTCAATCCTTCAGTAGTCAAAATTTTAAATCAAAACCCTTCATATTGAAGGAAATCCTTCAATTCTGGCAACACTGCCTGACCTCTTACTACGTTTCTGATCCTGAGTATTCCCGAGGGCCGGTTTCTCAATAGGGAACTTGCAAGTGAACTAAAATTTTCCCAATTTGTTTTAAATCGATAGTTTATACTGCACAATATTTATATGACCAGTTTTTATTTAACTGATACCGCCCTTATTACACAAAAAAATAATACTAGATTCGAAATAAAAAATTTCCCGCCAAAACAATGCTTCCATGATGGCTACCTTTTTGACGTCACGGTTCTGTATACAAACCTGTCAATAGGGAACTTGCAAGTGAAATTAAATTTACAAAAGCAGGCCCTTACAATATTCTTCATCCATTGCGACAATTTTCACGAAAAGCAAACTTTAACACACTTGAATAACACAAAAATAGCACTGCGTCACTCGTCAGCAGGAGTTCGTTTTAGGGATGTCAATAACCGGTAGTTAAAACCGAAAAACCGGTGTTTTCTCTTCGGTTAACCGGTTAATACCAGTTGTTTTTTGCCTCCAGTTATAACTGAATAACCGGGTTTTATACCTAATAACCGGTGAAAGTGAAAAAATAAACACGTAGACTTTTCTCTTGTTTCCATAACTTTAAAATATATTGAATAAGCGACAACAGTCTTTTTAACCGATAGTGCCCGTGCCCATCTCTAGTATTTCAGTTTCGGTTAATCCGTTCAGCAGCTGGTTGATTTCCATCTTTCTCTAATGAACGGTATTGAAAAAAGACATGTACCTGTAGGTATAAAAAAAGACATAAGGCGTATTTTAGCGACCAGTGAACATCATACTACACATACTACGATTCATGACGTCATAGTTACCCAAATAACAGCTGGAGTGTATTTGACAAAGTTGCGGCCATTGGAACTGGCACTAATTTTTGAACGCCAAATATAAGGCGGTGGGTATTATTATAAAACTCCTCTGACAGTTAACTTAAAGTTAACTTTTTGAATTACATGTAATTCCAGAAGTTAACTTTAAGTTAACTCTCAAAGTAGTTTTATAATACCCGCCCTAAAACTGATACAATTTTGGCATTAACGGCCTGTTAAAAAAAGTCAAATTTTGATGCATGACAAGGTGCGTTCGAAAATTTGTGCCAATTCCAATGGCCGCAACTGTACATGTTAAAAATGAAAGAAGAGAAATAACCAGTTTAGAAAAGTTTAAGTATTCTTTGATGCTTTTTAAAATGTAACAGTTTCCGATTTTTTTTACCATTAAGATATGTTGTTGTTTAAGTTATGTTACCTACATTATAATATATATTATGCAATTATTCTAATATTATTCGGCAAAATAACCGAGCAACCAGTTAACCGGAATAACCGGTGTTTTATATCAGTTATAACCGGGCAGTTATAACTGTTAGTAAATTAACCGGTTAATGAAAAAACCGGTCTTTTGAAAAAAATTGACATCCCTAGTTCGTTTGCTGCGTTTGTTGTTTACAAAATCTTGACGTCACGGGCGCTGTCACCTTGAAATTTCGCGTTTTCACGCCAAAATTTTTGATTTGAATTTCAATAATTTTTTTTTCGTACAATGCATAAATTGAAATAGAAAAAAAGAAAACTATGTAATATCTAATCACTAGAAGTATCTAAAAAAAAAAAAATTGGGCAATATGAAAATTCCCTATTAAGCAAGTCACCCACGGGAATTATATAGGCACTAGCTGACGTCACACATAACCTCACATTCAACCTTCGATGGGGGGACAAACAAAGCGTTTGAAGTTCTATTTTTGTATGCAGGCGCTAGCTATCAACGTCAAAAATCACACAACCTCACTTTAGGACTTTCGATAGGGGGATAAAAATGTCATTGTGAGGTTAGGTGTGTGACGTCAGCAATGAACTAAACAAATACATTGGAACGGTGGCTGCATAATGTTTCTAACGCAAGGGTTTGTGCCAGGAAGGACAACAAACAAGAGGGATTTGCATCTCTCTTTGCACTATGGCGGCTATTGAGAGCAGCTGTTTGAAATGTTTGGATCATTGAGGTTAGGAAGATGAAGAAGCTCTTCTTCATTTTACGTTAATCGCAATGAGTGCGAGCGACACAACAATCCCTCTGTATTGCTGGGTTGCATATATCAAAATTCGGCACACTAGCATAAAGCAGTACGCCCGTTCTAGAGTGTTTGTTTAGTTCAATGGACGTCAGAGCTGCTTTCCAATGTCACCCTTTAAGCACTCCCGAGTTACCCCAAAGTACTCCGGCTACAGTTTGACCCGTTCGGTTTCAATCGTTTGAGTGCAAAACGCATGGAGTATGACGCGTGTGAAGTGTTCTAGGAGCTTCGCACTCTGCACCCGAAAGCGGCTCAGCTAGTGCCTAATTTGACAATTTAACGTTAAGGCCGGTTTACATTTTGTTAACTGCAGTGTTTAGTGTCAAATGTTAATTTGATGTGTTGAGTATTACCAAACCGAAAAATAAAACACGATTCGATTCACTTGCACTTGTAGCTTGCACTTATCACTTAACACTAGTCACTTGACTGATCCGTTTACAATTCGACAACTAAACACTATAATAGCATTACCACTAGCATTAGCACTTATGACATCACATTACATTTCTCTATACATTTTAGTGGAATGCATGTGAAATGTCATTGAGCATTACACACCTGGGGCGCGTTCAGATTGAAGAGTCTGGGCGACTTCCAGTGCAGAGCGTACCCGATAGAGAGTGCACTCCGAGTGTGCCTGGCGATTCGCCCAATCTGAACGGCCAAAACGCATTCTCTCCTCATAACATCACTATTTATGGGATGCTTTGATTTTGATTTTGTTGCCTTTTCAAAATTCACTCTGTTCGTGATTCTAACATTTTTGTGAAATAAGAAAAAAGAAAATTCAAAGATAATCAACTCTTATTTTATTTTATTTTGATTTTTTTGGTAGAACTTATCACATATAAAATAATACCTCTTAACCCCTAATTCTTATTTTAATTTATTTCCTATTTTATTTTATTTGTTGGATAAACTCGCCATAACTCCCAACAATAAATATTTACAATATTTGCCTTTATTATTGGTTAGAACATAAACATAACACAAACGCGCATGCGGGGCAAATTTTATCTTACTATTTTATGGGATGCAAAAGTGTGCGTCGGGGTGTCGTCAGGTAAAAATCTACTGACAATCTGAACGGCTGGGTAAATTTTACCCAAAGCAATCTGAACGGTCAGAGCGCGCTCGGGCGACAACCGACGTTCAATCTGAACGCAGCCCTGGAGTGCGTTCGAAAATACCCTGGGCGTCACACCGAGTGCACACAAGAATGAATGATTCATAGCTGGTGTGCACTCGGTGTGACGCCCAGAGTGATTTCGAACGCACCCCTGCACTTGCTACTAATCAAAATGTAAACCGGCCTTTAGCCGCCGAAGATTGCCGAACGACCATGGGCGGAGGTTTTCAATTTAAATAACTTGAAATGAAAAAAATCCCTAATCCTAAAGTCTGTTTTTTTTTTAAAGATAAAAGTCAAAATGAAATTAATGTTGGCAATACAGTTAAGTTAAAGTCTGTTTTTTTTTTTAAAGATAATTCCCCAAGTCAAAAATTTAGTGACTATGTTGGCAACACAAGCCTTTTCTACATAAAAAAATTGAAAGCATTGATAATTTTACATTGGTTTGCCAACCTAATGTCATTTTGACTTTTATCTTTAAAAAAAAAAACAGTCTCTACTAAATTTTTGAATTGGGGAATTATCTTAAAAAAAAAAACGGACTTTATCAATCCTATCTGTTTCAAAAAATATCATAATTTGCCATATTTCCGGCACGTGAAAGTATTGTCTTTAAATTTTAAATACATGATTTTATTTCTTTCCTACATTACATTACATTACATTACATTACATTACATATGCTTTATTGTCTGAAATAACATAAATTTATTGACAAAGCGATCTCGTTAAATCTAATTACCTAATAACAATACATATTACATCTATTACATCTATATACAGGGTGTCCCACAATCAACGTTACAGGCCATAACTTTCTTATTTTTCGAAATAAAAATTTGAAACAAAAAATACGATTAATGGCAAGTTAAGCTCTCTCCAAAAATATAAAGAAATCTTTCCCTGACAAAATTATCCCCTAAATACTACCCTTGACTTTTTTTTTTCAAATGGCACCCCTATTATTTTTTTGCATTTTTCAGAAGCTCATGAAATTACAAATTAAATGGTGTATAAAAAGTTTGTTTTTCTCCAAACGTCAAAAAAACATCACTTTGTCAACACCTGTCAAGATGGTAGAAATTCAATTTCTATGTTGCTAGGCAAATCCAGAGGAGGTTAACACCTGTCGAGGTGGTAGAAATTTAATTTCTATGCTGCTTGGCAACCCCAGCGGCAGCAAAAGTACTTTTGGTGCCGCTGGAGCGGCAGTAAACGTACTTTTAGTGCCGCTTGTACTTTTACTGCCGCTCAACCATCCAGTTACCCCCGAGCTTACCACATTCGTTTCGAGAAAAAATAGCGTGTTGCATACGGAGTAGAAGCACTTTTTTGTGCTTCAGCAGTATTGCAAGCCTTACTACGTTCGGCTCGCAAACCTACTGCTTCAGCACAAAAAAGTAAAGCTTCTACTCCTAATACAACAATATACTATTTTCCGTGTCTCTTGGGAGGAAAAAAATGGGTGTCCCACAATTAACCTTATACAGGCGATCACTTTTTTATCTTCAAAAATACAAATATGACAAAAAAACATTAATTGTGTGCAAATTAACCCCTTTTCAAAAATATAGAAAAAAATTTCCCTAACAAATTCATCCCCTAAAAACAACTTTTGCCTTTTTTTAAAATAGAACCCCATTATTATTATTTCCATTTTTGATTTTTTTTTTCCAACGGAACATAGAAAATAGTATATTGTTGTATTAGGAGTAGAAGCTTTACTTTTTTGTGCTGAAGCAGTAGGTTTGCGAGCCGAACGTAGTGAGGCTTGCAATACTGCTGAAGCACAAAAAAGTGCTTCTACTCCGTATGCAACACGCTATTTTTTCTCCAAACGAATGGGGTAAGCTCGGGGGCAAGTGAATGGTTGAGCGGCAGTAAAAGTACGAGCGGCACTAAAAGTACTTCTACTGCCGCTCCAGCGGCACTAAAAGTACTTTTGCTGCCGCTGGGGTTGCCAAGCAGCATAGAAATTAAATTTCTACCACCTCGACAGGTGTTAACCCGCTGGATTTGCATAGCAGCATAGAAATCAAATTTATGACATCTTGACAGGAGTTAACAAAGTGACGTTTGGAGAAAAACAAACTTTTTATACATCATTGAATTTGTGATTTCATGAGCTTCTCAAAAATAAAAAAAAATATAGGGGTGCCATTTGAAAAAAAAAAGTCAAGGGTTGTGAATAGGGGATGATTTTGTCAGGGTAAGATTTTTTTATATTTTTGAAGAGAGCTTAACTAGTCATTGGTCCATTTTTTTTTCAAATTTTTATTTCTAAAATTAGAAAAGTTATGGCCTGTAACGCTGATTGTGGGACACCCTGTATATAAAAATCAAAGTTCACGGGGTATCCGGATATGCGCTTCAAAACCACTTATCCGATTACGATGAAACTTTGGTAGGTTGTTATGGTCATCCCAAGGAAGGTTTGTGGATAGGTTACGCATCTCGGAAAAATAAATTAATTTTGAATTAATTATTAATTTAATTGTGAACAAACTCATTCACATTACATAACAACATAACCCAACTTTTTTTGACAGCATGAAACAACGTTGCCATATTTCATTTATTTAGGCTTGCATTCAACCGACGTAACTTTATTATTTTTTGAATTCGAGAACGGCTGGACCGATCTTGAATTAATACCACGTATCTCTATATAAGGTGAATTCGATTGACCCAGATTAGATCGATTTGGGTTCAATTTAAGTGAACTTCTTCGGATCTAGATCATTTTTTTGTTGATGAGGGTGCACTGATCCAGCTTGAATCGAACACAGTGTGCTTCACTTAAATTGAACCAGATCGATCTAATCCGGTCAATCGAATCGGCTATAGGAGAGTGATATAAGCTATTTTTTATCCCGAAAAAAAAGTTCGGTTGCGTAAAACTCTGATACACTGAAACGCCTATAAACAGCCCGGGGCGCTCTACAGCAGATCTGGAGTGCTTAAAATGCGTCACTGAACTCACTGGCAAGCGAATATGATATCGGATTAAAAAAAAAATAATTAAATAGAAAATCAACAACAAGATTTGAAAAGAAGTGTATTATTTCAAAATGTATTTACATGCTGGCAACGCAGCGGGTCATTAGCTATAGTATTACATAAAAATAAACGCAAATAATCTGCAACAAAAGGCAGAAAATAATAGAACAAGCTAAAATACATATCCCAAATAAATATAAAATATAATGCAACAAAAAAAAAAAAAACTTATAAAAAACTAACGAGCAGCATAAAAAAAAAAAAATAGAGACTGCCAAGCTTACAAGATTACAAAAGCAAAACCACTACATTCAAAAATCATCATTGTAAAATTCGTCTAAGCTGTAATACGCCCTTTCTAGCAAAATACCCTTCACCCTTCTGCGGAAATGAAGATATGGCAATTGTCTACACTCAACACTCAGGTGGTTATACACCATTATAACCATATAATACCTTGGTTACGATAATCATAAACAGGGTCTTAACTCCCAAGGGAGATAAGGATTTCATAACTCCCGCGCGGGAGTTAAGGATATCATAACTCCCAAGGGAGTTAAGGATTCCTATAACTCCCACTTTTACCTTGAATAGGTAAAACTTTGAGAAAAAATAGAAATTTTGGTTCATGGTTTATTCCTTTATAAAAATTTAAAAATGGGCAAAATACAGTAAATTCAGTAGGAAATAAAATTATCTATGTACCACGGGAATTATCAGGTGTTAATACCCACGGGAAATTGCTGTCCCTGATACAAAGAACTATTATAATTCCAGTCAGTTGCTAAACAATTTCCAACTTATTGAATTCATTAAATTGAATATTTCCCCGATAGCCTCCGCCCATGGTCCTGCGGCAATTTGGCAACTATTTATTTGTTTTGTGTTCACTCCCCCGTCCGCCGTTCCCTGTAGCAACATATAGCAACAAACGCGTTAGAAAGAGACAAACATTTGTTGTGGCCAACATTGACATGACAGACTAGACTGACACAAAAACATTACCCAACAAACTCTTGTCAAACTCGGTTCAATATGGGAGACGTGTAATAAAAAACTAAAAAAGTTGTGTAGTTGACTCCCCTTTTCCTGAAAATTCGCGTTAATTTCGTTTAAAATGGGCGACGGTGTTAACAAATCGGGAAGCTCCCAAGTGGAACCCACAATGAAGGGTTGGCTTTTTAAGTGGACTAATTACCTCAAAGGGTACCAAAGACGTTGGTTTGTGCTCCAAAATGGCCATTTGTCCTACTACAGGTTCGTATTTTTGTTGTTAAAGTTCCCGTAGTTTAGATTGTTGAATAGTGGCGATTTATTGATTTTAATTGAACTCCTCAAAGGTATTGATTTCTATTTCCCATTTCTCGATACAAAGTTCAAATTTGTATACATTATTCACCAGCTATTTGCCTTTGCTTTGCAACTAAGGTCACATCGCAGTGCTTTAGCTCAGAACATTTATGTTAACGTCATTTATGTAGTGATTTGAGCCTATGATGGGACTTTTTCCACTTGAACCTTGCTCCCTTATAACTTAAACTTTTTTTTGAGCCTTGTTTTCAAATTTCAAACCAGTTGAGGTACCTACAGGGTATTCAAAAAAAAAAACCTCTAAAATTTACTATTATTGAGATACCTACACCAATAATAAAGAATCATCAATATCAATCAAGGCCCTGATTTAAATTTATTAAAGTACAACCTACTCTAATAAGTAGACAACAAGGCTTTTTCCTCGGCTCTTTCTTAATTGGTATCAAAAGTAGTCAATCGGTTCAAAATACATGCAAAAAATAAGAGGCAAGCACTAAAAGAACATTCCGAGCTGTTATTTTGCCCATTCATTAATTTTGTTTGCTTCATAGACAGTGGTAATATCTTTTGGCAATTATTTAGGTTTAATTAGCACCTATTATGTACGTAATTTCTACCTTGAATTCTAATACCACTATTTCAACCTAATTTAATTAACTAATTATTATTGAGTAGTGGTTCTAGTATCTAGAATACGTCAGAGAACTGTTGTCTATTATCTGAACCCATGTCACAAACCCTGCATAGAAAAACTCGGGGAAAAACTATCTATGAAGATATAGTTCTGTTTTAACAGCTGTTATGCTCAAGTCAAGGCTCAAGTATTGTAATTGGTATTGATATTTGTTCGAGAACTACAGAATTGGAAGTACTTACATAGTTAATATAGTTATATATTTTTGAACTTTAGTTTTGTTAGAATCATGTAAAAAATTAGAAATAGTTACACTTTTTTTAACAGTAGCAATAGCATTGCTGTAGTATTCTCTTTCTGTTGAAATACTTGTAAGGATATTAGCGAGGGTATTACTTAGTGTCGCCTCAAATCAAATCAAAATATGCTTTATTGTTTTAAACAAAGTAATGTTGTAAACAAAGCTGAAAAAGGTACGTAATAAAAAATAAAAAAATAAATGAATAAATTCAGAACCTACAAAATCAAAAATACAATAAAGTGTACTTATATGACTTAGTTTACGTAGTCTAAATATATATGAATCATTAAATTACATAATTATAAAATTGAAACACAAACAGTAAACAGTTAATAAAATAATATAAAATCTTACATTTAAAAATAAAGCAGTACATTTACAATTTAACGTCATAATAAAAAAAAAAAAAACACACAGCACACAGAACAGTAAAAAGTATCCATAAGCACAGCTTTTTTTGCTTAAATCATGGTTAAAATCCTTCATTGAAGTATCCTTGTATATCATAATAGGCCCTCGCAACGAGCAACTTTTTTACCTCCCTCCTAAATCTCCTTTCCTCATAAATCTCTCTAATACTGACAGGCAAATGGTTGAAGAGTTGACGTCCATTAAAAACAATAGAGTCATGTACTTGGGAGGTTCTGGGAACAGGTAACAACATTTTATACGTTTGCCTGGTGGCATAAGATGACAAACGTTGTTGGTTCAATGTGTTTCTATACTTTTTATGAATTAGAGATACCTACTGTTTCAAGAATAAACAAAGATGGTAATGTTAAAATATTGTTAGCAACAAAAAGCGGTTTGCATGAATCTCTCAAATTGGCCCTGTTCATGTATCTGATTGCTCTCTTTTGCAAAATGAATACTGTATGCATTAGCTGTTTAGCACAAGAACCCCAAAAACATATTCCATAACGTAGATGGGATTCTATTAATGCAAAATATGCTTGTCTCGTAATATTTTTGTCTAATTCACCTGAAATTATTTTTAAAGCATAACAATTTGATGCCAATTTTTTATTTAGGTTTGCAATGTGGCATTCAAACTTCAATCTACCATCTATATGCAAACCTAATAACTTACTTTGGGGTGTGCCACTTAATATCTGATTTTCCAAATAAACTGGTCCCAGGTTACATTTGAAAGAAATAATATTAGTTTTGGAAATATTTAGACACAGCTTATTTGAATCACACCAGTTCTTTATTAAGGACAGGTCGTGGTTAATGGTTTCAACCAAAATATGTTCATCTGTACCACTCCAGAGAATTGTTGCATCATCTGCAAACAATGTAAAGCTTCCAGAAATGTTAAGGTTTGCAATATCATTAATATAGACTAAAAAGAAAATTGGTCCCAGAACCGAACCCTGAGGCACTCCACTATTTAGAGTCTGTTGGTTTGATCTTATCCCATTATAAGATACAGACTGGACTCTATTGGTCAAATATGATTGAAACCAACTTAGTCCTTTACCCCTAAATCCATAAATCTCCAGTTTACGCAGCAATATCCTGTGACTCACACAATCGAAAGCTTTTGTCAAGTCACAAAATACTGCCGCTGCAACCTGTCGATCGTTCATCCTCATGTAAAGATCCTCCAGAAAACTGAATATAGCATCACTGGTGGATCTTTTCTCTAGGAAGCCAAATTGCACTGTGGTCAAGATATTTTTTTTCTTCAAAAAATTAAGGATTTGCCTTTTAACTATTTTTTCCACAACCTTAGATAAAGTTGGCAGCAATGCCACTGGTCTGTAGTTTGAGGGGCTTTCCTCATTTCCACCCTTGTATAATGGGACAATATGCGATCTTCAAACAGTGGGGAAAAATACCTGTAATAAAAGAGAGGTTCATAGCTTCTGCTAGAATCCTAAGTGCATTCTCAGGAAGTTTGTTAAATATTTTAGAGGAAATGCCGTCCCACCCAGGCGCCTTGTTACCCTTCAGCTCCAAAATTGTTTCCTTAATTTCGTGTTCATTGGTGGGTACAAAAAAGAATGTTTCAGTTATATTTACATGATTTAAAAAGTTTTCAAAATTTAAATTACTTTTTATTAAGCTTGATAAATGGTTGGCTATATTGCAATAAAACTTATTTAAATCAGTAGCGTTTAATTTGGAATCCAAACATTCCTTAAGACACTTATTATCTCCTCGAAGTTCATTTACAATTTGCCAAGCTGTCTTCTGCTTATTACAGAAAGACGCAATTCTCTTTACATAATAAGATTGCTTAGCTGCCTTTATAGTTCTACGATATATTGATCTATACTTATTGAAATAATTTACAAAAAATTCATTACACATATTGAATTTTCTTATATAGTGGAGACATCTTAAATTTTTTGCTGAAACTCTTATTCCTTTAGCAATCCAACTTTTTTTTGTTTTTTGTTTTAAACGTTTTAAAGGAAAACTTGCATTAAAAATTTTAGCTAAAACAGAGTGGAAACCTGACAATGGATCTGCAGAGCTCAACACATCACCCCAGTTTTCCAAAGAAGCAAGTTGCGTGAACCTATCATAATTTTTTCTTGTGAACAATCTACCCCACCTTTTTGCTTTCCTTCTCTCTTTTTTATTTATTGCAAAACTACACCATACCGCCTCGTGATCAGAGAGTGCGCTATTTGTCACATTACATTTAACATCTCCTTGGTCAAAATTTGAAATTACATGATCTATTAATGTGAAAGAATGGGATGTTATACGTGTAGGTTTGTCAACATGCAGATGTAAACCGTAAGAATTAATTAGGTTGTGTAAGAAAATGGTGCTAATATCCCCCATAGACAAGGAATCCAAATTAAAGTCACCACAAACAATTATTTTTGATTTAGAAGGGAGAATAGAAATTACAGATTCGAGCCTTGCCAAAAAATCAGACACATTGCTGGATGGTGCACGATAAATACACAAAACATAAACATTAATGCTACTACTATATACAGCACACAACTCAAATAGGCGTTCTTCTTTGTGATTTTCAAAAGTGTCAACTGTTTTAAATAAATAATGAGAATAAAAGTCCTTGTGAATCATAATACTTACACCCCCGTACCCTGCTTTTCTACAAAATATGTCCAAAAGTACATAATTATCTAAGGTTAACCGTTCACATGGTTTCAACCAGTGTTCACATAATAATACTATTGTCGGGTTGCTTAAACCATCTAATAAAATATTCAACTCAGCTAACTTACTTCTAACAGACTGCATATTTATTAAAACTATGGTGAATTCGTTATTGCTCTGATTGGCTCTAAAAAATTTAAATTGGAAGTCTTAGGTGTGGACCTGGTAGACGGTTGTGTTTTATTAACAACATTAACGAATTCTTCTCTACTTATTGTGGGTACAAAGATCAATTTTTTTTCATTTTTTTCCTTCAAATTTAACTTTATCAGTTCTGCTATATTTTCGAATTTCTTTCCTTTTTTTTGTTTTAATCAGACAGTTGAGGAGTAAAAATCTACCTTCTGATACCTGATTTACCTTCTTGGCAAAAGAATAAAATTTTTGAAAAAAACTATTAATTCTTTTGGCAATAACGAACTTGTCAGTAGCAGGGTGTCCTAAAAATATTATATTTGTTTGTGTACAAAATTTAACTCTATCCCAAATAGCCCTAATTTTTGGTATTTTACCTTGTTGAAACTCATTGGATCCAGCCAAAACAATTACACAGTCAGACTTAGTAAAGTCCTTAACAAGTTGTTCCATGTTATGTATATCATCCACATAGGGGGCACCAGGTTTGATTATACACTGCACACAATAGTCTTGTTTAGCCTATAGTGTGTCCTATGTTAAAACTCAAAATTATATTTTGGTTGCTTATGTAAAAAGAACTATTAAAAAATTGATTAATCAGTGTACTGTGAAGGGGTTAACTACTAGGAAAACCACACTTCCCTAAAAAATATGTGATCATTCCAACCATATTCCATATAGAACACTGAAAAATATTTGGGTGCCTAAATTATAAAAATGCCCTTAATTTCACTTTAGTGGGAATATATAAATAGTACCTATGTATGCTAGAAATATTATTTTTGCACACAGTATTGCTGCAGTACCTACTATTCATAGCACTAGGAATACTTTTTCTGCTGAACGACTTCAATATGGATGTTTTTTTATTGTTTTTTTTTTCTCTGTATTTCATCTATACATAAGGTTTGTTTGTTTGTGTTGTTTGGGGCAGCACTTCCTGCTTTGGGGCGTTCGTTTGTGTTTTATATGGGTGTATCTGTCATAATCTGAAATATTACAGCTTAGTTCAAGTTAGTGTGACAAACAAACAAACAAACCTCTAGTCACAAATACAAACATCTTAGTGACTATTTGATTCAAACTAAACCACATTGAATGAATTTGTATCAGAAGTGAAAATGCCTACAAAAGAAGTCTGATGATACAAAATGGGGTGGAATTGAGACAAAAATATTGGAATGCAAACTAGATTAATTATACAAAAATGCAAGTAGGTATTATATAACTAAATCAGATATGGATAGGAGAAGCTACAGTAACATAAAAGTTCAAAAAAAACAAGGTGGTATTCTAATATCTATCATTAATAATAATAAAAACTAAACCGAGGAGTAAACTAAGTTTTTGAATGGAGTAAAAAACAAGTAGGCATTCTGAAATGTGGAAAACCATTAAAGGGGGTGTGACCTTAAAATACAACTTGCTTTCAGAAAATAAAGAAAAAAATTCTAAGAACTCTTGTGAAAATCTCGCATAGCTACTCAAAATAATAAAGTAGATACACCTAAATAGAGGTTTGTCTATTCATCGCGTGACGTCACAACCACGCGACGAGTGTGTTGGCCGGCTCAGGGCGCGAGGCGCGTGTCATTACACGCTTAGTAGTAGCCTATTTATTAGTGTATGTCGTTTATAGATTAACGTGTTCTTCTGCTTAATTTGTTTGTTGCTTGTCGATAGTGTTTCATTTATGTAATAACATTAAAAATGCCTAATTGCTGTGTTGAAGGTTGCAATAACAATCCTAAAAATGCTGGTGTTTCGTTGCATTCATTTCCGAAGTAAGAACTACAGCCAGCTCTATACAAAGCGTGGAAAAATCGCAAAAAATTTTAATCCTAATCATCACCATGTGGTTTGTAGTGTACACTTTAATGAAAATGACTTTGAACATAGTTTAAAGACGACTTTATTGCCTAATGACTAATGAGAAGATAAAGATGAGATTGAAGAAGAATAATATTCCGACTCTCTTTTTATCCAATAAAGGGCTACAAAGGAAAGTATATTAAGAATTTCCATGTATCTTCGTGAAACACTTGCACCATGTAAGCGAATTAGGTCTTTCAGGGTTTTTGTCAATTTTTCCTTTTTCCTCGTCGTTTTTTAATTTCTAGTTCTTTTTTAGAATATTTTGGTTCAAAACCAAAAGCCATTATTATTGAAGAAAAACCTTAGGATGTCTTATTTTAAATTAAAAAAAAACCTATTTAAACTTGAACGCAAAAACAATACAATGAGGCCTATGATATATCATTTTCTGTAATTTTAACAGCAACGTTAAGTTATCCGTCACTGTTTATTCTATACGTAAAAATAGAGACAGATATAGATTTTGAGCTATAACACAACTGTTAAAATAACAGGAGGGGATACATCATAGGCCTGAATAATCTCGATATAATTATGCAGCAAGCATGAGCAAACGCGCGCATAACGTTGGCCGGCGGACTCAGCCGTGGTTCTGACGTCACAGTGCTGGGAGTAGCAACTTCATACCACAATATCTTCGCAACGGTTGGTCGTAGCCTAGTGCGGTTTGAAAATTTGTTCTTAGATTTTTTTTTTCCAAAACTTTTATTTTTGGGTCACACCCCCTTTAACAACAGGCCACTTTCACGTGCCAGGAATATGGCAAATCATATTTTTCTATGAGCGTGCGGGAAATGGCTTAGAATTATCAACAATGATTTCTTGAAAATTTATTTTAACTTTACCTATACCTTAAAGAATGTAGGTACAGGGTGGTTCAGTTTGGACACTTTTGATATGAAATGTCAATTTCTGAGCCAGATGCAAAAAAATGATCCCCCCACTCTGTTGACGCTCAAATTTCATGAAATCTTGATTGGTGCAAACACTGTAAACCGCCTTTTGATACCCTCAACCGTTTTGCCGCTAGAGGATGTGATGTTTCTCGATTTTGAGCAATAAGGTGAAACCTGCCCCAACTTTTTTATTTATGAAAATAATTGATTTCTGTATAAACTTCATGGAGGTACTTTTCCAAGCAGAATTCAATGACATACTCAATTTTTTCAATTTGTCTTATTTTTTTTTAAATAAAAAACCCTAGGTATACCGGGTGTTTTTCAAAACCCGCTTACCCCTATAACTTTTTTATTTTTCCAAATAAACAAATGAAATTTGGTGTGTATATTTATGATCCAGATGTGCATTATTTGACGTATTCAATTATCTATTATCACTTTCGGTTTCACCGGAAGTGACCAGAACTTTCTTTAAAACTACATTATGAGTAAAATGACACCTCACTTGTCACTTTTGTATAAATATAAATTAGTTTAAAAACAGTGCCACTTATAATTAAGATTGACGTGTTCGAGCGTTTTTCCAAAAAAAAATATGCTTAAATTTTAAATGAATTTATCCGTTACTTAACGGACACACTGTATAAAATATAGGCACCTTATCCGAATAAAAAGCATAAAAAAGGGATATCTCGTAAATGGATATTTTTTTGCTAATATGTAATGTGCGACCAGCACAATCACGCTCTTTTCCGTTGCAACTGCGTATTTCCATATCGTTTTTTCCTCCTTTTTCCACCTCAGTCGGCTCTTTTCTCAGTTGCCAACCTATAATATCTGATTTCAGCTAAAAGGAAATTTCAGAAATCCTTCGATTTTAAAAACAAAAATTATATTAGTGCATGTATCTACTAGATATATTTAAATTGATATTGCATGGCATAGGACTTGAAAAAACATGCATGGTTATTTACTGTGTTATTTGTCTATTTATTTAAAATCACAATACTTACAGAGTTAGGTATGTTATGACTCCAAATAGTAGAATAGAAAAAAAAAATCGAAAAAAACCGAATAATGTATGTATGTACAGGGTGTCCGAATTTGGATGGTTTTAATAGGAAACGTCAATTTCTAAGCAAGATACAAAAAAATGAACCCCCCACTACGAGACTCAGATTTCTTGAAATTTTGATTGGTGCAAACCGCATTTTGATATCTTCAACCGTTTAGCCGCTAGAGGGCGATTCTCGATTTTGAGCAATACTGTGAAATCTTCATAACTTTTTTGTTTATGAAAATAACTGATTTCCGTAAAAACTTCCTAGAAGCAGAATTCAGTGACGTTTTCAGTTTTTTTCTATTTGGCCTCGATTTCAAGATATTGACCAAAATACGATTTTTTTTAATAGGACACCCTATATATTAATAGTTCATTAGAAAGCTCGGTTTTTGCTGATTTCAATGATACAAATTTCGATAGGTTTATCTCTAACAGTTTTCGAGAAAAAAAATATTTCGGCTTTTGTCATAAGAAACAATGAGTTCGAAAGAGACCTTTCTCAGTTTCCTTACAGATATAAAGTCCTTTTCTTACACATTGCTTCTTATGACAAAAACCGAAATAATTTTTTTTCTCGAAAACTATTAGAGATAAACCTATCGAACTTTTATCATTGAAATCAGAAAAAGCCGAGCTTTCTAATGAGATATTAATATGTCCTATTGAAAAAAACCAGACTTTGGTCAATATCTCGGAGTTGGGACCAACTAGAAAAAAACTGAGAACGTCACTGAATTCTGCTTGAAAAAGTTTTTACGGAAATCAATAATTTTCATAAACAAAAAAGTTATGATCGGTTATGATGGTTTCACATTATTGCTCAAAATCGAGAATCGCCCTCTAGCTGCTAAACGGTTGAAGATATCAAAATGCGGTTTGCACCAATCAAAAATTCATGAAATTTGAACCTCGGAGTGGGGGGTTCATTTTTTTGTATCTTGCTCAGAAATTGATGTTTCCTATTAAAACCATCCAAATTCGGACACCTTGTACAGTGGGAATCATTGCAATGGGGTAGTATACTATGTATAAAAATCAGTAAAAAATCTGCTCGACCTTATTTTATAGGCTAAATGGTGATGGTATAGTGGGATACTAAATTATTTTCCAGCATAGTGTCTATAGAATTAGTAAGAGAAAAACAAACTGTAATTTGAATTTAGCGCCACAGCGGCGACCAATAGTATTCAAGCCGCTGACCATCTGGCAACGCTGCTCAAAATGACAGCTAAATTCAACAGTTCAACGATGTGTGGTGTCGTGGGAATCGTGTGACATGTGATATTGTCACAGACTTGTTTACGTTGTTTGATGTAGTAAATTTGATGTTTCATTCTTGACGGTCAATGTCAGTGCAAATTGTGTGTTCTCAAAACCGTGATGTGTTGCCAGATTGTAAAAACTAACTACGTCACGAACTTTTATTTTCACATAGGGGCGGGGCTAAGAGGAAATTAAAAAAAATGAAATTCCAGGTTACCGCGGTTTTTACAAAGCAACTGATTACACTAAATAGTACGATACGTCGAGAATCTCACTACGTAGTAGTTAAAAATCACTTTTATACTACCCCATTGGCAAACACTATATAAATATCCCTCGTAATGTGTCAAATCTGACACACAGTAATAGCAAAATGCTGCACTAAATAGGTTTATTGGTTAGAATTTTGACTTAATACGAGGGATTTTAAAGAGTGTGTGCCAATTGCAATGATTCCGACTGTACAGGGTGTTTCTACAGCCTTTACCTTTACAGGTCGAAGAAAGGTGTAATTACAAAAGTTGTACAGTTTTGTCTAAATTTTTAGAATCCATGGTCAGAAACAAAAATTGAATATCAGAAATGTGAAATGTTGCATGCTTTCAGCTTTTTTCAAATGGGATGCCCTATATTGGGCTCTATATTGTTGAAGAGCACAATTTCCTAATTCCAAAGTATAGTTTTTTTATATTTGGTTGAGCCATCTCTAACATATTTAGTTCTAAAAATTTTAAAAATATGTACTATCAGAAAAACCAAGTATAATTGTCATTTTCCCAGGTTACATTTTTATTAATCAATTGATAGGAATAGTTATAATACCAAAAAACGAAATTCCATTAATACAATTTTATAGCAAATTAACATTATATGTAATTATATTAAACTGACCACAAACCTCAAAATATTAAAATCAATAACCAAAGATTTGCAGAAGGCAACTATTGGCAACATTACCCACCAGTGCCAACCTAAATCCCATTTTATCGGCAGATTCGGTTATATGATCCGACAGCATTCTATCTCTATTTAACTAGGATTAAAAAAAAAAGAGAAAATGCGCTCTGAGTTTAAACCGAATTTTAATTTCTTACAAACTGCAATTGGCAATAATTTCGACGTTATTGATGATCTGCAACCATTATTTTAATAATTTCACAATACCTCAAATTTCACCTGCAGTTTTCTCCTGTGCAGGTAGAATTCACAAAATCAGTAGGATAGTTTTCTACAATTTTTGGACCGCAAATATATGAGAGGCTGCTCATTAAATATAGACAAACTATATAATTTTGGAATCGGGGCATTACGCTCTTCAAGAATATAGAACCAAATATAGGGCATCGTATCTGAAAAAAGCTGAAAGCATGCAAAATTTCACATTTCTCACATTCAATTTTTGTTCTTCTAAAAATTTAGCCCAACTGTACAATTTTTGTAATTACACCTCTCTTCTACCTGCAAAGGTAAAGGCTGTAGGTGGGGTGTCAATATATAAAAAAACACCCTGTACACAAGGATTTCTATAATAATTTCATAACTTACTTCTTAATTTATTATTATTTGTGCTTGATAGGTATCGTACTTGATATAATATGTATCATGAATTTATCCTGATGTGGTAGGAACAACAAAATCAATCATTGGCACCCAGAGACATTTTTCTTCATCTTGTTGACTTAGCTTATAAATACGATGATACAAGTCTTGATATTTGGGTTTTTACTAAGGTTTCCATTTGTCTTTGCTCTACCTGATCTTTATTCTATCTTTATTTTAGCACTTGGCGCATTTTCAAAGTACCATCAGCTATTTATGACAAATGAACAATCTATATTAAATCTCAATTGTGGTATTATTGCTGATTAAATATAGAACAGTGGAAAAATTAGGTGGCCGATAAAGCAGTTTTTTTTTTGCAACGGTGGCTTGCGTAGATTTTGACCCATTAAATTATTATTATAGTGTAACATTGAAGTTAGTATAGTAAAATATTCTACCTTAAGTATTAAAAAGTAAATAAATGTTGCCAGTTTTATTACACTTTACACTCCCACATTCGGTGCTCCTAAACTATAAAAATTTAACGTTTTTGGCATGCACTCTGTTTTTGTTCGGCTTAGATCATTGCGAAAAAAAAAATAGAATGTCGATGAATCACAACCACTAACGACTAATCCCAAGCAAACAACAATAATTTGAATAGGTGCCTTCGTCTTATTGGAAGTACATAATTATCATAAAATAACATTTATTTATTTACCTATTGAGAAAAAAAGTTATTATTAGTATTATTTTTTTATACAGGAATGGAAATACTAATAAAAGTATTTAATACAGCGTGGAAAAAAAGAACAGATACCGGAAGATTGGAAAACAGCTCTAATAGTTCCAATATACAAAAAGGGAGACAGGCATGATTGTAATAACTATAGAGGGATAAATCTACTTAGTACAGCAATGAAAATATATGAGAGAATTATAGACAGAAAAATAAGGCATAGAATAGAGAATACCCTCGAAAAGTCACAAAGTGGGTTTAGAAAAGGCCGAAGCATACAGGATCACATCTTCACAGTAAAACAAATTAACAAATAAATGAAAAGTTCTCACAGCAAGGAAAAGTAGTATATATGGGATTCATAGACCTGAAAAGGCTTTCGATAAAGTTCGAAGAGAGAAATTATGGAAAATATTGGAAGAGAGGGGAGTTAATACTAAAATAATAAAAATAATTAAAAACATATACGAGAAAAACATAAACTGTATAATATATAGAAATAAAATATCAGAAGCGTTTTCAACGCAAGAAGGATTAAGGCAACGAGGAGGACTAAGCCCATTATTATTTACGATCTTTATTTACGCAATAATCAAAAAATCTTCAAGCAGAATGACAAAACTACACGTGGGACACTGGAATCTGAAAAGAGTAGATGTATCAGAGGGAGCTTTTGCAGATGATGTAATAATTATGGCAGAAAAAGAAAAAGACTTACAAAAAAATATAGAAATTTGGAATGCGGTTTGTGAAGAATTCGGAATGAGAGTAAATAATCACAAAAAAAGTTATGGCTATAGGAGAGAAACAAATGGATATAAATGTACAAATAGATGGAATAAAAATCGAACAAGTAAAAACATTTAAGTATCTGGGAGTAGAAATAGAAGACAATGTCAGGCAAGAAATAGAAATTAACAATAGAGTAGAAAAAACAACAAATCTTTACTACATGATGAATTCGGCGTTTATAAATAAAAAAGAAATTTCAAGGAAAACAAAGATAAATGTATTTAAAACAATATATCGAACAAATTTTAACATTTGGATGTGATTCATGGGTGTTGACAAACAGACAAAAAAATAAAATACAGGCAGTTGAAATGAAGTATCTCATACGAGTTAGAGGTGTCACAAAGATGGATAAACTGAGAAATACAGAAATAAGAAAAGACCTTGACATAGAATCAACATTCAAGTTCATTGAAAAGCGACAAATAAGCTGGTGGAAGCATCTAGAAAGGATGAACGACATTAGACCAGTCAAAAGAGTGTTGCAATCAAAGATAGAAAAAAGAAGCTAAAGAGGAAGACCAAGACAAACATGGGATGGAGTTATCGGAAGCATACTGCAAGAAAAAGGAAAGACATGGGCAGAGGCAAGAAGAATGGCAAGAGATAAAAAACAAAGGGCAAAATTTGTACACGAATAAAATTTTATTTAGTTGTATAATGTAATATAATGTAATTGTAAGTGAATTACACCCCTACACCATATATTATGGTATTCGGGGATTTTGATAATATATATATATATATATATATATATATATATATATATATATATATATATATCCCAAGTAGCACATAATATGGGGTAAACATCGTTTTTCAGTTGGGCCAATATTTATTCATTTTTGTTGATAAATCAACACAGTACCAATATTGGGGCAACGTTAGTTTTAACTATGTGGAAACAATATTTAAAAATAATCTTGTACCAATATTGTTTTCGTAGATTAATTAACTCTTCAATAATTTGAATATTGGCCCAAGACTTTTCACTACAATATCGATTTATGAAATATTGGCCAAATATTACATTTTATATTATCGAAACAATATTGTAATATAATATTAATTCAATATTGGCATTCAATTTTTTATTGATATTTAAATTCACTTCAAAAACTTTGTATACCCAATATTTATTTCCAATTTTTTCGCAATATTGATACTTTTTGAAAAACCCAATGAAGGGCCAATATTTACATACTAATTTTTACCAAGGTTAGATTTTCTGAATTGAAAATGTTGGTCCAATATAGAGTATTCAATGTGCGCACTTGGTGTGCCGACCAAAAAATAGATGGAGACTCTGTCTTCACTTTACCTGTCTTAAACCTGGTTCCAGGATGAAGCCAAAAATTGGTTGTTTTCTCTCTGCGGGACCCTGGCGGGACTTAACCATGCTGATGACTTGTGATACAGCGAAACGGGTCCACGGATGGTCCGGCAGAGAGAAAACACTTCTTAGTCGGTCCTTATAATTGGTCCGTTACCTTAATTAAATATAATATAAAGTCAAGATTTACATACGTCTTCGGGCCAATATAGGTAATTTCAATTGGCTCTATATTGCATAAAGTTCTTGATATGATATTGATTATTTCTTTTTGGGCCAACATTTGGTTACGTTATTGTACCAACATTGGTATTTGTTTTTGGGTATATATTGACATACGTTCTTGGACAAATATAGCAGAATGTCCACATCTTTTATTGGGCCAACATAGAGAATCTGACTTGGGCCAATAAATCGTAGTTATTGTCCCAATATTGGCCCAACATGGGAGTGCTACTTGGGATATATATATTTTTATTCATTTATTAGGTGAAACGGACTTGCATCTAGTATTAGGGACCAAATAATTATATTTGATATACAATCTGAAGCCAGGCTATGTCCTAACTGGTTATAAGTATACCCACACCTATTTAAATACGTACAATTTTGTTTAGTGAGTCTTACCTGTGATATATTCCTTTAGCGCCTTGTATACTTTATTCCGCTTACCAACTATCACTATTTCTTTAGGTACGCTGTTGAAAGACTGGATACTTTTTTTCATATGGGATCTTGCCCCTTCCTTTTGCGGGCTGCTGAATTTCTTAGTGCATTTTTTAATCTTATGTTGTAGTTATGAAAGTCTTTATTTGGTTTTAATATGTGGTTTACTTTAATCGATTCATTTTGGACACAATACTCTACTATATTTTCTATTACTTATTTTAATATTTGTGAATTCAACTTTATAACTGGATTGCACTTTTTTTTTCCTGTTTACTTCATTATCATGGATGCAGTCTTATTTATATCAATAATTGCTGATTTATTTGAGCACCGCCATTCATGATACAAAGTTGGGTCCAGGTTCATTGTTTCTTCCAGGTTTGTTTCATTCGCAGTAGAGTAGGCTAAAACTGTATCGTCTGCAAACATAGAGTATCCCTATTTTAAGTCTAGCAACTTTAAACTGTGCATATATAACAAGTATTGTAGTAGGCCAAGAACCGATTCCTGAGCAACCCCCACTGATATTGTCTCTAAGTCACTAACAGTAAAAGTTTACAATGAACTGTTTCCTTCCAGAGGCCTTATTCTTGACTTTCTCTCGAGAGAAAATTTGACTGTGTTCACAGTTAAACATTGCATTAACTGTTAACAATGTCAAATTTTCTACCTAGGTAAAGTCAAGAATAAAGCTCCAGATCAGTATGACTTTAGTAGCTCATTACACTTATCTCGGAAACCTAGTTTATTTAGTTTTTCTAACATCAGTTCTATATTGACTGTATCAAATGCCTTTTGAAGATCGATGAACACAGTAATAACATATATGTTCTGGTCAATTATACTTGCTATGTAGTCTAGAAGATTTGCTGTCGCTCCCAGTGTATTGCTTTTTGCTTGAAAACCGTATTGGTTGCTATCAAATCCAAATGCATAGTAGTGATGTGATGATCAAGAATATAGGCCGAATCATTATTTAGATCTTCATGATATTCCTTTTTGGATACTGGCACGACCTTAGCCAGTAGTTCTTCAGAATATCTGCCTATTCTGCCTGTGTCCAAAATATTATTTATAATTTGGACAATGCTTGGTCCCAGGCAGTCCCATAAGTAAAAGTATATTTATTTTAAAAGTATTCAAAGCATTTTTGGCAAGACACTTAGTTATGTTCTATTGCCAAATAATTACTTAAGAAATAATAGCATTATTTCAATAGATTTATTTACGTTTATACAACAGCTGTGCTGACTATATATATTCTGGTTTGAAAATAAATAATTCTTAATTGTAGCAATTTAAATAAATCAATTTTTAAACAAAACATAATTTCATGAGCTTAAACCAAGGCCCAAACAAATTATTTTGCTTTAATTAATAAATTTCTGGTTAGCTTTTTCAACACACATTTTATAATTTGAAACAATTTTGTAGTGTTAGTGCAAATAATACAGAACAAAAACACTAAAGCATAAAAATACACAGAAAAAAATTGTTAAAAAAATCCTTTTTGGTGTGTTGTGCAGGGCCGAAAATCACCATGGAATTGCCCCTACATTGTCCATCAGGCGACGCAGAAAGTTCAAAGGAGGGTAAGTGACAGCCAAATAAAAAAACGAAAAATCATCTTCATACTCTTTCTTTGTGTGAAAAAAAAAAACGACATGATCATGGTGTAAGGCCCTGCACATCATTTTTGTTTTTGAGTTTTGCTTTTTTCCTTTGCAGCTTTTCGGGCCTTAAGCCTTAGAGAATTGAACTGATGACTTAGGTAATTTTGTAATACTAACTCAAATGAACCCAATCTTAATTCAAATAATCCTTTGTTTGAAAATCTCTATCTATTTATAATCTATCTGTACTTTACTTATAGTTTGTGGTCTGTGTAACAACAAGCCATATTTGGTTCTGAGTTTAATAGCAGTAGGAAATGAGAAGTTTTGGAAAGTAACCCTAACTAGCCCAGGTTTGATAATCATTAGTTTTGGTGATGCATTTTCATTGTATGGATGTTCAACCTGCGGATAACCTTTTTTCTTTCAACTGGTTAAATTTTAATCGGAAATAACCGAGGTGAAATTTAATGGTTATCCCAGTTAACCGATTATTTACACAAGAAAAAAACAATATGACATACTATGGGTCAGTCTCATAGCAAGTCACCTCCGGTTTGGTTTTATCTTTAGGATAAACGTGTCCACTTACAATATTCACCCTTGAGTTATGCTTAACCCGGGGGTGACTCGCTATTCATTGAGGAACCGGCCCCTATCTGGAAACCATTGCTGGAAACAAATAAGAGAAAATACAAAACAAAACAAATGACAAATCTCAAATATGACTCATGACATAATTGACAATATTGACATGAGGGTTTCCATTTTTTTTATTATAATTTCGAATCTCAGATTCTTCAAGTTGTATTTTTTTTTTAAACTTAAGTCCAATTAAAAATTTACCAATAGGCTATCGCCTTGCCTGGGCGTTGAAAGCAGCGTCATGGTAAACTGTACTTATATTGTTCCATTTCCTCATAACCAAAAATTTTTTTAAAAAAATAAAAAAAACTAATATTTGCTTAAAACTTAGAGGAAACAGGAAACGATTCACATTAATTCTCAGTGGCTTTATAAAAAAAAATTACAAAGGAAATTTCAATTTTGTAACAGAAAGTTTTAGTTGTTCTGACATGGTATCAAATATTTTCTTGCGGAAATATCTAATTAAGTTTCAACTTTTTTTCCTGTAAACGTCGATTCTTATATAAGCAGCATTGGGCAGCGGCATTTGCTGTTAATTTTGCGCTTGCTTTGTCAGTGCACACATATACCAACATTGGAATGATAAATAGGCCAGTGCAGTTATGGAATTCACAATGTTGAAAATGCAATTTTTTTTATAAAGCTGCGACTATCAAAAAAAAGTAGCCCTAGTACCCCTTATTAACATACTAAAAGTCCCCATGCCTCCGACTGTTGCGTCACCAAAAAAAGTCGTCCGCCATCTTGAATTTCAGCACTGTTTGGGAAAAACCGCGAATAACTCGAAAACGGTACATTTTTTCGAAAAAAATAAACACCGAAAAATTAAAGAGAATTAAAAAATCTATCAGATACAATGAAAAGTAATTTTGTATCATAGCGGTCTATCAACTTATGAATTTTCAATTCTGGTAATTATTCGGTTTTGATAATTTAATTATTTAAGGCGCGAAAATCGCAGAACAAAACAAAATGTTATGACTTTGATTCCATGTTTTCAATTTCAGTCAACATTTATTTGCCTCTGATAGTCAAAGCTGGAGATGCATTTTTATTTACTTCATATGGTAGGCATAGGCTAGCAGATGATTTAGATCAGTTGAGATATTATAAATACAAAACCCTTACCTCTCGTCAAGTTCTTAGCAAGAATTTTGAGTTGCCTCCAACTTCAGGCGGTGCTGAGAATCATTACTATAGGACTTACTTACAAATTCAATATTGGCTTAATAATAAAAAAGAACCAACACGTTAGGGTTGGGATGAAAAAACTATGTCAAAGGCAGTGGCACCTGATTTTGTTCTGAATATGATATGTATATCGCAACTGCAAATCAGGCTGTAACAAATTATGCACATGTATAAAGTCGAATATTCCGTGTTCAATCCTATGTGGTAATTATTGTAATGGCATTTCTTGTAACAACAAACAAATTTCCGTAGATGAAGAGCAATTCGAATAAGATGGAATAAATTGTATCCCAGTTTTAGATTGTATTCACTGTTGAATGGTAACAGAAAGGCCTTGGTTCACTCTCATGATGTTATTTCGTATTAGAAAGTTAATTATCAATAGTAATATAATGAGTGCAATGGAAATTATCGATAATTTTTGGGAAATTTGCCCGAATGCATTTTTAGTTGAAAAGAGCACGAGTGCAGGTAGTGCACGAGTGCCCTTTTCAGTTAAAAACGCATGAGTGCGAATTTGTCAAAAATTAAAAATATATTTCCATTGAACGAGCTGAATTTTATGAGAGAATTTCATAAATCAAGAATTTAGATTTTTTGTCAAAAAATGTCAAAGCACCAGCTCTCTCACTAGTTACTATGCAATTATCGCATAATTCCAATCTGATTGGTTTAAATCAACAATCAAATCATGTCAGTTTATTGTTGGTATATCAGCTTTGACAGATGTATGAAATTCTCACATGTTCTGTGATTCTCACTTATAATTACACGAGAGCTTTTTTTTTGTCAAAGTAAACTTGATATGATATTAATGAGAATTTTGTTGCCTGGCAATCTAACAAAAAAAAACTGCCTGTGAAAAAATTACGAGTCCGTAGGACAAGTAATTTTTTCTGGCAGTTTTTTGAGTTAAATTGCCTAAAGACAACAAAACTCGATGAATTATAAATGTAAAGTTTCCTTTTCGACAAAAAAAAGCTTACGTGTAATTCGGTAAGACAACAAAAACACCAGTCCTTATGGAATTTTTTGTGTATGAATTAAGGCTGATGTGGTCCGAATATAACGAAGGTTGTGGTTTCGCGGTCCAAAAGTAATCAAATTACTCTGGTACCTGGAAAAGTGGTTACTTTTGGACCTTGGTTTCCTGAAATCTGGTTAACCAAATGTCAAAATAGTTACCGGCTATCGGATGTTGGTTCTGTTGGTTTTATCTGTAAATTCTGTCAATTATTTTTCATTTCATATTCGCGTTCCCCATGTAACCAAAATTTTCAGTAACCATATATCTGTCAACCGATTCGGTTACTTTTGGTTAATGTTTGGTTATATTCGGACCATAGCCTTAATTGTCAATTTAAATTTGCTTATTACCTATCATGTCTTTTGGCCAAAACATTGTAAAATTGATCTTGTCAATTTTTTTGTGTTGAATAGTATTATTGTATTGAATCTGCGATTACTCATTATTAGTTCATACGAGGTAGTTCAATTAAATTAATATAGGTAACACTTTTACAGTGTTTTTTTATTTAAATAAATGTTAAAAGGTAATTTTATTTGTTTATTGGGATTGAAAAAATGCATTAACTGCATTATGGTCTGGTTCTCTTGATTTTGCTAAATTTCCAAAAATTCAAAAAATTCTAGATTGTTACTACGTTATGGTACGCATTCAGTTTTTATGATACCTCCTTCATTTCTTCATTCTATTCAATTTTCCTCTCTTCAGTTTTTTCGATAGAATGTAACGAGGGGTTGACCACTCGCCGCAATACATGTACGTTCAGTCCGCATTGCGATCACATTTTTCGCATTATATGGCATTTTCCCTACATTTTCCACATTTGGCCACATTTTCACGCATTTTGCCACATTTTCACGCATTTTGCCACATTTTGAGGCATTTTTGCTGCATTAATGTCGCATTATCAATAATTTTGTGAAGACATTATTTTAATTAATGCGAAAATGTGAAGTAGAGGGGAGAGGACTTGATATTCTTCTGATTCTGATAAGGCGGACATCGAGCCGACATATTCATATTCAATGAACTATAAACTACACGTACCTGGAATGGCACCGACCGTTGTCGTATATGGCATTTGTATGGCATTTGTCATCTCTCTTAGTGCGTCCAAAGAAAGCTAAAGCCTGTTTTTTTTTAGAGATAAAAGTCAAAATGACATTATGTTGGCAATATAATGTAAAATTGTCAATGCTTTCAAATTCTTTATGTAGAAAAGGCTTGTGTTGCCAACATAGTTACTAAATTTTTGACTTGGGGAATTATCTTTAAAAAAAAAAAAGACTTTATATAGTGGGGGATCCCTTTCTCTCTCTATTTCATTGCTGTTAGGTTTGGTGTATATTCCTAACCTCAAATTTAATATTTTTTAGACAAGGAAAGATTTTCATAAGTGACCCATAAGGTAAATAGAGATAGGAATCCTCTACATTCTCCATCTCAATTTGCCGCATTTTAGAGATAGGCCGGGCCATTCCAGGTACGTGTAGTTTATAGTTCATTGTTCATATTACACGCACTCACGCAGTTTGACGTCGTTTGTAGATGTAAAGTGCGACAAGTGAGTGAACCTGTGTGGAAGGAATGCGGGCAGAACGCTTCTGATTGACGCGAGATTAAATATACATATACGCGTGTCATCGCGTCAGGGTAACTGCAATTTTCGCAATGCACCACGTCGGGGACCCGTCGCGTCGTATAGTATAGGTTTTCGTCTTCCCCTCTGCTACTTCATACGTTACCAAGGTTCACTCAGTTGTCGCATTTTACTGATTTTGTGTTCCGAGTTTTGTTTCATCAGGTTTGCCTGATTGAGGTAAGTACCCAGTGACGCTTTAACCTTTCTCAATTATTTGGTATGGCCTTTCATGAGTGATTGTTCTTTTTTATAGGAATAAAATCATTCAGACGATTTCAAACTACTAACCTGGCAGAATATGAAGAGAAAAAATGTTGCCAAGTAGTATTCGGTAAAATCAAAGAAAGGTACTACAAAATGATGAAACAAGAATGGTCACAAAACATGCTATATGTTCGAAATGTCCTAAAAGAAAATGATGGCATTGAGCTCGAAAGAACAGCTGCATGGCTTGAGATCAAATCCATTAGCGAGGAAAAGATGCATAAAGGGTTGCAACTCTGAGGAAAATTCGTACCACGTTGCCTGTGCATGTCCTACAAGCTCAACAACAAGGCACGACTCCGTGGTACACTGGACCCTTAAGACACTGCTCAAGTCCCTGGATGCTCTAGAAGAAGCATTAACAGGTTCCTGCTCTAATCGTTGCCAGTTGCCACGTGCCCGTGCTGCGCTAATGACGCAACGGCGATTCAGCGCAGCTCGGTGACTCTAGGGCGTGTTCCGGATTGATGCTCGATGGAGCGAGCGGAGCGATTCCAGAGCATCGTGACGTCAGGCAGTGCACTCTGGCCAAACCAAATGTGCTTGTGCAGTGTGAATTATAAGAATTAAAGAGTATTGAAATATATGCTAGTCCTGCTATTAAATAAGTCGACTTAAGAAATTAGCTAAAAATTAAAATTTTTCATTGAAAATGTGTCATTTTATTTTATGGATTATTCTAGATGATGCGTCAAAGTCGTTAGAAGTCATATCAATACCTTTATCAACGGAACAATTTGAGGATGATAAATCCGAAAAATTAAATTCCTTTGAGACATCTAAGGAGACGACATCTAATGAAATGAATCTGGAAATGAACAAAGAAGATGAATCAGAAATAATTGAAGATCTAGAAAGTTATGGGAAATTATTCGAAAATATTGAAACCACCGACAAAACGGATGCCACTGACACTCAAAGCATTAATCAGCACGATGGAGTTTTGAAATTACAAATTAAGAGTAAACTAAAAATAGTAAAAAAATCCACATTATGTTGGGTTTTTGGTCAAAAAAATAGGAAGGTATCCACTATCCACAGACAGAATTTTTAGATTTAGAGGTAAACCTGGCAACAAGGTAGGTAAGCGAAAGAGTATTGAGAAAAAAAAAACAAAAAGCAAAAAAAAAACTAAAACCAAGTATAATGAAAGCTAGTCTAATAGTGAAACTTCTGAAGAGAGTGAAACTGTCATTTACAAAGAGAGCTCTGACGAAATAGATCAAAAGGAAGTGAGTGACAGGGTAGAACTCTGTATAAAAATGGAAAATTATTATGCTGTGTACTATGATACCTTATGGTATATTGGCAGAGTATTAGGTGTAGATGAATCACAAAAAATATTCACCATTAAATTTTTAAAATATTATTTGAATGGCTACATATGGCCTCGTAAAGAGGACATTCAAAGAGTTCAACGTGATTTTATTTTCTATGGGCCTATTAATATGACTGGAAATGGGCCATTTTATATTAAATACATAGAAAAAATTATGATAGATCGCTTGTATAATAGTTATTTATACAACAAGCTTGACAACAAGTGAGTTAAATGAATGTTTATTCATGAGAAGAAAGTTCAACCCACGAGCCCCTATGCGTTCAATAATGTAATTTTTAAACGTCAAAATGGGATAATAGTAGATTATACCACGAGTCAATAATTATAGCTATTATTCCCGAGGATTATTACGAACTGAGCCGCGTTAGCGGCGAGGGAGTAACATTCCGAGGGAATAATAGCCATTATTGCGAGTAGTATACTCTACTTTATTTACGACAAAATAATTTATTTGAGATTTTCAATGAACAAATTTCATCCGTCTCATAATTTTCAATACAAATCCACAAGCACTACACGTTTGACACTGACACTTTTGTGGAATAATGACCCTTAATCCCGCTACTCGTCATTAATCCCTGGAGGAATAACATATGTCATTATACTGCCAAAATCACAAATATAATACGCACATTATACATTAGTCGTAAATAAAAATATTAAAAAGATGTAATCCTGGGAAGTAACAACAAATAAAGTGCAGTAAAATAACTTGTAGGCAGTTTTTTTTTTCCAAATGGTCACACAAAAGTCAATAACTAGGTTTTTTATTAGTAATATTATTATTTTAATATTAAATTCCGAAGTGATCAATGTGAACATTTCTCCGCATTATGCCAGATAATGTCGCATTACCTTCACATTACATCTAATTGCATCATATGTTTTAACATTTTTATCATTTTTCCGCATTACCTTAAAATGCGAGATAATGCGGCAATACATGTACATATTTTCCAGAGTGGTCAACCCCTCGGAATGTACCGTTTTTGACTTATTCACGATTTTATCCGAAAAGTGCCGAAATTCAAGATGGCGGATTGTTTTTTCTAATGACGCAACAACCGGACGAATGGGGACTTTTGGTATGTTTACTAGGAGTACTAACGCTAACTATTTTCGATAGTTGCAGCTTTATAAAAATTTTTGCAAATTCAAAATTATTTGCACTGGCCTAAAAGGAGAGGATTAGCAAGGCAAATGGAAATAATAGTATATGCAAATTTTCTTGCTAACAAGGTAAACAAGTGCAAATATTACACCAAAATCAATAGGAAATTGGGATACGAATCCAGTAAAGGATAAATAACTCTAGGAAGAATCCCTATATGTCTACATGTCATTGTGACTACTCATGTTTATGCTACAAATCCCTGGCTGTTGATACGGGTGGGTGGTGTTACATTATTGCTAAAGACAGTCTTTCACTAAGCAAAAACTATAGTTATAATGATTTTTTTTGCGATTGACAAGAAATGTCAGCATTTTTGATCGGTTGACAGGTCGCAAAACTCAATATTCTGGTATTTTAATTATGTTTCAATAGTTGCTAAACAAATCGATGAATAACAATATGAGAATCACTTTTCCGGCCTAGGCCGAGAAAGTGATTCTTGTACTGCTGAACAACTTCTCGGAAGCAGTATGCATGTGGTGGAGTGTTGATTATGATGCAGAATGATTTTCTCAGAAGGTTTGAGTTTACTTCAATTGAGAGATTTGATCATCTTTTAGAGGTGAGAGTTTTTGAAGTTCCTGTTGTGTATTGTAGTTGTTTTAATTTGTATGTGTTGGGGATTTATAGATCTCCTTCTCGGAATATTCAATCATTCATTGATAAACTGGAATCTCTTTTGACTGAAATTTCACTTAACGCTATCATAGTTTTGTCTGGTGATTTAAATATAATTTTTTTTGACAGGGACAATAGATATAATCAGTTGCTGTGTAACTTGTTGGATTCTTTTAACTTATGTATGCATGTCGATCAGCCAACCAGACGTACAGCGTTGTCATCATCTGTCCTGGATTATATACAGGGTGTCCCACGGTGGATGGCTTATTAGACGTTTATGGAGAACTAAAAAGCGGATCATTTTGAAAATTTGGCAACCGGGATAAACGACCATGATCTACACTTTAAAAATATTTTTGACCATGCGGTGTTGCCGCTTCTACTCTAAACTAGTGGCAACATCAATATTTTAAATGGAACACCCGAACACCCCGTATTAAATTGCATATTTGGATTCTACATAAAATTCTGAGCAGAGTTCATGTGATATACCCTATACCTAAGTTCAACTGTTTTAGAAATATTGACAGTTGAAAATTGACTTTTTGCAACATTGACAGGCTGTAGAACCTGAACGGTTAATTTTAGAGGAAAACCGATTTTACATCTCCAACCGCTGAAATCACAGTCTTCTGTTCGTTCATTCGTCAGTGAACCGTACCCTATACTTTGAGTGGTTGCAATTCGCTCTAGGAGATAATTGTCTTTTATTTTGGAAAACTGTTACACATGTTAATACTGTCCCTAATAATCCAGTGTGACGTCACAAACACCTAGTTGTAACTTTGAACCGCCCTAACTCGAAAACGGACCATCGTAGCAAGATGCGGTTTAATTATTAATTTTTAGATTATTTTGCACTAAAAACTTTCATTTTTGGGTCACACCCCCTTCAAGAATAAAGCCAACATTACAAATCGAGGGGAAATCTCAGTTGCTCAACTAAGAACCGAAGGTGGCATATCATCATTTAAGCACGGATGCTATTTCTAGTACAATTGTACTAGATCTAGGACAATCACGTTTTACCTAGTACGCTAGTACCTCTCTCATAAATCTAGTACAATTTGTATTAGATTTCGTGCTACTGGTATCGGGTCGAGTGTCGCTCTTCGCTCTGTATAATACCGTACTCGAGTTCTAAGCTTTACTCTTTACTGGTGGGTTGGGTGTTGCGTTCCACATTCCAGGGAGATCACGATAAGTAGAATTCTATACTAGGATTTGGCGTTTCGAATATAAGGCAATTTTTCGCGAGGATAATCAAGCCTAATCTGATTATGCTGGGTTATGTGATGTGTCAATTGTGTCATACTTCCCTAACTCCCTCTCCATCAAATTCTGGGCCTGCGAGTGGCGTCACTCAGCAGCTTATAGTGATGACGTCAGCCGCAGACATCTATGAAATGCTTGCGATTCAGGCTGTGCTAGTACTTAATTTTTTCGTCGATTTTAAATGTAGAAAAGGTGATTTTCCGTCTGCCCTCACAGAAGTTCTTGATCCTGGGGTATCCCAGAATTTGATGGTGGGGGAGTTAGGGGAGTATGACTCTCGGACGTATGACACAATTGACACATCACATAATCCAGTATAAGCACTGATCTCAAAAATAAATGGATAAACAATCCTTTAGCTAAACTTGTACGAAAATTTGGGGTCAATACTCTACGAACAGTTATGCAACGAAACAGCCTAACGCCTGCGCAGTGTGTTATTTTTAGAACAACTGTTCTAAATTTTGGAATATCCTTCATTTTCATTGACAATATTTTGCGCACGCACAGTACAATGTATCTACTGCGCACGCTCACAGCTGTCCCAGTTGTTTACATTAGGACCTCGTAAATAAGCAGCATTAGAAGCGTTTTTTGTTTATCCATTTATTTTTAAGATAAGTGAGTATAAGATTATGCTTTGATTATCCTCGCGAAAAATTGCCTATAGTTTCGAACGCACACGCACTTTTTTATTTTGTGACTTGACATGTGTCATGTATCGGGGGTTATTCGATTATTCAGCCGATCACGGTAATCGGTAGTCGATTTATAACTAACTATGTAAAAATTTATTTATTTCTATCATTCAAACAAGTGATATTTACCCCAATTAACAAAGCCTACATTTGTATTGAAATTTCAAAATTTGACGCTTAGTTAGTACACAATGTCGCCAATCTAGTACAATTATTCCCTACTTTCTGGTACAATTTTTTTAGTGCTGATAGCATCCCTGCATTTAAGGTAGGAATAAACACTAAATATGTACCACAGGTAGAAGCTAACAATTTTTGGCCTGAAAATATCATTGTCCGAGAATTTAAATTTAATCTATTATGGGTCAGTTCCATGCCAGACATGCACGTGCAGGATCATACAGTGGCAATCGGGGTAGTTCAAATTTCCATTCAAATTTTCACTGGAACCAAGGAAGGAGAACCAGGTACTTAACAGTTCTAATATAAGTGTTTACTATCAGAACGTGAATGGTCTTAGAACTAAACTATCTGAGCTGCGTAAAAATGTTGCACTCAATCGATATGATGTGATTTTGCTCACTGAAACATCATTAAATTCGGATTTTATTAGCAGTGAATTGGGCATGGACAAATTAATTTATGTGGTAATAAGCTTTCGCAGATAATGTCTCCTTTCGTCAGTCTGCGAAATCTTTTATAACATGTCTGCCTCCTCAAGCATAAGGGGGAGATGGTTAAACATTTTTTTCCCTCCGTAATTATACTTATAGAGCTCTGAACCAGTTCCGAATGTGGGACAGGCAATCTGAGAGTGTGAGTCTGACTCATATTGTAATAACCGCCCGCAGACATCTCATGTCCATGGCTTTTTAAAAACGAGACAGACTGATTCCAAAATAAATAAACAACAAAGAGTCATGATATCAAGTCTCACAAACAATAGTCGACAGGAATCACGAACCCCTGCACCACACATGCCCTTTTCTGCAAAATAAATACAGAGTCAAAATGGTATTGAGCACAACATCCCCAGAAACAAATACCATATCGAAGGTGGGATTCGATCAGTGCAAAGTAAGAGTTTCTGGCAATGGATGGATCCAAAAAAGATTTTATTGTAGATATTAAATACATGGCCCTGAAACTTCAAAGTATTATCTATTGTTAATCCCAGGAACTTGCTTGCGTTAAGAGTCGTGATTGGTTCCCTCCATAATAACATATCCAGAAACCTTATACAAGTCGCCGAGTTAGGTTGAGAGTCGAGAGGAATACTTTCTAGCGCTACTGTCACTATATATTAGATTAGAACATTTGTTTTTTGTTGATCTCTACAGTTAAACAATATGTCAGTGGTTGAATGAATTGCAGTTTTAATTTGTATTGTTCAGCGATGAGTGCGATGTGGGCACATTCAAACGCTTTTTCGCATTAGAAATTCTACTCGTTTGACACATGAGGTGATCTGGATCCACAGTAACCCCTGCAAATTCTCCAATAAGCCTTTCTTTGAGCTGTGATACTTCTTTTAGATAGAGATAATCACCTAAACCCTGAGAAAACCTGGGTGGGAAGTTTTTACTTAGACAATCTCAAATAATCGCTAGGACAAAATATTGACTATTTCATGTAGTAGTTTTAAATTTTGATAGAAAAGAAAACCAGATTTTTGGTAACAGTTGTTATAACTAGGTTTGATTCATAGATGTTGACACAATCTTCATATAACCCACCACTAATTTTATCAGTAAGCATAATTGTAAATTTTCAAATAACATTTTGTGTTATTAACAAATGACTAACTCAGGAATTAAATTACCTAATTTTTGTTTTATTTTTATATAAGATTTGCTTGAAAATAATTAGCCAACAGTATTTTATTTATGAATGTTTTATTTATTGCTTGATTTTTGACTCTAGCACTGCTTATTGTTCACTCACTTTAATTTAAAACTGTACTAATTACTACTAAAATATTGCACTAAGAATGGTTGTTTTTATTTCAGATTGTGTCGCAAGAGGTAAGTGTGCTCTGTAAATGTAACTCATTTTATCTTTCACCTGTATATAGGTATTCATGTGCTGATTTGTGAAAGTGTTTTTGAGTATAATTTGGCTTGCTTTGTTTCAAATTATATTGCTATTGGTGTGAAAGTGAATGAATCATTAAAAGATAATATTTTTATCAATCGCTCAAATTTTATGATTTTATCACATGTTTGTTTTCGATTCCTCTCTCCTCCAAATTGGGGTCAATTGCTTGCTTGCTAAAACTATAAACTTCAATTTAATTCACTCATTATACATACTCTTACCTAAGGTTGATTAATAGTTAATACCTCTGCCAATAAATGTTTTCAAATAAAATGCCTACTTTTATATATTTTGTCCATTGAAAAATAAATTCAAAGGAAATCTTACCCAATCATCATTATAGACCGCAGTATAATTTTGTCGGTAATTACAACTAAAACTTGTACCTATTTATTTTTGTTAAGTAGTTATGATAGCCCTAATTAAGTTTTTTCAATACAGTTTACAGTCCACGTTTTCCATTACACAAATAGGAGTATGTTCAACGAATTTATTGGAAAATTGTTAACAAGGCCAAATATATTATTTAAACAAATTTCTATCCTTCAATTATTGTATAAGAAATTCCTCTATTTTTTTAACTTGCTTTTCATGCTCTCGCTTTCTTTTGTTCTGCCATGTCAAATACCCCCTAGCTCAAAAATAAATCATGTATTCCCACCATTTAATAGTTAAATTATTTTAACTTTCAAGATTTCTCTACAGTTTTTTCTTTTTTTTTTATTCCAGAAACCAAGCAGAAATGGCGCACACATGTAGAGGCAGTATTTCACTTCACGGGGCCTTGATCTACACTGTGGATCCATGCACATTTGTAATCTCCAATGGAGGCACACAAACTTTCCACATTAAAGCCTCTTCTGAGGTGGAAAGACAATCTTGGGTTACTGCCTTGGAACTGGCGAAAGCTAAAGCTATGTGAGTAGTACCCTCATAGCAAGCAGGTTATAATATTAATGCCAATCATTTGCAGTAGAAATATGGAATCGGAAGAAGATGACGTAGATGCTGAAGAATCTGGCATGTCTGAGGAACCTGATGTGATGAGAAAATTAGAGGGTGCTCTTAATGAACTTCAGATTTGTGGAGAACTTTTAGGCAAGCACTGGAAAAATTTGGCCAAGCCTTTGAGTGAAATCGAATCCACTCCCGATCCTGATTTACTTAATAGCAAAGCTAAAGAGGTTTGCGAACGGGCTACATTGTTTCGGATTTCCAGTAATGCCATGATAAATGTAAGAATTTTTTGCATTTTAAACGCAAATTTTTCATTATTTAATTTTTCAGTCGTGTGCTGAGTATTTGAAAACCGCTCAGACTCACGGGCACAAACTTGTGAAGCTTCTTCAGCACGAAAGAGAACAGAGACAAAGGTTACAAGAAATGGTAGAGACTCTGGCTGAGCAACATTCGAAATTAGAGCGAGCTGCAAATGCTCATGCACATAGAGCAGGTAAGTCAAGAATATTAGGATTTGAGAGTCTCGTTTCAAAATGTCTTTCTACTCAAAATTGATCGAAATTTTGAATAATATACAAATTGGTAATTCAAATTATTGATTTCACTCTATGGATGTCAGTTTGGACCTGAGGTAGCTATGTTTCCTAATACATGTAAATCTAATTTTACGAATAATGTTTGATTTTTATGTCTAAATCACGGAAATCAACTTGGCCGACAAAAATAATGGCAAATTGGGGGAGTCCGACACCCCCAAAATGTCGATCTGACGAGGTTATGTTTCCTGATACATATATGTCGGACAAAAGTAAGTCTTTGTCAAATAATGTTTTCTGAATGCTAAATTATGAATGGGAAAAAGGAAGCACCTTATATATTATATAATGATCACATTATATTGCATGCTGATGCTTATTTGAATGACAATTTTTGAAGTTTCAGAATATGATGAACACAAATTCAAATTCTGCTAACTAGAGAGAGTGACCCCAATACGTTCGGAATAGCACACCCAGAGTGCACTCCAAATGATGATGTCAGAACACTCTGACAAACAACTACTCTACCTTCACACTCCATTTCTAAACGAACTCCAGGGCCGAGTTCAGAAATAACGCACAGGGTGCAAGTGAGATTTTATGGGCGTGCCTGAATAGGCTCGTACAGCATATTTTTTTTATTACATATTCTAAAGGAGCGTATTGAGTTTAGCAGTTGTGCAAAATTTCATAATTTTCCGAGCCCTTGTTCATATTTAAATAAATTATCAAAAAGCTCCAAATTTAGAAGTTTTGAAACACGTGGTGACGTCACTGCATCTCTCACGTTGGTCGTGTGACGGCCTTTAGCCCGTCTTGACTCGAGAGATGACGTCATACCATCTCTAAGCAATGAATTTCTGAGGCATAATGTTTTATTATTCAAAGCCGCATAACTTTTTTAATATTTATCCAATTGCGCTGAAATTTTTTGTGTGTGCTATATGTGAGTAATACTCCATAAAAATATCAGAAAACGTGGTTAATGAAACCTCACATTGGAAGCATAGCACCGTCTAGCATTTTTGAACAGCTAGCACCGATGTCACACTCACACTGGGTGTGTTATTCCTGAACTCGCCCTAGTTGTTTCGTTGAAACGCACCACTGGTCTGAACGTACCCTACTTTAAGCGACGTGTTTTTGATGTACCCCATAAAATTGCAGGTGCTTGAGAGGACAGGGGAGAGGAAAAACGAACAGTTCAGTTGCGCGAAGCTCTAATGCACTGGAACGCCTATAAACAGCCCGGAGCGCTCTAGAGCAGCTCAGGAATGCTTAAAGTGCGTCACTGGAAAGCGACTCGTGTCATTGCCGTAGATATTGGGTCTGTTTCTGCAGAAATCACAAACCAGTCAGAGTGAATTTCATTGGTTGAAACTAGTTTTCTGACTGTTTTCAACCAATGAAACTCGCTTTGATTGGTTTGTGATTTCTGCAGAAACATACCTGCTGGTGAGCTCGTTTTACAATAGGAAAAATCGAGTTGACGACTTAAGCCTAGTACTCATAACTGCGAAATTCGCTCTTTTTTGTCATTGCTTCGACAATTTGACGTTTAATTCACGCATAAAACGTCAAATTGTCGAAGGAACGTCGAAAAAAGAGCGAATTTCGCGGAAGTGAGAATGAGGCATTATCCGGAGGCTGGAGCGCGTAAGGAGCAAGGATGATAGACACTACTACTACAAGATGGCCTATTCCATAAGGCCAGTGTGTAACAAATTCCCCTTTCCCTTCTCGCCAAAATACCAGTTGCCTCGACGTAGGCTGTTTAAACAACTGACAACTTAGTAGTCATGTCTTGAAACTTAATGTCATCATTTTTGATTTGAAAGTGTTAATACAAAAGGAGTCAAGACTTATATCTGACTTGAAATCGCCTAAAAATAGAGCCTCCCTCAATTGACCTTTTGTTTCGACGCCATATTGCGGTGCGCGAACATAGTTGCCAAAACAAGAAAACCAAAAATTACTAGCGGGCTGTCAACTAGATATTTTATTATTTCTATTCTGCCCAATACAAGCTAAAATTGATGGCTTTTCTTTCTAAAAACTTTCGTAATAGGCGGCAAATTTAAATTTTAAATGTAATTTATTCACTAAGTTTGGATTTTAAAGTTGACAGAACGCTAGTATTTTTTTATTCTACTGTTGGCAACTATGTTCGCGCACCGCAATATGGCGTCCAAACAAAAGGTCAATTGACCTTTTGTTTGGACGCCATATTGCGGTGCGCGAACATAGTTCCCAAAAGAAGAAAACAAAAAATTACTAGCGGACTGTCAACATTAAAAACAAAAGTAACTAAATGATTGATCCTCGCTATCCTTTTTTTTTTGTTTACTTTATAGTCTGAGGTTTACTTTCTGTCTCTGATTGATGAAAGTAAATAGGTAGAGGTAGATATTCTATTATTTCTATTCTGCCCAATACAAGCTAAAATTGATGGCTTTTCTTTTCAAAAACATACGTAATAGGCGGCAAATTTAAATTTAAAATGTAATTTATTCAGTAACGCTTGTTTTTAATGTTGACAGTATCCTAGTAATTTTTTTTCTTCTACTTTTGGCAACTATGTTCGCGCACCGCAATATGGCGTCCAAACAAAAGGTCAATTCAACATTTTGTATTTGCCAGTAATTGCCAGTAAATGTGGAATTCCGTGTCACTAATTTTGCAAAGAGCAGTTGGCAACACTGGTAAATTCAAATAGAATGGGAATGAAGTAGCTTAGGTATAAATTATCAGGTAAAGAATTTTTTTTTAATAATTTTTAAACTTTTCAATATTTTTCATAAGTTTATTTTATTGTAATCGGTAATCAATGTACTATAGACTACTTTCTATAGTACATTGATTACCGATTACAATAAAATGTATCTTTGCTGTTGATATTTTTTCGATTATGTATTATTTTTTGCAAATTTTTGCCATTTTTTTGTCGGACACACATTTATTTACAATACGTAGAGCTAATTTAAGATCGAAAAAATGTTTAATGAGACTTATATGTATCAGGAAACATAACCTCGATCGACATTTTGGGGGTATCGGGTATCGGACTCCCCCAATTTGCCATTATTTTTGTTGGCCAAGTTGTTTCCTTGATTTAGACATAAAAATCAAATATTATTCGTAAAATTAGATTTACATGTATCAGGAAACATAGCTACGTCAGATCGACATGTTTGCGAGTCGCCTGCGCGCATACGTGCCATTTCCGAGAAAAGTTTTAGAAAAAAAAGTTGTCGGACTTGATGTAAGCAAGCCACTCACAAAGTATGGGGTTTACATGTATAACTGAAAAAAAAGGTCCTTGGATGGTTGATAACTACAATACCTACGTAATCTAAGCATAAACTCTTGAACAAGGGATTATTTTAGGTATATTTGCCACAAAAAAAAAATGATCTACGAACTCAAATGAGTTTTCTACAGGCACTTCAAAGCTGGAAAAACTGCTGACAGTGGCTGGCAAGACTCTCAAAATGCAAATTGTGACGTAGGGAGGTTAAATTCCGTGTTTTTGTGTAGAGAGTTTTCTATTTCTTTTTCATTTATTTTCTCAAGGAGGACTATGAATTCTTCAAAAGTGAGAATGCAGAAAATTCAATTTTTGGTTGCTTTATCCAATTATGCCAATTTCAAAAATTAGTGAGATAGCCCCAATCAAATGTTGCTGAACATGAAGGAGAATCCCGAAAATAGGAAGAAATAGTAAAATCACAGGGAAATTATAACTTTGAGGGCCAGTTTCACAAAACAGTGGTAACCCAACGGTAACCACAAGACACTCGTAACCTACAATATATCTGTTTCATAATGTGTGGTTTAGCCAAAACCATTGGTCAAACTTCACATTATTCAATATGGTCAACCAGCAACTATGAGTTTGATAACCAGTGCAGGTTACCACTAATTGTGAAACTGGGCCTTAGTGATTCTGAGATATAACCGAATGAAACTATACCCTCTTATAGAGGACACGCCGGCCTGGGCCTTGGGTCATAAGAAATGGGAATTTACAACTTTTTTCAATAGGATCGAACTGGACTGAGCGTGAATTGGAAAAACTACATTTCTATTAAAGTACATTTTTATTAATTTATGTATACAAACTATCATTTTGATTTTTTGCATACTTATGCTTTTGTGTGAGCGTATTCAATGATGGTGTTGGGAATTCTATAAATGTTTAAAGTTTTCGAAAAAAATAAATAAACAATATAGAATTATCAAAATAGTGCATCCAGAAATTCACCCTGCGGCGAGCTATGTGAATTATTGAAAATTTCTACACACATATCGAGTCAAATGTATTCTGAACATTGTTTCAGTTTTCAAGAAGTCGCTAGCTTAAATAGTTATAGAAATATGAATTTCTATCGAAGAGCCTTGGAATGAAACCGCTCTTCAATAATTACGGCCAAGTCTATTTCAAGGTACAGTGATTATTGTTCATGACGTCAGTACTGATGATATAAATTGTGATGGTTGGTGTGTTGAGGCTCCCAGATTAAGATTTTTGGCAAAGCCGATAATGTTCCTGGGAATGGCTTCTTCCACGTCAGCTGCCGTTAAATAGGGCTGCTACAGATGGATAAGTCTTCTGCGGCACAATGCCTCGCAGTGGCAAAGCATGTGTTCCGCAGACTCAGGCTTCTTTACAGAAGCGGCGTAGGTATGATTCTGTTTTGCCCATTTTGGTGGTAACCCAGGGGGCAGTGAGCCGTGAGGAGGCCTCAGATCCGGTTTACTAAGGGCAATCATTTCCTTTGCCTTTATTGACTAGGGCGAGATGAATTGTTCCTGGATACTGGTTCCAGCGGGAGGCTTGTTGCGCCTTTACGCAACTCTGGACTTCCCGTATTATATGACTTTTTGTAATGCCAAAGAAAGGTTCTGGTCCAAGGATTGGTGTTGCAGTTCCTTGTCATGCATACCTTTGTACAGTTGCCAATCGGTTTTGCGCTGTCCGTTGTTTCACTTTTGGCCACCATACTATCGCAGCGTAAGTGACCATGGGTCTTATAACCATTGTCATTGTAAATAACCAACAGATCATTTTTGGCTTTAGACCCCAAGTCTTGCTGAATAACCTCTGGCATGTCCAGTGTGGCTATTGCCCGGTCGGTTACTCTTACCAAGTGAGTTTCTGATCCAAGATTACCTCCAGATACTTAACCTCACGTGCGAAGTTGATTTGTATCCCAAGTTGTGGCTATTAGATTCAGCGTCCTTTTCCTTGTAAAAGGCACAATTATGGTTATGTTGGGGTTGACGCTCAAACCCTCCGCTAGGCACCATCTATCTAATAATGACAATTGGGACATTTCGCATGAGGTCACTAATGATCCTGTCATGCTTATCCCTAATGATGAATGTGAGGTCGTCAGTATGTCCTAGGACTGTGATCACTTGGGCGCTTAGCAAGTTAAAAAGTGTACCTACTACCAGTGACCATAGAAGTGGGGACAGTACACGCTCTTGGGGCATCCCTTGACTCCGAGTTTGCGTATGCGTTGAGTCAATTGAATATTAGAAATCCCATAAAATAATTTACACTCGCTGACGGCTTTACAGTTTGCCGTCAGCATAAGAGGCTACGGTAACCAGCGAGGCCGACGCAAACGCAGACGAAAACGGAATCCCGACGTCGAGTTTATAAATTGAGCTTAATAGTTACTTTGATGTTCCTATTTTCAAGCATGGCTTCAAGCCCTTTTTTCTAGTCGCTCTTCCTATGGATTCATGTGAGGTGTTACCGAAAGCTCCCTCTATATCATGCGCATAGAGCGATTTCTTGACTGATTAAGTTACATTGGTTATACCATACCTCGGAATCACCTTTCTTCAAAAAGACAGTGACTAGAGAAGCGATTATACTCTACTTAGGCTAGTCAAAATAGGTAGTTGGGGTAGAAAAAATTAGTAACAACGTGATCTATGCGGAGATGAGTAGTCAATAAGGTGTCCTAATAAATCCCTCAAAAGTCGCACTTTGTCGCATTCGTTGAACTTGGGAAAAATGGCCGCCATCTTGATTTTTTCAAATTCATTGAATATTTCGAGAAGTATGCATTATATCAAAAAAACTCAAGAGAACTTTTTTGTGAAGAACCGAAGTTACCTATAATGAAAGAAATTTCAAAACCATTAGCTGGAAAACGAAAAAGTTATTGACATTTATTTCATTCGGCAATATGGAATTTTTCAAAACATCTGAAAAAAACTCAAATATTATTTTTTTCTACAACTGTCAAAAAATGATGATGTTCGTACACTCATGACAGTTTGCGAAGTGACACTTTTTTTTCCAGGTATTGATTTTTTAACGTTTCCATGACGCCGTGCGCGAACTAGCTATTTCGCACACTAGTGCGCGAAATATCTAGTTCGCACACTGGTGTCATGGTGACACATACCTGTCAGGAAACCAAAATAACTATTTTGAGAGGGTTTTTGCTCCCTCTCAAAAAAAACATATGACAAGAAAATCATTTGGGCAGGAACCTACCCAGGCAGCACACAAAGTCTTGAAAGACGTCTTTTTTAGGTCTGAATTACATCTGAACGTCTGAAGACCCAAAAAAGAAACGTCTAAAGACGTCTATAATAAGTTGTCCTAAATTCACATCTTTAAAAAGACAACTGAGCCACACTATTTCGCACAACCAGTTCTAAAAGTGAATAATGGTTTCTTTATGCAAAAAAGATTCAAAGACGTCGTTTGTGGACATCTTAGGGACGTCTTAAGATGTCTGTGTACTGTCTGGGTAGACACTAAGTAATTCAAATAAATTTAATTCTACTTTAAAGTTTATAAAAAAAAATTATTCCTTCCCAAGTGGAAACGAAGACTGCAAACTTGAGACCATGCTTTAAACCTTTGAACCAAACTTTTCAATAATGACTGATGTTTTTTTTTTCAATCTCAATATGTATCCTTAATCCTCTACAAAAAACAAAAAGGCATTCTTAAGTTTAATTAGAAAAATGCATACATTTCGCGATGTTACCTAAAGTTCAAAAATTTCCAGATTTTTAAATAAATTAAACTTCAATAATTCATTTTTTTTCCAGCTAATAGTGTTGACATTTCTTTCATTATAAGTAACTCTTTATTTTCCCAAAATAGGCCAATCATTAGAGCAAAAAAAAGACCCGCAGATTGCAAAAGGTGGGGTAGTTGCAGTTTTGACATATGTTGTTCAGATTGAAGTCCTTAACAAAAATTTGAGTTTTCGACCTTGGGCGGGGCCGGCTTCCTCCGCCATCTTGGATTTAGTGTGCACAAAAATGGTTTTTCTAATACAACTCATGAACGGTCAACTTTAGGAAAAAAGTGTATGAACCAAAAATAGAGAAAATTGAATTTTCTACAATTTTTGTCTAGAACTTTTTTTTGTAGCTGTCACCTATAATGAGCTATAGCTAAAAAAACCAGGGTAAAAGAAAAACATTGCAATTTTTTAAAGTTTCTCGATATTGAATTGTTATTCATGAGTACGAAAATGTCATTAAATTACTATATTTTCATTTTATTATATAAATTTGGAATTATTTGAACTTATGATATGTGATTAATCTACAGGATGACACTTTGAACACTTACAATTGGCTATCTGAGGAACCAAAAAAAAATAAAATTCAAAATCGCTGAAAACAATTTCTATAATAAGTCGGGGGAACCAAAATGATGTAATAACTGTTTTCACTTACCCTTTTAACCCAACAACCCCTACTAAATAATCTTGAATAGCAACCCTCATGTGATACTACATCTGATTCAAGTCATCATATTAGTTAGGTTAGAATCGCAAATTGGCGCGGGTTCCTAGTTCAAAAATTAATACATTGGTGTCTTATGGGGACTCAATTTTAAAAGCGTCTGTAGACGTGATAGAACGTTTGTTACGGAATTGAGTTGTATAAATAGTTTTTTTAATATGTTAATTAACTGAGAGAGTGTTTGAAAGTTGAATAAACATTGTTAAAATAAAAATATTACCAATTTAAGAAGCCGATGTTTGTATAAAATACGTATGTTGCTTGATCCATAAGTATATATGAGGACCTAATTATAATAAAATAAAAGTTTACCTACATACTTGGTTAGTAAATGTACTTTAATAATCCAAAAAAATTGAAAAATAAATGACTGAACTAGTGATAAATAAATAAATAAACAATTCACAAACAATCATAACACAACACACAACCTCACTTTCTCTCAACTGGTTTTAGACTAGGGATGTCAATAACCGATGGTTAAAACCGAAAAACCAGTGTTTTCTCTTCGGTTAACCGGTTAAAACCAGTTGTTTTTTGCTTCCAGTTATAACCGGATAACCGGGATTTATACCTAATAACCGGTGAAAGTGAAATAAGTAGACTTTTCTCTCGTTTTATTAAATAAATTGTAAAATATTGAATAAACGACAACAGTCGAATATTTCATCAGTCTTCAACTAATAGTAGTGCCCATCTCTAGTATTTCATCCCAATTTCGGTTATTTCGTTCAGCAGCTGGTTGTTTTCCCATCTTTCCCTAATGAACGGAATTGAAAAAGACATATACATGTAGGTTGAGGTACATGTCAACGGCTACATGTTTAAAATGACAGAAGAGTAATAATAATATCAGGGTGGGGATTCTCATCCTCTAGTCGCAACCTATCGTCCCGACTCACCCGTAGAAAGGCAATGGGATAGTCGGGACGATAGGTTGCGAGTAGAGGATGAGAATCCTCCACCAGTTTAGAAAAGTGTAGGTATTTCTTCGGCCATGTTCGTTTTTGTCATCTTTTTTGTCGATTTGCTCCGAAATTTTGATAGGCACGTGACTAGATCAGACAGTTTCAATTTACAAATCACGTGCCTGTTAAAATTTCCGAGCAAATTTAACGAAAAAGATGACAAAAACAAACACGGCTTTTGATGCTTTTTCTTCACATATAACAGTTCCCTATTTTTTTTTTCAATAAAGATGTTGTTCAACAATGATTCTGATGAAATTCGGGAAAATAACTGATCAACCAGTTAATCGAAATAACCGGTGTTTTATATCAGTTATAACCGGGCAGTTAAAACTGTTACTAAATTAACCGGTTAATGGAAAAACCGGTGTTTTAAAAAAACTTGACATCCCTAATCCCTATTTTAGACCCGACGTACGTCCACCGAAAACAGACACTTTTAATTAAAATCATTTGTATTTTTAATTCATAGGTCTAAAAAAACAATTAGAGCATGAATTATAGAGAAATATGTTCAAAGTTTGATGTACAATAGGTTCCAATACTAAGAAATGCCCAGAACCCAAGATATTCCCGTCTGAAAATCACTCTTTTGAATCCCCCATAAGAAATACATTGCTGTCAAATTTGTTGAAATGTGTTTAGGAACCCATTTTAAATTTCGCGCCCGATTTTTCCTAACCTAACTAATATGGTCAAGCGAGGGAGTGAATGAAAACGGGTTAATTATTACATCATTTTGGGTCCTCCTCCCAATTATAGAATTTTTTTTCAGGGAGATAAAATTTTTATTTTTTTTTGGTTCCTCAGATATAGCCATTGTAAGTTTTCAGAGTCTCACTCTGTATATATTACATACCAAAATACAACAAAGCCATTTGTGTATTTTGTCCTGGAATCTTATCTATTTATGAAGCGCTTAATATTCATTTCCTTATGAAACGTCGATGCTAAAATACTGGATAACCATCGGCATTGGCTCCATCGCAAAACAATATCTTCTTGCGAATACCAGGGAGAGGCAAAACTCCCGAAAAACTATACCTATTCATCAAACTGCTTGAAACAAAAGGATCTCTCAAAACATATTTTCTTTCTTAATTCTTTCTCAATGCATTCAGTGGATATGACACGACGATTTTCAGTCACGGAAAAACAAAATTTTCACAACTTCTACAGAAAAACCCAAATCTTTGTATAGATATCGAAATTTTTACTAACTCAGATGCCAAAGAAGATAAAGCTGCAGAGATTGGCAAAAAGTTTTTCAAGATACCTACCAGCGCTTTATTAAATCTTCCATCAAAACAAGTGAGTTCTGCATTGTCGCCTGCGACAAAAGATGCTGCTCACTATCATTCATTAAGAACATATCTACCACCAAGTTCAAAAATGGATGGGTATTGAAAAAAGATCCAGAAGCTTGGATTTGGAAAAAAACTGTTGATGGATTGATGCCAATTGAAAAGCTCATGCGACTGCAAAAAAGGTTGTACCGGAGTTTGTGGATGTCGAAAGCTGGCCTCAAATGTTCCATTGTTTGTGGATTTTGCAATGGACTATAGCCTGTGAAAATCGAGAACAATATTTTTCAATAATTGAGAGCGTAAGTAAAGGAAAACGACACAGACGTAGAAAATACAGTTGCCGAATATGAGGATTCGTTGCTTTAGGTAGATTATAATATGTAGCATGGCTAATAATGAGTCAGGAACAGACAAATATAACAATACTGACCAGAGGATAAAAAACGTCGAACACTATATAAAGTGACCGCCAAAAAGTTTGCAACAAATGGGAAAATATTTTATTATTAAGATATCAAAAAAAATATTACGTGGGATCGATTCAGCATACCCATCAACAAAAAAAATCATTGTGACAGATGTCATGTGATCACAGTGATGGCGGCAAATTTAAAAAGTTCGCCTCAAATATGAGTAATGTCAGCTCTATTTGCTGACCATTCATATAAACTGCTTAATTCGCTTTTCTTTATTATAAATATCGCTGCCCGCCTAGAATAGTTAGTCAGTTGAATTGTAATTATATTTCTTATTTGAAACTTTGTAACGCGCAACGCGAAGTATTTCTCTATTGTAATTTAGTGAATAAATTGTTTTTTAAAAACTTGTTATCGGCCTACGTATTGATAACTGGCGCAGTCGTCCGGATTTTTTGTTTTTGGAACTGGTTTACGAACTTTTCGGAAATCGGACTAACCGGGAACTCGAATCTACACCCTTGTGTGAAAATCGTGTTAAGTGTTTGCGAGAAGTGTCGGAGTGGCTTTACGAAATCGAAAACCAAAGAACTGCCTTCAAGCAATCGGATTATTGGACCAAAATAGCCAATATTCGCGAGACCAGGATTAATTTGGAAGGATAAACATAGCCTACCAGAAATTCTTGGCCTTATAAATGTTGCTCTACGGAATAATCTTCATGTAAGTGCAATGTGCAATTTGTAATTTCTTTAATGTCTGATATTGATGAATTAACAGAAAGATTATTATCTCTATCTCTACCTTCAACTGACTCACCTTCTGATACAGAAGAGTTTATAAGAAATATTAATCAAACATTAAATAACAGTGCTGCAGTTACTGATACAAGCACTAATCAAAATAATTTAATTTTAAATAATATTAATACAATTAACAATATGGCTCAATTTAAACCTGAGTACTTAAATTGCGTACCACAATTCGATGGTAACCCTAACGATTTGAATAGATATTTGGCAGTATGCCAAAGTTTAATTGATAATTTCTATGATGCAAATCAACCAAACCATTTTCAAAATATTTACTTGATAAATTGCATCATTGGAAAACTAACTGGGAACGCAAAATTGATCCTAGGTACAGAAAATGTTACTACTTGGGATAATTTGAAATTAACTTTGAGCAGGCATTTTGCAGATCAAAGAGACGAGGCATGTTTAAACAGAGATCTCGTAATGTTGAGATAACAAAACTCAGAAAAGCCTAGTCAATATTATGACAGGGTTATGCATATTTTAAACCTGCTTTGTTCTTATGTAAATAGTCATGAAGTTGACCAAAATGCGAAAAATTTAAAGCGAAACTTATACAATGATCTTGCCCTTAAAACTTTCTTATCAGGCTTAAGGGAACCATTGGGAACAACAATTAGGTGTATGCGTCCCAAATACCTTCCCGAAGCTTTACAGTTTGTCACACAGGAATATAATACACAATATTTTCAGAATATAGCTAAAACTCAACAAAAACATCCCTCACAGCACTTCAAACAAAATACACAACAAAGATACAATAATTCCAACACATTTAATGCTAATACACCAAATAACACGTTCACTCAACAAAAATTTCCATCCCAACCTATTCATGTGAGACCTGATTATAATAAAATACAACAAAAATTCCCAACTAACTCACAGGTCTTCAAAAATAAAAATCAGACCAATGTATTTAGACCAGGTCAAAACAAAAATTTTCCTAGACCTACCCCAATGTCTACAACGACAAGACAAACCTATTCTGCTACCAATGCACCACAAACTTCTGGTAATAATTATTTCCAAGTTACGCAACCACGTAACTTTATTTCAGAAGAACTATATAATACAAATACGACGAACGTCACTGACCTTTCTTACACCGAAAATGATCAAGAATCATATTATTATGAGACCGAAGTTGACCCTCAACAAAGTTACAATTATTCCAATAATTATAACGATTCAAATAATGAATTCCAAACCACTGAACTCGTAGAATACGACACAGCTGGTTCTTCGGAACAATCAAATTTTCAGGAAATTCAGTCAACCAACCCTGCACTCTAGAATCACCTGAAATAATTTCATTCAATAACGTCAACGCAAGTGAGCTGTCCTATATCGTCTTTCCTGAATGCAATCTCAAATTTCTCATAGATAGTGGCTCCACCAAGTCGTTCATAGACCCCGACTTAGCTCAAAAATTCTCTCCAAATCACATAAGCTATGAGCCATTCATCGTTTCAACTGTTTTCCAACAATCAGCACATCAATACAGTGCTCAAATTCCCGCTTCAAAAATTTTTAATCTACCTAATAGGAAACCTTTGAAATTTTATTTATTTAAATTTCATAACATCTTTGACGGCCTTATAGGACTTGATAATCTAAAAATGTTACAAGCTAGCATAAACTATGAAACAGGATTCTTAGTAACTCCATTTGCAAAAATCAAGTTACAATTCCAAAGAACGAACATAAACCAAACATATAATATCACTCTCTCACCACGTACCGAACAGCTTGTGAAAATTAAAACCAGCATACATGATGGCGAAGTTATAATTCCATATCAGAAAATGCATAATTGCGAGATTCCGAACTCCCTAAGCATTGCAAAAAATGGATACGCTTTAACGACAATCTTGAACAATACATGTCAGCCAATTATATTAGATCTTTCACGACCAATTGAAGTGAAACCATTTAATAGAGAAGAAATAGAACAAATTGATCTAAATAATTTTGTGGCATCAAATTACGATACTGATATTTTTGACTATACTGGAATTCGCACAGATCACCTTAATTCAGAAGAGAGAGCCAAAATAATTGAATTATGTAGAAAATATTCGGACATATTTTACCAGGAAAATATGCCATTGACATTCACGAGCGAAATAAAACACTCTATAAAAACAACAGATGAACAGCCTGTATATACAAAAACATATAGGTACCCATTCATTCATAAGCAAGAGGTTGAATCACAAATAAGGAAAATGCTGGACCAGAATATTATACGCCCAAGCAATTCTCCTTGGTCTGCACCTATTTGGGTAGTCCCAAAAAAAGCAGATGCTTCTGGGAAGCAGAAATGGAGAGTCGTTATTGACTTCAGAGGCGTCAATGCAAAGACCATGCCAGATAGATACCCTCTTCCTAACATAACGGACCTTCTGGATAAGCTAGGGAAGTGTCAATATTTCACAACTTTAGATTTGGCTAGTGGGTTCCATCAAATTCAAATGAACGAAAAGGACATTGAAAAAACGGCGTTTAGTACAGAAAATGGCCATTTCGAGTTTCTCAGAATGCCCTTCGGTCTATCCAATGCCCCCGCCACATTCCAGAGGGTCATGGATGGCATCCTACGAGGAATCCAAAACGAGAAGTGCCTAGTTTACCTTGATGACATTATAGTCTTCTCGTCGTCATTACAGGAACACTTGGAGCGATTAGAAACCGTATTCCAAAGATTGAGAGAAACGAATTTTAAGATCCAATTAGATAAGAGCGAGTTTCTAAGGCATGAAGTAGCCTACTTAGGACACGTTATAACACCTGAAGGAGTACGTCCTAACCCAGATAAAGTCAATGCAATCAAAAAATATCCCATACCAAAAACAACGAAGCAAATAAAAGGATTTCTTGGACTATTAGGTTATTATCGACGCTTCATAAACAATTTTGCAAAATTAACAAAACCACTAACCAAATGTTTGAAAAAGGGAGCCAAGATTGAACATAACCCAGAGTTTATTGACTGTTTCGAAAAATGTAAAAAACTATTGACAAATGAACCGATACTACAATACCCGGACTTTTCTAAAACTTTTAATTTGACCTGTGACGCTAGCAACGTAGCGCTGGGCGCAGTACTGTCGCAAGGGCCCATTGGTCAGGACCTGCCAATAGCATACGCATCCCGTACATTGAACGACTCGGAACAAAACTACTCTACCATTGAGAAAGAATGTTTGTGCCTAGTGTGGGCGACAAAATATTTTAGGCCATACCTGTATGGACGAAAGTTTAACATCATAACAGACCATAAACCCTTACAGTGGCTGTTTAACTATAAAGATCCCACTTCAAAATTAGTACGATGGCGAATAAAATTACAAGAATTCGACTACCAAATAACATATAAGAAAGGAAAACTTAACACAAATGCTGACGCGCTAAGTCGCATTGAGTTACACACAAAAGACGCCGCCAACATCTCGAGTTTAGTCTCATACATCGAGGAATTTAATAAGCAACTTGAACAAGAAGGCACCTCATCGTCGAACACGAACAACGGAAATATAAATGCAAACGAAGATAACTTAGACCTAATTTCAACGATGGCACAACCCGACCTTGACCCACCAGCAAATGAAGACGACAATGAAACCATACATACAAATAACGAACAAGATCCTATAGTAGGAGTCCCTATTATAGAATCAGCAGTTAATTACGGAGCTAATCAAGTGATTATTACGAGCGTTTTGCATTCACCTGCAAAAACAAAACGCTTGATATTATTCGAGAAGAAAAGAAGATTTCTAGTCCAATTATCGGAAAATAATTTTGAAAATGACGTCATGCAATTTGTGAAAGAAAATGTAGTACCCGAAAAGTTATATTCCATTTATTTCGAAAATCCAGATACTTACGAACCTTTCTGCGAAATAATAAGAAAAAACTTTAAATGGCCTTCAATTAAATTTAAAAGATGCTTGATAAAATTAATTGATGTCGTCAACAAAACAGAAATAGCAGAGGTAATTCAAAATTACCATGAGAGCAAGACAAATCACCGAGGAATCGAAGAAACCGAGCGACGAATTAAGGAAAAATATTATTGGCCCAACCTGAAAGAATCCATTCAATCATTTATCAATGAATGTGAAATTTGCCAACGTAGCAAATATGAACGTCACTCAATAAATATGGAAATGAACATCACGCCTTCTGCAACAAAACCATTTGACATCATCCACCTGGATACATATACTCTCGATAAGGTTAAATTTCTTACTATAATAGACAGTTTTTCTAAATATGCCCAAGCTTATGCCCTTACATCTTTATCCGCTACCGAAATATGTGATAATCTCATATCCTTCTTTTCACATCATGGCATTCCATCAAAGATAATCACAGACAATGGAACTGAGTTCAAGAATACTGTTCTTACTGAACTACTCCAACTTCACAAAGTAAAAATACATTTTTGTTCTCCTGAACATCCCCAATCTAATGGCGTAATAGAGAGGCTCCACTCAACCTTATCTGAACACATAAGAATTTTCAACAATCAAGGATTCCTAAAAACGCCAATTACCCAAAAAATTAAATATGCAATCTTAGCATACAATCATACGATCCACTCTGTAACCAAACACAAGCCCATTGACATAATCACAGGACACATAAGTCCCAATGACCCATTCGATCTTAAGTTAGATCAACTCCTAATTACAGATTACGTCAACGAGCACAAAAATAAAACAAAACTCTTGTATTCCAACATAAATGAACGTCTTATGGATACAAAAAATAAAATAATTGGCAAAATCAATGAAAATCGTGATAAGCCAACATTATTTAGACCAGAACAGAAAATATATGTAAAGAAACATACACGCCAAAAATTAGGAGACAAATTTCGACCAGCCACACAAATAGAGACCGTTGACCCCACACGGAAAACAATAACAACGGACACTCTAGGCAAAGTGCATATGGACAATATTAAACGTCCTCTAAGAAACAAATATAGTTTCGATACTTAAGTTAATTTTAATAAATAGGTAATAAGTATAATAATATTGGTACTAATAAATATGAATATGATAACCTCACGCTTACGCTTACTAATCTTTATTTCAGCTTTATAACCCACGCATTAGGAAACCAAGAGCAAATCTCCATAAGAAAATTGGACGATAATCCTGAAATTATCCCAGTGAAACTTGGAAATGCAAAAATTAGAGACTACACCTACACATTGATACACTACTATGACCTAAATCCCATACTTATCGAAATTAACAAACTACACTCTAAATCCAATAATATCACTAACATGCTTAATGGACACAAAGAGTATTCTGAAGATATTAGTAATTATATCAAATTAATTCAACTAATACAAATTAGAGTAGATAACAAAATTAAAGAAATAATTCCTCAGCCACAAAGAACAAAAAGAGGCTTGATTAACGGCCTAGGGTCAATTTTCAAATCCGTAACCGGAAACCTCGACGCTGACGATGGCGAACGTTATGAAAATCTTATAAGGGAATTGCAAGGAAATCAAAAGAATTTGCAAGCAAATATTTTGAAACAAAATTCACTTTCTTTAACTGTTATTGAAAAATTCAATACGACGATAAAACAAATAAATTATAATGAGAAACTCTTAGAATCAAAAATCAATCAAATCGCACACATAGTAGAGAAATCTGCTTATAGAGAAAATTCTCTTTATATTAAGGACATAATTAATCAAATTATTAATGTCTATGAAATAATAGATTCAATATTACAAGATGTCGAAAACTCTTTAACTTTTTCCAAGTTAAAAATTATGCATCCTAGCATAATGAGAACTGAAGATCTCTGTACAGAACTTATCAAATTACAAAAACAACTAAGTAATGAACAAATGCCTTTAGCAGTTAATGTTGAGAACATTCTTTTGTATGAAAAAATCATCAAATTAGAATCATTTATTCTTAACAATAAAATAACTTATTTGGTCCATATACCTATAATGTATCCTGAATCTTTCGATTATTTCCACCTATATTCAATACCAATCAAAAGTCAGAGTCAGTTTAAGGTAGTCCTTCCACAAAATAAATATCTTCTAAAAAACGGATTGCACTACGCACATTATGGCCAAGAATGCCAGGAAATCCTTCCTGAATTCCACCTATGCGAAAAAGAAGAACTCCACGAACTTCAAGACAGCAGTCCATGTGAAGTAAAGCTACTGAACTCTGAAAAAGACACTTCTACTTGCAAGCCAACTGAAGTCAAAATCACACAACCAATAATCAATCGATTGGACAAATCCAATCAATGGGTATTTGTACTTCCGGCTAAAGTACCTATAAAACTCAAGTGCTTTGGACAAGAAGAAATCAGAAAAGTTATTGGAACCTTTCTAGTTCGTATACCAACCAGTTGCCAAATAACTATCTCTTCGAGACTGATTATCAACGAAAAGAAGCCTCTGAAATCAGATGCACAACCTATACTATTTCCTGACCTTCCAAATGTACCTGAATTAATGCATTCCCTGAATTTAGGTACACACTTAAAAACCATAAAACTGGACAATCTCCACCAACTAGCTAATGAGATGGTAGAAAACCGTTTGACGTTTAGTGAAATCAGAAGACTACCAAGTTTGGGAACCATTCTGATATATGCTATGATCCTTGCTGGGTGTGCTGTTCTTGGCTATAAGAAACTAGCACCGAAGCTGAAGAAACGAAGAGGGGACAACCACCCCGAAGAAGAAGCCCGACCAATCCAACTTCCTCGCTTAGCATGAAGTTGTATCTTAAGAAGGGAGGAGTAATGTCAGCTCTATTTGCTGACCATTCATATAAACTGCTTAATTCGCTTTTCTTTATTATAAATATCGCTGCCCGCCTAGAATAGTTAGTCAGTTGAATTGTAATTATATTTCTTATTTGAAACTTTGTAACGCGCAACGCGAAGTATTTCTCTATTGTAATTTAGTGAATAAATTGTTTTTTAAAAACTTGTTATCGGCCTACGTATTGATAACTTATGTAAAAAGTGGGGTAAGATGACCAGAAATCGAAAAATTGTAGAGAGAAAAGTGGTTCAGAATTCGATTTTACGTCTATAAACCTGCCTAGATTGACTACACTAACTGAGGGTGAAGGCTTATCACGAGAAATTCGGATGTTCTGATTTGAGAGGCAGTAAGTGTTGAAATAGCTATTTATACAATAAGTTACGAAATGAGCGTCTTTTAGGCACGCGACGTGAAAATTGTCCAACGAGGCAAAGCCGAGTTGGACAACACGTCGAGTGACTAAAAGAAATCGTTTCGTAACGTATTGTATACAAGATTTTTTCTACTGGCATTTTATAATAGAAAAACACAATTTTATTTCATGTGAATAAGTCGATTATACGCCCAAAATCTTTGTTACCTGCTTTTGCTTGACACCTGACACCTTTCATACGATTTTTTTTTCAAGATTTGACATCAATAATTAAAATCCTAGAAAGTAGGTAATAACACAAAGTTCTGTTTTGGGTAACCCAAACGTTCAATTCCATAATTACATTTTTAATATTCATAATAAATACAAAACAAAATTCAAATTTGTATCTAGTGTGTTTTTTATTTCTGAATAATGAATGACACTTTTAGGCACTAGTGCTTAAAAATTACTTTTACGTACTCAAAAGTCACTTTTACGCATTCAAAACTCACTTTTACGCACTGAGTGCCTAAAAGTAACTTTTACGCATTCAGTGCTTAAAAGAATGTCGTTTTAAAACTAAAATGACAATCGAAAAGTTGCTATTATGAAACGTCAGTAGAAAAAAATAACATTGGTACGGAAAGAAAAGTTAACGTCATTGTAACGATCCGTGCGGAAATATTCAGGAATCCCATTGTGTGATTGTACCTTGATTACACTGAGTTTAAAATAAAATGTGCTTCATCTAAACTTAAATATCATTGAGATAATGGAAAAATTCGTGACAAATTGTTGGTAATAAAAGGAAATAAAATAATCTTTATTTTAATATCAGAAATTTCCTTTGTTTTTAAATTAGTCGGCGACGAATTTTCTTTGTGTACCTTCACATAATCCATGCTATTAAAATACATATTTTATATCCAAGGGCACTGACAGAGTATTGATTTAATACACACTTCGCAGCCTCTATGCTTACATACCCGATTCCAAAAAAAAAAAAACAATTAAATTGATTATTACTTCACACAACATCATTTATTTTATAATTGATTCAACAAAGAAAAGAAAAGAGATTTTAAACAATATTTCACTGATAGTCCCTAGCCTGATCATTGTTGCATTAGTTTTGAATCACCCCAATCAGACTTTGACCTTTATAAGCATTGTATTTGTTGCAATCATAAGTTGATTTGTCTGGGTATTTTAAAACTATAGAGCTACATTATTCGTTCTTATCACCGGTTCTTATCAACCAAACAATAAGCAGTACACTTCTATGATAATTAATTATTTAATGGATATTCATTCATTCATTCATAAAGCAAAAAGCTGCTGTTGGACGACCAGTGGCGGAAAAAGTTTGTGACACATCCTGCCTGCTGATTTCGAACAATCAGCTGTTTCGTTTGCGCGTCATCTCAGGGCCACAGCACAGCAAACCCGAGAAAAGTGTATACCTAAATGTTCCTATTTAGATTTTTTTAAGTTTCAAATTAAATTTAGTTGTTGAAGATTTAAAAATAATTCGCAGTGTTCGGACTACAATGAAAAATAATCGACATAAACCGCTCTCAAGGACTAGTAAAGTGTATAATAATATAAGTAAGGCTTTGTTTTCAATTTCAAACCTTTGTGACCTGTGTTGTTTAGATTGGTTTGTTTTAACCTCAATTTTAGTAGGTTTTATAATAATAATATGGGAAGTTTGTTTAATTTTTATTACTTGCTCATTAAAAAAATCATTTGATTTTAAGTTGCACTGAAATCAAAATCAGTATTCGGCTCCACTAAAAACATAAATTTACCTATTAAGAAAAAATGCAGTACCTGTACCACCTGGTACCTGCTTGTCATGCCCCTCTAACCTAAATTTGAAGTTTTACATTTTATGTTCGAAATAAATTAATGTAAATTTCAGTAAACTAAATTCTAACCCTTGTTTCAGTAGCTAGCGAGCCTGAAGAAGAAGATGAAAACGAGTTCTTCGATGCCGTAGCCGATGGTGGTCATAATTCCGATGCGAACGATCACTTTACTCTGGATATAAGGACAAGAACTGGAGTTAGAAGAAACAGTTCAGATAGTTCTAGCGAGGCTGAGGAGACTCAAGAAACTAAACAGGTGAGATATTTTTATGTTTTTATTTGAGAAAAAACCTTGAATTTAGACTTTTGCAACCATCTTTATGGCATGGCAAATTTTATCTTTCCGAATGCCTGAGAGTCTGTCCTATAAAATTTTAGCTCCTTGATTTATTTTTAGGCTCAGTTTTTAACAAACCTAACTTAAGCTACATCTTTACTTTTAGACAAAACTAGAAATGTTTGTGAGTTCAATATTATTGTGCCAAGTAAGGTCATAGTCATTTTACCAAAAAAAAAACACGCCTATTTGCAATAATGATTATGCATTGTGTTAATCTCAGCTCACAATATGAAATTATCTACTGGCGTGCAATATTCAAGCATAGAAAACACAGTTGATCTTACATTATTCTGTATGTGCTGCGATTTTAACAATTTACAAATAAACAGAACATACCCGAAAAGTGTTTCAAGCAAATTCTAAATTGTTATGCTTAGCAGTTCTCGGTTCTTTTATGGGCACCGCCGCCGCCAATGACATCACCTGTTTGCTACACTGTAAATTTACTATTACTACAGGGTGTCCAGAAGTGAATGCAAAAAAATGTCTTCCCAATTGTTTTAAATTGGGGACCAGTATTTTTTATTTTTGATAGTTTCATAGTTACAACAGGACCCAATACAGTTCTTCACCATGTATTGATTCTCTCGCTTTTGACACTTGGCCGTATTTTGTCACCTGTGATCTTTTGCTGAGATAATCCTTAAACCATTTAAAAATGTTATGTCCAAAGCCATATTTTTCCATTTTGAGCATCAATAGATTTCAATTTATTGTTTCAAATGCGCTTCTGAAGTCTAAGAAAACCACGCCGATCATTTCTCCTTTTTCCAAAGCATCTTTCCCAGTCAAAAAGTAATATCTGAAACGCAGTTTCGCATGAATTCTTTCTAAAACCAGCCTGGTATTCACTGAGGAAATTGTTTTTTTTTCTAAATATTGCACTATTTGTTTATTTACGCACAATTCCAATAGTTTCTCATAAGGTGCCACAATGTTAATATGTCTGAATTCTTCACCTTTAGTGGTCCCGTTAATTTTTTCGATTGGAACAACTTTACTAGTTTTCCAGTTTTTTGGAAATGTTCCTTTTCTCAAACTGGTGTTTATTAGGTTCAGAATTTTATCACCTATAGTTTCAAATGCATATTTTGAAATTTGTACTGTATACTATCTATATTGCTCTCTTTATTTTGCATATTGTTAATTGTTTTCCTTACATCTCGATCATACAGAATGATTCTAATTTTTTGCATTTTCAATGTGCGATATACTTTCGTCATGGGTCTTGCTCGGATTTATATTTTCCATAATTTCATTTATACTGTTTAGAAAATGTTCGTTGAACCTTTCACATAATATATCCTTTCCAATGACTTCTCCGTTAAAGATTATGCCATTTTTTATATTTTCCTGATTTTTTTCATTTACTATTGTTTTTAACGTTTTCCACATTTCATTCGAATTTTGTTTATTTTCATCATAATTTATTGTCTAACAGGATAAATCCCAATTACAAGACAATTAAAATTAGTAGTAAAAACAGTTATTGCAAACTTAAATTAAGTACACTAAATTGATACAATACTTGATTAACACCTTATTAATAAGCTTTGTTTAACAATTGCAAATAGTCATTGGTCGCAGGTACATTATGGTACAATTTATCAGCAAAAAAAAAATTTATCACAAAAGAAAAAATATTGTATTATAAGAAACAAGAGAAAAAAAAAATGGAAAAAATTGAAATAAAAAAAAAACAAGATGTATCAATCAAAATTACTTTTGATTTTTGGTATTATTTTAGTTTTGAATGAATCAACAGAGCCGTGTCTATATCACTGTTATTGGATAATTGGTTAAACCATGAGCAGGCTCTATACAGGGTGTCCCACGGTGGATGGCGTATTAGACGTTTATGGAGAACTAAAAAGCGGATCATTTTGAAAATTTGGCAACCGTGATAAACGACCATGATCTACACTTTAAAAACATGTTTGACCATGCGGTGTTGCCGCTTCTACTCTAAACCAGTGGCAACATCGCTATTTTAAATGGAACACCCTGTAAGTGATTTCACATTTGGATTCTTCGTAAAATTCTGAGCAGATTTCATGTGATATACCCTATACCTAAGTTCCTAAGATAGGAATGTAAAATCGGTTTTTCTCTAAAATTAATCGTTCAGGTTTTACAGCCTGTCAAAGTTGCAAAAAGTCAATTTTCAACTGTCAAAGTTTCCAAAACAGTTCAAATCAAATCAAATCAAAAAATGCTTTATTGTACAAAAAGGCCTTAAGACCCTTATTTACAAAGCTAAAATGGAAATAATACAAAAATAATACAAAAACATTATGAGGAGACACTGAAACGTTACATGTTAAAATACTAAAAACTAACAAAGACAATCAAGATAAAAACATTAAAAAACCAAAAACTGCTACTCAAAATGTCATTCACAAATCCAGTCAAGCTCTTATATATGGTACATACAAATAAAAAAATAAAAAAGCGAACAAACAAAAATAAAGATCAAAGTATTTTTCAAGTTACAGATAGACGTCATAATTCATACAATCGCCAAAGCTAGAGCCTATCGCCATAAAATTCTTCCAGAGAGTAATATGCTTTTAAGAGCAGAAGCTGTTTCACCTTTCTAGCAAAAAGGATACTATTGTCTAGATATTTGATCTCAAGAGGCAGGTGGTTATACATCTTTTTCCCCTCGTATATTATTGAGTTTTTTGTTAATGCACTCCTTGGGATGCACAGACTCAGATTGTTGCTGTTGAACCTAGTTGTCCTGGTGTCATTATTGTCATCTGATCCTTTATATTTTTTGTGAACCATGCCCACCGTCAGTAAAATAAAAATACAGGTCAATGTAAGAATTCCCTCCCGGATGAACAGAGGCCGGCAGTGTTCCCTAGAGCCGACTCCACACAATAAACGAACAGCCCGTTTTTGTAAAACAAAAACTGAATTAACTATTTGACCACTGGCAAAACCCCAAAATTCAATGCCATATCTGAGACGTGACTCAACAAGTGCAAAGTACACACCCCTTGCAATGTCATGACCCAACTCATTACGAACCGTCCTTAACGCATAACATGCAGGAGCTAGTTTTTTTCGCAAGTCATTGATATGCTCACCAAACTTCAACTTAGAGTCTATAGCTAAGCCCAAGAACCTCGAACAATCCCTATTAGCAAGTGGCTCATCATTTAAAGTTATATTTGCCACAGAACACTTAAAGGAAAGTAAATTTGTTTTCGATATGTTGCAAGATAGTTTATTGGAGTCACACCACTGCTTTACCTTGCGAATATCTTGCCCAATCCTATCCTCCAATGTGACTTTGTCTGATCCCAGCCATAAGATGGTAGTATCATCAGCAAAAAGTGTAATTGATGCATCAATGTTGATGCAAGCTAGATCATTAATGTAAATCAAAAATAATAGGGGACCAAGCACTGATCCTTGGGGCACCCCATGCTCAATGCTCCGTACCGATGATACATCGTTGTGGCCCTTAACAATCTGTTTTCTGTCTGTCAGATAAGACTGTATCCAGCTCAAAGTGTTACCCCTGAATCCATAATGAAAGACTTTCTGGAGTAATATCTTACGGCTTACACAATCGAAGGCTTTGGAAAAATCGCAAAAGACCGCAGCCGCGATCTCCCCCTGATTCAGTCCAAGATACAGCCTCTGAAGAAAGTTGAATACTGCATCACTAGTGCTCTTCTAAGTTGAACTTAGGTATAGGGTATATCACATGAAATCTGCTCAGAATTTTACGTAGAATCCAAATATGCAATCACATACAGGGTGTTTCATTTAAAATAGCGATGTTGCCACTGGTTTAGAGTAGAAGCGGCAACATCGCATAAACAAAAATATTTTTAAAGTGTAGATCATGGTCGTTTATCCCGGTTGCCAAATTTTCAAAATGATCCGCTTTTTAGTTCTCCATAAACGTCTAATACGCCATCCACTGTGGGACACCCTGTATATGGGCGCTTTTCTGGCAAGGTTTGTGCGAAAATTTTCTAAATAAAATCTATGGTGAGTTCGTGTGTTTATCGACAGTACAAAGAAGTTAAGATTATTTAGTAATTCACCAGAATCGACTAAGTTGTTGCAAATTTTAAATAAAAATAGTTTACTGGCAAGAATTGTACTTTGTTTAAGTGACAGGAAGTTAAAGTGTTGTAGCAACAACTTATGATCAAACCCCCTTGGAGGATAAGTTCCATCCAGTTTAAAACTAAGATATTTCAGGAATCTGCGCTGAACATATTCGAGCCTGTCGACATGGATTTCATAGTTGGGAAACCATATCAAAGCTGCATATTGTAACTTAGATTTAATTAATGAGTTTTACAAAGTAATTAAGCTCTCTGTTTATGTAAAATCTTTGGTAGACCTGAATATAAATCCAAGTGTTCTTAGAGTAGCCTGTACGAGCTCGTCGATATGACTGTTAAATGTGAGTTTCTTGTCAATTATGACTCCAAGGTCACGTATAGATTCAACGCTGGTGTGAGTACTGTTGTCTAGGGAATAAGCAAAATTTAATTCTTGGTTAAGGTTAGATATTGTCATAGAATGACATTTATTAATATTAAGCATAAGTTTATTAATGCTACACCAAGCAGATAAGGAGTTGATGTCCTTTTGTAATTCTCTACAGTCATAAATGTTATTGATTATTCTAAAGATTTTCAGGTCATCCGCAAATAACACGCAGTCAGACAAGATAGTGTCTGCAATGTCATTCACAAATATAGCAAAGATGAGTGGAGCTAGGTTACTCCCCTGAGGGGCACCACTAGAAGGATTGTATGAAACTGATTTGAACCCGTTAAATTCAACAAATTGTGTACGCCCACTCAAGTACGAAATGAACATATCGTGAAGAGGAATTGTTGATAATTCTGGTCTTCACTTTTAAGACATACCTTGTGCAAGTCTTAATAATTAATGAAAAAATCCATAGGTTTTGGGAAAGAAATAAATGTAAATTAAAAGCCAACAGATTTGAAAACAGATCAAAAAAAACTTTGAAATGATTTATTTAAAGAATAAATTAACTATCAATATAAATGAAAAAAAAATAACTAAATCTTATTCTGAAATTGAGCAGAGCACCAAGTAAAAGTTAATTTGTTCAGTTACCAGTTCTTAATTGCTGACGTGTAGTTTTCCATTTCCATCACTGAATCACTGTTTGTGTTTCACAAATTGCAGAAGTGCATTTAACTAATGCGCACTTTCCTGACGTCTGGTATCTTCAACAAAACTTCACAACTTTTAGTATCCGCACACAGTTACAATTATAAACCTAAATTTAAAAGAGTTCTGTAGCTGTAATCTCAAACAATGAGTACTTATGCCACTTAAACCCTCTTCGTTGAAGACAAATAATCTTGGTGTAAAGTTTAAATTTTCGTATGTGAAAACTTGATTTCAACTTTTTATCAAAACTTGATTTAAGTACTTTAAGTTACCAAGTGCGAGTAAAAACTACGTGAGCGAGAGAGCGAGAGAGAGAGTTCTATCTTTTGACAAATTTTGCGCTTGTGAACATGCAGTCACACAAAAAGCTCAAAACTAACTGGCCTTCAAAATTCTTCAACAGAGGAATGCGTTGCGTCCCCTCTAGAGAAAGAAAAAATAGTCAAGGGTTGGTTTTTTTCTCGCATTCCTTTCGATGACACATAGACTGTGGAATTTTGTTTTGTTTTTGAATACTTACAAAGGACTGGCTTGAAACAGAAGATACAATAATTTAACTTTACCGAATGTCGCCATAATTCATTGGTTTAAATAGATTTTAAACATATCGACCAAGCCCTTATGAAATCCCACTTTGTACATTTTCTGTGCTATGAGGCCATGGTCCAACTTATCAAAGGCTTTCGAAAAATCGGTATATATGACATCAAGTTGTTTTCTGCCATCGACTGCTTGATAGGCCCTTTGTAGAAAGCTACTGAGATTAGTTAAAGTGGACCTTTTAGAGAAGAAACCATGTTGGGCAGTCGATATCAGGTTTTTGACCTGATGAAATAGGCTGTTCTGGATACAGATTTCGAAGGCCTTCGAAAAGTTGGAAAGTATAGAGATGGGTCTATAGTTGGCAATATTATTAATTTGACCTGATTTGAAAACAGGACAAATTTTTGTGACTTTCCATTGCTCTGGAAATGTGTTGCATTAATAATATCTCATTCTTGCTGTCTTTATCAACGTATACTGAGAAGTCAAAAATTCGTGAATCGCTTCACCAACAGAAACTTTCTTGGTGCTATCAGCACCCATAGCACACGAGTGTCTAGTTTGGGCTTCAAGGGGTCTACCAGATCCATTAAAGTTGAACCTAAAATAGGTACTTACATGAGTATATTAGGAGCAAATTGAATTATCTGATGTATAATAAAACGAATAAAACGATACACTTTCTCCACCGGAGATTGTGTAGGGCCAGAAAATCTGGCTGGCTCCTGTTAACAAATAACACTGTAGTATAACATATCCGGGTGTGAATTTTTATTACCTCTTCTTTCAACAAGTCTTCTGAAAAACAAATAGGACGTTGTGGGAACTTACTCAATTTTACTTACTGGACATGCGCCAGACATAGCAAAATTAGGAAAATTTAAGGAAAGTTGTGGTATGTAAAATAAACGTGAAATGTCTACTTTATTAAATAAAGTAAATCGTACCGTTCTCGACCTGGAACTAACGCGGGGAAAGAGCACGACAGAATAACAATGGATCTAACATTCTTCAAAAATCAAAACATACTGTGTCATTTTAATAATAATTGTGAGTCAATAATTCAATGATCAATAATTTAAGTCAATGATAAAAGTTTAAATTAGGAACCGCCTCTGATAGATAGATTTTGACATTGTCAATTTTTAAACATAAATAATGCGCTTTCTGGTCGCAAGATGCCCTTTGCACGACATGCATTCTAAAACTGATTTCAACCTGCAAGGACATCGCATTTTGCGACCAATCAGAGCCAAGCAGTATTGTTTATGTTTCAAAGTTTTCAATGTCAAAATCCATCTTGGGAAAAAAATAGACCTTACATTCAATCAACACTACCTATATTCAATACTGAAGAGTTTTTGATTAGTTAGCCCATCTGCCGGCAGGTACTGAAGTCCCTGGTTACGAGAGACTACTTAGCTATAGTTGTTATTTTGAGCCAATATCTCTATAGTTCATTTTTTCCCAAGATAGATTTTGACATTGTTAACTTTAAACATAAACAATGCCGCTTATTGGTCGCAAGATGCCATTTGGAAAATATACATTGTAAAACTGATGTCAACCTGCAAGGACACCTCATTTTGCGACCAATCAGGACCAAGCGGTATTGTTTATGTTTCAAAGTTGACAATGTCAAAATCTATCTTGGGAAAAAATGAACCATAGATTGATTTTTCAATTTGTTTGCTAGGATATTCGCTCGTCAGGTTAGGAAAATGTTAGTAGATTCAACAAGGCCATAATGTACGCTCTGAATACCAAAAATTAAAATCCCAACACATAATTTCTTTGGTTTGAATTTAATTCTTTTTTTCTGGGTTGTTTACAGCATGAAACGATTTTTGTTAAATACATGAACAATGCACATGTTATAAAAAATGTTATAAACAAACAAACAAAGAAATGAAAAAAATAATACTTGTAAAAATTGAACTCTCGAAAACAAAATGACATTTAATCAACTGACTGTGATCGCTCCTTATGACACACAAACTAATCACAAATTGAATTGAATAATCAGTTTAATACAACATAGAAATTAAATAATGAACAATGGCGGACAAAACGGACAAAAAAACAAAAACCAAGCAGGCACAAGCTTCTTCTCTAGTCTTCTATTCTCTTCTCTACCCTTCGGTACCTTTTTGTGTGGAACGTCAACACTCGCCCCTACTTGCCAGCGCATACATGGTTGCAACATTTACCATTTGCTTTTCTTTACTAAACCTTTTAAAAAAATTTAAGATTTGAAGAAATAATATTTCAAATAGGTGGTTCTCCCTAACACGTTCTCAGGGGAGATTATGTACCGGGTGATTGTCTATATTTTGTACCCACAGAGAAAGTTTCCAATGAAGTTAGTCATAAGTATACAGGGTGTGTCACAAAAGTGTGGCAGAGCAAAATGTAACTTTTTTAAATGGAATACCCTGTATATTATTGCCTTTTAAACCTGATTCCAAATATACTAGGTTTTTATTTTAAGGTTTATTCCTAATAGTCCCGGACAAAATCATTCAAGTGAAAAATACATATTGGCGTACAAGGAAAACCATGTAAGTCCGCTTTTTCCAGAAATTTGTTTTTTTATATAACTAAGTCCATTTAGGTATAATCTATCATATGAAATACCCTGTAAGTCCAATGCAGTTCAAATAACCGTGATATTTCTAGCCCCGAAATAACTAAGTCTGTAGATGCTAAACATCGGTCTGGAAAAATCTATTAAGTGCACTTGATGGATTTATGAATTATTTGACAGCCTACAGAAATCCATTAAGTCCAAGTATTATTGTGCATGAGAATTAGTTGTTGATAACAATATAGAAATGTTATGTATAGAAAGCTATAAAAAATTGGGGAAAAGAAAGGCCACCAGCAATTCCCAAACAATTGAACAAATTGTAGAATAGTTATTTAGATTACTACACTTTATTTTTTCTCAAGATAGATTTTGACATTGAAAACTTTGAAACATAAACAATAACGCTTGACCCTGATTGGTCGCAAAATGAGGTGTTTCTGCAGGTTAACATCAGTTTTACAATAGCGACCAATAAGCGGCATTAGCGGCATTGTTTATGTTTCAGAGTTGACAATGCCAAAATCTATCTTGGAAAAAAATAAACCATAGTACGGTATGAGCTTCATTACAGTGAGAAATATTGCCAAGACGAGGTCGTAGACCGAGTCGTTGTAATCACACGAGTGGTGTGATGAGCGTTATTATATGTGTGACATACAACCATTTCATGTGCAACCCAGATTTTTTATGTATTTGAAATGGTTCTAATTTTTCAGAATAGATTAATTATAATTTTTTCGAATAACTGAATTCTAAAAAGTGCCGTTTTTCAAAACGTAAATGAGCTCATTACATCACTGAGTATGATAATACAACTTATTACTTAAACCAAACAGGTAAAATGGGCTACGTAATACGCTCTTACAGTGTGGGTCGTACATAAAAACTTTTTACCGATAAGCACAAAGAAAAAAAAAAGATCTCTTGAAACTGTGCAAAAGTGGCACTATTCCCGTCGAATTTCACGGATGGTAATTCCGACTCCGATAATGAGCCTGATGAATAAAATATAAGCAATTGCTTATTCTTAGGTTTTTGGAGCAATTGCTTCTAATTATATGAATAAAATGGTAAGCAAATGCTAGAGATCTAAGTAATTGCTTAGAGCACAAGCAAATGCTAGGAGATACAGCTCTTGCTTAAAATAAACAAGGTTTTGCTAGAAACTGTATGGATAAAATTAGCTTTTGCTACATTTTCAAAGCAATTTCTTACAAAAAGTTAAGGATGCCCTAGACCATACTTAAAATATTTTTCAGTTGCGGTATTAGTTTCCTGCAGTGTGCAAGCGTTTCCTCACCTTTTACAAAATGGCCGAATGCATATATTCACACAAATAAAGTGTATTCTGTGAGAAGGAATTGTCAAGAGTGCGATTTTAAAAAACTTTATTGGTTTAATAAAGCAAATGTGGAATGGTTAGCTAATTATTTTTTAGATGATACAGGCGAAAGACGTGGAGGAGCACTTTTACGGCTAACTAAAATGAAAGTATTTTCGCAATCTCTAGTAGATCCTGGAGCGGAGGAAATTGGAATAGGTACACCAATCCACAATTTGCAAGATCCATGATATAATGTTATGAATTGCATCCTGAGAAAATCTCATGGATGGATTAAATGTTCAGAAAGTATTGCTGATATTAATGATGCAACGGCAGTGGTCAGAAAAATATGCATTTCCAAATGCAATAGGTGTTAAAGATTGCACGCATCATGTCAGAATACCTAAATTCGAGTTATACAGGGTGTCCCAAAAAGATACCGACAAACTTTAAGGGGTAGTAGGGGACATCAAAACAAGCATTTTTGTTTATATAAACATATGTCCGCAAATGAGCCATTTGGGCTGTAGAGCAAAAAAACTGTTTGATACTTTCATTCTTCGCAATAATTAAATCGTTGTTTACTTATTAATTTTGCTTTATCAAATAAATTATCATTTACAATAATTGTTCAAAATGTTGACCATTTACTTCAATGCAAAGATTACACCGTCGGGTCATTGACTGAAAAGTTTAGTCTACGAAACACCTGTTCGTAATGAGGAAGATCTGATAGCAAGGATACTGGCGGGTTGTACCCATGTAGAAGCTATTCCCGGAATATTCCAAAGAGTTCGCGAGTTGAACAATTATTGTAAACCATAATTTATTTCCTATTAAAGCAAAATCAATAAGTAAACAGTGATTCAATTATTGCGAAGAATAAAACTAGATACCGAACAGTTTTTTTTGCTCTACAGCCCAAATGGCTCATTTGCGGACATATGTTTATATAAACAAAAATGCTTCTTTTGATGTCCCCTACAACTCCTGAAAGTTTGTCGGTATATTTTTGGGACACCCTGTATATGGGGATGAATACATTAATAGGCCTTTCAGCCATCAATGTGCAAGCAACATGCAACGCTGAAGAAGACATGTTCACTAGTGTAGTAATAGAATTTTCAAAAATTTAAGCATTTATCGTTCTTGACAATTCCTCTGAATAATGCTTACATGTGATGAGGGATATAACACCTTGGTTAATGATTCCATTGAGAAATCCTGTCACCCCAGAGCAATATAATTACAATAATTTGTTTTGTAGAGAACGAGTTATATAACGTTGTCGTGGTGAAGTAATCTCTAGTTTGGTTTTATTTCGTCGCCCTAGTTGTGAATGGTCGTAATCCACACAATGTTCATTCTTGAGTTGTGACTGTTAACCTTGCTGTTAACATACTTAAAAATGTTTAAATTTTATGTTGGTGAATAGATCTAAGCCAGTGATCAATATTTGACCTTGTTATAGTATATTTGCTAATTAAAAAGCATATATTCACCAAAAACAAAAATTTTAAATGCACTTTACTCACAACTTACCTTGAGTGGATTACGACCATTCCATTCACAACTAGGGCGACGATTTGTTAATTTTATAGGTAAGCAATTGCTAGAGAGATGTTGGATAAAGCAGCATTTGCTCAAAGATTTTATTCATATCAAAATCTAGCAATTGCTTTTACTTGTAGCATTTGCTAATAAAGCAATTGCTTTTGCTAAATAGCAATTGCTACAAGTAATTGCTTGATTTTTATTCATTAGGCTCATTATTTTGTTTTACATAAACAGGGTTGTAGTTTGGACCAACACAAATAATTTTGAACGTTCATCCGTCGGATTTTTTTTCAAACAGTGTAGCTACATGCGTATTTCCAACTATTCTTGCAGTAGCGAGAAAACTACAAGTTCAAAAAATTTGAAAAAAATATATGTCGCGTAGAATTGCAATACTAGTTCGTAATAAAAATAACGGGAAACTTCATCTATTCATTTTGAAATAAATGGTGAAAAACCACTTTTTTTTCAGTTTTTGCGATATAACTCAAAAATTTGCTTAAAAAAATTATGGATTAAAGTATATCAATAATCATAGAACATATATTTTTTTTGGAATTTTTGAACACAAGGTTCAGAAAATAGGGGTTGACTTTAAACCTTAAAAATTTAGCAAAAGCTAATTTTATCCATACGGTTTCTAGCAAAACCTTGTTTATTTCAAGCAAAAGCTGTATCTCCTAGCATTTGTTTGTGCTCTAAGCAATTACTTAGAGCTCTAGCATTTGCTTACCATTTTATTCATAAAATTACAAGCAATTGCTCCAAAAACCCAAGAAAAAGCAATTGCTTATGTTTTATTCATCAGGCTCAATATCCTAAAATCTGTTAAGTCCTAATAATTTAAAAAAATGTCAATAAACAATTTATTTTCAAAAACCGTATTTCAATGTAACTTAATTTAGCTCCTAATTGATGCCACTGACTGAGTTTTTTTTCTTCAAAGAAGACAAAAATCGAGACAAAAATTAATTGTGGAGGGGAAGATTTTTTTATATTTTTGAAGAGAGCTTAACTAACCATTAGCCATTTTTTTTGTTTCAAATTTTTGTTTCTAAAAATAAGAAAGTTATGGGCTGTAACGCTGATTGTGGGACACCCTGTATATTAATAGCTCTTTAGAAAGCTCTGCTTTTCCTGATTTCAATGATACAAATTTCGATGGATTCACCTCTAACAGTTTTCCAGAAAAAAAAAATTTTTGGTTTTTGTCATAAGAAACAATGAGTTAGAAAGAGACCTTTCTCATTTTCCTTACAAATATAAAGACCTTTTTTAACACCTTGTTTCTTATGGAAAAAAACGAAATTATTTTTTTCTTCGAAAACTATAAAAGATAAACCTATCAAAATTTATATCATTGAAATCAGGAAAAGCAGAGCTTTTAAGAGAGCTAATAATATATAGGGTGTCCCATTGAAAAAAATCGGATTTTGGTCAATATCTTGAAATCGAGGCCCAATAGAAAAAAACTGAAAACGTCACTGAATTCTGCTTGAAAAAGTGCCTTTAGGAAGTTTTTACGGAAATCAGTTATTTTTATAAACAAAAAAGTTATGAAGATTTCACAGTATTGCTCAAAATCCAGAATCGCCCTCTAGCGGCTAAACGGTTGAAGATATCAAAATGCGGTCATCAATATTTCAAGAAATCTGAGCCTCGGAGTGGGGGGTTCATTTTTTTGTGTCTCGCTTAGAAATTGACGTTTCCTATTAAAACCATCCAAATTCGGACACCCTGTACAAGGTGTTCCAGTTATGTGTGCCATTCGTGGGAACATGCTGACAATTGCATCGCCGACTTAGGCAGTTTCTTGAGAACTGTGTAAGCTTGAAACCAGGATGCCCCATGCGAATAAACTGATAACTTTCAGATTAGACATAGACTTTGAGCTGTTCACAAGTACTTTTGCTTTGTTATTTTTGAAGTTGTAATTTTTAAATTAAAGTTAATTTTTTAAAAACGGTTTCTTTATTACCGGAAACGTAAAGTGGCGCAGTCGGTAGGATTCTTGAAAGGGCTTTCTCGTCGAAAAACCTTTCGGTCCTAATCGTTAATTCAAGAAACGAACCTTAAACCCGGAAACAAAAACTCTGTTAAACGGACAAGAACATTGTGTATTGTGTAAGACTTGTGTGAAATAGTTGTGAAGAGAGGTGAAGATTGAAGAAGAAAAATGAAGAGCTTCCTATTGTAAGTCCCATTTTCTTTACATTGTCCTTTACCTGTCTATGTCTAACTCCCCGGATTTATCTGATTCTGAGACGGAAACCAGTGAAAACGGGTCAATTTTAATTGATAATAGTAATTATTCAAATCAGTTAGATTTAAATACTTCTTTACATTTAGAAAATTTATTTTCGAATATTTCCATAAGCGAGAGAATCGAAACGATGGTTCCACCACATTTCGAAACCAAACTACTCGAAATAGTGCCAAAATTCGATGGCAACCCTTTAGAGTTAGCTTCATTCCTTGAAATAAGTCAAAAACTGATTTCGACTTATTGGAATAGTGAAGATCTCAATTGTGTGCAAAATCTCGCAATAATTTATGGAATATATGCTAAAATAATTGGTAAAGCTAGGGAAGTTTACAGCATTTGCGTATCTAAGGACTGGAAGACAGTCAAAGACGCTTTGATTGCACATTTTGGTGATCAAAGAAACGAAAATGGCTTATTGTTTGATTTGGATCAACTCAGACAATACGCAAATGAACCCCCTTTGCAATTCCATACTAGAGTTATGTCTAATTTAAGTGCTTTACATAATTATATTGATACCCACAATAATTTTAATGATCCAACAAGTATTGTTAAAAAGAATTTTTATAATTTACATGCTTTAACAATATTTTTGGCAGGTTTAAAAGAACCACTAGGTTCAACGATCCGTTCGATGAAACCAAAAGATCTAGCCGAAGCTAGACAGTACATCATTTCGGAAAGTAACATAAGACATTTACAAAAACCCCAAAATGATAATTTTGCTAATAAAAATAAACATCAAAATCAACAGAAGCAGAATTTTCATCAAAATAACTTTCCACGTTTCAACACTTTTCAGCAAAATTACACGTCAACACAAACGTTTCAATCACCCGGAAACACATTTCCGCGTGCCCCAATAAACGTTAATCCCAGACAAATGCCACCACAAAAATTTTTCACCAACCAACAAGTGTTTGGTTCACCCAAAAATGTTTGGAAACCAAACCCTCAAGCTGCCCAAAATTTTCAAAAACCAGTACCAATGAGTGGCATATCTAATTTGCAAAAACCAGTACCAATTAGTGGCGTATCTCACGGTACCAATAGATTCAATAACCAAAATTTCCAACTACATAATGTAGAAAATGCACCGTACTATCTAATTCCAAATCCTCACTACGCCGAAAATTATAATTATTATTATGATTACCAAGGCTATGGTGATGGTAGTAACGACAATAATTATTCAATGCAAAACGATCAGGTTGACTCCCAAGATTTTTACAATGACCCAAGTAACGGTCAAACCGAAACCAATGAACCTGAAAATTACGATCAAACTCCCATTGAACAAAATTTTCAAGAGGCGGAGCCTTCCGCCGAGATGCCGTAGAAATACATTCTATTTATGACAAAAAGGATCTCCCTTATGTTAAAATAGCAAATCCACCCTTAAAGCTATTAATAGACACAGGAGCTTCAAAATCCTTTATCAATCCGGAAATTGCTGAAAAATATTTCGAAAATTTCATAAGAAAAGAGCCATTCACAATTTCCTCTGTTTTTCAAACCACTACTAGAGACCAATGTGCCGAAATTCCAGCTTTCGAAGAATTCAAGTCCGAAAATAAATTGAAATTCTATTTATTCAAATTTCATCATTATTTTGATGGCCTTATTGGCTATGACACTTTAAAAGATCTTAATGTCAAATTGGACTTACAAAATGACTTACTTAAAACACCTAAAGCTCAAATTAAATTGTCAGACTATGAAGCAAAGTCAAAATTACTATTTTTTACCCGAATTGAACCCAACGCTATAGAAATATTAAACATCCCTGTAACAATACCAAACGGCGACATTAGTATTTACAAAACCTCGTTGTCTAACTGTATTTTAAAAGAATGCTTAACAACTGCGAGCGACGGCTATGCCCCAGTAGAAATTCATAACAATACTGATAGCGTCCAGGAAATATCTTTGTATAACCCAATTCCTGTACAAGCGTTCAATAAAGCCGATGTTGAAATCTATAATATTTCTATAGAAAACACACCTAATGAATTCCCTAATAGATTCGATATTGTCGATATCACTCGAACCCAACACATGAACGAGGAAGAGAAGTTTCACATAGAAAAATTATGCCAAAAATATTCGGACATATTTCATCTCGAAAACCAACCTTTGACTTTCACTAATCAAGTAAAACATAGGATAAAAACTACTGACGAACTTCCGGTCTATACCAAATCGTATCGATATCCGTTTATACACAAACCTGAAGTAGAAAAACAAATCGGTGACATGTTACAACAAAACATCATTAGACACAGCGATTCTCCGTGGTCCTCACCAATCTGGATCGTACCCAAAAAAGCGGACGCCTCGGGTAAGAGGAAATGGCGTATCGTAGTGGACTACCGGAACGTTAACGCCAAAACCATCGACGACCGTTATCCGACACCTAACATAACGGGCATACTCGACAAATTAGGCCGTTGTCAATACTTTTCTACCCTAGACTAGACCTCGCGAGCGGATTTCATCAGATAGAGATGCATCCCGACGACATAAAAAAGACCGCATTCAATGTCGAGAATGGGCACTACGAGTACGTAAGAATGCCCTTCGGTCTCAAAAACGCCCCCGCTACGTTTCAGAGGGTTATGGACGGTGTCCTTAAGGGCCTACAAAACCGAATATGCTTCGTATACATGGACGACATTATTGTCTACTCGACCTCCTTACAAGAACACATGACAAACCTAAAATTAGTCTTCCAACGACTACGCGACAGTCACCTAAAAATCCAACCCGATAAATCAGAATTCCTTAGAAAGGAAGTGGCTTTCCTAGGCCATATCGTGACAACAGAAGGCATAAAACCAAATCCTGACAAAATCAAGGCGATACTAAAGTACCCGATCCCAAAAACAACTAAAGAAATCAAAGGATTTCTCGGACTTCTGGGCTACTATCGTAAATGCATTCCTAATTTCGCCAAAATAACAAAACCGTTTACTAATTGTCTCAAAAAGCACGCGACCATTAATATAAACGATCCCACCTACGTAAAAACATTCGAAGACTGTAAAGTATTATTAACTAACGAGCCGTTGTTGCAATATCCCGACTTCTCAAAAGAATTTAACTTAACTACAGATGCAAGCAACTTTGCCATAGGTTGTGTATTATCACAAGGTCCAATCGGACAAGATAAACCAATAGCCTATGCATCTAGAACATTAAATTCTGCCGAGCAAAATTATTCAGTAATTGAAAAGGAGCTCTTGAGTATTGTCTGGGGAACGCGCTATTTTAGACCATATTTATTTGGTAGAAAATTCAAAATTATCACCGACCATCGTCCCCTTCAATGGCTAATGAACTTAAAAGAACAAAATTCAGGTTCACGTTTAGTTCGATGGCGTCTGAAACTCGAGGAATTCGACTATCAGATAATTTATAAAAAAGGCAAAAACAATAAAAATGCCGACGCGCTATCTAGAGTCGAGATAAACGCAAATGAAGTAAATGATACTTCGCCAACACCACCTGAACTTGACTCAAATTTACCGCCTGTTTTGCAGTATATGCAAGAATACAACAATAATTCCGTTCTAGACAATCAGCTTCCGAGCACAAGTCACGGACCCAATGATCAAATTACAACAGCTTTTGAAAATAATGAAAACAATCCCGATGTTGCGACCGACAACCAGTCAATTGCTGGCCAAGCTGACCCTGACGAATTTAATGATAATGACACAATACATACCGATTCTGAAAATCCCATTTTATCTATTCACATTAGTGAAAAACCAATAAATTATTTTCTTTGTCAAATAGTCATTATAAAAGTCGAAAATAACCCCCGAATTGAAATAAAGAAAATTTTCCAAAATCCTGTAAATAGAACCCGATGGTATATTTACGTAACAAACGATTCTTTCCAAGCACAAATTATCCAATACATAAAAGAATACGTAGAACCAAAAAGGCAATACGTCTTTCTTTTTCAAAATGACGAAGACGAAATGCTGTTTAAGCAAATGTGTAGGTTTATACCGCAAACATTTAAACATGCAACTTACAAGTTTTTGAAATCTAATAAAATGCTTTGCGATGTAACTAAAGAAGATAGGCAGAAAAATCTCATTAAAAGCCAACATGAAGGTATCACCAATCATAGAGGCATTCACGAAACGATTGACCAACTACGCCTAAAATATTATTGGCCCAAAATGAATGATGATGTCAGAAAATTCATAAATAGTTGCTCAATCTGTCAACAAGTGAAATATGAACGTCACCCACCATTGATAAAATTGCAATTAACACCCACGCCTAAAAAACCATTTGAAACCATTCATGTGGATACTTTCAAATTTGAAAAAACTGTTGCATTAACAATTTGTGATAGTTTCTCGAAATTTGGACAAGCCTATGTCCTACCAAGCTTATCTGTCGTACACGTCTATCAATCTCTCTTACAATTTGTCTCAAATTACAAAATCCCAGAAAACATCGTATCTGATAATGGTACCGAATTCAATCAAAATCTTCTTAAAGAATTCGCCAAACTTTATAAAACCAATTGGCATTACACCTTGCCCTTAAACCCGAATAGCAACTCTATTGTTGAACGATTTCACTCTACACTATTAGAGCACATGCGGACTCTAGTTTTGTCCAAACCAAACCTAAATCCATTTGAAAAATTGAACTTTGCTATTATAGGGTATAACAATTCAATCCATTCAGCAACAAAGTAGAAACCAATCGATTTAATTTTTGGTCACCTCCAATTAAAGAAACCAATCGATATTGATAACGATACCCAATTAATTAATCACGAACTAAATAAGCATAAAGAGATAATCTCAGATATTTATAAAAACATTCATAATAAAATGACCGAGCATAAAGAAAAAGTAATTTCTAAAGCCAACGAAAAACGAAAAGACCCTGTCGAAATTCAACCCGGAACAATAGGTTATAAAAAACTAACCGACCACCAGGGCAAGACAAATCCTTTATATAAACCAGAACACGTCTTACAAAGTAATGACTTAACTGTCACTACCACCCAAAATACTTATCACAAACAAGTATTCAAAAATCCACGAAAATTTACTGACCAAACCCTTTTACAGGTTGATGACACTACTTCACCTGACGAGGGCACAGAAAGTTCAGATACAGAATCTTGACAACAATCCTGGCATACTTCCCTTTAAACTAGGAACTGCCAAGATGAAAATAGCCACCCGCACATTCTTACATTACATCGATTTGACATCTTTGCAAAAGCAAATTGATTCTATAACCTATCAATATGAAAAGCTAGAAAACATCATTAATTGCTCTTTAATTGCGCACAGACTTCCGTTACTTGAAACTTATAAACACTTAAGCTACGAAGTAAACGTAGTCAATCAGAAATTAAAATCAATCAGTCCAGGACATAGATCAAAAAGAGGCTTAATTAACCCTTTAGGCTCACTAGTGAAATACATTACTGGTAATCTGGACCAAGAAGACGCAAAGGAAATACATGATAATATTATGGAACTCGAAAGTAAACAAAACAAAATAATTGAAAAAGTAAATAAACAAATATCTTTAACTTCTAACCTAATGACAAGTATCAATCAAACAATGAGTGTAGTTTCGAGAAATCAAAAAGCAATCGAAAATAAAATTAATGACATTGCTAGTGATTTACAACAAACAAAATCTAATTACGTGCATTACCTAGAAATTCACGAAATAATGGACCAAATTGAGTTAAATTTGGACTCTGTGCTTAATTTTCTAAACGATATAGAAAATGCCATAAGTTTTGCTAGTTTAAAAACCTTACATCATAGCATAATTCCACAAAAAGAATTAAAAGAAATCGTCAAAGAATTTCATAATTCTCACCACCACGCACAATTGTTATTTTCACAAAACGAATACATGAATTATTACGAAGTCATAGAAACTAATGTTTTTGCGATAGAAAATAAAATCGTGTTTTCACTGGATTTCCCTCTTGTGCACTCAAATATTTTCGATTATTACCACCTCTTCTCCGTACCTAATAAGAGTCAATCCATCATAATACCACCTTCGACCTACCTCACCCTAAGTACGGACCTTTACCAATACCAAAATGAAGAATGCATTGACCTCAAGCCAAACTATTTCTGCAAACACAATCGACTTCTACCTATACACGAAAATCCTGATTGTATCACGTCACTGCTGACATTAAGCAACAATTTGGACCAATGTCAACAAGTACCAGTACATATCCAAGAAGCCATGATGGAAGAAATCGATTCCGCCCACTATATTGGAATCTTTCCGGAAGAACAAAGAATTCAAACAGACTGTGTAGAAAGCGAAGTAACTTCAATAACAGGAACCCACCTTTTCACAGTCCCGCCAAAATGTTCAATAAAAATGCCTAAATATGTCTACAAAAATGAAAAGGACATATTTCATGGTCATCCAGTCACCCTTAACGAAATAAAATCAGTTCAAATTCCAGTGTCAAAGACCGAGAAGATCAAATTAGAGAAAATCCCTTTGGACAAGCTACATGAACTTCAACTTCGGAGTTCAACAGAAGATTTTCTAGAATTTACCAAAATTCACCAAAGTACATACATGAATTGGCTTCCATGGATCCTAATAACTGCAATATTGATTTGCGGCATATATTTCGCAATCAAAAACAACAAGATGAAAATTTCAAGAATCCTGAGAAAACCTCCCGCTACTGAGACCATTGACGAAACACGAGTAATTCCACCCTCGAGTTCCTTCTAGGGATGGAGGAGTTATGTGTGCCATTCGTGGGAACATGCTGACCATTGCATCGCCGACCTAAGCAGTTTCTTGAGAACTGTGTAAGCTTGAAACCAGGATGCCCCATGCGAATAAACTTTTAACTTTCAGATTAGACATAGACTTTGAGCTGTTCACAAGTACTTTTGCTTTATTATTTTTGAAGTTGTAATTTTTAAATTAAAGTTAATTTTTTAAAAACGGTTTCTTTATTACCGGAAACGTAAAGTTCCATTTGAAAAAGTTTAACTTTGCTTTGTCACACTTTTGCGACACACCCTGTATACTTGTAACTAAGTTCATCGCGAAGTTTCTGATATTACCTACAACTTTCACATTTGATATTTCTGGGTATATTTTCGAACAGGTGAGATAGGTATCGGTGCAAAATATAGACAATCACCCGGTACACTGTTCGGCCTCGGCGCTGAATAATATTTACCAACGCTACTTACAATCAACAGTTTCTTCATCAGCAGTTTGTCGTGGATTCATCTACCCATAACTGGATAAGAGGCTTTCTGGTTCTCTAGACCTGAAGTTCATTCCCCGAAACGAAAGAGTAGAGGTAAACAAACAGGCGGAGCTTAAAAGTTCAGAAAAGGATTGCATTATTGTCAGGTTGTCATGAGTCAATAAGTTCAATGTCGTATTTCCTAGTATTTTACAATTATTTAAATAGTGTTTGGTGAATTATTGTTAATTAGTGAGCAATTTAGATTAAAACAATATCAAGTTCAACAGATTCCGCTAAAGAATTCGTTCAGACTCTTCCGAATCCGAGTCCCTTCGACAGTGTCGACTACGCCCATATCAACCGAAGTGGGGCGTGAATCAAGGTCTTTTCCACGTCGTGATTTTTCCTAAAGGCGGCGTCGAATCTGCAATTCAACGTTTCAAATACTCATTTTTACTTGTATCACTCGAGTAAGATCTAGATCGATGTTTTCCCATGATATTTTCACACAAAAACACCACAAAATGAAAATTATTTGTAAAAAATGTAAACGGTTAAAAAACGTTGCGTCCCATGCACACAAAGTAGAGAAGTGAGGTTGGTATCGGTATCGCCAAGAGCAGGGAATATCAGTAGACATTACCAACTTTTTAGCTTGTGTGGCTTTAAAGTCTTGGCGACACCTACCGGAAAGCAGGGATACAACATACAATATTATTGATCTCGGAGAAAAAGCGCAAAATATAATTCGCAATAAACAAACAAATTTGAACTTAATATTGGATAGTTAAATTAACAAATTTTCGAGAAAAACAGAAATGATGATAACCAATAAAAGTATCTTGTATTAGAATTTTTCCAAATTTCCAAATGTCTTTACCTAATTTCTAGGGTTTTAACAGTCCTCCAGCCCTTGCCCTTCACATTCCTTTCCCAAATTGATGAAGAAATTGCATATCGTATTCAAAAAAAGTAGGAAAAATCGTGTAGGGTAAAAGTGAACTCAAATAGGCATTTTCAATTTTTTTTTTTCCATTCTATTTTCCAGGTAGTAGTTGTCACAGGGAGTAAGCACCCTAACAGTACAACCAAAAGCGATGCTGACGCAACCGTGGCAACAGTGGCTACATCTAATCAAGATACTAAAGGTATGTTATCGTTATCATAAACAAATATTAAATTTATAAACATTATAAAAAAATTAGATTTTTTTTTACTTACTTGAAATGAGAAAAATGCATAATCGATTATCTGAATTTCTGTTCAAATCCTGTACATTTTTTAAAGGTATCTTATCAAACATCTTTTATTACTAGTATAATATTAATTTTAATTTCAGCCGGGAGGCGTAGGAGAAGAACTAGAATACCAGACAAGCCCAACTATCCCCTAAATCTATGGTCAATCATGAAAAATTGCATCGGCAAAGATTTATCAAAAATTCCTATGCCCGTGAACTTTAACGAACCTCTAAGCATGCTACAAAGACTAACAGAGGATTATGAATATGCAGATATTTTAGATCGGGCAGCCCAGTAAGAATTTACAGTCAAAGGAAAATTATTCATTCAATATTAATTTTTTTTTTAGATGTACAGATCCTTGTGAACAATTAGCTTATGTTGCTGCCTACACAATATCGTCATACTCTACAACGTCTAACCGAACAGGGAAACCTTTCAATCCACTTTTAGGAGAAACCTACGAATGCGATAGAACCGATGATTTAGGCTGGAGATGTTTCAACGAACAAGTCTCCCATCATCCTCCAATAGTGGCTCAGTATTGTGAAGGGGCTGAGTGGCATTGTTGGCAAGAATTCACTATGACGTCAAAGTTTAGAGGGAAATATTTACAAATTATCCCGTTGGGAAGTGCCCAAGTAGAGTTTTTAAAGAGCGGTAATAAATTTGGGTGGAGAAAAGTGACTACGACTGTTCATAATATTATTGTTGGGAAATTATGGGTCGATCAACACGGTAAGAATTTTATTACCTATGTTACAGTAAAGGTTAAGGTTTGAAGGCATGTAAGCATTTTTTTGTGATGCACTTGCTGTCAAATTATCAGCTATCTTACTGGTTTGTAGGAAAATCAGGCTCAAGTTGCATTATAAAAAGTGTGTGTTATTCAAAGAATTCTTAATTAGTGGCAGCGTTGCCAACCGTACTATAATTATAGTATTTGTACTATAATTGAATGGTTATGTACTATGTATAGTATAGTATTTTTAATACCTATTTAGTGACAAAGTGACAAAACGTATGTCGCTTCTTGATATACAAATAAAATTAGGTTAGGAATTTCCTATTTGTACATGAAATTGACGTATTAGCAATCGACGTTCGTTTTGGTTGGTAATTTTTTGTTTCATCTGATTCGTGATTGATAAATAAGGATGGGGTTATTCTAAATGGGTATTACAAATACTATACTATCAAAGATCATTATAGTACGCCTAAAATACTATAATTATGCATTATCAAATTATTTAGTTTTTTACTGGAAAATTCCTTATTCCAGTTCTCCTTAGCCTATTTTAAATCCTAATTTGTTGCCTAATCCTACTTTCTATTAACAACAAATCCTTAATCCTTCCGGTTTCTTAATGTGTTAGCGTGCAAGCCCTTATTGTCTAGTCACCCTTTTTTTTTTCAGCTGAATAGGCTCTGTCGTTTCAGTATTGATATAGAGCATGTATTTTTTGACAGTAAACATTTCAAATGTGAACTGTCAAAAGTATTAGTTTAGTGTTTTTTTGGTGACTGGATTTACACTGTCAATTGTCAATTTCATTGATTTTCCTGAGCGGGTCCTATTTAATTTTTAAAATTATTTTTAATTTTGTTGTTTTTCGCAGGAAAAATTTGAAATTTTACTATGATACGCTTCTGATTTTCTTTTTTTTTCCAGAAAATGTCATCATTTTCCCTTGAATAATTTTCCAGAAAAAAAATAAAATGTTAGATGGTGCATTTATGCTTAATTTAGTTGATATTCATTAATTTTGAATGAGGTTATTTTCCACTAGAAAAATTTGAAATTTTACTATGATACGCCCCTGACTTTCTTCTTTTTTTCCAAAAAATGTCATAATTTTCCCTTGAATAATTTTCCAGAAAAAAAATAAAATGTTAGATGGTGCATTTATGTCTGATTTAGTTGATTTTCATTAATTTCCAATAGGGTTATTTTCCATTTGAAAAATTTGAAATTTTACTATGATACGCCCCTGAGTTTCCTCTTTTTTTCCAAAAAATGTCATAATTTTCTCCTGGACATTTTTAGATGGTGCATTTATATCTAAAATTATATCTAAAATTTGAAATTTTACTATGATACGCCCCTGACTTTTCTTTTTTCAGAAAATTTCATAATTTTCCTTTGGATAGTTTTCCAGAAAACAATTAAAATGTTAGATGGTGCATTTATGACTTATGTCTAATTTAGTTGATTTTCATTAATTTCCAATGGGGTTATTTTTCACAATTTGAAATTTTAGTATGATACTCCCCTGACTTTTCTTTTTTTTTTTCAGAAAATTTCATAATTTTCCCCTGGATAGTTTTCTAGAAAAAAAATAAAATGTTAGATGGTGCATTTATGTCTGATTTAGTTGATTTTCATTAATTTCCAATGCGGTTATTTTTCACTGGAAAAATTTGAAATTTTAGCATGACACGCCCCTGACTTTTCTCGTTTTGTCCAGAAAATTTCACAATTTTCCTTTGGATAGTTTTCCAGAAAAAAATTAAAATGTTAGATGGTGCATTTAAGACTTATGTCTAATTTAGTTGATTTTCATTAATTTCCAATGGGGTTATTTTTCACTGGAAAAATTCGAAATTTTACTATGATACGCCCCGGACTTTTCTTTTTTCAGAAAATTTCATAATATTCCCCTGGATAGTTTTCTAGAAAAAAAATAAAATGTTGGATGGTGCATTTATGTCTGATTTAGTTGATTTTCATGAATTTCCAATGGGGTTATTTTTCACTGGAAAAATTTGAAATTTTAGCATGACACGCCCCTGACTTTTCTCGTTCTGTCCAGAAAATTTCATAATTTTCCTTTGGATAGTTTTCCAGAAAAAAATTACAATGTTAGATGGTGCATTTATGACTTCTGTCTAATTTAGTTGATTTTCATTAATTTCCAATGGGGTTGTTTTTCACTGGAAAAATTTGAAATTTTACTATGATACGCCCCTGACTTTTCTTTTTTTTTTTCAGAAAATTTCATAATTTTCCTTTGGATAGTTTTCCAGAAAAAAATTAAAATGTTAGATGGTGCATTTATGACTTATGTCTAATTTAGTTGATTTTCATTAATTTCCAATAGGGTTATTTTTCACTGGAAAAATTCGAAATTTTACTATGATACGCCCCTGACTTTTTTTTTTCAGAAAATTTCATAATTTTCCCCTGGATAGTTTTCTAGAAAAAAAATAAAATGTTAGATGGTGCATTTATGTCTGATTTAGTTGATTTTCATTAATTTCCAATGGAGTTATTTTTCACTGAAAAAAATTTGAAATTTTAGTATGATACGCCCCTGACTTTTCTCGTTTTGTCCAGAAAATTTCATAATAATTCGATCTCTGTGTGTCCCACCAGGACAATTGGTGGTCATCTGTCTCCAGCAGGATACTATAATTTGTACAAATGTACTATAATTTTATAGCGTTCTATACTATAATAGTTGATCCGTAGTTGGCAACACTGATTAGTGGTTAGAGTCACATCAAATTAAATATTCAGTGATTCAAGATGAAATCAAATATAGCTACAAACTGAAGAAAATCTATGTTATAGTAATAACGAGTACAGTTCACACAAGTTCAGCACAAAATATTATCTAGTTTCACTGAAATAGGTGGTAGCAACAGTAATTCCTTATCAATCACTAGACTCAGAAACATAAATGGTGTAGAGTTAAGATTAATTTGGACACACCTTTTTAAAATGCTCTGGTCCAGTACAGAGACCTTTAGTACAAGTTCTGCACTATTTAGAAAAACAATTACGCTGCTAGCATGAGTATATCTTTGGAGATTGCTGTAAATGAACAACTAACACAATAATTATTAATGGATTTCTAACAGGTGACATGGAAATTATTGGTAAAGGAGCGGCTACAGGAATTAATTGTCAATTAAAATACATACCCTATTCATATTTCACTAGAGACTCACAAAGAAGAGTTAAAGGGGTTGTTATGGATAATGGAAATGTTAAATGGGTTATCAATGGAACCTGGGATGAACAGGTAAAATGTCCTAAAAGTTATATTTGATTTGACTCAAGTTAATCCAAAATTAGGTTGAAATTGCCCCAGTTATTGGTAACACTGGCACACCGTCTAATCCAGTTTACCAAACCGGTACTCCTGTGGTAGCATGGAAACGTAGACCACCTCCAGAGGATTCTGAACGATTTTATAACTTTACACTGCTTGCAGCTCAACTTAATGAACCTGAAGAGGGAGTGGCTCCTACTGATACTAGGTTGAGGCCTGATCAGAGGTATATATTATCAAAAATTTGATTTCTAGATAGTCATTTGTAAATAATTTTGTTTGTAGGCTAATGGAAGCCGGTAATTGGGAGCAAGCGAATAAGGAAAAATTACGAATTGAAGAGAAACAAAGGGCTGTGAGACGGAAACGAGAAGCTGATGCGGAAAAAGCGGCAGCTGAAGGTCAGTATGCCTTATTCAAAAATTATTGTTGTACATTGTTGAATTTTTGTCCTAGGTCGACCCTATACTCCATACAAACCAATTTGGTTCGAGCAACAAACTGAAGAAGGCAGTGATGTCATAACTCACACATATAAGGGAACCTACTGGACAAGTAAAAACGAACAAAATTGGTGTGAATGTCCAGACATATTTTAAAAAATAAGCTTACATTATACATATTGTAAAGAGTTGTAATTCTAGAAGAAAAGTCACAATATAATTATAATCTATGTATGTATAAACAAACTATATGGCGGAATAACACAGAATGTTAACTATTAATGAAAGTAATGGTCATGGTCAGATATACAAAAAAAATATAGAAATGTGGTTAAGTTTATTAGGCAATTAGTTCTGTTTATCACTATTCATTTGACTAATTTCTCAAAATTTATAATTCATCTGCCATGTCTGTGAGTGTTTTTATGTAGGAAAATCCAAAAAAAAAAAATTATCTTTATCAGAGAAGGCGAATTAAAACTTTGAAAAGTTGGATAAACTATAATGTGAAATAGGTCCTTAATTGGTCTTTACCCTTTTCGAATTACATTAATACTAATAGCAGTTTGTTATAATTGAGAATGTGTGTAATCCCAGCCTAATACAATCGGATTTAAAAATATCAGACAAGGATAAGAACATCTAGGTGGAAGAGGGGCTACAGGTTTTCAGATTAAATAATTGAGCACTAATAAAGTTGACATTATTGTTTCGATTTTCATGTAAAAGCTAAACAATCAAGCCTGTGTGTTAACCAGCCTTGAAACAAAATTTCTTTAAAGTTTTTCCTAATTTGCCGTACTGTAATTGTTACAATAAAAACATGGTAATCAATTTATTGCTATTTTTGGGTCAAAACTGGTATTAAATCTGGGTGAAGAAGTGCAGGTTAAGGGTAAACTTGAATGTTGTGATCATTTTTCAATCTGTACTTTGTCTAGAAACAAGGTTTGTTGTGTTAATAACAAACTATAACTTTACCATAAGAACTATACTCCGGAAAACTCCAATAACTGCTATTTTATATGAGTTATGAAAACAATGTGACCTTAAAAACTGGACTAAATAGATTGCCTGAATGATTATAGCTGTAAAAAGATATGTTATTTTTATGATGGAAGTCCTGAAAGTAACGTTTTATTTTGTGAGAATGGAAGTTTGGATCCCTCTTAACCCATTAGTGCATAAGGTTACAAAAATTTTAAATGTTGAGTTTCTATTATTTAAATGATATAATTAGAGATATTTAAACACACTTTTGTCATAATTTCTTAAATATTTTATTAACAAAAGAAAATACAGCATGTTCGTTATATCGCAGGCTAAATAAAAAATATTAAATATTCTACATAAAATAAATAAAAATTGAAGTGAAACTAAGGTGTGTGATACAGTAGAAAGCAAGTTTTGGGATGTAATCCTCTTTGGCACTGGACGCATATAAACTTTGCATTCTTTCCACAACTGGCACAACGTTTCTGTTTTTCTGAGTACTCTGGCAAGTGATTTATTTTATCAAACCTCACGTCATGAATTGGTGTAAGTTTTCCCTTCTTTGATTTTTGGCCATTGGCTTTCAAAAGACTTAAAGCTAGATATCTTCGGAATTTTAACAAGGCACTGGACATTTCATGAGATGGATGGATTTTCCTAAAAAGCAACCATGCGTTCACAACGGAAACATCAAAGAGATATGAAAATATCGGCCACCACCATTTGCGCTGCCTCATTCTGCTTCTATAAACTGCGACCAATCCATCTAATTTGTCCACGCCGACCATTCCTTTATTGTAATTGTCAAAAATCTTAGGTTGCGGTATCAAGATTTTGGCTTTACTTTCCCTGCAATAACGTGAAGTGTTTTTCATCTCATGAGTTTCAAAGTTGGATGCTCCAGTAACTACTTTGCTATCCTTCCATTGACACACCATAACTTTTTCAGTGCTCGAGTATATATGCGAACCTCGTTTCTCCTTCGCCATTTTTTTGTAACCATTTTTGAGTGGGCAAGCTCCTAATCTATTTTCTCAAACTGTACCTGTGGCGCAGAATCCCAATGTAGACAGGTGATCGAGGAGTTTTATGGATGTGAAATAATTGTCCATATAAATTTTATAACCTTGATTGGCTGGAATTTCAGCCAGTTTTATCAAATCTAGTACTACGGTGCCACCTAAACCAAATACATCCGGTTGATTTTGATTTTTATTATTTTTTCCGGTGTATATGTCAAAACTTAGCATATAGCCATTATTGGTACATATTGCCCAGTTTTTGAAACCAAACCTTATTGGTTTTACCTTTATATATTGTTTGGCAAAATGCTTACCATAATACGGTATCATGCTCTCGTGGATACTTGGGTGTTCATCCAAACCACCATATTTTTTGGAACTTTGATTTAGTTTATCTATAAGAGGTTGCAGCTTATACAATTTATTTTCTTTATCAATGCGACTATTATCATTTAGATGTAAATATCTCAAAATTGCTTCAAATCTATTTAGTCTTATGCTCTCCGATAAAATTTTTGGAACATCATTTTCATTCGACCAGTATAAACGTTTATTTGGATATTTACCATATCCAGATAGTAGAAGGCCACCAAGAACCACTAACAATTCTTGTCTAGTCATGCCCAATGCATAATTTTTTTGCTGTGCATATACATTTGTTTGTACTTCGATATTTTCAAGAACATCTTCATCAAAAAAGAGCTGAAAAAATTCCAATGGCGTTTTCTTCTCATATACTATATTGGGTGGGTTCTTTTGACTGCAATCTTGTGAAATATCAAAATGCAACTCCCGATTAGTCCATGTTTCATCAAGTTTTATTTTCTTAGCTGGTAGCTTTCTTTTAGATTTCGCCAATAAATTGGCCGCTGCATTTGGAAACAATCTTGCCAATGGTATGTTGTCATCCTGGTCTTCGTCTGATCCAGCAGGTTCTGAATATATGGGCAGGTTGGCAGTTCCATTTGAAAGCAAATTTTCAAGAGGATTATCGCTATTTTCATCATCTGTATCTTGATGCCTCGTAGCAGCGAATTCACTTTGTGCGCGTAACATAGCTGGACCTAAATGGGAAATATTGCCTTCATGATCGTCATCGGATAGGTCACTATCAACGTCAGTATCAGCCCCATCTGTTGGTGGAATTATGTAAACATTGCCGCATTCTACCTCACTATCTTCCAAGCAATCTATAAGCTCTGAAAGCGTCAATCTAAAAAAAAAAAACAATAATTTCAGCAAATGTGTCCGGGCTGCATAGTGTTCGATAAAACGAACACAATCAAAACATCAGTTTTTTCAATGTCAAAATAATAACTAAGATATTTATAATATTGGAAACAGTAAATATATGATCTTATGCATGCTTGACACAAATATTGTTGATATATTATCAACAATAAAAATAAAAAAAATTTAAACACTTACCCGCCCCGTCGAGAATTGTATAAACTCGCATCCATAACAATCAAAAATCTAAATAACTCAATCTAATTAGTTCGGGATCGGCTCAAATGCTCCAAACACTCTGTTCACACTCACATGACACTTCTAAGCCATGACGAGTCGCCAGTTAACACAGGCGTCTTTTTTACCGGACAAAAATGGCGCGTTCGATTAAACGAACGCTATACACTAATGGGTTAACCAAATACAGTTACTTTTAGCATGTATATCATGTACGTTTTTTTTCTACAAACACAAGAGCAGTGTTGGAACAAACCTATAGGAACTTCTGAATTTTTGCCATCCGCAACAAGGGCTACCCGCCCATTGATCAATTTGTTAACCACTCAAATAATTTTGGGATAACTTTCCAAATTAATCCAAATATTCATCACTCATTAAAAGGCATCTGAATTACTTGAGTGTCCAGACTATAGTAGTTAGACTGTGTTTTTCTAACACCTTGTAATATAAACTATGAATATATTTTTATTATTACGCCTTTTATAGTCATTTTAGTAATCTATATTATATTTGTTTTTTTTTTATATATAATATACTTATGTTAATTATTGTTTTTATTTTAGTTTATTTTGCGAGGGTGTTTTTCTGTTAGACAAAATTATTAGGTTTTTTAATTTAACCATTGTGTATATTTATGGGTTTCGGAGTACCTCAGTTGACAAAGTTACTGCTTTTTCCTATAATGTGATAAAATGTAAATAAATATACATTGCTTTTGAAACTGGACTGTATTTTCTCTAATTGAATAACTTCCCTCAATAATAATAGTCCAGGAGGCAGTGAAATTTTGTAGCACTTATTTTCCCAGTGGGTGTCTATTAAATAGTTCGTTCTCCTGGTGATACAAAGCAAGAATTTATAAGTCTAGCTAAAATTTTTGGATGGGTTCACAAGATCAATGAAAAATACAACTACGCTTATTTTCCCAGACATAAATATTTCACATTTACTAAAATATAACATAAAGTATATGAAAATAGCAATTTGGCTTATCTCAGATAGTGAAAGTGAGTCTGGCAGAAAATTTTCGGATCTTCAATTTTTCACTTGCCAGACATATTATCCATACTCGCAGATTAGCCGGACTATTTTTTTACGTAACTTTAGTATATTTCTCATTACTAGACCTATTTTTATCACTGAGAAAAAAAGGGCCGTGCATTCGTAAGCTTTAACGCATTTTGCGCCTCAACCCATCGGAAAACCCTCTTAGGGGTTTTTTTTAATGTATTTTGCTTAGAATTACTAGCCCTACAATTCTATCTATGTTGTCTGACTGGAAAAATGAGTATGAAAATCGTTACTGCCTCTTGGACTATAAACAGCAAAAATATAAGGACAGAACAAAACCAATTGCTGTCCCTCCCAAATAGGAAGGGAGTTTTATACATGAAAAAAAGATCATAAACTGGCGCTCAATGGCAGAAGAATCCAGAAATATGAGGGGCAAGCCTCCAACTCATTAGTCAGAGGTCAGAGACCATAAAAACGAGTACTGTGGGCTGAGACTCTGTAACCGATAGAGATCGTTATCCCTATCGCTATGGCACTTGCTGTCTGCTTATCTCTTCTCGTAATCGATAGAGAGTGGACGTCAATAGACATAGAGAAAATATCTCTATTCGTCACAGAGTCCCTGATGTGTTTTAGCCAGGAAAGAGATTGGAGTCAAGTTGTTCATACCCAAAGGCCTAAATCAGAAAAAATTATTATTTTAATTTAAATTTCGCTTTATCCTTGGCAATATCTTAGTTCCAAGTCGTCCGCAATTGGCAGCGCCAACCAAGGATTGAGCGCGCGCGACAAGGATAGTCATTCGGTTCTGTAGAGTTCAACAGTAAACATTACCTTTTTGTTTGTAACGAATATTTCCTAGTTTGTACAATAAACCATCAAAATAAAAGTTTACCATCTTATTTATTCAGCAATTTATACAGTCCACTATCAACCAAATACATATTTTTGGTCCCATCGAGCGGATGGTAGCTTTTCGAGATGGATTTGTGATGGAATGTTGAAATAAATTGTATTAATAGGCAGCCATTTTTGTACATGGAGACTTCACGTACTCCCCTTGACGACGATCAGCGGTTGGCAAAGCCTACGCTGTATGACGACCAGGCCGAATCATTGAGTGAGTCAATTCCAATTATTAAAAAGTAGATTTGCTAGACTAAACGTAGACTTACCTGACACGGTTCGTTAATATTTTTATTACATTTCTTTTTGTGTTCATTCGAACAATTGCTTGACATAGCAAAATGGCCGATTTAGGCAAATTAAGAATTAGAAGAGGCCAATTAAAAAGCTCATTAACTAGATTTCAAACGTTTCTTGATTCTCTTGATATAAACAACATTGACACAATCAAAATTGCACAAATTAATGCACGATTAAATAAAATTCAACCCTTGCTTGAAGAATTTACTGAATGCCACAGTGAAATTGAGCAAAATGTACCTCTTGCTGACATGCAAAAGGAAAGTGACGAGATAGTGACCTTTGAAAATGAGTTCTATGATGCAGTTTCGAGAGCAACTGTCATAGTATCAGAATTTGAAGACAAACATTTAAAACCTAATAACACCAACTCCGTCAGGGGTACTCAGTCTCAAGGGTCACAGGGTGGTCAAAGCCAACAAAGTGTTCAGGGAACTTCCTCTTTTTCTATCAAATTGCCAGAAATAAAGCTGCCCAAGTTCTCAGGTTCGTATGATAAATGGTTAGAATTTAGAGATGCATTTGCATCTATGATAGATAACAATAGTCACCTAGATGCTTTGCAAAAATTTTATTATTTGCGTGCGCACCTAGAAGGTGAGGCCGCGCGAATGATAGAATCGATAAAAGTGACTGAGCAAAATTATGATGTTGCCTTGTCGCTACTCAAGCAAAGATACAACAACAATAAATTGATTATTTTTAATTATGTGAAAGCTTTATTTGAAGCACCCCCAGTAACCAGAGAATCGTACGCAGATTTACGCAATCTTTTTGACACTTTTACAAAAAATCTGCCCAGTCTAGATGCATTAGGTCAAGCCACCAATGAGTGGTCAGTTCTTTTAATTTATTTAATTAGCAGTAAATTTGACTATCGCACAAGGCGCGATTGGGAGGCATATAAATACCAGGGCGACCTTCCCACTTTGCAAAATATTAATGATTTTTTAAGCGAAAAATGTGAACTCTTGGAATAATTGGAGAATTCCAAGGGCGAATTTAGTAAATCACAGCCACCTCAAAGGCAGTATAATAGAGGTAGACCTCTTATTGCAGCCAAAATGTTGCATCAAACAACGAAAAGTTCATTTCTTATTATTGTAAAAATCATCATTCGATTTTTAAATGCAATTCATTCATAAAATTAGACATCAATAAAAGAAATAAAGAGATTAAGAGACTACAACTGTGTTTGAACTGCCTCAATCCAAGTCATTCAGTACAGGAGTGTCCAAAGGCTCCTTGTAGAAGATGTTCAAGATTCATAAATTCATTTTTACATATTGATGGCACTCCAAACACAGCTGGTAGTCAACATAGTAGGCCAGACGGACTGGCACCACAGGCCGACAGAGACAACAATGGCGGCAATAGGGAAATTGAAGGGGTACCGAGACCTCCACAAGAGCGAGAAAGCGCGGTACATCAGACAAACCATGTAGCAGAGGAAGAAACAAACCTTGTTTCCTCACAATCCTTGCTAGGACAAGGACAAACTAATAATAATAAATATGCACTTTTATCGACTGCTGATGTTTTTATTCAAAATAAAGAAAATTTTAATAATTTGAGGGCTCGAATTTTATTAGATCCAGGTTCACAGTCGAATTTTATAACAGAGAGTTTTTGCAATAAGGCAGGTTTAACCAAAACAAAGACAAATATTTCAATAACTGGTGTGGGTAATAATAATTCAATTAGGACACATGTTAAAACTGAGGTAAAAATACAAGCTTGCAATGGAAAGTTTTCGAAAGAAATCAGCTGTTTGATTTTAAACAAAATAACACAACCTATGCCCATGTGCAGTTTCGATTCAAGTTTTTTAAATATTCCTCAAGGCGTGACACTTGCAGACCCAGAATTTAATATCAAAAAAGACATTGACATTTTATGCGGAGTTAGTTTATTTTACGAAATTCTTCTAATGAATCAAATAAAATTGAATAAGCATTTAATTTTACAGTCTACCAAGTTGGGCTGGATTTTGGCGGGTGAAATTAATAATTCTTTACTCACAAACAATAAGGTTTTTTCTTGTTTATCTATTGAGGACGAAATTAATAAAAATTTAACACGATTTTGGGAAATTGAGAAATTTGGCAGTGTTGCCAAGATTGATGATAGTTCTGAATTACATTTTAAGGAAAATTATAAACGCGACGCAGATGGACGGTTCATAGTTAAAATTCCCTTTAAAGAAAATAAAATGCAGTTAGGAAATTCAAAACACAACGCTCTGAAATGTTTTAATTATTTGGAGCGACGACTATTGAAAAATGAGGTAGTTAGACAGCAATATAGAGATTTTATGGCTGAGTATGAGTCATTAGGGCATATGAGTCTTGTGACTGGAAAAATCGAAGAGCTCTCGGATGGTGATGCTGAGGCATATTATTTAAGTCACCATGCAGTAATAAAAACAACGAGTCTCACAACGCAGTTGCGCGTGGTTTTTAATGGATCTGCTCGCACAGACAGCGGTTTGTCATTGAACGACGTGCAGCATACAGGCGTTACAGTACAAAATGATTTATACACTATTCTTTTGAATTTTAGAAAACACACTTTTGTTTTAAATGCCGACATTTCAAAAATGTACAGGCAGGTAGTCATTGACAAGCAAGACAGGCATTATCAGCGTATATTTTGGAGAGGCGACCCATCGGAAAATCTAAAATGTTACGAACTCAACGTAGTAACATACGGATTGGCCTCATCTCCATTTTTAGCAACACGTTGTCTTTTGCAACTTTCAATTGATAATAAAATAAAATATCCTTTAGCTAGTGAGGTTATCAAGAATTGTTTTTATATAGACGATTTACTTGTAGGTTCAGATTCTGAAACAGAATTGTTGCAGCTCCAAAGGGATGTTAGCAAAATCCTTTCAGGTGCAGGTTTTCAGTTGCGCAAATATCTTTCAAATAAACCAGAATTATTCAAGCAGTTTGACATAAACAGTTCTTTAGATGCAAGTATTTTACAATTGGGAGTAAATGAAAATAATAAAACGTTGGGAGTATATTGGAATGCACATTTCGATACTATTGAATATAAAATTCAAAATTTTTCAGACTTTTCAAATATAACTAAACGAACAATACTTTCAATTATTGGACAAATTTTTGATATTTTAGGATTGTTAGGACCAGTAATAATAAGAGCCAAGGTTATTTTGCAAGGGCTTTGGAAGGGTAAGTTTTCTTGGGACGAAGAACTTTTAGGTGATATTCGGGATAAATGGATTTCCTTTTGTAGGGATTTAATACACATCAATAAAATAAAGATTCCTCGACATGTTTTTATTAAAAATCCTACCTATATTGAGTTACATACCTTTTCAGACTCTTCAGAAGCTTCATATGGAGCTTGCTCGTATATTCGTTGCCAAATAAACGATTATGAATTTTCATGTAGATTAATTACAGCAAAAAGCAAGGTAGCTCCTGTGCGGCCAGTTACTCTACCTAGGTTGGAGTTGACTGCTGCTGCCCTAGGTTGTAAATTAGCAGAAAAGGTTAAAACATCTTTAAATATAAATTTTGACAAATGCTTTTATTGGAGCGATTCAACAATCACCCTGTGTTGGATTAAGGGTTCTCCCGAGCGATGGAAAAAGTTTGTATCAAACAGAGTAGGTTATATTCAAAATAAGACTAATGTAAAAGATTGGTTTCATGTTAGGTCACAGGATAATCCTGCGGATTTAATATCTCGCGGTATTTCTGCAGAATCTCTTATCAATAATTCTTTTTGGTTTGAAGGGCCTCAGTGGTTAAAATCTTCTAGTTTTTGTTGGCCAAAAAATGAAGTACTCAGTGAGGAGGAAATTCCGGAACAAAAACTTCAAGTTAATTTAGTAGTTTTACCAAAAAATGATTTAAAATTATTCGATAATTATTCAACCTTGACAAAATTATTGCGTATTGTGGCTTTACTCCGACGATTTGCATCAAATGTAAGATGCAAAAAATCTGAGCGTTTGCTGAGCGAATTAGAGTCAAAGGAAATCGATGATGCATTAATTAATTTAGTAAAACTTTCTCAAGCACAATCCTTTCAAGCTGAAGTCAATGATTTAAAAAATAAGGGATCAGTTAGTAACTCCAGTAAATTGTTATCACTTAATCCTTTCATGCACGATGGCGTAATGCGTGTAGGAGGAAGAATTCAGAAGGCAAATATACCATTCTCAAATAAACATCCAATTATTTTACACAATAATCATAAGTTGACTACTTTAATATTTATTAGGGAACATTGGCGATTGATGCATTGCGGCCCACAACAACTTTTATATTCAGTGCGCGAACATTTTTGGCCCTTATCAGGCAGAAATTTAGCCCGAAGGACAGTATATAGATGCGTTACTTGTTTTAAGGTCAAGCCAAAACCGTGCAATTATCTAATGGGAAATTTACCGTCTCAAAGACTAAATCAATGTAGTCCATTTCTTAATACTGGGTGCGATTACGCTGGTTATTTTTTACTCAAGGATAGGAAAACACGCGGCCATAAATTGATTAAGGCCTATGTCTGTATCTTTGTTTGTATGGCGACAAAGGCTGTGCATCTAGAGCCAGTCACAACTTTGAGTAGTGAGGCATTTTTGGCTACATTAAGGCATTTTATAGCAAGACGGGGAAAACCTTTAAGCATTTTTTCAGACAATGGCACCAATTTCACTGGGGCTAATTCTGAACTTAAGACTTTTTTGAAAAGCAATTCTGATTTTGTAAAATGTAATTTGGCCAATGAGGGGGTGAAATGGCAGTTCATTCCTTCACGAGCACCACATTTCGGTGGACTCTGGGAAGCCGGAGTAAAGAGCTTCAAGCAACATTTGAAACGCGTGGTCGGTAATACTCATTTAGACTTTGAAGACTTTACGACTGTACTACAGCAAATCGAAGCCGTGCTGAATTCACGACCACTCAGTCCATTATCATCAAGTTCAGATGATGTATGTCCTTTAACTCCTGGCCATTTTATTATTGGGAGACCGTTAGTCTCATTGCCAGATCCAGATGTTAGTGATATCAAGGAAAGCCGATTATCCAAGTATCAACGATTTCAACAGATGACTCAGCACTTCTGGAATCGCTGGTACAAGGAGTACCTTTCAGAACTACAAGCTCGACAGAAATGGAAAACGATGGGATCCAGTATTATCCAGACGGGAGACCTTGTCATTATCAAGGACGATAACTTACCACCTTTGCAATGGAAGCTTGCGCGGGTGAATCAGCTGTTCCCAGGTGAAGATGGAGTGACAAGAGTCGTTAGTGTGCGATTCGGTAATGGAACAATTGCCAAACGTGCTCTGACTAAATAAGTGTGTCCACTACCAATTTACAATGATTTCGGTGAATTAACCAGTGCGGAATAATTAATCTGGCTAATTTGAAGCCTTGCTATTAGTTTTAGATCATTAGCTTTAAGCATTTGTTAGTAATTTGACAACATTAATTTAAGGCAATTTGAAGTTATGTTTTGCGTTATTATTTTTGAAATGTGTGTATTTCAAGGTCGGCGGAATGTTCATACCCAAAGGCCTAAATCAGAAAAAATTATTATTTTAATTTAAATTTCGCATTATCCTTGGCAATATCTTAGTTCCAAGTCGTCCGCAATTGGCAGCGCCAACCAAGGATTGAGCGCGCGCGACAAGGATAGTCATTCGGTTCTGTAGAGTTCAACAGTAAACATTACCTTTTTGTTTGTAACGAATATTTCCTAGTTTGTACAATAAACCATCAAAATAAAAGTTTACCATCTTATTTATTCAGCAATTTATACAGTCCACTATCAACCAAATACACAAGTCGTACTTTTTTATTGAAAATTTACATGGAAAAATACGTAAAAAAAATGTAATGCGTCTCGCTGTGTGTGTGTTTTACGCTTCTTTTTTGGTGTCTCTCATTGGCTGTATTCTCTGATCGTGATCGGTTGTATTCTCTGATCGTGATTGGCCGTGTCGTCCATGTAGTTAGTTGGCGGCGCTGGCGTTTTAGGATCAGCTGTTGATAGTCCGAGCGGCTGAATTATTGTTTTAGTACGGGCGCAACAGTCCCAGAGCTGGAAACTAGTTGCTCGGAATAGAAGAGGATAAGAAATTAGACGTATTAGAGTAATCCTTCTGTACAGTCGTTTCACTCGTTCCTTTGATGTGAGAAGTCTTGTAACTAGAAAAGGTGGTAGAGAATGACTGATTACACCTAATTCTTCTTTGTTTTCAAACATTTGATAGGGTGAATTATATTAACTTTAATGCAACTTGTGTTTTTAAAAAGTTTTATTTTAATTGAAACACTAAATTACATTGATGTTGTTACGACAAAACTAACTTAAAGACTAAATTGTACAACGCTGCAAGGCTATATTTATAATAAAGATAAATGCTGAATCAGCAAAAACTCCTTAAATTAATAATGCGTCGTCAGAAGTGGCCATATTATAATTGATGCTTAGTAACACTCTGTAGTAAGCAGATGACTGTGGGTGTGATTACAAACGACTGATTGATACTAATTTATTTAAGGAACGGTAACACTACTTATACACAAATAAATGTAATATTTACAAGGGTAATTACCTAATAAATTAACTAAAGTGCTGACTTATATGTTTTACTGACCCACCCCCACTGTTCGTGATGTCGATGACTTTAAAAATACTTGGCTAGTTGGTAAATAGAAAATAATTAATATATTTAATAAAAGATAATAAGTTTTAAATTTGGAAGAAAATATGGCTCATTTGTAATTAGACACCTTCTAAGTAGATTTTGCATGTCAAAAATCAACTATGGGATGAGACGGTGTTAAGTATGATCAGACAGAAACACAAGGAATCTAAGTTACAAACACATTAAAAGAGCTTGAGAGACGCAGAAACAGTGAGGAAAATGATCTAAAAATAAATAAGATCAAAGTTAAACCAACTCCAAATAAGGCCAAAACAAATCAACAATCAAAAAACTTAGCTAAGCCTTACGTGCACCAATGCGTGCTACCTATTAAGTAAGATTAATGAATTTCAGGTTTTAGTTTATCAAAAATACCATCTTTTATTTTCATTACTGAAATATGATTATACCCCTATTACGCCAGAACATCCCGGAACTAGTTTGCAATAGGCTTTGGTTCAAGATACTGTGGAGATATTGAAGGCGACGATAGGAAAATACATTCTTTAAAAAGCCACCCGCAAAAATCACCAAAAGCCATGGCTAAACCAAAGCATCTCAGAGCAACTGATCTGGAGACAGATTATCTGATGTTCAGGCAACAGAACAAGCTAAAATCACAAATAATCACACAAATAAAAAAAGCAAACACCCGTATTATACCTTACTGGGAGAGTTCTCAGTAACAAATCTGTAGAATTCCATGCTGGAGGGATTAGTTACATAATATGGAACTCATACTTCATCAAAGATAAAGAGCTACTGGCTACTGGAAAAAACTCAAAGATGCATGAAAATCCCTAATGAAGTCAAGGATACTCCTTAAGAAGACAGACCATCGAGAGACAGACTAAGGATGTTCAATCTACCAACCCTAACGGACACTAAAACCTTTAAAATCATTAATGACAACTATGATGAAGCTCTAAAAGTGATCTTTATTCTACCAAAGATAACAAAGAGACATTCTATTCTTCAAAGGAGACGCTTTCTCACTAACCGAGTTCTTAACACATGGAACGGCCTCCCAGAAAATATGAGTGCAAAAAACAAAAATATATTTAAAAACATACATACACAAATTTTGTTGATCTACAATCTACATATAAAATACTGAAGAGAACAAACAGTAGACTCGTCGACAAAAACCGCTTTTCTACTGTAAACTAAAAGTAGTAAGTAGTACTTGAGCCATAGTTTTTATTGAATCAAAAGTTTGATGTGGCCCTGAAATTAAATTTGTTTTAAAAGTAGCAAATAAAAATTTTTCACATAAGTAAATAAATATTTAATACATTATATTTACGGAAAAAATATCCCAAACACTATGAACAATATTTAAAAAAGCAAATTTTCTACTTAAACTAGCTGGAAAGAAAAGTTTCCATCAACACATTGGAACTTATTGTAACAGTCGCTCTCCATTTTCAATCTCTTCGCCTTCAACCGTTTGCACTTGAGATTTTATTTCAACATTATTTAGCTCTGAAGCCTCTTCAATATTCATTTCTTGATTGTTCAAATGATCACACAACAAATGTATATGCGTGCACATATTCCATTTGATATAAAAGTCCAAACAACTACAGGAAAACGCATGTAGGCAATAATTGCATCCATCACAGCGTAGCTCGCAATCACAATCAATATTGCTCATTTCGATTTCATAAACGTTTTTTCTGTACTTGATTTTCCAATAATCTTTCACACTTATTATGGTATAGTCGTTTGCAATTTCTTGTGCCTGTAAATGTTTGCTCTTTAAACCTTCAAGTTTTTGCGGTAATTTTTCTTTATTTATGACCAACAAACGATTAAATAATTTGTTTCTTATGTATTTCATTGTGAGGACAATGGCTCTACCTAGCTGCCTTGCTTGATTTTTTTTTGTATCACCATAAATATATTTTAGTATTTCTTGAACGCTTCCAACTTTCATTTTTATATCGATGCCCTTCCTTTCACGAAAACAATATGCCCAAGACTGGCAATTATATTTATAGTTTTTTTGAAAATAATCGTAAAACTCTTCAGTTTTTGGATCAAGTTGTAGATCGTTTAAAAAGTTCATCAAACATGCCTCAAATGCATCAATATCAGTATCAAACATCAACATTTTTAATTTACGATAAATCAAATCGCGTGTAGCAACATTTTCAATTCTATTCAAATTATTTTGCCAATCTGTTTCAACAATCCAACTATTAAACAACTGATGTTTTACAGGCCCAAAAACTTCCTTCCAGGTATTATAAAATATGCCATTCAAATCACCCATAAAACTTTTTGGTGTAATGGAAGTTGCAGAAAAAGATATTTGAATTGTTTGAAAAAGAACTTGCATAGCAATTGTGTCGTGTCTATTGGAAAACAAAAAGCAACAAGGAAATGCTTGATGAATATCATCAAAGACCATAACTGTATATAACTGAGTACCATTTTCATTATTAATATTTGTGCCATCAACACATACACAATTGTTACCAAATTTGTTAAGCATATCATATTGACCTTCATTCATTATAACTAAAAGAAAATCTAACTCATTGAGTTGAGAATATTGATCTGATAATCTACCTTGGGGTTTATAGAATTTTATAATATCAGATGAAGATTGCATATATTCTACCCAACTATCGACATCTTCATAATTCATTCTATACACATATTTTTCTTGATTAAGTTTAAATGAGTTGGCAACATTCCACAAATCATGCCGGTTTAATAAGTGAATTCTAGATAATGGTTTATCTGCTACAGATTCTCGAATTTCATCCAAAATTTCCTCAAACGGTATATTAAGAGCTAGTTTTTCAGCAATCATATATTTTTCAGATTCCCTCAAAATCAATCTGGCTATTTCAAAGTCGTGTCCAACATGTGTTCCACTATATTTCACTTTAACGTTACCATTTATTAAGTTACGCTTAGCAACAATCCTTGCAGGACAATGTGTATTAATTTTATTCGATCCCAGTTCTTTGGATTTTCTTAAACTTTTACCCTTGGACTTGAAATAACCATCACGATGGCATCTATATAAATGGTTCTTATAATTTTGCTTGATGTGAGTTCCATTACAAATAAATTGGGACTTTGTTTGAGTTTCCCAATGTTTTTTCCATGCATCAAATGCTTGCCAACAATCAAATTCCAGCTGGTTTTCAGTCAAATCAATATCATGAGCCTCTGTGTAATGGTCTCGTAAAACGAATTTCGACTTTGCTTGATAATCACATGAAGGGCATGACCATTTGTTGTGTGATTTTTTGATGCAACTTTTTATGTGTTGAGAGAGGTTGCTTTTTCTTTTGAATCTTTTAGTGCAAATGAAGCAGCAATAAATCAGCTGGCAGGTTTTCTTGTGGCTGGATGCAGCAGCTTTTGTGGTGAAAAAATCTGAACAGTTGTTGCACGGGAATCTGGACGTTTTTTTTGATGTAGCTGAAAAACAAAATTAATATTTCAGTAATTATTGGTGAATGTGCTTAATTAAACTTAAAGACAAAAACAGGAAAATTTTGATGAGAAGAGAATTTATTACACATAGAACATTGCTATGAAGAACCTTGTACCTAGCACTTAACAAACAATCAGAAAGCAAACCAATCTACTACTGTTTTATAGAGGGTGTCCCACTAAGGACTACGAGGTACGATATTATGGAAACCATAGACCTTATATAACTTGAAAACGAATGCAGATATTGAATTGCGGTTGCAGATTTGTTTGCTCTTTAAGCACATCAATAGAAAAATAATATCATGCCATTTGGAATTTTCAAGAAAAATAGGAAAAACTGGATCTTGGTTAAACAGCGCCCTCTAGAAGACGCGGTGGAAACTATCTTCCCCGAACGAAGTGGTGTTCTTAATAACAATGGAATTCTGTTTCAGATGAGTCCAAATTGAATGAAATTGGATAAGGGGTATGGAAGATACAGCAATTTTTAAAACTATTTTTTCACCAGTTTCTCCAACCCTTATTAGTGAAAATACGAAAAAAGCCTAATAATTAAAGTGGCGCAAAAATTGATGAACGTTTGATTTCTGTTGTTAAAACAGTATCTTGATACAGCGATTTCTTGAGAAAATTTGAATTATTATTTATATCTAAGGTCACTTAAATCCGTCGGCAATTTTGCCTAGATAGGTAGTGACAAGTCGATCACAAAACATCCCCCCTTAGAAATGTAAGTCTTATGAGAGACGTCAGTCTAGTCGTTTCAGCTTTCCCCTCCAATCACTAGAGGCGCTTCAATCAACCTATTCAAGTTTTCTTTTTCCTGCCGGACCGTGCGCCAAGATTTGAAGTTTATTTTGTCATTTCCAGTCGTCAAAATTTAAATTTTGAACTTCTTCCAACATTTAGAATTATCAATTACCTATCAATTATCAATAATTATTATCTCAAAATGTCTTCTCCCAGTTTGTTAATTGAAAAGCATCAGAAATGCTGTATTCCGGGGTGCGGCGACAAATACAGCAGCTATTTCCGGTTTCCAAAAGATGCCGAAAAAATGAAACAATGGCTAATAAAAGTTCGCAATCCTTTACTAAATAGCCTCAGTGTCGAGAAGGCTTATAATAATTATAGAGTGTGAACAAGACATTTTCCTCGAGAATTTATTGTTGGGGATCCAAAAGCCAGACGAGGACTCACATGGAATGCTGCGCTTTTGCTGTATCTCCCTGAAGGTAAGTTAATACTAGATATATGTGAGAAAGACGTACTTACATTTTCACTTACCCCTCCCCATAGTTCTGATTAACGACAACGTGTTAGAATTCGGGTTTAAAGGAGCATAGGTCAGAAACATTAAAATTAATTTTAATTTTAGCCCCAATTATCAAAAACAGTGAGGAGTCGTTAATTGATAAACCACAATCACCAAAATGGCAAAAAGTGGAGATCGACACAGTTGAAACTCGTAAGAGTCCTAAGACGTCTTAAGAAATTAGTTTCGCAACTATGATTGACATAGGTAGGTAAACATAATAACTCTGTTCCAACACGTCAAAAAATCGTCCCATGAACGGTTTCGAAACCACTCAGTATAACAATTTTAGTTTCTGCGCAGAATCGTGACGGTACATTGTACGGTTTTCTGCTGTGTTGGAACAAAGCTAATATTATTCATTTCTTTTTTTTTAATGTTTATTCCTTTATCAGGCGACACAATAATTAAAATATTCCTGGTTACATACAGGCACACCATATTCTACAATGCGTGTATCCAAACTTTTTTGATAGAATCATTGGTAACGAAATTTCTGTTTTAGATCAACCAGGTCCTTCATGTCGTCAATTTTTATCTACTGAAACTTCTGCAATTCGGGCAGACATTGCTACACCAAGTAGAACCATCACATCTGCAAACATGAAAAAGTCTCTTAAAACTTTTATTGGTAGGTACCTAAGTGTTATTGCTTAATGAATAACCACCCAGTTGGGAGTAGGTGAATTTTAAAACATCCTAACTCAAGTAGGACTACTACTATAAAAGACTACTAATTACTAAAACTTGCAGTCGAATGCTAGAAAAATTAGAAGCTAAATGTGCGAAAAGCTCGTCTCCAATCTTGATCTATTTTTTTTTTTGCAGAGACGATGCCAAATTTTAAAGAACATTAACGTCACTAAGCAAAAATTCCTATCCCCAAGGGAAAAATATCTTTATTCCAAAGTTATAGAATCCAGCAATAAGTTAAGAAGAATCAGTAGAAGGGTGTCGTCATTTAAATCCAAAGTTTCTGCGGCTGAATAACTTGCATCATAAACCAAATTTCAAAGGCTCGTAGACCACGTCAATCCATTGATATACAGCTTTATTTTAAGCCAAGTCCGTACTCAAAACCAAAAGCCTAAAGCTAGACGATTTACATTGGACGAGAAGTTGTTGGCGTTCTCTTTGCTTAAAGTTAGTGGTAAAGGGTATAGACTATTATCAAAAATATTTATTCTATCATCCAGGCGAAATCAGTTTCTTGAATGAGCTTTATAATATGTATAACTACATAAACTTTCTACCTAACACATGCGGAAAGTGTATTTTCTGGACTTAAAGGCTTGTCCGAACTCTGCTTTTTGTTGTCATTCGTGCGATTTCCATCACGTGCAGAAACACTTTCCTCACTTGTTAGGTTAACAACGATTTTGGATTGTGAGAAAAGGACCTCTTTTGTCATTTTATTTACGATTTAAGTTTTTCAGCAAGCTATTGTTAAAAGTACGTCATTACTTCTTGTAACTGTACTTATTATCTTTAACTTAACTAGCATTACCTACCTATGTATGTATACTTACATGAAAAAAAACTGTTTCGCAATAATTGTAATTAATTCCATATTCTATTATATTTTCTGTTTCAAACTTTAATAAATATCTAAATTTGTCATCTTAATTCTTAGTCAATTTTACCTTGGCGCTTCAACACTACCGTTTTTATGAGTTTCTTCTTTTTGGCACGATTATTTTATGCCAAAAAATGGTAGAAACTTTAAAGTGGTGGTGTTGAATCGCTAGAATCAAACAATGGTGCAAACGATCCACCGGAACGAATAAGATACCGAACGAACCCTAATTTCGTTTTGCATTCGCCAATAAATCCAGAATTACAAAAGCTGACCCCCCCAGTCACTAGAGGCGCTGGAAACTTATAGACAGGTTCTCAACACGGCACTTACCTTTCTAAGGGGGGATGTTTTGTGAAGTCGATGTCACAATTTTTAAAAACGAGTCATTATTGTCAAATTTGATTATATCATAAGCGTCCGTATAATTTTTCGAATTTATCCAAAATATTTATAATTCAACCATGACTCGTTATACTCTAGAAATTGCCTCGTTTATTTTTAAAAATTAATTAAGATTGTACATGCTCCATCCCTGTTGAAAAAACAGCCCCACGAGCCTGGTAGGTGTGATTTTATCATCAATAGGTACCTATTCAACTAATTTTACCATTGACTCGCTTCACTTTAGAAATTATCTCTTATTTTTAGAAATTAAAATTTTTCGTTCCATGCCGTTTAAAAAAAAAGCTCCGCGAATCCTAGTATGGTCTCCTGTTCCACATATAAAAAAGTTTCGTGTCCAGTTTCAAATGGAAATTTATTTATTTTAAATCAATGCAATTAAAAAATTTACAATTTAATAGAAAGCGCATATTATGCCAGACCAAATTTCTAGGTATAGTAGAAAATGAAGATGCAAGATGCTGATGGTGAAAATCTTTAACAGCTTAAGAGGCCAACAACAAGCCGTTAAAAATTGAGAAAAAGGGTTGATTTCCCGAGACAAGAACTCACTTATTTTGTAATATTTTTTGACCGGATTAGAAAATAATAAAAGATAAAAATCTAAAGAATAATGCTGTTGTTTTAGTTTTTCGAAAAAAAAAATTGCAAATTGAAAATATCACGACCTAAATACTCGAAAAAAAGCATCATTTCTATCGCTCGGTACATCCAAACCCATCGCTTTTTTAAAAAAATGAAACAAGAGCATTGTTCTAAATTTTATTATCTTTTCGAATCTTCTTGATTCACTAAAAAATATTAAGTAGTTTTTGAGATCTCGTCTCAAATTGTAAGCCCTGCAAACAGGGAAATTCAAAAATTTTGGCTGCAGCGAGGTGCTGCCTCTGGCGGATTTAATTTCGCACCGGGGTAAGTAAAAATTACACAACGCGAGGCCAGTTATTAGTTTGTGTAAATAATTATGGTGAATACATTTCATAATGAACTCAAAACGAACAAAGATAACTTTACTAGAATTCAATAAACGAAAGAGGATATCATATAGCATAGTTAAATACAGTTAGTACGTGAAGGTTAGGAATAAAATCCATCAAAAATACAAGGTTGATTTTTTTTTCAAAAAATCTCGGATACGTCGATTTTTGATTTTAGTGGCCGTTTTTTTGATGAGAATTTCATAGATTTGTCAAAACTGACATACCAACAATAAACTAACATGTTTTGATTGTTGATTTGAGCCAATCAGATTGGAATTACGTGATAATTTATATTAGTGTAAATTATTGCATAGTAACTAATGCGAGAACTGGTGTTTTGACAAAAAATTTGAATTTTTGATTCATGAAATTTTCTCATAAAATACAGTGTATCCACTTAAGTTCGCAGCAATGGGAAACTTTTTTATTATCAATTTTACGAAAAAAAGTTATCCTTTATAAGAGTTTCTGCTTCTTGAAAAAATAATATCAAACTATGTATTAAAAGTTGAAATAGCATGTACAGGGTGGTCAAAAAATAGAAAAATATACAGGGTATTTCCTAAGTACGGTCCGTAACTTCAGGATGTCATTCCTTACGATATTTTAACAAAAAAGTTCCCATGTATGTGACCAGAAATGCGTAGTTTCTGAGATACAGGGTGTCAAAGTTTTAGAAAAAATCGTTTTTTCAGCTCAAAAATTTTTCCATTTTTTAATTTGGCAGGTTGATTCGCAACAACTGAAGCGGAAACACTGTACAACTCGTGCAATGGAAATATATTTATTTACAACCACATAGGTAATGTTGACATTTCTGACTTTTCAAAAGTTTGAAAGTGACACTTTTTTGAATTTTACTTTCCACCCGGGTGGAAAATGATCCCGGGTGGAAAGTGCTCACTTTCCACCCGGGTGGAAAGTAAGTCCTATTTTCCTAAAATGTTGAAGACCAGTCCTACATGTCAAACGTTTTTTTAGATGTCAGAACTTGTCTATAAAATTTTTTAATTTTTTAAAAATATTTAGTCAAAATTGTAATGGTTGTAATTGTTGTAAATAAAATAGTATACAAACCTCGATAGGAAGTTTCATTCCTGGCTCAAGATTATAGTTAACTGAGACGCGAAGCGTCTCAGTTAACTAACTAATCTCTCGACAGTAATGAAACACTTCCCACCTCGGTATGTAATATACTATTTCAATTTTTGACAAATTTGCACTCATGCGTTTTTAACAGAAATGGGCACTGAAAAAGCACTGTTGCTCCTTTTTAACTAAAAATGCATCCGGGCAAATTTCCCAAAAATTATCGACAATTTCCATTGCACTCGACATTTAGAATTTCATACATCTGTCAAAACTGACATTCCAACAATAAACTGACATGTTTTGATTGTTGATTTACGTTTTATGCGTGTATCAAACGTCAAATTATTGAAGCAATGTCAAAAAAGAGCGAATCTCGCGCAAGTGAGAATTAGGCTTTACGCGATAATTGGCGCGACACTGGTGTTTTAACATTTTTTGACAAAAAATTTAAATTTTTAATTCATGAAATTCTCTCATAATAGTTATTTATGATATAAGTGTTAAAAGTACATTTTTAAGGCACGCATGTGAAAGTTTGCAGAATGAGCGAAGCGAATTCTGCAATTCACATAAGTGCCTTAAAAATACTTTTAACACAAATATCATACAATATTTTTTCTACAAACGGCAATAACAAGCAATAACCAGTGACAAATTGGATTTTTAAATGAATAATAAATTGGAAGCATCTTTCCTACGTAAAATTATTGAATTTGATATTTGTCAAAAAATTCAAACAACCAGCACCTTGTTTTACAGGTAATGAAATGTCTTGTCAGTTTCTTGAAAGTCTGTCGTGGTCGGTAAGCTTTTTGCTAAAAATGCAACAAATACACAAGAAAAAGAGGGTTGCATCAATTTCTTGAAACATATAGATAGAGGAGGCGGCCGATGGAGCTTCCTCAGTTGTTCAAATTTTACCATTAATATTAATGTAAATAATTAAAAATACAAACTTTTTTTGACGTTTGCTTTCAAATTTTGATGTTTCATTTTTAACACTAGTGCCTTAAAGACTTTTAACACTAGTGCAATAAAGTAACATTTTTAATGCTTCGAGGGGGTGTTAAAAATTGCATTTTTAACACGTTTGTAGAAAAAAGCTATTTTCGGGTTCGAAAAAAGGACGGTTCTAGAACGGTTCAAAACAATCGCACAGTTCATCAATCAACTAAATGACAACGGTTCAGCTATCACAAATTTCAATAATAAACTGTGCGATTGTTTTGAACCGTTCTACACCATTTCCAATAGTATTTCAAAATCAGTCAAATGTATTTCAAAATAATCACTTTTATTTCAAAAATTGCTATTTTAATTTCCAATTAGTCACTTTTATTTCACAGCGTATCATTTGTATTTCAAAAAGTGTTATTTGTATTTCCAAGTAATCAATTGTATTTCAAATATGTTATTTTAATTTCCAAATATATCATTTGTATTTCCAATTAGTCAAATGAATTTCAAACTGTACCATTTAAATTTCCAAAATAGTCAGATGTATTTCAAAAAACATAATTTTTCATAGGTATCATCAAAACCTGTAAGGTAAGTAGGTACTTTATAAAATGTGTGTGTCATTATTAAGGTATTATTGTCAGATTTTTGATTCCCGTCATAAGCTAATTTAATTATAAAGTTATACAAAATTACAACGAATTTAAAAGATAATTGCGCAGTATGTCGCGTCTCTATGCTAAGAGGCAATGTGTGGAAAATTTTTCCTTGCCTCCATAACTTCCACAACAAATGTACAGAGGCAATCCTAAATCAACCTAGGGCATTGTGTCCACTGTGCAGAACCATTGTGGAACGTAAAGAAGTTGTACAAAGGAAAACATATAAAAAACATTCAGAGGCTGATAGGGAAAGGATCGTCATATGTGCCAACAGAGGAGGAGATTGGGTCAAATTAGCTTCAACTTTAACCATTAATTTTCACACAGCGTACGAATGGATTAAGTCAGGACGAGATCATATGTTGAAAAAAGGAAGAAAAAAACCCAAAGCATTAACTGAAGAACAAATTGACCGAATTGTTGAATGGATCGAAGAAGACTGTTCGCGTTCATTAAAACAGCTCAATGAGAAAGTGTTAGAGGAATTCCATGTCTCAATCTGTGTCTCTACTTTGGGTAACTATCTTGAGGGTCGATTTTTTACATTGAAACAAGTTCATAAACAGCCGATATCGATGAACAGCATTGAAAATAAAGCTTTGAGAGCGGATTATGTTCGTCGCCTCAATACTTTCATTCAGCAGGGCAAACAGATAGTGTGGATCGACGAAACCAATTTTAATTTGTTCTGTCGTCGCACAAGAGGTCGCTCACGAGTGGGCAATAGGGCAGTTCAAGTGCTACCTGCTGCAAGAGGACCTAATATACACCTAATTGGAGGCATCTCGGCAGCAGGTGTTGTTGCCATGGACCGTCGAAGAGGTTCTTTCAATGCAGCTGCTGCTAATGAATGGATAGTCCATCTTCTGCAACAATGGGGAAATGGAGGAAATCAGTTGGCCGATTTAGTTATTGTCTGCGATAATGCTCCATGCCATTCCAGATTGGAACAAGTACTTCATGACGTTGTAGTTCTAAGACTGGCACCATATTCCCCAATGTTAAACCCAATCGAAACAATTTGGTGTAAGATAAAAAGTTACGTCAAAAGTAATATGGGCATTCCAGAAGTAGTGGCGCCTGGAGTTGTAGAACAAAGACTGGTTAACCTGGAACATTTAGTAGACACGGGGAAAAATTCTGTTGTAGGGGGAGATTGCGCTCGAGCGGTGCAACATTCATCGACCTTTCATGGATCCGCTTTAGCTTTAGAAGATATGCCCGTAGGGTAATAGTTTAAATTCATCTTTTTTTTTTTCAGTTTACGTAGTTTTTTTAGTTTACGTTATTTTCAGTTTAAATAGATTTAATGTATTATAATAATATACTATAAAATTATCTAATTTTAATGTATGTACCATCGTCACCAAAAGTATCTGGGACACAAATAATAATAATCTCCTGGACTAATTCTAGTGTCATTCATTTCAATGCATTTAACTCATAGTTTGACAAATATTTGACAATAAAATTCATATAATAGGACAAGAGCTAATGTGATGCTGTCCCAGTTACTTTTGGTGACGATGGTACATAGTAATAAATGAGATGTTTTCAACTGTTCAATATAGGTAACTGACTTTTTTTTTAACCGTCATTAACTACATACACGTTACTGAAATTTTCAAGGATTGTACATAGTCCTCCACTGGGATAAGAATCGCTGAAAATTTCGGTTTTCTATCTTTAATAGAAAAAAAAGTTATGACCTTTCAAAGTTTTCGGTACCTTCTTACTATATAATTTGAAATAAATTTGATGTTTTTCGAAAAACTTAAATTTGGTTATTTTGAAATACATTTGATGTATTTTGAAATACAATTTATAAAGATTGAAATTCAATTGATGCTTTTTGATGTTCAATTGATGATTTTGAAATACATTTGATATTTTTTTAAATTAAAGTTGTTATTTTCGAATACATTTGATGCTTTTTGATATTCAATTGATGATTTTGAAATACATTTGTTATTTTTTTAAATTAAAGTTATTATTTTGAAATACATTTGATGCTTTTTGAAATCAAATTTATCTATTTTGAACTAAAGGTTGAAATGGTGTAGAACCGTCCTTTTTTCAAACCCAAAAATAGCTAAAATACAACTCAAGCAATGAATGGAATTTTTAATCTTGGATTAATTTCCTAGCTGGTGTCAAATAATAGTTCATGGAAAACTCAGATAAGAATGTATGATCGGTTTAGCTCTAAAATCAACCGTTCAGGTTTTACAGCCTGTCAAAGTTGCAAAAAAGTAAATTTCCAGGCCTTTTCCAGACATTTTCCAGACTTGTTCCAGCTCACTTGGCTTGTTCCAGGTTCTTGTTGTGTGTTAATATAAGCGTGTTAAAAAAGTGTCGCTTTTTCGTTTCATGTCGCTTTTTCGTTTCATCAAGTCTCACGTCACTCCCAACGATTCTAAAGAAGTTTTCACTTCAAAATTAATGTTTTCATTTAAAAAAATAAAGTTAGCGGTCACAACTTGTTTCTGGGTCACCCTGTATACATGATATTACCATCAGAAAAACGGCAACTGAAATCAAAAATCGATGTGTCCGAGGTTTTCATGAGCAATCTCACCAATGTGTGAAATTAACACTTTTCCTTTTTATTATTTTTCTAGGTTTTCTGGAAGTTCTTTATACAATAAACGAATAAACATCATCTCTCCCACGTAACTACGCCACCTCACTTTTTTTTGGTGTAAACATTTCAAGTATCTATTTTGCTGTATTTGTATAGGTAAATTTTATTATCTTCGTAATATATTTTTTTGTTTCCGCACATTTCATTCTCCACATTCTTATTTGTTAAATAAAAAGCACAATGTAAATTATAAAACTATTATTATAACTGTATACTTTTTAATTTAGATTAAATATGATAGGTGTATTAGTTTTGCCTCCACAAAAGCCCATAGGATTTATTATTCACCTTCCATGCAATTTGATCACACCCTTCCGTTATCTCGGAAATATTTGCCGTAACGTCGTCTATCACGGTCCTACTTTGAACTCGGCGACAAAGAATGAATTTCGCGCGCTTGAATTTGTTGCTGGCCTCTTAAGGAGGAAGTGTTTGCATGGAAGTATAACAAACTCAAAAGGAGAATTTAAAATTTTTTCAACGAGGACTGACTAGTTTTCTACAATTTAAAAATAAGGGCCAAAAATTTTTGGAAGCCGGTGCAGAGCGGAGTCAACTAAGATTGTCCGTTAGGTTTGTCATAATAATTAAAAAGTTATAATAACTAAAAATAACAATAGACATTACAACAGAGCTGGGCAGGTCTTGAGTGCTTTGTGCTTGTGAAAGGGCTTGAAACACTTTGAGGACTTGAAAGCCCTGTGCTTCAAGCCCTTTTATATATTTGTAATCGGGGCTTGCAAAGTTTAGAAAAGTGCTTGGTAATTTGTGATTGAAAAAAGTAATTCAAGCCCTTTCCATGAGCTTCAATTACTTTTAGAGGGCTTGAAGCACTTTTGGGTGCTTGAAGCACTTTGAAAGGTCTTGAAGCACTTTAAAAGGGCTTGAAGCACTTTGAAAGGAATTTGGAATTGACCATCATTTAACCTATCCCCCACCTAAAAATTTTCGATGTGTTTTGTCGTTTTATTTTTTTTTCTATTATTTGAACCAGAACCGTTCAATGTCTTTTCCCTCTTAACAATGGAGGTTTTGGGTTTGAGCTCAGAATTGAATTTAAAAAAAATGAATGAAATGCTTATTCAAATAAATAATTAGGTAATTTATATTGGAAGGTACCCTATTTAACTTTATCACTGGATTTTTTTTCACTTTTCTTCAATAAACATTCTGAAAACCTTAAAATTGAATTACCATGTATTGTTTGCCCAGCGGATCTTAGTCTACGGAAGGAATTCGGACGTAAATGTGCCATGTTGTCACATTTAATTATAAAAAAGCGAAAATACTAGGCATGAAGTATAGTTCATTTGAAAATCCATTTTTTCATAACAAAATATAGATACCAATAAAACGCTAAATATTTCAACGTGGTTGTTAGATCTATTCTTATTCTAATAACTGATTTCTTCAATTTTGTCCATTGTAAAAATGAAACATTTTTTAAAGATACCATCAGTTTTTGTCAATTTGGCAAGCATCCGGCCTGGATGAAGCTGATTGGTGGAGTTTTTGGCAGGATGGCCGTTGCCACGAGGAACCATGTCGTTGTCAATGGGCTAAACGTCACCTCACGTCTTGCTATTGGCCAGGGCTTCTGTCATTGTATCCTCCCATCTTGGAATATCGATTTATATTGAAATATCCAGCGGCGGGGGTTTGGTCATTTTCGATTTTCGTGTAGGAGTTGCAATACGATAACACTTCCAAAAAATTCCGCACGCAGCTGGGTATTTTATGAATGAAATCAGCCATTTTTTCTTACAACTGCATTCCCCTTACCGTTGCCCCGTAGACACAGAGTCGCTGGGCAGATATTAGTACCCCAACTACCCCAGAACTACATTTCAAAAAAAAAAAAAAAAATACTACTGCTACTCTATGAAATTTAAAGTTCATTACTATACTAATTCAACTGATGAGTGTATGCGGTAGCTTATGCCACTTTGAGAATTTTATTACAAATTCAAAGTGCTTTAGGCAACATTTAAAGAGCTTCAAGTATATTTAAAGAGCTTCAAGCACATTTAAAAAGCTTGAAGCACATTTTAAGAACTTCAAGCACATTTGAAGAGCTTCAAGCACATTTAAAGAACTTGAAGCACATTTAAAAAATTTCAAGCACATTTAAAGAGCTTGAAAGCACTTTTTAAGGCAGCCAAGCACTTTTGATGACTTTGATGTGCTTCAAGCACTTTTCAAATCACTTAGAGGGCTTTCTGCTTGCCAAGCCCAAAGCACTTTGAGGGCTTTGTGCTTGTGAAGCACTTTTGAAAATAAAAAGGAATTTGTGCTTGAAATTGAGGCACTTTGATAAAGGGCTTAGAGCTTGTGCTTCAAGCCCTTTTACTGAGGGTTTTGCCCAGCTCTGCATTACAATTAACAACAAGACATTGATTTTTATGCAGCAAAATTAAAAGAAAAACATAATATACACTCCTGGACATAAAAAACCGGACAAACAAAATTTTGTTGAATTTCAATCCTAAATAATTTTTTCAATTTTGCATCAAAATTGATCATTTTTTGTCAAATGGTAGGCGCGTTTATCTTGATCATTATTTAATATTGTGTTTCCGAAAAGTTTGAATGGATTTGGTGTTATACAGGGTGAAACCATAAGTTGTATTTGGTCCCAAACTTCTGAACACTCTGTGGAATAATTCAACGACACAATCATGCGTATTTGCAGGACATTCTTGAGCGTTATCATTTCTTAACATGTCTTTTTTTAATTCATATCAATATCTTCAATCTCAAAGGAAGCACAAGTTTTTAGAGAAGCAATGCAATTTATACCCATAAAAAAATTAAAACATTACAGATAACTTTAACAAATAAACAAACACTAATATTGGGTATAACCTCCACGTGCTCTAATAACTGCTGCCATGCGACGTGGTAAGCTCTCAATACTACTGGCAATAGCCCTTTGCGGAATGTTCTCCCACTCTTCGAGAAGAGCTCTTCGAAGATCTGGAATGATTTCCGGTTGTCGATTGCGAATTAGCCTCCCTAACATGTCCCACACATGCTCAATCGAGTTCAGATCAGGGCTACGTGGAGGCCAGTCCAATCATTGAATCCCTGCTTCATCAAGATAATCACTGACAACTCTTGCCACATTAGGCCTGGCATTGTCGTGCATCAAAGAAAAATGTTCACCAACAAATGGAGCAAAAGGAATAACGTGGAACGCTAAACATTCCTCAATATAACGGTTAGCAGTTAAGGCGCCATTTTCGATAAAACCAAGGCAGTACGTGCGTGAGGTGCATCCAGCTTACACCATGATACTACCGCCTTTAAAAGGTGTTCTTGGAGAAATGCAACAGTCGGAAAATCGTTCTCCCCGTCTTTGCCATACACGCTCTCGTCCATCGGGTGAACGCAAACAGAAGCGCGATTCGTCAGTGAATAACACACATCCCCAGTCTTCGTCATTCCAGTCTCTATGGACACAGGCAAAATTTAACCGTTGAGTACGATGGGCTACTTGTAAAGCCGGACAAGCAGCCGGTCTTCTTGACATCAATCCTTGTTCGTGTAATCTACGGCGAACGGTTCGTCCAGAAACTCTTGTGCCACGTACATTTTCAAGTTGATGACTAATAACAGCAGATGTTACTCCTCGGTCTCGTAAAGCAGTTAGAGTAATAAAATGATCATCTCGCTGGTTTTTGACGCGGGGTATCCCAGATCCTGGACGTCGTGTGTTCTGACGAAAGCGGCTAATTGCATCTTATACAGTACTTCTGGCTCTGCCCAAGACATTAGCTATGAGCGTATATCACGGCCATCATCATTAAATGCAACAGATCGTGCATCATCTTCGGACCGCATATTGAAAAAAAAATTCAACCTCTGAATAAGCATACACTGACACTTATAATAAAGAAACAAATGAAAATAAACACTTCTAAAGTGTATTTTTTCCCAAGATGGATTTTAACATTGAAAACTTTGGAAGGTAAACAATACCACTTGTCCCTGATTGGTCACTAAATGCCGTGTCCCTGCAGGATGGAATCAGTTTTACATGTATTATCGTGCAAATGGCATCTTGCGGCCAATAAGCGGCATTGCTTATGTTTCAATGTTATCAATGGTAAAATCCATCTTGGGAACAAATACACTTTAGAAGTGTTTATTTTCGTTTGCTTCTTCATCCTAAGTGTCAATGTATCATTATTCAGAGATTGAATTTTTTTTCAATATGCGGTTCGAAGATGTTGCAGGAGCGGTTGCATTGAATGACTTGTAAGTACACACGACGTCCAGGATCTGGGAGACCCGCGTCACAAACCAGCGAGATGATCATTTTATTACTCTAACTGCTTTATGGGACCGAGGAGTAACATCTGCTGTTATTAGTCATCAACTTGAAAATGTACGTGGCACAAGAGTTTCTGGACGAACCGTTCGCCGTAGATTACACAAACAAGGATTGATGTCAAGAAGACCGGCTACTTGTCCGGCTTTACAAGTAGCCCATCGTACTCAACGGTTAAATTCTGCCTGTGTCCATAGAGACTGGAATGACGAAGACTGGGGATGTGTGTTATTCACTGACGAATCGCGCTTCTGTTTGCGTTCACCCGATGGACGAGAGCGTGTATGGCAAAGACGGGGAGAACGATTTTCCGACTGTTGCATTTCTCCAAGAACACCTTTTAAAGGCGGTAGTATCATGGTGTGAGCTGGATGCACCTCACGCCCGTACCGCCCTGGTTTTATCGAAAATGGCGCCTTAACTGCTAACCGTTATATTGAGGAATGTTTAACGGTCCACGTTATTCCTTTTGCTCCATTTGTTGGTGAACATTTTTCTTTGATGCACGACAATGCCAGGCTCAATGTCGCAAGAGTTGTCAGTGATTATCTTGATGAAGCAGGGATTCAACGATTGGACTGGCCTCCACGTAGCCCTGATCTAAACCCGATTGAGCATGTGTGGGACATGTTAGGGAGGCTAATACGCAATCGACAACCGGAAACTATTCCAGATCTTCGAAGAGCTCTTCTCGAAGAGTGAAAGAACACTCCGCAAAAGGCTATTGCCAATTGTATTGAGAGCTTACCACGTCGCATGGCAGCAGTTACTAGAGCACGTGGAGGTTATACCCAATATTAGTGTTTGTTTATTTATTAAAGTTATCTGTAATGTTTTTAATTTTTGTTATTGGTATAAATTGCATTGCTTCTCTAAAAACTTGTGCTTCCTTTGAGATTGAAGATATTGATATGAATTAAAAAAAGATATGTTAAGAAATGATAACGCTCAAGAATGTCCTGCAAATACGCATGATTGTGTCGTTCAATTATTCCACAGAGTGTTCAGAAGTTTGGGACCAAATACAACTTATGGTTTCACCCTGTATAACACCAAATCCACTCGAACTTTTCGGAAACACAATATTAAATAATGATCAAGATAAACGCGCCTACCATTTGACAAAAAATGATCAATTTTGATGCAAAATTGAAAAAATTATTTAGGATTGAAATTCAACAAAATTTTGTTTGTCCGGTTTTTTATGTCCAGGAGTGTATATACATTCTTTAAAATTGGTCAGTAAAAAATTCTGACACATTATAATATGCCTGACTAGAAAGAAACTTTTTAATTTTGCCTCGAAATCCTTTAAAGGTATTTAAATCCTTTAATTCATTTGGCAAATAATTGTACATCTTTTTGGCACTTTATATGAAACTTTTTCTAATTTTGCTGCTCTACGGAATCGGCAATGGAACATTACCAGCACTGTAACGCCCCACTGGAATAGAGCTTTTATTTTTTTTGTTAACCAAATATACACTCTGCAATAAAAACACATGGCAATGTCAGGAGTCCTTCCCTCAGAAAGCATGGTTTACAAGATTCACAGTATGCAGTAGCGGATCTAACATGAAGCAAAGGACGCACTCTGCGTCGGGCCCCCAGAGCTGAGGGGCCTCCACACAACAAGATTCTAAAGGCATTGATAAAAAAAATTAATAAAAAAAACACTCATGAATATGAAAAAAATCGAAAATTAAATTTTGAAAGTTACGGCAACGTTGTATACCTCTAAGGAATCCTGCTGTGTTCGACGCGATGTGGCAACCGCGGACGCGCGGGATGCATGTTTTACTTTTTTGATCTTTTCATAAGTGGGGGTGGAGACTACTACATGTTATATTTCTTTTTGTTTGTATGGAAAGTTCCTGAATTTTTACAAATAATAATTTTTTTCGTTCAACTTGTTTTCATATTGTCTCATATGTTCTTACAGTCTAGCAAATTTAATTTTGCCGGCGACGTCTGAGGAGCGAAGAGCAGAAAAATGGTGGACACACATGGTGATTGGTGGGTTGTATCGTGAACCTTGTCAAACTTGTTTTTATAAAGGTAGCGATAATGGATTTGAATCATCTGCAGCCAATCGCTTTATGGATGTACTGTCAAAGAAGAGGAGTTGACACACCTGTCAATTTTTTGTCCGCATTCTTTTCTTCGGCAAAGGACCCCGCACATTTCTTATGGAAAAGTGATCTATGTGGAATTTTGCTGAATTTTTGATATTGTCTATAGGGAGTCGTCCTTAACAAAAGTGATCATTGCGCTAATGTTCAATACCCAACAGTTTTCAAAATATCAATTAAAAACTTTTTTAATATGATACTCTTCAGAATGACGTCACCAGTATGCTCACAGCAACGAAAATTATTACTATCCTTTCCACTTTTGACTTTGACTTTACTCTTCTCCTTTTAACATTAAGAAATAAAAAAGATAGCGATAGCGATTAGTGACAAATAGGTAGGTATGTAAACAACACCTAGCTCCTGCCGCAATCGTCAACTTCATGTCATGATGCCTGTCATATAGCGATTTCATTTGTACCTGTTGTTGTTTTTTTTTATTTCCTAAATGTTAAAAGGAGAAGAGTATAAGTATAGTCAAAGTCAAAAGTGAAAAGGATAGTTATAATTTTCGGTGCTGTGAGCATACTGGTGACGTCATACTGAAGAGTATCAAATTAAAAAAGTTTTTAATTGATATCTTGAAAACTGTTGGGTATTGAACATTAGCGCAATGATCACTTTTGTTAAGGACGACTCCCTATACACAATATCAAAAATTCAGCAAAATTCCACATAGATCACTTTTCCATAAAAAATGTGCGGGGTCCTTTATATTTGCCTGACTTTTAATAAAGTTGTTTTTCAATTAGGCACTAGCTGACGTCACACACATAACCTCACCTCCGAAAGAGGGACAAACAAAGCGTTTAAGGACTATTACACACATCGGTTAGGCGATAGCTATTACGTTTCAAATCACATAACGTCACTTTTCGGGGGACAGACATATCATTAACCAAGGTTCCTAAAGTTGATAGGTTGCCTGGTAATGGGTAACTTGATGAGGCATCTGGGGTACCCTATGGAGATTTGCATTATGTTCAGGCATCCCGGATGACATGAAGTTATCAGACAACCTACCTCTCTCAAACAAACTTGACGGCCGTTTTCGCCAACTACATATTTTAGAGAAGCCTTAAGTAGTATTCCTTAAAATGACAGTTTTCCTAAGTTTTCCATGGAGAAATATCAGTTTGAGGAATACTTATCGTTAAGGCTTCCCTAAAATAGTTGATGAAAACGGCCATGAGACAAACAAACGCTTTGTTTGTCCCCCTATCAAAAATGAGGTTATGTGTGTGACGTCAGCTATTGTCTCTAGCACCACAAGAAATATACTAAAAAAAAAAACATGATAGGGCCCCAAAATTTTTTTATGCGTCGGGCCCCAAAGGTCCTAGGTCCGCCACTGACGGTATGTTAAACCGTACATAAAGCGCAGCGCTCTTTTTTGCAAAACAAAAACTGAATTAAACATATAATCGGAGCAACCTCCCCAGAAAGCAATTCCGTAACGAAAGTGTGACTCGATCAGAGCATAGTAAGCCATCTTAACTACCTGTGGTTCAAGATTTTTTGCTATGGTTCTTAAGGCATAACAGCCAGATGACAGTTTATTCAACAGTTTTTCAATGTGATTACTAAAGTTAAGCGAACTATCAACATGTATCCCAAGAAATTTCACATATGTCATGGGCAGAGTTGCCAGATCTTTGAATTGAAAAAGCGGGACTGATGGTATTTAGAGGGAAAGCTAAATTTTTTTCGGGTGCCACGCCCAAAATCATAAGGGGAGGCAGGGGCAAGTGCCCAATGTGTCTTCCTCCTATGGATCCACTTGAGCAAAAGCGCAACAAATGTTTTGGAGCCATGCCCAAATTTTGTTAAAAATTCAACCAAAACTTGACCATAAAAAAAAAACTCCTTTATTAGATAACAAAATAAACGCTTCACCACAAAACAACAGAAAACATTATTATTTATACCCTATAAATAAACGCTATGACCATGTTATGGTTTTTGCTGTTAAACTAATGTAATATTTTTTCCTCTGAATGTTTTTTCACAAGGGTTCCGACTTCGTTTAATAGATGGCGTTTGAAAACGTGGGTGAATCAAGACGCCATCTATAAAAAGTTCTCGTTTTTAATTAATTTTATTACTATTATTTTGCTTTTATTACATTATATCATTGTATTATAATTGGATTTGAAAATGTTTTTAACAATACGTAAAATCCTAATCATTCATTTCCGTCACTAGATATTTTATCACTAGTGACGAAAGTGACGTTTTCGGCTGGCTAAGGTGAAATATGACGAAAGTTGTTTATTTTTCAATGGCCAGAAAAAAAGTTTTTTGCAGATGCTAGTTTGTGCAATGAAAGATTTGGAGTTTGTTGGAATTTTTGATATTTTTATACCTACAACATGCAACATTTATTATTGGAACCCAAGAATCGTAAACTAACAGGATTGCTCCTTCTGAGAAGGCGTACGTTCGCCGGTTCTCGAGTCCACAAGGTCTGCGAGTGACGTCACCGGGTCAGCAGCTAAGAGTGGTGACGTCAGCCGCAGACCTCGATGAAATTTTTGCGATTCAGGCTCGTTATTTGATTTTTGCGTCGATTTTAAATGAAGGAATAGCTATTTATATAACAAGTTGTAAAATGAGCGTGTTTTTTGCACTGAATGTGAAGAATGGGTGGAAAAAGCGGGAAAACCGGGACAATTCACGTGAAAAGCGGGACCTGAAATTAATAAAAAAAAGGCGGGACCGATTAACAAAATGCGGGACTGTCCCTCCTAAGGTGGGACGTCTGGCAACCCTGATCATGGGGATGAGTGTTATTGTTTCAATTTGAATTTCCTGTAAATCACATTTGAAAGTCAGAATATTAGTTTTAGTAACATTAAGCGTTAAGAGGTTGCTGTCAAACCACCTCTTCATTTCCTGCAAATCTTTTTGGATTCTATAGTTAAGAGAAGAATTGGTCGAGTCACGCCAGAGAATGGTAGTATCATCAGCAAAGAGAGTAAACGATCCTGATATATCAATATTGGTGATACATATCATTAATATACAGGAGGAACAAGATTGGTCCCAGGAAAGAACCCTGAGGTACCCCACAATTGATATTTTGAACATCTGACATTTTTCCCACTATGGAAACAGTCTGAGTTCTTTCCGACAGATAGGACCTGAACCAGTTGAGGGCAACACCTCGAAACCCGTAATTTTCTAGCTTTTGTAGTAGAATACTATGACTGACACAATCAAAAGCCTTAGTCAGGTCGCAGAAGACTGCACCAGCAATGTCCCCGTTATTGAGGGTTATATATAGTTTCTCTAAGAAAGAAAAAAGTGCATCAGTTGTGTTTTTTTCTAGGGATGTACCGGATCGGGTATTTGGCCGATCCGGCCGGAACGGGAATTCCGGCTGCTAGCCGGACCGGACCGCCGGAATGGATCGACAGTTTTCTATAATTTAATAATAATGTGAAAGGGCGCATTCTTTTTTTACCGGCGAACCTACAGATGAGCAGTCTATCTATCTATTCTAGTACATAGGAAATCTAGATGACTTACTTATAATGGAGAATAGCTCGATGGAAAAAAAGAAAGCGCCTAAAGTTTGGTTATGTTTTAGTTTGGCTGCTCCTTAGAGCAGGTAAAGTGCTGTCCTACGGAAATAAGGAGTAGGAACGCGCCATTCTGCTTATGAAACTAAAGTGAAGCCAAGTTTTTGCCAGGTGTTTGGCACCAAAATACAGGTAAAGCATTGAATTGCCTATACCGCCATTTTTTGGTGCCAAAATACCTGGAAAAAAAGGGCTTCACTTTTCAAATTCAGTATACTACTCCTTTTTACCTTTACCTGCTCTAAGGGCTGCTCCTTCATACTGGGGAATCCCTTCGGGAATCCCCGAGTCTATCTGACATCTGATTTGACTCAAACGCTTGTGACTTTTATCTTTAAAAAAAAAAAACAGGCTTTAGTTGCAGTTGTTTTGTGTTCCTGTGTATCCAACTAAGTTAAAAATGTCAAAAGTATGGAAGTTGTTTGAAAACCATACCTGAATTTAATGTTAATGTTTAAAAAAAAATAATAATAGTTTACAACTTGAATTTTAATAAAGTTCTACGTATTCTTCTTGCTTTCCTCTTATAAATTTATTATTCAACCTATTTTAAAATTTTCGAAAATTCCGGCCAGATCGCGGTTGCGATCCGGCTGGAAGGGTAGTTCCGGGCTATAGGCCGGATTTAGTGGTACCGCCGGAATTCCGGTACATGCCTATTTTTTTCATGTTGAAAGCCAAACTGTTCCGAATTTAAGATCTTATTTTTCAATAAAAAAGATATAACTCTGCTTTTTACAAGTTTTTCTATAATTTTGGACAAAGTGGGAAGCAAGGAAATTGGTCTAAAATTTGAAGGACTGAGACTGAAGTCATTTCTTCCTTTGTGCAATGGCACGATATCAGCCCTTTTAAGGAAACATGGAAATTGTCCATTAATGAATGAATGAATAGTTAATTGCATCTACTAAAGACTCCAGTGCTGATCCACTCAACTCGCAAAAAAATTTTACGGAAATGTCCCACCCTGAGGCGTTTTTGTTTTTAATCTCTAAAAATATGTTCTTTAATTCCCTGATGTCTGTTGGGTACATAAAGAAGGTGCTTGATGTATATGATCTAGTGAGATATGTGAGGGGATTTACACTAGAAATAATTTTCGAAGACAACCCTGAGCCAATGGAACAGTAAAAATCATTAAGCTCATTGGGATCATGGTGTAAGCCCTTGTCATTACTATTATCTGACTGTCTAAGGTTGTTAACAATTAACCATGCCTCCTTTGACTTGTTTCTCAATTTTCTAATACGTTGACTATAGTGTAGCCTCTTTGCTGACCTCACCACCCTCCGATAGATAGCCCTATACCTGTTAAAATAAGAGACAAAATACAGACTGTCCATGAAAAACTTTCTAATGCAATGAAGTACCTACTCGCATATTTTGCAGAGATACTCTAATTGATTAAGTCAACCAGGGTTTTTTGGTTTTATTCTTTATAACAACAATGGAAAAGGCTTTGTTAAAAACATTTGACAACGCATAATGGAACTGCTGTAGAGACAAGGACCCAAGCAGCTCAGCGGTTGTGTTTTCGCTTTGCATGCAGTGGGTCTCGGGTTCGAATCCCGGCTAGGTGCATGGATGTTTGTTTGTTTGTTTGATTTGGTTTGTGTGTGATGTTGGAGGCTTTGTCGACAAACCACAGTGGTGGTTTCTGACAAGAAAGCAGAAAAAAAAAAAAAAAAAAAAAAAAAAAAAGAGGATTATCACAGGTAGAGAAATTTCAGTCAACCTGGTTACTTTGCTCGCGAAATTTTCTTAAGTTTGTTTTACAGTATAGTCTTCCCTTCTTTGAGACAGAATTTGGTGTTTTAAGGTTAAATTTGAATTTTGATATGACAGCTTCATGATCTGAAATTCCCAATGACCTATTGAACTATCCAAGATGCTGTCAAACTTGAATTAAAATGGCCGCCAAGAGGCACACAAACCCTTTTTTTATGTGTCATTCAATGTGTCATGAAATTTTTTTCAAAAAAATAGTGCTCATTGTTCATTTGCGTTTTGATACTCGTTCTTTTTACTCGTATTTTTATTAATGTTAGAAATAGAACAGATCCCTAGGGCACTCCTGCAGTGATATCCAACCCCTCTGAAGTACTGCACCCCTAGAAGCAGTACTTCATGACAGACACAATCGAAAGCTTTTTTCAGGTCACAAAAAACTACCGCGGCCACTTCTTCGTCATTTAACTCATTTATCTTCCAATACAGCTCATCCAGGAGATGAAATATGGCATCATCAGTGTTTTTTGACTGTTGAAACAGAGACAGAGAAAGCAATTTATGTCTATCAAGGAAGCTCACCATCCACCTTAATTAGCCACTCTACAATTTTAGTCTAAGTTGCCAGTAAGGATATTGGCCGGTAATAAGATGGTAAATTCTTATCACCCCCCTATTAAACAAAGGTACTACCCAAGATTGCTTCAAAAATGGGGGAAAACTTCCGGTAAGAAGAGAATTAATAATGGAATCCGCCAACACATCAACAGCCTAACTGAGATATCGTCCCATCCAGAAGATTTTCTATTTTTGATACTCAGTTTCTGAGCAATCGTACAGTATGAATAGTATGAATTAATATTATCTGCTTTCAAATTGGAAGCACATATGTATATTTCTTTTTTTTTTTCACGTAGGTCGTGACTCTTTTTGTTTATTGGATGCGGATGCCCAACCTCTCATTGTAATAAATCTTCCTTGCCTGTTTCATCGTCTTTCTGTAGATGCTCCTGTATCCATTATTTAAAGTAGGTAGCATAACACTGGACGGTGGAGTTGCAACAAATAAATATTTTCACAGGGTAGGTCCTGGGTGTCCAAGTGAAATGTAGGTAGAGCAATCTTGCCCAAACAATAGGGATTCCGTAATTGGGTAGAAACGGCCAAAAATTGAGACGCACACAATAGAAAATGTGTTAAAAATTATGATCATTAATGACATAACCTAATGACGTTATGGTTTGTGTCAAATGTTTGTGTGCCTCTTGTCGGCCATATTTGTGTCACGTGTTTTGGATAGTCTAATTAACACAAATAGACAGAACATACCATTGATAAAATAGCTTTGTTTTGGTTGACTACAGGTTTATGGGCCAGGGGGGGTGAGCTGTGAGAGCGGCTAGGAGTAGGGATTCAAATGATTCCGCTAACTCCGCCCCCATTTTACTATCCCATACTTGGCAACTCTGAAAATGAAACCAGAATCAGTGCTACAAAAGTGTATCTTTATCCTTATATTTTACATAATTTTAGAAAAAGATGCGGATACACTCACTGCGCACTGATTGACAAATGGAAATTGTGATAAAATACCTGCAGGTCGCATTTTGACATGACAATTGAATAGAAGCCGCTGATTGGTGGAATTCGAGGTGGGATTTATTTTTTTGCAGCGTTGCTAATTTTCATTGAAAAATAATCGCTTTCTACGTGTTAGAGAAAGATACAAAATAACACAAGGATTAATAAGTAGTGGGGAGAGATGCGGTTCCTGGCATGTAGTCAACCGATATTATTGTTTATTGTTCTGTCTATCTGTGTTAATAAGTCATTGGAAATTCCAGAATGCCTGACACTGCAAGAAATACACGATATATTCGAACAAATATAATCCAAAGTAGTAGAGGTATGCTTGGTTAATCTAGTAGGCTCTGTGACATGCATTTTAAGATTAAAACAGGACAGCAAATTAATAACACAACCACTGGAAGCTCCATTAAAATCAACATTCAAATCTCCAGTAAGGATAACTGAACAATCAACAGGTAAATTACTTAATAATATTTCTAAATTATTTAAAAAAATCGTCAGATTACCTGACGGACAGCGATAAAGGCATACAACATAAATGCTGTATTTGGAACAATATACAATAGACCATTCAAATACCCTTTCAACAGTCAAATAATCAAACTTGCAAACATTAGAAAAACTCAAGTCACCAATAAGTGTCTCATTTGCAAGCACCATAGTACCTCCGTAAGCAGTGCCCATTCTAGAAAATTTTGAAACATTATAATTATCAAATTTAATAAACTCAGACTTTAACCAATGCTCCGTTATACAGAGTATGTCAGGAAAATCGAGACTTTCGAGGAGAATATACAACTCATCCGCTTTAACTACACCATTTCCACTTTTAGTTCAAAATAGATAAAGTTGATTTCAAAAAGCATCAAATGTATTTCAAAATAAAAACTTTAATTTAAAAAAATATCAAATGTATTTCAAAATCATCAATTGAATATCAAAAAGCATAAATTTGATTTCAATCTTTTAATCTTTATGAATTTTATTTCAAAATACATCAAATGTATTTCAAAATTACCAAATTTATTTCGAAATACATCATGTATTTCAAATTAGTGAAATGTATTCCAAAAATGGTCAGTATTATTTCAAAGATTATCAATTCGGTTAAAAAATAAAGTAGGTATGTGTTTATATCGTACAGTTAAAAAAATCAAATCATAACCAGACACCCTGTACCTCCCTTACAGTTTTTGATGATATGAGAAATGATGATTTTGAAATACATCTGATTTTTTTTTTGAAGTATAAATGATACAGTTTGAAATACATTTGATTATTTCATTCATTATAAAATAGACCCATCAGACAACGTCATTTTTTGAATGAATTTTGTTTAAATAAGTGATTATTTCACAAGACCTTGTTTATCAGCGATTAAATTTTTGTTTACCTTTTTTGACAGAATTTTGATAGAAATATTCTGACATTTTATAATAAATAAAACTCTTTGGATAGGATTGACGCCAACAATTCAATTCTAATTAATCAGGAAATAATCTTGCTGTATACCACTCGACCTATAAATTTAGATGGATTAAACTATTCAAATATTTTTTGCATAATTTTGCTTTTTGGCAAATAGTTTCATGCACAATAACTTTTATATAAAAGCCCTCGACCGCTTCGCGGTCTCGGGCCTTTATTAAGTTGTTGTGCATTCAACTATTTTCCAAGCAAAATCATGCTCAAAATATGTTGGATAGTTTAATCGATTAAATTTAAAGCTCTTGTGATATAATATATGATTAATTTGAAATACAAATGACATATTTGGAAATAATAGTTATTTATTGTATAAGTGTTTTAGGAAGTATTTTATCCACGCATGAATGTTTAAACGCGAGAACGAAGTTCGAGCGTTTAATTTTCTTAAATGGATAAAATGCAACTAAAACACGAATGTAATACAACGTTTTATCCACAATCACACGTACCATCGTCACCAAAAGTAACTGGGACAGCATCATATTAGCTATTGTACTATTATATGGATATTATTGTCAAATATCTGACAAACCATGAATTAAATGCATTGAAATTAATGACAGTACAATTAGTCCAGAAGATTATTATGCATTATTTTTGTCGCAGATACTTTTGGTGACGATGGTACATACACATGGCGGATGGAAGAGCTCCCTCTGATGCTAAAAGTTATATCGAGGATTCCATTCTCAGTAAGCTTAGTATTGCAAACAAAATCCAAGGAGAAAATAGGTGTCCCTTACAAGAGGAGACACCCATTATTCCTGTTCCTGGTAATTCTGCCAAAACACCCATAAACGTGCGTTCCCAAGCTGATGGAAATTATCACCTTTTTACCAACAATAACGAAGTTATAGGAGACAAATCAAACAACGGAGTATCTATTAATATAAATGTTAATGTTAATATCAATAAATAGAATAAAAATTTCGTATTTCTTAATTTCATTATTCCACTAGTGGAATAAAGTTATTTTATTCCACTAGTGGATAAAGTATCACTTTAGACGCTTCATATGAGTGGATAAAACTGACATTATTTGATGATTGTGGATAAAAGTGACAAATTGGAAATTAAAATATCCATTTTTGAAATAAAAGTGATTATTTTGAAATACATTTGACCCATTTTGAAATACTGCTGGAAATGGTGTAGTTCAACCATTGACTCACTCTATTTTCAGAAATTGCCACGTTTTGTTCCATGCAGTTTGAAAGAAAAGCTCCGCGAATCCTAGTCCTGCCTATAATTTCCAATAACATTTGTACCCGAGACTAGGATTGCATAGTATAGTAGCAGTGCAAGGAATTAGGTATAGGCCAGAAGCGAGACCAGAAGGTGAATTGTGTTTTTAGATGAGGTGAAAAGATCTCTTTAAAATTTCGATTTCTTACCTTCACGTTCAACGGCTTCAACCTTCATGATTTTCCTATGTTTGGATGGATGTTTTGATTTTGAATATTTTGATTGTTATTTGTTTTGTTTAATTGTTGTTGTTTATTATTGCATCAATTTTTTTTGACGTTTTAGTTGTAACAAATGACATATGATTGACATAAAAAATTCGAATATTTGACATTTGATTGCTAGAAACTGTTCGAAAACATGGTGGTTGGTCAAAGTACCTCTTTCAAACAACCTTGAACCTTGGTTGTTGGTACAAAAAATATTTTCAAGAGTGAATTTTTCAAGTATATTAAAGTATGTCTCAAAATACACACTGACATTACACAACACAAAGGATAGCCTAACTTCATAAGGCCTGTGTCCTGTGTCGTGCAAGGATGGTGTCTGTGTAGCTCGCTCAAATCGCAAGCCCCAAGCCCCCCACCATTGCCGCTCTCCAGCTGTGTGCTTCAAACACGGTGCAGCACAGTGTTCTGTGTTTGAAACGCAAAAGTTAGCAGCTCTCGAAGCGCAGTACGGCTGGAACACGAACACGCGCTTGAAGCATTTGCGCGCGCAAAAGCTCGATTGCGTGCTCAAAAGCGTCAGTTGGAAAGCGGCTCATGTCAAAGAACCAGTTATAAAAGATCTGTTTCCACAGAAATCACAAACCGTATCGGAACATTTTTGATTGGTGCAAATCGTCAACAACCAGTTTTCTGACTATTTTTAACTAATGAAATTCGCTCTAACTGGTTTGTGATTTCTGTTGGCCTATTGTCAGCGTGTCGTTTCTCGCCTTGGCGGCCTTAGGGCGGGTATTATAAAACTGCTTTGACAGTTAACTTAAAGTTAACTTCTGGAATTACATGTAATTCAAAAAGTTAACTTCAAGTTAACTGTCAAAGCAGTTTTATAATATCCGCCCTTAGCCGCTTACCAGTGACGAATTTTAAGGTGCTCCACACACCTAGCTTCACACTCTGGTGCTCCAAACAACTGTTGTTTCATTGGAACGCATCCTACTTCAAAAAGTGTCGCCTTTTTGATGCACCGAGCTTTATGCAGGGTTTGAAAAAACAATCGCACAGTTTATCAATCAACAAAATGACAATGGCTCGGCTATCACAAATTTCAATAATAAACTGTGCGATTGTTTTGAACTGTTCTAGAACCGTCCGTTTGTCAAACCCGAATAGGCCCATAATTACAGCTGCTTGAGAGTGAAGGGGAGAGGAAAAATGAACCACAACAGTTAAGTTGCGCGAAACTCTAATACACTGGAACGCCTATAAACAGCTCGGGGCGCTCTAGAGCAGCTCAGGAGTGCCTAAAGTGCGCCACTGTAAAGCGACTCTAAAGTCTGTTTTTTTTTTTTTAAAGATAATTCCCCAAGTCAAAAATTTAGTAACTACTTATGTTGGCAACACAAGCCCTTTCTACACAATGAACTATAAACTACACGTACCTGGAATGGCCCGGCCTATCTCTAAAATACGGCAAATTGAGATGGAGAATGTGGGGGATTCCTATCTCTATTCACCTTAGGGGCCAATTATGAAAATCATTCCTTGTTTAAAAAATATTATATTTGAGGTTAGGAATATACACCAAACCTAACAGCAATGAAATAGAGAGAGAAAGGTATCCCCCTCTATATAGCTTTCTTTGGACGCACTAAGGGCGGGTATTATAAAACTGCTTTGACAGTTAACTTGAAGTTAACTTTTTGAATTACATGTAATTCCAGAAGTTAACTTTAAGCTAACTTTCAAAGTAGTTTTATAATACCCGCCCTAAGAGAGATGACAAATGCCATACAAATGCCATATCCGACAACGGTCGGTGCCATTCCGTACGTGTAGTTTATAGTTCATTAGGTATTTTTTAGCGAGTTCCCGTTAGTTCCCGTGTTACAAGCGGTTACAGGAAATCAATAACCGATCCGTTTTTGCGAGAAAACGGTAATAGGGGAAGGTGTTTTCCTGTCATAAAGTGACGTCATCATTCTATAACACGGTTATTGTTTTTGATACCCAAGCCGAGAGTTGAGTAACTGAAGAATTCTAACCTTAGATTAATTTGTGATTGTTTTGATGTGTTTTTTTCTGAGTTATTTTTGTTATTAGAGGATATCAAAAAATAGCAGATCACGCATTATGGTCTATAAGCTGTCTCTCATGATTTTCTCCCAATAGGTATACATTTCAAGGGACACCACTATACTTGACTCGATAAGACTTAGAAATTAGAATATACAGGCGGGTGTTTTCAAACATAATATCGTCAATTAGTAATAAGAACTTAATTATTGACTTCATTTCCTTTATGTTTACCACAAAATATAAACTAAACTCACTTTACTGAGAAATATGTATAACCGTTCTGTTTTAGCGAGAAGCGGTTTAATCCTAAAAATTTGCCAATGGTAGGGATATATTTTTGAAGTGGGAGTGTTACCGTGTATAACCGCACCGGTTATAAATGGTTATTACTGGGATCTCGCTAAAAAATGCCTATAGTTTCTACATAAAAAAATTTGAAAGCATTGACAATTTTATAGCGTTTTCTGTTGGTAAAACTCGTGCTGTCCGAGTTCTGCACTCAACACAGAATCAGTTCATGTTGAGTGCAATCCCAAAAGAACATGAATTTGGCGCGTTTTGTCATTCTTTTCAAATTTATTATTTAACGATCCCTGATCCCTAACCTAACCTAAAGATATTTTCAATGGAATAAAAATTAAAAACGTTTGTGTGTATGAAAAAGTTGAAAACGGAAGTTTTTCCTGTATGTAAAGTACATAATTATGCTGTCTCCCGAGATGTGCAGAAATAATTCCAATGTTACTTGCATCTCATTATCCCTGGCAAACATTCAGGCCTATGATGTATCCTGTCCTGTTATTTCAACGTCTGTGTTAAGGCTCAACATCTATTTCTGTCTCTATTTTGACGTTGCTGTTAAAATAACAGAAAATGATACATCATAGGCCTGCGATTGTAGATAATAATGATAGGTCTGTTTCTGCAGAAATCACAAACCAGTCAGAGTAAATTTCATTGGTTGAAAACAGTCAGAAACAGTCAGAAAACTAGTTCCAACCAATGAAATTCACTCTGACTGGTTTGTGATTTCTGCAGAAACAGACCTAATAATTCTTCCTCTTCATCGCTGTCGCTCGACGAAGATAAAAAATATAGAATTTTATCAATATCGATATCCATAATTTTTTGGTTTTGTTTATACACAGATTTTTCGGCACTTTACGCCATCTTTGTTGTGCCCTGACATTGGCACGAGCTCTCTGACCTCGTGCTGGAAAAGTTGCACGAGGGCAATAATTGATTGCCCTGGTTTTCCAATAGAACATAAAAACCCGCTCGGAAACTGCCAACAGAACATAATTTTTGCATGAGTGCAGCACGAGTTTTACCAACAGAAAACGCTATTACATTGTATTGCCAGCATAATGTCATTTACGGCCATTTGCGCCTCTATAAAGCAAAGCCTAGTACTCATAACTGCGAAATTCGCATTTTTTTGACATTGCTTCGACAAATTGACGTTTGATACACGTATAAAACGTCAAATTGTCAACGCAATGTCAAAAAAGTGCGAATTTCGCAGTTATGAGTACTAGGCTTAACTTAGGGGATATTTGATCCAAGTGGAGCTTTGAATGTGACTTGCGTAGAAACAAAAGTCACATTCAAAAGCTCCACTTAAATTAAATATCCCATATCCCTTAAGTGATAGCGGTGCAAATGGCCATTAGACTTATATCTTTAAAAAAAACAGACTTTAGGCGTAGGGTTAGCACCACAGATTAAGGGCGGGTATTATAAAACTATTTTGACCAAATAACCAAAAGTTAACTTTTGGAATGACGTTATTTCTCATAGTAATTCCAGAAGTTAACTTTTAGTTATCTGTCAAAATAGTTTTATAATACCCGCTCGCTTGCGATTCAGGCTGCACTTGTCTATTTGTGACGGCAGTTACAGGCTCAACTATTGGCGTAAAATGCATTACCTGACTTTAAAACACTTGAGGCAAAAAAAACGAATTCCTAAACGTTAAAATCACCTTTTCTACATTTAAATTCGATGAAAAAATTAACTCGCAAGCATATCCTGAATAGCAAGTATTCCATCGAAGTCTGCGGGTGACGTCAGCACTATTGCTGATAATGATGATGCCACCCGCAGACCAGATTCTAGAACTGGGGAAGAACTGGTTAAGCATAACTCGAGGGTAAACAATGCAACTGGACACGTTTACCCTGGAGCTAAAACCAACCCGGAGGTGACTCGCCATGAGAAACCGACCCTAAGGGACGGTTCGACAGTTCAAGTATATCTAGTAGTATACGCTATAGGTTCGTTCCAACCCAGCCAAAAACCGTTCAATGTACGGTCACGGTCATGCGCCATAGGTTAAACGCGTTCCAACCGAGAGATGATCGTTTACCGTACAGTTTCGTTGGCGTTCCAACCAAACCTGGGATCGTTCGAGAACTGGTTTTAGCACCGTCATTTCGATCCCGAGTGGAAAGCAAGAACCGCGTGAACTGATCCATGACTGACATGCGCAATTCAATTTTTGTCACCTGTTGTTGTTCATGTTGTTGTTAAACAACCAATTTCCAATCTAACTTATAAAACTGTAGCATTTTTATTTTTTTCAAGTGAAAAAAAGTACAAAATTTATTATCAGCTATTTGCTAATCCTTGATGTTATCAGCTTGCAAGGATTCAGTTTCAGATTCTTGATAATGAATCAGCGTTGGTGTTCGATTTTCCTTTTTTATATTTTGTAATCCTAATCCTATATTCTTCTATTTTAATTTGCGAACAAACAAATTTAGGGTTAAAGTTATTTGAACTGTCGTCATTACGAAAACGATCATGAAACCGTTCCAACTACCCGTTGTTTCTGTACCAAGATAAAACCGTGCAAGGTCAACGCATGCGCCTTCAATCGATCCTAACAGTTCCGAAACCGTTTCATGACGATACGAAAACGGGGGGTTGGAACGAACCTTATACCTAGCATTACAGTGACTATTACCACAGTGGCGACAATGGCCGTCTTCTTTTTGATTGGTTCTTTAAAATCCCATATATTCATATGGAAAACGCCGCCATTTTGTGACCAACCTCTTGCTACTTTTAAATATGAATACATAGGATAAATGATGGATGTCCATTTAAATCTTATATATTCATACAGAACAAAACAAAAATACCTCAAATTGTTATTAAAAGTTAATACCTTAAGTTTGGGAGAAGGCATTATAATGGAAATATTGAGCGAACCTTCAACTGTATGGATTACTCAATTATGAAATCTCTATTCAAAGTTAAGCATAATGTTGACATATCTAAATATCATAAGTTTTATCAATGGCAGTAGAAAAAATAGTGTATGCAACTCTCATGTAATGGCCATTAATACACTCGCATGTTATATACGAAACTCGCCTGCGAGTTTCGTATCCTACAACATGCTCGTGTATTAATGGCTATCATTACATGATCATTGCATAATATACTATTATGCCACAAGGATAATAAGGAGATAATAATAGTATATTACATACCGAGTAGGGAAGTGTTTCATTACTGTCGAGAGCGAAGCGTCGAGATTGACTATTAATCTCGAGATAGAAATGAAAACTTTCCTCCGAGGTTTGTATACTCTATTTTATTTGCAAGCACACCATTAATTATGATTAGTCATTCAATTTTTTTAATATTAAAAAAATAAAACAAACATGTCAAAATATGTCATTCACCTGTTTTGACGTTTTTACCTGACATGTTCTCATTGTTGCCAGCAAAGGTAAATAAATTAGAGTGAGGGAAATCGGTGAGGGAAGTCGAATAGGGAAATCGGTGAGGGAAATCGATGAGGGAAATTTTTAAAAAGTCAGTAATGTCTAGATTACATATATGGTTGCAAATAAAAGATCTAACAACATTGTCCGGTGATAGTTAATTTACGTGTTATCAGTCTCACCTGTCACCGCTCATCAAGACACTTTCGATCATCTTGTCTCAAAACAGATTGAACGGACTTTCGCACTAAGGGTGGATTTTCATGCATCCGTTTTTCCGACGAAATATGTCCGAAAAACATTCTATTCTGACATAATCATATATAAATATTTCAAAATAGAAGACTTTTCGGACATATTTCGACGGAAAAACGGATGCATGAAATTCCGGCTTAAGAATTGAAAAAAAAAAATTTATAACCTTCAACCATTGAACACACTTGATAGTTACAATAGGTCTGTTTCTGCAGAAATCAAAAACCAGTCAGAGCGAATTTCATTGGTGAAAACACTCAGAAACAGTCAGAAAACTAGTTTCAACCAAATTCACTCTGACTGGTTTGTGATTTCTGCAGAAACAGACCTAACATGTTCGATGGTGTAGATTATAGATCTGTTCTCACAGAAATCACAAACCAGTCAGAGCGCGTGAAAATCGTCAACAACCTATCAACGAACTCATCTCTGACTTTGCAAGACGTAAAGCCAGACGGATTCATTTTTAGTGTTGATAATTTAATTAGTTTTGAGAAATTATTTTTGTGTTTAGTTAATTTGAAAAATACATTTATCTACAGTATAGATTTATTCTCACCGACATCACATACCTAATACCTATCAGAGCGAATTTCATTGGTTGTAAACTATCAGAAAACTGGTTTCTGGCGATTTGCACCAATCAAAAACACTCCGACTGGTTTATGATTTCTGTGAGAACAGACCTCGTGTAATAAGTAAATATTTATATGATATGATATACTTATTTGAAAAAAAGAAGTTCCTTTTTTGTCTTATTCTTCTAGTCCCCAAACGATAGCCTAAAATTCATTGTTTATCATATTGATCTTTAACCATTTCGACAATACAATTTGAGAAGGGGGGCGCCAGAATTGAACTTTGCCTCGGCATAAAATAGCTATTGGATCGGCCCTATTTGTTACTCTGGGTCCTTGTTTGTTTACAGCTTTGTCCTGGATTTCAAAAATTAATACTTGGCAACCCTATTAACATTGCAACTTGTATCCTTATCCTTACATGTTATGTGCTTTTAGAAAAAGATGCGGATACATTCAGTACGCACTGATTGGCAAATGGAAATCACCATCAGTTTCAAGAAATTCGCTTTCTTTTTGTGCTTCGACAATTTGACGTTTTTTGCGTGTATCAATAGGTCTGTTTCTGCCACTTTCTGCAGAAATCACAAACCAGTCAGAGTGAATTTCATTGGTTGAAACTAGCTTTCTGACTGTTTTTGACTGTTTTCCACCAATGTAATTCGCTCTGACTGGTTTGTGATTTCTGCAGAAACAGACCTAATATATCGCTGAAGGATACAAGCGCATTGCGCACCTCCTAGGAATACCTAGCGAAAAAGGTAGAACAGTACCGACAGTACCATCGATACGAGAGATTTGGTCTAATGCAAAACCACTCCATTCGGCGGTCCCTTTCGCAAAAGATTTTCGCGAGCGTTGTTTTCGTCGATTTTTCGTCGTTTAACAATTGATCGTGTGTTTAAGCCTTCAAGGGGCGCCCCAAAGTTACAAGACCACAGAAGCCAAATTGGGTAAGCGACAACCGACAACCAACCTTCTTGCATGACCTCACTTTATTTCCTATTTTTTTTTTCGTATAATAAGGACGCAATCTGGAGGAGAGGGTTTGGAGTCGAAAAATACTGCGGAGATAACGAGCCACAGGGTCCTTTTTATCTCCTTCCTATTAATTTTTATACTGTACCGCATCAGCCATCAAAACATGAACCCCAAAAAACCAATACAAATATACCATTATAATAAACAAATCAAACAATAAACGTTCTGTATAGATTATAAAGGTTCGAGAATAGGAGAGTATTTTGTGTCAATCAAGTAATGAGGAAACGGTACAGTGTGTCACAAAAGAAGCTGTACATTACCTGTTTCAAGCATGTATTGAGAAAGGCGATAATTATTCCATAGCTCTCAGATACTATGCTGACAAAAGAGACCTATTTTTAAGCCTCCCTTAAAATTGTCGGTGCAAACGGCCATCAGTGAACAACAAAGCCAGTTTTTTGAGGTTAGTTTTTGTTAAATTGTGTTTTATAGCGTTTTTGTGATTTATATAACAGAAACAATACATAAAAGGAATAATATTCTGTGGAAAACTGGAAACTTCCAGAAATAATGCCAGGGGCCAAATGCGATCTTGCTTTGTTGTTCACTGAGTTTTGAGTACCAAAGTTGATCATAGATGTCGCCTACTTCGGGGACTTTCGCGAATAATTTTACAATTTCGCTTTCGGCATCTATTATCTATCAATTATATCGAATACAACACTACCCTATATTATTATTGAGTAGCTGGCTGGTATAATAATTGATAGATGGCGCACTATCTGCATAAAAGCAAAAGCTACAGTGACTTTATAAAAGACAGTGGCGACAATAGGAACCTTGATAGGGCCCACCCGCCATGTTTTGTTTAAACATGACGGGTAGGCCCCCTTGTAGAATTTGTAAACTCACTGCACACAGAGACAGAATTTAATAATATTGAGCAAAAAGCAAAAAAACTTACTGTCTACGTTTCTTCAAAATATAGTGACGAGGAGAAGCGAGTTTTAATGCGAAAATATCCAGATGGTAAGGATGAACTTTTGTTACGAGGTCCGAACAAATAGAGTGGAAAAATTCAATGTCAGTCTGGACAAACTTTCTTAAGAATTGAGTAAACGTTCTGAAGCGTATGAATATGTTAGTAATATCTTTGGGTTCCTAACAAATATACCGAATATTTTGGAGCAGGAACTTAAGGCAAGTTCTTCAAGAATGAATTGATGCAGTTTTGTCCTTATATTCGAGACTTGAACGATGATGGCTTGAACGTTCATTTTTTTAAGGCAGATGGAAGAAAAAGACCTTTTCCAGGTTTTTCCAAACGTTAACATGTTTTGAGAATATATCTATCCAGACCTATCACAAATTGCGAGGGTGAAAGGTCTTTTAGTATTCTAGCTTAGATTAAAAACAAATATCGTTCTGCAATGAGGGATAATAGTTTATCGTCACTTTCACTATTGTCAATCAAAAACGAATAGGGCATTCCAACAAAAAAAACAAAAAACAGTCAGGGCACACAATTCAATTTGGTCAATTTTTCTGAAAAGTTGATATGATACTCCTCTCAACATTCTGATTAAAAGTGTTCAGTCTTAACTTGATCCTATGACTAGTTTTTGAGATACAGGTAGTTTAATGTCCAAGAAATGCACACATTTTATATGCATTTACATCTAAAATCTGTTTTTTTTTTAAAGATAATTCCCAAGTCAAAAATTTAGTAACTATGTTGGCAACACAAGCCTTTTCTACATGAAAAATTTGATAGCATTGACAATTTTACATTGTATTGCCAACCTAATGTCAGTTTGACTTTTATCTTTAAAAAAAAAAACGCACTTTACCTGTCACCTAATAATATACACTTGGCCAAACATAAAACTGGTACGCATTTTCCTATTGTGTTGTGTAAATCGGCCTTTTTTATCACCTTAACAATGACAAAAAGAGTCAAGTCAGTGTCATATTTGAACCAATCATAACATAAAAACAGGTTTGACGTTGACAAAAACTGTCGGACCTGAGTTTCAGAACAGACTTTTTGTTGTTAAGCCTGACTCACACTAGGCAATTTTCAAAATATATATTGCCTGTATACCAGTTTTATGTTTGGCCAAGTGTTCCAGGATTGACAGGTATCCCCACGTTCAGGTGACAGGTAGATATGCATATTTTAGGTGGGTTCGGCTTGCTCACTCCGTGCACTCCGAGTGACTCCATTCGCACTCCAGCCGTTCGGGTTAAGGTTCGGGTATTTCTTTTTATCGTATTAGGGGTGACTCCATTAGCTCTGTTCACTCCACTCCAACTCCGCGCTGAATAGCCGAACCCAGCTAAAATGTGTGCATTTCTTGGACATTAATTCAGCATCATATCAAATTTTCAGGAAAATTGACCGAATCCCCAAATCTCATAAGAGGTGTGCGGGATCCTTTTGATTACCACCTCTCCTGTATTGTATTGTTTGTTCTGTAAGTAAATAGAAAATTCACATTTTTTTACCCTGCAAGGTAAAGTTTTGGGTGACGTTTGAACTTATTTCAGACCTAGGGGCCCCTTTTGTGAAAATAGCCCCGGGCCCCAAAAGACCTTAATCCGACCCTGAGTGCAAATGGCTAAAAGCAAATGTAACATGCAATATAAGTTGCCAGTGTGAGGGAACATGCATTGTGAAATAAATATTTTGGTTGGGTAATGATGATATTGTGTTTTGTGCTAGTGAATAAAATAAATATTAATGTTTTTTCCATTCATATCATTTCCCAAACCCATAAATCCCCTTTTACTTCCTATAGCATCATAATAATATCGTATTGCGCGTCATCTTTGTTGCACGTATGAAGAAGGCTGTAGTGTTTACACTCTCTAACACACTGATCGTTTTATTCGCAGCAGCGCGTCCTAAGACCGCGTCTAACCGGCAATGCCGGGAGTTGCGACGCGGCGATTCAATTTTCTTCGGTATTTAAAAAAGAATACAGCCCAAACTAAACGTCGCATGAAAAAAATGTTTTAGTAAAAAAGTTTCTTTATTTTATTGGCAACATTTTTCTCGCTTATACTAGTTATCTATCTCTAAAGATAAAAAAGTTTTGTCGACTCACCATTTAACGCTGCAAAATGACGATATTTTGTGTCATCTGGCGAAAAAAAAAATTACGTAGCTGTCATGTGATGTTCTATATTTTTTATTGTTATAAAACTATGTCAGGGAAGGTCTGAAAAATATCATATCCAAAATTCATAATGATCGGACATCAATTAACAAAGTTATGCACTAGTTTTCAAAAAAAATTATTTGAATGGAAATTTTCAGTTTTTTAAAAAATGTCATGTTTTGACACATTTCGCAATTCCGGATCGAAGGGCGAACAAAAAATTCGAATCCGGTAGGTCATTTTACATAGGATTTCATGTTTTTTAGGTAGATGTTCGCGACTTGTATAGAGGTGGTCGAATTCAGCACCTCAGATTCCCGACTACCCTGTATGGTTACCTTATTAGGCTTGCAGCTTGCGGATTGTCGTTTCATTAAAAAGCTTATTTAATCCATAATTTACTCCAGTTGCATTTTATATTTTGTTATTCATTTCTGCTTCCTGCTTCCATATTTTCCCGACCATTGGTAAATCGATAACCAGTCCAATATTACTTTTATTGATAGGGTTCAAAATTGAAAAACTCATAGGTAAAAATCTAATTTTATTGTGATTAAATGTTTGTCTTGATTAGCTCAGCTCCCAATCCCTCTGATTTATGCCAATGTTTGTTTTTCAAATAGTTTTTGCACAACTTGTAGGAAGGGTAACGCATGACTAACATGGGATTTATTTGCTCTATGGGGTTTTGCCATGGCCAATTTTTTGATAATATGTCGTAGAGGATTTGATTCTGATTCATAATTGACCCCATTTAAATGTTGTTCAGAATTAAATTCCCTACGACATATGGTAAAATGGGAAAATCCATAGAACCCAAAAATCCCATGTTAGCAGCAAAGCGTTATCCTTTGATAAGAACATTTAAGACAAGTTACTTTTAATTTATTCTTGACTGTGAATTATAATTTTGCTTTATCACTATTTAATAGAATACTGATTTTGAAGTTTCAATAAGGTTTATTTTGAATTGCCTAACTTTTTAAAATTTTCTTCATTAGTTGATTAGGTTGTTGTTCCACTGTGCGGGCGTCGCGACGCCAAGGTCCAAGGCCCGCGACGTCGCAGTTTCTGCCGACGCAGGGCGTCGACACTATTCGCGAAAACAAATTCGCGATTTTCGATATTGTTTTTTCGGTGTTGTGTGCGTCGATTTTACACGAAAAATGACCGCCAAGGTGAGTAGTCATCAAATTAATTCTGTTTTAATAAATAATTAACGAAACACGACGATATGGATCGCGGTGAATTGGTTGGACAAACACGATTGTCGATTGGCAAATTGTGAGCCGCGGCTATCCGGAAATTTAGTGCTTACGTCAAAAATTTACTGTTGAGTTTTCGGGGGTCGATTGTTGAAACGAGACAGAGAGTGTGGATATGACCAGCTGGTTGGGTTTAGTGATTCACGTGCGCTTTTCTTACAATATCCCTTGAAAAGAAATAAAAATCAGCAATCAATAGAGAGATTAAAAGATTCTAAAAAAATTTATAGAAATATATCAACATTTTGCAAGGAAAGGAGCAGTTTCTGAAATTGGGAACTGTTTATTTTGATAGAATTTATTTATTTATTTATTTATTTCATCACTTTACAAACACCAAAAATAGTTATTACATGTAAAGTTAAAACAGCGAAGTGTAAAACACAAAAATAAAGATAGAGTACACAATATAAACATGTGACTAATTTAAAAGGGCCTTCAATTGATTTAAAGTTACACTAAAAAGATCTACCTGGACCTCATTAAGTGCTTGGTTCGCAACTGTCATCATGCGATTAAATGGTGACATTATTACTAGGATCAGTACCAAAGTATTTCTTGTTTTTCATAATTCTTAAGTTAATCTTTGGTACAATTAAGGAGACATAGTTAATTAAATTACAATCCTTATACTTAAGGTTGTTTAAAATATAAAACAAAAATATCACAGCCTGATTATTCCTTCTTTCCACTAATGACTTTATCTCAAAACTAACAAGCATATCCCTGTAAGGAACCATATATGGGTAAATATTATTTTTAACCACATAGAGATACCGCAAAAATCTCTTCTGCACTTTTTCAATTTCATCAATATGCGTAGCTTCCAATGGCATCCAAATTTGTGATGCATATTCAAGGTGTGGTCTCACCAAAGCATTATACAAGTTAATAATTGTACTTATTTTAAAGTTCTTACTATTCCTGATTACAAAGCCAAGTGCTTTTACTGCTTTATTGACAACATGATGAAAATGCTTATTGAACTTCATGTTGGCCTGGAAAAAGACACCCAAATCCTTCACCTCTGTTCGACGATCAAGCTCAGTATCACCAATCTTGTATGTTTCTTCTATTGGGTTTGTTCGTCTCGTAAAGCTGACAACAGAACACTTAATAACATTTAGGGACATTCTGTTGATGTTGAACCAGTCCATCACCCTATCCATGTCACCCTGAAGCCTTCTGCAGTCTTCTCGCCGCTCAACAATCCTACAGAGCTTGAAGTCATCAGCAAAAAGAAGTCAAATGAATTGATGAAACACAAAAAGAAAAGAGGGCCCAGTTTACTACCCTGCGGGACACCTGAGGTTGCAACAAACGCCTCAGAGTTGCAAGCGCCGACCCTTATTGTCTGGACCCTGCCTATGAGGTATGACCTCACAAGATGGTAAGCATCCTCTGACACCCCAAACTCAGCAAGCTTGCAAAGCAGCAACTCATGGTCCACTCTGTCAAAAGCCTTCTCACAAATGACATCCAACTGGCTCTTATTCGCGATCGCCTCAGCCGCCATTTCAGAGAATATAGAGAGGTTTGTTATTGTTGACTTATCATTTAAGAATCCATGCTGGTATTTAGAAATTTTAGGTTTTAGAAAGTCTGAAAGATCATCATAAAGTATTGTTTCAAAAATTTTTGCTAAAATATTAATGAGGCAAATAGGTCTATAGTTCCTAATTTCGTCCTTTCTTGAAAATAGGCGTAATCATTCTTCAAGGCATCAGGAAATTGTCCACTTCCAATAGAAAGATTGAAAATATGTTTGAGCGGTAGAGCTATGAACTCGGCCAATCCTTTATAAATATAGGCAGGGATCTGATCAGGCCCTGTCGATTTTTTAGGCTTCAACCTTTTAATACTATTTACAACTTTCAACACTGACACATCTGAAAATTTAAAATCACATCCGTTAACATTCCCCATGTATTTACTTACATCATTGGGTCTTTCATATACTGACTCAAAATGCTGAGCAAAAGCCATCGCTATATCCTCAGAACCCGAGTACAATTTCTCATTAAATTTCATTTCCCCCGGTATCCCTCGATTCTTGCTCTTCTCATGCAAAACCTGCCAAAATGAACTGGGATCTGAATTTAGGTTAAGTTCCACATTATTCTTATACAGGTTGTATTCTGCTTGAGTCTGCAGCTTGATGCATTGTCTTAATTCACTAAAGTGCAATTGCACTGATGGATCAGCACACTTACTCAATATACGCTTATGAAGCTTATTCTTTTCCTTGACTTTGTGAATCAGATCTATGGAATACCACCGTGGATAACGGGTTTTACTGGAAGAATGTTTGATTTGTCTCTTTGGAATAGCTCTATATAAAAGACCATACACCTTTTTATAAAATAAATTGAGACTCGTATTTACATCTGTAATTGAAAGTACTTCAGTCCAATCACAGGTTTTCACAAGATTGTAATAGAAGTAGAAAATCCCCTTTTGGGAAATCATATACATACTGTTTGGATATACAATTTACTAACTTGGAACTCCAAATTCAAGTGCAGGATGATAGGGGTCTTCTGCAACTAGTGGCTGCACAGACCTAGTGATTTACGGTATCTCCATGTTCGTCAAAACCAGGTCCAGGCACCTGTCCCTAAAATTTTTAATGTTATTCAACTGTCTCAAATTATTGAGATTAAGGAACTCAGTAAGCAAGGTGTTTTTATCATTATCACCTATTTCAAAAAAAGGGAGGTTAAAATCACCCAATATCAATACTCCTGTCCGCTCGTCATCTAAAAGACATTCAAATTGATTAAAAAAACTATTATAGACTTCCAAACTAGAGTTTGGTTGGAAATATACAACAGAGACAATAACATTAAACTTTTTCAACTTCAACCTTACAAGAATACATTCAACATTACAATCAACATTACTATCAATAATTTCATAAGGGAATCTTCTGTCGAAAGCGATCAAAACGCCTCCACCTCTAGCAGCAGTAGGTACTTCTATCTCTTCTTAGCACCGTGTACCTCTCATCAATCAACTCTTGAGTGAAAATTCCTTCACATAGCCAAGTCTCAGTCAGCGTCACTATATCGGGATCCATTGTCAACAAGTTGGTATAAAAACGGGTATGAGATACCCTCCCATTAATTTTAGTTCGAAGATTTCCGAAAAACTTTCCTGCTCAAAAATTGACAAAATCCCTGGATAGTAAGAATTGCAACCTTTCATTTTTATGAGATAAAATCTACTTCTGGAGTGCCACAAGGATGACACCTGGGTTGAATGAGTCCTCTCATTTGATGTTTTCATAGATGAAATTGAAGATTGTTTTGATCACAGCCAATTTTAACTTTTCCCTGATAATGACATGAAATTTAGCTCTGATAATGAGTGAGGACGACTGTGACAAACTCCAAACTCCAGCATGATCTTGGTGATCCAGTCAAGTGCAAATCTATTTCATTTTATCGTGGTCGAAATTCAATTCAGCAAGACGATGCAATCAATGTCCTGGCAAACTTAAGTTTAATATAAGATCTGAGTGTCACCTCGATTTTTCTTGTTGGTCCTGTATAACAATAGCCTTTCTCATTCGGGTAATTTTTTTCCGCCTCTCGTTTAAGGTTCCTTCTTTCATCAGGCATTGTCTAATAACTGCACTGTTTTAATAAACCGTTGTAGTTCTAGTTTTTGGTATAATATCTTTTTGTATATATTTTTAGTGTTCTCATGGTATACGATTAAATCTTGGTTGTTCAAACAATGTTTTTGATTATTGTCTGCATTCCAATCTTGGCTTAAAGCAACTGATGCGATTGCTACTTCATGTTTTACTTCTATGCATGGTGAATTCTCATAGATGAAGGTTTAAGGGACATACATTTAAACTTAATCTATGATGGTTCGTAGGTTTTTTTCATTTTTCTTCCAATCTATATTTATTATTTCCTATATTTTGTTCACGCAGTTGAATGGCAAATAAATACAGGGTGTCACGAAAGGTTTGTTACAAACTTCTAGGGATGGTAGATCTTATGATAATTCAGATTTTTTTTTAATAAACATGTGTCCGGAAATACTCCGTTTTCTAGATACAGGGTGTCAAACTTTGTAAAAAAAAAATCAATTTTTTTATGAATTCTAAGAAATGCGTGCATTTTAGAAGAAAAGTTTTTTGTTTATTTTTAAGCAAAAAATAGGCTAGTGAAATATCAGGTAATTCTGAGGCAATTAATTTTTAATATATTGAGGTCAGTTACGTTCGTGGTTCGCCTCAAATAGTTTTTAGATTTTATCTCGAAAACAAAGCAGCATACGGAAAAAAATCAAGAGACACATAAGGTGTATTTTTGAGTGTTTTATTTAGAAAACATATCCTAATTGAGAATAAATCTACTTGGCGATGTTTTGCGTGCAAAAACCATCCGACATGACCTTGCCTGTGGGCACGCCCCTGAAATTACTGGGTCAACTCTGAGCAGTCCAAAAGATACCCCATAAGGGTGTCAACAAACTGTGGAAATAGCATTTAATTCGTCCAACGCATTTCTAAGAATTAATAAAAAAAATGATTTTTTTTTTACAAAGTTCAACATCCTGTATATGGAAAGCGAAGCATTTCCGGGGATATGTTTATTAGAAAAAAAGCTTAATTTTTATGAGATCTAGAATCCCTAGAAGTTTGTAACAAACCTTTCGTGACACCCTGTATATACCTACAACTTTTGCTGGAATAAGATTCCTATTGACTAATTCTTTATACTTACAATTAGTTATTGTTCATAAGTATTTATTTTCTTGTGTTGGATTCTGTAGTATTTACTATTACCTTGTATCTCAACTAACTAATAATTATTTTGACATAAATTTAGGAATAACCACCCACATAACCACATAACACTTAGATATTAAATTTGCTGCTAAACATTTATTTATTATTATAATTAGGATGGCAAATCTGCAAAGTAACTTTAGCAATTCAGTAGTGGATAACCTCTCTCTCATAGCATTTTAGTCCAATTTGCAAATCTAGTTCAAGTGGACTATTGTTAGAGATTCAGTACAATGTTAGGGTTATCAAGAAGGATATTGTGGTAAAACTAGTGATAAACAAATAATATTTAGAACAATGGATTTATTAATTAAATTTGTGCGATGTCTAATAATTACAGTGCTAGAGTATTGAAATGGTCAGAATGGAACGGATACAAAGCATTTCCCAGTCGATCCATGACAAGGTATTTATTGAGGTATATTCACATTTAAGTACCTAAACGGTGATGGTGATATAATAACTGATTGAACTGTGTATATTTACTTATGTTTTTTTTTAATCTTCTCCAGAATTAATTTTTTGAAAGGGTTGAATTGGATGAAATATCTTCACCGTCTTAATGATCTTCCATAATGACGGTTAGGTTTCTCAAAATTTGAATAAAATTGCGTCCGAAGTTTTTGAGAAACAAGATGGAATAGTCAAACTTTATCCTCATAGATAGGAAAAAATATTTTCATTTTCGATTGATATCTAGAACCACTTTCGAAAAAAAAAAACAACGTAAAATATTGCAATTTTTCGCTTCCGGTAGAGGTACCGAGAAATTGAACGAGATGAACCATGTGAAAAATTCAAAATTCAAGAATTTACTGTTTTATCCTGGTTTTTAACGAAAAATCTCTGTTATACATAATTCTCGTCACTTTTTCGTGGAAAAGCATCTTAATTGCTTATTTCTGTAGTAGGTGAGTACCGTAAGGTGGGGTTAGTTGCCACATTTTCAAAATTCTTTTGCCGATACCTTCTTTATTTTTTTGTCGAATTTGACCTAATTGGTGCCAAAATTTTAGTCTTGTGGTCTAGTATCCGATTCTAACAAAAAACTTTGAACAACATTATTATTTGATATAAATTTTTTAAAAAAACTGGGTGTTTCAAGTTGAACACCTGCAAGGGGATACTTGCAACAAGTGGCTTTTTTCAGTAGTAATTGTATTTAGGAACGCGTGTTAACTTACTTGCAACACAAAATATTTAAAAAAAATAAATTTGGCTAATTTTGGCCAATTTTGGTCAATTTTTCCTCCACTTCCTTTGGAAATACATGCTGCCTACCAGTATCAAGGGGAAACAAGTTTCTTCTTTTCCGAGAAAGCGTTGATGGGTCAATCCCGATTTCTCGCGATGCTTCCCGAATCCCTGATCCGTTTTCGATGGCCCTTAATGCATTTTCCAAAGTTTCGTTGGGATAATTACGGTAGGTCCTACTCCCTAACTGTTTTTTGTATTTGCGAGGCATGTTGCAAGTTACCCACTTTTGTACATGCAATTTTTAAAAAAATCTATTTACGAAAACCTTCAAACTTAACTCAAAACTAGATATTCAATGTTTTAGACTAAGCATTCAAGCACATCATATCCAAATTTGATACAAATCCTAGGGTAAATAAGCTCTGCACAGGAGAAGTTATATTGCAACAATTTAGAGCACTTACCAGAGCTGTCAGAAAATTTTTCGTGTTTAAAATTTTTCAACGCTAAATCTACTCACATTTCAACCTACTGATCCGTACTAAAGGGTAACACGTTAGCGGTTGACGCGCGACTCAAGCGAGAGGATGGGGAAAGCAAAAATTCCACCCGATGAATATTGTTGCAAGTACCCCCACGGTACCTATCTATATACTTTGGTTAGTATCAAAAAAAACAATCGAGTCATTCTATAAGAAGTTCTGGATCCGCCACTGATTTTTTTCTCTGATAAATTTTTTCTCATCAAGGTTACACTGAGGACGCTTTTTACTAAAATGAATACAAATAAAGCTATCGATTTTATATGAAAAATATCAATCAGCTTGAATAATTCAAGGAAACATCGCACTGAAACAGTTTATTTCCTATAATTGACCGAATTAAACGAGGCAAATTGGGGGAACAAATTCAATTTCTGGATGAATAAGAACGAAAATGTTTTTTTTTGCTGATTAATGTATGTATAGGTATAAGTAAAGAGAAGCGACTATTTTTTGGGCTGCTGTGAAGACCTAAAGGTAATAAATAATGGGGTAGTATACTATGTATGAAAATCAGTAAAAACACTACTCGACATTATTCTATATGCTAAATGGTAATGGTATAGTGGGATACTAAATTATTTTCCAGCATAGTATTTATAGAATTAGTCAGAGAAAAACAAACTGTAATTTGAATTTAGCGCCACAGAGGCGACCAATAGTATTCGAGCCGCTGAGCGTCTGGCAACGCTGCTCAAAATGCCTCAAAACGACAGCTGACTTCAACAGTTCAACGACGTGTGGTATGGTGCGACATATGATATTGTCACAGTTACTTGAAGTTGTTGATGTAGTAAATTTGATGTTTCGTATGTCAGTGCAAATCGTGCGTTCTCAAAACCGTGATGTGTTGCCAGATTGGAAAAACTAACTACGTCACGAACTTTTATTTTCATGTAGAGGCGGGGCTAAGAGGAAATTAAAATTCCAATTCCAGGGTATTGCGGTTTTTATAAAGCAATGGATTACACTCAATAGTACGATACATCGAGTATATTACTACGCAGTAGCTAAAAATCACTTGTATACTACCCCATTCCTGTTGTGGTTTTTGCAATACAGCGAGAATAACAGGTTCTTCGGACTATTGGTCACTATGATTTATTAAATGCAACCTGTATGTAGGTATATATATTTTTATGTCATACCAATACATTATTGTGTTTCTATACCTTAGATTAGATACCATCTACATAATTCATTAGATACTTTATGCCCGTGTGGGCATAAAGTACACATTATGGCCCGCGCGTGCATAAAGCCGCAAAAAACAGTTTTCAATTACCTTATTCTTTATTAACAAAATATAAATTTACGCTGATAAACATATTATTTTTGTCAAAAAATTATGATGTTTGCACACTGATGACAATTTGCGAAGTGACACTTTTTTCCCAGGTATTTATTATTCACAACCAACTGGTATGACATAAAATTTTGTATGCACCACGGGTACTAATAGATATACAGGGTGTCCACTTAGTGCGATATCGGACGATATCTCCTTACAGGGTCAGGCACGAAAAAAAAATTTAAATTACGAAGTTGTTTGATACTCTAATGTGCATCAGTTGGAAATCTTTTTGAATATACAGGGTGCTCCGTTCATGGAGTATGCGACAGAACTTTGTTATTTTAAATGGAACACCCTGTATATGATTGCATATTTGGATTCTAGGTAAAATTATGAGCAAATTTCATGTAATATACCCTATATCTAAGTTCAACTGTTTTGGAAATATTGACAGTTGAAAATTGACTTTTTGCAACTTTGACAGGATGTAAAACCTAAACGGTTAATTTTAGATGAAAACCGATTTTACATTCCTGTCTTAGATTTTTATAAACTATCATTTCACACCAACTTTGAATTTAACCGGAGATTAAATTTAACTGGAATTTTTAATCATGGCGACTCGCAAACATTTTAGGGGTATCGGACTCCCCCAATTTGCCATTATTTTTGTCGGCCAAGTTGATTTCCGTGATTTAGACATAAAAATCAAACAGTATTCGTAAAATTAGATTTATCTACATGTATCAGGAAACATAGCTACGTCAGATCGACATGTTTGCGAGTCGCCTGCGCGCATACGTGCCATTTCCGAGAAAAGTCGTAGAGGAAAAGTTGTAGGACTTGATGTAAGCAAGCCACTCACAAAGTATGGGGTTTACATGTATAACTGAAAAAAAAAGGTCCTTGGATGGTTGACTATTAGGTGATCTGTGTTGATACATGGCTCCGCCCACCACACCGATCCTCATTAATTCCTACGATTAGACTCTTTTCGACATACAACACGGTTAGTAGTTCGTAGCATAGAAAGTTCGTAGTTAGCACTCAGAAGCATTCATCTGGCTGGCATTTGTCCTGGTATATGGCTTAATCTTGCTTTTGAACTAGTGTAAACAAATGCGTTCTATATCTTTGGTTTTATCGCATACCATGTACCGGGTCTTCAAAAAAAAAAACAATCAAAGATTGCTATGGTTTTTCAAACGTACCTCTTAGCAAAATTTTTCTTTCATTTTGTCAATGAACTTAATGTCAAAATGTCATGTCAAAAATCCTGACCAATAAAGAAACACGTACATTTTCGTAATCAAAGCAATCTTCGATTGGTTTTTTTTTTGAAGACCCGATACTACGAGAGCCCGTGACACAAAAGCCTCAGTCATCTGTTATTCCGTTTTTCGGTGGCCTGGTATGCCAAGTCCTAGACCAACAAGAAAACGTTTTGGTCGGCGGGTTTCGGTGTGCAGAAGCTGGGGGGTGAATGAATTGTCACTACCCCAAAATTAGCACTCAACCAAATAGTAGCATAAATAAAAAGAAGTTGTTCTTTGATTTATTGAATAATTCATCAAAATCGGTACAAAGAACTGCTTCTTTGATTACATGAACTCTACGTTAGTGAAGGAAGAACAATTTCTTAATTCCTAGTTTGATTCATCTTGTGTATGAACAACGAACATTGAAGTATGTGGCAAGGTTTTTGTATTAATGAAACTTTCCATAGTGACAATAAACATTGTTCTTAGTTTATATGTACTTTTTCATTGGCCTGATGAACAGACGGCATAATATTAATGAAGCCCAGATTTAATTCGATGAAACCCTTTTATTGTATTTATGAATCAAAGTCTTGAATACTAAGAATTTCATTCATTGTATTTATTAATGACGTTTTCAATAATATTAACACTATTCTTTATTTATATTGAAATAATTTCCTGATTTGTGCCTTAAATATACTATATATAATCATCGGCTTATAACGTTCTACGTCTTCCGATTCCCGATCTCTAACCATCTCTATCAATCCAGGCATCCTCCTCTAAGCCTCTGTTTCTCATTTCTTCGTTCACTCCACTTCTCCAGCTTCTTCTTGGTCTGCCGCGTCTTCTTCTTCCCCCTGGCTTCCACTCAATAATTTGCTTGGGTATCCTTGTATCTGCCATTCTTTGTACATGTCCGAACCAAATCAGTTGTTTATCCTTTATATCATCTACTATTGTGTGTTTTACGTCCATAATCTCCCTTATTCTCAGATTTGTTATCCTTTCCATTTTTGACCTGCCTGCCGATCTCCTCCAAAAGTCCATTTCAGTTGCTTCCCAGCATTTTTGCGGTTCTGTTCTTTAGTAGCCAGACTTCTGAGCTATATGTGACTATGCTTTTGACTATGGTGTTGTATATTCTAGTTTTGGTGATATTTTGGTCCCACAGTACACCATTTAGTAGGGATATTGCCTTGCGTCCTTGTATATTCCGATCTTTAATTGCTTCGTCTAGGGTTCCCTCATGCGAGATTTTCATGCCCAAATATTTGTATTTTTTAATTTCTTGTCCGTTATTCAATTTGAGAGATTGCTGTTCGCCTCCTATAGTCATATATTCTGTTTTAGTTAGATTTACTTCCAAACCCCATTTCTCGTATTCCTCTATCAATTTTCGTGTCATGTACTCTAGGTCATCATAGTCCTGTGCAATTACTACTTGATCATCAGCAAAGCCCAAAGTATATAGATTATATTCATTGAGCGGTATTCCCATGTGTCTGCATTTGTTTTACCACCCCTTAAGTGCTTGTTCTAAGTATATTTTGAAAAGTGTTGGTGATATGCAGCATCTCTGTTTCAGTCCTTTAGTTGCTATAAAGCCTTTACTGATCATGTTTCCTTGTTTAATCTTGGTCTTTGAATCACTATAGAGCGTTTTTACTGCCTTTATCAGTTCTAAATTGATATTGGTATTTTCCAGTGCTTCCCAAAGCTTTTTCAGCGGAACATTGTCATATGCTTTCTTCAGATCTACAAAGAGTTCTTGGTTATGCGCTAGTTTCTTTTCTATTACCTGGGTCAAACTAAATAAATGGTCTACAGTTGATCTTCCTGCTCAAAAACCGGCCTGTTCATCTGCCTCACTATCTTTGTACTCGTTCTCTATTCTGGCTTTTATGAGTTTTCTTAGCCCGATGCCTCAACCCCCTACCAGGAGGACCAGATAATTTGTGATCAAGGTTGTCTTCCTCTAGCCTTTGATGATCCAACGTCCAGCTACAAGGCAGCAGCTTGTTTGCCAGTTTGCTTCGAACTTGATGTTAATTAATTCTGGTGGCTACAGACGGTATGGCTAGCCGAGCGTACCATAGCAGGAGGTTTAAGTAGATATATGGTATTAGGCAGCAATAAAAGTGTACCCCTGGTCTTACCTTAAATATATTTATGATTTTAAATGGGGTACAGGGTCATTTTTTATATTTGCGTGACCCCTGTACTGGTGAATATGAGCAATAGGAAAAAAGCTTCTGATGCAAAAGTTGCATAATTTCTTCGTATCATCTTCCAGAATAGGCTACTTGCATCAAATTTTTTTATTGCTGATTTCGATAGTCCATAAGTTAACACGTGTTTTTTCTTTTTCTTCTTAGTCCAAAATTGACGGAGATACAACACTATGAATCTGCCTATGACGTCACTTATCTAATAAATAAGTGACGTTGCACATGCTCAGTATATCTATATATACAAAACTTAATATTTGGATAACTTCCGGAATAATCATATTTGGGCGAAATAAAAAAAAAGTAACGATTTTTTTTCGATTACCTACAGTTTGCAATAAACAATAATCAATAGTAATATAACTAGTGCAATGGAAATTATTGATAATTTTTGGGAAATTTGCCCGAATGCATTTTTAGTCAATTTAATTTTCCATGCAAGTACCCTATTGACATACAAACCAATGGGCATCCCAAAATCTGAAAATATAGAAATTTAAGTATGTACTTATGTATTTTAATTTTAAATGACGCTTATTGTATATTGTACTATCTTTGAAATGCTCCTTAAATCCTGTTTCCATAAATATATAATATTTCTATGTTCGTTCCAGCTGTTTTTGAACTATCAACGTCCAAAGTTTCTAAAACAAGCCACGACAGGAAATTAGATTTGATGCAGTGGCGGTCCATACATGATTTTCTGGGGGGGTAATGGATGACGGGAAAATCATCAAGTGTCGCAAAGTACCGCCAGAGGCGAAATTTTTTTGGGGTGCCACGCCCAAATTTTTAACCGAAAGTCGTTTAAAAAACACGCTTCGGGCAAAAAAGTATCCCACTTAAGTGCGGACGATATCTCCTTACAGGGTGATGCAAGAAAAAAAAAATAAAAAATTACAAAGTTCTTTGATTGTCTAAGGTGCATTAGTTAAAAATATTTTTAAATATACCAGGGTGTAAATGGGGTATGCAAAAGAACTTTGTTATTTTTAAATGGAACAACCTATATTTAGTACTTTAATGGATCGTTATAGAAATTCTACATATTTTTTCAAAAAATCGGATTTTGCATGTGTCAACAAAAACTAACATCATTCATTGGAGATTCTATAAGATAAAGCTTTTGCAGATTGTTAGTACATACTTACATTTACTTCATGGTCCTATAAAAATCTGATAACATTCTACAGGGTGTTCGCGATACTCTACACAAAACGAGACATTTCAAACAACCTTAGCTATTTTTTTTTTCAAATGGAATACCCTCTATCTCACTGCATATTAGTAGGTATATGTCGGTACTGGTAGGTGAGCCACATCATATTTATACGATGGCTTTAATGCTCTCCTTTGTAGAACTTGTCTTGTTGAAATTTTGTTGCAATTATCAAATGTATAGAAAAAAATCTTTGTCTGGGGGGGGGGGGGTAATTACCCCCTGTACCCCCCCTTTAAACCGCCCTTGATTTGATGCCTTGGCTGGTTTCCTTGCCTCGGCTATAAAACACTAGGTGCGGCATTGAATCTTGTGCTTTTCTACCTAGTGAAACAAAACCATTTAACAAAAATATATCGATGAAAAAAATAACAACTTGATTTGAGATTGGGTATACTTACTTTTAGAGACTTCAGTATTCCTTAGAAATTCTGAGGAGCTCTTTCTTGACGCTCTTGTCTTTCACGTTCTTCCCGGATGACATTAAAATTTGTAGGTCATTTCTTTCGCATTTTCATTTTGAGACTAGACTGTCTCCGAGCAAGGCATCAAAGTCCTACCTACATAATAGGTATACATATTATAGAGGTAATAGAGATATACAACTTACCTTTTAGAAAAAACCGGCGACAGGTATAACCGACTTTCTATTTAACACCTCGAACAACACAAGACGGAAAAAACCGATTAGAACGAATTATGTAGCAATGCATCCAGAAAATAGAAATGTAATTATTCTTATTTTGACATATTTTTCTACGTCGTTCCCCGACTGCAGCTACCTTTGCGCATGTGCTTAGGAACTGTGTACATTAATGCCATGAACTGTTTCATTGTATTTATGATTTATCTTGATCTAATGGTTGCAGCTTTGTTTCTAGGAATATTTGCTTGTTTTAAATGAACCGTACATTGTATCAATCAATTTCGTTCTTAAAAGGATAAGTTTCTAGTAAGGCCATATGAACCATATTCATATTATTCATATTATTATTAATTTATATTTTGAATATTCCGTGAAAGCTCCATCAAAGAAATTTTCTTTAATATCAAGGTTTAATTTCATAATATCATCAATGAACTTAGTTCGTGTAACCGATACACTATTCAACATAGATTCATGTAGATGACTATTCATAACTTACTGAAGCTTCATTCTTTATTCTAATGATAACTGTTCATGAAATCATAATACTTATAGTTTTCTGTACCTACTTAGGATTATTGAAAATTTCACTAAATCAATGAAAATGTAATTGATGAAAGCAGCTCATTGATATTATGATGAAGATTTTTTTGAGTGAGTCTTACATCAGACATAACTTCTCTGATTTGATTCAACAAGAAATTAACTTATCCATACTTTTATCACAACAGAAAATTGTCATTCAATATGCGCTCCGTTTACCACGTGCCACGTGGACTGCGCTAAATCAAAAGTAATCAGAACTTTCGATACTGATCGGCATTACACAAGTTACTTACTTTATAATGTGCATTCTCCGTCCTTGGAAACTTTGATCAGTTCTTTATAGAAAACGGCATGATTGTTACGGTTACCCCATAAAGTTATCAACAGGTATTGCTAATTGCGATGCTTTCAACTCAACAACAACTTCGAAGATTTTTGCACAATATGGTTTCAGCTGGACGCAACCATTTCCGAAACTGCCAGCCAAGGGAGTCTGTGGCAAGTCTCTGAAGAATGTTCTTCGTCGTATCAACTGGAAATTTCGGTCAAAGGGTCTATCTTGGATTTTTTTCCAAACTTCAAAGTGTTCGATAGAATCGATCGCAAACTGTCACAATTGAAGATGATATTCTTCCTTCAGAGAATAACGGAAGCCCAATTGAAACTTTGCAACCGTTGAAGCAAAATATTCAAGGGTTTTGTCACTCTTTTTCCAAAAACTTTTTACCAGCACGCTTTGATTCTAGCATAAGTAAGTAAGTTGAATTAAAAGATAGTCCAAAATAATAATTTATAATGGTGGATAAATTATGCATTAGCAAATAATCGATGTTTTTTTTTCCAAGGGCAATCCATTTTTATTATCAATTTTAGTTTTACCCATTTTGGTGATATGTTTTATCATTGATGTATAATACCTAATGAATAAGTTATTATAACCTTTGTTACAGGACACTGACATCCAACATCCAACTTAATATTTTCTTGCTTATTACATAGGTAGCCTCCTATTTGACAAATATATTAAACCAATTAATATACAGCAGATAAATTGAATACACATAATTAAATTAATAAAGTGAATGAAACAAACAAAAACAAATGTATGTCTATTAAGGCCTCCCAATAATTAATTCCGATGTGGCATATATTTTTAATTAGCATAGCAGCATGTATACCTATAATAATAATTGACGCAGAGAAGTTTGCGAGGCATCCAATTTCATTAATTCGGTTTGTCTGACGTCAAACGTTGTTGTGCATTTTTTTGCCCTGATGTTTTATTTTGAAAACTAGATAGGTAGGTGCTTCTGTTACACTCTTCAGTAGTGTATCATTTTGTAGGTAAATTTTAGTAGTTATTTTGGTGCTGTGTGCGAAGAATAACTTTGCGTGAATAGTTTTTCGTGAATGTGACAATAAAGCTTCTTGAGCTTGATTTAAAGGTAAATAGGTACCTGCTTTATGTATTAGTTTAAATAGTTTTCTGTACATTTTTGCTTTTTTTTTATTAATCAGTAATTCAGAGAAGTGATGCTTGGTAATTTCTGTATCTTGTAATAAAGGAAGGGTACTTACTACTTGTTTCCAGATAGGTATGCCTCCAAACGATAAATTGCAAAGTTGCTTTTTCTGTTAATTATTTCCCATTTTTAAAGGTGTTTTTTTTTCGATCTTCATCAGAATAGGAGATATGGATCACCGCGCGCTTAATAACTCCACCCGGTATAGGTACAATAAACTCTCCAGTAATTATTGTAGCTCAAGTACCTAATAAATGACTCTAAACAATTCCTAGGGACTTCTCATGCGGGGTTGGCAGATTATGCACAATTTACCCTTTTTGATTTTTTTTACTTTATACGGCTCGACAATTCCAATATCATGTTGCACCAAAAAGTAAGCTAGCTCGTATCTTGCGAAAAAATAGCTATTTACTAAATTTTAGGCAGATTCAACCAGTATTCCGGCATTGAATCTTATATTGTGTCCCTACATTTTGGTGATCCCTCCCTGATGTCCACCAGAAGTTTCGAGAATGGAATTAAACGTTGATGGAATAAGTTAGCGAATTACGGAATGATCGAGAACCTGATCTCTATTGGAATTCCTTCCCTCTATCGGAAGGAAATTATCTAAAAACTTGCAGAAATATCGGAGTGGTATATGGCCAAGTTAGGGAGAGCAGTTGGTCATTTAGAATGATTATAGTGATGCATTTTTGGAATTTCAATAAACTATACATGAATAACACTGTTTCTGAAATTTGACTGGCCATTCCATAAATTAATCAATAAAGAATAGGTAGATAAAAAAAAATTATTTCAATATATATTTCAATATATCTGCATCGAGATAATGCATCTCTTATTTTACATTAAATTCGTGACATTTCCCTTAAAAAATATGTTCTTTGTTACACGCACTAATTCCCCAATGTTTAAACAAACACACTCAAATAATAATATCTGATAAACACGATAAGGCAAACTCACAAACATAAAAACCACCATTTATCCATTAATCCATATGGCAGTTTTGTTTGGAACGTTTTCGACAGAGCACACACATTTTACGGTTTATTTTTAGACATCTGTCGAAGGTTCAGTTTTAGTAATTTATGTTTTTAATTTTGCGGTTTCATTAGTTGAAAAGTTGCTGTACGTTACAAGTGCGCTTGAAAATGAATTTTTTGGGAAAGATCGATTGGTTTGGGCGACGTAGAAATGTGAGTGTATGTTATGTTAATAATGATAATAAAGGATGTTCCATGTTTCAAGAATATAAAAATAGCGTATATTGGATTTATCATATTTTATTTCCAGATTAAAGTGGATTTCAATCTTTTTCAATATTAATATTGAAATTATATTATGTATATTCTTATAAATATTTCAATTTAATGTAGGTACCTACCTAATTTATAGGTAGGTAATCTACTTGGAAGGTAAAGTTTTGGAGAGAAATAATGTAGGTATAGTATTTACTTACTGACTTACTGATATGTAATATAATCTATACAGGTATAGTATTTACAAAGTCAGTTGAAACAATTGAGGTAAAGGTAATTTGCAACTGGTGGCTGACTGGTGCCAGTGCATTTCTTATGAAAATATTCAGTCACGAGTTGTAATTACCTTTACCTTGTTTCAACTGACTTTGTAAATACTATTATAATATACCTATATAGATTATATTTTCCTTCAAACTCTAGAACAATGATTTGTATTCGTTTATTTGGGATTAAAAAATATGTAGCTACATACTTATATTTATTTTTCAGTATGTAGACTGCTATACTAATAGTTTTAACGTTGAGTTATGGAACTTGAATGTTTTACATTGTCCAAAATAAAAGGGGTGGATGGAGCCGAATTATGAAGGTGAGACAAATTCCAAATGCGTGTAGTGATCTCTACTGACTCATATAGGGTGGCGTTCTCGTAAATGTAGCACATCAGGTTGTTATAATAATATCTAGAATCTATGCGGCGACTTTCTACATCACGGTCAATATTTCTCAGGGCTGGATCAGATCAGTAGAGTTAATGCAGAGCTTCTAGACCAATATCTAGGTGATCATTCCTTTCCCTAACCCCTATTAATTAGTAGGTATAGTTTAACCATTATTAATTGAAACTTCATAGAAAAGGCAACTCAGTTGATCTCTTTGAAGTCAGGTGGGAATCCATAGGCGTCTAAATATTATTATCATGACAAATGAAAACAAATTGGTTAATAAAGAATAAACATACTCCAGATATTTCTATAAAAACTGAAATGACGAACGCCATTGCCCCGAAATTCTAGCTGATTTACTTCTAGAATACAGTGGAGTTAATATTTTAAATAAATGGGCAAAATTCATATAGTAGGTAATCCTTAAAATTCCGTTTTAAGCTATTGAAATAATTCAAATATATAAATATTTGACTGGGAATATTATTCCTTTATTAAGAATTCAAAATTGAAATTGATTTTTATTCAATTATCTGTGTAATTTTATACTTTTGTCCACTTCTAAAGAGAATATCTCACATTGTCAACAAGAGCGGCTCAGCTTTGTCGGCATGCGATAAAGCCCAGCGGCATCCCCGACAATTTTCAAGTTTTTTTGCCGGCGTGCGGTGTCTTTGTTATAGTGTACCAGGACTAGGCATAAAAACATAAAAATTATGTTTTCTACTGACATTTCATAATAAACACTTTTCGATTGTCATTTTAGTTTTAAAACGACATTCTTTTAAGCACTGAGTGCGTGAAAGTTACTTTTAAGCACTCAGTGCGTAAAAGTGACTTTTGAATGCGTAAAAGTGACTTCTAGGTGCGTAAAAGTGATTTTTAAGCACTAGTGCCTAAAAGTGTTCAGAAATAAAAAACACACTAACCACAGATTTGAATTTTGTTCTGTATTTATTATGAATATTAAAAATTAAATTATTGAATTGAACGTTTTGGTTACTCAAAACAGAACTTTTTGTATTTACCTACTTTCTAGGATTTTAATTATTGATGTCGAATCTTGAAAAAAAATCGCATGAAAAGTTTCAGGTGTCAAGCAAAAGCAGGTAACAATGATTTTGGGCGTAATCGGCTTATTCACATAAAATAAAATTGTGTTTTTTTATTATGAAAAGCCAGCGGAAAAAATCTTGTATACAATACGTTACGGAACGATGTCTTTTAGTCACTCGACGTGTTGTCCAACTCGGCTTTGCCTCGTTGGACAATTTTCACGTCGCGTGCCTAAAGACGCCCATTTCGTAACTTATTGTATAAATAGCTATTATATTATTATAAGGCGTATTTTTCTAATTTTGAGTAGTCACCATAGAGATGCGATTTTCAATTGATAATGGTAATACTTTACCCAACACTCCACACTCCTAATTGTAATTATCACATTGAACCACAATCTTTTCTTTTTGGACTAAACACTCTCCAGCCATTAGTATCCCTTTGTATAAGACCTTCCAAGCGCTCAATGCTCAATAGAAACAATTTGAAGATCTGAAACTGCTTCCACTATTGCTAGACACTATTAGCTTTTGTTAATCAACTCAATGACAAACATATCAATCAATTTATTCGATTTCAATAGGAAACACTAATATAATAAACATTATTAAAAAAAATAAATAACAAAATAGTATATTGTTGTATTAAGGCCGGGACACATCTATCAGCGTTCCCAGGAGAACGCCTGGGAACACTGCTCTCTGTTCCAAGAATAAGGACCCTGATTGTATGATCTGAGTCGGATCGGAAGAATGTATGATAGATGTGTCCCGGGCTTTAGGAGTAGAAGCTTCACTTTTTTGTGCTGAAGCAGTAGTGAGGCTTGCAATGCTGCTGAAGCACAAAAAAGTGCTTCTACTCCGTATGCAACACGATATTTTTCCTCCAAACGAATGGGGTAAGCTCGAGGGCAAGTGAATGGTTGAGCGGCAGTAAAAGTACGAGCGGCACTAAAAGTACTTTTACTGCCGCTGGGGTTGCCAAACAGCATAGAAATTAAATTTTTACCATCTCGGCAGGTGTTAGCCCGCTGGATTTGCCTAGCAGCATAGAAATGAAATTTCTGACATCTTGACAGGGGTTGACAAAGTGACGTTTTTTTGACGTTTGGAGAAAAAAGATATAACTTAAAATTAGAAAATTAGAATCTAACCTAAAATTCAACAACGGCCTTCTTTAAATCACATTTAGTTGCTATATAAAGTCCGTTGATTTTAATCTGATACTCCAAAGAAATGTGAGTTGGTGGCACTCTACATTAGAACGCCAATGGTCACCTGACGTCACACCTGTTTTTGCCATATGGTTCACCCCCTCGCTCCTCATACGGAAAGTGTCAGATTAAAAACGACGGACAATTAATATATGGTTTATCATGAAACATTAATTAAAGTGCCACAATATATTCACTAAGACGTTTTTTAAATACACTTATGGAACTAGAGTTTTTTAACAAGAGGAGGTAATTTGTTGTAATAATCTATTCCTTTATAAAAAAGCATTTTGTTTGTGTTTAAAAGGTTGCACCTTGGAACATGGTACCTAACTACGATTTGAATAGATTCTAGTTAAGTGATGGTGTATATCAGGATTGGACGTACTTCTGGAAGTGGGCCGGGAAATTTCAGTCTAGCGGCCCATACATTGATCGATTCATGTGGCACATTATTACCCCTAGATATGATCTAATAATATTTAAGTTCATTATCACCAGCGCATCTGAATTTTCCATTATAAGTCGATTCCTTCATCGATTTCTTAGCTATTTAAGTGCTGAAAACTGCAAACCATTTTTCGAACCCTACTTGTGTGCAGGCTAAAGTGAGGACGTGCTGGTAGACTTTAAAGATGACTCTTAATAAACATGGATGTGAAATCGGTATTTACTTATAGAAAACTAAACCACAGATCACCTAAATACAGATGCGTAAGTAAGTATCCTTACCGTCGACGATTCAAAGCTGCGAAAGCAGGACAGCCGGCTCCCTTACCGCATGTCACAAATCGTCTGTATAGCCGATCATTTATAGTGCATGTTCCAGCCTGTTGTGTTTACATAATATAACCTTGAACCACGAATTCACCGCTTTTTCGGATCTGTATGCTGGTGATCTGTGACCAAACATTGTTTGCAGCGTAAATGTGAAGAACATTTAGAAAGTTCTGATTCATTCCCTGTATCATCTTTATCTTTATCGTTAAATTCAGGAAGGTCATACCGTCCTTTTCAAGTTGAACCAAATCCTAGCGATAGTAATGACATTAAATAACCTGAATTGTAAACAAACACCAGCTGGTAATTCAGCCTTCCTATTCATTGGAACGCCCTACCAGGGGTGCGATTTTCGAAACCATTGGAGTACATTTCGTACACGAAATTTGAGTGACAGCAATGTAAATTAAATGGGGAGCACTCAAATTTCGTGTAGGAAATGTACTCGAATGGTTTCGAAAATCGCACCCCAGGACCAGTGCGCATGCATGTAGGACATTTGATAGGTTGTATAATGAGAATGACCAGTTAAGTCATTACTGCCGCTTGGATTTGGATCAACTATAGGTACCTACCTGATTTTATTCAAAGCAGTGTCTGGCATTAGTTCGGAAAAATTATTTGTATCCAAACCTACAAAATCAGCACAAATATCTCATGTCTCAAATAAGATGCCCCTTTTTTTGTTATAATGCGATCCATGGCCACATCGTGTGATATTCCACCTCCAATTTAAAACAGCAGTAGCTGGAGGAGTATCATCTCTGCTACCTCCCTTGGCATCTTCTTTTATCTTTTTTCCACGGGGACGAATTGCTGGTAATAAGGTTTTGAATTATAACGTCATTTTTATTTGCTTCCAGTCCTGTATCAGCCCAACTGGAACACATTTTAGCACTGTTTATTACTTCTTCCATTTCGTGTTGTTCCTTTTTCAGTGCATCATAAGTTGAATTGACCATTCTTTGTGCTTTCGATTTGTTCTCACAGAAATCACAAACCAGTCAGACTCAAAGACAATTTCATTCGTTGAAAATAGTCAGAAAACTGTATGTATCTAAAATGCTCTGACTGGTTTGTGATTTTTGTAAGAACAAACCCTATTGAAGCTGCTGTTTGATGGTAACTTGTTAAAGGTTCTGTGGTTTCAAAGATCGGCCCAGTGGCGTAGCCAAACCAAACGTGGACGTCGGCGACATCCAAATTGCGAGGCCCTTTTTATGTAGGGTGGCTAGGGTGGCCATATTTCTTGAGACAGAAAGCTGGATATAACGACAGGGACGGGTAGCCGCCGGCAGGCCCGCCGAAGGTGAAAATTCTTTAGTGTCACGCGCCTTTTTTCGGGCATATCAACGATATTCGATAACAATATTTAGTCAAAAATATTAATAGCTCCCAGTACATCGACCCGATTCATTATTCATTGCATTGATTCAGTGTCGGAACAGTCAAAAAGTGTAGAAGTGTTCAAATAGTGAGAAGCCAATCCGTCCAGAAGATATTTCGATCACCACGCTCAGTAAGAATCTAGGGAGCTTTTGAAGAATTCGGCCCTAAGACTCCGAAAAGCAAAGAAGCCAAATCCAGTCAAGCTGGATCCCAGAAACCGGGAATTAGAAGCCCAACCAAAGAGCAGACAAGTGCAAGAAGCAAAAACCACCAGCTTCGGCGTGGTACATCAATGATTCTCAAGCCTTTTCTTCATAAAAAATTTGAAAGCATTGACCATAGAAAAGTGATTTGTAAATTCTTAAATAGAACATTCACTGGATTCATCCCTTCCACTTTTTGTTTCAGTTCATGACTACACCGCTGTGCGCCCATATCGCCGTTTCTCAACGTCCCCCTCGTTTTTATTCTGACTTCACCGATGGGTTAGCTATCTTTGTTTACTGGATAGGAAATGACAATGACCGACATAGAATGGTGGATATAAAAACCAGTCATAAAAACGCAGATCCATTTGACATCATGATATAATGCATATGTCATCTGAATTAATTTGTTGAGTGCGTCGTCATTCCAAGACTTTGAAAGAATTAATAAGTACATCACAAGCAGCCGGTTTAAGAGTTGTTGCCACAATGTGTGACCAGGCGGCAAAAAATAAATCGGTCAAAAGCGAATTGCAGCCACAGATCAGGGAAATCTACATCAAAAACAACACAGAAACAGAAATTTTGGTTTTGTTAGAGATAAACAACCTATATAGTGCCACTGTATGATGCTCCATAATACATGCTCGAGGGAATTATAAATTACTTGACAGTCATTCAAATGGAAAATGGACATTTTCAAAAAGCAAATTGGAAAGTTTTTCAGTTAGCTTATGAGTCAGATACGCCAAATCATCTAGATTATAGACTATTTTATTCATTAAGTGATTCACACAAATATATGAAAATAAAATGTATAAAATTTTAGTTTATGAAGTTTTGGAGCACTGTTTTATTTTGAAATAATTAAAATGTCAAACGAGTCATTTGAAACCGAGATTCAAACGGCCCGCCAAATATTAGTTCAATGACTACACCGCTATGGCAGCACCGACGGAAATGTCACTGAACGACTACAACAGAAGTGAGCGTTCTATATCAAGAATATAATATAGTTATTTTCCTAACAAATGCGCAAAGTGATACTTTCCCGCACGAAAAAGCAGTTAGACGAACGACGCGAAGCGGAGTTCGGATAAGCTTTGAGTGCGGGAAAGACACTTTGCGCAAGTGTTAGGAACAATATTTTTTCTACGAGTATCTCAAAAAAGTAGACTTTGAATTGTTAAAATATTAGAAAAATCAATCAAATCAAAATCTTCGAAAATCGTTAAAAATCCATCGGAATTCCTCAGAATGTCTTTTAAATTAAATCCCCAAAAATCTTTTAACATCTTCTGGAATTTCTAGAATACCAGCTAGAATATTTTCATGAGAGTCTCTTAAATATCAAAAATTCTACAAATTCCTAGCGGTACAGGCTGGTCCAATTTAGACACCTTTGATAAGAAGCATCAGGTTAACTAAGCGCTAATTTCAACTAAAACCCTTCATTTTGAGTATTAGTTTATTCAGGAACCATCAAAACATTGAAAAATCAAGTAAAACTTATGGTAATTATGCGTAACCAAAATGAGTGCGCAAAGAGTTTCCGTGCGCAAAGTTCAACTTTGCGCACGCAAATGAGCGCGCAAAGTGATTACTTTGCGCACGGAAGTAGAAAAAATCACTTTTCTATGGCATTGACAATTTTACATTGTATTGCCAACAATCTGCGTTGCCAACATAATGTCATTTTGACTTTCATCTTAAAAAAAAAAAAATAGACTTTACATGTATCAACTTCCTCAGGGACGCCACAGCGACATGTTAGGGGCGTCGGACCTTCCCCAAAACCACATGGTTTTTGTCCGACAAATGTGATATCGTTAATGTAAAATAAAAAACAGTCGATTGACATTGAAACTACACGTACAATTGCGATCAAAAAAAAGTAGTACACAAATTATTAACCCCAATTTGAGCTCCTGGTGTAACATACAAAATTTTGACTAGAGCTCCCCGAGAGAACAAATTTTTCGTCTTTATCATTCACATTTACTTTTCGGTTACGTTGACAAGGACAAAACATTCGTTCTATCGGGGAGATCTACTCCCTGGCTCGAGGATCGGCCCACTGGACGATGAGGATGGGATATTTCCGCGCTAGCTATTCGTGAAGTTGTCGTTCTGACGACCCTAAAGCTTAATTCTCACTTGCGCGAAATTCGCTCTTTTTTGACATTGCTTAGACCAAAGATAAATACAATAGGTTTGTTCCAACTCGTCAAAAAACCGTCCCAGAACGGTTTCGGAACCACTCTGTATACGAATTTCGGTTTCTGCGCAAAAATTTTAGGTTTTGCGCAGAATCCTGATGGTAATATTACGGTTTCCTGCTAGGTTGGAACAGAGCTTATATAAACTGTCTTAGACAATCTGACGTTTGATACACGCATAAAACGTCAAACTGTTGAAGCAATGTCAAAACAAGAGCGAATTTCGCGCAAGTGAGAATGAGGATTAAGGAAGTTGATACATGTACAGTTGCGATAAAAAAAAGTAGTACAAGAAAAATCTCCGAAATCTCCTGGTCTATTATACATTAATTTAATTCATAACCAAAATGACATATTTTTGGAATTTTTTTGACTAGTTTTTAACCTAGAAAGCTTTAGATGACAATAATTTGACATTTTCCACCCGTTTTTAACCTAGAATATGTCATTGTCAAAACTCAACATATTTTGGAATATTTATTTGCTGTCAAAATGCTCTACTCCCTGAGGCCTTATTCTGTAAGGAACGAACCATTCGATTCTTCGGTAGAATTTCTTCGATTGTGACGTCATTTTCGATTTGGTAGCGCGAAAACCAAACCAAAAATAACGTCACAATCGAAGAAATTCTACCGAATCGAACGGTTCGTTCTTACAGAATAAGGCCCCTGGCCCGAGGATCGGCCACGTGGAGATATGAAAAATATTATCCGACTATGAAGCGGCTCAGGAAGTTTGGCATATGGTTTGGCATGTACCATCGTCACCAAAAGTAACTGGGACAGCTTCACATAGCTCTTGTCCTATTATATGAATTTTATTGTCAAATATTTGTCAAACTATGAATTAAATGCATTGAAATGAATGACAGTAGAATTAGTCCAGGAGATTATTATGCATTATTTGTGTCCCAGATACTTTTGGTGACGATGGTACATGAGTTACAAAATTTAAAGGTCGATTTACTGGGGACTATAATATTTTTCCGCTAACGAATCCTTCTGACAATCTACCGAAAACAAAATATGATTTGAGAGTTCTGGTTGGTTTGCAGTAGGATTGGTAGTTTTAAGTGAATTCTGTGATATTTGGAAGTTTCCTATAGGATTAAGTTTATTTGTCCTCTACGTTTTATTTTGGAAAATCGAAAAGTGCAAATTTTTAGGTTTGATAACCTATTTTTTCTATTTTGGTGTCATATCGAAGTCTTTTCGACACTAAAAGTAGTTTCGAAAAGATGCTCTTTGTAACACTCCTTTTTTACTTATCGGAGGTTGGTAACACTGGCTGACTGATGGCCATCGAACTGTCATTCGCGATTTTATACCTTGCGTTCGGTATTTTGCTCAAAGAGCAGAGCGTGCTGAGCGGAGCCGTAATCACGTGACCAGTGAGCGTACAGAGCAGTTGAGCGCTGTATAAAAGTGCCAGAAATTTTAATAAACGAACGCGAATGAGGATGCACCGAGTACACTTTTTAAATAAACGAACGGTAAAGTAAAGCTCGGAGAACTCGGACCAAAATAACGAACGCAGGGATAATAGAAGATTTCTATATTTGGCATGTAGTGTTACCAACATAAACTATGAAAACAGGAAATATGAGAATAAAATTTTCAAGAAAAATTTGTTTTTTTTAAATTAAACAATAACAAAATAGAAAAAATAGTATAAAATATTCGTTTCATAAGACATTTTATCGCACTCGCCCTTTAGAAAACTCGCCTCCGGCTCGTTTTCTAATATAGGGCTCGTGCGATAAAATGGCGTCTTATGAAACTTGTATTTTAATGTACTATTTTGCGAGGCCCCTTAAGGCGCGAGGTCGCCGACGTCGCTGACGCCTAGCTGCGCCACTGGATCGGCCCACTCTCCGATCGGCCCACCGGGAATTTCCCGGTATCCCGGTGGGTTCATCCAATCCTGGTGTATATCATATCTGAATGCAAAAAATTCTTCAAGATATGGTGGAAGAAGATTATTCAATATCTTATAAACAAAAATCATAGCATTACGAATTTTTTTTTTTTTTTTGTACCGAAAGCTATTGTGGAGTGTTTAACATCAGCTGGATTTCAGTGTACCACCTATTGCATTTGAGAATAACTCTCATTCCTCAACTATTCTGCAGTTTCTGTAGTGCTGTTGTTTTGTTTAAATCAAATGCATATAGAATGCTGCAACAAAAATCAAAATGTTGTTGTATATGATAACCTGATATACTGTAATTTTTGAGGACATGGGTAATTTCTGAGCTATTCTGGAAAGAATAAGTAAGGTTTTTTTGATACTTATATATCTTTCCATTCTTGGTTGCAACCCTATCAATTCCACTTTTTCAATTAATTATTAGACTGCCGTAAAACTATCAAGCTATTCTTTCCATAAATATACTGGAAATGTGCATTAAATAATAAAGAATCATCAATCATACAACCTAAAGTACTTACAACGAAACAGCCTATATCGGCCCAAATAGACTTCCCTGGGGGACTCCAAAGTTACTAGCAAGGGGCTCCGAAATATTAATAATTTTGGTTATTTGTTTACAATCAGGTATTGTTCGTCGATTTTTAACTGACACTTTCCGTATGAGGAGCGAGGGGGTGTTTCATATGGCAAAAATAGGTGTCACGTCAGGTAACCATTGGTGTTCTAATGTAGGGTGCCACCAGCTCACATTCCATCCGAGTATCAGATTAAAATCGACGGACAATAGCCGTGAAATCAATCATATTCTCCCTGATCTAAACTTTATTTCTATTTCATTTTCTATAATTATTACCAAAACCTCAGAGGGCATACGAGTATTGTTTCTTTTTGGCAGTTTGTCTATCACTTCTGTTGAGATCCTTTATAACATATCTTATACATTTAAAAGTCATTTGCAGCTTGATGAATTTATTATCAGGCCTATTATTACATATTTTTCAAATATATCCTGTACTATCGGAGCCTTTGTAATGCCTTTTAAATGATGGAAAAAGTATTTGTGGTTTTGATATTTGGTGGCTTGAGATATCACTGTAGACATAATCGCAATACAATTAATTTTATTGGGATTGGGTATTATTTTTTAAACCTATTAGCAAAAAGGTTTTGAACATGTGCTTTGTGAGAATCAGATATGGCGCGTCGGGGGCCTGGGGGGGCCTTGCCCCCCCCCCCACACTTTTTTGGGAGAGAAAATTTAAAAGTTATTTTTATATACAACCTTCTATACGATAATATTTTTTATCTACAAGCGTTTGGTTATGACGTTTTTACATAACCATTTCTCTATTTTCTCTAATATTTGAGTTATGTCATGAGACTCATAACACAACTAGTGGTGTTATGGACTAGGTTATGAATTCATAATACTAGTGGTGATATAGACTAGGTTATGAATCTATAACACAACTACACCATTTCCAGTTGTTATTTGGATAATAGAACGTTAATTGTGTAAAATGAATTTTGGAATTGTAAGTTTAATTTTGGAAGATGTAAATTGAAATTTTAAATAGTTATTTTAAAGGAGGTGTAACCCAAGTATAAAAGTTTTAGATCAAAAAAATCTAAAAATAAATATTTAAACCGCATCTTGATACGATGGTCCGTTTCCGAGTTAGGGTGGTTTAAAGTTACAACTAGGTGTTTATGACGTCACACTGGATTATCAGGGAGAGTATTAACACGTGTAAGAATTTTCCAAAACAAAAGACAATAATTATCTCACTAGAGCGAATTGCAACCACTCAAATATAGGGTACGGTTCACTGACTACTGAACGAACAGAAGGCTGCGATTTCGGGGGTTGTGACATCACAAGCTTCTGCATAATTTATCTTCACAAGGAATTTTCCCGGAAACTATTTTGAATATAGGATTGCGGTTTTCACGAGAGATCTTAGAATTTTTTACTTGATTTAAGTAGGTTAAGTCGTTTAGAGTGGTGGTGCGAATCTAAAAAATTGCTTCCTTCCCATCAGTTCGGATTTAGGCGAGGTAGCGGCGTAAATGATTGTCTGGCCCATTTATATAGTTACTGATGTACAGAACACATTTTCTGATAATGATTATTTGGCGGCTATATTTTTGGATATATCCAGTGCATATGAAAATGTCAATCTTGAAATCCTTATAGATAAACTAGTACAATTTGATGTGCCTAGAGCAAATGCTAATCATATAGTGAGATTATATATTAATCGAGGCGTATCCATTAGAATAGGTAATGATACAAGCGAAACCAGAACTGTCTCATCTGGTATCCCCCAAGGTTCAGTATTATGCCCATTACTTTTTAATATGTACACAACGGATTTTTATTCAATGGGGTTGAATGCTTCTTAGTTACAATACGCTGATGATTTTTGTATCTATACCAAGCAAAAAAGCATGCCTGCATGCTTAACCAACCTAAAACATATTATGTATGTTTGCAATCAATATTTTCCCAGCAATGGCTTCAATATTTCAAATAAAAAATCAACACTGATGGTTTTCACTAGGCATTGTCTACAGAAAACACCAACAATTATTACACTCAACAACCGTGTTATCCCATGGGTTGAAACATTTAATTATTTGGAGTTTTGTTGGATCAAAAATTGGCTTGGAAAGAACATATTAACTATATAACTGAGAAGGCCGAAAAAAATCTTAATATTATGAGAGCAGTAATAGCTAGGACATGGGGATCCGATCCCCAAGTTTGCTTAATGTTATATGAAGCGTTTACAAGATCAATTTCGGATATTGGCGCTATGTTTTATGTTTTATGGTTCTGCTTGCAAATCCCGACTTGCACGGTCGGCGCAAGCGACTTTGCCGCCCTAGGCAAATGTACTGTCTGCCGCCCCCATCAAGTAAAAAACAAATATGCATGATGCATGGACATTTTTTAAAACGTGTTTTATAGTGTTATTGATGATTGTACAGGTTGGACAAATTGGACACTTTCTTATGGAAACACCCTTTATTTTTAGAGATAGAAAAAAATGGACCCCCCACTCTGAGGCTCAAATTTCATGAAATCTTGATTGGTGAAAGCTGCATTTTGATATCTTCAACCGTTTAGCCGCTAGAGGGCGATTCTCGATTTTGAGCAATACTGTAAAACCTTCATAACTTTTTTGTTTATGGAAATAATTGATTTCCGTAAAGACTTTCTAGAAGCACTTTTTCAAGCAGAATTTATTGACGTTCTCAGTTTTTTTCTATTTGGATCCAATTTCAAGATATTGACCAAAACCGATTTTTTCAATAGATAACTAATAGCTTATTGGAAAGCTATTGGTTGTACACACCCTGGACATAATATAGGTATACCTGAATTACAGAATATAGATTATAGAATGTCAACATAAAAAAAAATACATACACACAGGCCGCAAGCGCCGGCGGAGGCGAAAAAATCCTGTTTTGGTGCCACGCCCAAAACGTTAATTTTGTGCCAAAAATATTCACAATATAAAATAAGTAGTTTTTGGCCGCCCGCCACCCGGTCGCAAATATGAATAAAAGCAGAATTCAAAAGAATTTTTTTTTCGCCTTTTTGCCGCCCCTTTAAGTTTGCCGCCCTAGGCGACCGCCTAGTTCGCCTAATGGTTGCGCCGGCCCTGCCGACTTGTTAAAGTCGATAGGCTGCAATACAAAGCTCTAAGACTTGTAACAGGTGCTTTTAGCTCTATCGCAATCCAGGCTCTACTTTCTGAATGTAATGAAGCTCCATTAGAAATAAGACGAGAAATTCTAGCAGAAAAATTTATTTAAAAAAATGTTCAATACGTACAGGGTCTGTTCCTCATAATTAGTGCGGCTCCTACAACCTAAACAAAAGAAAATACAAACCGATGCTTTTGTAAATACATCAGAATTTCATAACATTATAACAAAACAAGACAAATACAGGGTGTTTCAGAAAGGGTGTTACAAACTTTAAGGGCAGATAGTATTCATGAAAATAATTAAAAAAGTTCCTATGGATATTGGTCCGGAAACGCTTTGTTTCCAAGATACAGGGTGTTAAGTTTTTCAAAAAAAAAAAAGTTTTTTATTAATAGCCCAAAAGAGCTTTATATAGCCGATTTCAATGCAATTTTCACCGTTTATTTCAACCATTATCAGACATCTACTGGACCAATTAGATTTGATCCAGAATTTCCAGTGGCGTACCCAGCCACCAAGTCGGTTGTTTTTGTGCAGAAAAAAAATATCACTCTGTAGTTTCTGTACGATTTTTATTGATTATTCAGATAGACACACTAAAAATATAACATTTTTGTATCTCGAATTTTTCAATTATCTCGCTTCGTTTTCGCGATAAAATTACAATACCGTATCTCGGCAGGTCTCTGAACTCCATTAGGAATTGATTAAAAATGTATCGCAGTTTGCTCATTTATGAAAACAAAACAAAAAAAAAACCTCAAATGGAATTTATGTCCTTGTCACTCAATGAATGGGTGATGTACCATCGTCACCAAAAGTAACTGGGACAGCATCACATCAGCTCTTGTCCTATTACATGACTTTTATTGTCAAATATTTGTCAAACTATGAAGTAAATACATTGAAATGAATGACAGTAGAATTAGACCAGGAGATAATTATGCATTATTTGTGTCCCAGATACTTTTGGTGACGATGGTACCTTAATTCCTATGATTTTTATCTTTCCTAAGCATTTTTATTTTTTCTAATGGACTTCAGAGACGGAGGTATGGTATTGTAATTTTTCCGCAAAAACGAAGCGAGATACTTGGAAAAGCCAAAAGACAATAATGTTGTATTTTTAGTGGGTTTATCTGAATAATTGATGAAAATCGTACAAAAACTACAGGGTGATATTTTTTTCTGCAAAAAAGCAACCGACTTGGTCGCTGGGAACGCGCCTGGAAATTCTGGAACAAAACTAATTGTTCCAGTATAGATGTCTGATAGTAGTTTACATAAACCATGAAAATTTCATTGAAATCGGCCATAGCTTTTTTGGGCTATTAATAAGAACCTAAATTTTTTTGAAAAACTTAGCACCCTGTATCTTTGAGACAAAGCGTTTCCGGACCTATATCCATAGGAACTTTTTTAATTATTTTCATGAATACTATCTGCTCTTGAAGTTTGTTACACCTTTTTGGAAACTCCCTGTATACAGGGTGTTCGGAAAGTCAACGATAATACTGAAAGGGCTGATGGAACAACTCATTAGCATCCAGAAAAACATAATATGACCTTAGTAAAAAATCGATGGTTTTCGAGATAATGTCACTTTAATAAAATTGTTTAAAATGGTCCTCTTGGATCAGATTTTCGAGTGTCACATTAAAATTTTCATTATTTTCAGATTCTCTATTTAGTTTTGCAATGGTGAATAAACATTTCATCAACATCAACTTGTCGCTTAAAAACCTTAAATTTTTTCTTGAAACTCATAATATATCAAAAATCGGGAAAAAATTAGCTTTTCGATGGTATAAACCAAAATGCGATATTTTGAACATTTTCGAAAATTTTTCGAGGTTTTGTTTGGAAAATGTGAGTTTTGCTGAATGTTTTTGAAAAATGTGAGTCTTGCAGCAAACATAATCGATAATACGATATCCGTTAAATCGGATAATGTGAGTTTTGCAGCTAAATCTTCGTTTAAAAGGTTTAAGTACTCTCCTATTCAGGGAGAATGTGATTTATGATACTTCAAGAATTACACATAAACGCGTTTCGGATATTGTGAGTTTTGCTGCGAATCACGACTTTTAGGATTTAATTTTTATGGGATATTGTCACTTTTGCCGGAATTTTATATAACTATGGGCCAATTTCTCAATAACAGGTCACCCCCGGGTCAAGCATAACTCCAGGGTGAACATAGCAACTGGACACGCTTACCTTGGAGTTAAAACCAACCCGGAGGTGACTCGCTATTGAGAAACCGGCCCTATGTTCTAGAATTAAGATTTCTTCACAGTCCAGTATACCATTATTAACTAATTTTTGGTCAAAAGTGGATAATGTGAGTTCTGCAACTACACCCCTCATATGTATAAGCTTAAGTTATGCGAGAACACGCAATGCTTTTGTAATAACCAATCTGGAGATGACTTGAGTCATAGATTATTTAGTTGTAGACACAATAAATTAATTGGCAAATTCGTTCTTAAGAAGAGAATTGGAAAAACTCCATCTAATACTTATGAACCACAAGGGTAGCTTGGAAAATATATTTATTAATTATTTAAAATTATGTAAAGTCCTTATTTGAAAGATAGTTAGAGTTAGTTTCGTTTCCTATGTTTTTTTTCCTTATATGTTACATCCGTCCTAACCGGGTCCAACTGTGTTTTGTTGAAGTTTAAAACAACACAAAAGACACTTAAATAAATAGATTAAAAAAAATTAATTTTAACAAGAAAACATTACACAATTACAGATTAAAATAGTAAACCTATTAACTGAAAGAGGCAAGTGTTAAATACATCAAATGAGTTTTCCCTGTTTACGATATTGCACTGTTCCATCATTTCATTTAGAGGAGATAGTTTATACTGACTAGTTTCAAAAATATCTAGGCTAAGAAACCTTAAGTTAATTTAATTACCTTAAAATCTATAGAATTTATCAAGTTACAACAGTGGTTCCCAAACTCTTATCTTTTGCGCCCCCTTTTTGAAATCAAGAAGTGGTTGCGCCCCCCTTCCTTCCCCCATTATACAAAAACATCTTTTTTACTTACTATAACTCGTCTGAACTGGACTTTGGAAGAGGAGGAATGGGCATGACAGTGCAGGGGGCGCGTGAGTGCGCTGTGGCAATGATCGCATGGAAAAGTTGCTTTGGCTTAGGTATGCGCTGTTGCCGGATAGTAGACATCTTTTTTTTTAACTGATTTTTTTATTTTGAAGCTTAAAATTTGTATTAATTTTTTAGAAGACTTACGCCCCCCTCAATGTTGCTTCAGGCCCCCCCAGGGGGCTGAGTTACAATGTTTGTAGTTTATATTATTGACTATACAGGGTGATTTACGTAGCCTGTGCATTAGCTTGCAGGTGAATTAGATGCACTGGCGTAACTTCAAATCCGGCGCCCCCCGCAAGGATTTTTCCAAGGCCTATATTTTTTAAATTTATTTTTCTCTATATACAGGGTGTCCACTTAGTGCGATATCGGACGATATCTCCTTACAGTGATGCAAGAAAAAAAAATTAAATTACAAAGTTGTTTGATACTCTAATATGCATCAGCTAAAAATATTTTTGAATATACAGGGTGCTCCGTTTATAGGGTATGCGATAGAACTTTGTTATTTTAAATGGAACACTCTATATGTGATCACATATTTGGATTCTACGTAAAATTCTGAGCAGATTTCATGTAATATACTCTATACCTAAGTTCAACTGTTTTGAAAATATTGACAGTTGAAAATTGACTTTTTGCAAATTTGACAGGCTGTAAAACCTAAACGGTTAATTTAAGAGGAAAACCGATTTAACATTCCTATCTTAGATTTTCATAAACTATCATTTGACACCAACTTTGAATTTAACCGGAGTTTAAAATTTAACTGTTCTAAAATACGAAAATAATGTGTTAATGAGAATTCAAGAACTTGGAATGAAAAAATTCAAGATTCAAAAGAAAGTTGAGAATTTAGATTGAAGAAATAAGGAAAAATCGGAAAAATCGAGAGTGTGGAATAGGAAAAATAATTATAAAAACTCAAGAATTTGAATTAAAAGGGACACATCGTGTTTTTTATATCTCCTTATTATTACCTATCCATTTTATAACAGTAATAGTATATTACATACCGAGTAGGGAAGTGTTTCATTAGGTTTGTATGCTATTTTATTTGCAAGCACACCATTAATTATGATTACCTAGTCATTAAATTTTTTTAATATTAAAAAAATAAAACAAACATGCCAAAATGTGTCATTCACTGTTTTGACGTTTTTACCTGACATGTTCTCATTGTTGCCAGCAAAGGTAAATAAATTAGAGTGAGGGAAATCGGTGAGGGAAGTCAAATAGGGAAATCGGTGAGGAAAATCTGGGGAAATCGAAGAGGGAAGTGACATAGGTAAAGTGTCACTTCCAAATTTTTAAAAAGTCAGTAATGTGAAGATTACATATATGGTTGCAAATAATTTTTTTTTCTATTCCAGGCGCTAGGATCTTTGAAAAGTTCTAAAGTGTTCTAACTTGGCTTGAAAAGTTCTGCAGCATTTTAGAAGTTTTTCAGTAATTTCTGAAGCGTTAAGACAGATTTTTAAGTTAGAGCCCTATATTGAAGCACCAAAGTGTTTAGCTCGAAAGCTAAAAGAGGTTTCCAGTTCTAAATTGAATCTTAAGTGTTCTAAGCTCCTGAATTGTTCCAAAATGCTCCTAAAAATTCTGATTTTGATCTGAACTGTTATGGATGCTTATTAGAGGCTTGAAGTTTTACAGCAATTTAAATTTGCTCTTGAGGTCTGTTTCCACAGAAATCACAAACCAGCAGTCAGAGCATTTTTGATTGGTCCAAATCGCCAACAACCAGTTTCCTGACTATTTTCAACCAATGAAATTCGCTCTGACTGGTTTGTGATTTCTGTGAAAACATAAACCGTTATTCACTTTTCGGCCCGGTTGTACCAAATAGAGTGGCTCAGTTGTCTTTAAGATGTGAATTTAAAACATCTTATGGACGTCTTTTTTTGTCTTCAGACGTTCAGTCGCAATGCAGAGTAATGAAGACTTAAAAATAACATCTTTAAGACTTTAGGTCTGTTTCCACAGAAATCACAAACCAGTCAGAGCGTTTTTGATTGGTCCAAATCGCCAACAAACAGTTTCCTGACTTTTTTCAACCAATGAAATTAGGTCTGACTGGTTTGTGATTTCTGTGAAAACAGACCTTATGTATGCTGTCTAGGTGGCAACACCGGTTTTGTGAAACAAGCAGAACACGCGCTGGAATCGATTGGCATGTCAATGCGCCCATCAAATGTATATTATATGAGTTAGAGGTAGATAGATAGATAAACGAGTTGTACCCGTCACCCGTGCGCATTTCTTCATTATTTTGGGTGAATGACCCCCACCCCCTTGAGCAGCTCACCACCCTATGCATCTTGTCATCACAACAAACCAAACCAGTTTATGACTGAGATGCGGTGTCTATCTGTGTTAAGATGTCATTGGTGGGTACCTACCTACTTTGAAAATGGAAGGATGTAGGTACTTTGATTTAGTTTTGGGTTCAAATTTTCTTTCCTAATCCTGTTATTATGTTGTCCAGCAACTGGCACATTTTGGTAATAGGCCCTACTTTTATTTTATCGCTTTTGATCTCCAAACAAAGAATTTACGAAAATCCTCAATTCCGAATTTTTTTCACTCATTCCAAGTTTATTTAAAAGACACCGTAAATATTTATGTCAAAGTAATTTATTTTTGGTTAATAGGTTATTTTTCTAAGACCCACTTCTTTTTTCAAATGGAATAAAATGGATGATTTTTTAACAGTACAATTTGTTTCAGATGACCAGATATACAAATGCGGATTTTGGAGACGACGATAGTGTAAATAGTGTTCAATTAACAGAAGGTAAGAATTCGAGATAAAATTCTGGCAAAGGAAAAAGTTGATTAAAAGCATACGTATCAATGTTACAATGTTAATTTTCCGATGTTTTCACAGTATTTTGCAAATTAAAAAATCGAGTTCTCGAAAGAAAAATATAATACCTGAATTTTCTGCTTTAGGAATCAGTACAAGTGCCACACACATAAGATACCATCCAGGTGCCAAACTATGGGAAGTGAGATCCACCCTAGAACGTATCCTATTATTTTTAGCAGCTTTTCTATTTATGGTCGTCATAGTACTTTCAATTGTAGTCAATGTAGTTGAATATCATTTACAAATAGCCAAGGTAACAATATTTGATAGTTTAATTAAGTTCAAAACTGTGACACTTTCATAACATAATATGAATAAACCTAATTAGCGAATTTGATTGGTGCCTTATGCGTTGCGTTCAACCAATTAGAATCTCTTTCAGCCTCATTTAAAGTTGCTGTAGGTATGGAAGAGGTTTTTGGTTACGGAACAGTTTTCGTCAGTTGATACCATCTGTTCCATTTTTTTCCATTACACGCCGAATTACTCCGTAAACACAGAAAAGTAATTAATTTTGATCAAACTATAAATAAACCACTTCATATAGAGCATCTGGTATCGATAAATATTTATTTTGGCATGAATATCTATGCGAAATTAATAAATATTTCAACTAATCGCTAGACTAGAACGTATAGGCTATAATCATTGACCAAAAGAGAAGAAAAACTAAAAAAGTTTAAGGATATCAAAGTAGTTTATGCAAGGGCCAGAACATTATTAAAAAAAATTAATTATTTTCTGGACAAAACTGTAAAAGTTGTGGAAAAATATCAAAAGATCCGGACAGATGTACCTATATACACACTAATATGTTATATAGCAATGAATATACAGTCTTTGGAATGTGGACGGAGCATTTTTCAATCCAAAGGGCATACGTACGAATTTGCAATGGCCATTTTCTACGGAAAAAGCAGTTTTCGAAACATCCTCGGGGTCTACTTCTATTTGGTGAAAACCTGAGGCTAGGTCAAAGGTGGTAAAATATTGACATTTCCCCAATTGATCCAGAAGATCGGAAATATTAGGCAGCGGGTATTTGTCGTCTACAGTAAGTTCAATTGACTTTACGGTAGTCGATTACGACGCGTCATTTGGGTTTGCCAGAAGCATCAAGTTTCTTAGGAACGACCCAGATGGGAAAAGATTATGGAGATACAGAATGCCTTGGTCTACCATGTTGGTAACTTGGGATTTGACTTCTTTTTTGTGGATTTGGGGGTACCTGTAAGTTTTGGTATACACAGGCTTTGCATTATTGGTGTCAGTAGGGTGTTTAATCTCACTAGTAAATGTGAGCGTGTCACCTTCCAGGTAGAAAATGTCGGAAAAGTTCAAGCATAAGTTGGTAATTAGTTCTTTTTCTTCGTCGTTTAAATGTTCTGTACGAAGTTCATTTTGTATAGACATGTGCCTATCATAAGTATCGTCATAGTCGAGGTTAGAGTTGTTAAAACTTAGAATGGTTTTTTAAGTTTGACTTTCTGAGACAAATGGTTCGATAGACAAGTTCGAAAACTCCACGGTTGTTTCTATAGCGTTAATATTTACAATTGAGGTTAAAAATTCACCTTGTTCATTAACTTTTTTACTAAAGCATTAGGTAATTTGACGTTTTCTTTTTCTTGAGAAAAGAGTAAAGCATCTGTGTTGAGTTTAAAGATCTTTTCGCTTCTAGCTTCTATAGATATTTTGTTGAGAATTGTTTGAGTGTTGTTTGGTTTTGTATTATTAGGGTAATAATCTTCATTAATTTTATGAAGAGGAATAGTTTTGAAATTAGTTACAAGTTCTTTAGCTTTCAAATCTATCACACATTGATAATGTTTTAGGAAATCTAACCCTAAAATTCCATCGAAATCAATATTCAAGTTGTAAATAGACACTTTGTGAGGATCTTGGAGGGTGAACGGTACAAGTGTTGATTCACGGATCTGGAGTTTTTGATCGGTGAGACCTTGAATGGTTACGTTTTCTTCGGAACGATAGGGGAATTTATGGACAGTATTTTCTTTGAGAATTGAAATGCCTGCACCTGTATCAATAAATAATCTGAATTTATTGGAAGCAGCATAAATGCAGTACAAATTTTTCGAATTAATAGTGAGAAGTGGGTTTAAAGAAATGCTTGTTCCGGAAAATTGAGGTTCGGATTCATGTTGTCTAGATTCAGAAGTTGTATTTGAGTCTCGATATTCGAAGTGTGATCTTGAGGGGTATTCTCTGGCGGATGGTGATTGGTAAAAGGTACCAGAAAATCCTGATAATAATTTTCAGCGTTCGGATCAGTAGTGAACTGTTCAGTATATTCGTTTTCTTCATAACTGGCATCTTGTTCATAATGAGGGCTTTCAGCGTACTCAAATTCGTTGGCATAGATGTTTCATTAGAGGAATCATTTAAAAGATAAGTTTTTTGCTGGTTGGGGTATCTTGGTACGAATTGTTTCGAAGTAGATGCATTTTGCGGAACCTTTTTTGAAATTTTGATTTAGGTATTGAGTGAAGTTTGAATGACTGGAAGCTTGTTGTCTGCATTGATTGGCTGTGTGGTCAATTTTTCCGCAAGAAAAGCATTTTATGGATGATTGTGGTTTGTTGATCAAAACTTTTTGAACAGGAGGTTTTGGAGTCTTCTGATTCTCAAAATAGGAAAGTTGGATTCCTCTCCTGATTTTTCATTGAGCATCTAAAAGAGTGTGTGGGCTTCCAGCTCTGATAATCTGGCCAAGGCGAGGTTCTAGGCCTGTAAGAAGAGTGTTTAGGGCCATAGATTCCACAAGGGAGGACTGTGCTTCTTTTTGATCTACTGTTTTAAGGTGTGGTGACTTTTGAATAGAAGAATGCATTTTCGCATTCAGTACTTGGAGTCTGTTGTAGCAAGTAGAGGGGACTCGCCAGATAGTTGCTTGAGTTGTTGGAGGTCATGGATAAGAGCTAAGAGGTCTCTAGAATCTCCAAAGTGTAAATTCAGAAGTTGTTTGATCTCTAAAAAGGGACTGGGGTTTCGGGAACTTATCAGGGTCCTTATTCTTGAAACAGGGGAGCAACGTTCCCAGGAGAACAAGTGTTCCGTCTTTCTTAATGATATGCAAATCAGAATATAAGTGACAAAGACGGAACACTCGTTCTCCTGGGAACGCAGCTCCCCTGTTTCAAGAATAAGGACCCAGGTCACCTGCTCTACTCCTTAGCTTATTTTTAATGTGAATAACAAGTAAAACTTTCCGCTGCGAGGTTGCTATATTGTAAGCACAATCGCATGCATTAATAAAGTTTTCTAAGAAGTTTAGATCTCCTTCAAATTCAGAAATAATTTTCGAAAATATTTCAGAAAGTTTGTATGGCTCTACTTCCACAGAGATTTCATCGTTTTCATTAGGCATTTTGTTGATTTAAATAAAAATATTCAAAAACAAAAAAAGTATTTTGAAAGTAATTGGTTGACAAACTTTTCAAAATACGGTTAATGGAAACGATTTATGAAAATTGATTGGCAAACTTTTCAAAATAGACAAAATATGGTAAATGCAAAAAAAAAAAAAATAATAGGGAATGTTTGAAAAATCGAACAGTATCATAAAAAACAAACAAAAAAATAAACGAGACAATTCTTTAAGTACTTACATCAAAAGAATAGGCTCCATGGAATCGTCGTGTTCTCATCGTATTCACTTCCGTTCTTTTTCTGTTTAAAGAATTAGAATCCGCCGCTATCAGTTAGAATATTCTTGTTCTGACAACGTTGACAGATCCTACCGACTGCGCCAAATTGTTATCTCAGAAACTCTTGAAATCACTTTTTAAAAAAACTCTAATTTATTTTAAAATACAGGTTATAATCTGGAGGTCATTGTAGTCGTGAAATCCATATAATATACATCCATGCTACAAAGTCTTGAAATTTGTTGGTAACTTCAGACGTACCTACCTACCTGACTATCTTATAGCACCAAAGAAAATCTGGTTGTTTAAGTAAGAAAGGAGTAGAACTTGATAATTTTTTAAATTTCATCTATTTTTAACAATATTCTGGAGCCTAAAATGTTTGGATTAGGTTGAGTTACTCTTGTTATCCTTAAGTTTGTATTAGATCTGAATTAATTTTCTTACGAACTGACTTTGAATATAGTACTTACATATTTCTCGATGATATTAATTGATGATAAAATTAAATGAATTAACTATATTCCTATATGAAGCCTATGAAGGTAAGCCTCAACTTTCACACTCTCCTTCATATGGAAACCTATCAAAATCGAAAAATCTCATAGGAATTAGGAATTAATCATTTTTTTAAAAATTAAATAAATTACCTAGTTAATTATTTGTAGCAAAAAGAAGCCAAATTCGAATCGCAACTGCCATGCCTCAATAAATCCTGCGTCCACATAGCCAGCAATATTTTGGAATCGATGGATTTTTCCGTGGACCCGTGCGAAGACTTCTACTCATATTCGTGTAAAGGTTGGGTGAACGCCAATCCAGTGCCGGAAGGCAAAAGCAATTGGGGGACGTTTATGAAACTGGAGCAGGAAAACTATTTGATTATCAAACACGTTTTGGAACAACCGATTGCTAGTTTCAAGTCGAAAGCGGAGGAAAAAGCTAAAATGTATTATGAGTCTTGTTTGGATACGAACAATACTGTCGAAACTCTTGGTGCCAAACCTATGATTGATCTTATAGCGAAACTTGGAGGATGGAATGTGACTACGCCTGGATTTAGTATTAAAAGTAAGATTTTTATAATTTATCTAACACACATTTTGATTTTGTGCATGATCAACAAGCTTGATTTTTTTATTGTTACAATTAGATATCTACACGAAGTAGGTATATTGTTTTTTTTTAGATGCAATTCTTTAAAATGTTCAACGTGAGATCCATGATCCATCAAAAATGCATCGCATTACGGTCAGTATTTATACTGGTGTATGTACTTTGCTTCTATTGCGTATCTTGCCTGGGTCAATCTCTTCTCTTTTGATGTGTTTTTGTCCCCGATAAGGAAAGAGGTTTATAACCTTTAGAAAATAGTATAGTGGCCACTTCCACATATTGTTTTACGTTTGGTTCTGACATTCTATGGTTTGGTCCATGTATACTTATATCGATGTTCTTATGTTAGAAGAAACCCATTTTGGATTACCAAGTCTGACTGTTGGCAAGGAGAAATGATGAACTTGTTTCCATCATCCTTGACAGTGGACCAACGTCTTTCTCCCATGTCCCTTCCTCAATCTCTCTAGAAGCACTGACTGATGATATTTATGTCTTTGTTGATTTTCTTGAATGAAACTGTCTTATGTAGCAACATTTGCTCATCATTCTATATGGACTCCAAAGATCATATATCCCTATCTATACCCATAGCACGTTATTGATTTTCATCAATCTTGTGAACACGGTTTTTAAGTTGGTCGCTACCCCCTGCTAACCAATATAGACACTTGTTAAGCGCGTAATAATTCTGCTACTCAGCTATATTCATACTATTATCTTCCTCTGTTAGTCAATAAGGACAATGTCCCCAGCGAAATCAGCGAATTTAAGGCGATTAATCAATTTACCTTCAATTTTAGGCCCAAGTCCACCGAATCCAATCATTCCAGAAGGTTAATGAAAAGTTGTTATACTCCATACGCTTTCCAATAAGTGCCTAGTTCAATTGTTAGCAAGTGATCAATGATTCCAATGCCGCCTCTAAATCCTGCCAGATCCCTTGTTTGGCAAAATTCTATCTAATATTCGCATGAAGAGTTAGTCGATGTGCCAAAGTAGACTCTTGAGCAGGTAATTAGGTAAACACACCATCGTCACACACTCCGTCGTCTGCAATACCTTTGTCGCAGTTTAGCTGTTTGAAAGCTCGTTCAAGGATAGTGATGAATAAATTCGGAGCGTACTTATCACTCTGCCCGACTTCTCGGTTGATTTTGTTGATGGCGGACTAGAGTGTAGCCGCCGTTGATGTAGATAGTAGTAGGTATCTTCGACAATATTGTAGTATCTATGATCGATCCTATATTCTTGTGAAACTGTTGGAATTGCTGATAACTTCAACGTATCGAAGGCCTCACGGAAGTAAACTGAGTTGTTCCAGTCATCTGGGACGTGTTAATTGTGGATGCACAGGTTGAAACGTTTTTGAATATCTTGCCGCCCTTTTTATTGTTTCTGTTATTATAGCGTCGCGCCTCGTGTTGCGCGCGCATAACAGGTAAAAATAGATAGGTCTATTCCAGAGTGTTTATAATTTTCAACACTGTGTTTTGTGTGGTGACCTGTCATTCAGAAAGTGAAGTTTTACCATTGAAAAGTTGAATCGTTCAGCAAAACCAAGAGTTTACCCAACATATTCTGTTGGTATTTGTGAACTGTTTACAATCCGTTTTGGTTCTGGTGAACGTAGCCCATGATTCGCTAACTGTCAATTGTCAAAATGCGAAAGAACGTGATTACTGGAACATAACCACTGATCTAAAAAATAAATGGATAAACAATTCATACGGCTTAATAGACCTATCTATTTTTACCTGTATGCGCGCGCAACACGAGGCAATGCATTTTTATTGGCTAATTAGTACAGGTGTGAGGTGTTCGTTTTGCACGCTGGGCATCTCCTTGTCCTTGTTCATTACCCGTGGTCTGACAAGGATAAAATTATGCTTGATATTCAACTTGACGTAGCTTGACAAGTGATCGATTTGCAATTGTTTGTGTTTTTGATTGACAAATAGGTTGCACGTCACGCGGTTTTCCTCCTTCCTTTTTTATCCCGTGCAAATAATAAGAACGGATTGCTATACGTAAGTCTAACATAATTTGGTACGTTTTGCCTCGTCTTGCGCAATAAGCGTTCTGCGTCTTTTTTTATCTAATAAAGTTTTCGTATTGTTACCTCTTTGTCTGTTAAAATAGATAGGTCTATTGGCAAAATTTGTGCGAAAATTTGGGGTCAGTATTCTACGAACAATTGTGCAACGGAACAGCCTAACGTCTGCGCAGTGTCTTATCTTTCGAACAGCTGTTCTAAATTTTGAAATTCCTTCATTTTCATTGGCCAGATTTTGTGCACGCACAATACATGTATCTACTGCGCACGCTCACAGGTGTCCCAGTCAGTTGTTTTTGTTTAGATTTTGACCTCGTAAATTATAGACCCTGAGATAGGGCCCGTTTAGTGGAGTCATTTTTTTTTGTCTGGCATTTTGAGGGCTGAATGTGGTTAGTTAGCTGATGAGAATATAAGTGGTTTTAACGCCTGCCTCCTGTTCAAAATGTCCACAGAATGTTTCGCCGGAAAACTCGATTTCGAACTGTGATTACCGTCTGGCGATTTTTCAGTGTTATTTTCACAACAAAACCTCCACTAAGCAGCTCCTATCTCACAGTCTATTAGCAGCATTAGATTAGAAGCGTTCTTGGTTTATCCATTTATTTTTGAGATCAGTGAACATAACGCGTTTTGATCAACTGGTCCGGTCCGAACGAATGCGGCTATGGACGATAGTATGAAAACATTCATTTTCCCGCCAAATATTCTGGGCATTTACCCCTTGCTAATAGTCAGTTTTGAATTGTACAAATATCATATCCCGTGTGCAACTTAGTGAAGCAATATCATGCGATACCTTAAAACTTTCAGGAAAATGTGTAGATAACAAATTTTCATGGGGCGTATCTCGCAATGGCGGCAGAAAACCACCCTTATGCAGTAGGGTAATACTGCGTATATTATGCAAAAACATATTTCCTTAATTATAATTGGATTTCATAGTATTCACCACTTTTGTTTCAGGTAACGTCGATGAGATCTTTAAAAATATTACGAAACCATCCCCTGATCGGGGGATGATTTCATAACACAGCTTCATAGGCATCAGTGAATTAACTGTTACAACAATACTCAAGCAACATGTTAATATTGTAATGTGATAATATTATGAAATTATGGCCGTCCAGGCGTCTGAAACACACCTCCGAGTATCCGTATTATTTACCATTTTTGTTTAGGCAAAAGTGTTATTTTAACACATTCGCGGACAGTACCAGAATTTGTGGGTGTCCTCAGGAGATCACTGCTATAACTTTTGAACTACTTGTCTGATTTTACTGAAATTTTTATGACAACTTAGAATGATGTTTCTAGAGGTCCCCACAATTTTTTAAAGGCTACTGCTATAGCAGTAGCTACCCAGAACATCAAATTTGGAGATATCACAGGACACACTACTGCTATAGCAGTTAATTCTATAGCAGTGTAGTATCCCGTAGTTACTTTTATTAATAAGAAATAGGCACCTTTTGCTAAAGAAACAGTGTTTTATTCACAAAATAATATAAATTTATTGTTTTTTTTAGATATGATATTTTTCGAAGCATCCTGGGCACAGTGGAGGTTTATTCGCACAACCTTTGCATTGCCAAGAAGTCTGAGTTCTTTTCTTGTCGATTGTACATTGTCTACAATCCATACAATAGGTTTTCCTCTTGTAGTCAGGTGGTGTCGGTATTTTTTCAAGAAAATGTGTTTGAGCTGCTTGTTCCACAGTTCCTGGTTGAGCTTCAGCTTGCGCTTTTGTCGCATGCGGAAAACGGCGGTTATCGTGTACGGTTTTTGGAACAACCAGTCCTTTACCCATAATTTCTGGAGGCAGTCCAATCAAGGATTTTATTAGAGTGTTCCGAAATTCAAGCAAGGTGATTTTGTTGTTGATTGACTTCCGGTATAAAATGAAGGAGTTTAGCACAGCCAGGTCCAACAAATGAAAAATTACTTTCTTATACCAGCGGATCGTTTTGCGTGGGCAGGAGTAGTATGCGATGAGTTGATCACTACGATCAACTCTAGCTATATTCTGGTTATACTCACAAATTTCGATAGGTTTGGTTCTGATCTGAAACAAAAAAAATTACATTTGCTTAGTCTAAGGAGAGCGACCTAGCTGCTAGGCGAAGGCATCTTCAAATGCACTATTCCTACTACTACTATTTTGGTGAAGACATAATGAATGAAAAGTTACCTTTCCAAATCTGTTTCTGGACTCGATTAGTCGTGGGTGATACTTAGTTGTTATCATTAGAACGTCGCGGTTGTCTCGCCACTTGGAAATGTAGATGGAACCATTTCTTTTTCAGACATATTCTCCCTTTTTGAGTTTCTTGGATGTAACACATTTGGGATTTTTCTTTCTATTAGATCTCAGTGTACCAGTTGTATGTGTTTTATATTTCTTCAAGAGCAAATCTGATAGAGTAAAACTATTGTAATAGTTATCCATAACAAGGTGGTGACCTTTGTTCAAATATGGTTGCATTAATCTTAGTACAAGCGCATCAACTTTTGATGTATTTTCCGGTGGATCTTGTTTTCCTTTATAGATTTCTATATTGAAGACATATCCGTTAGTAGAGCACAATTCGTAAAATTTAATTCCGTACTTGGCTTTTTTTGCCTTTGATATATTGTCGGAAGCGCGGCCTCTGAACAGCAATAAAGATTCGTCAAGTGAAATTGCTTCTTCTGGTTTATAGGCACTTTGAAAATTTTTCAAAAGCATATCCATCAGAGGGGTAATTCTATAAAGCTTATCGTCGCTCTTTTCCTCGGGACTGCAACATAGATTTCTCAATATTTGTTCGTATCTTCTGCCTGGCATTGTGGATGAAAATAAAGGATGGAAATATAGGGCATCCCTCGAAAATGCAAGGCGTAATGTAGGAAATCAGATTTGTGCCCTCAAAAGAGATAAACCGAAAAACTTTTCCAACTCTTGTTCTTGGATTGGTGTGAAGGAAGCTGCTCTAGCGTTTTTGCGATGAGGCCTTCTTGTACAAGCAAGCTTTTTCCCATAATTATTTGAGTGCTTCAAAATTAAATCTGTAATTTCTTTGGGCCAAAGTAATTTGAACACATCTATCGGCTCTGATCTTGCCGGAATTGGAACCTTTATTCCTGACGTGGAATTATCAAAACCCATGTCCAATATAACCGCTGTATTGTCAACCCAACCATCATCATCGGAATTAGCTACATCATCGTTATTATCATTCAAATCCACATTATTCAAATCTCCATCATTCAAATTCCCATCACTATTATTCCCATCACTATTATTCCCATCACCATTATTCCCATTACCATTATTCCTATCACCATTGTGCCCATCATTATCTTCCTCGGCTTCTGAAATATCATCTGATTCTGAAGAATTGTTTGGAGGCGGTATATAGTTGGGATCGTCACTAAATTCACCATCTATATCTGCATAAGGATCTTCCAAATCAGAATCTGCTGCAGAAGATTGATATTCTTTACTTTCGACTTCATCAAATAAACGTAGCAGCCTTTTTTCCTCTTTCGAATCCATTTTCTTTCTCCTATAATAAGAAGATAGCCAAAAGTTATATGCATATATATGCTAAGAAATAAACATCGTACACACAAACAGCACCTAACATTTTTAGATAACATTGATTTGTCGAAAATTACTTCAAAACAACAGCCACTTGTTCACAAACTCGTACACGTGTGGAAGTCACTTTTTACGGGACAGTAACCTGCACGCCTCCGCAATTTGTAATGGACTAACTGCGGCCAGAGCAGTACGTGACCCTGAAGGCACTCCCCACTCATAAAAAACCACGTGTTACAAATGTATTATTTTTTTCACTTCATGGGGGACAGTGCCCCCCATTTTGACGGTTTGCTGTGGGACAGTAAACATAAAAGAACGTGTAGTCATATAGAAACTATTACTTCTTATGCAGTAATGATTTTCTAGAACTTGTTTTTTTTTTACTGCTATAGCAGAGCTGCCCCACATGATATCCAACATTTTACTGCTATAGCAGCTACTGTCCGCGAATGTGTTAAGCGGTGGTCTGATATTTGGACAAGAATGGAGAGTAATTTGGAAGACGCGTTACGTTCAGGCCCATTTCGTTCGAGCTTTATCTAAAACACAATACACGTATACACTCAATACAAAGCGATAGAAGTTTCAGTTATACTAAGTGTACAGCGCTGCACATAATTTTTTGTTTTTCAGAGTACGTCAAAATAGTTAAAAATTGAAGCTATTAAAAAACTAAGTGTTAAAAAACCTTAGTAGTGATAAGTGTGTTGTGTGCTCTAAAAAATTCGTGAAAGCTCCAGCGCAGATTGCCTATGACACCCTTGCTGAATCTCTGGTGTAAATCAACAAATGGGATCCGAAACAGGAGCAAGATTTCCCGATACTTGCTTTAACAGCAGACCAGTTAACATCGGATAAAATAAAAGACATGAAAGTGAAATGGCACCTTGAATGTTACAAAAGAATTTAAAAAAAAAAGATTCTTCTGAACGAATGGAGAAAAAGTATAATGCCTAGCAATTGGAAGCTTCAACTAAGTTTCTCGGGTGCCGATATCATAGGAAGTTTCAAACGAAAAGGTTAAATTCGTTTATTGGAAGAAGTTTTTGGAAGCAACCCCATCCATGCTTCAGGCGTTGGAATCTTTAGGCAAAAGTGAAACGTTACGTGACTCTGATATGGAGCAGATTGAGTTGTTTACTTGTTCAACATATTCACCGTCCAAGAAAAGTGTGATAAGCCTAGCAGAATTGAGATGGTGATTGTTCTCGCAGAGGCAAGAGGCAAGTTTCGACCGGAAATATGCCGCCCACTCGAGCAGCCTTGAAAATGACACTAAGATAGATGCCACTCAGTGCATTGAATGGAATCGGGAGCTTCCACACCCCAATTTACCACCTCTCACAAATTACGTTTGGAAATTTGGCACTGATTGGAATTAGAACCAATTAGGTGTAGTCTTCCCTGCTCACCTGAAGGAATAATTAATCTGATAAAAAAATAATTGTTCTCAAAGATGCAAATGTTCAGCACAAAATATATTTTGCACAGAAATTTATTTATTTATTTATTTATTTATTTCAAACAGTATCTACAGCCAAAAAGCCAATTACAGATACCTATGCTTATTCTAAAAGTATGTAAAATGTCAATAAAAAGTTTTGTAAAATGTCATCAAATTAATAACTATTACAACATCCAACGTGAAAATGTAAACGACATAAATGCAAGTAAAACCAACATTAAACACGAACAGTACACACGATACTTACATGCTAACTATTGCGTAATTTTAAGTCAATTATTCGTTTGAACTGTCTGTAGGTAGTGCTATCAATATCAGTATCTGAAGCATATTTATTGAACATATTGCACAAATTATATATTGGAGAGCTTTTATATAAATTCGTCCGTGGGTAAGCTAAATAAAAAACATTTTTTGTTCTTGAGTTGACACGATTTATGGCAAAAGGAAGTTGACCGACTATTTCTGGAGAATCAACATAACCTTTTAGTATTCTGTACATTGTTGCGAGAAATATTTTAGTTCTTCTTTGATTTAGAGACAGTCTATTAAATAAACCTAGCAAGAAGTCATTGTCACAACCTCTTTGTGGATAAAATCCGTACTTTCTAAAGTGCATAGCCTTCAAAAATTTTCTTTGAACTCCCTCGATAATACTTATCCAAATGTGATACTGAGGGGACCAAATTATACTACCATACTCCAGTATCGGTAATACCAGACTATCAAATAGGTGGATGCTGACATCAATATTGAACTGTTTAGTATTTCTACAGATAAACCCGGCAACTCTCTGGGCACTCTCAATCTTCGAAATAATATGAGAAGAAAATGAAAGATTATCTTCAAAAGTTACACCCAAATCCTTTTGTTCAGAAACACGTTTTAGTTTTTCATTATTTATTGTATAGTCAAATTCAATTGGGTTTTTATTACGACTGAAACTGAGACAGGAGCATTTGTTCAAATTTAAGTTAAAGCTATTTTTCTGACAATAACTCGCTGAATCTTGTAATTCTCTTTGAAGAATTTCGCAATCTTCAATCGAGGTGATTTCAATAAATAATTTAAAATCGTCGGCAAATGCCAATGATTCCACATTTTTGACTTTGCAAAGAATTTTATTGAAAGCAATAACAAAAAGAAGGGGCCCAAGATTTGACCCTTGGGGCACACCAGAAGAACTAACAAAAAGAGTAGACCGACTACCTTTTAATTCTACAAACTGATACCTTTTACTTGAGTCTGTTCCTAAGTAAGATTGAATTAAATTATTCAGGTATGGAGGAACATCCATTGCCTCCAGACCATCCAAAATAGTATTGTGACTTACTTTATCAAATGCTTTTTCTAAGTCAGTGTAGATAACATCTACCTGTGTTTTCCTATTCAATGCTTCATGTATATATTGCGTAAAGATTGTTAGATTTGTAAATGTGGACCTTTTTGGTAGGAAACCATGTTGATTGGGAGATATTTTAAGTGATACTTCATTGAAAAGCAATTCAAATATAACAATTTCAAATATTTTTGAGATTGCACACACTATTGTTATGGGTCTATAGTTTTTAATATCTTGTTTAGGACCACTTTTGTGTATAGGTATCACTTTACTAAGTTTCCATTTTTCTGGGAATGTGGCGGTTTTAAGCATAAGATTAAACAAGATTTTTAAAGGAACAAGTAAAAATTCACTGCACCCTTTCAGTATAAATGGAGGAATACCATCATGGCTAATAGACTTGTCTGGTTTAAGTTTTTTGAAAGCCTTTTTTATGTCTAAAACAGATATTTCTGCATCACAAAAGTATGTTTTAGCATTATTTGCATTGGTGTGATCGGCAATATTATCATTACTGATAAACACAGATTTGAAATATTTTGCAAAGCCGTTAACAATGTTGAATGTTCCCGAGAATATTTCATTCTTAAACGCCATTTCATCCGAAATCTCTGGACTTTCCTTAAAGCTTTTAAGATATGACCAGAAAAGTTTTGGGTTAGATTTCAAGCTTGATTCAACATCCACCAAGTATTCAGCATGGGCTGTTTTGATTTTATTCCTGATTAAGGTTCTCAAACCGTTATATCTGGTTTTCCAAAACTGAGACTTGTATTTATGAGATTTCAAAAAGCATGTGTGTTTTTGCTTTAAAAGTTTTATTATTTCATTGTTGAACCAAGTTGGATACTTCTTACTTTTTTGTGTAGACTTTGGTACGCATTTCTCAAATATGTTGTGTATTATTTTATAAAAAGCATCAATTGCCAGATTAGCATTTGTGAAATCGCATAAATCATCCCAGTCTTGTTCCTGAAACAGCTCATACATAAGAAGATAATTGGCTTTCTTGAAATTGAATTTGGTAGTAGGGACCAGTCTACAGCTTTGAGAAGTCTTAATTGACAGTCTAATATCCAAACACGGATGGTGACTATCAATTGCTACCAGCGGTTCTTCAGCCTGTTCTACCACCAAGCAATCAAATGATCCAAAAACGAGATCCAGTAGTACACCATTGTTGTTTTGTATGCTGTTGAATTGAGAAAGATTGTTGAAAGCTTGAAATGCCTTTAGATTATTTACAATATTGTTGGTCGAGGTGTCATTGTTAAACCCTGGTACGTTGAAATCACCCAGTATAATAAAATCCGTATCTGCCCTGCCCAATAAACCCAATTCCAATCTTTCAAAAAAAATTTCATACACGTCTAGTGGACTGTCAGGTACGATATAAACTAAAACTAAATATAAATACCTATTATTGGCTAAACTAAGTTGTATACAAATCGCCTCTTGTTCTTCATCAAAAATATTAAATTCTGCTACCTTAAACCTAACTTTTACAGCCAAAAATACACCTCCACCCTGTTTTTTCAAAGTTATCACACTATTTCTGTCTTTTCTAAATGATATCAAGTTTTTTCGACAAAATTCTGATGTAAATATTTTATCGTTTAGCCAAGTTTCCGTCAATGCAACTACGTCATTACAGCTATCCAAAAGATTAGTCCTTAAGATATCAAGTTTGGTTTTCACTCCACGACAGTTTTGATAAAATAGTGAAACTGCATCAGTACTGTCATTAACTACGGATGGTTTGCAGGTCCCAGAACTTGGGAAAAATTTTGTTGGATTAGTTTATTTGTGCACCCGACATCAACCTGACTGGTGTTATCTTTAGAATAGTTATCATAATTGCCCAAACTGATTGGCTTTAAGAAGGATTGCGAAGGTAACATACCAAAGGCACAGATTATACTTTTCACGAGCGACGCCAATTTAGTAAGACCTTTATTATTGAGATAAATGCCATTCTTTGAGTAGTCAGAGTATCGAAATCTGTTGGATAGGTCAAGACAATTGATATTGCTAACAAATTTTCTTAGGTTTGAAACGGCATTTACTATCTTACCATTTACATAGTCGACATGACAATATGGCAAACCATCAGTACAATTTGCAGGTATGGTACAAAAAATTAGGTTGGTGTAGAAGCAAGTATTGGCAATTAGGGTGATATCACTCAGTTTCACGTTATTGTTATTTACCCCCGCCATTACTATAACATAGTCCGAGCTTGACATTTTAGAAATTGATTCTTCATGCCCCCCTATCACATCAATGAATAAAGCATTAGGTTTGGTCACAATCTGTACGTCAAATTTATCAGAAAGGTGACTTTCAAGATAGGGTAACAAATATTTTCCATACTGGTCTGTTAAAAACAATATCTTATGTTTTTTTTGAGAACTAGTGATTAAGTTACAGTTTATAGTTGACCCAACTTCGATAGAATCACTGGGATAAGCATCATTCATATTAGTAATGATGTTTGCGTCATGAATATTGGTGATGTTTGCTTGTTTTTTGGTAGAGTTAACGTTTAGTTTGTTGTGCGTATTTTTAGTGATTACTTTTGTAGTTTTTTTAGTTTTCGATTCTGTATCATTTACAACCAGTGATTTTTCTGATGAAATATGTTCTGCTAAAATCCGGTCAAACTCCATTTGTAATTCCTTCAACTCTTTCTCTAGCCTTTTGTTCTCGTCTTCCAACACACTTATGGAAACTGTCATACTTTTATTAATTTCTTTGAGTTCTTTTACCTCCCCTTTCATTTTAGCTATGATTTCTTCTTTATTATTTATAGTTCGATCTTTTTCAGTTTGATCTGCGCTATCCATCATATCTTCTAGAAGGTTACAGGTCGTACTCTGTGCTTTCATCTTTTCTAATAGCAAGAGGTTTTCTTCTTTTATAGCTTTATGCTCATTTTTATAGCTTTGTAGTGCTTCATTCAATTCAGCGATTTCCATTTTGCCACTTCTTGATTCAGAAACAAGTTTTGCTATTTCAGATTGCAGATTCGTTATACTCGTAGCCATTTTGTGGTTTTTGCTTTTCAGTTCTTCTAAATTTTGTCTTTGTATTTCGTATTTAACTTCTGTGTCACTGATTTCTGTTTGCTTCACGTTCTGTTCTTCTTTCAGTTGTTTTATCTCTTGATTCAATTTCTCTATCAATTTCACATGAGATTCTATATTTTTCTTCAACTGTTCTTCCCTATCACACGCCTCATCTTCAAAACTTCTTGATCCTCTTTTCAGTCTAGCAATAAAGTTGTCTCTGTCTTCTATATCACTTTTGAGTATTCTGTGATCTTCGTTCAAAACCTCATATTTTCCTTGAAGGTCTTCAATGGTATTATCTTTTTCCATGGTTTTGTTACGTAAGTCATTGTAAGCCTTTTTCAGGTATTCCAGCTCAGCATTACATTCTCTCAGTAAATCTGTGCACCCTGTACAGACAAATAGTAAGGTCTTTTTAGTAAGAACTAAACTATCGCATTCGGTCGGTGATAGATCAGAACAATGTTTGCAGTACATTTGCTTACACACATCGCAACTAGCTCCAAATAATTCATTCTCAGGAGGCCTTCGTTTGAAAATGCACTCAACATTGCAACTCACACAGTGGTCCATTTTACTGTAATGTGTAAATGTGAAGCTCCAGAATGTTGTTCAAATATTAAAGCAGATGGAAAAACAACCTATGGCACTGATTCTGACTATGCTCGATATAGCAAATTTGATGACGAATAATTTTATTTTTTTTTTACTTTTTTCAGTAAGGATGTCTCCAATGGGGATCTTGTAAACGGTAGTAGATACGACAATGGTTGAATGAGACAAAAGTTGCGGAATTTAACACTTAATAAAATGGTACTTTGGCATTTGAAAAATTCCGAACATTTTCCGAGATATCCGGAAAAAACCGAAATTTTGGTAAATTGACTTTATTTTTTCCTGAGCTTATTTGAGGAGAGATTTCAAAATAAATGTCACTTTATTTCAGTTCATGTTACCACTTTTACCACTCTACAAGATGACATTATCAATTTTGAGATTTGACATTTTGTCTTTGGGCTAACATCATCAACTTTATTGTTTTAAATACGACCAAGAATTTTTTATTTCAGATTTTAATAGCTTCTGATATCCCAAAACCCATGACGTATCGCATTTATTCAAAAAAAATATTTTCGTTTTTTTTACTTTTTAGTAAGTTCCTACAAAAATTCTCTCTCTAACACATTAAGTTCTTATGTAAGAAAGCGCCAATAATATAAATGTGAATAAGTGCAATACGTCATTGGTTTTGGGGTATCAGAAACTTATAAAATCTAAAATGGAAAATAAGGGTCCGCATTCAGAAAAATTAAGTTGATGATGGTGGTCCAAAGACGAAATGTCAAATTTCAAAATTGATAATATCATCTTGTAAAGTAGGAGAAGTAATAACAATGAAGTGACGTTTATTTTGAAATATCTCCTTAAATAAGCTCAAGAAAAAATAAAATAGATTTTGCAAAATTTCGGTTTTTCCGGATATCTCGGAAAATGTTTAGAATTTTCCATATGTCAAAGTACCATTTTATTGAGCATTAAATTGCGCAACTTTTTTCCCATTGAACCATTGCCGTATCTGATACCGTTTATGAGATCCCCATGATAGGCATCCTTATCTTGAACACCCTGTATATATAAATACCAAAATAGGATGTTATTTATTATTTTTTGAATTTAGATGGAACACATAAAATCATAATATGTTTTTCTTTTCAACAATATATTCTACTATCTTGTTTTAGCTAAAATATTTTTTTTTACGAAGGGGTGGACGGTTGAGGGGTAATTTTTTCCCTTCTGCCACCCCTACAGGTCACGCCCCAACGATATACGTAATCTACATGTTTTTCCTAAAATTTTGATGTATAGCACTATATTGCTTCACAAAGTTGCATACGGATTACTAATTTAAAACTGACTATAAGGAGAGTTTAAAGTTTGGTCTAGTTATTCCAAGACCGATTCCTTCATCTCCTTCCGTTAGCTTCAAACCATTTGTTTACTACAACCATGCGTTGTCCGCTTGCGGTAGCTTTGCGTGATAGGCGATTCTTTTGCAATCACTTTATATGCCATATGGAATGTCAAAATCCAGTGATGTTATCATATCATCGGTTGGTTTACTTTGGCACTCGAGCTCTTTAGATTGGAGGATGCGTAAGTGGCCATTCAGATCACCAGGTTTGAATATTTTTGTCTAGAAAAGCCTATAGGTATCTATTCTTCAATGTTCTTCTCTTCTTTCACATATAAGTGAAAGTCAAGGGGACAGGGGAGGCATGTTCAGCAGTGCTTTCAAGGCTGCGCTGGGGCAGGTTGACATAGCCCCCGTTATTTCTAGACAGATGAGCCTCTGTAATTTACGTAGACCGTAAGTGCAGTAATTTACTCGGTCTTTTGCCGCCATACCGTAGCTTGTGATATTGTTTTTAGGGTTGCCAACTTTGTTTTTACATTTTTCTGGACAAGGGTAATAAAATATCAGGACATAAGGTATAAATTCTGGACATTTTTTCTATTGCAGAGAATAATACCATTCACAAACTTGAATAAACAATTCAACAAAAAAAAAACATACTGATACACTGAAAAAAAACTGTCCAACCAGAATTCTTTGGGTAAATAGGAACTAATAATTTAAAATTTTATTCCAAAATTATGCAGATTAACAAATCATTTGAAGAATATAAAAAGTGAAGTAAATAAGGTACTTACAAAAGTCTGTTCGCACAGAAATCACAAACCAGTCAGAGTGAATTTCATTGGTTCTTGGGTTTAAACTACTTCTGACTGTTTTCAACCAATGAAATTCGCTCTAATTGGTTTATGATTACTGTGCGAACAGACCTATAGATACAGCCTCTAAAATTATTTTCTTTTTTTGCAGCTACCATTAACTTCTTGTTAGGGCTGTTCTCACAGGAGTCTTTGACAGGTGGCAACCTGTCAGGAACAATCGCTCAGCTAAGTTACCAATTTATATTGGAACGACGACATCGAAAACATGTATGTGCGATGCTCACTGACAGTTTGCAAACTGTTAGAACAGAGTCGAACAGACCTGTTACCTCTGACAAAATCATGAAATTCTTTGCAAGTATAAGAATAATTAATCTTTATTTGCAGTTCTGCTTGGATGTGTTCAATACACAATAGAAAATACAAGTTGCAAAATGATCCAGAAATTTTTCAACTCAGTATTAGTCAAAAATAATAAATTCCATTTTCAAGTAATGTATGATTTTCCTTATAAACCAGAACCAGGTTTACAGCCGGCCTAATTTGACAGAGCTCTCCAGTAAGTTAAAAATTAAGTACAATAGGCGTCCTGCAATAGGTTGTTACAGGACATTGGACAATGCACCCCAAATGGTGGACATCCACTGAAATGCAGGACGGTTGGCAACCCTAATTGTTTTGTTCAGATGGTTGTTCCAAGTAAGTTTGCGGTCCAGGGTGACACCTAAATACATAACTTCATCCGAGAGAGAATTGAGTGCCGTTCAGAGTGGTGGCTCGCGGATACAGCTTCCTTCTCTTCGTGAACGGAACTAAGGTTGTTTTGTTAGTATTTATGTAAAGTCCTTCTTCCTCGCTCCAGTTTTTAATTATATTTAAGGCCCATTGCATTCGGCCTGTTATTATGCGTTCATGCTTGCCTCTGATTATTACCGGCAGATCATCTGCGTGGCGCTACGGTAATTATTCCGACGTTGCTTAGTCTGGTAAGGATGCTATCTAACTCTAGTGTCCACAGGACTCACAGGAGAGGCGATTTGGCAAGGCTTCTGTCCATCCTATAATGGGAGCTTCTACCCCCCTATCCTCAAGAGCTTTTTTGATAGAGCGGTGTGAGGTGTTATTAGAGGCGCCCTACATATCTATGAAAGCTGCAAGAGCGAAGTGCTTTTTCTATGTTTATTACTAGGCAATGGGGCGCACTTGTGGATTTGCCTGCTTGGTAGGCGAATTGTCATGGATAAAGCGGTCTGCTATTCAGAGTTTCGCTTCTGATATATTGCTCTATTTCTTTCTACATTAACTTATTCATACTTCTGTTTTCCACGCACATTATATCAGGTCTTTATTTTTATATTATCCTAAAAGGAGTACAAGTTCTAATTACTTGATGAAACTTCTTAAGATTGTATTTTCAGTCAATTTAATTTGCGATAGGGTACTTCTAAGTTTTTGAATTAGTTTCATTGTGCAATTTTTTGGAACTTTCAGTCCAGCTTGAATTCAAACATCACAAATAATAGCACACCATATAGTTTCTTATCTTTTTAAACCTATATTTACTTGAAGTTTTCAATAATTGTTCCCTAAACAGAAGTACTTTAAACTTTATTAGGTACGTTTTTTTAGTAGATATTTTTTATAAAATATCGTATATAGCCAGTTGTCTGAACCAGTTGGTACCTGACTATTGGACTGATTTCTACTATCCTGGCGGGACCGGTTCCCACTTTTTTATAGGTGTCGTAAGTTCTTCCTGTACGTTTTGAATGTGCCTTGGATTCAAATAAATTGTCAACTGACGCTTGATCGAATGCAACCATCTTTTTATTCACTATATGCATAAGGAGAAAAAGACAAGAATTATTATAACACACATAGAAAACTTTCATAAAAAAATCCCAATCAATTAAACATCTTGGTATTGGGGCCATTCTAAGGCTGATGTAGGTGAAACCCTTCAAAACAGTTGAAGACACGAGTATTCCTAGAGGTCGCTAATAAAATTGAAACTAGCTCTTATTGGAACGCAGGCTTTGCTTTTGTTCCAATTCGAATCAAATTCAGAACCCTTCAAAATAATTGAACTATTGTTTGAAGCTAGATGTGAGACATATTTTTGATTTGAACATGCATATTCCATTATCAAAAAATATATCCTATTTTCTAGATTGGACTCTACAAAACACCCTCCAAATAATACAAAACAAATATAGTATAAGTGCGCTATTTTCCTACGGCGTTGGAGAAGACGATAGAAATTCTACTAGACACATTTTGCAATTGGACCAAAGCGGTTTAGCTTTGCCTACTAGAGATAATTATTTGAATAAAACAGCTGATCATTTGAAGGTTCTCAAGGCTTATTTGACTTACATGACCAAAGTAAGAATAAATCGTTAAAAATTAATGCTTCCAAAAATAAATATTTGCTTTTTAGATAGGAGTTCTTCTTGGAGGTGAAGAAAACTCAACAAGAATGCAAATGCAAGCTGTTATAGACTTTGAAACGAGATTAGCCAACATCACTACGCCAAGTGATCAGAGAAGAGATGAAGAATCATTATACCATCTAATGTCTTTAGCTGAATTACAAGAAAAATCCCACTTTGTAAGCATTTTCTTTAAATTCCTTTTTTACAAAAGTTTAAATATTTAGGGTATCAACTTCAAAATCTTTTAGTTTTGGCAATAATATTTTTGTAGATAGACTGGAGAGCGTTTTTCGAAAATGCAATGAAAGTCGCCCAGAAGAAAGTGAGTGCGAAACAACAAATTGTTGTCTATGCCCCTGAATATATGGGAAATTTAACCAAGTTGATTAGAGAATACGAAAATACTACTGAAGGAAAAATGTAAAAACAATGGAATAGCAAACTTATTGAAAAAATAACATATTTCTTTTATAGTATTCTCAATAATTATTTAGTATGGCAAACAGTTAAAGTATTTGCCGTGTGTTTGTCTAAACCCTTTAGGGATGCTTATAAAGGAGTGAGAACGGCCCTCATAGGATCTGACGGTTCCGATGAACCACAATGGAGGTATTGTATTCAAGATACAAATAACGTGTTAGGTAAGTTTATTCGTTTTGATAACAAACAATCTCTTTTACGCATTCAAAGGGTGTTCTAGGACACATTTAAAAATGTTGGATACTTCGATATCTTCATTGATCTTGTTTACGCAATAGTATTTGAAATTTAGTAAACTGGACTGCGACTGGATAATCGAAATAGAAATGAAATTGATACCATAGGGTTGTCGAAACACACAAAAGTTATTACCACTCACCTGGGTTTTCTTATAAGCTGTGCGTATATACGGGGATCCCCTGGAAAACGGTTCTCCACAACCACCAACGTATCACCATCGACTTAAGGCACTCAAGGTCCCTTTTTAACGGCACAAGACATAGACTTTTTGAGCGTAAAACACGGAACCGGTATAAATACAACGTGCATATCAAGTACCATTGATCTAGTGTACGTAAATCCAAATCTTCAACAGCTGTCTGCCTCGTTCGGCGCAGGGTCGTAGAAAATACACTCCTGTGTGTTTTACGCGAAATTGACATTTAAATAATTCTTTAATAAGAATGAGAAGAAACCAAATTAATAAATAATGTTGCGTTAACAGATCTACTACCCTAAAAACTTCTTTTGTTCAACTATATTTATTCAGTCCTAATAAAAATATTGGATATCCATCGCAAACGATGCAAGGATAATTAATTGATAAATTATTTTAGGTTTTGCTCTTGGTGCAATTTTCGTTAGAGAAGTGTTCGATCACAAATCAAAAGAACAATCTGAAATTATGATCAATAACGTAAGGAATGCTTTCAAGAAGAATTTCAATAATTTAAAATGGATGGACGAGCAAACTAGAAAATTGGCTATTGAGAAAGCCGATGCAATATCGGACATGATTGGTGAGAGAAAGAGGAAATGTGCGTCAAAGTTTTTATGGGTAATAATTTTTTTTCAATTTCAGGCTATCCAGAATTTATTAAAGATGTTGACCATTTAGACGAAAAATTTGAAAATTTAACTTTGAGGCCTGATGCTTACTTCGAGAACAATGTGAACATTAATTTTTATAATTTGAGGAAGAATTTGGAGAAGATTAATGAACCAGTTAATAAAACTACTTGGAGTAAGTTGATTTTGAGGACGACTTCATGATTATTTGCAGTTGTTATTTATCCTTTTCTTGAAAACTAGAAATCTTGGTTTTGACATTTTCACATTCACATTTGAAGTTGTGGACAGTTGTTTTTCTAAATTTTATCAAGTTTTAGAGCATTTAAAGTGAGAAACTTTCAAATGAAAAGTGCTTAAGTTCCAATTACCGACCTCACACGATAATTCGAGTATATTCGTTTTCTCCTTTCAGTTTTTTCTAGAATCTAGACCATTTTTTATTTCGTTAATTTATAGGTATGCTCATTGGGATACTCTGCGTAAAATTTCACGTCTTTTTCATCATTTTAACCTTGAAGCAACTGGTTCATTCCTAATGGTAGATTCATCAATCAATTCTAATTGAATTGAAAGTGGCAATTATTATTGTCATAACTATTACGCAGCAATTCATCAGACAAATAAGTATTTTCGATTTTGTAGGTATGGTTCCATCGACAGTAAACGCCTACTACACCCCGACCAAAAACCAAATGGTATTTCCAGCTGGTATTCTACAAAGTCCATTCTACGACTCTTCGTTTCCCGATTCTTTGAATTATGGCGCTATGGGTGTCGTGATGGGACACGAACTGACCCATGGTTTTGACGATCAGGGCAGACAATACGACAAAAGTGGAAATTTGAATCATTGGTGGAACAATAAGACTGTGGATCGGTTTAAGCAGAGGACGAAGTGTGTTGTTGATCAATATAGTAAGTTGAGTTTTTCAGTAGAAAGATGTAATCAATAGATTTTTACAGACCAATATGAAATTGAGGGAGCTAAAGTCAATGGAAATCAAACTTTGGGTGAAAATATCGCTGACAATGGAGGCTTGAAGGCAGCTTACCATGCTTATTTGGAGCTTATGAATGAGCAACCTGAACCAAAGCCTCTTCCTGGGATACCTTTAAATCATAAACAATTGTTTTTTGTTGCTTTTGCTCAGGTAAGATTTAGAATTTTTGGAAAATTGACTGGAGAGCCAAATGTGGTATCTATGTTTTTCTCTTGAAACTACGAATTATAAAAGGTTATTGCACGCTAAAGAAATCTGGTTTTAAGAACAGTAGCAAGTAAAACAACAATTTATTAAAGAAAAATTCAGGAACCATGGAAAATACAATTTTTATTCTTGGAAAACGACGCGAAGTTGCTCCCTCGTGCAGCACGAGGGAGCAACTTCGCGTCGACCTCTCCAAAACAAAACTCATTCCTTTCACGAGAAAAAGAAATCTGGAGGACTTAATCGCCATCAGTCTATTCCAAAAAACCTTGAAGTTTGGCAAGGAAGCTAAATTTCTAGGCATCATTCTAGATATAAAGCTGACATGGAACCAATAAAAGGTCATGGGGACTAAAACCGTCAGTTCTACAATGGATATACACTACGGTTGTAAGACCAATGATAACATATGGTGCACTTGTATGGTGGCCTAAAGTAAACCAAAGACAAGCAAACCTGAAGCTAGCCAAAATCCAGAAACTTGCGTGTCTTTGTATTACCGGTGCCCAGAGAAGCACACCAATGGCAAGTATATGTCAACCTCTGGGAGAATACACTACTGTATTCTAAGTAGAAATATATGCCATCGACTCCTGTCTGAGAGAAAGCCTGAGGAAGGGATACACTGGTAAAAAAATTCTTATCTGTTCAGATGGTCAAGCATCGATCAAAGCACTCAATAGCTTTGAAATAAAATCCGAACTTGTCTGGGAATGCTTAGAAAACCTCAAAAACCTAAGTATGGCCAACAAGGTAACCCTTAAATGGGTGCCAGGGCATAAAGGAATTGAAGGAAATGAAAAAGCAGATGCTCTGGCAAGACAAGAATCGGCAACCAGTTATACTGGTCCTGAACCGGCGATTGTACCACAAAATCATCGGTAAGAGCAAAAATAAACCAATGGGTGTATAGACAACACAAAACCTACTGGCAAACTCTTCCGAAGCTGAGACACAGTAAGCTAATGGTACAACAACCATCACCTAAACTTACTGAAGAAATCCTACAAACTAAACAGGAATCTAATAACTAGACACTGTAGCCTGAGAAAACACCTTCCCACAATGGGCATCCTCCAAGAAGAACCCATATGCAGACTTTGTAACGAGGAGGATGAAACCGCCACCTACTTAATCTTTGAATGTGAGGCTTTACGCTAGTGGAGATACAGACAGATAGGGCCAGCAGAAGACCCTATCTCTAAACTCACCAAAAGTAACTCGGTGAAGAGGTTCCTAAACCTAATCAAGGTCACGAAACTTTTCATTGACTAAACAGACGAACAGGACAATACAATAAGCTGACAGCTACAGTGTTGGGGCCACCTAACCCGGCCTGTTTATTCTGCATCTTAATTAACCAACCAACCAAGTGATTGTATAAGTTATGTGTTTACTTCGCTGTTTACTCACCTAAATCAACTCGCTGTAGGAAGCAAAACCTTTTAGGGGTGCCATGTATGTAAAATGAAAAGTTTGTAGGTACCTATTAACCAAAATCGCAAAAAAAAAATTTTTACCGGAAAATTCTTTGTACCAGTGCTAAATTTCGGGGGGGTTTTAACCCCCAAAACCCCCCCTTGGGTGCGCCACTGCCGCCTTGAACGTGTTCTATGTGGCCGTATACTAAGCTTTGGTGATAGTTTTGGCGCTGCCTTCCGTTAAATTTAGCGTGAAGCGCTAAACTTCTGCGTTCTCTGCTTTCCTGATCAAGGCAGGTGGTAGTCGGTGGTGTATGGGCCGATGTGTTGCGAGATTTTCAGGGTTGAATTAGAGGGAGGCAAGATTTTTGGTTATGTCAGGTCCTTGCGCTGTCTCCGGAAAAATTTCAACGAGACTCTGTTTAAATATTCCAGGATGGTGTCTAATTCCGCAAGTCTGTGTACTTCCACTGTCCTTGTATCCCAGGGCAGTGAAAGGGCGGTCTTGAGCACCCTGTTTTGGTACCGTTGAAGTTTAAGTTTTTGTCTTTGGTGTTGTAGATGTAAATCCAGGCGGGTGCCCCATACAGCAGGGTTGGCCTGATGATTTGTTCGTAGATGAAAACACGGTTTTTGGGACTGAGGAAGGAGTTTGGCTTCATTATAGGGGTAAGGAGTCTTTCGGCGGCATGGCCTTTTTTGATAGAGTGTGCTACCTGAGGGTAGCCCCGGAGCGTTTTGTCCAGGACTATCCCCAGGTATTTTGCCGATGTTTTTGGGTCGATTTCCGTGCCGCCGATTGATAGGGGAGGATTCATAATGATGTTCGTCAGTTTCCTAGTTAGTGTGAGCAGCTCCGTTTTGGTGGCGTTTAGGGTTATTTTCCACTTCTCCAGATACGGCGTGATCTGTTCCATGTGGCTTTCCAGCGCCCTTTTCGCATCTTCTGCGAAAAAGGCGCTGGTGTACACTGCCGTATCATCGGCGTACATCATTATGCTCGTGTTGGGGTTTTTGGGGAAGTCCGCTATGTAGAGGTTGAAGAAGGTTGGGGAGAGGACGGTGCCTTGTGGGACGGGGTTTAGTTTGGGAGAGGTAGCTGTTTATTCTAATGGCGAAGGATCTATTACTTAGGTAGGATGTTATAAGGGATACATAGTGGAGGGGTAGGTTGTGTGTTGTCAACATCTTATAGATAAGGCCCTTGTGCCATACCTTATTGAAGGCCTTCTCGATGTCGAGGAGCAGTAGGAAGGTGCTCTCTCTGTTGTTGAATGATGCAATAGCATCTTGAGTTACCTTCGCTACTGCTAGCGTCGTGGAGTGTTTCTGCCTGAAGCCAAAGTGTTCCGGGGGTAGGCACTGAAGGGTGTTGATGGCGCCTGCGATTCTGCTGAGTATGAGGCGTTCTGCAACTTTGCCCAGTGAGATGAGTAGGGATATCGGTCTGGACGATTGTGGTTTTGTTATGTCTTTGCCTGATTTGAGGAAAACAATAATATTTGCGTGTTTTCGGGGTGTTGGAAAATATTGCAGCAACATGATCCCGTTGCAAATTTGAAGCAAATCTATTATTGCTTTCCTCGGCAAATTTTTAATTACCGTGTTATTTATAGTGTCTGGTCCGGGGGCCTTTCTGTTGGGTAGCTTTTTAATTAGGCTACGCAGTTCGGCTGGGGTTGTTAGAATCCGTTGTAGCACTCTGGGTCGGATGGGATATTTTTGCATGGCAAAGGCGTCCGTCACCCCCGATATGTTGCGCTGTTCTGCGTTTAGATCAGGAGACTCTTCGAAGACCGATGCAAAATGGTCAGCGAATATTTCGGCTTTGTCTTGGTCCCTGTAGTAGCTGGCGCCTCCGACCACTAGGTTCGCTTGCTGCGATCCTGGCAGTGTTGTTCAAAGGGCACAATTGTGCCAAAAGTGGCACTTTTCGCCCGCAAAATGCACGGTGGCACCACTTTGAAAAATTTGGCACGATTCACATTAATTTATTATTCAAAGATTTATTAGATATTATCCTTTTTCAAATTTTTAAGATGAGGAAGATTAGAGCTGGAGCAGGATTTTTTGTTTATTTCTATTCTATTGTATTATTTGTTCAATTTATTTCTTTGCTAGCGACCTCAGTCCCAGTCGACCTGTGAGAATTGTAATGGATCTGTTATTATAGGCCCGTATTTCATAGTCGATGCTCAAGGTTGCGTCTTGGCTCAAGTACGACTTGACGCCATATTTGCTATTCCAAACAACACGGAACGATGCTCACAACTGTCAAAAATCGGAGCTTGAGCCAAGCACCCGTCTATGAATACCGGGCTTAGGTCATTGGATCGGATCTGTCGATGTGAGTGGGACTAGTGACAGTGTCATCGTGACTGTCAATTGTCATTATAGTGAATTTAGGCTGGTTTCCGTAATTGCATCTGCGAGCAAAATGAGCAAAATTTCACAAATGCCACGTGATTTGACACGTGAAAAAAGATAAGTGATCACATGACATTCGTCAAAATTTGCTCTTTTCGCTCGCAGATACAATTACCGAACCCAGCCTTAATATATGAAATATATTATATCTTTCTCCTTTTAATCATGTAATAAAAAGAAATGGGTAAAAAGTCTCAAAATCCTCTCCCAGCATTTTTTATTAAGTGGCACTATTTGGAGTATTTGGCACTATTTGAGTGTCGCTGCAGGCAAACACGAAAATTTCCCAAGAACAACCCTGGATCCTGGTCGCCTAAGATTCTTCGCCAGCTTCCACAGGGAATTATCCTTTGCTTCCAGAGTAGAGACATACTTCATCCAGGATTTATTTCTGTGATTTCGTATGTCTCTCTCTATTTCGCTGTTCATTAGCTTTAGAATCTCCCGGTCTAGGGGGTTGGGGCGCCTCTGACATGCTCTTTTCGCCCTATTGCGTTCTTTGATGAGTATGCTACAATGGATTCTGGTAGTGTGTCTGTCCTATGTTTGGGGGTGATTTTAGGGGCCAGTTGGTCCCTAACGGTTTGAATATTTTTTGAAAGTATGTCGACTTGCCTCTCAAGTTCGGGAATGCTAGAGATGGGATCAGGGATGACTGTTATGTCGTTTAGTTTTTGTTTGTACCTTGGCCAATTGAAATTCCTGTACGAGAATACCTTGGATCCTTCTAGTATTGGAGGGTTTTTCCAGTACAGGAAGATCGGTAGGTGGTCTGAGCCGAGAAGGTCCCTAGTTTTCACCTCGATGTTTGTAAGCCCTTTGTAAAGTGCAAAGTCGATTACGGAAGGGGTTTGGCCGGAGCCGGGAAAGTGGGTGGGGTTGTTGGGGTGGTGAATTTGCACATTCCTGTTATTCATTAGGAAACTGAAGAGGGTGTTGCCTACCCAATTATTGCTATTGTTCAGCCAACTTGTATGTTTGGCGTTGAGGTCTCCCACCAGTAACGCTCTAATGTTCCTGGGGAAGAAGACTCCAACGTCGTTGGCTGACCTTATGGCGTTAGGTGGGGCATAGCCCCCGGAAATCCAGAGGTTATTGTCCAACTTTATGGTGACATGTTCTACATTTGTCACCAAAGTGACAATGCGTCTGTATCGCACCGACTTGTGTATCAGGCAGGCAACACCCCCTCCCCTATTTTGGACCCTATCAGCTCGTTCTGTGCTGTAATGTTTGTGTTTGAGTTTGTCGTTTGGTCACAGTTTAGTCTCGTTTAAAAAGACTATTTTGAGACTGTAATGGTTTGTGGTCTGATATAAGTCCCCAATTTGGATTTGACACCATTACAGTTCCAACTTAGTATTAAGAACATTCAAAAGTCGAAACTTTAATTTCTGTTGAGAAGAATTGCGTGGTGACTTGCAGGATTTGAGCCTTGTCACCGGTGACTTGCAGGATTTGAGCCTTGTCACCATTGCATTGCTTAAGCAATGCATGAGATGTAAGTGTTTAATGCCTTCAGTAATTCAGTGATGTTGACGAGTGAGTTAAGCTCACTCATCGTAGTGGCCAGTTTCAGGAAATCAGCCTGGCTGACACTTACCGCTCCTGGCATATTAAAATTTGTTCTGGGGGGTTGGGCCTGAGTCCTAGGGGTGGGTTTCGGTCGACGCGCCGGGAAATCCGAGTCGTACCTTTCGGGCATCAGCCGAGGTACCAGGCTCCCAGCAAACGCAGTGGAGGTTCTAACTTCCTGATCTTATAAATGTAGACCGGGCAGTTCTCGTCGATACTGCGGTGTTCTCTCCCGCAATTGGCACACTTGATGTAATCACTTTTGCAGGCCGTAATTTCGTGCGTTTCTGCACATTTGCTGCATTTTACGGCCCTTTTGCAATAAGTTGCAGCGTGTCCCAGACCTTGGCATCTCCGGCATGGCATGACTGGCTTTTCCGATTTCCTGTTCTCCCAGTAGACTCGGACATTGGATATCATCTTAACTTGCTGATTGAGGATCTTGAGGGTGTATTTGGCATCCAGGATGACCAAGTAAAGTGCGACAAGTGAGTGAACCTTGGTAACGTATGAAGAAGCAGAGGGAAAGACGAAAACCTATACTATACGACGCGACGGGTCCCCGACGTGGTGCATTGCGAAAATTGCGTTTACCCTAACGCGACGACCCGCGTATATGTATATTTAATCTCGGGCCAATCAGGAGGGTTATGCTCGCATTCCTTCCACACAAGTTCACTCATCCTGAATATATTTTTGGCCGTGATTTGGTATTGGCTTTTTAAATCCTCAATCAGCTCCTGGATGGTGACATCGCCCTCAAGTCCCCGGTGAACAAAAGCATGCCCTTTGTTCGTCTTCTCAGCGTACGTGTGGTGCTCCATGTCTTCGGCTTCGAAGTTGTGAAGCAGAGTCTGCCAGTCCTGGATAAGCTCGCAATATATGATTGTGGAGTTTCTGGCGTAACGAATGTTGTACTTCGTTATGCTCAGCTTTGCGAAGAGCTCATTTAGTGACTTTTGGCTTTGGAACTTCCCCTTAACCACTATCGGCGGAGGTTTGTTAACTTTGGGTTGAGGAGTTTTAGTTTTTGGCTTACCCAGTGCTGCCAATCGTCCCACTTCTTGAAGACGCCTCGGACATGGCGCTCGCCGTCTCATTAAATTCCATGTCCGAGGGTAGGCTTCCAAACCTGTTGGCCAAGGGTAGGGTTGCGGGTTGCCCCGAAATCTAATTGTCGCATCTTGACAATTTTCTTAAACCCCAAAGTTTTAAGCGGTACCTACCTTAAAACCATCATCGGAATTCGGTAGGTCGTTTGCAGGTGGCTCTGTTTGTTGTTTTTCTGTTTCTTTGGGGTTTTTTATTGTTGCTGTCGCATTGGAATTTGATGTTGTTGCTTCTGATTTCGGTGGCCTCGTCGCCGGCCTAAAACGTTTTTTGCCTTGTTCAAGTTTATGAACGTCTTGCAAGTGAGAAATTGCACTGTTTATCGCAATAAGGTTGAACGGTAGCGGGTTTAATGTGGCAGTCATTTCCCGGATTTCCCTTGCGAGTCTATGGCACTCACTGCATTTGCCGGCAAAGATCCCTAGCTTGGCCTTTAGGTCTTTAGTTTTTTCCTTTAGGGAAAAAATTGTCGATCCCTCGCTTGCGAATGACGCGACGGACAAGGTATCGTCGTCCTCTTCGGTCATCGTCCTCTTAGTTGAGGGTTGCTTGGGTTTTGGCGGGGTTCTAGCCGTAATTCTCTGTCGCGTAATCGAAAAATTTTTAAAGTAAGAAATCTGTGTGATACGCCAGTCACACGCTGGTCCCTGTTCGACGGTAGAACAGAGAGTACCCTACTTTGGTGGTATCGTCATGAAACGACGTCGGGTGGCGTGGTGGTAGTTCTGGCGTAGAAGCAGGGCGGTTATTCAGTAGCGACGATGGTATCTCTAATGGATGCGGTATGTCAGTGGCGGGTAGCGAAAAAAAATAGTAACTTCGTTACAAAGAGTATTTCTCAATGGTGATTTAGATATTGAAATTTACATAAAATCCCAGAAGGTGTTGACGTTGAGCTAGGATGAGTTTTTTATTTGAAGAAAAGTATATACGGCTAAAACAGTCTAACAGATTATGGAATCATAAATTGGTCAGTGTTTTCAAAGAAATAAACCTGAAACAATCCATAGCTGATCCATGTATGTTTCTGTCATAAGATGAAAGACAGATAGTTGCAGTTTATGTGGAAGATTTATGTTTGCTAGGCAAAATTGAAAATGATGTTCAATAAGTGGAAGATATTTTATCCAAGAATTTCCAGGTCACTTACCTAGATAAACCAATTTTTTTATTTTCGCTGCAAATTTTATGAAATTTTTCATCTGTGTCCTTAAATCAAGAAAGATACCTACTTAGAAAAAATTTTGCAAAAATGACATGACGAACTGTAAGACGATCTTAGTTCCAATAAATCCTGGTACCAAAGCTCTAAAGGCAAGAGAGGAACAGCAACAAAGAGCAGACAAAGAGCTATAGTAGTCAAGATTGGAAATCTTCTATTTCTTGCCATGGAAACAAGACCTGACATCCAGTAGTGGATATATTGGGTTTTAGGTAACGCAGCAGTCACATGGTCTTCAAAAAGGCAGCAAAGTGTCGCAGTGTCCACTACTGAATATATGGTGCTGTCATTGACCATTACATGAAGCAGTTGATTTTTGATCTGATAAACAATAATTCTAAACCACTGTTGTTGTGTGATAACCAAGCTGCAATTTATATTGGAACAAATTGTATATTGATCAACGAAGCAAAAAAATCGACCTTCATTATCACTACCTACATCCGAGGAAGAATTATGGAACATGATGCCGTGGTGCAATGCCTAACTACTAAAAAAAAATTGCCGATATTATGACAAAACCACTACTAAAGAAAGTTAATGAGGGAGAGTATTGAAATATGAATCTACATTGACGTCAGATGTTGAACTACTTTATATTTTATTGTTGCTAAACCCATCATCCCATAATATTTTTGATAGTCAATCATTTGTTTTTTGAGTTATATAAACATTGGGTGCCTCTTATAGGAAATGCCACTGTGAACATAGTGTGTATTAATTGATTGTGACAGGCTCCATGGAGTATTATTTTGCAAATTAAATTTGTGTGCAAGCTCTTATACATATACAATTCTTATCTTGTTCTTGTAGGTTTGGTGTTCAACAACCACAAAAGAAGCGACAAACCTACAAATCGAAAAGGATTCTCACTCGCCCTCACCTTTCCGAGTGATGGGAGCTGTGAGTAACCTGAGAGAGTTCAGTGACGAGTTCCATTGCAAACCTGGTTCGAAAATGAATCCCATTAAAAAATGTGAAGTGTGGTAATGGTATGGAGGTGAGCTCATAAGGAAATGTCCTGAGAAATGCCAAAAGAATAATATGTTGAAATAATTTGCCGCTGGTTCGGTTAAAAATTTGTTAAGTTTTGGAATAAGGAAGGCTTAATTATTTTGGTCTTTGATTTGCAGGCAATATATGCAGATAGTTTTTTTTTTAATTTAGAAAAGGAATATTCATATCAAAATGCGTGTTACCTTTTTTTCATAATCTACTACTGCCTAACACCTTGTATGAGTATTGATGTAACCATAGATTTATTCCTAAAGAGAGTATTTTATTCCATAATATGTATTGTAAAAATAAGAGATGTTACGGATAGAAAAAAATCTGTATAATGGATATCCAGTTTCCTTTCAAAAGTACATACTTATTCCAAATAAAAATTAATCGGATTTTACACACCTAGCACATAAACAGACTACCAAAACCTCAGCTTAAAATCCGTGACATCTCTACAAAATGTCTGTAAATAAATTTGGAAAGTGTAATTATTAAAAAAGAATATGGCCGTGAACGGTGCAATGCTTAATTATTGTGTATGCTCTTATGTAAAAAAATATTTGCTACCTACTGAAAATGGGGAATTCAGTATGCTCAATAAAGATAAACTCTCATCAGGAGTATTCGGTAAGTTTGTAATTATTCCAGAAATAATAGGTACCTACGTAGGCACCCTTTCTTAAAAATTCGAATATTGATCTAAATTATTTTAATACATTTCTATTTACGTTATTATAAAGGAAAATAAACTTTTACAATATAAATGTCGGATGAGATGTTTACAGACGAGGCGACAAATGAACCGAGTCCGTAATTTGGAAACGAATACAGGTACCTACTATAAAAGTTTTCCCAGACAAATAATGTACTTATGTACATAAGGTACATTTTTTAACAATAGATAATATTCCCCATTTGTATAAAAATATGTGTTAGATTCGGTAAACAAAAGAAATTATGGCAACAATGAGGCAGAAATTATTAATGTTTAATAGAATTCATGAAATTATTATATTTTTATTTTTACATTTTTATATGTTTCACATGAGGTTAGAACGGGTACAATTGTAGGATAGTTTACATTATAATAGCTTTAGAAATTCCAAAAAAAATTATTCCCTAGGTATTCTGTACATGATATAAAACTTCTATTTTTTTGTTCCTAAAATAAAATGTCATTCAAAGGAGCAAGGATTAATTATTGCATTCCTTGTACATATTTATTAGTTCTTGCTTGCATATTCTATAAATATAAAAAAAATATTATATTAGGTTCATTAAGGATCTACTTACCTAATCTAATTTATAGAATAAGTAATTTGTATCAAGAAAAAACTATTCGTAGGTACCCAATTATAGTTATATGTATTTAGCCTAATAATTATAAATAATATCTGATAGATGATGAATTTATTCTATATTGCCTTAACTTATTGTATGTATTTTGGAGTTCAATTAATTTTAGTTAGTTCAATTATTACTTGTTATATGTCTATTTTTTTTGTGCCCTAAATACCCCCCATTCCGCCATTCCCATATCAGTATGTACCACACCGAAACAAAATTTTATGTGTAGATTTTTACTGTGATAATATAGTGTATATGTACATAAATATTGTGAATTTGTTTTATTTGTAATTGAGATAATGTAGCTGTTCGCCCAAGTAGGTACTGTTAAGTTCTATCATTAAGGGAGAAGAAACAAGTCTATTGGCATTAATTTATTCCGTTGTAACGTTTATTTTAGTTATTTACATTACAAGTGCGTTTATGAACATGATTACAATAACGAGTGTGAAAGATTAGAACGACGAGGTCGTAGACCGAGTCGTTTTAATCACACGAGTTTTGTAGTCATGTTCAAACGCACGTGTGTTGTACAGCGTTTTATCTACAAAGCGAAAAAATAAGAATGCTTTTCCAATTATTTTTGTTTATTAGTAGTTGTCTACCTTCATTTTACCTCTACAGGTTTAACTTTGACATTTGTCAAATCACGAAAAATAGTTGTGTTATGGATTCATAACCTAGTCCTTAACATCACTAGTTGTGTTATGAATTCATAACCTAGTCTCCAACACCACTAGTTGTGTTATGAGTCTCATGACATAACTCAAATACTAGAAAAATGGTTATATAAAAACGTCATAACCAAACACTTGTAGATAGAACAACTTATTACACATCAAAACGTAACCTATTAGTACTAAAACCCGATTAACAATAATAGACCGATATCCTATTACCTGGACTGCGCGCGTCGCTTGTAGGCTGCAGGTGAGTGTCCAATGAGAAGCAAGTTCGTAACAGTAGGCTTGCGTCATATTCTTATTCAGAGACCAGTTCAGAATGAATCGTTCTTTCTTTCTTTGTAACATGTAATTCGACAAAGGGCAAGCTAATACTTGACATATTACTTGAACTCACCGCAGTGTCGATTAAATTTATGTTAGATTATACTTGACATATTCCTTTGCAATTTCATTGTGCGATGTTGCCAGATGAAACATTTATCAAAATGAAAGTGGAAACTATGTTAACATACACTTTTTAAGATATTCTTTTGTCTGATTTAAGGCGTTGTAAAACACTTGACACTATATCTCTTCTTTAATGTTATAATGTTCGATTTGTATTGTCTACATTTGTTCTGCAACAATACAATCTGGCTACACTGCACCTACGAGTTGCGCGCGCATGTCATCTTTTATTACTTTCTAACTTGTATTTATTACAATTAAGCTCTCTTTTTCTATTCATGCGAGACAGGTCTATTATGTAGGCCTCGATTGACATTAAAACTGAAGGTAAAAAGTTCCGATTGACATTAAAATTGAAGGTAAAAAGTCCAGATTGATAATCTTGTTCAGAGGAAAGAGCTAGAAAATAAAGTATGATATGGAAACAAAATAACTATGCTAAGTAAGCGGAATGCTGAATAAGCGTGGTAGCTTCATTGCAGGTCAGTGGTGCGACAGTAGCAGCAAAGCAGTGGCGTAACATATAACATAACACAGTTTTCAAATCGCAGATTGATTGTTTGTCCCTTGGTCACAAACAGTTGCAACAACGTTAAATCCAATTTTGTGGCATTCTGTAACCACTAGTTTAATTATTCTTATTAAATCCATCCATTTGAATTATGGAAGTGAGGTTATGAGTTATTGTTTACTGTTTAGTATAAAAGAGAAAAATTCAGTTTAAATTTGGTTTGTTTGTTACTTTCGGGCGCTTTAACGTTAACATAGAACATATAGAGCAGAGGGGTCCGTTACACTGGCCCCCCCCCGGTTTCCCAATAGGCTCAATATTTTAGCACCCTATTGCACCCACCTAGCACCACCTAGCACCCAACTTACAGAGCTAGCACCACACCCCCTAGCGAGTTATAGAACATTTTCACCGGGGGGGGCTAATGTAACGCGAGCCCCCCCCCGGTTTTCCAACAGGTCCAATTTTTTAGCACCCTATTGCACCCACCTAGCACCCAACTTACAGAGCTAGCACCACACCCCCTATCGAGTTATAGAACATTTTCACCGGGGGGGGGGGGGGGCTAATGTAACGCGAGCCCCCCCCCCCCGGTTTTCCAACAGGTCTAATTTTTTAGCACCCTATTGCACCCACCTAGCACCCAACTTGCAGAGCTAGCACCACACCCCCTACCGAGTTATAGAATATTTTCACCGCGGGGGGGGGGGGCTAATGTAACGCGAGCCCCCCCGGTTTTCCAACAGGTCCAATTTTTTAGCACCCTATTGAACCCACCTAGCATCCAACTTACAGAGCTAGCAACACACCTCCTAGCGAGTTATAGATAATTTTCACCGGGTTGGGGGGGGGGGGGGGGCGGGCTAGTAATTGTTACTAAAAGTTTTAATGAGATATACAGGGTGACTGGTAAGTAGACGTATTCCTTGGAGGAGGTGAAAGTAGAGCCCATTTGCTACCGTTTAAACATCATTTACCTCTATACCATTCTCAACAGTTTTTGAGATATTTATTCTTTTTTAATTTCCAAGAAATTCGCTCCTTTGCCCGGTAAATATTTAATATTAAGGAAAATAATAAAAGCAATTTTAAATGTCGCTTTTCAAATTATAAGCTGACACACTTACACAAATATTAGCATTGAAAATTATTGAAATAATAATATTAACTATTAAATTATTTCGGTTTAAACTTAACTTTCCTTGTCAAGTTACAAACTAATGGTTACTTTATGCTTAAAAATTTCGAAAATTTCATAGTACATCAAACGTACAAATTATTAATAAAAGTTCTCGATATAATTGTCTTCAGAATAAGGCACATTATTTCAGAATTAGTCTTTTGTTTTATTATTAAATAAATAAGTTTTATTTGTAAGAGTAACCAATATGAAGAAAAAATTACTCGATTTGTTTTTAATAACAAGTGTTACAATAGAAATGTTATCAAATATTGGTGTTAACATTTACCTAAATAAGGTATGTTCCTTATTATTTCGTTAATTTTAAATATTTACCTCCCAAAAAAGTGAATTTCTTAAATATATAAATGAAAAATATCTCAAAAACCGTTGAGAATGGTATAGAGGTAAATGATGTTTAATCGGTAGCAAATGGGCTCTGCTTTCACCTCCTCAAAGGAATACGTCCACTTACCAGTCACCCTGTATATACATATAAATATGTAGGTGCAGGTACGGGAAACAAAATAGAAAAAGACAATTTTCCTAAAAAACATTTATTTATTTTTTTCTAAAAGTTACACACAAAAAAGTTACAACTTAAAACAAGAATAAGCAGTTTTTTGAGAATATCTTAGGATTCGATATCCGCAAGAAAGTAGATGTTTGGAATGATCTTACTTCTTATTTTGAGAACATATTAAACCTCATTTGAGAATGCAGGTAAAGGTAGAGGAGTAGTAGCATGGAGTTTATACACTCCTGGACATAAAAAACCGGACAAACAAAATTTTGTTAAATTTCAATCCTAATTAATTTTTTCAATTTTCCATTGAAATTGATAATTTTTGGTCAAATGGTAGGCGCGTTTATCTTGATCATTATTTAATATTATTTTTGCAAAAAGTTCGAATGGATTTGGTATTATACAGGGTGAAACCATAATTTGCATTTGGTCCCAAACTTCTGAACACTCTGTGGAATAATTCACCGACACAATCATGCGTATTTGCAGGACATTCTTAAGCGTTATCATTTCTCAACATGTCTTTTTTTTAATTCATATCAATATCTTCAATCTCCAAGGAAGCACAAGTTTTTAGAGAAGCAATGCAATTTCTACCAATAACAAAAATTAAAAACATTACAGATAACTTTCACAAATAAACAAACACTAATATTGGGTATTACCTCCACGTGGTCTAGTAACTGCTGCCATGCGACGTGTTAAGCTCTCAATAATACAATTGGCAATAGCCCTTTGCGGAATTTTCTCCCTCTTCTCTAGAAGAGCTCTTCAAAGATCTGGAATGGTTTCCGGTTTTCAATTGCAAATTAGCCTCCCTAACATGTCCCACATATGCTCAATCGGGTTCAGATCAGGGCTACGTGGAGGCCAGTCCAATCGTTGAATCCCTGCTTCATCGAGATAATCACTGACAACTCTTGCGACATTAGGCCTGGCATTGTCGTGCATCAAAGAAAAATGTTCACCAAGAAATGGAGCAAAAAGAATAACGTGGACCGCTAAACATTCCTCAATATAACGATTAGCAGTTAAGGCGCTATTTTCGATAAAAACCAGGGCAGTACGGGCGTAAGGTGCATCCAGCTCACACCATGAAACTACCTCCTCCAAAAGGCGTTCTTGGAGAAATGCAATAGTCGGAAAGTCGTTCTCCCCGTCTTCGCCCTACACGCTCTCGTCCATTGGGTGAACGCAAACAGAAGCGCGATTCTTCAGTGAATAACACACATCCCCACTCTTCGTCATTCCAGTCTCTATGTAAAATTTAACCGTTGAGTACGATGGGCTACTTGTAAAGCTGGACAAGCAGCCGGTCATCTTGACATTCATCCTTGTTCATGTAATCTACGGCGGACGGTTCGTCCAGACACTCTTTTGCCACGTACATTTTCAAGTTGATGACTAATAACAGCAGATGTTACTCCTCGGTCCCATAAAGCAGTTAGAGTAATAAAATGATCATCTCGCTGGTTAGTGACGCAGGGTCTCCTAGATCCTGGAAGTCGTGTGTACTTACCAGGCATTCAATGCAACAGTACTTGCAACATCTTCAGACCGCATATTGAAAAAAAATTCAACCTCTGAATAAGGATACATTGACTCTTAGGATAAAAAAGCAAACGAAAATAAACACTTCTAAAGTGTATTTTTCCCCAAGATGGATTTTACCATTGATAACTTTGAAACATAAATAATGCCGCTTATTGGTAGCAGGATGCCATTTGCACGACAAAACATGAAAAACTGATTCCAACCTGCAGGGACACGGCATTTTGTGACGAATCAGGGACAAGCGGTATTGTTTACCTTCCAAAGTTTTCAATGTTGAAATCCATCTTGGGAAAAAATAGACTTTAAAAGTGTTTATTTTCATTTGTTTCTTTATCATAAGTGTCAGTGTATCCTTATTCAGAGGTTGATTTTTTTTTCAATATGCGGTCCGAAGATGTTGCACGAGCTGTTGCATTGAATGATGATGGCCGTGATATACGCTCATAGCTAATGTCTTGGGCAGAGCCAGAAGCACTGTACAAGATGCAATTAGCCGCTTTCGTCAGACTGGTGAGTACACACGACGTCCAGGGTCTGGGTGACCCCGCGTCACAAACCAGCGAGATGATCATTTTATTACTCTTACTGCTTTACGAGACCGAGGAGTAACATCTGCTGTTATTAGTCATCAACTTGAAAATGTACGTGGCAAAAGAGTGTCTGGACGAACCGTCCGCCGTAGATTACATGAACAAGGATGAATGTCAAGATGACCGGCTGCTTGTCCAGCTTTACAAGTAGCCCATCGTACTCAACGGTTAAATTTTGCCCGTGTCCATAGAAAGACTGGAATGACGAAGAGTGGGGATGTATGTTATTCACTGATGAATCGCGCTTCTGTTTGCGTTCACCCGATGGACGAGAGCGTGTATGGCGAAGACGGGGAGAACGACTTTCCGACTGTTGCATTTCTCCAAGAACACCTTTTGGAGGCGGTAGTTTTATGGTGTGAGCTGGCCGTACATGCCCGTACTGCCCTGGTTTTTATCGAAAATGGCGCCTTAACTGCAAACCGTTATATTGAGGAATATTTAGCGGTCCACGTTATTCCTTTTGCTCCATTTGTTGGTGAAAATTTTTCTTTGATGCACGACAATGCCAGGCCTAATGTCGCAAGATTTGTCAGTGATTATCTCGATGAAGCAGGGATTCAACGATTGGACTGGCCTCCAGGTAGCCCTGATCTGAACCCGATTGAGCATGTGTGGGACATGTTAGAGAGGCTAATTCGCAATTGACAACCGGAAACCATTCCAGATCTTCGAAGAGCTCTTCTAGAGGAGTGGGAGAACATTCCGCAAAGGGCTATTGCCAATTGTATTGAGAGCTTAACACGTCGCATGGCAGCAGTGACTAAAACACGTGGAGGTAATACCCAATATTAGTGTTTGTTTATTTGTGAAAGTTATCTGTAATGTTTTTAATTTTTGTTATTGGTATAAATTGCATTGCTTCTCTAAAAAACTTGTGCTTCCTTTGAGATTGAAGATATCGATATGAATTAAAAAAAGACATGGTAAGAAATGATAACGCTTAAGAATGTCCTGCAAATACGCATGATTGTGTCGTTGAATTATTCCACAGAGTGTTCAGAAGTTTGGGACCAAATGCAACTTATGGTTCCACCCTGTATAACATCAAATCCATTCGAACTTTTCACAAACACAATATTAAATAATGATCAAGATAAACGCGCCTACCTTTTGACAAAAAATGATCAATTTCGATGCAAAATTGAAAAAAATATTTAGGATTGAAATTTAACAGAATTTTGTTTGTCCGGTTTTTTATGTCCAGGAGTGTAGTTTATAGTCCGGGAGAAAATAAGAAAAAAAAGGATGAAATAATTGCATTTTTATCGAAAATGGTGAACCACCAGCAACATATAAAGGTTCATGTAAAATTCAAGTAAAAAATCCATATTACTTCTTCAAAATTGGATATCTAGAGGCTAAGCTATGAGGAATAAACCTAAAAAACCTAGTATATTTGGATCAGAATTGAAAGGCTAATTGAATGAGTCAATTATATACGGGGTGTTCCATTTAAAAAGGTTTAACTTTGCTTTGCTACACTTTTGTGACACACCCTATAGGTATACTTGTAACTAACTTCATTTCAAAGTTTCTGATATTACCTACAACTTTCACATTTAACATTTCTGAGTATCTCTTCAAACTGCTGAGATAGGTGTGGGTGTAAAATATACACAATCACCCGATACAATGTTTTATGATAGGATAGCCCGTTAAGAGATTCTTTACCGTTAGAGATAGAGCTCTGTAAAGAGATGTTTACAATTCAAAATGTCATACATTATATTTTTGGCTTAAAGCGAATATGAGCTATATTTGGAAGGATGGTTATTTGGGCTCAATTGAAGTAGTAATTAGGTACATTTTTCTAAATTCATAAAAAAAACTCATTTTTTATTGAAAAATGTCTTTAATACTCAATACCAAAATAAACACAACAAACATTGATGGGTAAACACGCATATCAAAGGAAAATATTTTGATGAAGCTAAGGAACCCCAGTAGGAATAACAAATTAAGCCTAATAAACATAATATAGGAAGAACATAATACAGATTGTTGACAATTGAACATTGAACATAATATAGAATTCTAATCTTATAACTATTATATGTATATCTATTTCTAAATATTTTTCTGTGTAGTTAATAGGGCGATAAAGTATTTATGTGAAAACCAAGAAAATATTCAAAAAGAGCAAGCATCAATTCTCTCTATGTAAAGTACTTGTTATTAAAAGTTTTAATGAGATATAATATAAATATATGGTAGCCGTAGCGGAAACAAAATAAAAGAGAAAATTATCTTATACTTAATAAACATCTATTTATCTCAAACTTTGCGTTGGTTTGATAAAAAAAATCTTATTTCAGAAGCACTAACAAGTGCTACCACCAAAATTTCACTTCCGGCTCAATTAGGCAATCCAACGACCTGTCCAAATCCTCGGAATGTTACTCCCTCGCCGCTAACGCGGCTCAGTTCGTAATAATCCTCGGGAATAATAGCTATCATTATTGACTCGTGGTATAATCTACTATAAAATTGTTATTTTAATACGAATGTCCAGTTATAAATATAGGGTACTATTGAAATTATTGCACTAACATAACCTCAAAAGTTGATCGACCGGAAACTTTCAATTAGGGAATCCAAACCACGTGACTTTTGCCAACCAGCCGGCATTTTGAAATTTTTATGGGGTTAGAATACGGGTTGTTACATGTCAACGGCGTCAGAAAAGTGTCAGATTTGAGTACTCGCCCCGTGTATTGATAAAGCCTAGTACTCATAACCGCGAAATTCGCTCTTTTTATGCGTGAATCAAACGTCAAATTGTCGAAGCAATGTAAAAAAAGAGCGAATTTCGCTGTTATGAGTACTAGGCTTAATTCTGTCAAAAAAAAAAACCTATGTTTTTTGTTTATTGTTTGCCAACCAGACGCCATTTGGACAGGTCGTTGGATTGCCTAATTGAGCCGGAAGTGAAATTTTGGTGGTAGCACTTGTTAGTGCTTCTGAAATAAGATTTTTTTTATCAAACCAACGCAAAGTTTGAGATAAATAGATGTTTATTATAAGATAATTTTCTCTTTTATTTTGTTTCCGCTACGGCTACCATATATTTATATTATATCTCATTAAAACTTTTAATAACAAGTACTTTACATAGAGAGAATTGATGCTTGCTCTTTTTGAATATTTTCTTGGTTTTCACATAAATACTTTATCGCCCTATTAACTACACAGAAAAATATTTAGAAATAGATATACATATAATAGTTATAAGATTAGAATTCTATATTATGTTCAATGTTCAATTGTCAACAATCTGTATTATGTTCTTCCTATATTATGTTTATTAGGCCTAATTTGTTATTCCTACTGGGGTTCCTTAGCTTCATCAAAATATTTTCCTTTGATATGCGTGTTTACCCATCAATGTTTGTTGTGTTTATTTTGGTATTGAGTATTAAAGACATTTTTCAATAAAAAATGAGTTTTTTTTATGAATTTAGAAAAATGTACCTAATTACTACTTCAATTGAGCCCAAATAACCATCCTTCCAAATATAGCTCATATTCGCTTTAAGCCAAAAATATAATGTATGACATTTTGAATTGTAAACATCTCTTTACAGAGCTCTATCTCTAACGGTAAAGAATCTCTTAACGGGCTATCCTATCATAAAACATTGTATCGGGTGATTGTGTATATTTTACACCCACGCCTATCTCAGCAGTTTGAAGAGATACTCAGAAATGTTAAATGTGAAAGTTGTAGGTAATATCAGAAACTTTGAAATGAAGTTAGTTACAAGTATACCTATAGGGTGTGTCACAAAAGTGCAGCAAAGCAAAGTTAAACCTTTTTAAATGGAACACCCCGTATATAATTGACTCATTCAATTAGCCTTTCAATTCTGATCCAAATATACTAGGTTTTTTAGGTTTATTCCTCATAGCTTAGCCTCTAGATATCCAATTTTGAAGAAATAATATGGATTTTTTACTTGAATTTTACATGAACCTTTATATGTTGCTGGTGGTTCACCATTTTCGATAAAAATGCAATTATTTCATCCTTTTTTTTCTTATTTTCTCCCGGACTATAAACTATAAACTCCATACTACTACTCCTCTACCTTTACCTGCATTCTCAAATGAGGTTTAATATGTTCTCAAAATAAGAAGTAAGTAGGTATATAGTTTATTTATTTGATCCGATTCTCATTCCAAACATCTACTTTCTTGCGGATATCGAATCCTAAGATATTCTCAAAAAACTGCTTATTCTTGTTTTAAGTTGTAACTTTTTTGTGTGTAACTTTTAGAAAAAAATAAATAAATGTTTTTTAGGAAAATTGTCTTTTTCTATTTTGTTTCCCGTACCTGCACCTACATATTTATATGTATATATATATCTCATTAAAACTTTTAGTAACAATTACTAGCCCGCCCCCCCCCCCCCCCCCCCCAACCCGGTGAAAATTATCTATAACTCGCTAGGAGGTGTGTTGCTAGCTCTGTAAGTTGGATGCTAGGTGGGTTCAATAGGGTGCTAAAAAATTGGACCTGTTGGAAAACCGGGGGGGCTCGCGTTACATTAGCCCCCCCCCCCCCCCCCCCCCGCTGAAAATGTTCTATAACTCGGTAGGGGGTGTGGTACTAGCTCTGCAAGTTGGGTGCTAGGTGGGTGCAATAGGGTGCTAAAAAATTAGACCTGTTGGAAAACCGGGGGGGGGGGGGGCTCGCGTTACATTAGCCCCCCCCTCCCCCCCCGGTGAAAATGTTCTATAACTCGGTAGGGGGTGTGGTGCTAGCTCTGTAAGTTGGGTGCTAGGTGGGTGCAATAGGGTGCTAAAAAATTGGACCTGTTGGAAAACCGGGGGGGGCTCGCGTTACATTAGCCCCCCCCGGTGAAAATGTTCTATAACTCGCTAGGGGGTGTGGTGCTAGCTCTGTAAGTTGGGTGCTAGGTGGTGCTAGGTGGGTGCAATAGGGTGCTGAAATATTGAGCCTATTGGGAAACCGGGGGGGGGGGGGGGGGGAGGGGCAGTGTAACGGACCCAGAGCAGAGCCAATAAAAAAAAAAGACACTAGATTCTCTGTTTTCGGGAGTAAACTGGAAGTGAGGTTGGGGTTGGGTTAGGATGTCGCAGGATTGCTACAAGTGCGTGAACTTTTTGGTTTCCCATGTGATTTCTGCAAGAAAGTAATTTGCAGGGAATGCACTGGTGCTTTAGCCGGAAAGGTTAGAATTATCCCAAGCACTTCGAGAACAACGCTTTATCTATGTCCCACCTGTAAGGATATTATCAAGAACCTGCCGGAAATAAAGAAGATAATGCAGAAAAATAGTGAAGACATCAAGAAGACTCAGCAGCAGTGACGAAACGGCTAAATCCCTGGAAAGGCTGAGGAGTGAGGTAGATTCTTCAAAAAGCTCTATGGAAAGGAGAAGAAGGAAAAATGAAGCAATAAGAGGGGAGATATCAAGTATAAAGAAAGAAGTGAGCCAAGTAGATCAGAGGCTTCCCCAAGTAAGCTATGCCGATGCACTCAAAAAATTATAAAAAAGAGTCGATACAATTAAAACTCAGGAGATCAGGGCTGGAGCTGAACCTGAAATTGAGGTTACACTGTTTGAGATAAAGGAGAGAGAGCGCCGAGCAACCAACGTCCTTTTTTTTTGGGGTGGATGAATCAGCTAAGGATCAAGCGGATACGAAAATGAGTGATGATAAAGAAACAATTAAGGAGTTCTACAGAAAAATGAACTTAACCTTGCCTGATACTGCTAAGGTATACAGATTAGGAAGTGAAACGCCTGGCAAAAAAAGACCCATAAAAGTGATTCTACCAAGCAGATCTGAAGCGCTAAAAGCACTTAAGAACAAAAAAATTCTTGAGCAAAATGTTCCCGAAGTATAATTAAAGGAGATCAAACTGAAAATCAACGAAAATATTTAAAACAAATAATTTGCGATTTGGAAAAACAAAAGAGTGAAGGGAAAGTAAATCTCAATAAACACTTTAAGCAGGTCTTGAATTTCAAACGTAGCCGTATCCGCATCGATCTGCGCATGCGCAGAAGAGATACGGTGGATTCGTTGCGTTGCGCTGTCCGTATCGTTACGGGCCTAGCCTCGTATCCGTATCCGGAAACGTATCTCAATCATTTGACACTATTGAGAGATCTCCTTGTTAAGCCCATTTTACAATGGACGTAACGTAACCGTAAAGACGTAACAAAAGTCCTAAGCATGCGCACATTAGATTTATTTGCGTCAAATATGTCACCGGAAACGCAACGTAAGAGATGCCGCCGTACCGCTTTGTAAAGTAAATCATGCCACACGTCGTGTAGCAAAATTTTTGTAACAATACTAGATTTGCTGTAGCAACAAGTCGTTAGTAGGTTTGGGGCAAGATTCAAATTAATTATTCTTGTAGCAACACGTAGCAACACCAAGAAAAAAATGTAGCAACACGTCTTGAGTAAAAGTGTAGCAACACTCGTTTTGTGTAGCAACAAGTCATTTGTGGGATAGTTTGCTCAGGGTAAGAGTTTGTTGAATTTCTTATGTAGCAGCACGAAAAAAAAAGTGTAGCAACACAATCGTTGAGAGTAGTTTTTAGTAGGTTTAGAGCAAGATTTCAATGAACTTTTGTAGCAACATAGGAAAAAGTAGCAACACCAGCGAAAGTGTAGCAACAAGTCGTTTTGGGGGTAGTTTTTTTAGTGGGTTTTTAGGGTAAGATTTTATGTCGCAACACTTGTTATATGAAAATGTATTGAATTCGTTTGTAGCAACATTTGGTAAAAAAATTTAGTTTCCCGTTGGGTTTGGAATTCGAATTTTACATTTTCCTGGCTTTTGATTGGTTTGGGAATTTGAATTTTGACTATTCCCGGCTTTTGGATGGTTTAGGAATTCAATTTTTAATCATTCCTGGGTCTTGGTTGGCTTAGAAATTCAAATTTTGAATATTCCCGGCTCTTGATTGGCTTCCAAAGTTAATTTTTGAATGTTTCCGGCTCTTGATTGGGTTTAAAATTCAAATTTTAAACATTCCCGGCTCATGATTGGTTTAGAAACTGAATTTTTGATTATTCCCGGCTCTTGATTGGCTTCAAATTTTGAATATTCCCGGCTCTTGATTGGTTTAGAAATTCAAATTTCAAATATTCCGGGCTCTTGATTCGCTTCCAAAGTCAATTTTTGAATTTTCTCGGTTCTTGATTGGGTTTAAAATTCAAATTTTGATTATTCCTGGCTCTTGATTGGCTCTGAAATTCAAATTTTGAATATTCCCGGCTATTGATTAACTTCCAAAATTAATTTTTGAATTTTCCCGACTCTTGATTGGCTTAGAAATTCAAATTTTGAATATTCCTGGCTCTTGATTGGTTCTGAAATTCAAATTTTGAATATTCCCGGCTCATGATTGGTTTAAAAATTGAATTTTTGATTATTCCCGGCTTTTGATTGGCTTCAAATTTTGAATAATCCCGACTCTTGATTGGATTAGAAATTCAAATTGTAAATATTCCCAGCTCTTGATTGGCTAAGGGCTATTTGCACGACTATCACTTAAGGGATATTTAATCTAAGTAGAGCTTTGAATGTGACTTTTGTTTCTACAAGAGTCACATTCAAAGCTCCACTTGGATCAAATATCCCTTAAGTTATAGCGGTGGCAATAGCCGTAAGAAATTCAAATTTCAAACCCAATCAAGAGCCGAGAATAATTAAAATTTAAATTTTAAACCCAATCAAGAGCCAGGAAAATTCAAAAATTGACTTTGGAAGCCAATCAAGAACTGGGAATATTTAGGATTTGAATTTCTAAGCCAATCAAGAGCCGAGAATATTCAAAATATGAAGCCAATCAAGAGCCGAGAAAATTCAAAAAATTATTTTGGAAAGTCATTCAAGAGCCAGAAATATTCAAAATTTGAATTTTTAGGCCAATCAAGAGCCTGGAATATTCAAAATTTGAAGCCAATCAAAAGCCGAGAATAATCAAAAATTCAATTTCTCATGATTGGTTTCATGAGTCGGGAATATTTAAAATTTGAATTTCAGAGCCAATCAAGAGCCAGAAATATTCAGAATTTGAATTTTAAACCCAATCAGGAGCCGGAAAAATTCAAAAATTGAATTTCGGAGCCAATCACAAGAGCCGGGAATAATCAAAATTTGAATTTTTAAGCCAACCAAAAGCCGGTAATAATCAAAAATTCAATTTCTAAACCAATCATGAGCAAGGAATATTGAAAATTTGAATTTCAGAGCCAATCAAGAGCCAAGAGTAATCAAAATTTGAATTTTAAATCCAATCGAAAGTGGGGAAAATTCGAAAATTGTTTTTGAAAACCAATCGAGAGCTGGGAATATTTAAAATTTGAATTTCTAAGCCAATCAAGGGCCGGGAATATTTAAAATTTGAAGCCAATCAAGAGGAAGGATTAAAAATTCAATTTCTAAACCAATCATGAGTTGGGAATATTGAAAATTTGTATTCCAGAAGAGCTAATCAAGGGCCAGGAATAATCAAAATTTGAATTTTAAATCCAATCAAGAGCCGGAAAAATTAAAAAACTGACTTTGGAAATCAATCAAGAGCCGGGAATAATCAAAAATTCAATTTCTAAACCAATCATGAGCCAGGAATATTCAAAATTTCAATTTCAGATTCAATCAAAATAATTAAAATTTGAATTTTGAACCCAATCAGGAGCCGGAAAAATTCAAAAATTGATTTTGGAAGCCAATCAAGAGCCAAGAATATTTAAAATCTGAATTTCTAAGCCAATCAAGAGCCGGGAATATTCAAAATTTGAAGCTAATCGGGAATAATCGAAAATTCAATTTCTAAACCAATCATGAGTCGCGAATATTCAAAATTTGAATTTCAGGGCCAATCAAGAGTCAGGAATAATCAAAATTTGAATTCTAAACCCAATCAAGAGCCGGGAAAATTTGAAATTCGAGGCCAATCAAGAAGCCGGGAATAATCAAAAATTGAATTTCTAATCCAATCAAGAGCCAGGAATGATCGAATATTCGATTTTTAACCCAATTAAAAGCCAGGAATGATTAAAAATTGAATTTTAAACCCAATTAGGAGTTGGGAAAATTTTAAAAATCTCTTTTTAAACCAATCAAGAACCGGGAAAATTTTAAAATTGAATTCTTAATCCAATTAGAAGCTGGGAAAATTCAAAAATAAGCTAATCAAGAGCCGGGAATAATCAAAAATTCAATTTCTAAACTAATCATGAGCCGGGAATATTCGAAATTTGAATTTCAGAGCCAATCAAAAGCCAAGAATAATCAAAATTTGAATTATTCTCATCTTCTCTTACGTTGCGTTTTCAGTAATATATTTGACGCAAATAAATCTAATGTGCGCATGCTTAGGACTTATGTTACGTCTTTACGGTCCACTGTAAAATGGGCTTTAGTTATCACTAAAATAACTTTAACAACATAAACCAGCACTTTTTGAGGTTAGAAAACGTTGCATCTACGGATACGATCGTTTACGTAATGTATGGCCATGCTTAAAAGGACTTTTATGCGGTCAACGTAGGTCGATGCGTTTACGGATGCGGATTCGGATACGTAGAAAAATTTAGAATTTGCTTAAAGTGTCTTTTGTGAAATATGGTAATGGCATTCCCAAAATTGTTGAAAAGAGTGAAAAAAACTAAATAAGACAGAGGTAGTTGAGATCTCATTTTGGTATAGTAACATGACCTCAGTAGTAAATAAGATTGACGAGTGGAAAGTGAGGGTGCTAGCTACATGTCCAATAGTAATAGACCTATCTATTTTACCAGACAAAGAGGTAATAATACGAAAACTTTATTAGATAGAAAAAGATGCAGAACGCTTATTGCGCAAGACGAGGCCAAACGAACCAAACCATGTTAGATTTATGTATAGCAATCCCTTCTTATTATTTGCACGGGATAAAAAGGGAAAAAGGAAAACCGCGTGACGCGCAACGTATTTGTCAATCAAAAACACAAACAAATGAAAATCGATCACTTGTCAAGCTACGTCAAGTTATTTATCAACCATAATTCTGATCCTTGTCAGACCACGGACAATGAACAAAGACAAGGAGATGCCCAGCGTGCAAAACGAACACCTCTCACCTATATTAGTTAGCCAATAAAAATGCATTGCCTCGTGTTGCGCGCGCATACAGGTAAAAATAGATAGGTCTATTATGCTATCAGAAACCCTGCGTTTTTATACTCATCAAATTTTACCCATGGATCCACCATTCTATGGCCGTCATTGTCATTTTCTATTCACTAAACAAAGATAGCTTACGCATCGGTGAAGTCACCGATGAGAATAAAAACGAGGGGAAACTTGGCTCAGAGATGACATAGATGACAGATTATTATGTCTAAATGGCTACACAATGGGTACATTCAGGCAGTCCCAGCGGCTTAGTTCAGCCACTCAGCAGGAACTTAATTCTCGAAACAGGGGAGCAGCGCTCTTATTGGAACGAAGTTTCTGTCTTTGTCATCCGGCATAACACTGACAATGACAGAGCAATCGTTCTTATGAGAACGCTGCTCCTTGGTTTCGAGAATAAAGTTCCTGCTGAGTGGCTGCGCTTAGCCGCTGGGACCGCCTGAATGTACCCAATGTTTCGAGAGGATCGTGCTCATCGAAGAGGTGGAGGAGTATGTATTCTTGTTAAGAATGAGTTAGATGGGCACAAAATAAATTCCAGCGTGTCCCAAAACTTTCGCACTGAAGAACCAGTGGACTGGACATCGCATGTATTTACAGGCCAGGAACTACAACTGAAGAAGCGAATAGTCAGATGATAAATTCAATAGCCAGTGCATTCACATTTAAAAACCCAACTTTTATATTTGGAGATCTCAACTACCCCAATATCAACAATGTACCAGGAGGGTAACATGCATCAAATGATTAACTTTTCAATAAGATTCAGAAACAACCAAAGCTCTCTGTTAGACCTATTCTTGTGTAGTGATTGAAAAAGTATTTTTGACCTGACATCAGAGCCACCCATCGGGCGCAGTGATCATGTTATCATTACAGCAAAAGTTCATTTAAAACTACCACCAAGTTCAACACAAAAAGTGCTGCGGAGGAACTACCACACTGCGAAATATGAAGACATTAATAATTTCATCAGAAATCAACCAAATGATTTAGGGCAGACCAAATTTGAGAGTTTTGAGTTGGCATTGAACAACGCAGTACAAAAATACATTCCTCTTAGATCTGTAAAAGTAAATCAGCAAAAACCATGGATAAGTCAAGCACTTTTCAAAGAAATAGACAAAAAACGCAAATTGTGGGACAGGTACAAAGGAAATAAGACAGATGAAAACTACCAAGCGTACATGAACCAAAACAACATACTTAAAAGGAACTTAGACAGAGCTAGAAAAGTATATGAACACAGCTTGGTAACATCAAAATCTTCGAAACAAATCTACAAGTATGTTAGTCGAAATTTAAATTCGCAGGAAGTTTTGGATCCTAAATCGATGGCAGAGGAATTTCCTAAGCAGTTCAACAAGTCCTTCACACCACAGGATGACACTCTTCCCCCAAAATTGCCAGCAAACACTAGAGTGCAGAACACTGTCGATTCAGTGCACTTCACTGAGGAAAAGGTCATGGAAGCGCTCAAGAGCATGAAAAGTGTATAGGCTGTATATATTTCAGACTTAAAACAGATTTTCATAGCGTTATCAAAATCTTAAAACTAGGTTACAATCAATAACAATTACAATTATTAAAATACTATATCACTTAATGGGTATATCACATCTGTATAAAAAAATTTAAACATTCTTTATAAAAGGACAGTACTAAGTAACTATGAACGGTTAAGACTATTCAAAACAAGTTAAAAATCCAAATCTGTGACCTGATATTGCAAAAATTCTTCTATTTTAAATGGCTTTATTGGAATGTTTCGTATCGTAGGGGGCAGTTTGTTGAAAAATGCCGGTGCATAATATAGCGTTGCGCTCCAGGAGGTTTTTAACCGTGAAAAGTCAATCTGCACGTTATAACGTTGGCGAGTGTTGTAATTATGGACCTCTTCGGCACGAGTGTAGTTTGAAGAGTTACTATGAAAATATAGTAGAGACTCTAGGATATATTGTGCTGGAAGAGTTAATATTTTTAGGTCCCTAAAGGATGGTTTGACATCATCTCGGTATTTGATGCCAGCTGCAATTCTAACGGCTCTTCTCTGCAGACCAAAGATGCGAGAGGTATGACATGAGTGTCCCCATGCTAGGAGTCCATAGACGCTCACTGAATGAAATAGACCATAATATGCCATTTTTGATGTTTTTTTATCTACAATTTTCGATATATTACGAAGAACATAGATTGCGGAGCAAAGTTTTTTTGAAATAATGTTGACATGCTGCTCGAAAGTCAGCTTCACATGCAATGTACCTAACTCCTAAAAATTTGATTTTTTCTGGGTTGTCTTGAATTGTAGTTTTCTTGAGAGAGAAGATTATGTTTTCTGTTTTACTTTGGTTGACATTCAGTAAATTGGAGTTGAACCAGTCAACAGCAGTTTCGACATGTCTCGTCATCTCCATTTTGGCAATGTCCAGTGTTTTGGCTTTTATGGAGAGTCCATTATCGTCCGCGTAGATAACAACCTGGCATCCGGACAGGGCAGCTGCAAGGTCATTTATGTATATAAGGAACAACAGTGGGCCCAGTACCGATCCCTGAACCACGCCGTGCCTCATGACTCTCTCCTCTGAGCGCCTACCCTCCAACTCCGTGATCTGCCTTCGTCCCGAGAGGTACCCAAATATCAAGTATTTTAATTTTTCTATAAGGATATCATGTGATACACAGTCGAAGGCTTTGGAGAGGTCACAAAAGGTGGTGGACACAATCTGCCCCTCCTCAAAGCCCCCAACTATGAAATCACTGAGCTTTACCTTCTTGGATACATTTGTTGAAAATTTTTGCAAGCGGATAACAGAGAATCTAGTCCAGGACCACATGGCATACCAACAGTTTTGCTTCAGAAATGTAGTACTACGGTTGGTTCTCGTCTTGCAGAGGTTATGCAAGAGTGCTTAACAGCAGAGAGAATTCCAGAACGATGGAAATTGTCAATAGTTACGCCGCTATTCAAAAAAGATAACAGACACAAGCCAGAAAACTACAAGCCCATCAGTCTTACATGCAATCCACTTAAGTGTATGGAAAAAATACTAGTCAAAGAGCTTACAACAATCTGATACCAGCATCCCAGCATGGATTTCTGCCAAAGCGCTCCACTGCAACTAACCTACTTGAATGTTTAAATGATTGGACTAAAAACCATGACAACTCTCATCCCACAGATGTCATTTATCTGGATTACGAGAAGGCCTTTGACAAGGTGCCACATAAGTTGTTGCTTGCAAAGTTGGAGCACTTTGGAGTGTGAGGGCAATTATTGGGATTGATCAAAGATTTACTTAATGAAAGGTACTACCAAGTACAAGTAAACGGAGCAATGTCGAACAACCACCTGGTTAGTAGCGGAGTTGTCCAGGGTTCTGTGCTGAGTCCACTGTTATTTACAGCCTACTTGTTTGATTTTGTGGATCTAGTTGAAACAAACATGAAAAATTTTGCTGATGATGCCAAACTTTACGCCAACCCGAATCTGAGCGCAGCAGTATTGCAGGAGGATTTAAGGAGAGTCGAGAGGTGGGCAAATGTGTGGGGAATGAAGCTGAATTACTCCAAATGTAAAGTGCTCAGAATTGGTCCAAACAATCCCAACAAGGAATATATTTTAAACAATACAGTACTGTCAACAGTAACAGAGCAAAACGACCTTGGAGTGACAGTCACATCCGACTTAAAATGGGAAAGCCATATTGTAAAAATCTCTAAAAAAGCCAACCTTTTGTACATTTAATCAAGCGCGCCTTCAAAGATCACTCAATTGAGATGGTAGGAAAGTTGTACAAAAGCTATGTAAGACCAAAGCTGGAATATGCATACACAGTTTGGAATCCCTACAATATAAAAGACATAGAACTACTGGAGAAAATACAAAGGGCTGTGACCAGAATTTCAGCAGAATTACAAAATATGACCTACATTGAGAGAATGGAGAGACTGCAACTAACAACACTGAGAGAAAGAAGACACAGAGGAGAATTAATAGAAACATTTAAAATATTAGGTGGACATGACACCTGCAATATTGCACATATTTTTTCTCAAAATGAAAACCCACAACTGCGAGGTCACTCGAAAAAACTAAACAAGGAAAAGACATGTAAGCTCCAGAGAAAAAACTTTCTTTCAAATCGCGTAGTCTTTTCTTGGAATGCGTTAGCAGAAGATACAGTGTCAGCCCCCAGTTTAAACGCATTTAAAAATCGGTTGGATAGAGAGTTAAAACAAAGTGCATCGAGAATGATACATTACAGTGCCTAAAAAATAAACAGTAACTCTAATAAAACAGACAGTAGCTTCATCGGTTTCATTAACCGCCTGCTATTGGAACTTTACATGATTACATGATTACATTATTAAACCGAGTGTTTTTCTAGTGCTGTGGACAAAATTATAATATACTGGGTGTTTCCATTTACTCCTGATCCCACGAAGCATAAATACCTAAAAACAAACAAGTATTTTTTTACTATTTAGAGGTCTTCAGTTTCTCAATAGCCAGTCACCTACAGGTTGGTTTTAAATACAAGCTAAAAGTGTCCAGCAATGTTTACCCTGGAGTTATGTTTAACCTGGGGGTGACTTGCTATATTGAGAAATCAGTCCCATATAAGGTAAAAGCGCCTTACTTGAGCATGATTGGCAATTTCTTGTGTCTGTCTGAAACCCTAGTCTTCAAAACCGATGACATGCCCCTCATTGAAATTTCCGTGCAAATTTGGCTGAATACTTATTTTATCAAACTTAAGCACGCAGTGTTTGTCTAAATTATTTCTTAAGTTTTTACTTCAGCTTTTAGCACTGGGCAAACCTCGGAATGTAACCATGGACGAATTGGAATTTGGTTGAAAGTTCCAAATCTGTTTTCCTAGATGGCAATGCAAATAGCTTTGACAAGAAGCGATTTCTTGATCGACTTTGTTTATACAACGCTAATGCCAGTACCTGGTCTTCTAGAGTATACCATCTACCCTTTGGTTTTTTCTCTGCATTTTCTATTTGACTTCATGAACTTTTCGGATTCGGACGCAGATAGCCTCTGTTTTAATGAAAGCCTACTTCTCCTTGCCATAGCTGCCCTCTTTTTAAACTGTATAGCCCTTTGATAGGGGTGCTGGGCTTTTGGACTTAGATTCTTAATTCTCGAATTTTTCCAGTGTCTCCTCTTCAGACTTGAAGAAAGAACCAGTAGCAGGCTCACTGCTGATGGATTCTGCTTTACTAGTGCCGGGTCGAGCTATTGCCAGAACTTCCTTTTTCGACTTCATTTTCTCAAACTGAGCATTCAACGCTTCTATTAATTCAAAGCTGCAAGGACTTTCATTTTTTTTTGATAAAATAGGAACTCCTGAGGGTGTAGCATCTGTGGTTTCTGAAGTAGAAATGTGCTTAACTTCTTCCAGAGGATCTAAACGGAAAAAATATTGATATAATAAAAGTAACAAATTTTCTCAAAATGTATTCACCTGGTAATTTCACCGATGGCAAAACGCCTTTTTTAAGTCTTCTATTGGCACCAAAATCTTGAGGCAAGAAATGTAAGGAACAAATCCTACAATTATTGAAAACTTTCTCAGGTGTCATTTCCAATATCAATCGTTTGTTTCCCGACAAGATGACCCATTTATTAAAAATGTTTATGTTCTTAGACGGGTTTGGAAAGCGATGTTTTGAATAAGTGCTTTTATAGCATCTATCAACAGAGCAGTGGATTGATGGCATGATTCCAATTTTTACACTGAAACCAAAAAAGTGAGGTTCAAATAGAATATCGAACACACAATAAGAATAGATACGAAACAGGCTAAATATCTGATGTCACTTCCATTTTTTTTTAAATCACTCGTACAAGTAATTTGATTGTGTGAGTGTTTGAAACATTTTCAGCACTAACCTAACCCTCTAGTAGTCTGGGAGTTAACGACATATTTCATTGTACAATTTCCGCAAGCTTCATTCTTTTTGTATGTGTTATGCGTGTAGTATATGATAGTAATATGAACGTCTGCCGGCGCACCAACACGACAGGGGGTTACAATTACAGCAAAAAATGAATGAAAAAAACTTATAGCCGCATAAGCGAAACTTATTGTACGTATTAGTAGAAACATAGAAAGCTCAGAAAATATGGTCTGCCACCTAAATTCCACAACAAAAGTCGTCTGCCACCCACATAAGTGAGAAATTTTTAAAAAATTATTCCTGCAAGGCTGAAATTATTTATTTTTACAGTGAGTTTGACAAGTGTCAAAAAGAGAAAATAAATATTCCAAGCGAAAACTTTCATTTCCATTTTGAGTGTACGCGATGAATTCTTCTATAATCTCTTTAAGAACTCTAGAACATTAGACTTGAGCTTTTCACAATTCATTTTGGTTAGCCTTACAAAAAAAAAATAAAATAAATAGGAATAAGAGATCTCTCTTCTACAGGTACTATCACGGAAAATGCTCTGAAGAGTTGGCACGTATGATTCCACCGAGAGTAGCGCCTACCAGCCGAACCCGTCAAACAGACGGTAACCATGAATTTACTGTCAAACTAGAGGCACCAAGAACCTCATTATATCAGAATTCATATCTCTGGAGAACAGCATCGCTGTGGAATAAACTCCCTGCGACGGTTTTCCCTGCAGGTTACAACCTGAACCGTTTCAAGACCAACATACACCGACATAAAAAAAAAAAAGAGAAAAATGCAGCTTCCTAGCGGTGGTGCTCGGGCACTGCATGCCGAACCCAACTTCATAGGCTTGGCAGACGATCTTCGTTGTATCTTATTCGTGGCAGACTATTATGTTTGTATTTGTTTCCATAAAAAGAAGTATTTTAATCAATTTCAGCCTTGCGAGTATTTTTTTTTTTTTTTGCGCTTACTTATGTGGGTGGCAGACGACTTTCGTTGTGGAATTTAGGTGACAGACCATATTTTCTGAGCTTTCTATGTTTCTACCAATATGTACAATAAGTTTCGCTTATGCGGTTTTAAGTTTTTTTCGTTCATTTTTTGCTGTAATTGTAACCCTCCTGTAAACCCCCGTCATGTTGGTGCGCCGGCAGACGTTCATATTACTATCATATACTACAAGCATAACACATACAAAAAGAATGAAGCCTGCGGAAATGGTACAATGAAATATGTCGTTAACTCCCGGACTATAGGGGGAGGGTGGATTCAACCCTTACCATTCAAAATGAAACAGGGGATCGAGTGATACCTGTTTCAAAAGAGCGTTCAGTTTTCTTTCAAATGAAAGAGAATGGGCCACTTTCACGTACCGGGAATCTGGCAAATTATGATATTTTTTAATGCAGATACATCAATGCAATCGAGAATGAAAAATATCTTGCAAGATTTTAATCAGATTATTAAATAAATTAATAAATAAAAACTTAAAATTTAAACAAAAAATCACGAGATTGAAAACGCTTTCTGATTGGCTAAAACCGATTTTGATGTTTTTGTTGCCACATGTAGAAATGCAATGCAAAAATTTAAATGAGTTGATAAGGATTATACCTATCCTTTATTTTTTTATAATGTAGTAAAGGACAAAAATAGTTTCTATCTAGTGAAATGTACAGCGTGCTGCAATTTGGAGTGATTTAACAGGAAAAACATACTTCCAGACCAGATAGAGAAAAATTGACTTAGATGTCATGGGATCGATTTTCGAGAAATGTCGATTGTCAAAAACCTTATCGCGATATCTTCAATGGTACCCTCGATGGTACCATTAATACAGGGCTATTTTCGATTTTCCTCTAATATGAAAAATGGCTATAAGTTTTTTGTTTATCAATTTTTTTTGTTTCTGTGAAAGCACAATCCAGTGGCGTACTCAGTTTTTTTCTATTTCGCTCCCATTTTGAGATATTGACCAAAATTCGATTTTTTTAAATAGGATACCCTATATATTAATAGCTCACTGGATAGCTCTACTTTTGCTGATTTCATTGATATAAAGTTTGATAGGTTTATCTCTAACAGTTTTCGAGAAAAAAAATTATATCTGTTTCAGTCATAAAAATCAATGTGTTAGAAAGAGACCTTCCTCATTTTCCTTACACATATAAAATCCTTTTCTAACACATTGGTCCTTACCACAAAAACAGATATAATTTTTTTTCTCGAAAACTGTTAGAGATAAACCTATCGAACTTTATATCATTGAAATCAGCAAAAACAGAGCTATCCAATGAGCTATTAATATATAGGATGTTACATTTGAAAATATCGGACTTTGGTCGATATCTCGAAATCTGAGCAATATAGAAAAAAACTGAGTCGGCCACTGGATTGTGCTCAAAAAAGTGTCTCCATAATGTTTTTACAGAAATAAAAAAAAAATTATAAATAAAAAACTTATAGCTATTTTTCATATTAGAGGAAAATCGAAAATCGCCCTGTATCAAGGGTACCATTGAAGATATCGGGATACGGTTTTTGACAATCGACATTTCTCGAAAATCGAACCCATGACGTCTATGTCAATTTTCCTCTATCTGTTCTGGAAGTATGTTTTTCCTGTTGAAGCACTACAAATTGCAGCACCCTGTATAATAATAATAATAATATTTATTTATTCACTTATAAAAATTTACATGGGTTTCAAAATCAATCAATCAATATATTACAGAATTTTTTCTAATTTACATTGTTTAACAAAGTATACTTATTGCTATGTGTAGTCTTAATTTGCTATTTTAACACCTAGGCGATTTGATCCCCTGTATGTGTTACCTAAATATTTTCAATTTGTTTGAAAATCAATATATTGTATTTTTTCTGAATCTATTAATCTTAACCTAATATTACATAAATATTTGCAGTGTAAGGCAGCTAAGCATTTTTTTAAAAACAATTGAATTTATCCTTATTTATTAATTTCTCTCTAATAACTTCATTTCAGAAGTTTAACAAATTCCTCATTTCTGTTAAATATAAGATATCTACAGTTTTTGATAAATTTTTTCAAATTTGATGTTTTCCTTAATTCTACTGGTAATAAGTTGAAAAACTTTGGGCCTAAATAATTTAAGAATCTCAAGTTCATGGTTGACTTACTTTGCGGTATCTGTAGGTTCATTTGAGTATTAGTTCGAGTTTGGTAATCATGATTCACATATTTCTTAAAATTACTTTGTTTGTATACAAAAATGCATGTTTCTAAGATGTATATGGATCTTACATTAAAAATCTGATCACTGTATAGTTGCTGGGTTGGGAAAAGTTTATTCTTCTTATATATAATTTTGAGTATATAATTTTGTGCCACATTGAGCTGTTCCAGAACATTATTATACAGACCACCCCAAACTATAATACCATATCTTAGTAGAGACTCTACCAAAGCCTTATATATTGATATTAATAACTTTCGGCCCATTGATTCTCTCAGTTGATAAAATTTGTGGATAAGCTTCCTGACATTTTTCAGCTTCAAAACCTGCTCTTCCCATTTCAAGTGCTTATCAATGATTACCCCAAGGTACCTTATGTGAGGGACCTCCTTGATTTCACTCTGGAAATTCTCCACGTAAATGCCAGAGTAATCCGGTCGATTTGCCATAGTGAGTGAAAATGCTACATATTTGGTCTTTTCAATGTTTAACATAAGTTTTTTATTGTCTAGCCAGTTTTTCACTTTAATTAATTCACTACTGGCCGTCCTTCTCACATCACCCCAAGTGTCTCCTGAGAAAAGTAGAACGGTGTCGTCGGCGTAAGATGTTACAGAGCCCTGTATTTGCATGTTAGTTAAAGAGTTTATATATGCGATAAACAGTATAGGGCCCAGAACTGTACCTTGTGGAATACCTATTTTAATGTTTAACATATCACTATAGGTGTCTCTGATTTTTACTCTTTGTTCCCTGTCAGAAAGATAGGAACGAAACACCTCCAACACAACACCCCTGACACCATAACTTTCCAAAGTGTTGAGAAGCTGGCCATGTGGTACCGTGTCAAAGGCCTTCGCCAAATCCAGAAAGACTGCAATTGTTTTTTTATTATGGTCTAGGTTTTGAGATATTTGCCCAATAAGTTGATACATGGCATCACATGTGCTGACTTTCTCCATGAAACCAAATTGATTTGTTGATAGCACTTTGTTTTTTCTAAGAAATGACAATAATCGGTCTTTAAGACATTTTTCAAACAGCTTTCCGAAATTGTTCATTACGCTTATTGGACGATAGTTACTTATATTGATTTGACTTCCGAACTTGTGGATTGGACTGACAACTGTTGATTTGAAGTGGCTGGGAACTATACTGGTCTCAAAGCTCAAGTTAATTATATAAGTTATGGGCCGTAGAAGGCTTTGGTGAATATTCTTTATGAGTCTGGCAGAAAGACCATCAATTCCGGGGGCGCTATCATTTTTCAGTGAACTGATGTGTTTAATGAGTTCGTTATGGTCAACTGGATACAGAAACATGGTGGCGTCATTGACATAATCGTCTTCAATATTATTTGCTGCGGGCTCTATTTGGCTTGCCATGTTTATTCCAACATTTATATATTAATCGTTAACATAATCAGCCATGTCTTTATCATTTTCAAATTTTTGGTCATTGTTTGTTATGTTCATATTTTTATTTTTGGTAGTATTTTCATTGGTCGCTTCTGATATGATTTGATATATTTTTTTCAAGTTGCCCTTATTGTTATTTATTTCGGTTTTATAGTATTCATTTTTGCATTTAATAATCAATTTGTTTAGATGGTTTCGATACGCTTTATACTCATTTTCAAGCTCGGCATCATAGGATCGAAGTAGTCTTTTTTTTAATTTATCTCGGTGTTTGATTGCTGTAATAATGCCATTTGTGATCCATGGTTTAATCTTTTTGTGTTCACATATTTTTACTACATTAATTGTTTTTGTTTTTTCGATGTTATTCAGAACTATTTTGTAGAAATTATCAGTTGCTTTTTGTGGATCCTTGCAACTTGTAACACTGTCCCACTCTTCCTCGTCCAACAAAGCTCTAAGCCTTTTATAATTAGTTTTAATTATTTCTTTTCTAATAGGTTTGTTTTTATTAGAGCTATTTATTGCCTGATTTGGCGAATCATTATATAAATTCAACATGATAGGGTAGTGATCTGTCAAACCATTATTCAACACAAAAGATTGGTACTTTAGAGAATTAGTTTTCAGTTTTTTTCTCATAAATAGATGATCGATGCAAGTAGCTGATGTGCTTGTTTCCCTAGTGGCGCAGTTTACAAGCGAAACAAAACCATGATGACTCAAAGTCGACAGGTACAAGTTTATTACACGGTCATCTCTATTGTTTATATTTAAATTTAGGTCCCCAACAAATATTTCTATTTGGTGCTTCAAAAGTTCCTCAAAATAGCCATCAATGTCCTGAATAAATTGGAGTGCACTCGTTGGAGTTGGTCTATATAAACAGTTTACACCAACATTTAGCGCCTCAATGTTAAACTCCAATCGACTCACTGTCACCAGTGAGCTAAGCTTATAGTCCTTTATTTGAACATTCAAATGCTCTTTAGTTAAAATTAGGGTGCCATCATTTTTATTGAAATCTGCATGATTGTAATGTGAGAAAATAATACATATTTTTTAATTGTTCAAAACGGCACCTATTGTTTGCCCAGCGGATCTGAGTCTACGGAAGGAATTCGGACGTAAATGTGCCATGTTGTCACGTTTAATTATAAAAAAGCGAAAATACTAGGCATGAAGTATAGTTCATTTGAAAATCCATTTTTTAATAACAAAATATAGATACCAATAGAACGCTAAAAGTTTCAACGTGGTTGTTAGATCTATTCTTATTCTAATAACTGATTTCTTCAATTTTGTCCATTGTAAAAAATAAACATTTTCTAAAGATACCATCAGTTTTTGACAATTTGGCAAGCATCCGGCCTGGATGAACCTGATTGGTGGAGTTTTTGGCAGGATGACCGTTGCCACGAGGAACCATGTCGTTGTCAATGGGCTAAACGTCACCTTACGTCTCGCTATTGGCCAGGGCTTCTGTCATTGTATCCTCCCATCTTGGAATATCGATTTATATTGAAATATCCATTGGCGGGGGTTTGGTCATTTTCAATTTTCGTGTAGGAGTTGCAATACGATAACACTTCCAAAAAATTCCGCACGCAGCTGGGTATTTTATGAATGGAATCAGCCATTTTTTTTTACAACTGCATTCCCCTTACCGTTGCCCCGTAGACACAGAGTCGATTGGGATTAGATGACCTAACATCTGTATGTGCCGGTGAAAACGTATAAAAACTACTAGATAATTTCAAGCAAATGTTTACCAACTAGTGATACATGCCTCAAATGCTAATATACAATATTCAAAAAAATGTTCTAAACAGTTCTAAATTTTCAACAATAAACATTCTACATTTTTTTCAAAATAGACTATTTTTTTCAATCGTCTTTATTTCTAGGGGAATAATATTATAAACTTTGGGTGCCAAATAATTGAGAAATCTAAGCTTAACATTTTTTTTGCTTATCAGTATTTGGATGTGTTTGTTCACCCTGTTTCGCGTTTCATATATATGATTCACATAATTTTTTAAGTTTTCATTTTTATGGATAAAGGAACAAATCTCTAACATGTATAATCTCCTGACATTCAATATTTCATGAGTATACAGTTGTGCAGTTGAATATCTTCTACCTTTCTTGTTTATAACTTTGAGAATATAGTTCTGAACAGTGTTTAACTGTTTTAGAGAATTCTGATATAGAGAATGATTTAGTAATGAGAAATTTGGCATCCTCGCATTTTTGTTGATTTTCTGGTTTGGGACCTCACAAACCTAGTTCGCGTTTTCGCGCCAGTTTAAAAATTCGCTTTTTAAATAATTTTTTTTCAAAAATAAGCGTTTTTTTTCGGAAAAAAAAGTATACAGATAGTATTAGAATGACTAAAAGAATAATTTAAATATGTTTTTGAAAAATGTGAAAGTGGCCCATTGAATGCTCTTTTAAAACAGATGTCACTCGACCGCTTGTTCCATTTGAAATAGAGTTGGTCTCACCCCGCCTAGAGGGTTGAACTTGAAGTGCTAAAAATCGTTGCAGAAAACTTCCAACTGAACAATCCGATAAAATTCTCTTCTCAGCATTTGACACAGATCAATGCATGATATTTATTCTTGTCAGGTTAATACGCCCTATCGCTGTTTCAAATAGGATCCAGAAAAAAATTTGATCTACATGAAACTTACCTACAAATTTCCAAAGTGTTTCCAAATGTAAATTCAAATGACACTAAACCAAACCTATGAAGTTTGAAAGTCCTCGTGAATGTAAAACGACAAAAACAACGCAGAAATCACTTAAAAACACAAAAAGGCGAACGAAAAAGCTAAACGAAAAATCAATTATGATGATCAAAAAGATAAATTATTTTGTCATAAGAGATAAGTCACATTGTAATGTCAATGTTATTGACATCCGACGTGTATGTGCTGGGCTGCGTTCGAGAACCTGTTTGTTGGTGTGGAAATGATTTCAGGGAGTGGAAGCGACATTGAACTAAACAAACACTCTGGAACGGGCGCACTGCTTTATGCTGTGTTATGGTGCCGAATTTTGATATATGCAATCCAGCAATACAGAGGGATTGTTGTCTCGCTCGCAGTCATTACGATTAACGTTAAAGAAACTAGAAAGAAGAGCTTCTCCATCTTCCTAACCTCAATAGTTGTATTCCTTTCAAGAGTTTGAAACACTCGAGCTACTCACTCCGGTGTTCAGTCGCTCCCGATTTACAGGGCACAGATGAGTGGCGCAACAAACACTTTTGGAAATGAATAAGCGCGTGAAGCCCCGGAGCTGTTCCGGAGCTCCTCCTAGGTGTGAAAGGAATACAACTATTGATCCAAACACTTCAAACAGCTGGGGGGAGATTCTAAAATCACGTTTCGACAACGAGACCGGCCCTGTCGTCTCGAAAGGTATGATTCCAATGAGATTCCAGCCTAGAATCGTCGGAAAAATTGTCTCGTTATCGAGTCGTGTGTCGAATCGTGATTTTAGAATCCCCGGGCTGTTCTCAAGGTGAGTTCGGAATGGTAGAAAGTGTCGACACTTTTTACACTATTGACACTATGGCGTTCGTTAATTGGTAATAGGCATAAGTTTGGTGTACACTTTATTTGCGTTTGGAAATAGGTTGGTGTCCGAATGGTGAAGGATAGTGGGACACTGATTACCCGGTACAAAATTATGGTGTATTTGGTGTTACACCGCCGATTACACCTTCGTCACGTGATATAACACTGCACTACACGAACACCGCACTAGCACTGCACTAAAATCCCATTCCGAACTCAACTTCAATAGCAGCCATAATGCAGAGAGAGATGCAAATCAACACACTTCGGTGTGCAAATCTGGAGGTTTTCGAACGGTGACCGAAAGGCTCGTATAGTTTGTGATTTGTTTTGTTTATAATAGGTCTGTTTCTGCAGAAATCACAAACCAGTCAAAGTGAATTTCATTGGTTGAAACTAGTTTTCTGACTGTTTTCAACAATGAAGTAGTAAGAAGGTTGGAATGCCCTTTGCCTATCTACTCAATACATATATATTTGCGGCCAACATTAGAGTGAGAGAATAGGAGAAATCCATGAGATTATCTTGCCCTTACTAGAGCTATCTCACTCAGAGTTAGAGTGAGAGATATGGGAGATCCAATATAATTCTTGCCCTTACTAGCGCTAAGTTCATTCCATACCTCTTCCTACTTCATTGGTTTTCAACCAATGAAATTCGCTCTAACTGGTTTGTGATTTCTGCAGATTGACGTGTCTCGCAGAAATAGAAAAAGAGAGCTTAATTGTAATAAATACAAGTTAGAAAGTAATAAAAAATGATATGCGCGCGCAACCCGTGGCTGCAGTGTAGCCAGATTGTATTGTTGCAGAACAAATGTAGACAATACAAATCAAACATTATAACATTAAAGAAGTGATATATTGTCAAGTGTTTACCACGCCTTAAATCAGATAAAATAAGAGCTTTAAAGTGTATGTTAACATCGATGGGACTTTTATTTTGAAAAATGTTTCATCCGGCAACATCGCTCAATGAAATTGCCATGGAATATGTCAAGTATAATCTAACATAACCATGAACGACATTACAATAAGTTCAAGTAATACGTAAAGTATTAGTTTGTTCTTTGTCTAATTTCACGTTACAAAGAAAGAAGGAACGATTAATTCTGAACTCGTCCCTGAATACGAATATGACGCAAACCCGTAAAAAACTCGATTTTCATTGGACGCTCACCTGCAACCCACGAATTGCGCGCGCACACCAGTTATTACGAGACACGTCAATTGACGTTTTCAATTAAAAGAGATGGACAATAAAGTATGAAAACAATCATTTTCCCGCCAACATCTGCTTGCTTGTCAATGCCAGTGTATATTGGGTGTTTTGAAAGAAAATGTGGAAAAAGTCACTATTTAATTTGCAGAACTTCGCTATGGAGAAAGCGGTGGATTATTTTGAAAGCAAACAGCCCCCGCAAACTAAACTTGAACGTGGATTACTTTGTATACTTGATAGGCCGTGGATTTCCCTTGTTTTTTTTGCGAGTATTCTTTCTGATGTAGGTATCTAAAATTTGACAAATGTAGGATTTGATGGAAACTTATGGACAGACACGTCCGCCGGTAAATAGGAATTATTTTTACAAAAAGGCACACTACACAATCACCATTGTTAGGAAAAAACTTTGAAAAAACCGAAGAAATAATAGTTTCCAGTTTCCACATGAACAAAAGTCTTGTCAACAAACCACTGTCAGCGGCTATCAACCGTTGTTTTCATACTCTTTTGGCGTTTGACAGTTTGACGCCAGAGAGAGAGGCTTTTAAATTGAAAATGTCAAAAATCACAAACCAGTCAGAGCGTTTTTGATTGGTGAAAATCGCCAGCAAAGAGTTTTCTGATTATTTTCAACAAATGAAATTCGTCCTGACTGGTTTGTGTTGTGATTTCTGTGAGAAAAGATTTATTATGCATCCTCAAAATGTTAGTGTCATATTTTATATGTCAGCTTAAATTTCACTCTAGTCGGGACTAGAGTGAGCGTTCGGTGCGTGTACCAGTACGTGACAACCGCCCTTCAGAACGCCAAAAACCGTGTGATTTTTATCCACACTCCGCCTTTCCGAACGGCAGGAGTGCGTTGAGAAATGGAGTGTGAGGGTGGAGTAGTTGTTTGTCAAAGTGTTCTGACGTCATCACTTGGAGTGCACTCTGGGTGCACTATTTCTGAACGTATTGGGGCGTTGTGGTAAATGTCAACTTCAAACTCGGTGAAAACCGCGGGGCGTTTTTTTACCCTCATTGTTCCACGCAGTCCCTGAGTAATGCATGATAAATGTGTCCCGCAGGGTTATTCTCTACGAACAGCAACTACATAGCAACCGGTTGCAAGTTTGCATTTTTTGAATAGAAAACTCGCGTTTGACAGCGACTGGACAGCGACAATTGCGCAATTCTCTCGGTCGCAAGTTACAGAATAAGGCTGCCGGGCTTTAATGGCCATGACATGAGAGTTGCATACTCTATTTTTTATACTGCTATTAATAAACGAAAAACATATTTATTTTAAATAAGGTAAAAGTCCCAATTATCGACACTGTCCCAATTATCGACATTTTTGCACTTAAAAGCCAAAAAATAAGAATCTGATTCTTGCTACATCTATTGTCGTATCATAATAAGAAGGAAGCAGGTTTCCCCTACCTTACCTAAAAATCCTCAACCGGTAATGCAGAAAATACTACTTTTAAAAATATTTCCATCCCGTCATTCTACAATGACATGTGTACCAGTGCAGATCGTTGTGAAAAGTGCTAAGAAACAGGTAAGTTGATTATGGTGATTTTAGTTTGAAATATTTAATCAACCTTCTGAAAATTGTTGTATATATATGTGCAGAGTATAAAATTTATGATTTTTGCCAATAATAAGACATAAAATCTCTATAAATTCAAAATTCCGAGCTGTCGATAATTGGGACATCCATTTTTAAACATTGTACCATTTATCGACATAGGTGTCGATAGATGGTACAATGCAGCCTTCTCTTTTCCACTGAATATTTAAATATCTACTGAACTTAATCTTATTCTGTCTGAAAAATGTGAGGGAAATTATATTAAACTAACGACGTACCAATTATCGACACCCATTTTTCCCCTTTGGTAACAACGTTAGAGTGGATGTATTATGTGTGTCGGTGTTTGGTACTGAGTATGTCGATAACTGGGACTCATTTTTTTTTCAGAATTAATACTCACGATGAATAAAAGCAAAAGATTCCAGTATTCGGTAGAAGCCATGGAACAAGCGGTCAATGCTGTTAAAAATGGAATGCCCACTGCCCAAGCTAGTAAAATTTTTAAAGTACCAAGAACAACCATAATAGGAAAAGTTCAAGGAAGAGCGCCAATTGAAAGGAAAATTGGTCCCGATACAGTTTTGACAAGCGATGAAGAGAAGCTATTGGTGAAATGGATGTTTCACATTGCCACTTGTGGGTTTCCTGCCACAAAACTGCAGCTTATAGATAGTGTACAATTACTGTTGAAAAATCTTAAAAGACCAAATAATTTTACCAACGGAAGACCAGGTCGCCATTGGTATGAAGCCTTCATGAAGCGGCATCCTGAATTATCGCAAAGAGTTTCACAAAATCTCACCAATGCTAGAGCCACCGTAACGGAAGGGAAAATCCGTCGTTGGTTCGAAGAAGTGAAAGATTATTTGTCTGATACTGGTAATTTTCATATAACATCTGAGCCCTCTCGGATATACAATTGCGACGAAAGTGCTTTTTTTCGAAGTCCCAAAAATGATAAGGTCTTAGTTAAGAAGGGCGAAAAAGCGGTTTACTCATTCATCAACAACGACGAAAAAGAGTGCTTGACTACACTAGTTATATGCAGCGCATCAGGAGAAATTCCTCCACCTATGATTGTCTATAGCTATAAAAGGGTACCAAAAGCTGTCATTGACAAAGTTCCACCACAATGGGGAGTAGGGCGGTCTGAAAATGGATGGATGACAGGCGAAACCTTTTATGAATATGTTGCCAATATTTTTCATCCCTGGTTGTTAGTTAATAAAATAGAACTGCCTGTCATCCTTTTCGTCGATGGACATACTTCTCATTTAACAATGGCCGTTAGCGAATTTTGCGGCAAGAATGGGATAGTATTAATTTCCTTTATAGCCAATGCCACCCATATCTTACAGCCACTTGATGTGGCTGTTTTCCGACCACTCAAAATGGAATGGAAGAAGTCTATTCACACTTGGCGAATGAAAAATAACGGAAAAAAATTAGCTAGGGATGATTTTGCCCCTATTCTACAAATGACAATGAATAAAATGAAAAACTTTCCAGATATAATAAAAAATGGATTTAGAACATGTGGTCTTGTACCATTTAGGCCTGATAATATTAATTTTGGAAAATACTTCAAAGATACACCTAAAACTTGTGAAACAACTACTGAAGAAGGACTCGACCATCAGTCCGACCACAACCTGTTAGATTTATTAGAAAAAAAACTTCCCGAAAAATTAGAACTATTCAAGGCTTCTGGAGAAACTTGGAAAGGTGCCATTGAAGATACAAGCTTGTATTATTTGTGGCGTTCTCTGAATAACAAACAATCGAACGTTACAACACACACTACTGCTACTGCTGAGGAGAACTCCAACTTGACAGATATGCATGATCTTACATTTAGTGAAGCAGCTAGGCAGTTAGATGAAAACGTTTCAGGAGATGAACTTGATATTACAGGCCTACTAGACATTGAAAATTTGCAATTTCCATTGGTTATAAATGTGGCAGAAGAAAATGACTTTCAAATGGTGGATGAGATAGAAAGCGTAAAAACAATTCACATCCCCCTAATCCATGCAAATAATAATAATGAAGAGACTGATTATTCACCAAATAATACAGATGATGAATTACCCCGTAGCTATTTGGAGAATACCAATGAATGTAATATACGCCATAACGGCCATAACAATGAAAATTTGCAATTGCCGTTAGTAATGTATGTGCCAGAAGCAAATGATGACGACCCTCGAATGGTGAATGAGATAGAAAACGGTATCAATAATAAAACAATTCACATCCCCCTGAACCAAGTAAATATTAACGAAAAGACTGACGATTCATCAAATAATAGAGATGGTGATGAATTACCCTATAGTGCTGTGAAAAATAATAATGAATGTGATAAACCCAATAACGGTGAAAATTTGGATGAGATAGAATGCGAGAACAATACTGAAACAAGCTATATTCCTCTGTCATCGATTCCACTAAACCATGAAAATTATAATGAAGAGACTGATGATTTATCAAATAATATAGATATAAATGAATTGCCCTTAAGTGTTGTGGAAAATACTAATGAATGTGATAAACCCACTCACAGTCTGAATGGAAAAGTAACCGAAGAACGAGCCGACGAATCTCTGAGTGATAGTAATATTGAAGAAACCTATTCACCTCTAAATGATATTACAAATAGCGCAGAAATGACGAATAATAACATCGATAAACCCATGGATATAGTAGATAATGAAGCAGCACAAATTTTAAAAACAAGAACCAAAAACCCCGAAGCTGTCACAGATAGTTTAAATTTAAATAATGAGGAAAATATATCAACCAATGTGTCTTTGAATGTGGGAGTCAATGTACCATCACCATTTAAAAAAACCCTATTTTGGCCAACACCAAAGCCAAACACTCCGAAAAGAAAAATTTCCGAAAAAGTTCCGGCGGTTGCATCTTCCAAACAATGGCAGGAATATTTCAAAAGAAAAGATGCAAAAAAAACACTCGAACTAAAGAAAAAAGAACAATGCGCACAAAAGCGGAAGGAGAGACAGGCTGAAAAAGCAGAGCTGCAAAATAAAAAAATTAAAAAAGCCAAAGATAAATTTAAATTAGTAAAAGAACGAACTGATAACCAAGAGAAGTCTTCATCGAGCGAAACCATCATTGAAAATAATGAAGAATCAGAAAAAACACTTGAAGACATGAACTCAGAAGAGTTATCCGTTAATGATTATGTTATAGTAAATTATAACGAGCAATCACTACCAGGAAAAATTATCGGCATAGGTTGCAAAGAAAATGGAGACCTCGAATACAAAGTCTCACACATGGAGAAAAATGGGCTTAATTGGATTTGGCCGCAAAGGGTTGACATTATCTGGTATGATAGAGACGAAGTGCTTCAAAAAATTAAGGAGCCAATCATAAAAAATAAACGGGGACTCTACTGTGTACCGGAGATTTCTGATTCTGTGTCTAATTGAGTACCTGAGTACTTATCTGAAATTTTCTATTTTCCTAAGAAGTTATATTTTATTTTGGTTATTTATATATTATTTTTATTAGTTTCAAGTTGTCACTCATGTTAGTGTCTAGTTCAGAGAAATATTTAATATTTTCGTTGGCAAGAAATACTGTTTCATTTATGTCTAATAAATATGAGTATACGGAACTTATGTGGTAAGCCTATTATTTTGTGTTTGTCACCTCATTATTAGATACCATTTCACCATCCAGGTCCAGTGTCGATATTACGTACGCAGGTGTGTCGATATTTGGTACAAAACCATTTTTCCCATGTCGATAATTGGGTCAAATGGTACTTTTCACCCTATTTATTTTTTGCAGATAAATTAGGTATTGCTATTCGAAATATAAACATTCCACAGCAATAATCAATAATATACCAATACACAGTGAAATTTTCAAAGCTATACCTTCGATATGAAAATTTTTATTTCCCTATGATCTACTCAAATCTCTTAAGGTGTCGATAATTGGGACGTTTACCTTACTAATAATAGCTATTTATATAACAAGTACATAAAGTAAGGCTTTATTGTTCGAATAATTTTATGGCCGAGCGAGCTTGCGAGCGAGGCTATTAAATAATGAGTCAATAAAGCCTGTTTATTTATGACTGACATATAATGTAAGTATTATATTTGTGATTTTGGCAGTTTAATGACATCTATTATTCTCGCAGGGATTAATGGTCATTAATCCCGCTTGCACACCAATCACAAAATTTTTCGAATTAAATAAGTAGGTAGTACCATGGAAACAGTATAGAACAAATTCAGTGTCAGTGTCAAACACATAGTGCTTGTGTATTTGTATTGAGATGGATGAACAAAGAGCGTTTTTGGAAAGAACATTTCAAATAAATCAATTTGTCGTAAATAAAGTAGAGTATCTACTACTCGCAATAATGGCTATTATTCCCTCGGAATGTTACTCCCTCGCCGCTAACGCGGCTCAGTTCGTAAATATACCTCGGGAATAATAGCTATCATTATTGACTCGTGGTATAATCTACTATTATGTAAGCGTTATATACATAATTTTATGTACGATTATGACTGGTTTTTGTTAAAAATTAAAAAAATTTAATGAAAAAAGTTAAATTTGCGTAGGTATACCTGTTTCACCTTGGCAGGTTGTCAAGACTTGTTTTACCTTGGCAGGTTGCCAGGACCTGTTTCAACTTGTCAGGTAGTCCAGAGTCCAGGTAGGCAATAAAGTAGCACTTTATTTTACTAGTAAAATAAAGTAGCACTTTATTTTACTAGTAATTCAATTCATTCAATTCAATTCAATTCAATTCAATTTTTATTGTTTCCAGAAAGTATTTTCTATAACAATGAGTGCTCTAAATCTAGTAAACGTAGTGGTTTGAATTACAAAAGCAAAAATAAACTTATAAAGGAGGGAATATAATTTGTTTTGAATTTGGATACGTATTTGTTATTAGAAACGAACAAAAAAATAATAATCTAAATAATCTTAATCTAATTACAAAGCGAAAGATAAAGTTACTTGTATTTCTATGTATAAACTAAAAACCAGAAGGGTTCACATTTTGGTGCCTAATAAAAGTACCTATGGAAGGGGTCTATACAACAAAAAAAAGAGAGAAAGTTGATATTTCTAACAAATTCTAATCCTGCGATATCAAAAAGGATCGAAGCCTGAGGAATGACATTATGGTGGAAGCAAATGTTTTGGCAGATACTGGAGCTAAGGTTTGAAGTAAATTGAGAAATGAGTCAGGGCTCGACCATGTTAATGGTCTGACTTCTCTATACATTGGACATCTGAAAAGAATGTGGTCTAATGTCTCTAGTTCAGAGGTGTTACAAACTGTACATATTATGCGGGGGTCAAGTTTATAGAGGATAGAATTAAAGGTAAAAGCACATAGGTATTTGTTGGCAAGTCTTGTTTGCGCTATGAGTTTCAAAACAAATGTTTGTACTCTAAATGTTAAATAAGTAGCTGGATTTTTTGTTATTGATAAAAATGGATAAAAGGTCATATAACTGGAATCTCTAGCCAAAGCAATATCTTTCCGAAAGGATAGCTCTCGGTATTTGTCAATTATTTGATCGATTTTTCGTCTAGTTACAAATCTTGCTGTTAAATTATTAATCAAAATATTATCAAAACCTGTTCCAGTAAGTACCAATTTGAGTTGCGATAGCCAGTTATATGCTAGCGGCGAGTCGATAAGCTGTAGTTGCCTTTTAAGGCAAATTAAGGGTAATCTGCTTTCATCCATAGAGAGCAACCTTTTGAGAAAGTTGAGAGTCCATTTAAGTATAGTTGTCGCTATAGGAGAAACGCCAAACTCCAGGCGAAGTATGGCTGAAGAGGTGCTTTTAGGCAGGGAAAGAGATTTTTTGAGAAATGATGTTTGTATCTGTTCAAGGACGTCTAGATATCTTAGGGCCCAGATGGGTGCGGACCCAGACATTATGTTAAGTACACACGTTTCAAATATTTTAAGTCTTGAAGTAATTGAAAATGATTTAGACTTTGATAGATGTGAAACTGCCGCGCCAATGGCCTGTTTCCATTTTGAGACAGATTTGTCTGCCATAATTCGAAATTTAGAAGATGCAGTGAAAGTGACTCCAAGGTATGTATATTCATTGACAATTTCAAGGGGTTCGTTTTTGAAAATAAATCTTTTGGTGTAACTAGCTTAAAAACCCACTCTCCTGAAACACATTATTTTGGACTTTGCAACATTGACTGCCAAATTGTTCTCCTGTACATACTCAGCCAGGATATTCAGGTTGCATTGTAGATCTCGTTCTGAAAGCCCGAAAACAATTAGGTCGTCACAATAGAGCAGCATAAAAAGTTCATTAACACCATCAATATTAATTAGCCTAGCTCCCTTACCCTCAAAAAACTGTATGATATCAGAGAGAAACAGTAAAAACAGAAAAGGGGATAGTGGTTCTCCCTGAAGTACGCCTTCACTTATTCCAATTGGGTCTGAAAGTCCGTCAGAGCATTTTACTTTAGCTGAAGCGTTACAGTAAATCTGAATTAAGATGTTTATATAGGAGGGAGGAACCCCAAAACTATGGAGTTTTCTCCAAAGTAGTGAGTGTTTAACGCTATCAAAAGCACGCTTGAAATCAATAAAGGCAACAAAAACCTTTTTTCTACCCGGGAGTCTTAAATGAAACTGTAATAAAGAAGTCAAGATAAAAATGTTATCGGCGCAGGCGCGTCCTCTTTGGAAACCCGACTGTTCTTCAGGTATTACGCTAAAATTGTTTTCCCAAGTTTCAAGCCTAGAAAGAAGCAGTTGAGTGAAAATCTTAGCTAAACAGATAACCAGAGCTATTGAACGGTAATTATTGGGATCGTTAATATCACCTTTTTTATGTAACATTGAAAACACAATTTCAGACCAAGATGAAGGAGTATTTCCGGTTTCCAATATTTTGTTAAAAAATGTACATATATACAGAAGCCAATTGCTCGGAAGGTTCTTTAGAAATTCGTAGGGGACCCCGTCCACACCAGGCGATTTCCCATTCTTACATTTGCCTATGGTATTTTTCAACTCTGTAAGTGAGAATTCTCGGTCAAGGACACCATCACGCACACCGTAAAACTGAAAAGGTTCGGAGAATTGCTGTGTATACACGGTTGCCAAATAATCTTGCCAGAATTCGCGAGAGTGTAATGTCTGTTTTCTGTGACCGCCAAGTCTTTTATAAGTTAGCCAGAATTCTTTAGAAATTTTCGTGTTTGCAAGCGAGTCTGAAATATGAGTTTCAAATTGACGTTTCTTTTGATTTATGGTGTTACGATAAAGTTTTTTTGTCTCCATAAATCTTAGTTTTGCTTCTCCGAAAAAATTTTGGGCCCGGCAATGTCTTAGCTCAGTGTTCACTCTTTTTTTCAAACTAAAACATTCCTTATCAAACCACGGTTTATTAACGCGACCCGTGTTTTTACTTAAGTTTTGTGACGAGGGCCTTATAAGATCAAGAGACTTGGCAACCGTGAATATTGTGGTGCAAAGATTCTCGTGAGATTCATTCATATCTGCGAGGAAACGACAGTCTTGGGAGAAATGCATCAACGCTTTGTATTGCTGAGAAACCTCATCAGACCACGCAAGGGACGGGGCAGACCGCACGACTGGTGTGGGTAGAGAGAGATTTGGAAAACTCTTTGATTTTAGTCGGATAGTTGTTGGAAACAGTGATGGTAACACGTAGGGAATTTCCCTACATGTAGGGAAAAATTGATGTTTTTTTTCTGGTGTAGGGAAAAGGGACAGAAATTCGTAAATTGTGAAAATGTAGGGAAATTCAGAGATTAGTCGAATATTGTGGAAAAAAAAATTAAAAACGAAGAATTCGAAGAAATGATATTTGTTAAATACGGCTTTCCGATTATCGTTCGTACTCTTACTGCTCACGAAAGGAGACAACCGAGACATCCCTAGTACCTATATCTTTCCTATTTCCATTCAAGCCACATTACTGCAGAATACCTCTCCCTTTTTTCAATATAAGTTGAAAAAGGAAAACGGATAACTTCTAAAAGATGAGCACTGGCAACGTAGCAACAAACTTTTGACTTTCTTGTTAATTAGGCTCTCTAAACTAGGGCTCGGAATTTTTAAAATTCAAGTATTCGAATAGTCGTTTGGTATTTTATTCGAATAGTTGAATAATTCGAATAGTCGAATATTCGAATATTCGAATAGTCGAATAGTCGAATAGTCGAATATTCGAATAGTCGAATAGTCGAATATTCGAATATTCGAATAGTCGAATATTCGAATAGTCGAATATTTGAATAGTCGAATAGTCGAATAGTCGAATATTCGAATAGTCGGATGGTCGAATAGTCGAATATTCGAATAGTCGAGTATACGAATATGTAGTCAAAAAGTCGAATATTCGAATAGTCTAATATTCCAATAGTCAAATATTCCGATAATCATTTATATTAGTTAGATCGTACTTCGTCGTACTGTTAGTAGTGGTCTTTTTTTAATTAAATACCGGTACCTAACCGGAATAGTCGTTTAGGTAACTATTGAAAATCCAAACATTATTTTATTCAAATTTGTAATGTATAGGGTGAGTACTTACATTGTTAAATAGTCCAATATTCAAATAGTCGAATAATCGAATAGTCGAATATTCAAATAATCGAATATTCGAATAGTCGAATATTCGAATAGTCGAATATTCGAATAGTCGAATATTCGAATATTCGAATAGTCGAATAGTCGAATAGTCAAATATTCGAATATTCGAATATTCGAATACTCGAATATTGGAATAATCGAATATTCAAATAGTCGAATAGTCGAAAAGTCGAATATTCGAATAGTCGAATATTCGAATAGTCGAATAGTCGAATATTCGAATAGTCGAATATTCGAATAGTCGAATTTGCTAACTAACAAAAAAGTCGAATTTAGAATAGTCGAATAGTCGAATATTCGAATTATTCGAATACAATTCCGAGCCCTACTCTAAACCACGTGATTTTTCAATATGGCGACTAAGGAAAATTTGACTTTTGTACAGTAGTCAATAGATGGCGCCAGGTATTTTGTTTGTTCTGCAATTTCATGCAGCCAACGGAGTCAACCAACAGCGAATTCTATTGGTAAAACTAGTGCAGAAAAAATGTGTTTTTATCTCTTTCTTATATAAGCTGTTTAGAAAAAGACTCCAATACACTCAGGGCGCACTAACCCTTCCAATAGAATTCGCTATTAATTGAATTAAAGCGTAGGGAAAATTGTAGGGATTTTTTTTTTGGTTGGTAGGGAAAAGTAGGGATTTTTTTTTGTCTGAAAAGGGGAATCGTGAAAAAAATGTTACCATCACTGGTTGGAAAGTGATCAGATGTATATTCACTATTACACACGTAAAAATCATTCAGCATTGAGAGGCAAGGCAAATTAATAAAACATAAATCCACAGTACTTGTACCCCCATTATCTCCCATAAAAGTAAATTGTCCTATGTAGTCGTCGTCACAACGACCGTTCAGTAGGAAAAACCCGTTTAAGTCCATAATGTCATTCAAACTTCGACCCCTTGCGTTAATTAGCCTGTCTAAACTAGACCTAGCGGGACGCAGCCCCGAACCCTCCAGGACCTCTGGGCAGACATCGCCAGGCCAAGATTACCAACTCTGCTATTAAAATCACCTGAAATAATCCAGGGGCTTTGCGGGTCAAACGCTGCGTCCTCGAATAAAGTTTCCTGGAATAAAGGTAATGCATACTCGAAATCCAAATTTGGCTTAAAATAGATACTGCACAAGTATAGCGAGCATAAATTAAAACTAACTCTACAGATTATCCACCAAGGGGTAAGGTTAAGTAGATCCAAACTTAAAGAATTCTTATAAATAACACATAAGTCTCCGCTATAACGATCGCGAGATGCTTCTCTCAAAGCATGAGATGAGAGGACGTTGTATTGCGATAAATAGTCGGGAAGAATAATGTCGTCCTTCTCCCATGTTTCAGAGAAACAGATTATGTCGTAGTTGTGAATGGCCTCTGCAAAGTGATGAATGCGATTAAACCCCTTGATGTTCCAAAAAACAATGTTCAATGGTTGCTACAATGCGTTAGAGCCGTTTGGTCCTGTATGTTTTTTGTGGATTCCAGGGGATGCGCTCTCTTCACGTTCTCTCTTTCCATCGCTGCGTAATGACACAATACGAGGTACTCCTCGTATATATTTGATTGTCAGGTTATCCTCACCTTCATCTGTACGTTTTTGCAGTTCCTTTCGAAGCGTACTCAGATGTTGAACCTGACGTGGGGTCAAGTCCGATTTCATGGTGACAGACTTGTATTGAGGAGACGTTAGGCGAGACTTGGCTTTCAAAACTTCCATGGCATCAGAACTCGATGAAAATATGACCTTAAGTGGTCTGGGACCAGTGTTTGCTTTACCAAAACGGAACGTCAGTTTTGGAGATATATTCTGTAGGCCAATTTCGGTTAGAATCTTTTGGACTTCGGCTTTATCATCTACCACTTGTCTAAGGCCTGAGACTATGACATTGCATTCTCGACGCGTACGATCTCGAGATTCTTCAAAGAAGTCTTCAAAGTTTTGCGCCTTTGATTGTAAGTTATCGAATTCCTTGCGAAGAGAACAAGTCTCAGTTTTCAAATTGGTAATTTCGGTCTCACAATTGGCAATGGATACAGCCTGGGATGCAATATGCTGGTTTAACGTTTCGATTTTAGCGTCGCAAGCAGTAATTTTGCCTTCGCAGGCATTTACGGTTATTTTTAGAGAGGAAAATTCGGCCATTATTGCTTGGAAATGCTCCGTAGTTAATGGTTTTGGCGCATTCGTGCTCGAAGTGCATTTCAGACATTTGAATTGTGCAGGCGATCCCGCCCCGGCATCAGCGAGTTGACCACATGTTTCATGAACCGTAGCTGCGCACATCGAACATGTCCGAGTTGATTGATTTTTGGTGAATGAATTTTTGCAGCACTGGCATGTAGCCATATTTTAGTACGTTTTTGTTTACGAAAGATTTAGCCAAAGATAATGTTTGGTGCAGGGAATAAAGGCACAATACGTTACTGGTGACTTACTCTTTTAAAGCAGGTAACTTTTGGCTATTTTCCCTCTTGATTAAACGGGATAACTTCAACTTTTTGGAGTGAGAGATAAAATGTGTACACTACTTTTAAACAACCAATGCGCACTGATTTTACTAGTACAATAAAGTGCTACTTTATTGACGCAAAACTGTTCTATAAATAGCACTTAATTGGTCAATCGGACATAAAGTTTTTTTTTAAAGATAAAAATCAATATGACATTTTTGTTGGCAGTACAAACTAAAATCGTCAATGATTTCAAATTTTTGATGTAGAAAAGGCTTGTGTTGCCAACATAGTTAAAGTCTGTTTTTTTTAAAGATAATTCCCCAAGTCAAAAATTTAGGAACTATGGCCGAGTTCGTTTTTGTCATCTTTTTCGTCAATTTGCTCCGAAATTTTGACAGGCACGTGATTGGATAAGACAGTTTTAATTTACAAATCACGTGCCTGTCAAAATTTCGGAGCAAATCGACGAAAAAGAGGACAAAAACGAACTCGGCCTATGTTGGCAACACCAGTGGCTTAGCTTAGCCGCTGGGACCGCCTAATGTACCCAATGCCAAAAAAGAGCAAATTTCGCACAAGTGAGAATGAGGCATATAACTGGAACATAGCATATATGTCACAATTCCCATATTTTACCGAAATTCTAACTAAAACCGGTGGAAGCGGGTTGTTATCCGTTTGAAGCCTAGTACTCATAGCTGCGAAGTTCGCACTTTTTTGACATTGCTTGGTAAATTTGATGTTTTATGCGTCTATCAAACGTCAAATTGTCGAAGCAATGTCAAAAAAAAGCGAATCTCGCAGTTATGAGTACCTATTATAGGCTTAATTTTGAAACGACCCAGGTGCAGACCGGTCAAAACTGGTAGATCCACTGGTCAAATCTGAAAAACACCCATCATTGCAGATGGAAATACAAAAACCGAATTTCCGCCACGAGTGTATTCTTCGTCGATTTTTATCTGACACTTTCCATATGAGGAGCTAGGGGGTGAAGTATATGGAAAAAACAGGTATGACGATGACGTCAGGTGACCATTGGCTTTTTAATGTGCCACCAGCTCACATTCCTTTCGATTATCAGATTAAAATCGACGGACTTTGGTTCATCAATAGTTCATCCAATAACGAACCACAGTTCGTCTTGTGACGTCATGAGTTTGAACGCTGGCTAGAAGCTGCGTCCATGTTTCCAGCGAACTACGTTCAATATGATGCATTGAGTTTCTCACGAGAGCGTTTGTGTAAGGTATTTTCTCGCGTCTCAAATGTTTTGAAACATTTTTCAAAACCGGTTTAGAACAGTGTCACATGACGTCATAACTTCTCGACCGGAGAAAATGGTTTTAAAACGTGGATTTCGTTGTGTCCCGATTCCCGAAACGGTTTGAACCAGGGGCCTTAGGCCTAGTACTCATAACTGCGAAATTCGCATTTTTTTGACATTGCGTTGACAATTTGACGGTTTATGCGTGTATCAAACGTCAAATTGTCGAAGCAATGTCAAAAAATTGCGAATTTCGCAGTTATGAGTACTAGGCTTTAGGGTGGATTTTCATGCATCCGTTTGTCCGACGAAATATGTCCGTTAAATCTTTTATTTTGACATATTTTTATACGATTATGTCAGAATAGAATGTTAAACGGACATCTTTCGTCGGACAAACGGATGCATGAAAATCCACCCTTATTCTGTGAGAAGGAACGGTTCGATTCGGTAGAATTTCTTCGATTGTGACGTCATTTTTGGTTTGGTTTTCGCGCTACCAAACCAAATCCAAACCGAAAATGACGTCACAATCGAAGAAATTCTACCGAATCGAACGGTTCGTTCCTTACAAAATAAGGCCCCAGGGGCCGCATTCCGTTCATGCTAAAATGCGATCGAATTATGGCGATGTCGCTAGCGACTTTTTCGAGCAAAACGATTCGGTTCAGTAATTTTACATATGCAGGCAAAACCCCAGTTCTTTTCACGTGGCTCCTGTTTAACTAACCGGGTTACAAAACGGTTAGAGAAATGACATACCGTTTTCTAACCCGGTTACAAAGTGACGTGATGGATACCTACCACCCGAATTTGAGCGGTATGTTGCGGTTTGTTAAACCGGAGCCACGTGAAAAGGGTTATTGCCACATCGAAGCGGAGCGATCGATTTGACGCGAAAAGTAGCTTTGTTCCATCGCAACCCTTGAACAGAATCCCTGTAGCGACAAAGTCGATTCATTTTCTACTAGATAGTGTGAACGGAATACCACCAGGTTCGATTTGACGTCATCGGTTCATCGCGAGAATATAGTAGGTTTGTTCCAACACGTTCAAAGACCGTCCCATGAGCGGTTTTGAAACCATTTTGTATACGAATTTCCTGTTCTACGCACAAATTTTCCAATTTTTGGCTTTGTGCAGAATCGTGACGGTACATTGTACGGTTTCTTGATGTGCTGCAAAGCTACTGTTTCTAACCTGTTTTGAACCAGTGTTAAAAAAGTGTATGTACCTATGCCATAAAACAGCTCAAGCATCTACGATGACGTCACTCGCGGTATCGACATACTAAAATCTGTTTTTTTTTTAAAGATAAAAGTCAAAATGACATTATGTTGGCAATACAATGTAAAACTGTCAATGCTTTCAAATTTTATATGTAGAAAAGGCTTGTGTTGCCAACAAAGTTACTAAATTTTTGACTTGGGGAATTATCTTTAAAAAAAAACAGACTATCAGCTACGTTGCCATATTTAAGGGCTGCTACAAGCTTAAAGCTCTACAAGGCTACAATTCGTAAATTAACTTTTCCAAAAAAAAAAAAAAGAAATTGTAGTTGCCTTGTTGCCAAATTCGCCGCGGTGCCCCGCCTGTGGTAGCGGCGATAGGCGATAGCGCCACTTGTATTTTATTTTTATTTATTAATTATTTATTATTTATTATTTCAAAAATGGAATTTTCTACTCAATTCTTGGATAAAAACGAAGAATTCGAAAACCAATGCTTTGCCTGTTTGGGTACAGAAGATTTAATCGAAAACCAGGGAGTTCTGGAAGTTTTTACGGCAACTTTCAATTTTGAGGTTAGAAAGGTCAACCACGTCTACACAGTTTATTTTGAAACTAATAAACAAATTTTGTAGTTGAAAACGGAAGACTTTCATCCGTTTCTTTGCATTAATTGCCACCAAAAGCTAAATGATGCTGTAGAGTTTTTGGCACAAGTCCGAAATTCTTTGCAGTATTTTCAGGATTATGGATATAGAAAGAAGGATGAACAGAACTCTGAGTCGAAACAGCAAGTAAGGAATAGTATTTTGATTTTCCTATATTAGGGTTTACATCTTAAAACTTAAAATAAAAATATGCCAGAGGAACTATTTATTTATTTATTTAAATATTTATTTATTTATTATCAGTAGTGGTATAACAATAGGTCTGTTTCTGCAGAAATCACTAACCAGTCAGAGCAAATTTCATTGGTTGAAAACGGTCAGAAAACTAGTTTCAACCAATGAAATACACTCTGACTGGTTTGTGATTTCTGCAGAAACAGACCTAATATATTAATATTATATATTCACAATAAATAATAGGTCTGTTTCTGCAGAAATCACAAACCAGTCAGAGCGAATTTCATTGGTTGAAAACAGTCAGAAAACTAGTTTCAACCAATGAAATACACTCTGACTGGTTTGTGATTTCTGCAGAAACAGACCTAATATATTAATATTATATATTCACAATAAATAATAGGTCTGTTTCTGCGGAAATCACAAACCAATCAGAGCGAATTTCATTGGTTGAAAAGTCAGGAAACTAGTTTCAACCAATGAAATTCATTCTGACTGGTTTGTGATTTCTGCAGAAACAGACCTAATAACAACTTATTCCTACTGACTATTCTGTGCACACTGATATTCATAATATTGCATGTGCACCCATTTCAAATGCGTTACCAATAGGTAGTGATGTAAAATTTCCGAGACATTCAAAAGCCTCGAACATTCTCGGAAACTTTCCGATATTGTTTTTTTTTTTTAAATTTATAGCTAAATCAGACAAATCTTAGTAAGCTTTATTTATATATTATTGTAGTGTACAGTGTACTGACTATAGACTATAAACCAAGAAAAACACTTATGGGACAGTTGAATAAGGCTTCAAAGGAAATGCTGATCCAATTAACCCAATCTCTCAGCACTTTATTTTTTATCTTTTTTCAATGAAAATTATCTAAAAAAGACAAACTGTAGGTACCATCGTCACCAAAAGTAACTGGGACAGCATCACATTAGCTCTTGTCCTATTATATGAATTTTATTGTCAAATATTTGTCAAACTATGAATTGAATAGTCCTTTTCACGTGGTCCAGTTTAAACTAACCGGGTTACAAAACGGTTAGTAGCGGTATGTCAAGTATGACATACCGTTTTCTAACCCGGTTACAAAATGAAGTAACCGATACCACTCGAATTTGAGCGGTATGTTGCGGTTTGTTAAACCGGAGCCACGTGAAAAGGGTTAATGCATTGGAATGAATGACAGTAGAATTAGTCCAGGAGATTATTATGCATTATTTGTGTCCCAGATATTTTTGGTGACGATGGTACATCAGGGTGATTGGGTAAATTGTATCAGCATTTCCGTAAAGACAGTTGGACTGGGCTACGTCATCCACATAAATTGAAATGACGTCACTGAGACTTTGTATTTGCAATATTCTCGCATTTTTATAAAATTATTCTGCTAAGTTCTTGGAAATATTCTCAAAAGTTCTCGGAAATATTCTTTTGAGAGTTTTCGACTGAAATTTAAACGAAATATTCTCATTCAGGAGAACATTTCCATTTTTTATCGGCGATTATTTCATTCATTATAAAATAGACCCATCAGACAACGTCATTTTTTGAATGAATTTTGTTTAAATAAAGCGGCGTTTCCACATGCAAAGTTTATTGGCGCCAGTACACATGCCAGTTTGGTGGCGTAATAATAGTGGCGCCAGTATTTGCTTCCATTTGATATCAGAAACTTCTAACTGGCGCAGTAGAAAAATGGCGTCAACTGAAGAGGTCCAAGCAGGTTTTAATGTTGTAGATATTTTGTTACTAAAAATTATTGCAAGGGATACGAAAAAGAAAGAAGAAAAGAAGGGACGTAAACACAAACGAAAATGGATTTCACGCAGAAAAAGCTCTTGAAGCATCAAATAATTTACTGTCTGAGTTAGCAGAGAACCATGAAGCATTTCTACTGCTTCTTATTTTACTTTTAGCAGTGGTAGGTAATATCAAAACCACTCACGAACCCGAACTCCGACATTACCTCAACACTTAGGTAGGTATGCTTATTTCATCATCCCGTTTAGGTATTCCTATCTTTGTAGCACAAAAGCTTGTGATTCCACAAACAGGAATGCTCTCCATAAACTTCCAACAACTTTATAATATGCTCCATTTTTCATATATTATATCACAAGAGCTTTAAATTTAATCGATTAAACTATCCAACATATTTTGAGCATGATTTTGCTTGGAAAATAGTTGAATGCACAATAACTTAATAAAAGCCCGAGAGCGCGAAGCGGTCGAGGGCTTTTATTTAAAAGTTATTGTGCACGAAACCAGGGGCGAATGGGCAACTTTCAATCGGCCCGGGACGGTTTTTGCTCAAGCGGCCCCGCGCGCTCACAGGAGGTGAATAACACTGGATAGGGTATTAAATAGTCTCCTTTTTTAGAAAAAAAAAAAACCTCCTTATATTACTCAAAAATACGAAAGCGTAAAGCCATGCTGATAGGTATTGTAAAATATTTTCATGTTCTAGTTTAAACTTTTTCTGTTTAATCAGACATTACCAAAATTTAAGTACCGCAATTTGGGTTAGTTCGCAATTTTATTCGGACATTACAGGTCTATGTTTATTTTTCGAAAACAAAAATTGCGATTTTTTTTTCTGAATGCTTTCATTTCAAAAATCAACCATTTGGAACATAGGTATTGACTTTGAATAACTTCTTTCGAAAATGAATAATTTTGAAGCATGTCCAAACTAACCGGGTTATTCTTGGTAATGTCTGATTGAAATAGCAAACTAAACCCCAAACTAACCAGGAACATCGGTAAGTCTAAAAATGTCTGATTAAAATTGAAAACTAACCCAAACTAACCGGGTTATTATCGGTAAGTTTGGTAATTTCTGATTGAAAGTGCAAACTAACCCGGATTATTATCAGTAAGTTTTAATGTTTGATTACAATTGCAAACTAACCGGGTTAGTATTAGTAAGTTTGAAAATATCTTATTGAAATTGCAAACTAACCGGGTTATTATCGGTAATGTCTGATTTAGGGATTGCACTACCGGTTTACCGATTTACCGGTTTACCGATTTACCGCCTTAAAAGTTCTTTAAATTACCGACGAAGAAATCGACATCTTTTACCGGTAATTTCGGTAAAAAATGCCAAGCTGACAACAGCGCGGATCCGTTGTTTCTATGATGCAGGGCAGCGTGGACGCCGGACGAGATGAGTCGTGATCGTAAACAAAGATTGAACGCGTTTCTTCTTTTCCTTTTCCTTGCAGTTGTTGCCAATAGCAAACAATGGATACAACTTCTGTTTGGCACCATTATAATAAAACTAAGGATGGGGGTGTGTGTAAACTTTGTTCTAGACAAATTAAAGCTGCTGGAGGAAACACTAGTGGTTTACGCAGTCATTTAAAGAGTCAGCATGAAATAAACGTGTTAAAAAGAGGAAAATCTATACCTACCTTTATCTGGCATTTCTGGAAAACGCAACAATCAGTCTTACAAAGGAATATCTACAATTACGTCGTATTTTAAACCGACTGTAGACGATTCATTTCCAGCAGTAATTGCACGTTTGACTGCACTGGACGGTTTGCCATTTAATAAGTGCTGCACTACAGAAGATTTAAGAAAATTATTAAAAGTACCTATAAGGTTATAGAGATATACCAAAATCACCAAATACCATAAGAAAAATTGTTTTGGAATATTCTAATAAAATGCTTCAAGAAGTAACAAATGAGTTGAAAGGGCCTTTTTATTAAACAAAAAAAATCGAAAGAGTCGTTGGAAAAGTAAGAAACGATAGATATTTTTTTTATTTAAATTACTATTTCGAATGTTTTAGGGCCTGATATTAGACTTTAAGTTAGGTATATAAGGTTTTTTTAAAGTTCACCTGGAGTTTTACTTTTCTGTTGTTATTATTTAATAAGAATTAAAGTTAGTTTATCTATTTTGTGGCCTATTTCTTTGTTATTTTTTTTGATATCGGAAAAAACCGGTAAATACCGGTAAATCGGTAATTTTTTAAATAATTTACCGAATTATCGGTAAATTAAAATTCGGTAAATTTGCAATCCCTAGTCTGATTACAATTGCAAACTAACAAAAACTAACCGGGTTATTATTGGTAACTTTCATTATGTCTGACAAAAATTTCGAACTTAGCGGGTTATTACAGGTAAGTTTGGTAGTGTCCTCGGTAATGTCTGATTGAACGGAAAAAGTGTAAGTTTACAGAGAAAGTATAAATTTACAGAAAAAGTCTAAATTTTAATGAAAATATTTTTCAATATTAGATGGCAGCTCAACGCCTTGTGAAAACGACAAAAAACGTTGACTGCTTTCTGTTGAATTGGCAGAGTGTTGTCGCATTACGCCTTAAGTGATTTTTTTTCTATCAAGTTGTGGCGTATTGTTTATCGTATTTTTTTTTCCTTAACCGGCCCACTTGGCTCTCCGGCCCACCGGGAATCGTCCCGGTGTCCCGCCTGAGCCCATCCGCCCCTGCACGAAACTATTTGCCAAAAAGCAAAATTATGCAAAAAATATTTGGATAGTTTAATCCATTTAAATTTATAGGTCGAGTGGTATACGGCTAGATTATTTCCTGATTAATTAGGATTGAATTGTTGGCGTCAATCCTATCCAAAGAGTTCTATTTATTATAAAATGTCAGAATATTTCTATCAAAATTCTGTCAAAAAAGGTAAACAAAAATTTAATCGCTGATAAATAAGGTCTTGTGAAATAATCACTTATTTAAACAAAATTCATTCAAAAAATGACGTTGTCTGATGGGTCTATTTTATAATGAATGAAATAATCAGATTTATTTGACATTTTCATTATTTTTTTGAAAACGACTAGTGAAAACGTTTTTATTTTTTTTAACAAACTGGTGCACATGATAATCTGGCCCCAAAAAGTAGACCTCCATTCTACTTTACTGGCGCATGGATTAAGTGGCGCAAGTCAACTGGTGCCAGTTGATTTTCCGAGTTTCCACGCGCCAGAAAAGTTGCGCCAATAAACTATGCATGTGGAAACGCCACTTAAGTGATTATTTCACAAGACCTTGTTTATCAGCGATTAAATTTTTGTTTAACTTTTTTGACAGAATTTTGATAGAAATATTCTGACATTTTATAATAAATAGAACTCTTTGGATAGGATTGACGCCAACAATTCAATCCTAATTATTCAGGAAATAATCTAGCCGTATAAAATCTGTTTTTTTTTAAAGATAATTCCCCAAGTCAAAAATTTAGTAACTATGTTGGCAACACAAGCCTTTTCTACATGAAAAATTTGATAGCATTGACAATTTTACATTGTATTGCCACAGCATATACAAAAACAATCAGCAGGCTAACTCTCACGCGCATCTTTTCTGCGCACGTCGCCATTAGGGGATACCATCCTGTCAATAAACGGCAGGGACGCCGACATTTTAATTTATTTGTTTATTTCTGACGGAGGTCATATGCGTGCGGTGTAGAGCGGAATTTTAGTTATGATTTTCAAAGTCATTTTAGTATATTCGTGTTGTCATTTATGGTGTTATCAGTAATCATTCTTGTATATTTAAAAATAATAATGAATTAGTAAGGATAAATATTATTATATGTAAGTAATATTGAATTAGTTCATTTAAAGCCAATACGACTCTGTGACCCGAAAGAAAAAATCTAAATCATTGTCAATCAGGTCCTGTCTCGTATCCCAAAATGGTCGCTGGTGACATCCCGACCATGAATTCCTTTATTACACGGTATGTCACTCAAGTTAGCCTGCTGATTGTTTTTGTATATGCTGTGGTATTGCCAACCTAATGTCAGTTTGACTTTTATCTTTAAAAAAAAAACGCACTTTAGGTACCACTCGACCCATAAATTTAAATGGATTAAACTATCCAAATATTTTTTGCATAATTTTGCTTTTTGGCAAATAGTTGAATGCACAATAACTTTTAAATAAATTTTATTAAGTTATTGTGCTTTCAAATATTTTCCAAGCAAAATCATGCTCAAAATATGTTGGATAGTTTAATCGATTAAATTTAAAGCTCTTGTGATATAATATATGAATATTCTCGGAAATTTCCCAATGTTCGTGAATATTCGCATGGGAATATTCTCGACTCGCATCACTACCAATGGGTCTGTTTCTGCAGAAATCACAAACCAGTCAGAGTGAATTTCATTAGTTGAAACTAGTTTTCTGACTGTCTGACTGTTTTCAACCAATATAATTCGCTCTGACTGGTTTGTGATTTCTGCAGAAACAGACCTTATGCGGGGTGAGTTACTAAGCGCGCGGTGGTCCATATCTCCTATACTAACGGAGATCGCAGAAAAAACTAAACACAAAACTTGTAGAGAAATATAAGTACTACATTCCTAAATTATTTTCCAGTATACAGGGTGGCCCAATAACTAGTAGTGACACAAAGTTATGTTTTTTTAAATGACTCCCCCTGTATATTATGACATTTATGGATTCTGCGGAAAATTCTAGACATATTTCATGTTTAATGTCATATACCTATCTTCAACTGTGTCGGAAATATTGACAGTTGAAAATTGACTTTTTTGCATCTTTGACAGACTGTGACACCTACACGGTTAATTTTAGAGGAAAATGGATTTTACATTCTTATCTTAGATTTTCATAAGCTATCATTTGACACCAACTTTGAATTTAAACGAAGATTAATAATTTAGGCAGAATTTTTAAACATGGATTGAATTCATGATTGGTGCCAAGTGATAGTTTATGAAAAACAAAGATAGGGATGTAAAATCCGTTTTCATGTAAAATTAACCGTTCAGGTTTTACAGTCTGTAAAAGATGCAAAAAAGTCAGTTTTCAACTGTCAATATTTCTGAAACAGTTGAAGATAGGTATATGACATTATACATGAAATATGTCTAGAATTTTCCGCAGAATCCAGAAATAAACATAAAAACATAAACATAAACATAATTTATTTCATGTTATTACACGAGTGTTTACATACGTCAATAAAAGGTGGATGAATAATATAAATTATGATATCAATTTAACAATAAAAATAATAAGTTAGCCTGTACAATTTATAATTTTATAAAATTTAATAAAAGTACCTAATAAATAATATGTTGAAAATTCGTTATATACCTATACAATTAGCAATCAATTTTGATACTTATTACCTTACAGAGGTTAAGATATTGGACAAATCAGAGAAATGGTTTTCAAAAAATTCACTCAGTGAATAGAAACATTTTTCAATAAGATATTTTTTGATATGGTATGATATTGTGTTTAAATTCTTTTGTGGGTAGCACCTTCACAGTGGCGGGCAGCATGTTGAATAGTTTGGGACCGTGGTATGACACTCCACTTTTTATTTTATTTATGCGATGAAAGTCTGTGTAAAGGTGTTTCCTATGGCGAGTAAGGTGATCATGTACCCCCTCGTGTGTTTGATATTCTGTCAGATGCTCTCTCACATACACTAGACACTGCAAAATATATATACACGTGACATTAAGTATTTTTAGCCTCCTATACGAATCCCTGCAATAATCCCTGTAGTTCAAACCACCCAGCACCCTTATTGCTTTTCTTTGAACGCTGAAAACTCTATTAATATTTGAGGCATGACCCTATCCCAATATTGCGTAGGCAATTCTTGACTCAATAAAAGCATGGTAGACAGATGTAAGTACAGGTTCCGAAACAATCTCAGAACTCGACTCAGAAACCGAAAACTGTGCCTCTCTCATGTCAGCTTCAATGCGTTCTTTGGAGTTGGCCTTTTTTAGCACTGTGGTATCATCTGCAAACAGTACCAAATCGGCACAAGGGTCGCAGCTCTCCAAATCGTTAATGTAGATCAGGAATAGCAGAGGCCCAAGTACTGATCCCTGTGGCACTCCATATTCCATGCTCTGCACCCCAGACGTACTTCCATTAAACTCTACCAGTTGCCTTCTATTTATTAAATAGGAGCCCAACAGTTCAACGGTCTTTGGAGCAAATTTATAAAGTTTTAGTTTTTTTAACAACAGCTGTAGGGAAACACAATCGAAGGCCTTTGACAAGTCGCAAAAAAGGAATCCGATGTATTTACCTTCATTATAACCTTCATTTATTACTTTTATGAGCTCATTTATAGCAGCTGTTGTGGAAAGCGAACTTCTGAAACCAAACTGTGACTTATTGAATAGATTATTATTTTCAAAGTAAGATGTTATTTGATTTTTGAGAATGTTTTCAAATATTTTCGAGAGAATAGGTATTATTGATATTGGTCTATAGTTTTCAAGTACATTAGTTTTCCCTTTTTTGTGGATTGGTATAACTTTTGCAATTTTAAGAAAGTCTGGGAATATTCCCTGTTTTATGCTAAAATTTATTAACCGTGTTAAGGGATTTAATATTTCATTCACAATGTTTTTCAGTATTTTGCTATTAAACCCATAATAATCTTGTGGTATATTTTGTACAAGTTCACAAGGAATGTTAACAAAGTAAGAGTTTAAGTCGTCTGGCTTGAGATTACTATCCTGTTTAGTGTGAATTTTCATCATGTTTGTATTATTTTTGACAATATTCCAAATGGATTTTGGGTTAAAATTATGTTCCTTGATATAATTATCATTTGAAAGTTTTTTGCTTTTTTTTATTTCCTCGCGGTAATATTTGCCATAGTCTCTACAAAGTTGGGTCAATTGGGGGGAATTATATGATTTATTTAAATCTCTATAAAAGTTTAATCTGCTACGGATATTTTTTAAATTTTCATTAAACCAAGAAACAGGAGTCGTGTGTTCAAAGTGTCTGAAAGTCTTTAATGGGAACGCCAATTCTGCACAATTTTATAGAAAGGTCGTAAACATTTCCCATTTTTTGTTGGCACATATGTAAGGATTATCCACAAAATCCCAGCATATATCTCTTACCATAACTCTTAAAGCATTCAGTCCCGTCTGTGTAACTGGTCTACACATTGTGTCTATCTTAGCTCTAGTGATAGGCCTATTGTAAACAAAACTAACACTCACACCTAAATGATCTGAGAATCCCATATCAATTATACACTCCCTGCAATCACTCACATTCATAAAAATGTTATCCAAGCATGCATCTCCTCGTGTACTATTTTTTATTATGTTCCTGAGCCCATGTGTACTAAAAAGATCTAATGTACTGAATTTATTTGAACTTTCCTTGAGAAAATCTATATTGAAGTCGCCTAATACAAAAACCTGATAATGAAGATTATTTATAATTTGCAAAATTTTACCTATTATATCCAAAAATGTTGCAAAGTTACCCTGAGGAGGTCGATATATAGTAATGACTATAATTTTCAGTTCACTCGATTGTATTGCACACATTTCGATCTCCATTTCTACTGTGAGCAAATTTATATCATCTCTAGGTACAAATTCTTTGACAAGTGAATTTTTTACTGCAGCCGCCACACCGCCATGAACGTGATACCCACGACAATAGGAAGCTAAAAAAGAATAATTATGTAATTTGGTCTGCTCTAGCTGTACTAAAAACAAGTATGTCATAATCGAGATTATAAGCTTCTAGCTGGTCTATTTTGTTTCTTAAACATTGAGCATTAATATGTAAAAACTTGAGTATATTTTTCCCATCTGAATGGAGGTTTGATTTTAAAAAGTTTGGAATAATTCTTAGGCCTAAACTCTTTAAACTATTTGCTACGTTATTTACATTTTTGATTTGAAATTTAGTGATGATAAAAATTCTTTGTGTCTTTCAAAATTGAAACGCTTAATTCCTACATTACGTGGCCAAAAGTCTGGTTCATACAGTTCTTCTTTTTTACCCATTGGTCCTACAATCAAGAAACTCTTGAGTTGATCTGGCTGTGTTGGGATTTCCTTTATCATAATATCATCCCTTCCAAAGCCTGGTTTATTCTTGATATATGTGTGTATCATAGCTTCATCTGCAGTTCTTTTGATCCTGTTAATGTAGATCCAGACTCGTCTGTCTTCACCCATGAAATTTCCATCTCCTTCAGCTGCATCTGCTCGGCCGAGCCTTTTCCTGTAACCCCTTCTACGTTGGTACATAAACCCTTCTTCTGTGCTTGCGTTGGACGCTTGCCTATTATAATGGCGATTGCTATTGTTACGATTATTGGAAAAATATTGTTACGATATCGTCCGCCAGGCTGTCAAGAATCGATGGCGAAAATACTAGAATCTAGCGAATTATTCTACTTTAATCTGGAAAATTAGATTATCGTGTGTATTCTAGATTTTACAGGAATAGATTTAGGGATATATAAGAAGGCCGGCATTGGTTTGTAAGTTAGTTTCAGTTCGACTGTGATACGATTTAAATAGTGATTGTAAAGAGTTTAATTGTTGAGTTAGTTATTAAAGTAATTAGTGTCAGAGTGTATTGTTCAATCAATTGGTGCTCAGGGTCTGTTGGGACATTTATATGACCAAGCCTGGTGGTCTTCAGCTCCACACGACATTTTGGTGGTAGCAGAGATGATCATTTGGATTCTGGATGATCTCCATTGCATTTAGAGCACTTACTTGTAGTTGTACACCTTTCAGTTATGTTATTGAATGAACTGTATTTGGCGTACGATTTTGGTGCTGGCCTAGGTGGATTACTCGGGATAACTGCGTAATGTTTGTATCTGAAATAAAAACCGTCTGACAAAAGTGTTTTAGATGTTTTTTTTTATTGATAACCCATTTCACTTATTTAAAGTACTCCTCAGCGTGTTTAAATCCAACATTCAAAAACGCGCGTGTTTTAAAGTTACCAATGACAACATCAACAACCAACAACCCGAGAAAGGTCTAAATGTCAACTTTTTAATTATTGATTTGTCAGGAGTAGGTACTTGTAGATAACGTCAAATAAAATATAACAAGTGTCAAACACGAATTAAGGATTCTACAATTATTAGTAATTTATGAATTGATTGAACGTATACCAATAAAAAAAAATAGTGTAAAGTATTCGTGGATAACCGGTCTTTAAAACACTTGCTCTATTTAGAGCACTCCGGCTGCGCCGTCGTGCTCGAAAAATCGCGCGTGTTTTAAAGACCTTAATATCCACTTATACTTTAATATACTATTTTCTTCTCCTGTGATTATAGGGATCATCATAGTTGGTTTGTTCGTTGATTTTGATACAATTCTATGTTCTAGGTTGTGTTTTTTGAGTAAGTTGCTAACCGTTTAATCTTCTATTTCATATTCCATTCCAGTAATTATTACTGAGTAGTGGTGTGGTGTTTTTGTTGTGTTTGCTTGGGAATTATCGCCTATGATAACATTAAAAAATTCTTCTTGCGTCAGTTCTCGTCTTTTTCTTTTACTTTTTCGCTTGCCGGTTTTCGTGGACCAATTTCCTTCACTATCACTTTCCATATATACTTTGCCAGCGCTTGAAAAAGTCATTGCATACATGTATTTCAATAATAGTCACAAACTAACAGAGGAATGTAAACAAGATGTGTTCACTATCTGAATGCTATTCACAGACTGCGATACCTTCTTTTTTTAAAAAAGAATAATTTTCAAAACTCATTTTTGTGCAACATCTAATTTTGAGAGAAGCCAGTATTTCCCCATATACCACTATCCCATAATTCAAAATTGATTCAACAAGAGAGTAATAAATTATTTTAAGTGTAACATCAAGGATGTTCCTTAATTCATAAAATTTATAGATTAGCTTTCCTATTTTCTTGGTAACATAATGTATGTACATGTTCCTTCTAATTTAAATTTTCATCCAGAATTACCCCTAAGTACAATAATGAAGGTGTTCTAACAATAAATTTGTTGCAGCTGCATTGCACTTCGAAAAACGCACTGCGTTTCATGCATTTTAAATTGTTGGAAATCAGGGAATGTATGTGTAGAAAGAGAGAAGGTCATACATTTAGTTTTTTCTATGTTTAATAACAGGAGACTATCATCTAACCATCCCTCTATTTTTTGTAGTGCTGCTCTCTCTTTTACAATTTCCCAGCTAGCTCTATTCAGGACAATAGCAATGTCATCAGCAAAGCAAAAGACAATATCCTCCCCCAATAATTCCATTATTCCATTTATATAAATATTAAAAAGAAGAGGTGAGAGAACTGTTCCCTGCGGCACACCAGACTCCATTGAAAGTTTATCACTCTGCTGATTTCCAATATTTGTGCTTTGTGTCCTACCACTCAAGTAGGATTTAATCAGCTCATTTGGAATACCTCGAATTCCCATACTGTAGGAGAATTTGTTTTGAAACAGTGTCAAAAGCCTTTTTTAAATCTAAGAAGATTGCTATTACTTTGTTACCCTGATCTAAGTTTTTTAAATTCCCTCTGAAACCCTCACAAGTGCATTTTCAGTACTTAGGCTATATGCAAAGGCAAATTGGTTTCTATGAAGTAAATTGTATTGCTCTAAAAATGTCAATAGTTTTTTCCTTAGACACTTTTCAACAATCTTGCTAATGGTGCTAGTCAATGCTATCGGTCTGTAATTCGATAGTGATTTTTTATCCCCCTGCTTAATATAATGGAATAATTACAGTAGTTTTTAGAATATCGAGATAAACACCAGTACTGAAAATGAGATTATAGTTATATGCCTGAGAGGGCTACGCAATGTATCTTTATATTTTTTTATTAGATTCGAAGAAATATTGTCCTCCCACCCTTAAATCTATTTTTTCAAACCCAATATCATTTCCTTTACATTTTCATTTGAGACAGGACCCATTATCATAATTTATACCTTGTATTGTCTTTTGTAATTATTTCACATGTAAGTTTTAATGTATACAAATAACTAAAATTGTGCATAATATTTATGTAGACTAATATCAAAAAAGAAGAGAAAATCAACATAAAGCTAAAAGATGAAGCCAATGAAACTCTCAACGATGATACTCAAGAAGATACTATTGTAAATGACAGCAATGAAGAAAGCAGTAATTCAGATTCAGACAATGAACCACTTATAAAATTTGTCCAAACAAAGAAACATAAAAAGAACACATTTAATCCAAAACTAGAAAAAATCCCATTAGAAATTATTGAAGAAACTTTAGATGATTATCGAGAGCAAAATCGTATGATTTCTAACTGTATTTTATGTGATTTTAAAGGCCTTAATATAAGGAATTTATCATGTCACATGATATTCAAACACAGGTAATTTAATTTATATTATTTATTTGTGCAATCCCTCAACTCTTTCTTTCAGGGAAGCAAAAAGCCATTGGTGTCTAAGATGCAATAAAATTGTCGAAAATATAGAAACTCACAAAAAAACTCACACAAATAAAGAATGGTGTAGATTTTGCCACAAAAACATCTCAAAATGTCATTATCTAGAACATTTAAAAGCTCATGCCGGTTTCGAATACACTTGTCCAGAATGTCCTAAGAAATTTATATCTCAAAAGACGTTGGACGAGCATATGGCTAGACATAGACAACAAACACCTTTTCAGTGTCATTTATGTAATAAGGCTTTCAAATTATTTAATAGGTAGCTATTGTGGATTGTTTAATATTTGTATATGAATTTAATATTTTAGTCTTCAAGATCACATTCTAACTCACGGACGATACAGGTGCGAGGTTTGTGAAAAAAACTTTGAGATACCCGAGTTGTTGGCTTCTCATTTGTGTTCAGGAAAAGTCGTTAAAAAATGTCAATTTTCAGCAACAAAATCTGAAGATTATGTTGAAGAGAATTCAGAAGAATTTGATGAAAATAAAAATTTAGAAGAGTTGAAAGCATGCCAAGCTGAGAAAAAATATTTTGATTGGTATAAGGAAAAATGTTTAAATTAAAGTTAAATTTGAAAATTGTTTTTTTTTCCAGGAAGGGTATCAAAAATGAGGGCGAAACTATCAAAGTACCATCTGATATTCAAGTAGAGAGTTTGACTTGCCACTTTTGCCAGAGAACTTACAAGTAAGGCCCAAATATTAATAGCAGTACTACTGAATTAAGCTTATCCTATTTATTTTTGTGATCAATTTATAAAATAATTATTTTCTAGGACTGCCTATAAACTTCAAAAACATATAGAAGGCCACATGGGAATATTTTTAACAAATTGCCAATATTGCGGTAAAGGTTTCTCTAGCAGAGCCGATATGGCTAACCATGAACGAGTCCATACCAAGGAAAAGCCATTTATTTGTAGTACATGTGGCAAAGTATAATATGCAAAAAGTGGTTCTTCAAAAAACATTGAACTATCTTTTATAGGGTTTTGTCAGTGGGGCCACTCTAAGAATTCATATGAAGCAGCACACAGGAAAACCAGAAGAATGTGATCTGTGCAATAAGAGATTTTGTAGAAAGTCAGAGCTAAAGTTGCATTTACAAAAACATAGAGGTAAGAATCGGGATATACGCTGTTTTAGTTCAATTTAAGTGACCACTCCGTGAATGATCCAGTTTTCTTGGTTATAAATAAATAATTGTATTGTTCACACTGACTCCAAACAACCTTTAGTAGTAGCATTATTTATTTATCTTTGTTTTTAAGCGAGTTTTTAAGTGACTTTCTATGTTGCTTTCCTTAGACACATATATCCTGGACATTTAATCATTCTATTCAAAATACTTATTTCACTTCTTTTAAAAATATCCTTAATAGCCCAGGAAACGAAGGTATTACTAAACAAAATCTATGGTAGTCGGGTTTAATTTTTTTTTCCGTTAGATTTTGGGGTGCTGATTACGAATCCGGCATATTCCCAAAAGAAATTTACCGGGATCACCCTGTTTACGGCCCGTAAAGGGGGTAGTTTTTGTTTTTTTGCAAAGGTAGCCCTTCCAGTGCGTTGTACACAAAAAAAACATTTATGGTAAATTATAGAGGACTATATTCCCTACAATTTCTTCAGCCACAGCATAGGTTCATCATCTAGCCTATAGCAGGGGTGGCGCCCCAAAGTTGACTACTTTTAAAAAAACATACTTCTGCAAAACAATTTTTTTTCCGTCAATACAAATGCGAATTATTATTATTATTATTATTATTATTATGTTCCTGGCAATGGAAAGCGGCCTAAGACCAATGAGTCCTTCGCTTTTGATTTTTCACTTTCAGTTTTTTGTTGTTGTTTTTCTTTAAAAATAATGCACTAATGTGTTGTTTATGGTACAAAGATTTTGGTCTAGTCTATTTTTGAAAATGTTTTTGTTTGGCGCGCTTATCGTTTCTGAGCTTAAAGAATTCCACTTATAGACTACGCGATTAGTTAAAAAGTTTTTCCTTCCAAGAAGAACAGTTCTCTCTTTTTTCAGTTTTTGGTGGTGTCCTCTGAGGTTTAAGTTTGGATTCATTTGGAATATATCTTCCAGTTTTAGGTCTGTATAGTAGTAGCCATTTAGGATCTTATGTTTCACTTAGCTGTGTGGCCATATTCTAGTTTTGGTCTAATGTAAGTGGTGTACATTTTTTTTTAATCATTTTTACAGTTTGATTTTCAAAAGCTTTTCTCATAAGGTATATTAGTTGATTGGCCTTCTTTACTGTGTGAGATATATGAGTTTCCCATTTCAGATCATCGGTGATATAGACTCCTAGGTCTTTCTGTTCTGAGACTTTTCTGAGTTCGATGCCATTTATTTGGTAGTTGTATCTAGGGTTATTTCGTCCTATGTGTAAAACAGTAGGGGAGACTAGGGAGACTTGATCCCATTTTTTTTTTTTCGTATAATGATATCTAGAAGAGAGTAGTCGAATTTCTGCTGGTATCAATGTGATCTCCCATTCATAGAGCAAATACTGATTGCTTCAAACTTAAAAGAAAAAAGTATTTATTCCAGTTATAGGCTTTTGTTTGTCCCATTGCAGGAGGGATCAAGTCTCCCACCTTAAGGTAGACTTGATCCCTCGTGTGGGGACACATGATTACCCTAATCATGTCTTGCTTTTACAATGCCCTATGGTGACCTCGCTAATTTTTGCAACGGAATATTGTTCTACCTTAAAAAAAAACAATACTTATGAAAATAAACAGTTTTAATGAACGGATTACATGTGTTTTAAGGTAGGAACTCACAAAAGAAACAAATCAAACATATCTAAAAATCAAAAACAAATTTAACCAATGGTAATATTTTTGGGAAAGTTAATTTTAAAGTTGAAATATCCACGTTTTATTTCAGGTTTTGGCAAAATTTTTCTTACTCCATCCCTTGACACAAATCCTTCATCTTTAATTATGGGAAAATGAAAGTGCTTTTTGCGTCTTCTCAAAAAGTTTACCAATATTTCCGGGATTGAAATATCATTTTCGATCACCTCTCCCACAAAATATGTTTTTCCTTTTTTCCCTTGAAGCTCTACCAATACAAAGTCTTCGACTTTTGGACAGCAGATTTCAAAGAATCCTTCCTCACTTATATCTGAGCTGTCACTTTCTTCAGCGAAGGGGTCAATATCATCTAAACTGTCGTCGCTAGCTTTCCAAGACTCTTCGCATTCTGAGCTATCACTTTCAATTTTCTTCTCTATTTTCTTTTTTTTGCTTTTATTTACTTCAATCTTTTCTGCTCTTCCCCCAAAATTTTTTTTTACAGTTGATGCCTTTTTCTCTCTTTCGGCACGTTCCGCTTCGAACTCCTGCTTTTCCGGCGTTTCAGTTATAACCTTACAACGACCTCTTTTGCGCCCTTTTGATAAAGATTTTTCTGACCTGGGAGGTGCCTTTGGGAATGGTCGAACTTCCTCTGGTGTTTTTGAAGCTAAGTTTATCACTTTCGACTGAAGTGACAAACTCGATGGGCCAGGCTGTGGAGTTGGTGTTATGGAACGAACGTCAGGGCTCTCACAGCGGTCGCTTTCTCCTCTTGGATTTGGTCTGTCAGTCACCAAGCTAGTGTGAAACTCATCGTCTCTAAAAATGTTGGAATTGAATGGAGAAAGTCCTGACACACGGAAGCCACTTAATATATTAGCAGGAGAAAATGCCTTTGGGTAAAATTCCCCGAGAATTCCCGGTATTTCGTAAATGCTTAGGTTTTTTCCAGGATTATTTGTCATCCAATCAGATGCTGCAGCGTTATAATAAGTTTTCAGTGGACCAAACACTGTACGATCCAACGGCTGTAATTTATGTGAAGTGTGTGGCGGCAGCGTCAACAAAACCAAACCATTATCTCGAGCAAAATTGATCGCTTCAAGATTCACGTGACTGTCATGATTGTCAAGGATAACGAGGTGTTTGTTATCAGAACTACAGTTGGAATATTTTTTAAAGTGTGCCAAATACTTGACAAAATTTTCTTTTGTCATCCACCCAGATGGATGACATGCTCCTGCCGAACCCGGTGATGCACCTAACACCATGCGATCTTGCCAGTTAACTCGGGGGAAAATAAGAAATGGAGGAATATGGTTTCCACATGCGTTCACTGCAGAACAAACAGTTACGAGCTGTCCTCTTTCACCCGAAGTTACCTTTGACACTTGCTTGACACCTTTCTGTCCAATAATTTTTGATGGCTTGTGCACGGTTGTCACACCCGTTTCATCGACGTTCCAAATCCTCTCAGGTGTAAACTGGTATTTGTGGATCGTAGTTCTTAATTTCTCGAAAAATGTGTCAACGGTATGTCGGTTGAATGCTGAGCAACGCGCTAAGCTAGTTGGCTCTGGTTTTCTAAGAGACAGCTCCGGATTTCTGCACATAAAGTTTCGGATCCAATCCCGGCCAGCCAATTTTTTTTTATCCCAAGAGGTCGGAATTTTCTTACTATTTGCAATTGCAAACTCGTATGCCAATTCCCTCAATTTCAGAATGGGTAGACCATAATTTAGGCGGGATGCATGCAGAAGGTAGTCCGTAAGCTGTTTTTCTTCTGCGCTAGTAAAAATGAGTGCTTTTTGAAACCCAGGTAGACGATTTTCACCCCTACGGATTATTCGTTTCAACGTCATAACATTCAGATGGTACTTCTTTGCAGTGCCTTTATAGGAAGCCCCATTTTGAACATCTGCAACAGCTGCTGCATCGGTTTCGGGATCAGGAAGTACTCTCGGTGTTGATCCTTCCTTTGGCTTATACTTTCTTGGCATCTGTAATGAAATAAAATCGAAGTACTCAACATAAATGGCAAAAATAATAGTAAGGGAGACTTGATCATGGGATCATGTCTCACTCTCTCAACAGGGATCAACTCTCCTCGCCATGCATTTGATTTTAATATCCTTAGTACTAAATACCTAACCCCTTAAACCAGGTTTCAAAAAATATCAAAATGTTTCTAAGAAAGCATAGAAACCAGCCACAAATCACAATCCCCTGTCAAGCAATATCGTAATGAACCAAAACAAATATTTGACTTACCGTAAAATAAGTTTCACATCCGAAAAACCACAAAATTTTTACACCATGCCGACAATCGGCGCGTCTTGAACTAAATGTTGTTTACAAGCTAACATGAGGTCGGCTCCATGCATTGTTGCCAATATTGTCGCAAAAAAATAAATTGAGCGCGAGATTTGAATGGGGAATCAAGTCTCCCATGTGATCAAGTCTCCCTACTCTCCCCTACACTTTTTTTCATTTAGTTTTAGCTGCCATGTTGTGTTAAAGGATTTTCATATAGTTTTTTGTCATTTGATTTTACTTTGGTTTGAATAGTTTTTGACAGATCAGAAATATACACTATAAAGAAAAGAGAAGCAAGTACAGATCCTTGTGGTACTCTACTGACGACTGGGTAACAATCAGAGCTGGTTCCATTTGCTCGAACATAGAAAGTTCTTTGCTTAAAAAAGGAGCTGCTCCATTGTAGGTACTTGCCTCTCTCGTCGCCTCTTATTCCATATTGGCTCAGTTTGTAGCAGAGTCTCTCATGTGGTACTGAATCGAAGGCTTTTTGAAAGTCGGGGTATGTAACGTCGATTGGGTTTGCCTTCGTCTAGGTTTGTAGACCAGTCGTCCAGGCAGCTGAGAAGATTTGTTGTTGTAGACCTTTTTGGCATAAAGCCATGCTGTGTAGGAGGTATGATGTCATTTTCTAAGAGAAAGGATGTTCTTTTACAAGAATTTTCATAAGTCCTTTGGACAGTGTGCACTGCAGGTCAGGCTGATGGGTCTATAATTGTGGATTATGCGTGAAACTGTAACAAATTCGGAGAAAAAATTATATATGTTTCACACGGCAAAAGATCAGATTTAATGCCTTGGCTGGTTTCCTCGCTTCGCTTTTAGCTATGGAACACTAGTCGCGGCATTAAATATTGTGCTTTTCTGCCTATTCACTTACAAGTGTCTCTGTTTTTTTTTTTTTAATTTTAATTTTAAAATAGACCGTATCTACGAGGGGTGGCGTTTGAAAGTTAAGTAGATACCTTTTTTAATTTTTTCGTAAAAATTCATTTTACAGATATACAGGGTGAGTTAGTAAGTGCGCGGTGGTCCAAATCTCCTATACTAACGGAGATCGAAGAAAAAACTAATTACAAAACTTGTAGTTGAACATGTGTACTACATTCCTAAATTATTTTCCAGTATACAGGGTGGCCCAATAAGTAGTGGTGACACAAAGTTATGTTTTTTTATATGACTCTCCCCTCGACTCTCCCTGTATATTTTGTCATTTCTGGATTCTGTGGAAAATTCTAGACATATTTCATGTACAATGTCATATACACAGAACACATATCCTCACGGATAGAAAAAAAAGCTTAATGGAGGGCGGGGCTTAAAAAAAAGCTTCGGATCGCATCCGCTTGGGGACGCTGTGGTGAAACACAACTACAGGTGCGGAATGAACGCCACCATAAAACAGTTTATCTGTTACCTATGATGTGTCAATTTTTTTTTTTTAAATTATATTTTGTGTATAAATTAACCGATAAATAACAAATATGTTGTCTCCAAGTCCTTGGACACATCCTAAAAAGTGTTGTGTTACTGGGTGTGAAAATCCACACAATGAACGAACGTCATCAGTTTCCAAAAAATGATCCAGGGCTATTTGCACCATAGACATTTGCACCGCTAAAACTTTGGGGATCCTTGAGCTGAGTTTCTACAAACCACATTCAAAGCTCCACTTAGATTAGATATCCCTTGTTATAACCTTGCAAATAGCCGCCAGAGACCTATAAAATTGAAAATAAAAATAAAAATTAAAAGTTGATTTGATTACAGAAACCTATATTTAAAATAGTTCTGATCGCATCAACGGCGCATCAATGGCGCATTGTTCCCCAAAATTTTATTAGGCAGTTTGCCTTCTATCCGTGAGGATATGTATTCTGTGGTCATATACCTATTTTCAACTGTTTCGGAAATATTGTCAGTTTAAAATTGACTTTTTTGCATCTTTGACAGACTGTAAAACGTAAACGGTTGATTTTACAGCAAAACTGATTTTACATTCTTGTCTTAGATTGTCATAAGCTATCATTTGACACCAACTTTGAATTTAACCGTAGATTAATAATTTTAGCGAAATTTTTAATCCAAGAATGTATGATCGGTTTTGCTGTAAAACTATTAACCGTTCAGGTTTTACAGTCTGTCGAAGATGCAAAAAAGTTAATTTTCAACTGTCAATATTTCCGAAACAGTTGAAAATAAGTATATGACATTATACATGAAATATGTCTAGAATTTTCCACATAATCCAAAAATGTCAAAATATACAGGGAGAGTCATTTAAAAAAACATGACTTTGTGTCACCACTACTTATTGGGCTACCCTGTATACTGGAAAATAATTTAAGAATGTAGTACTCATGTTTGTCTACAAATTTTGTATTTAGTTTTTTCTTCGATCTCCGTTAGTATGGGAGATATGGACCACCGCGCGTAATTCACCCTGTATATGAGTGTAAATTATGCTACAAATAAAAGTTAGCTTCGATTATGTACGGGTTTTCGGAAATCAAAAGGTGGCAATCCTATGTCAAACTTAAATTAAAAAGTTCGCCAAGAGGCACACATACCCTTTCCGTCCATATTTTGCTTGTCAAAGTCACGTGTTTTGGATAGGCTAATTTCACATACTTAACCTTTATCTAAAATTTGAGTGACAAAAAAAGGTTAAAAGTGTGGCTAAAAGCTATGTTAAAAGTTATCTTTGGAACATACACTTGTTCCAGAATGTGACTTTCTAAATTTGTGAAACAACATTTGAAGACTAACTGACTTTCTTTCAATATGTCCTCTTCTAACCGGAGACGTTAAAACAATGTATTCAAACTCTTATCTGCTCTACTAACATTATCCCAGGCAGTTTTAAAATAATGCACTTGGGGTGACGACAACATTCTCAAAATTTTAATCATAATCCAACTTTCTTTGATCAATAATTCTTCTCCGGCCTCCAAATCTTCAGCAAATTGTTGAAGTGTCATACAATTTTCAATAACTGACTGTATCATACTTGAACTGTCTTTGTAAACCTTCAATTAGACTATCCAAAACACGTGACACAAATATGGCCGACAAGAGGCACACAAACATTTGACACAAACACAAACCATAACATCATTAGGTTATGTCATTAATGATCATAATCAAATACTCATTTTCTATTGTGTGCGGTGTGCGTCTCAATTTTTGGCCGTTTCTCCCCAATTACGGAATCCCTATTGTTTGGGCAAGATTGCTTTACCTACATTTCACTTGGACACCCAGGACCTACCCTTAAAATGTGAAAATATTTATTTGTTGCAACTCCACCGTCCAGTGTTGTGCTTTGATTTGTATTGTTTTGTCACAAGTTTGCTCTAGATTTGATTGTAGAACGATTTTGCTGAAGGTAAATGCTCTGCATTCATTTCATTGTGAAAATATTGAAATTTTTAACCATGCATTTCCGTTAGTCAAGTTAAAATCAAAAAAGAAAAAGCCTTGTATCACGAAAGGTTTAAGAATTGCTTCTAGAAAATTTAGGGGTCTTCATTCCTTAAGAAAGTTTGCTCATGATTTTGATAATATATTTTTTATGACCTACTTTAAATAATGGATACAGGAGCATCTACAGAAAGACGATGAAACAGGCAAGGAAGATTTATTACAATGAGAGGTTGGGCATCCGCATCCAATAAACAAAAAAATTTGAAACCAGATAATATTAATTCATACTGTACGATTGCTCAGAAACTGAGTATCAAAAATAGAAAATCTTCTGGATGGGACGATATCTCAGTTAAGGCCGGGACACATCTATCATGCATTCTTCCGATCCGACTCCGATCATACAATCAAGGTCCTTATTCTTGGAACAGGGGAGCAGCGGAACACTCGTTCTCCTGGGAACGCTGCTCCCTGTTCCAAGAATAAGGACCCTGATTGTATGATCGGAGTCGGATCGGAAGAATGCATGACAGATGTGTCCCGGGCTTTAGGCTGTTGATGTGTTGGCGGATTCCATTATTAATTCTTTTCTTACCGGAAGTTTTCCCTCATTTTTGAAGCAATCTTGGGTAGTACCTTTGTTTATTAGGGGGGTGATAAGAATTTACAATCTAATTACCGGCCAATATCCTTACTGCCAACTTTGACTAAAATTGTAGATTGGCTAATTAAGGTGGATGGTGAGCTTCCTTGATAGACATAAATTGCTTTCTCTGTCTCTGTTTCAGCAGTCAAAAAACACTGATGATACCATATTTCATCTCCTGGATGAGCTTTATTAGAAGATAAATGACGAAGAAGTGGCCGCGGTAGTTTTTTGTGACCTGAAAAAAGCTTTCGATTGTGTCTGTCATGAAGTACTGCTTCTAGGGGTTCAGTACTTCAGAGGGGTTAGATATCACTGCAGGAGTGCCCTAGGGATCTGTTCTATTTCTAACATTAATAAAAATACGAGTAAAAACAACGAGTATCAAAACGCAAATGAACAATGAGCACTATTTTTTTGAAAAAAATTTCATGACACATTAAATGACACATAAAAAAAGGGTTTGTGTGCCTCTTGGCGGCAATTTTAATAAAAGTTTGACAGCATCTTGGATAGTTCAATAGGTCTGACACTTTGACATACAAGGCTATGGTCCGAATATAACTAAACTTTAACCAAAGTAATCGAATCGGTTGACAAATGGTTACTGAAAATTCCAGTTACTTGGGGAACGCGAATATGAAATAAAAAATAATTGACAGAAATTACAGATAAAACCAATAGAACCGACATCCGATGGCCGGTAACTATTTTGACATTTGGTTAACCAGATTTCAGGAAACCTAGGTCCAAAAGTAACGACTTTTCCAGGAACCAGGATAATTTGATTACTTTTGGACCGCAGAACCACAAAGCTGGTTTTATTCGAACCACAGCCAAAGTATCCATGTCGGGGAAGTTAGCAACACATTCGAAGCAGGATCGCTAAAACATGGTCCTGCTTGTGCTGCTATGGTCCTGCCTCAAAAAGCATCAAATCTGACCCCGGCAACACGTACTATTTTCAAGATACAGGGATTTTTATTTTGGTTGTCAACTTCACCCTTGGAAACAAACTGGAAGCACTATCGCTCAAATATGTTCCTGCTTGTGTTGTTATGGTCCAGGGGCGGATACAGGCCTTTTGAAAGGGGGGGGGGGGCAGTTTAAATTAAAGTAAGCCAGATTGGGTTAGTTTTGTCAGCGCATTGTGCAAGATACGGTTTTTCGAAGGAATGGCCCATAAAAATATGGGAATGGGGGAACTATTTAGGAGAATAAGGTGATTTTAAATAGGTAGGTACAGGGTGTTTTTTTATATATTGACACCCCACCTACAGCCTTTACCTTTACAGGTAGAAGAAAGGTGTAAATACAAAAGTTGTACAGTTTTGGCTGAATTTTTAGAAAAAAGATTTGAATGTCAGAAATGTGAAATTTTGCATGCTTCCAGCTTTTTTCAAATGGGGTGTCCTATATTTCATTCTATATTCTTGAAGAGCACAATGCTCCGATTCCAAAAATATATAATTTGTCTATATTTGATTGAACAGTCTCTCATATATTCGGCTGCAAAAATTGTAAAAATATCGGGTCTTCAAAAAAAAAAAACAATCAAAGATTGCTATGGTTTTTTAAACGTATGTCTTAGCAAATTTTTTCTTTCATTTTGTCAATGAACCTAATGTCAAAATGGCATGTCAAAAATCGTGACCAATAAAGAAACAGTAATGCGACGTACGTTTTCGTAATCAAAGCAATCTTCGATTGGTTTTTTTTTTGAAGACCCGATACTATCCTACTACTGATTTTGTGAACCATTCTACCTATACAGGTGGAAGCTGCAGGTAAAATTTAAGGTATGTACTTGGTTTCTCTGATAGTATTTTTTAAATTTTTAGATCCAAATATGTTGGAGACGGCTTAACCAAACATAGGCAAACTATATAGTTTTGGATTCGGGAAATTGTGCTCTTCAAGAACAAAAAAGCTGAAAGCATGCCACATTTCACATTTCTGACATTCAATTTTTGTTTCTGACCATGGATTCTAAAAATTTAGCCAATACTGTACAACTTTTGTATTTACACCTTTCATCTACTTGTAAAGGTGAATGTGAAGGCTGTAGGTGGGATGTCAATATATAAAAAAACATCCTGTACTTGAACAATAACTTATTATAGTGGAGCGAAACAGAGGCAGAAAGTCGCTTATTTACCGAGATAAAAAAAATCGGCGTACAACCAGGTGAAATGTTTATATTATTGTTAAGTATCTTAGAATCTTAGTGGCTATTATTCGAAATGGTGATTTACGATATTTTTTAGTGGTCGAGAGATTTTTTTTTTAGAAAAATAGCACCAATTTGGATAAAATCGGAAAATGTAAATTTTAAGTTCACACTCTAATATCTCTAAAACTAACAAAGCTAGGAAATCGACTTTTTTACCAAAATAATAGTTATTTACATTACAAGTGCGTTTATGAGCATGATTAAAATAACGAGTATGAAGGATTAGAACGACGAGGTCGTAGACCGAGTCGTTCTAATCACACGAGTTTTGTAGTCACGTTTAAACGCACGTGTCATGTACAACGTTTTATCTACAAAGCGGAAAATAAGAATATTTTTCCAATTATTTTCGTTCATTAATATTTGTCTACCTTCATTTTACCTTCACAGGTTTACCTTTGACATTTGTCAAATCACCAAAAATAGTTGTGTTATAGACTCATAACCTCGTCCATAACACCACTAGTTGTGTTATGAATTCATATCCTAGACTATAACCTATAACACCACTAGTTGTGTTATGAGTCTCATGACGTAACTCAAATACTAGAAAAATAGTTACGTAAAAACGTCATAACCAAACGCTTGTAGATAAAGTCCATTTATTGGGCTTTCTAACAGACCTATGAATTGCTGTACCGAAATATGTTCTATATTTTTTAAATGACGTTTTAACTGTTACGTCACAAAATATGACTTTAAAATTTCACTAAGCGACAAACTCTTTTATTTCCAACTTTTTCCACATACATGCTGCGAAGCAAAGAAAGAAGAAACATTCAAAAAGTTTTTAAAGTGAAAATCTTTTATCTCCGATGTATAGTTTTTTTGCTATGAATTTTACAAAATCGCGAAATCTTGAAAATTCAGGCGCAGCGTGCACGGGATCGGCCGACGTCGTCCCCATCCCCCCTCTTTCTTGTCGGGCCTAAAGATGGGGTCTAATGATCCCCAATGTAATAGTTCGATCTTGGAAAATGAGAAGTGGAATCCAGTATTTTCGAGCCAACAACCAGTGCCCCAATTTATAAGACAAGGTTCAAGCTTATATTGTGCAGGTAAGAACTGCATGAATTCAAACTCAAACTCAAAATCTCTTTATTTTCAATTTGAAGTTACAATACATACGGGTAGGGGAGTGAGGCCCCCCTCAAACAATACATACATAACATTTGCTTAATCTAAGGACATGACTTATAAACTAAAAACTCAATGTGCGCAGCACACTGCATGCCACATGCGCGCCTAGCGCGCTGTGTGGCACTACCTTTAGCTTGGCCGATGTTCTGGCCGACAAGCCATCGCCCTTTTCCCATTGGATCTGTTCTCAACGTTCCCTGGTTGCCCTTTCACGTTATTATGTGACCTTTCAGTCGTTGGTAAGTACCACGGATGGCGCGCATTGGGCCACTATACTGGCCCGCTCAGAAAATAAGGGGTTGATGCTGGATGTGGGATGTCGAGCGCGCAGCGCCCTCTTTGTGGGGAAAAGTTCCAAAAAACCCCACTTCCGATTAATTTAATAGTATAACAGAAAAACAAAAAAGTCGTACCCCGTAGGGCGATGTGGTCCAACATGGACGCTACCTCAACAGCAAAGTGTGAGCTAGGGGTTTGTGCGCGTGAGCGCGGGTTTGGATTAAATGGGCTCGAAAGCCCTGCACCCCGACCAATCCTGAGACCTGATAAGTCTCTAGGTAATGGTTTGGGTGCAGGTGAAGGAAGATTGTGAGGGATGTCAGAGAATGAGGGTTGGGAGGATTGGGTGCAAGAATCTACCGGGATTGGGATATGCGTTTGCAGCTAAATTGGGCAATTTTGCCTAAGTATGATGGTCAGATTGGGGTTGTCCGATGTTTAATTAGACAAGTGCATTTCCTCATAGCCAGCGATAAAGGAGATGTTTACACACTAGATCGCTGACCAGTTGGAATTTTCCGAAGAACAGATGGTAGAAATTAGACCTTTGTTGGGGTTGCCAGAGCCTCCTGCTTTAGGCTTAGGCAGATGGCGCCAGCGCCAAAGTACTTGTCTAATTCTGTCTTGAAGATAGGATTTTAGCTGAGCATTGGTCTGGGGTTTAACTTGGGGTTGTGATTAGCAGGTTTAGGATAGGGAGGTGTTCATGGGGGTTCAAAATAGATAGGTAGATTCTTGTAAGGCGGACCGTGCACTATGGGGTTGTCTGGATCATATCTTTGTGCAGTGATTCTGCGGGTTAGAGGGGAGCCTTGAATTTGATGTCTGTAAAACTTTTCGCTGATTTCATCCAGGCAGTCAGATATAAGCGGCATGGACGTTTGTTCGTGCATGTCCGTTATTCTGGCGTACCTGGATTCAGACAGCACTCCCCTCAAAATACGATTCTGGAATCGTTGGAGGCGGTTCCTCTGCGTGCGTGAGATTATGTTCCAGACAGGGGCCCCATAAGTGAGCATAGGTCTGATTACCTGTTTATAGATTAGTAACTTGTTACCTGGCGATAGGGCGGAGTTAGGGCCGATGAGTGGGTAGAGTTTCTGCTGCGCACTGAAGGTGCGAGCCAAAGCGTGGGAGACGTGGTGGTGGAATTTCATTCTCTGATCAAAGATGATACCTAGGTATTTGGCTTTTGGGGACAGAGTAACTGGAATGTTATTGACGATAAGTGGGGTGGGCATGGTGCTATTGGTATGCTTCTTATGGAAGCATATGAGCTCCGTCTTTTGACCATTAACACCAAGCTTCCACTTATCGTAATAAGGTTGAAGGATTGCGAGGTGGTGGGCGAGCTGAAATTTTGTTGCTTGTGTGTAAAAGGATTGAGCGTAAACAGCGGTGTCATCTGCGTACAGCGCCAGATTTGTATTCTGGAATTTTGGAATGTCCGCTGTGTATAGTGAGTACAGCAGTGGACTGAGTGCCGACCCCTGCGGCACTCCGGCCTGAATTGATTTGGAGTGTGAGCGGGCGTCTTCTTGTTTGACGCAGAAAGAGCGGCCGCTGATGAAAGACTATATCAGGGAGATGATGTGTAGTGGGAAATTGAAAGTTGCGAGTAATTTATAGATAAGGCCTGCATGCCAGACCCTATCGAAGGCGCGCTCCATATCCAGGAGCAGAAGTGTCGCGTTCATGCGCCTGTTGAACGCTTGGAAAGTGTCGCAGCAGATTTTGGCTGCCAGAAGAGTGGTGTTGTGACGTGGGCGAAAACCGAACTGCTCGTTTGGGAGGATGGAGAAGTTTTCGACGATCCTGTTGACCCTGGACATCAGGATTAACTTCTCCACGAGCTTGGCAAAGGAGTTTAGAAGGGAGATTGGGCGGTAAGAGGATGGGAGTGAATGGTTTTTTCCAGGTTTGGGGATCATAACCACCTCAGCCATTTTCCATTGAAGGGGAAAATGCTGAAGTTTGAGGATTGCGTTTGTTATTTGTACCAACTGTACAATAACTTTACGCGGGAGATTTTTGAGAACTCGATATGGGATGCCATCTGGTCCGGGGGCCTTCTCGCTTGGGAGCCGGCGGATAAGTCGTGTTATCTCGCCGGGCGTGGCAATGAGTTCAGCGAGCAAGTGCTGGGGGATGGGGTATTTCCGAGTAGCAAAGGCTGTCGCTGTACGTTCGATTTCCTCCTGTTCAGGGGAGTTTGGTGGGAGACCGGAATGAATACTCTCCATGAACGAAGCCAGAGCTTCCGCCTTGTCTTGGGCAGTGACGCAATCCCTACCATTACTAGTAATGGCAGGGGTACGCACAGCTTGCCGCTTCATTTTTGACTGAAGGCGCCACAGAGAGTTGTCTTGAGGACGTAGGTTCTGGAGGGTTTGTGTCCACTTACGGTTCCGAAGCTCGCTGATGCCATTCTTAATGGCATGAATTCAAAATGCACCTGCATTGAGGAGAGGCTGAAATGTTGTGATGAGTGTAGCTGTAACTAGTGCAAAAATCAAAAATAAACTATGGAACAAACGGAGGTGTCTGAAAATGAAGAAGAAGAGGTTGAATAGATACTAAAAACAAGATACCTACTTTATTATAAGGATTAAAAACAATATTGGTTTTATGTTTTATTTTTATTCTTCTAATTAAAAAAAAAAAAAAAAAAAACTGACTCGTCTGCATATTATAATAGTATATTGTTGTATTAGGAGTAGAAGCTTTACTTTTTTGTGCTGAAGCAGTAGGTTTGCGAGCCGAACGTAGTGAGGCTTGCAATACTGCTGAAGCACAAAAAAGTGCTTCTACTCCTTATGCAACACGCTATTTTTTCTCCAAACGAATGTGGTAAGCTCGGGGGTAACTGGATGGTTGAGCGGCAGTAAAAGTACAAGCGGCACTAAAAGTACTTTTACTGCCGCTCCAGCGGCACCAAAAGTACTTTTGCTGCCGCTGGGGTTGCCAAGCAGCATAGAAATTAAATTTCTACCACCTCGACAGGTGTTAACCTCCTGGATTTGCCTAGCAACATAGAAATTGAATTTCTACCATCTTGACAGGTGTTGACAAAGTGATGTTTTTTTGACGTTTGGAGAAAAATTAAATTTCTACCACCTCGACAGGTGTTTACCCGCTGGAGTTGCCTACCAGCATAGAAATTAAATTTCTAACATCTTGACAGGTGCTGACAAAGTGACGTTTTTTTGACGTTTGGAGAAAAAAAATATTTTCAGCTACAAAATCGTACATACTAAATGGCGTAAAAACGACAAGCCGCTGACGTCGGCCGATCCCGTGCACGCTGCCCTGAATTTTCAAGATTTCGCGATTTTGTAAAATTCATAGCAAAAAAACTATACATCGGAGATAAAAGATTTTCACTTTAAAAACTTTTTGAATGTTTCTTCTTTCTTTGCTTGCAGCATGTATATGGAAAAAGTTGAAAATAAAAGAGTTTGTCGCTTAGTGAAATTTTAGAGTCATATTTTGTGACGTAACAGTTAAAACGTCATTTAAAAAATATAGGACATATTTCGGTACATATAGGTCAGTTAGAAAGCCCAATAAATGGACTTTATTTTGGTAAAACAGTCGATTTCCTAGCTTTGTTAGTTTTAGAGATATTAGAGTGTGAACTTAAAATTTACATTTTTCGATTTATCCAAATTGGTGCTATTTTTCTAAATAAAAAATCTCTCGACCACTAAAAAATATCGTAAATCGCCAATTCGGATGCCCCCTAAGACAGTTAATAATAATAGGTATAGGCATTTTATGTGGTTGTATAGGGTATTTGATTATATTTGGCACCATACTTACAGCCTTCACTATTTAAGATTAAATTTAAAATACAAAACTTTATTTTCTATATATTCTTTTGACAGTATCAGAAAAATTAAAATCGCATCGGAAAATGGAAAAACGTAGCAACTTCAAGTTTTTTCAATGGAACACCCTGTATATTATGCGATAAAACTAAAGATTTTTTCTTCCTGATTCCAAATATATACATATATATTGAGCACATTTGAGTGAGCCGTTTTTGGAATATTTTAGCTTAAATTGGCAAAGAAATTTCATAAGGATATCAAGACATTTAAATCTTCATAAAATTCCTTAGGATTTTATTTAAAATTTAAGCTAAGATATATCAAAAACGACTCACTCAAATATGATCAGTATATACCAAGTGCCCACGAAATTACTTTCCGGCTGCCATTTTTTTATTTGTTCATCGATATCGATGAAACTTGGTAGGGTTGATATTCTAACCAAACGCCATTTTTATGCATCTATGACAAGTTTTCCTGACTTCCGGTTTCACCGGAAGTGATTGGAACTTTTTATTATTAAATGACACACCCTGTATATTTTTTGTTTTTCGGATTCTACAGATCGTTTCACGTCCTAATATACCACTTTTAAATCTAGTTTTGTCCAAATTTCGTTTTCAAATCAAATTTTAAGTAGAAAAAAAAATTACCTACATAATAAAACAAAAATGTTTGAACGAAAATTAGGAAAAATTTCGTAGTGTTATTATATCGTTGGATTCGCTTTAAAATACTGCATTCAGTAATGTTATGAAAGTGATATGTTTCTATTCCAGTTTTTGAGATAGGGCAAAAATACTAAAATTATGAAGTTTACAGCCTTCTATCAAAAAAGTTTACAAAGATAAAATTGAGTTTGTATTTTTCTGAAATTAAGTAAAGTATGTAGAGTCATTTTAGGATGATCACGGCACTCTAGTTAAAAAATTAAAATTTAATTTAAAAACAAAATTTTGACAAAACTCGATTCAAAAGTGGTGCATTAGGCCGTTAAACGATCTGCAGAATCCGAAAAACAAAAAATATACAGGGTGTGCCATTTAAAAATCAAAAGTTCCAGTCATTTCCGGTGAAACCGGAAGTCATGAAAACTTGTCATATATGCATAAAAATGGCGATTGGTTAGAATATCAACCCTACCAAGTTTCGTTGATATCGATAGATAAATAAAAAAATGGCAGCCGGAAAGTAATCTCGTGGGCACCCGGTATATATTTGGAATCAGGAAGAAAAGATCTTTAATTTTATCGCATAATATACAGGGTGTTCCATTGAAAAAAGTAGAAGTTGCGTACGTTTCTCCATTTTCCGATGCGATTTTGTTTTTTCTGATACTGTCAAAAGAAAATCTACAAAAAAAACTGTCAAGTTTTGTATTTAAATTTTTTTTCTATCTCAAATAGTAAAGGCTGTAGGTATGGTATGGTGCCAAATATAATGAAATACCCTGTACGCCAAAAAATTTTTTTTTAACATTTCATAGACTATTTCGCTCCACTATTATATATATAAAGAATTTGTAAGATTATCCACTTTTTGTCAATTTGCCTTTCAACAGGAATCAGTAATGTTACTTTACCAAACTAGTAACATAATGTAACAAGTTATTCAAGTACAAATGAGTGAATTGTTGCGGAACTTATGGGACCTCAGCCATCTATTTATCAATATGTTGTTTAATTACGATACTATACTGACTCACTCAAATGTGCGTTATTTTCATTAGTTTAAAAATTACACATTTCAGGTGAATGTCTTACTTGAACAGTTCAATAGTATATTCGTGATTAGATGGCTGTGGGACGAGCGTAGCGAGCAAAAAACCTAATAGTCCAGGAGTTGGCGCCAAAAACATGCAAGAGTTTTCGCAAGGCGGATATTTTCAAAATAGGTCGTACTTTAGTGCTAGAATGCTAGTGTACAGTCAGCACTCACAGTTCCGGGACTGCTGGCTCTGGGACGCGGGCAAAGTTGTAATTTTAAGAAGCATCTAAACTGTTTTCTCAAAGCTCAAAATTTATAGAAATTTTGCACATTATCTGTTTGAAGGTCACAGATAACGTATGTAAATCGTCAGACGTCTAGTTCGTTGCAAAAAGGGGGTCAGACGTCCTCAAAGTTTTTATTTTATGGCATTTTCTTCAAATATATTTGTCAAATACCTGCAAAAATATATTTTGACAGGACACCGAAGAAAATGCCATAAAATAAAAACTTTGAGGACGTCTGACCCCCTTTTTGCAACGAACTAGACGTCTGACGATTTACATACGTTATCTGTGACCTTCAAACAGATAATGTGCAAAATTTCTATAAATTTTGAGCTTTGAGAAAACAGTTTAGATGCTTCTTAAAATTACAACTTTGTCCGCGTCCCAGAGCCAGCTGTCCCGGAACTGTGAGTGCTGACTGTACACTAGCATTCTAACACTAAAGCACGACCTATTTTGAAAATATCCGCCTTGCGAAAACTCTTGCATGTTTTTGACGCCAGCTCCCCAACTATAATTCACCCGACTGAAAATTCTATCATACTTATATCTAGGCACACACTGCTGTGGACACGCTACAAACTTACAAACAACGGCATTGTGGTGTGGTCAGACAAACTAGCATGAATCACCGAACAATCAACAGTATTACAATCAAAACTTGAACACACATAATCAATTAATGTGGAAGAGTGCTGGAAGACCCGTGTTGGTAACTTTACATGCATTTATAAATTATGGGACTCCAGCAAATTATTAAGTCGTATGGTAGATATAGAATTTGATTCCTCGAAATTAATATTAAAGTCACCCGATAAAATTACTGAGCTAGAAATTGATATCGACCAAATTTTGATCCTTAGAAAACACTATTGAAAATTCATAAACATTCTCCAATAACAGATTATTAAAATTATCTACAGCTGTTGTAGGTAATTGCATCTCAAAGAGTCCCTGTTCACCAAAATCATAGAGTCGCCATGAGCCGATCTGGTTCTACAAAAAACAGACAAAACTACGTAATTTGGAATACAATTCATGATCCTTCAACAAATGCTCGGTAATTAACACTAGTTCAGGGTACCTAAGATTATCTAAAAATATGCACAATTCGTCGAGTCTTATTTCTAAGTGATTGAATGTTAAGTAAAAGAAGCGAAGTACCGTTAACATTCTGTGTCGTTTGGGTATAAGCATCCTTCTTATTTTGCCAGTTGTCGCGGTTTTGTGCCACCTGGTACCAGTTCAGTCCTGCCGCTTGTTTCATATCGTTGCTCCATCTCATTTGCGGTCTTCCTGTGCTCTTTCTGTTGCTCCATGGTCTCCATCGAATTAGTTTACCACTCCACTTATCCTGGTCTCTTGCGACGTGTCCTGCCTAGTCCCATTTCTGAGCGGCGGCGCGCTGTACGACATCGTGCACCTTTGTTTTTGTCCTGATCCATTCATTTGTTTTCCTATCCCTTAATGATATCCCAAGTATTCTCCTCTCAATAGCTCTCTGGTTTACTTTAAGTTTGTCAAGTATAGCTTTCGTAAAGGTCCAATTTTGTGACCCGTAAGTCGTTACTGGTAGGATACACTGATTATATAATTCGGTTTTGAGGTTAAGGGGTATGTCCATGTTCAAGATGTCTTTTATTTTGGCATATGCCGCCCAGGATTGCCGTATTCTCTCGTTTATTTCGAGTTCTTGGTTAGCCTTGCCTGTAGTTAGTGTTTGTCCTAGGTATTTGTATGTATTTACTTTTTCGATTCTGTTGTCTCCTAGGGTAATTTCTCGTTCGTCCTCTACGTTTGATGTCATGTACTTCGTTTTGCCAAAGTTGATTTCTAGGCCTATGCGTTTCGTGGCCCTGTAGATGTCCTCGATAAGTGTGGCCAGTTCTTCTCTACTTCCGGCTATCACTACTATGTCGTCGACAAACATGAGGTGGTTGAGTTTTTCCCCATTGATATTAATGCCTCTGTTTTGGAGGTCGATTGTTTTTAGTGCGTCTTCCAGAACTAGTGTGAAGAGCTTGGGTGACATAGGGTCTCCTTGGCGCACTCCCCTTTTAATTGCAACTTTGTCAAATTTTTCGTGTAGCTGGATTAGTAGAGTCGCGTTACGGTAAATGTTGTTGATTAGGTTTGCGTATCTATGGACTCTATGGTCTATTCTGGCGTGTTTCAGGGCTTGCTGAAGTGCCCATATTTCCACCGTGTCCAAAGCCTTTCTAAAATCAATGAATGCTAGCCATAAAGGTATATTGTATTCCACCGTCTTCTCGATTAGTGTTCTCATCGTTTGCAGGTGTTCTGTAGTACTGTAACCCTTCCTAAACACAGCCTGCTCTTTTGGCTGGTAGTAGTCTAACTTTGGTGTGAGACGGTTGGTTATTATTTTCGAGAATAATTTATATATTTGGGGTAGCAGGCTGATCGGTCTGTAATTTTCTAGGTTCTCGGTGTCTCCCTTTTTGTGAATGATTGTCACGAGGGCGTTTGTCCAGTCCTGTAGTATGTCCTCCTTTTCCAGGCATTTGTTGAACAGCATTTCTAGTTGGTCCTGTAGTATATTTTCGCCTTGCTTTAACATCTCCGTTAATATGCCATCTTCGCCTGCTGCTTTCCCGTTTTTCATATGATGTAATGCTAGTCTGATTTCGTCTTTTGTAATCTCAGGTATGTCTTCAGAGTTGACGTTCATGACTTTCACTTCCTGGTCTTGTTCGGATGTGTCGCTAGTTACTTTCGTCTCGTATAGGTCTGCATAGAATTCTTGTACCGTTCTTATAATTTCGTGTCTTTCCTCGATTCTTTGTCCTGTTTTGTCTTTGATTCTGACAATTTCTTTCTTTGTGTTCGTCGTTAGTCTTCTGAACACTTTCGTCCCTTTGTGTTGTTCCAGTACTTTCTGCGCGATTTGCTCATTGTGTTGTCTGATGTCCTCCTTTGCCATCTTTCTGGCGATGTTATTTGTTTCGGCGTATTCTGCTGATGATCTTTTGTTATTTGTTATAAGTTGTCGTCTTTTATCTAGCATGTTTAGTGTTTGCGCGCTTAGTTTATTTTGCTTTTTAGTTTTTGTTTCTGTGTACGCTTCTGCTGCTTGGTTTAGGGTTCTAGTGATCGTTTTGTTTGCTTTGTTTATGTCATTGGTACTCGGTCTCTGCTCTCTGAATCTGTTTCCCAGGTATATTTGGAATTTATTTGGGTCGTGTTGGAGTTTCTTTCTGTCAATCTGTTTGTGTATCGACTTTTTGATTTTTCTGCAACGCTCTAGTTTTTGGTTTATGCTTGTCCTTGCCCTCACCAGACGATGGTCACTTCCAGTATTTAATCTGTTCAATACCTCCACGTTTTGTACTATTTGGATGTTCTTCGTTAGAATATAGTCGATTTGGTTGAAAGTTCTCCCGTCTGGACTTGCCCAGGTCCATTTGCGGTTGCGTTTTTTTTTTTTGAAAAAGGTGTTGGCGTTATAGAGATGTTCTTCTTCTAGAAAGTCAGCCATCATTGAGCCTCTGGGATTTCTTTTGCCTAGCCCGTGTTTGCCTACATATTGTTCCTCTGGGTCGTTTTGGCCTCCAATCTTGCAGTTGAAGTCGCCGATCACTAAAACTTGTGATGTTTTATTTCTGCGCATTCCTTTCGACATATCCTCGTAGAACTTGCTGACGTCTTCGTCATCGGCGGTGCTTGTGGGAGCACATGCCTGAATTATCTTGAGTGATTCCACTTTGTTTATTTGTAACGTTATGTATATCACTTGTTCGGATATAACTTTGAGCATTTTTATGTTGTCTGTTAGTCTCCTGTGTATCAGTATGCCTTCCCCACCAAGACTGGAGTTTTCGTGTCCTTTGTAGTAGAGCTTATGACCTGATTTGAGGTTGGTGTAGCCTTCGCCTCTTTTCCTTGTCTCACTTATGCCAATCACGTCCCATTTGATTTTTTCTAGTTTCGCTTCCAGTTCTTCAGTTCTGTCTTCCGTCGCCATTGATCTAATATTGTACGTAGCAATGTTTATCTTTGTGTGGCAGCCTGATCTCTTCCAGTTATTCTTCGCACCCTCCGCCATTTCATTCTGGCTACAGCTGCCGTTGTAGGGAACGCTGTTGACAGCCGCCCATTCTGGATCAGATACTGTCGGTATTCACCATATCTGGCTACCCTCAACTTAGTTTTGCCTGCAGGTCGATGCAGTTGCGCGGGGTGTGGCACGTGGAGCCATAAGTGAGGATTGGGCGTCCTGTGAGGACCAGTCATCGCCGAGCACTCACTGACAATGTCTTTGTGTGCGACCGTCCTTGACGAAAGGTACTACCTCTACAGCACAACCCCATACAAACTCCTCTTTGTCGTTAGGGATCTATTATTACATGAGATAGATCCAAAAAATTTGTATTCTCTGCCATGACAATAAGTATTGTCACTGTTGTCAACGAGCGAGTGTGGGCCAATATGGTCATCAGTAACCGTTTTATTTGAGGTATTTAAATCGTTACTATCATTAATCAACTCCGCATTTCTGCACTATCACACACTTTCAAAAACAATAGGTTTTTATTACAGGGTTTCGAAAATAAAATATTTAAAATGCTTTTAGAAAGCTCTTTCTTTTTTAGAGGAATACCCCAAAGATTACAATCCAAAAAACAAAAATATCCTTCCACATATTGATCTAGCCTATTCACATATCCAGCTAACCTATCATTAAACCTAGAAATAGCATAATTCACATTAGGGTCAGAGTTCTTAAAAGGTACTGATAAAACTAGAAGGTTATTATGACCTAAATTTTTCAACATGCTGTTAATATTCCTAAATAATGGGTATCTTTTATAATTCAGAGCGTTATAACCTGCTAAAATTTGGAAAAGCTTTTTTCGTCTAAAATACCAACATACAAAGACAAGCACTCATTACGATACATTTGGCAACAGTGTCTCGAATTCGCCGTATACCTACGACTAGATTCTTGTAATGCTACCATGCTCAAAAATATTAGGTGTTGCTGGGGTGATTAAATTGAGGCAGGACCATAGCAACGCAAGCAGGAAAATTTTGGATCGATCCTGCTTCCACTGTGTTGCCAAGCCAAGGGTGAAGTTACCAACCATAATGGAAATCCCTATATCTTGAAAATAGCACGTGTTGCCGGGGTCAGATTTGAAGCAGGATGAGGCAGGACCGTAGCAGCACAAGCAGGAACCTGTTTCAGCAATCCTGCTTTCAATGTGTTTCCAAGGGTGAAGTTAGCAACCAAAATGGAAATAGATATATTTCGAAAACGATGTGTGTTGCTGGGTTGCGATTTGAAGCAGGACAAAGCAGTAATATAGTAGCACAAGCAGAGGTGCATCCTTAAGATCCTGCTTCCAATGTGTCACTAACTTTCCCGACGTTAAGTCTTCAGTTGATTTAGCATTTGATGAGATGAATTGCTATTTGCAGTTTTTATTGTACTATATAACTTCCTACATTCAAGCCAATAAAGGCATGTGCTTCAAGATCCTGCTTAAGCCACGCCTTCACTGCATTGTCAGTGTCTCATATTGCGACTTAAAATCAATACCTGTAGCTTCTAAAATAACCCATTCGATTTCAAAGTTGAATGGATGATCCAGTGTTCTTGGTGGTAACAAATAAATGATTTTTCGTGTCTTGTTCACATTATTTATTGACAGTGAAAAACTTAGGAGTTAGTATATAACTGAAATGAAAGTATAAATAAGCCGCCTGAAATAACAGAAACAAACAATAACTATACAATAACAGTACTTAAAGAGATAAAGTGAATATTTACATAATTTTTCTAGACCTATCCTCCTCACAATACTACTAATTACTAATACAGACAATACTGACTAATTAGGACAAAATAAGATTACTTGACAAAACATCAGACTTGTTTATAGTTTATTGTTTGTAATAATCAGATAAGACACTACATATTGTTAGTCGATTTTTATCTGACACTTTTCGTATGAGGAGCAAGGGGGTGAAGTATATGGCAAAAACAGGTGTGACGTCAGGTGACCATTGGTGTTCTAATGTAGGGTACCACCAGCCCACATTCCTTCCGAGTATCAGATTAAAATCGACGGACTTTACAATATTGTTATTATGGCCAAATTATGGACCAACTGGTAAATGTCTGGTTGTTACCTAGCAGGTACTTTCTTTTATCTAAAGCATATAAAGTACCTGCTAGGTAACAACCAGACGTTTACCAGTCAGTCCATAATTTGGCCCTTACAAAAACAAAAAGATTCTGCAGCATAACAATACCATGCATGACAACACATGTTGACAAAAGAGTAGTATGACATGTTATGACTGATGTAGCTGACATACCGACGTGGATATAGTCACAAGTCTTAACATTTTGAAACTCGGATAATTTTTATAATAATTAAATCTCAACACAGGCTTTATAAATGTTTGAAAGATAATTATGTTATAGGTAGAGTGAAAATGATGCTTGATCTGGATAAAATTCTAAAAAATTGAAAAAATATTGATCCACAACCGCCAACATTAAACCTTATCCTTTTTAGGTGAACGTCCATTCCTATGTACGGACTGTGGCAAATCTTTCGCCCAAAAAAGTCACCTAACTTGCCACTTGACACAGCACAGTGATGAGAGGCCCTACAATTGTATGAAATGCGAGAAAGCCTTCAAGAAAAAAGAACTGTTGAAGCACCACATGAAATTGCACGGCGAAAAAAGCTTCAAATGCACAATTTGCTTCTACGAGTGTCACAAAAAGTATCGGTTGCAACAGCACATGAAAATGCACGAAGGTAAAACTGGCATCAAACTTAACTCATGTCAACTTTGTTCCAGAGGCTTCAGCAGTGTTCAGCTGTTAAATATTCATATGGGAAATGTGCATAATGTTATTGTTTAGATTAGTCTGATAATTTTTATTAAGAAATGTACTCATATAATAATAAAAATATGATTTTTGCACTTACTTATTATAGGTTTTAAAACCCTATTTGTTAGGAAAAACATTTGAGACTCTCAGCACTCTTCATTTTATAAATCGTTTGTTGTCTACACAAAAAGAATGTGAATGATCTTCTACCTCAAATTATATCACTCGTCAATCATACATGCCATTAGTGAAAAACAATTCCTTGTTATAAGGCCTTAATGCATTTCTATCTCACCAAGCTTCAAATCAATAATCAGGACTTCTCAAAAATCTTTCCTAGTGAATCGTTATTCACAATATCATGCACATTTTTTAAATGACACCTTAAATAACTCCTATCGATAAAACGTTTATCACATTCATCACAACTAAAAGGTTTCACTCCAGTATGAGTCCTCAAATGCCTTTGAAGCTTATGATTATCAAAAAATTGACTAGGACAAATATGACACACGAATTTCTTTACTCTTGTTGGTAATTTACATTCTCCTACATTATGTACCTTAAATAAATGTATACTTAAAGAGCGGTTATCGCGATAATGGTTGGAGCATTCGCTGCATTTAAAGCTACTGATGTTTGAGTGTAACCTTACGTGTTTTTTAAGTTCGTGGTGGCTTACGAATGCTTTTGTGCATAAGTGACACAGAAACTCTCTAGTGCCCTTATGCCTATTTATGTGTTCGTTGCAATTAGCTTTCATGGCAAATCTTTTAAAGCAAATGTTGCACGAATACTTCCACTGACTTGAATCAGTATGAACAACATAAATATGAGTTTTAAGATTTTGATTTGTTTTAAAAGTTTTATTACATTTATCACAGATATACTTTCTTTGACCTGCATGCAGTTTTTCGTGACTCAATAAATCTTGTTTCGTCATAAACGATTTGCCACAAGTGGTACATATAAATTCTCTTTTGTCTGTATGATATTGCTTATGTTGAGTTAGCAAAGATGAAGAACGAAATCTACTTTCACAGATATCACAGCAATATGGTTTAATTTCTTTTGGTTTCATTGAGTGTTGATTAGAACAATGATTAATAATGTTTTTTAACAAAGAAAAATGCTCTTTACAAACTTCACATTGGAATTTAGGGGGATTTTGACTTGTTTTATTGTGTTGAGTTTTAGTGTGCCTTTTTAGAAGATTTTTGGCTCTAAAATATTTGTTGCAATGAAAACATATAAATGTTTCTTCACTTTCTGTTGATTTTTCTTCAAGAATTGGCAAAATTTCGGTTTCCTCACTGTTATCTTCTTCACAAGAGCTACTGGTGTAATTTTTTCGGAAAGACTCACTGCTAGAACACAGCTTCTTGAAATTGTAGGCCTCATCTAACTTAGTGTTGCATTCGGAGCAGATAGAGAATATATCTAGCCATTCCTAAAATAGTTAGAAATATTATCATTTAAAGGAGTAGCTCCAGTCCAGAGGCATGGAGCTAATTTGTCAGTTAAAAAAATTTAGAATATAACCCACCAAGCCCTATATGGTCAAGATTGATCTATAATTATTATAGAGAGTCTTTACCAAAATCCTATTCTGTGTTTTTAGGGTAGAAAATCTTCCAAGAGAATGTTTTCTCTATTTTTTTTTTGTAGGAATAAGTTGGATAATTTTCAAGGTACTTTGTAAACTTAAAATAAATATTTGCCTCTTGATTTGCCTATTCAAATCGTCAATCAGAAGTTTTTAAAGGGTCATAATTAAAGGAGGTGTGACCTAAAAATGAACATTTTCTACGAGCGTGAGCAAAGTTGAACTTTGCGCACGGAAACTCTTTGCGCACTAATTTTTGTTATGCATAGTTACCGCATTTAAACTCGATTTTTCAATGTTTTGTGGGTTTCTTGATGAACTTATATTCAGAAAGAAGGGCATTTTATTTTTGTTCCAATAAAGGCATTCGTTAGGTTTGTTTTTTCTGCCAAATTTTTGTATGGAGGAGTATAATATATAATATTATAATATACAGGGTGAGTTACTAAGCGCGCGGTCGTCCATATCTCCTATACTAATGGAGATCGAAAAAAAAACTAAATACAAAACTTCTAGATAAACATCAGCACTACATTCCCAAATTATTTTCTAGTATACAGGGTGGCCCAATAACTAATGATGACACAAAGTTATGCTTTTTTAAATGACTCTCCCTGTACATTATAACTTTTTTAGATTCTGCGGAAAATTCTAGACATATTTCATGTACAATGTCATATACCTATCTTCAACTGTTTCGGAAATATTGACAGTTGAAAATTGACTTTTTTGTATCTTTGACAGACTGTGGAACCTAAACGGTTAATTTTAGCGGAAAACGGATTTCACATTCCTATCTTAGATTTTTATAAGCTATTATTTGACACCAACTTTGGATTTAACCGAAGATTAATAATTTAGGGGGAATTTTTAATCATGGATTAAATTCAAAATTGGCGTCAAATGATAGTTTAAGAAAAACTAAGATAGAAATGTAAAATCCGTTTTCTTGTAAAATTAACCGTTCAGGTTTTACAGTCTGTCAAAGATGCAAAAAAGTCAGGTTTCAACTGTCAATATTTCCGAAACAGTTGAAGATAGGTATATGACATTGTACATGAAATATGTCTAGAATTTTTCGCAGAATCCAGAAATGTCATGATATACAGGGAGAGTCATTTAAGAAAACCTAACTTTGTGTCACTACTAGTTATTGGGCCACCCTGTATACTGGAAAATAATTTAGGAATGTAGTACTCAAGTTTATCTACAAGTTTTGTATTTAGTTTTTTCTTCGATCTTCGTTAGTATAGGAGATATGGACCACCGCGCACTTAGTAACTCACCCTGTATATTAAATATTATATATTAAATATTATATATTATATATTATATATTTATTATATATTATATATTATACAGTGTGTCCACTTAAGTTCGCAGCATATGGGAAACTTTTTTATCAACTTTACGAAAAAAAGTTATTCTTTATAAAAGTTTCTGCTCCTTGAAAAAATAGTATTAAACTATTTAAACTTGGAACAGCATGTACAGGGTGGTCAAAAAATAGAAAAGGTGAATGTAGAATTAAAAATGGCACGTCACTATATTTTCTAAAACCTTTGATATTTTTTTTAGTTTCAGCAAGTCATATTACAGTCAAAAGATACCTTTCTTTATCACAAACAGACCTGCCAATTTGGAAAAAAAAATTGGAAAATGGATTTTTGAGCTAAAAAAACCATTTTTTCGGAAACTTTGACTCCCTGTATCTCAGAAACTACGCATTTCCGGACACATGCTTATGGGAACTTTTTTTCTTAAAATATTGTAAGGAATCACATCCTAAAGTTACGACCCGTACTTAGGAAACCCGTATATTTTTCTATTTTTTTGACCACCCTGTACATGCTATTTCAAGTTTTAGAAGTTAAGTATTATTTTTTCAAGAAGCAGAAACTTTTATAAAGAATAACTTTTTTTTTGTAAAATTGATAATAAAAAAGTTTCCCATATGCTGCGAACTTAAGTGGACACACTGTATATTATATAATATATATTATATATTATACTCCTCCATACAAACATTTGGCAGAAAAAACAATCCTAACGACTTATTCAAATTTCAAGTAAACCTCGTTAGAAGATTAGGTATACAGCTCCTCTGAATGCAAATCTTAAACACTCGTAGAAAAAGTATTGTTCCTAACACTTGCGCAAAGTGTCTTTCCCGCACTCAAAGCTTATCCGAACTCCGCTTCGCGTCGTTCGTCTAACTGCTTTTTCATGCGAGAAAGTATCACTTTGCGCACTTGTTAGGAAAATAACTATTTTAGCGAGGGGTATTTCACTGGCCACAATATATGTAAGAATTTCGATAAAGTATTGCGACAGTAATTTCTCAATAGCTCACAATGCTTTGCAATAGAATGCAATACCTTGCAATAGTGCGCAATACCTTGCAATAGTGCACAATACTTTGCAGTAGTCTACAATAGTTTGCAATATTTCACAATACTCTTGCAATTATCTATAATACTCTCAGAATAGCCTGCAATACTCTCACAATAATCTACAATATGCTCGCAATAGTTGACAATATCATTACAATAATCTAAAATACTACTGCAATAGCTTGCAATAGGTTTGCAGTAGTTCTCCACTTTAATTTGTATATTCTTGTCGATAAAATTCCTTGAGATTATCTTCAAGATTGTTGTGTTTTAGTGAATGGTTTTCTTATATTTGATACGGTATATGAAATATTTTTGCATTGGGACACAAATGCACATGGCCTGCGCATTCAACTATCTCTATACCAAAAGCCATACATCATTCGTTGGGTATAAATTTGAATACGGATGTTAATTTTTGTTGCACTTTATTATAAGTTAACTTATAAGTGTAGGAAAATAGAACAACTGTAAAATATAAGGGCGGGATTGTCTTTTTCTGTGGGCCTTTATTCTTGGAACAGGCGAGCAGCGTTTCCAGGAGAATAAGTGTTCTGTCTTAGTTACTTCTATTAGCATTCGCATATCATTGCGAAAGACGGAACACTCGTTCTCCTTGGAACGTTGCTTCCCTGTTTCAAGAATAAGCATCCTGTTCTATCGCTCCTTCCTCCCATAGTCCCTCTTTTTGGTCTCGTGTTTGCGTCGCTGTTTTTCAGATGTTAGGAATAGAAAATTTCCGAGATTATACAGTTAACTATTTTGACGGACATGCTATTCCATAAACAATAATTAACTCTGAACTTGACGCCAATTTCAACAAAGATGAACTCAATTCGGCTGACTCATCTGAGGCTATTCAGGAAGAAACTGATAATGACGTTATGATGGCAGACAAAGACCCAAAGGAGCTCAACTCTCTCAAAAATTATATGAACAGGGTATAGCTTTTAATGTTAAAGATTACAATGCTTAGGTGACAGATATGAACAATAGAAGACAGTAAGAAAGTTAACTCTATGTTGTTTTTTTGCTGAAAAAAACAGACAACTCCGATATTCACACAGGTGAAAATTAATCTGAAAATGAAAGTTTCATAATGTAGGAGTAATAAATGATGAAGGAGGAAGACTATACAGGGTGACATTTTAAAAACTTACAATAGGAACCAAAAAAAATATAAAAAATCGCAGAAAACAATTTCTATAGTAGGGAGGGGGAAACAGAATTATGTAATAACTAACTTGTTTTCACTCACCCCCTCACCCCCAGCTACCCCAACTTAGTAATCTTAAATGACACCCCCCTACTTAGTAAAAAAATGTTTTTAAATTTTTATTAAATTATTAGTCAAAAATTCAATTCACATTTCAATGGTTTTATTTTGAAAATAATTACATCGAATCCTAGCTTGTAGGGTACCATTGAAAAGCATTTTTTTAAGAACTTTCAGATAAGGTATCACAAGTAGGGGGGTGTCATTTAAGATTACTAAGTTGGGGTAGCTGGGAGTGAGGGGGTAAGTGAAAACAAGTTATTTATTACATAATTTTGTTTCCCCCTCCCTACTATAGAAATTGTTTTCAGCGATTTTTTATATTTTTTTTGGTTCCTGAGATATAGTCGAATGCAATACCACAAGAGGTTTCAGGATTACCGGATAATACTTTTACCTGTCACGAAACGCATTACGCAGCAATACGACTCCGAAGGAGGAGTGGTGTTGCTGGTAACGCGTTGAGTGTCAGGTAAAAGTATTAGGTAATCCTGAAACATCGAGTGGTATTCAAAAGGTTATACAACGAACTAAACTTCAATACTTTAATTTTTATCATTAGGTATTATTAACAATATTGCCACCAAGCGCGATAATCCCAAAAGGCTTATCACTTCTTCTACAATACTGTCCAAGCTCTTAATTGCACAAAAGTGGTTGATAAAAGTTATACTTTTCAAGAATAAAAGATATCCAACTGAATTAATCTATAAAGAAAGTGGTTTGTTAAATATTAATCAATTGTATATCAAATCAGTAATAAGGTATATGTTAAAAAAACACTGACTATAGACAAAATATAACACACGGCATAAATACTAGAAATGTAGTTCAAAATAATCTAGTACGAGGCATCCCCAGGCATACTATCTGCCAAAATCATATTTACTGTGTAGGACCAAAAGTTTTCAACTCACTACCCCAAAACTTGAAATCAGAACCTTATTGTAAATTGAAAAGGCAAATTACAAGTTGGATAGTAGACAGTAGTTTTAGTATTAAGTACATAATATAAGAAAGGAGAAAGGCAATTGTGTATTGGTTGATTGTATTTTTAATTGTTTTGCTTAAAAGTTTTATTCTTATTTTTCATTTCCGTTTTAAACATACCTCAATTTGTTACTAAAGATAAAAGAAAGTGGCGCACACACAGTATTCTTAATACTATCATGCGTCAAAATTGTTAGCAGTAGATTTTATTTTCTTTTAGTTCTACGTAAGTGGGGAACTAATGTTATATTTTTATTGTTTTTACTTTTTTTGTTAACTATTGCTAATAAATAAATAAATAAATAAAATAAATAAATACTTGTTAAGCCTCTCATGTCATATGGGAATAATGTACAGTGAGTTGTATAACCATTGTAAGTTTTTAAAATGTCACCCTGTATATTCGACCTAAATATTACTATGCAGTATATTATGGTATGAAACTGCATAGTACATCGCAAAATTACTGCATACAGACAACAAGAAAAGCAAACTGAAGTTTCTAAAATTGAATGTATGCCAGTTCAGATGGTCTGAAAAAGATGAAATTGATGATCTGATCTATTTGATTTAGATCATAAAGATTTAAATAATATGGAAGGAAGATATAAAAGCTTGAAGAAATAGGGAATACCTAATGTACTGCAATAACTTGCAATAGTTCACAATAATCACAATGGTTTGCAATATCTAGAATTATTGGATAATAGGTTGCAATAGTCCTCAATACTCTCACAATACTCGGCAATACCTTAGTATTGCACAATATATGTACAAAAAAACTTCAGTGAAATACCCCTCGCATTTTAGTGCAAAAAAGTGTACTTAAGAAATATTTAAACCGCATCTTCTGTTAGAGTGGTTTAAAGTTACGAACGCCTAAGCTGTGACGTTACACCGGCTTCGGAGGCCCAGTATTACCCACTCAAAGTAGAATTCGCCTTACGAGTCTAGCACTATGGAAAGAATGCTGATAAAAAATTGAAATATTGCCTATTTGACTTCCAATAAAAAATACCTTAATATTTATTTATATTACACACCTACATTTATAAGGAAAAAGTAATAAGTATTCAAAAACGTTGCGCGTTCGCCTATGACAGGCAGCATAAAGCTCAAGCGTTATGTCCCCTTCCCTTGCTCTTCAGATGTCGTAGTGCTAGACTCGTAAGGCGGACTTTATAGGGCACGATTCACTGACTGAACAAACAGAAGGCTGCGATTTCGGCGGTTAGCCAGTGTGACGTCACAGGTTTTCGCATAATTTATCTTCATAAGGGATTTTCTCGGAAACTATTTCGAATATAGGACTATAGGACTGCACTTTTCACAAGAAATCTTAGATTTTTTTCCTTGATTTATGTAGCTCAAGTTGTTTTTTTGGGTCAAATCCCCTTTCCTGGTAATTTAATGCAAATTGCTTGCTTTAAGGAAATTGCAGCTAAAAAAAAACTAAATGCTCAATAGAAACATTGAAAATGCAGCCTAAAATAATAAGAATTTCCTTCTATTTTTTTAAAAACCGACAATATATCAGCTCTCCAAAAAAAAAAACAATCAAAGATTGCTTTGATTACGAAAACGTACGTCAGTTCATTGCGTATGTCCCATTATTATAAACTTCAAGCAGGTCCTAAATTTCAAACGTATTCGTATCCGCATCGATCTGCGCATGAGCAGAATAGATACGGTGGTTTCGTTGCGTTCCGTTGTCCGCATAGTTACGGGCCTAGCCTCGTATCCGTATCCGAAAACGTATTTCAACCATTTGATACTATGACTATGAGATCTTCCTGTCAGTTATCACTAAAATAACTTCAACAACATAAATACAATACTTATAGATGAAAAGAAAACCTACAAACACAGCTACAAAATCAACCACAACACTTTTTGAGGTTAGAGAAGGTTTCATCCAAGGATATGATCGTTTACGTAATAATATTTTCGAGAAATACGTCCCTAGGGCAACTCAGGTCGATAAAAAATATCCTGTATGGTTTAGCAAAGAAATTATCAAGCTTCTCAAACAAAAATATAAGCAAGTAAGATGAAGACAGAGTCTCCTGTTAAAAATATAAGCTCTTCATAAAATCAAAAAGATACAAATCTCACTATTGGAGACATAAGTATGTTAATCTTAGGAGCGTCGTTAAATATAAGGTTAAACTTGCTCATTCCAAATACCTCCACGATATAGAAGCAAGCTTTAAATCAAACCCTAAAATTTTCTGGTCCTTTCTAAAAACTTTAAAAGATTCTCCTGATTTCTTAGAGGAAATGGTCCTTGATGAGACAACCTATTCAGGATCCCAAGGTGTGGCCGAAGGTTTTGCCGATTTTTTTTTTTTTTTTTTTTTTCTGCTTTCTTGTCAGAAACCACCACTGTGGTTTGTCGACAAAGCCTCCAACATCACACACAAACCAAATCAAACAAACAAACAAACATCCATGCACCTAGCCGGGATTCGAACCCGAGACCCACTGCATGCAAAGCGAAAACACAACCGCTGAGCTGCTTGGGTCTGCAAATCGGTATACATAAATGACGATGATATGAATTGTAACATAACGAGCGTCAAGTCATATTTCTGTAGTAAGCCTATCACTTTTGATGAGACTGAGAGGGCTATCAGGAGAATCAAGGCAAATAGGGCAATCGGCCCTGACGAAATTCCCGCCTATATTTTAAAAGGTTGTAAAGAATATCTTTTGAAACCTTTTAATATTATATTCAATTTAATTTTAAATACTTCGAAATACCCTGACAAATGGAAAATTTCTAAAATTATTCCTTTTCATAAAACTGGGGGCTAGAAATGAAATAAAGAATTACCGCATCATAAGTATTATGAGAGCAGTCTCAAAAATATGCGAAAGAATTATTTTTGAGCGACTTTTCGACGAGATCTCAGGTAATCTTGCATCCTGCCAACATGGTTTCTTGCCCAGAAAATCTACATTTACCAACTTAACAACGTTTTGCCAATTTGTTCATGAAGCCATTAACGATAAGTCTCAGGTGGATGTCATCTACACTGACATGGAGAATGCGTTCGATAGTCAGACATTGGTGATATGTTTGACGTGAAGTTTTTCGTTTCGAAAGAGTGCGAATGCAAGGATAATATACACACTATTACACAGGATTGCTTATCGGCCTCGTTTGTGTAAATCGCGGCCATATGGTGTAGCAACATTGACGACATCAGCTTTCTTCCAACACGTCTAGAAACCGTCACGATTCTGCGCAAAGCCAAAAATTTGTACGTAGAACCCAAAATTCGATTACGGAGTGGTTTCGAAACCGTTGATGGGACATCGTTAGTTGTTTGCGCCAGCGGTCGTAGTTTAGAAAGAAAGAAAACTACACTGAGAGAATTAATTTTATAAAAATCTTAATAACCTTAATAAAAATATCGTATAAAATGGGGGACAGAAAAGCACTGTAGTTACCATTATAAAAGTCACTTTATAAACTACTACTTTGCTACCATTGATAGACCAATTTAGTGAAATCGCCTAAAGACCATTAAAAATTTATAAACAAGTCACAATAAAATAGTTTTGAATGGCTAAAAAACGGTTTTTTTAACTGTCAATAAATATTTGATGATGGTTATTAAACTGTATATTAACCCTTAATATATCTTATAAGGGATAATATAAACATTTTAATAACAACAGATGAATATCTTTATACCATTAATATTTTTTTTGACCACCAAAAATTCCTTTTATAATCATAACAAGATAACCTTATAAGGCCCAGTTATACAATTTTGGTTAAAAACAGAGTTCAGCTGAACTCGACTGGTACTTGAACTTCTCCATTTAAAATACATTGCTGTCAGCTATTAATCAAATTTTAGCTATTTTTGGCAGCAATGCATTTCAAATGGGGAAGTTCAAGTACCAGTCGAGTTCAGCTGAACTCTGTCTTGAACCAAGATTGTACAACTGGGCGTCTGTGCCTAACGGTTATTAGAAATGTTATGATATTATTATATTGCATTTGGGAAGAGGTAAAAATAAAAGACGATGGGTATTTTTTAAATCAAACTTTTATTGAATGTTGATACCTACATATTATCATGGTGATATTAAAAAAATAAAAGCGGCATCTACAGTACCTAATCACATAAACTAACAAAATTTCGAATCGTATAACTACTTAAGTATATAATATAAAAAATAACACTTGGAAAAAGCAAAAGCAGGTAATAAGAGAGTTTTCATTTTTAATTTATATTTTCTCAAAAGGACTTTTGTTTTTCAAAAAAAAAGAATGCAGAAAATCCTAGCATCAATTGCTTTGTGGCACTTTGTGCAATAATTATTCCAAATCTAAAAATTAATGAAAGCATTGAGGGGGTTATATTTATACCTACTCATAGCTCACCTTCGATAAATGACTGTAAGCCCCACTCTAGAAGGGCAACTTTACACGTCATTGTCAGACCAGTGCCAGTGTAAATCCAAAATCCAAGGTTATAAATGATAAATAGTTCAAAATAATTTAAATAATTCACCAACGGCACCAACGCAACGCACTAACTAATCAACGCTTACAGCAAAAAATGGCGCGACACGACACAAACACCTGATCACAAATGAGCGAGCTCATGCTACATGCTTGCACGGAAGCAATAATTGGAATGCACAGAAAAATTACAAAATAAACCATTATGGCCGCTTCGGGTTGTTTCGCGAATAGCCGAAGCCAATAACGGCCCGCTTAAGTTTATTATGGCTATAACATACATTTTAAAGACTGAAAATCAACTAATAGTTGTTAAAAAACGTATATCGATGGTTATGAAGATCAATTTTGAAGATCGTGTGTAGTAACCATATTAAAGTATCTAGCTACTGTAGTAAATTCGTATGAAGAAATTTGAATACAATACATCAGTAAATTAAATTTTTAACAAGAGTAAAGTATTTTATAGGAGCTCATAGATAACTATAGGCGATAATGAGGATAATTCAACAAAGAATTTTTAGCAATGGTCCAGGAGATTATTATGGATTATTTTTCTTCCACATACTTTTGGTGACGTTGGGTGATGGTACATTTATGATGAAAAATGGTATTTAATTTCGATTATTATAATAGAGAAAAAGAACTGTATAAAAGAAATAATAGACAAAGAGGAAGATGCAAACGAGATCTAGGGTTATTTTAGAATGTTAATTAATGTACTAAAACCAAGTATGTATAAAGCACAAGCCCGCGGAATCATAACCTATGGTGCAAACTCCCTACGTAAAGGCAAACAACGACACGCTGCCTACGTCATCACTGGTTCTTTGGCGTGGTGGGGGGCTTGAGATTTGATCTAACAGGCCTTATGAGGATAAGCTATCCTGTAGTAGTACTTAGTGTATATTATATGGTATTATCCTTGGTGCGAATGGTTCAAGGCGACGCGAGTCGCGAGAATCAGCGCCATTTCGTTTACTTGCCAGATATGTTATTTATTGAAAAATTTGCTTTCGGCGCCATTACCCCCATTTTGTTTACCAATAAAAAAATTAAGGGTGGGGGGAGGGAAAGTAGTGCATGCCCTATGTCAAATTTGTCAAGCCCTATCACAAATTTGACTCTAGCTACGGCCCTGGGTATCACTCATCGAGGGTGTGCAGAGAAGATTCTTGAAGTGCCCGTATTTGAGAAAATTTGGAGAGTATCCTCGAAGAGGGCGTGACAATGAGTACCTCCTAGGAATCTTTGACAGGATGTCGCTTAGTAGGAGAAGAATTAAGATATTTTTATGCCCATTGTTTCGTATACTCACGGGAAACATAGATTGTCCAGACATTCTGAGCCAATTACCGTTTGCCATAAATAGAGTAAACTTGCGAAGCTCTAATGTTTTCTATCTAGCCTATCCTCACACAAATCTTTACAAATGCTTGCCTATTTACAGAATGTGCCATTACTTCAATTTGTATGCTTCTGCAATCGACATTGATGCAACAAGTTTGAGTGAATTTAAGAAATTAGTTGAAAATAAACTGAGGTCCATGAAATAGTTTTATAATTTGTTAGTTTGTTTGTTTTAATTTATCTCCCCTCTAATTAAGTATGTACTTTATAGTGTTTATAAACTTGTTATTTTTGTGTATGTACCATTGTGATCGGGGAATGGTGATGCAACAAAAATGTCCATAAACCCCTGGTCTGTAGTGTTTTATTTTTTACAGGGTAGCCATAAGCTTGTAAAGTCTGTTTTTTTTTTTAAAGATAATTCCCCAAGTCAAAAATTTAGTAACTATGTTGGCAACGCAAGCCTTTTCTACATAAAAAATTTGAAAGCATTGACAATTTTACATTGTATTGCCAACATAATGTCAGTTTGACTTTTATCTTTAAAAAAAAACACGGTTTATCTGTAATTGGCCTATGCTGTTCGATAAATAAATAAATAAATAAATAAAGGCAGTGGATAGAGGTCCGAAAATTCGAATCTCTAGTGTTCATACTAAAGTTCCGATAATTCTCGGATTTTCAATTTGTATATTAGGGATCCGAAAATGCGGATCTTCAGTGGTATTAAGTATTGAAGATCCGAAAATAGATGTTTATTTCTAATTCTGTCGTAATTGAGGAATATTATACCATTTCAATAAAATTGATAAATGCTTGTATTTTTAAGGATTTATACTAGAAAGAATGGATCCTCTAATACTTTTTATGTAGAATAGCCAATCAAGTTTACTCGAAAATATTTGGTTGGTGCAATTTCAAACAGAAAAGTACAAAAAACAAAACTAAGTACCTTTTTATTTTTTTAAAACATTACATAATTAAAAATAAATATTTCTTCATTTTAAGGGTTGATAGGGTAAGAGGTGTGAAGTGTGATTTAGTTCCTTCTGCACTGCATGCAAAATCAGGCTTTCTTACTAGAAGGCAGCTTTGCTACTAAACAACACACTTTATGTTTACACCGAAGACATGAATCACACCGTAAGCAATCTTCATGTATCACTTTGTTACATACAGAGTGAGTTTTAAGTATGGAACGTCTCAATTATCTCAAAAACGGCTAATACAATTTTCATGAATTTTGGTGTGAACGAGTATTACAATATCACCGATAATATGGTAGTATTTACATGGTTGTCAGATTTTTCGTTTTTCAGGAAATATCTGAAATTTTGTTTTTTCAAATGGATCACCCTGTATATTATGATATTTCTGGGTTCTGCGGAAAATTCTAGACACATTTCATGTGCAATGTCATATACCTATCTTCAACTGTTTCCGAATGATTGACAGTTGAAAATAGACTTTTTCACAACTTTGACAGACTGTAAAATCTAAACGGTCGATTTTACAGCAAAACCGATCATACATTTTTGTCTTAGTTTTTCATAAACTATGAGTCGACACCAACTTTGAATTTAATCCATGATTAAATAGTTCGGTTAAATTTAATCTCCGGTTAAATTCATAGTTGGTATCAAATGATAACTTATGAAAAGCTACAGACAAGAATGTCAAATAGGTTTGGCTGTAGAATTCGCCGTTTAGGTTTCACAGCCTGTCAAAGTTGCAAAAAAGTCAATTTTCAATTGTCAATATTTCCGAAACAGTCGAAGATAGGTATATTACATTGTACATGAAATATGTCTAGAATTTTCCGCAGAACCCAGAAATGTCATAATATACCGGGTGATCTACTTGAAAAACAAAGTTCCTGATATTTCTCGAAAAACGAGAGATCTGACAACCATGCAAATACTACCATATTATCGGCCATATTGCAATACTCGTTCACACCAAAATTCACAAAAATCGTGCGAGCCGTTTTCGAGCAAATTGAGACGTTCCATACTTAAAACTCACTCTGTATATCACAAATCCATTTTAGAATACTATTTTGTTTTTCTCCAATTCGTTTTTGTAATAACACATAAGAATCCAGACAAAAATATGCTTCTATTTCTGCTAAACATATTTCTTTTTCAAGAAGAAGTAGATCAATTTGTTGATGATGAGGAACGTATTATTTCTCATTTTGAAAGTTTTTATGTAATGCTGTGCTTACCAAATTATCTGTATTTAAAACTGCATTAAACATTATCATCTGGTGCCTCAGTTTAGGAACTTCATTTTTGAATAAAACACTTTTATTTTTCTTAGACCTTTTTAGTACAATTGCCGTTAATTGATGTCCCTTCGGTCTTACTTTATGGGTTTTAAAGGAAATTTAATACTTTTTATTTTTTACCTCATACAAAAATACAAATGTCTTTATGGATCATTATCCACTTTTTGTTTCAAATAAGAAATGATTTCAGTAAACCAGCTGGTAACAGACTTAACTCCTACATCAATTACAGGAAATGGTCAATAGAGGCTAGTAAGGTTAATTGGGATGTTGTATTCGGCATAGATGACCCAAATGTTGCTATCAGAAAGCTGGTCGAATTGATAAATATAGTTACTAATAAATCTACTTACACAAATAAAAAAGCAAATGGGAATAGGGTAAGGAACACGTGGATAACAAAAGGAATTATTAAATCATGTAAAACAAAGGAATTTTTATATAGTTTATGGAAAAGGAATCCGACTAGTGAACAACTTAAGCAAGATTACAAGCTTTACTTTAAGGTTTTAAATAGGTTGATTAGGAGAGCTAAACTTATCGATCAAAAAAGAATTGTAGAGCAAAAACTTGGGGACACTAAGCTTTTGTGGGATTTCATTAAGAGTAAATTGGGAAATAATGGTAGGGCAAAAAAAGGGGAAATAACTTATTTAATGTATGAGGGTAGGAGGATGGATAAAAAGGAGGAAATTGCTGCCCATTTCAATAACTTTTTTTGCAATGTAGGTTCCACCCTGGCCAAAAAGATAGTAAAGCCAAAGATAGCTGATTTAATGGAAATTCCCAGGAATGAAAAATCTTTCTTTATTAATCCTACAGATAGTATTGAAATTTCTAGAATTATAACACAAATGAAAGTCAAATGTGCGGGAGGTGATGGTATTAATGTTAAAACTATTAAAATAATCAAAGACTTTATTGCTAAACCATTACAGCATATTTTTAATAAATGCATTCAATTGGGAATATGGCCAAGTACACTAAAATCAGCAGTAATTATACCTATATATAAGGCAGGTGATAGGCACTGTGAAACCAATTATAGACCAATCTCTTTGATATCAAACATTGCAAAGATACTGGAGAAGGTAATACATATTAGGTTGCTTGGCTTTTGCTCAAAATTCAAATTAGTATCTGAAAAACAGTTTGGTTTTGTCAAGGGTCGTGGTACAAACGATGCATTGAACTATGTTGTGGGTAAGGTCTACGGGTGTTTAGATGGAAGTAAACCTGTAATTGCAACTTTTTTAGATCTGGCTAAGGCCTTTGATACAGTTGACCATAGCATACTGTTGAAAAAATTGAATTGCATTGGTATCAGAGGCGTGGCACTGAAACTGTTTGAAAGTTACTTGTCAAAGAGACAACAAGTAGTTAGATTGGCTAACTATTGCAGTAAGCCTATGTATGTAACACATGGCGTGCCTCAAGGCACAATTCTTGGGCCTCTGTTATTTATTCTCTATATCAACGATTTACTGTCTCTATTACCATCTGAAACTATTGTTTCCTACGCTGACGACACTGTTATATTGTGTAGTGATGATTCATGGAACAAAGCCCAGAACAGAATGAACAACTCGCTTAACTATGTTAGCACTTGGCTGGGTTTAAATCAGTTATCTCTTAATGTCCAAAAAACAGTTTATATAGCTTTTGGTGCATATTGCGACAGTGTCCCTAATTTTTTGAACATAAAAATAAATGATAAACAAATAAAGAGAGTAGATAGTTGTAAGTACTTGGGTGTTCATATTGATTATAAGGTTAGGTGGGATGGGATGTTCATATCGAAAGTATTGTCAATAAAACCAAATATTTATTATTTGTTTTTGCTAAACTGGCTAAAATAATGCTTCCGAAGACGGTGCTGTCAATTTATTATGCCCTTTTTCATAGTGTTTGTAATTATGGTATTATAGCCTGGGGAGGTGCTTATGGCAATGTTAAGTGTATGTTGGAGGCGCTTCAAGGGAGATTGTTGAAAATTGTCCTCAGGGGTGCCATAAATCCGAGTTTACATCTGTCTGTTCCATTGAATTTGCATCAGTCCTTTATGCTGGAATCTCTTGTCTATTTCTATGAGGAATTAAAGAGTAACTTTATGCAGTCAATTAGCATCACCAGAAGTAAAAATATTATTCTACCTAAATTTAATCGAACGTTATTTACAAAGAGCAGCTACATCACTGCCATTAAAACTTTCAATAACCTTCCCAACGAATATAAAACCTTACAGCATACTAGAGCAGCTGTAAAACAAAAGTTGAAAAAATGGATTGCTTGCAATCCGCTAAGAATATAGTCTTTTGCTAATAATTACATTTCCCACAATTTCATCTCTCACAAGAAAATCTCGATCCTGGAGCGCCCCAGAACATAAGCATTAGTATCAACCTCAGTATCAACTACATACATATTATTTTGTTATAATTTTTTTAAATTTATTTTGTTATATGATTTTTCTAAAGATTTTGTCTATTGTTATTATTATGGATTTTTTTTTGTATTTCATATATTTTATTATTTGAAGCAATGCCTAATATGTAGGTATTTCCTTCACACTGTGAGCATGTCTAAAATTGAGTTAGGTACACATATCCCTGTGATAGCTATATAGGGGCATTATGCACATGGTGGGTTTTTGTAGATTTTAAGTTTAATTTTTAAGTTTCACCAGTCCTATGTATAGGTAACTGATTACCTCCATAGGTATTATAATGTTTAACATTGTAATAATTTTCTGGAAATAAATAAATAAAAATTTTCTTCTAATTGGTTTTGTGCAGTAGTATTTGGTTCTTGGGCTAGTTTCATTAAAATGGTGTCGCAAATATCTACAAAGAATAATATTCAAGATAAGTCTGTTTCTGCAGAAATCACAAATTAGTCGGAGCAAATTTCATTGGTTGAAATAGGGTTGCCAACCCTCCCGATTCAGGCGGGAGTCTCCCGCTTTTTCACCAAACCTCCCGCCTCCCGCGCACTTACACAAAACTCCCGCATGTCCCAAAAATAGAAATTACATAAAATATAATTCTGAATTAGGTGCCCTTATTTATTTTTACCATAATTTTAATACTTCATTATAAATCTGGCAACCCAACGCAACTGGGAAGCTTCGATTAGCGTCGAGTGCACTTTGATAATATTATTTGCATCTTTCTTTATCTCCAATTCCAAACGAAGACAGAACTACTCAAGCCTGAGAGCTTGGGCATCTTATCTGAACTGAAGGTAAAGTTTTTTTTTTTTTTTAAAGATAAAAGTCAAAATGACATTATGTTGGCAATACAATGTGAAATTGTCAATACTATCAAATTTTTTATGTAGAAAAGGCTTGTGTTGCCAACATAGTTACTAAATTTCTGTGGGCGGATTACGAACTCTCGATTCGAACCGAAACCGCCATGTTACACCAAAATTTTGACTTCGAACGCACGAACACGAAACGAAACTTGTAAAGTCTGTTTTATTTTTAAAGATAATTCCCCAAGTCAAAAATTTAGTAACTATGTTGGCAACGCAAGCCTTTTCTACATAAAAAATTTGAAAGCATTGACAATTTTACATTGTATTGCCAACATAATGTCAGTTTGACTTTTATCTTAAAAAAAAAACACGGTTTACCTAATCATCACTGACGTTTCGAACACAATCGATGCGTATTCACTTTCGTATCGAGTCTCCGTTTCGAGTCGTGTTTTCGAAATCCCCCCTCTGACTTGGGGAATTATCTTTAAAAAAAAAAAAAAAAAATATTAGATCTGTTTGTGCAGAAATCACAAACCAGTCAAAGTGAATTTCATTGGTTGAAACTAGTTTTCTGACTGTTTTCAACCAATGAAATTCCCTCTGACTGGTTTACGATTTCTACAGAAACAGACCTCCTATTGTATTGTGACGTTGACTGTAGATTGTAAAGGGGGTTTGAGCTCCAAGAATTATCTGCCAAGCTCCACTTTATTTAAGCCAGGTTCGGTTGACACGGTGCAAGCAGGGATCGACCGATACGTTTTTTTTTTTTTTAAAACCGATATTGCCGATACCGATACGATATGGATTTATAGAAGGCCGATACCGATATAAGGCCGATATACCGGGTGTTTTTCAAAACCCGCTCACCCCTATAACTTTTTTATTTTTTCAAATAAACAAATGAAATTTGGTGTGTTTATTTATGACCCGGATGTGCATTATTTGACGTATTCAATTTTTTACTATCACTTCCGGTTTGACCGGAAGTGACCCTAACTTCCTTATTTTAAATGAGACGCCAGGTAATTTTTTCCTTATTTCAATAGAAAACTACATTACGAGTACAATGACACCTCATTTGCCACTTTTTGACATTTCACCTCCAAATTATTTAAATTTTTACTTTTTAATCTAGAGCGCCATGAATAAGTTAAAATGCTTAATTTTGCTCCTAGAATCATGGGAAAATTTGTTTTGAGCTTATTTTGAATTTTATATCCTCTAAAGGCTCATTTAAAGTTAGTAGCAGCGCATTTTTGGAATTATATCAATTTTTTCAAATGGAAAGGGTATGGCTCATTAGCATATTTCGAGAGAGCATTTTCTAACAAACAATTCAGTACCACACAATCGCTAATTTATTCAAATATTGAACTAAAATTTTCCAAAAATATTTAGAATGCTAGAAAAATTCTTAATTTGAGTGATGAACTAGCGATTGTGTGGTACTGAATTGCTCGTTAGAAAACTCTCTTTTGGAACATGCTCATGAGCCATACCCTTTCCATTTGAAAAAACTGATATAATTCTGAAAATGCACTTCTACTATCTTTAAATGAGTCTGTAGAGGATATAAAATACAAAATAAGATCAAAACAAATTTTCCCATGTTCCTAGGAGCAAAATTAAATATTTTGACTTATTCATGGTGCTCTAGATTTAAAAGTAAAAATTTAAATAATTTGGTGATGAAATGTCAAAAAGTGACAAAGGAGGTGTCATTGTACTCGTAATGTAGTTTTCTATTAAAATGAGGAAAAATATACCTAGCGTCTCATTTAAAATAAGAAAGTTAGGGTCACTTCCGGTCAAACCGGAAATGATAGTGAAAAATTAAATACGTCAAATAATGCACATCCGGGTCATAAATAAACACACCAAATTTCATTTGTTTATCTGAGTGAGCAGGTTTTGAAAAACACCCGGTATATTTATCTGTTTTCTCCAACCTTTTCCTTTGGTTTGAATGTTTTATTTGTTTTCTCGCACCTTTTCCTCTAGTTTGAATGTTTTATTTATTTGTTTTCTCCTATTTTTTATATTGTTTGTTCGAGTTCAGATAAGCAGAAAGTTCAGTTTTTTTTTTTAATAAATAAATAATTTAGAATTTGAGTTTAGATAAGCAGAATGTTAAGTTTTTTTTAAAAATAAAAACCTAATTAATTTAAAATAAATTTATGAGAAACAATTTCTAATATTGACTTTTTTCTTAGTCACTCCCATAGGTACCAACCACAATTATTAGCTCTTTTAAGCTTCAAAAAAGCCTTAGTGATGATTACTGATCTTCAAAATATGATTTGTATCGGTCTAAAGTTATCGGCCAATGAAGTACTCCAGTTATATTAAGCCGGAAAAAGCAGCATCTGCCGAAAAAATCCGAGTGAGCCTTGCAGTCAGTGCATTGAGATGGTCAAACAAAATCTGAGGTTGATTGATATTAGTACCATAAAAAAAAGTGCGGAAGTGGCCGAGAGGCGGTCAGAGGAATGTCTTAAGGCCATAGAAGAAATGAAAAAGCAATTACCAAAAAATAATGAAATAAACTCACATATATCAGAATCACCTTCTAACAGGAATGGAGTGATGTCATATAGGGATGCAGCAGCAGTAAAAAGAAAGGAAGTTATTATAGTAAAACCAAAAGAAAAGAAAACACATCAAGAAGTTAAAAAAGATTTAGTTAATAAAGTGGATCCAATAAAAATGAAAATGAATGTAAACTTTGGAAAAAACCTGAGCAACGGTGGTGTAATAATCGAATGCTCAGAGCATGAGTCCCCCAAAAACGTAAGAAAAGAAATAGAGAAAAATATTGGAGGAGAGTACGAAGTCAAGCTACCTAAAAAAACATACCCTAAAATGAAGATTATAAATATTCCTGCTGGCATTAATAAAGAGGGTAATTTGATAAGAGAAAAACTTATAATGCAGAACAACATTGATATAGATAGAGATAATTTCCACTTGGATGTGTTCTACCTCACCCAAGAGCATAAAGGATACTACAATGCTTTGATTGAGACTGATATGATAACTTTTGAAAGGTTGAAACAGAAAGAGAAAGTATTCATTAGTCTGCATGCATGTCGTGTGTTTGAATTTTTGAATATTGCAAAGTGCTATAAGTGCCAGGGATTTAATCACTTCTCGAGAGAATGTGAAGAAAAAAATCAGAGCTGTCCAAAATGTTCCAAAAACCACAGTGAGGCTGAATGTAATGAAAATAATGAAAGCTGTATAAATTGTTTACGAGCCAACAAGAAGTATGGTACAAGTTTAAATACAAATCATACAGTATGGGATAGGGCATGTCCATGTCTTCAACGAGCGGAGGAGCAAACGAAAAGTAAGCTAAACTATAACAAATAGCAACTACGGATGTTTTGTTTGAATGTACAGAGCTTCACAGCACACATTGAAGAAATAAGTGAACTGATTAGTCAAGCAAACATAGAAGTATTTCTGGCAACAAAGATTTTTATTAATGGTTATAACATTGTACGATGTGACTCAGAAAATAGGTTCACTGGGGGAGTTTTGTGTTTTATTAAAGAGCACTTGCCATTTCAAGTACTGACTGTGGTAAAAATTGCTAAGTTATTCTGGTTAACTGCTGTAAGAATACAGGGTTGTATTATAGTATGTTTATATAGATCGCCGAGCTCAAGTATACCTGAATTTCTGGAAAGAATTTGTGAAATTATGGAGGAACTAATAACATTGAATTGTATAAACCTGTACATAGTGGGAGATTTTAATATAGATATGAATGAAGACAGACCTTCTTTTTATAGTAATAAATTGTTGAACATGATGAAGTCCTTTGATCTAGTTCAAAAAGTCATTGACTTTACAAGAATAGATGGTGTTCACAAAACAATTGTTGACCTATTATTTACAAATAATGAGAAGGCAGAAGTTGAAATTATTAGAAACCCAAAAATAACTGATCACGATATTATTTGCTGTACCAATGCTCATGAAAATAAAGAAAAAACAAAAAATAAAAACAGAAACTCTAATAAGGACGCTGAAAATATAATAATTAGAAGTATTAAGAACATCGATAAAGACCAACTAGAGAGGCATTTATTGGAAAAAGCTTGGTTACAAGATGGCTCCGTAAACGTGTTACTGGAAAATTTTAACAAAAATATTTTGGAAGTATTGGATACTGTAGCGCCAATCCAGATCCTAAAAAAATCTCCTTTGAAGAATAAATGGTTTGATCAAGAAATAAAACTTTCAATGAAAACACGCGACGCCCTTTATAATAGAGCTAGATTGCAAAACAGTGAAGAAAACTGGAAAAAGTACCGAGAAAGCCGTAACTCGGTGATTGCACTAATAAGAGAAAAGAAGCAAAAATACTATGAAAGCATCATCGATCAGAATAGAGGAGACAGTAAGAAGATGTGGAAAGGGATAAAAGAAGTAATGGGGAAAAATAAGAAAAGCCAAATAAAGGAAGTATATTTTAATGGTGAAAAGATTATAAACAAGCAGGATATTGCTGAAAATTTCAACAGATTTTTTATACAGAGTATTCAAAACATTTGATTCATTGCAAATGGGCATGAAATAACCCCAGAATCGAGCCCAGAATATAAAAAAATTGGGAAAATGGAAGTGGAGAACAAACTCAAGGCTTTTTCTTTAATATCTGAAATGGAGACTATGAATATCATTAACAGCCTGAGTAAGGAAAATTCAGTAGATGAGATCACAAAAACTGTCTTAAAATTGGGACAGAGTGTCATTTCTAAAGAACTACAAAAAATTATAAATAGGTCTATAACGACATGTGAAGTACCTGACGCCTGGAAAGTATCGATAGTGTCTCCAATACAGAAAGTTGCTAATACAAAAAAATGTGAGGAATTCCGCCCAATAAACATGCTTCCTTTGTGTGAAAAGGTGCTCGAGTTATTCATTAAACAACAACTGCTGACCCACATAAATACCAATAATATCCTAATTGAAAACCAGTCTGGCTTCCGCGAAAAACATTCGTGTGAAACAGCCATTCAATTGGTAGTGACTAAATGGAAAGAAGCATTGGATTCAAACAAAATGGTTTTGACTGTTTTCATTGACTTTAAAAGAGCATTCGAAACTATTGATAGGTCAATATTAATCAAGAAATTAGAAAGGTACGGTGTAGTTGATAAGGCCAGTAAATGGTTTACTAGTTATTTATCTAATAGGTGTCAAAAGGTCAAAATTGGTAATTCATTGTCAGAAACAGAAAGAGTAGTATTTGGTGTCCCTCAGGGTACGGTGCTAGGTTGTTTGTTATTTATTGTTTATGTTAATGATATTTCTGAATGTGTTGATGAAGCTATAATGATTAATTTTGTTGACTGAAACTTGGCTGAATAACAATGAAACCTTTCTATATAATATCAAAAATTATAAGGCAGTGCATTCGTGCCGAGACGGAAGAGGCGGCGGAGCATCAGTCTACATTAAAGACAGTATACCGTACTGTGATATAGAAACAACGGATTGCAATAGCAAATTTAACTGGGTATGTGTGGCTTTGGGACAATTAGATTTAAAAATAAGTGTAGTTTATAAACCCCCATCCCTTTCTAATATTGAGTTTTTGGATTCCTTTGAGAAAATTTTGATAAAACATCCAAAGGATCACTTAATAATTGGTGATTTTAATATTGATATTCTGCAAGAATCGCAAGTTGCACTTAACTATAAAAATGTGATTGCTTTTAATAATTTCAAAATACATACTTCTGTTACCTTTGAAAATGCTACTAGAGTAGCCAGCAACTCGGCCACTATCATTGACCATGTCCTATCTGATCAACACAATAAATTTAATTGTAAAGTTAGTGTTAATGATAACTCTGTTTCTGATCATAATATGCTAAAAATTACTATAGAAAGGAATCTTAAAGTTTTCAGTAAAAAAATTAAAGATGAGGTTAATGTAGTGAATCATAAAAAATTTTATAGAATTTTTCAACAAAAAATTATTGACAAAAATATAACGTCGTTTAAAGAGCTTACCATAAATATTATAGAGTCTAAAAAACAATCGACGAGTGTTAAAGTCTATAAGGCTAGGGAGGACAGCATGTGGATTGATAGCGAAGTTCTTAAAATAATGCGAGAAAGAGACAAATTATATAAAAAAACAAAAAGAAATCCCAATGACAATGTATTGAAGGCTGAATTTAAAGCATTAAAGAATAAAATTACCAATAAAATAAAAGCATTAAAAAACGCTCATTTTAGAAAGGAATGGGAAAGAGCAGGTACAAACGTTCGAAAGCAATGGAAATTTGTCAATGGATTTTTCAAGGATAGCAATGGTGAAACAAAGATAAATTGTCTAGCAATAAATAACTTGGAAATCTATGATCAACAGTGTATAGTTAATAATTTAAATGAATATTTTTCGAAGGTTGGTGATTCCATTGTTGAAGAACTCAATAATGAAATTAGTATAATGAGAGCTAATGACATACCCCTATTTGAGGAAGTTGTATCTCAGAATAATGTTTCTATTGACCTTACTGATCGCGATGAAATTATGGAAATCATATTGGACTTAAAAAAAGATGCTGCAGCGGGTTGTGATGAAGTTACTGTAAAAGATCTAATCAATTTACGAGAAATTTTGGTGGAGATGCTAGTCCAATTAATTAATACAGTTTTACAGAATGGCATCTTTCCAGAAGAATTAAAAATCAGTAAAATAAGTCCAATTTTCAAATCAGGCAATCCAAAATATATGAATAACTATAGGCCAATATCGGTGTTGAGTGTTTTCTCAAAAATTCTCGAGAAACTAATCAAGAAACGCTTATTACCATTCATAAATAGAAATATATCTGTGGATGAGTACCAGTATGGTTTCCAAAAAAAATAGCAGTACATTGAGCGCCACCATTGACTTTGTGAATAATATATCTAAGGCCCTGGATACCAAGAAAATAGTTGCCGTAATTTTTGTAGATTTGAGAAAAGCTTTTGATGTGGTTAGTTTAGATATACTGGTAAACAAACTAGAGAACATGGGAATTACAGGAATTATGAATAACCTTATTAAAACTTTTCTTATAGGTAGAAAACAATATGTTAAAACAAATGGTGTTAATAGTGAAAAAAAAACAAATAAATTCGGTGTTCCCCAGGGGTCGGTCCTCGGGCCGCTGCTGTACTCACTTTACGTTCTTAATTTAAAATGTGCAAATCTCAAAGGGCGCTATTTCACATTTGCGGATGACACTGCTTTGGTCTATGTTGGTGATAATGAAGACGAACTGTGTGGGGAGATCGGCAGGGACCTGGAGAGGTATGTGGATTGGCTTTATTCAAACAAACTTAAAATCAATATTGACAAAACTAAATGTATGATATTTAAACAAAAAAATAAAATCATGAAAGAAATTGAAATTAAAATTAACAATGTAAAAATAGAGCAAGTTTCAAAAATAAAGTATTTAGGATTAATAATTGATGATAAGCTAAACTGGGCGGATCATATATGTCATGTGAATAATAAGATTGTTCCCATGCTATGTGCCCTGTACAAGTGTAGGGATTATTTAACTCTTAGAACAAGGTCAATGGTATACACTGCTTTCTTTTTATCCCATCTTCGTTACTTGCTACCCATTTGGGGTACATGTGGTATAACAAATTTCAACAAAATACAAGTCCTGCAAAGTAAAATATTGAAGGCATTGTATAAATATGATAGGCTCACGAGTACTGAGGTACTATACAATGAATTAAAATTTCATAAAATAGACATACTGCTTAAAATTGAACAATGTAAACTCATCTATAGGATATTGAATCACCATCAAAAAAGTAATTCTTATATATTAATGTCAAATGAAGTTCATAACTATAACACTAGAATTGTAAATGATATCTATAGACTTCCAAATAGAACAAACATTGGTATGTACAATCCTATCACTCAGGCTTCTATAGTATTTAACAACTTACCTGTTAACATAAAAAACATGAATACTTACAGCTCTTTTTTGAGTAATCTGAAGCAATTTTTTTCTGCTTAAATAAATAAATAATATATATGTATTTTTTTTAATGTCATAAACTATGAATTGTTTAGGACAAATTCATCAAATATAGCATAGCACTGTATTATAGGTTTAATATTCTCGAGGCCAGTGCTTCTACGTACTGATTAGAGAATTATTATTATGTAAGATATGTAATGTAAAAAAGAATACTGTAATAAAAACTTTCAAAAAAAAAAAAATAAATTGTTTGCTGATGATACAGCCATTTCTGTGATAGGGGAATCAATAGAATTAGTTGTAAAGAAAATGCAGGATGCTTTAAATAAACTAGAAAGATGGATGGTAAATAATAAATTATTTGTAAATATTAAAAAAACAAAGGGCATGTTGTTTACAACAAAATATAATGTGATAAATCCTGAATTGAAAATGTTCAACGAAAATATAGATTTTGTAAATGAATGTAAATATTTAGGTTTAATTATTGACAAACATTTAAAGTTTAGTAAACATGTTGAATACATATCAGATAAGGTCAGCAAGCGAATAAATTTCTTTAGTAAAATTTGTAAGAATCTATCATATATGTCAAGATTACATGTATATAAAACTCTTATAGTGCCTCTCTTCGAGTATTGCCCAACGATCTTACTGTATAGTAACGATTGTGATAAGCAAAAGCTTCAAGTTCAACAGAATAGAGCTATGAGGGCAATATTGCAAGTGAATAGGTATGCCAGTGTAAGGAGTATGTTGGAATGTCTCTGTTTTATGAGTGTAAATCAAAGATTAGTTTTTAATAATTTATTATTTATTTATAAAATTGTAAACAGATTGTTACCTGATTACATGGTAAGTAGAATTATATTTGTCAATGATGCACATCTGTACAATACCAGAACATCGCGTAATATATTCATTCCAACTGCAAAAAAAGCATTAACTCAGAAATCATTGTTTTACAGGGGTCTTACTATGTACAATGGATTACCATTACATATAAGAGAAATGAAACGTTTGAATGAATTTAAAAGAAATTTAAGTATTTTTGTTAAGCAAAATTATAGCTAAATTCGGAATTTTGTTAAAGTATAAGTTAGGCTAAGAAATGGGAAATTGTGATAATTTATTAATTTATATATAATGATTTATTGTTGTTAATTGTATAGCACTGATGCTAAATAAACGAAGTTATTATATTATTATGAATGTTGCTGTGGATCCTTTGCTGTTATTCCAAAGAATCAGTTTATAAAAGAAATTTGATGAAAACCTGAAAAAATATATGCATTACGAGTTAAGTCCTTATCCTACAGCACTTTTTGATAATGCAGGCATGCGGAAAACTCCTAAATGAATGCTTTATAAATGCTTCGAACCATGGTGTGATGAAATACCTGCTGATAACGTTGCGAACGTCATCGATGGTGGATTCTTGCTGCATCGTGTAATATGGCAAAAAGATGATACTTTTGAGTGTCTTATCAAAAAATATATTGATTATCTACAGAAACGTTTCGGATCTGACATAACGGTTGTCTTTGATGGATACAGTGACAATAGCAAGAATATAAAAGCAATGGAAAAACTTCGACGAACTGCTTCAATTCCGGGATTCGTAGAGGTCAATTTTGACGAAACAATGCAAGTGACACTTAGCCAAGAAAAGTAGGTACCTATCCAATCGCTCAGATAAAACTAGATTGATATCAATGCTAATGTACAAACTAAAGTCTAATAATATAGCTGTGAAACAAGCAAGAGACGACGCCGACGTTTTAATAGTAGATACGGAATTTGAGAAATCACAACACATCACCATTATCGTTGGAGAAGGTGTAGATCTATTAGTTCTTCTAATAGGACGTGCTCCTTCAAACCAAAATGTTTTCTTCCCTAAACCAGGGAAAGGAAAAATAAAATCAAAAACATACACTCTTCTTCCAGCCTAAATAAGTATCCAAATTGTAAGAGATATCTGTTGTTACTACACGCTATCACTGGTTATGACACAACCTCCGCACTTTTTAATAAAGAAAAAATAAAAGTTTTCAAAATGTTCGAAAGGCATCCCGAGTTGCATCAATTTGCGGAAGTTTTTAAACAGGAAAATTGAACAGCAGAAACGATTGTTGAAAATGGATCACGCATTATTCTGGCCATCTATGGAGCTCCTAAAACAGAAGTATCTGTTGAAAACCACTGATACATGTCATTTGCGAAATCAACACGACTTAATACCGCAGTGAACTTGGTGTCATTTCCACCTACGGCCGCAGCAGCATGTCAACATCCAAGTCTAGTGTATTATCAGGTAAAGAATAGGCTTGGAAAGGATTCACATCCTGAACAATAAGGATGGACAATAAATAATTATATTTTGGAGCCCCTCAAGACTTTATTACCACCTGCACCAGATGTACTTTTAAACACCATTTTTTGCAACTGCACTAAAGGATGCAACACAAATTGCGGGTGTAGAAAAGTTGGACTGTCATGTTCAATACTATGTAGTGATTGTCATGATCAGTCTTGTCTCAACTCAAATGTTGATAGCGCTACCGAAAAAAATAAGCAGAATGAAGAAGATATTGACTTTGATACTATAGACCTCCTGACGACGATAATCGGGAAATAAGGATATAGAACGAGAGTTTGGAAGAGATGAGAGAGGACGATGACATGGAAGAGGGAACAGAAGACGACGAGGCTCTGAAGGTGGGGACAAATACCAAGAATTTGGAGGAGATGACAGAGGACGAGGATGTGGAAGAGGGGACAGATTACGAGGATGGGGATCGCACATTCTCATTCTCTACGTACAGCTAAAATTCGCAACAAGAAAGATCATGGATCAAGCCTACAGGGGAAACCATGTAAATAAAAACGCGCCTTGAATCTTACTTCTGAGGTAGTGTGGAAACGGGTGCAATCCTCTGTTTTCCTGGAAAATAAAGTTGGAAACGGTTGATGGGTTGACGTAAAATATGTGAACAAGATTTTTTGAAGAGAGTTCTCCAGTATGTTTTTCTTTCAAAGCCAAAATAGCCGTAGGACATACCGGAAGCAAAATATTTATGAAAAACTCAATTTTGTGACATTTGACCTTGAATATCTTGAAACACAAACAAGATATCGGTGGGGACTTTTAATACATTATTTCTTGAGATAAAATAAAGGTGTAGACAAAATTTAGGCTCACTCGGATTTTTTCCGTAGATGAATCCTTGTATGACTGTACTAAAGGGCCGATATGCCGATACACCGATATACCTGAAAATGGCTGATACGCCGATATACCGATATGCCATATCGGTATCGGTCGATCCCTGGGCTGGGTGCAAGTAAACTTGGAGTCTTGGACGCTGCGCATGCATGCCTCACTTGGACAATACTTGGATCGTATTAACTCTTTATCCAAGTATAGGTCCTAACATCCCAGGAAGTAGGCTGGCTGCCAACTTACTTGGTCCAAGTATAAGTTGTCTAGTCCAGTGCCGACAAAACTTTTCTTCTTGTAATAACTGAACTGCTGGACAATTGCCTTCGAGCAAAAGAAAAATTTCGCCTAACTTTCTTGAAGCTCGATGTGTTTGGAACCAAATTTTGACCTCTGGTTTCCATGTAGCAATTTTTTCTACAAAAAGTCAGTCTGTCAGCCCGTGAAAAGCAGAGGGCGATATTTGGTCTGGAAAAAATTTCCTTTCTCGAAGGCAATTGTGCAACAGTTTATTATTGGTGAATCTGGCAAAAACGTCAATACAATTTTTGAATTCATAAGATTTTGTTCAAATTGCACCACTGGTTTCAGAGATAATGGACCGTCCCGTTACTTCTCGTACACTCTGTATAGTATATGATAAATTAGGACAAAATTAGAACGTGGCACCTCAAAAAAAATTTTGCCTGCTACGAAACATTATTTTTCTGTCCCATTCACTACCTCCCACTTTTCAATTTTGAAAATCTGGCAACCCTAGGTTGAAAACAGTCAGAAAACTAGTATCAACCAATGAAATTAACTCTTGACTGGTTTGTGATTTCTGCAGAAACAGACTTATCTCGAATATTATTCTTTGTAGATACTTGCGACGATATTCCGCTTAATTAGACAGAATTAGAAATAAACATCTATTTTCGGATCTTCAATATTACCACTAAAGATCCGCATTTTCGGACTCCTAATATACAAATTTAAAATCCGAAAATTATCGGATCTTTAGTATGAACACTACATGGAGATCCGAATTTTCGGACCTCTATCCACTGCCATAAATAAATAAATAAATAAATGTATGCCATGCTTAAAATGAGTTCTAGGGGTTTTATGTAAGTCCGTGCGTTTACGAATGCAGATACGGACACGTAGGAAAATTTTGGGATTGCTTAATGTTATGTATGTATATATTTAAATATTATATTATATTTGATGATTAATATAAACAATTACTGCATGTCAACATACACACAAAACCATAAAAAGTTGTTTATATTAAAGTGGTCCTGGGTTGTTCGACGACTTGCATTCTTGCAGGTGGGTTTTGGGTTTTCAGTAATAAATAGAATTTCACGTAGATTTGTGTCTTTTATTTATATTTGAGTTTCCTATTCACATTAATAGCAAACTCAACACTTAATAATAGTTAATAGTTTCTTACATGTTCTGGAGCGATGTATTGTAGTTTTTTAAGTATGGAAACTGCAGGGTCGTCTTCGTCTTGGTCAGCGAGTGATAGAAACAGAAGTTTTTCCAATTTTGTTAGGCATATACAACAGCTTTTTACGGACATTATTGTCCTTAGATTAAAACTCGTTTATACTAATTATATTATATTTTGATTTGTTTATCAACAAAATGAAATGAAAACAAAAAATCAACATAGAATAATTTGAGGTTATGTTGCCAAATTAGTTGTATTCCTTTCAAGAGTTTTAAACACTCGAGCTACTCGCTCCCGTGTTCAGAGCCGCTTTCCAGTGCCTAAATTGTTAGAGTATCATGCTCCTGAAGTGTGACGCTCTTGAACTGTTCGACATAAGCAGCACTGGAACGCTCTCGTCTCAACCCCCACCATTTCGGATTTCAGGAGCATGAAACACAGACAAAAGGATTGGTGCACGAGGGGGCAGGGGATAACAGAAATGAGTAGCTCAAGTGTACGTAACTCTAAGCACTGGAACGCGCAAAGCAATTGTGGAGCACTCCTGAGCTGCTCAGGAGTAACTCAAATGGGTCACTGGAAAGCACCTCAGGAGCCCCCAATTTGCAGGGAACAGATGCGTGGTGCAACAAACACTTTTCGAAAGGAATAGGGGCGTGAAGCCCCGGAGCTGTTCCGGAGCTCCTCCTAGGTGTGAAAGGAATACAACTATTGTCGTCAACTCCGTAATCAAGGATTACGGGTCCTCAGAGGCCTTATTCTGTAAGGAAAGAACCGTTCGATTCGGTAGAATTTCTTCGATTGTGACGTCATTTTCGGTTTGGTAGCGCGAAAACTAAACCGAAAATGACGTCACAATCGAAGAAATTCTACCGAATCGAAAGGTTTGTTCCTTACAGAATAAGGCCCCTGGGGTCGTATTTTCGAATTCATTCGACTACATTTCGTACATGAAATTTGACTGACAGCAATGTAAATTAAATGGGGCGCATTCGAAATCGTATCAAATTTCGTATGCGAAAATATTCGAAAATAGGACCCCAGGTCACAGGACATATACATGGAAACCTTTCCTCAGTTCATACGAGTAGGGTTACCACCTTTTAATTTCCGAAAACCCGTACATATATAATCGATGCTACCTTTTTTTTTGTAGCATAATTTACACTCATATCTGTAATAGTATATTACATTACGAGTGTAGAAAGTGACAAATTTCACACGAGTGTTTTTTCGCACGAGGCGGTAGCCGAGTGCGAAAATCACACGAGTATATGAAAGACGCTTTCTTCATCAAGTACATCAAAGTGATGTACACCATTTTTCCTACGACCAGAATCCGATTTACACCAATTTTCTATTATTTTATTTCTTTTCATTTTCAACACACGTGCTGAAAGTACTTTCAATCCACGTATTGAAAGTAAATTGTGATGTCAATCACAAATAATGTCAACAGTATTTTCCACACGTGTGCTGAAAGTAGGTACTTTTAGCAAGCGTATTGAAAGTACTTTCAGCACGTGTGTGATATTCCGCGCTTTCCAAAGAACCAGTTAGTGCGGGTTTTGTCATTTTCGTATGTGGTCGTAGGAAAAATGAATTTTTAGAAAAAAATTAAAAAAAGGAATCTACTCAATTTCAAACGCCCCCCCTGTAGTTACAATCTATTTTAAAAATTAAAAAAAAAAAAACAGAGACACTTTTATGTGAACAGGGAGAACGACACAATACATACTATTTGTTTTATTAGGCAGAAAAGCACAATATTTAATGCCGCGACTAGTGTTCCATAGCCGAAAGTGAAGCGAGGAAACCAGCCAAGGCATTAAATCTGATCTTTTGCCATGTGAAACATATATAATTTTTTCTCCGAATTTGTTACAGTTTCACGCATAATCTACTTTTTTATGTTTATCAATTGCGCTGATAACGTTTGTTGAATGGGAAGCAACGAACTTTTCTGCCTAAGCAGAAAAAGTCCACTTTTTCGTCGCTAACTGGAAACCGAAGACGTTCGTGACACACCCGTCTTTCAAGAAGTAAGAACGTTCAGAAACTAGTTGGGTATATCCTAAGGCGCTCGGCAATAGCCTTTATAAATTTTATATTGAGTTACTAGTTATCCAGATATTCCCGGACATTTTCATCATGCGTCCGGACACCGGACAAACGTTTGAAAAACCGGACAGTCCAGGTGAAAACCGGACAGGTGGCAACCCTACATACGAGTCCAGGAGATAGGAGCTTGGTGACTGACTACTAGTTGTATTACTTTCAAGAGTTTAAAACACCAGAGCTACTCGCTCCGGTGTTACTCGACCCTGATTTGCGCAGGCTTTCAAGTATTTAAATGATTTGTTTGCACTCAGGTGCAACAAACACTTTTCGAAAAGAATAAGCGCGTAACGCCCCGGAGCGGTTCCGGAGCTTCTCCAGTTGTGAAAGGAATACGACTACTGACTGGTTTGGCATGTGACATTTGTGACAACTGACAGGAGCGGCATCAAGGCGCGAATCGATTCCACCGTTGTCCGTTGTCACTGTCAGTTGTCAGTCAGTTTCTTCAGTTGTTAGGTTGTTATTTTTGTTTATTGTTTTGTTTTTTGTTGAGGCTGAAAAAAGGAGAGTTTAAAGTTTAAATTGGAAAGCGGAGGTTGAGGTTGAAAGCAAAGTTGAAAAAATATGTAATTTGCTGAAAATCTTGTTTATAATTATTATTATTTCATTTATCTATGACCCCTGCCCCTGTTCTTACAGTAAAGTAGCAGTGGGCTGTGGATTGAGATTGAATTGATTTTCAACAGGTATGTTTAAATGTTTTTTTGTTATACAGAATGAACCCAAGTAATGGAACAAATTGAATATAAAATAAATGAAAGCATCTGCATCTTCGAAAAAACACTCAGACAAAATCACATGTCGTTAGGCAAGAGCAAGGCAAGAGGTTTTGTAAAAAATTTCATAAGCAGCAGCGGTGTTCACCTGTCTCAAGAGCTGATATAATATACCGGGTGCCCACGAGATTACTTTCTTGCTTTTTTTTTTTGTTCATCAATATCAACGAAACTTGGTAGGCTTGATATTCTGATAAAACCAGGGATCGACCGACACGTTTTTTTTTTTAAAAAACCGATATTGCCGATACCGATACGATATGGATTTATAGAAGGCCGATACCGATATAAGGCCGATATATATTTATCTGTTTTCTCCAACCTTTTCCGAGGGGTAAACCACTCTGCGCAATACTGTCACAAATCGCGCGAAATCCCTGCACAATCATGCGAAATCGCGCGCAATCGTTGCGAAATCAGGCGAAATCGGGCGCAATCCTTGCGAAATCGCGCGCAATCCTTGCGAAATCCTGCGAAATCGCCAGCAATCCCGCGAAATCACTTAACTTTGCGAAGTCGGAGCCTGGTTCAAATGCGGATTTCAAGTCTGACCAATCAGAATCAGAGCTATTCAAAGAAATTAGCGGGAAATTCCTGCTTCTGACTTTTGTAGTCGTAATAATCGTTGTGTAAACGATTTTATAATTATTGTAACGATAAGTGTTCCTTAAAGTGACATTTTTACATGTAAAAATGTCATTTTAAGCTATCCTTTTCCTTAAGCCTCCCTTCAAATGGTCGGTGCAAACGGCCATGAGTCATTGATTTTCAAAATTATCATATACAGTGTGTCCCGCTTTTCATGAATACACTCCGATATCTCAGTTATTAATTATGCGATTTCATTCAAAGTTTGTTGGCGTTTGTATGTTAGAAAAATGAACTATTTGACATAGTAAATGTTTTCATTTACCATTGGCGTGCGGTCTTGGGGGGTGGACAGTGGTTGTAATTTTATGAAAAAGATATTAGGGCTTATTTTAGATAATGTTTTGCATCAGATTAAAAATCAGCATCCCTAAAAACCCCTTAATTCATATTTCCAAAATCTCAAGGGATGATAAGAGCAAAAAAATAAATAAATTTATTTTAATTTAATTTTTCTAATAAGCTGTTTATTTCTAGTTAGAAGGTAGCTATGTTGAAAATACAATATTCTAAAATAATGTCATCTGTAATTTGAGGTTCACAATTAAAAATAAACAACTTATTCCACAAAGTGAATTGATATCTATTTTTTTTTTGGTAAAATCAGCTCTTGAGAATTTGAAAATACATATGAATTAAGGGGTTTTTGGGGATGCTGAATTTTAATCTGATGCAAAAAATTATCTAAAATAAGCCCTAATATCTTTTTCCCAAAAATACAACCCCTTTTTACCCCCCAACACCGCACGCCAATGGTAAATAAAAATGTTCACTATGTCAAAAAAAATCATTTTTCTTCAAACGTCAGAAAACCTGACATTTATTTACTTATTTCATGATGTTAAAGTTTAACTTTTATGTCAGTTGACGGTCACTATGGACAACGGAAGTAAAATACTTTTACCTCCGCTCGTGAACAGGAGTAATAGTATATTGTTGTATTAGGAGTAGAAGCTTTACTTTGTTGTGCTGAAACAGCTGCTGAAGCACAAAAAAGTGCTTCTACTCCGTATGCAACACGCTATTTTTTCTCCAAACGAATGGTGTAAGCTTGGGGGCAACTGGATCGTTGAGCGGCAGTAAAAGTACGAGCGGCACTAAAAGTACTTTTGCTGTCGCTGGGGTTGCCAAGCAGCATAGAATAGTATATTGTTGTATTAGGAGTAGAAGCTTTACTTTTTTGTGCTGAAGCAGTAGGTTTGCGAGCCGAACGTAGTGAGGCTTGCAATACTGCTGAAGCACAAAAAAGTGCTTCTACTCCGTATGCAACACGCTATTTTTTCTCCAAACTAATGGGGTAAGCCCGGGGGCAAGTGAATGGCTGAGCGGCAGTAAAAGTACGAGCGGCACTAAAAGTACTTTTGCTGCCGCTGGGGTTGCCAAGCAGCATAGAAATTAAACTTCTACCACCTCGACAGGTGTTAACCCGCTGGATTTGCCTGGCAGCATAGAAATCAAATTTCTGACATCTTGACAGGAGTTACCAAGGTGACGTTTTCTTGACGTTTGGAGAAAAAAGTCTTCTATTTGCAATCATATATGTAATCTTGTCATTACTGACTTTTTAAAAATTTGGAAGTGACACTTTACCTGTGTCACTTCCCTTTTCGATTTCCCTCACCGATATCCCTATTCGATTTCCCTCACTCTAATTTATTTACTTTTGCTGGCAACAATGAGAACATGTCAGGTAAAAACGTCAAAGCAGTGAATGACACATTTTGGCATGTTTGTTTTATTTTTTTAATATTAAAAAAATTGATTGACTAATCATAATTAATGGTGTGCTTGCAAATAAAATAGTATACAAACCTCGGAGGAAAGTTATCATTTCTGTCTCGAGATTAATAGTCAATCTCGACGCTTCCCGTCTCGATTGACTATATAAATCTCTCGACAGTAATGAAACACTTCCCTACTCGGTATATAATATACTATTACCTCCGCTCGTGAATACCTATCTGCCATAACAACGCAAAGATTGACAATTTGTCACCTAGTTGATGGATTGTTCGGTAACATCATTAATATTTGAGAAAATTTCGATTTTTTTTCTATTATTCAGATACGTTCGAAGAAAAAATATCCTGTTCTATTCGGAGTAAAAGCTACTTTTACTCCTAATAAAACAATATACTATTTTCTAACATAAAATCACCACCAAAATTTGAATAAAATCGCATTATTAATAACTGAGATATCGGGGTGTATTCACACACTGTATAATACCACAAGAGAAAAAATTTTGTTGGCAAAATTTTCGACTGGTATGAAAGTTTGTTGCTTGGTAATTTCGCAAATGACATTTTTATCATAGAGAAATATAATAGTAGTAAACTACGAGAGAAGTCATTCCCCTGTACCTTAACTGGCACAATGTCGACGTTAGCGTCTCTGGTGGCTACGGACAGCAATAAAAGAGTGAACATTGTTTAAATGCAGGTTTCTTCTTTACCGACAGTGAAAAGGCGGCTTTTTTGAATAATTAAATTATTAACTATGATTTTATTTAAGATTTATTAAAAATAAAGTACTGTAAACGCTCAAGACAGTTAATTGCAAAGCAAAACATTTGTTGAAAAAACTTGCTAAAATTTACTGTTTACTGAGCAACTGTTTAGAACGATAACAGAACTTATTTTAAAAAAATTCAAATTAGATGCAATGAGATTCCTTAAGGGGGTCAAGGAGGTAATTGAACAATACAAAAATTGAGATATCTTTCAATAAACTTATTTTTTTATTCCAATTTTATAAATATACAGTAACTAAAAATGTTTGTATTATAACACAGCCCCCTACATTTAACAAGCCATGAAGTTAAAAAGGCAACACCGCAATCTTACCGCCAAGTGGTGCTGGTGATGTTTGTTTGTATAAATATATATTTTTTATTTTATTAATATGAATCACAAAAAATACATAATTTATTGTACTAAAGGGCCAAAAACAGTAATTCAATGAATAATTTAACTATTTGTGTAAATAAGAACAGTAAATAATTGATTTAAATGAATATATTTCTAGAGTCTAAAGTGTTATAGGCCTATGTTTCAGTATGTCTTTTGAAAATCTAACTTTTTCTTTCTTCGGGATTTTTTCGGAAGGCAAGTCCATTCAAATACTTGAGCTGATTTCCGAAAATAAGAGGTACCTACTTTTAAGAGTTGGACGTTTTAGTTTGAACTCTCGAACTACGCCTTTATCCGTGTTTGTTTCAAATCTAATTATTTCGGTTTCTTCAAAATGTTTACAACACACCACAGAATTTTTCGTTATTGTATAATCTTGGGTATAATTATCTTGGTGTACTTATTGCTTTCATCCACATTTTTTGCACTTCAGAATTTTTTTGGAAATAAAAATGTTTGCATTTCTTCAGTTTTTAAGGAACTCCTAATAGTTCGATTTGCACCCAGGAACACAGTAGTTTCATGGCATCTGGAACAAGTTTAAATATCTTAGGTAATATATCGAGACCTATGCTCTTGCAGACAAATATTAATATTGTTTTTATTGTTTTACCTTACCTTACCTTCATTTTTGCTCCTGTACCCATTTGCTAAAAATTTGCAATCAAAGCACAAAGGAACAGGTATCAACTAAATATGGGCAATATATTGGTGTGTTTCTATCCACTTTTTCGTCAATAATGCCCATAAAAATACTAAATTGCAACAATACACAATGAAAGCAATACACAGAAACACATAACCCAATAACAAAATAGCACCATACGCGACGTTGCCGTCATTTCCAATTTCATGGCTTGTTAACTATAGGAGGCTGTGATTATAAGCTTTGTGTTTACCTTTTTACTGCATCTCGCATCATCGCAAATTCGAAAACACACTATTATTGGTATCGGTTTTGTCTAATTAATTAATATTTATGATCACTGAATGATTTCTATTTCTCTAATATAAATAATAGAAGAAATTTTAAGTTATGATAATGAGCATTCAGTTTTCGATTGATGGTCTTCGGATTCAATCATAGACGATTCAATAATTTGTCAAATTTTGACAATTTTGTATTTTGTATGTGTTAAAAAAAGATAGAACATTTTCGGGCAAGTTGCTGACAAAGACAAATTAAACCGAGTTGTCAGAAACGATCGAAGTAATTAGTTCAATAATCTGCCACACCATGCGAAATACGCTACGGGTATGTGCACAAACACACTTCCAGATTTTTACATTAAACAAACGTCTCTCGTAGTTTACTACTATTATATTTCTCTATGATTTTTATCAAAAATTTCATGAGCGAAATAACCAAAAAACAACAAACTTGAATAAAACCAAGAGAATAATTTTGCCTACATAATTTTTTCTTGAGTGGTATTCGGCTAGACTATTTCGCGAGAAAAACAAGCCAAATTTTCATTTGGAAAAAAAAATATTTTCTTTAAGTGACACTTGTCAAACTCATTAGTTTTTTACTCCAACCACACAAAATTTTGTTGCTGAAAAACCATCATGTTGGTTTTGTCCAGGTAGGAGTTTTGTCAGTATGGTCAGTAAAAATCGGCCGTTCCTATAACATTTTGTCAGTGTAAAATACTCTACAATTTATTTTTTCCCAAGATAGATTTTGACATTGTCAACTTTGAAACATAAACAATGCCGCTGATGCCGCTTATTGGTCGCAAAATGCCATTTGCACGACATGCATTGTAACGGTGTCAACCTGCAGGGCTCGCTGCAGGGACACCTCATTTTGCGATCAATCAAGGCCAAGCGTTATTGTTTATGTTTCAAAGTTTTCAATGTCAAAATCTATCTTGGGAAAAAATAGACTGTAGTGAAATGGTCAAGAAAAAATTAAAAGAATATTTGTGATTTGATTTCAATAAAAGAATTACTAACGCTTTTTTTTTGTACCTAGAGTGTTTTTACTTGATATAGGTATAATATTCACTGAAAGAAGTCCCAAATAATAGTACATTATATACCTAGGTAGAGAAGTTGGTCATTATATACCGGTTAGTAGTAAAAAAAATACTTTTTTTACTACTAACCTGAGAAGTAGTCATTATTCAATCTATTTTTCTCGGAAAAAATTGAATTTCTCTCCCTAGGTTAATAATGAAAATAATGAAAAAAAAACCTAGGTCAATAATGAAAATGACGTCATGACGCAAGGATATTGTCATAACGTTACAGGTTTCTATTGATTTAATTTCAATTTCAAACTGTCAATTTAATCAAAAAAACAGGTTCCTGTATGTATCATAGGAAATTACCATAGATGTTGATAGAGGGCAGCACTTTCAACTAGAAAAAATAATTTGAGCTCAGATTTCAAACTTATTTTTTATTTTCTACTAGCAGTAGTAAAAAAAATTCTATATATTCCACGGTAGAAAAAGTCATTATATACCTTACGCAGTATATAAAAGCGTTCGGTATATAATGACCAACTTCTCTACCTAGGTATATAATGTACTATTATTTACGACTAATGTATAATGTGCGTATTATATTTGTGATTTTGGCAGTATAATGACATATGTTATTCCTCCAGGGATTAATGACGAGTAGCGGGATTAATGGTCATTATTCCACAAAAGTGTCAGTGTCAAACTTGTAGTGCTTGTGGATTTGTATTGAAAATTATGAGACGGATGAAATTTGTTCATTGAAAATCTCAAATAAATTAATTTGTCGTAAATAAAGTAGAGTATACTACTCGCAATAATGGCTATTATTCCCTCGGAATGTTACTCCCTCGCCGCTAACGCGGCTCAGTTCGTAATAATCCTCGGGAATAATAGCTATCATTATTGACTCGTGGTATAATCTACTATTAAATTAGGAGAAATCCCGCGCAATCCCGAGAAAACCTGCGCAATCACGCGAAATCCTGCGCAGTCACGCGATATCCTAGGCAAATTCGAGAAATCCCGCGAAATCTTGTACAATTCTGCGAAATCCCGTGCAATCATTACGAAATTTTGCGAAATCCCTTATTTTGCGCAATACTGTCACATTTTTACCCTAGTGGTTTACCCCTCGACCTTTTCCTTTGGTTTGAATGTTTTATTTGTTTTCTCGCACCTTTTCCTCTAGTTTGAATGTTTTATTTATTTGTTTTCTCCTAGTTTTAATATTGTTTGTTCGAATTCAGATAAGCAGAAAGTTTAGTTTTTTTTTTTAATAAATAAATAATTTTGAATTTGAGTTTAGATAAGCAGAATGTTAAGTTTTTTTCTAAAATAAAAACCTAATTAATTTAAAATAAATTTATGAGAAACAATTTCTAATATTGACTTTTTTCTTAGTCACTCCCATAGGTACCAACCACAATTATTAGCTCTTTTAAGCTTCAAAAAAGCCTTAGTGATGATTACTGATCTTCAAAATATGATTTGTATCGGTCTAAAGTTATCGGCCAATGAAGGGCCGATGTGCCGATACACCGATATACTTGAAAATGGCCGATATGCCATATCGGTATCGGTCGATCCCTGGATAAAACGCCATTTTTTTGCATCCACGACAAGTTTTCCTGACTTCCGGTTTTACCGGAAGTTACCGAAACTTTTGATTTTCAAATGGTACACCCTGTATGTTTTTTGTTTTTTGGATTCTACAGATCGTTTTACATCCTAGTGACCCACTTTCAAATCGAGTTTTGTCCAAATTTAGTTTTCAAATTAAATTTAGTAGAAAAAAAAATAAACGAAAATTATGAAAAATATCGTGGTGTATTATATCGTTGGATTCGCCTTAAAATACTCTCGAAAATACTGCATTTAGTGATGTTATGAAAGTGATATCTTTTTATTCTAGTTTTTGAGCTAGGGAAAAAATACTAAAATAATGGAGTTTACAGCCTTCTAACAAAAAAGTTTACAAAGATAAAATTAAGTTTGTATTTTTCTGATGTAGAGTCATTTTAGGATGATCATGGCACTCTAGTTAAAAAATTTAAATTTTAATTTAAAAACAAAATTTGGAAAAAACTCGATTTAAAAGTGGTGCATTAGGACGTGAAACGATCTGTAAAATCCGAAAAACAAAAAATATTCAGGGTGTGCCATTTAAAAATCGAAAGTTTTGGTCATTTCCGGTGAAAGCGGAAGTCAGGAAAACTTTTTATAAATGCATAAAAATGGTGTTTGGTTAGAATATCAACCCTACCAAGTTTCGTTGATATCGATAAACAAATACCAAAATGGCAGCCGGAAAGTGATCTCGTGGGCACCCGGTATACTCCTGAACAAAATTATCGCACCACCACTGCACATAAGCACCATAAGCAGTGGTGCGATAATTTTGTCCAGGAGTATATAAGCAATTATACAGGGTGTTAATAAATAGTGGGATCAAACTTCTAGGATAAATAGAACTCATTAAAATAAGAAAAAAATAAATAGAAACATGGTTCCGCTAATGCTTAGTTTTCAAGATACAGGGTGTCAAAGTTTGAAATAAAATCGGTTTTTTAGCTCAAAAATCCCTTCTCCAATTGTCTTTTTCAAATTTGGCAGGTTTGTTTGTGATAACAAAGGGTATCTTTTGAGTTTTGACTGTAATATGACTTAATTTGCAAAAATATCAAAGTTATAAAAAAAGTGACATGACATTTTTTCTACTTTTACCAACGTAGTTGTCCTCTGGGGCGACCCTGGAATAATTATAAGGTAAATCTAATTGAATCAAAAGATATCGGGTCTTCAAAAAAAAAAAACAATCGAAGATTGCTTTGATTACGAAAACGTACGTCGCATTTTCTTTTATTTTTCTTTATTGGTCAGGTTTTTTGACATGACATTTTGACATTAAAGTTCATTGACAAAATTGAAGGAAAATTATGCTAAGACATACGTTTAAAAAACCCTAGCAATCTTTGATTGGTTTATTTTTTGAAGACCCGATACCTTTTCTTATTATTACAAACAAATCTACCAAGTTTAAAGAAATTCAGGAAACGGATTTTAAAAAACTGATTTTTTCAAACTTTAAAACCCTGTATCTCGAAAACTAAGCATTTGCGGACCTATGTTTCTATCAACTTTTTTCTTATTTTAATGATTACTATTTATCCTAGAAGTTTGATCCCACTAGTCATTAACACCCTGTATAAAGCTCTCAAATAACAGCTCCTAGTCTTCCTAGCAGATCTTCCTGATGTTTTGAGCAGGTGGAGCAAGTACAAATGGGAATGAACACCCTTCAACTGGAAATATAAGGTCTGTTTCTGCAGAAATCACAAACCAGTCAGAGCGAATTTCATTGGTTGGAAACAGTCAAAAACAGTCAGAAAATTAGTTTCAACCGGGGTTTCAACCAATGAAATTCACTCTGACTGGTTTATGATTTCTGCAGAAACAGACCTATTTTTGATAGTTTTGCAACTTTGACAGGTTGTAAAACCTAAACGGTGGATCTTACAGCAGAACCGATCTTAGGGCCGGTATTTCAATGTTACCTTAAAATCGAGACTTACCTAAGGTACCCTTAACGTTGAGGTGAACTTGAAATCAGTTCATTCGGGTGGCCTCCTAAGATCCACCTATTAAGGGGAACTTTGATATACGGTGAAACTTGTATCAAGGATGACTTCGTTATTCTGAACCTTGAGGTGATATTGAAATACCGGCCCTCACATTCTTAGTTTTCATATGCCAGTGCGCACCACTCGCCCCTACATCTACAACTTGTCTAGGCGCCACTTGAGCTGAGGGTAACCCTTGAGGTTTAGTTGGTTTGCAAAAGTTCGGAATATGTTCGGCTTTGAGAAAAGGAGGAAATTAATGGCAACAATGCAATAAGTTGGTTTTTTTACTACTAACCTGAGAAATAGACATTATTCAATCTATTTTTCTAAGAAAAAATTGAATTTCTCTCCCTAGGTTAATAATGAAAATAATGAAAAAATACCTAGGTCAATAATGAAAATGACGTCATGACGCAAGGATATTGTCATGTTTCTATTGGTTCAATTTCAATTTCATACGTCAACTTGAAAAAAAATACAGGTTTCTGTAGGTACATAGGAAGTTATATAAGCTGTTAATAGAGGGCAGCACTTTCAAGAGGGCGTTCACAAAAAATAATTAGAACACAGATTTTAAACAAATTTTTTATTTTTCACTAGCAGTAGTAAAAAAAATTCTATATTTTCCTCGGTAGAGAAAGTCATTATATACCTCAAGCATTATAAACCTCGGCGCTGGGTATGTAATGACCAACTTCTCTACCTAGGTATATAATATACTATTATTTTGTGTTTTTTGTGTGGCAATAATGATTATTATTGATTATTTTCTGTCAGGAGTGTCAGCTGTTGAAAAATATTTGTTTTTTTTTCTAAAATAAATTTTGCTTTTTCTGTTGTGACGATTGTGTTGGTCGAAAATGAACGAAACTGCGAAAAAAAAAGTGAATTATTCGGTAAGCGAGAAAAGCTTATTGCTTAGTATTGTCCAACGTTTTAAAAACGTTGTCGAAAACAAGAAAACTGACGCAGTTACCTGGAGGGAAAAAGACTCTGCATGGGAGAAAATAGCGGAGATTTTCAGCTCAAAATCCACAGGAGTATTACGGACGAAAGATTCCTTGAGAAAGCTTTACGAAAATTTAAAAAAAAATGTTAGGAAACAGGTGGTTGACGAAAAAAAACTACTTATTTGTACTGGAGGAGGGCCACCACCTGCTAAGAAACCAAAGGCTGAAAATGATTTAAAGGAACAAATATTATCTATTGTTAACAGTAAGACTGTTTATGGTCTACCAAGTATTTTCGATGGAGATGCTGTGAAGGAGAATAGAGATAAATCACCTCAGCCAGGCTGCAGCAAAGACTTCTACCAACTAGACACTGATCATGATTATTTCTCCTTCGATAATGAAAATGAAGTTATAGTTGTGGAAACATCCACTCCTAGAAAGGGAATATTAGTGGTAAGAAAATGCATTCACTTTCTTCACTTTGCGAGTTTTTATTAGTTAAGAAAACATTTTTTTAATTTTTGAAGTACCTATAATGTTTATTCAATTTGAACATTTATATGGATTTTTCGTTTTATGTAATTATAGATCTCCAATGTTCATTTCTGAACTTTGTTGTTCGATCTGTTATGTAAACTATAACAGAAACTCGAGCAGCTGTAATTTTTAGTATTTTGTCATAGAATCCTACTTTCATGTTTTCCTTTCTATTCTTAAAACATACAAATTAATTTCACAAGACTCATAAATAAAAAGATATGGAAGGTTTTGTTTTTTTTTATACTTTTGTTTTAACCATGTTTTTGATACAAAAAATTATAGGTTGCTCTAAGTGTTGCTGATATTTCAGCTGTTATACCTACCATCTTTAAAGATGAAACGATAAAATTTCAAATAATGATGATTACAATTTTCACATAGGTACTGCATTTTTTTTGAAAGGTGGGGATCTCGATGGGGATGGAGCTTTTCAATGATATTTTTTGTCCTTTGGTATATTTTATTATTGAGAAAATTATAGTAGGTACTTCAAAAAGTTAAAATTCTGCTAAATTGGCACTTCAGAAAATTTTATTATTGATAAGATATGGGAAAACCGTAAGTATGATAGAGAATGACCTTCAAATTATTTTTACTTTACAGAATACTGATCAGAATACAGAACCACAAAACAATAAATACCAAAAACATGAATCCTGCCAGAAATTTGCTGCCACCACAAATGAAGACAGCATTATAATGGTAAAATCTGTTTTGAATTTTTGTAGCTTTATTTTATAGAAATGTGCTTTCTTTTTCTACCTTTCCAGGGTTGATGGGGAAATCACTTCAATTTAAAAAAAATCAAATATTTCATATGCCTTTTTTAACTTAGGTCTAATAATGGGTTTTAGTTAAAAACTGAAATTTTGATACAAGCTATCACACCAACATAATTTTCTTTTGTGGTTTACTTATTTTTAAATGCCAAACAAAATTGGCTTGCTTTTTGAGTTGATATTTGGTTTCGTTTCTTTGCTCGTGTAACCAATAATTTTTTTCCTTCACAGGAAAAATCAAGCAAGGATATTAACATCTTTAAAACAAAAAAAGATGATGCTTTACATGTGGACTCGCATGTGGATGGATGTAGTGCATAGGGTTCCAGAAGAAAACCTGCAATGAAGGAAACTGGTGGGGCAGATTTAAAAAGAGAATACTCTTCCTTGGCTAAGGCAAAATTTGAATTATACTCGGAGGAATTGAAACTAGCTAAAAGTCGAATAAAAAGGGAAGAAGAACTCCACGAACTTAATAAAGAGAGCCTTAATTTAGAAATTGAGAAAAAACGGTTGGAGATAAAACGTCTTCAAGCATTTGTTGTAGAATAAAAAAAGTCAATGTGATTAGTTAACATACCAAAGAAAATATTTAGATATGTATTGATTAATTACATTTAAGTACCTGAGTGTTAGGAATAGTCCAACATTATTTAAGTTGTGATTGTGTTGCAGAGCAAAATATTTATTTTTTATTTTCATTATCATATTATTTTGTTTCTTTTAAGACATGTTATAAACTGAAACACTGATTTTGTTTGAATTAAAATGTACCTTCTAAGGCATTGTGCAATATATCCTGTTAAAAAATTAAAAATTTTGATAAATATTACGTAAACTGTAATTAACAAACCAGCTTTTCCACTTATGAACTGAGCTAGTTATCAATCACATGTAAATAATTTGCACAGCTTTAAACCTTCATTTGATTGAACTAAAATAAAATTGTGCAAACCTCGTCAAATTATGAACTATTCCAAAATACTGCGAAAAAGGCTTGCTCTATAATATTATGCAGGGAGAATATAAAAAAAAAAAACTAAGTTTGGAATGGAATTATTTTACTTCTAGATTGCACTAAAAACCAAACAGCAAAAATATATTATGCATAATTATATACATTTTCTATCTATCTAAATCTGCAAAATAATTTATTATTCCCTCTCTTATCCCAAGTGCTTGTAAGTCTGCAGCTTGGTCCACAGGTGGAATTCCAGGAACTAAATCTTCTTCCATCCTTCTCAAAAATCTTTCCAAGTCTTCTGGATCTGGTGGATCAGCCTCATTTTGTTCTCTGCATATATTGTGCAGAACTGCCAAAGCTACTATAATTATTAAAAGCGTCTCCAGTTTAAGACGACATCCATAGGCAAGTATAGGAAAACGCCTCTTTATTATTCCATTTACCCTTTCTATGATGTTCCGGGTTCTTATATGAGCCTCATTGTATAGCTGTTGCTCCCTAGTTTGTGGGTTGAGTAATGGAGTAAGCAAATATGGCCTTTGAAAATAACCACTATCTCCTGCAAAAAAAAAATAATTGTGTTATAATAAGTGTGAAAAATGATCGCTTTGCTTGTTCCACAAATGTTAATATGCATGCTTTTGAGCATGCTTTTAATGCAATTTTCGCATGTATTGTATATTATACAAGATTTTTTCCACAAGTGAGACTTTTCACACTAGTGTGCTACATGAAGTTAATTTTTCCACACTGAAATGGACTTTTCACACGCTCATAGAAAAAGTCTGTTTTTACCTTGAGCTTTAGGGTTCTTTCCAAAGGATATACCTATCTACTGTTTTACTTACCTAGCAAAAGGCAATTTGGAAAATTATTCTGGTCAAAAAGTTGTTTAATTCGGCTGTTATTAAAAATTGTACTATCATGACTCGATCCAGGCCATCGTGCTACAATGTTAGTTATTTTGAGATTGGCATCACTAATGATTTGGGTATTTATTGAAAAATAACCCTTTCGGTTGCGGAAAATTTCAGCATCATTTCCACCTAAAAATGACAACGAAGTAATTGAAATATTAATTTCAGTTTCTTGTAGTTTATTTTCTGATTTAATGTTGAAAAGAGGAATATCAGATAAATGATAAATGCATCGTTACTGGTAACCAAAATCTATTTAAAGAAAAAGTGCCTCCTCCTTCTGATAATATTTTGTAATGTAAGCATCACTTTTTGATATTCATTTTTAAGTTAAAAAAGAGCAGGAGTACCTTACCTACCCAAGCGCCTTTCTCAGTTTAAATGAATAACCTAAATTAGTTGAAAATTAGAGGAGGAAGGGTATATTTTCATGGCATGAATGACAGATTTTTATGAAACCTAAATTGTTTCCAACATTCCAACTTTAAAAAAAATCATATTACCTGAACAAAATAACAAATAATAATAATATTATGCCTACCAGGAGACTGTATTCTTATATGGGTACAATCTATGACTCCTATCACTCTGGGAAACCTGGCCTTCTGATAAAATAGGAGATTTTCTTTATCCCTTTCTTCTTGAGTAGCTGGCATTTTAATAAAATGATCTGCTCTTCTTGCAAGGGCCATTCCAACCCTTTTAATTATTCTTGAAACAGTAGAGTAGTGCATGCCCGAAAAATCACCAATTAATGTCAAATGGCTTCCAGTTGCACATACCCGTAAGAAAACCACTAATTGGTTTATAGGTGCAACACTATTATTACTAAAACCAAAGTTTATGAATATATCACCATACATTTCTTTTTTTGTAATAATAAAAATAGGTATGTAGTATGTATGTACTTATATGAACTCACAAATCATATGGATGCTCAATATCACCTTCAATAAGATTGAGCACAAAAAGGCTTGTATCTTTCGACATTCTAAACCGTTTGCGAAAGGTATCTTCATCGAAACTATTGAAATAATCCATTCTTTCAAAAATCTTCTTGGAATTCCATTTATCACAAATTCTAATTCTTCATCTTCTTCGTCGTCCCGAAGAAGTTCCATTTCAAGGCAGACAATTTAAATAGCCAATAATGTATTTTAATACCTACTTTTATCTTGAATACTTCTGTTTTGAAAAAATTACGAAATAAAACATAAACAAAATAAGCACACATAACCTCACAAAGTGACGTTAAAGCTGGATTTATAAACTCTGACGTCCGCGCCCGCACCTCATTAACTAAGTCGTCAGCCGTTTGCGCCAGCGGTCGTAGTTTAGAATTTGAATTTATGATAAAAAATATTATTTAATTCGCCAAGCTTTTATATTTTGGTACCTTTAAACAAACAAATAGACTGAGCCGACGTTTAAGGATATTGGGGCCTCCCTTCCACATCCACGACAGCGAGGCAAAACGGCGCAGACCGAGATACGAGTCGGCTTGCATGAATAAAATTAGTATTTGTACGCCGCCTCGGTCCATGACCGAGTCACATATTATGTCAAAACTCATTATATGGCCGCTACAAAAAAACTAATCAAATAGGCATTGTTGGTACTAAAAGTACTATCCTTGGACAAAATATTATTTCGGGAAATAATTTTTTTTTTTGTAATTTTTTTTTGTGGCGATAGGGGCAAAGCTGCCAATATTGGTCCGGCAGTTAACGTGTTGAATATTGTAGTAAAACCAAGTATGCGAAGTAAACGCCTACGGAATCATAACATGTGCAAATACCCTAACTACGTCAAAGCAAGAAACGATACGCCGCCTAAGTCATCACTGGTGCTTTGGCATGGTGGGGGGCTTGAGATTTGAACTACACAGGCCTTATGAGGGTTGGCTATCCGCTATCCTATATAAGTAGTGTGTATTATCCTTGGAAGATAGGTACCTGACATTATTGTTGGTGCATGCCTGGATTAAGAGGAGGGCTAAAGGGGCTGGAGCCCCGGGCCTGGAGCCCCTGGCCCCGCTCGGTCCAGAGGGGCCCCGCAGGGGCCCTCCTTTTGAACAACGCACGTTGAGGCGTTGAGGCTTATGCTCAGTGTTGCCAATGGATAGAAGTCAAAAGATCCTCCTGTCAACCCAAAATTATCCGATTTTATACGAAATTATCCGATTACTTTTGAAACATGATATAGGCGTTTTTTCGCGCTGGAACTGGTTGAACCCGGTTCAACTAGTTACAAAACTGACCATTCTCACGTTGAACCAATGACGTCACATCGGAACTGGTTCACAAAATATCCTTCCAAACATAGGCATGCACTTTCGCCGTTTTTTCCGTTCCCCACCTCACCCTGATATTATTTTCTGACAGGCTTTGCTTAATTGCTTTGCTTAGCAATTATTGTTACTTGCTAACTTTTCCTGTTGCTGCCAGAATTGAAAACAGGAATAAGGAATTAACTACCTTTTCTTTCTCTTTATAGCCAGCAAGCCATTTGTCCATTATTCTTATGTCTTTGTTGCAGCACTAATGCTGCAAACTGCGACACTTTAAGCTCTTACTCACAAATCACATATCACAAATTAGATTTTACATTTTAGAAATTTATTATTTTGAATTTGAAGACCAAGCTCAGCTTGGAGGTTATAAACTAAGCAACCGTTTTTTTTTTTAAACGCTGATCCGATTATTCGATCAGTATAGCAGTTTGTATTCTATTAGTCTGGGAGACGACCGCATTTTTCCTACCCTGATCGAGTTATGTGTCGACACTATTATCAATATATAGTATTATGTGCATCTATTAACCTGTATTCCTGCCTGAGAGCAAATTCTGCCGGAAATATCTTTTAACAAATTATTAACAAATTGAAAAAAACGCGACACTACCCCCATCGAGTTATGCCCTTAGTAGGGTATCAGATTGAAGGTCTCGATGTCCCCTATCTAAAAGGTCGATCCTGCCTGGAGAATTTAAGAACTTTGATCACAGTGTGCAGAGTCAAACATAGGCTCCTCTAAATCTTGAATTTGACAAGTTTAAATATCACATTTTTCGATAAATTGGGTATCATTGTGTTTGTGAGAGTGTAAACTTTTTGTTTGTGAGTGTTTCATGAGTGAAAATCAAATCATTTCCTGGTAAATTCGAAAAACAATTGAAAAATTCTATACCATTAAAATAAAATAACAAAAATAACAATAGACTCTTATCTCCAGGTACCTATTTTTTGCTAATGAGCTTATCTCTCTACATTCTGCTCTTAACATAAACAAAACTACGAAACTTGAAACGCACTGTAGTCCGAGTGCACATAAACTTTTTGTTCATTTTTAAAGATTCAACCCGAAAATGTCGTCTTTTAAATGTTGCAAAAATAAAGAATCAACTGTATCGTTTTGTGTCGTATGTAAAAAAGTAGTTCATAGAAGCTGTTGGACAAGGATGAACAAACAATATACCATCGTAAGGGACAGTTTAGCAATATGTTCCCGAAACTGTATGGATGCAGCAGCTGAGGATGAGCCAGACACTTTTGACATATTGAAATCTGTTATTGAAGACTTAAAAACAGAAATAATAGACAAAGATAACTATATGGCACGAGTAAAACGAAGTTCAATGTCATTAATGGAGGACGCTTCAAGAACCGAAGAGAGTTTTTTGAAAGAGATTACAGGAAAAGATAAAAAAATTGATGAACTTAAAAATGGAATTGAACAACTGAAAATAAAAATAAAAGCACAAAAAAAACAAACGGACGAAGAGATTAACCTAAAACCACTTATTAAGGAATTAAAAGAAAAGAACAAAGATCTTATTAATCAGATAAATGACAATGAAAAATTTATTATAAAACTAAAAGAAGACTTCTCAGATCTTGTAATGGTCAAAAATCAGATGAAGGACGCACTAGTAATACTTGAGGCAGATAATAAAATTTATGCAGAAAATGAAAGAAAATTAAAGAATGAATTGGAAAAGAAGAAAGAAGATCTACGCAAGGACAGCAAAAATAAGAAAATGGAGAAACAGAAGCAGGTAGAAAATAATAAGGATTTGAGTACAGAAGGAAGTGGAAAGATGGAAAATAGTGGAAGGCTACCAAAAAAATCTGAAAAACCTGAAAAACTCATCAAAATTCTTGTTCTGACTGATGACTGTGGGAGAAGACTTTTGGAGCCTCTACAGAATACTCTTGGTTGTAATTTCATTGTCCAAATTGTTAGCAAACCTTATGCAAGATTTAAGGAAGTTGTTTCCAGCATGGATTGTTACATCAGGGACTATACAAACGAGGACTATGTTATTGTTTTGGCAGGTTTGAATGATAAAAATATCAGCATACATGATATTACCTCCCTGACTAACAAATGCTTTTATGCAAATCTTATTTTAAGTACCCTGCCTGTAAATAGTAGATGTAATAAATCATTAAATTATATTGAAGATAGGTTTAATGCTGTAATTAATAATTTAAAACATTTTTCTTTGAATGTCGATCTTCTTGACTTGCACAATAGATTTTTGTTTAAACATTTTGTTAATAATAGTTGTTACTTGAATGTAGCGGGACTGTACAAATTGTCTACTTTATTAAAAAACTCAATCATCACATATTTCTCAAAGGCTCCAATGAGCAATTTAAGGCAATTGCATTTTTCAAAAATATCAATAGGCGATTTGGGAAGGTTGACTTCGGGTGTCTCAGCTGCCTCTCTGACGAGTGATGCGCCGAGAGAAATCGAGATTATAGAAACTTCAACCTCTCACTCTTTTTTAGACAACCTTCTCAAAGAAAACACAAAAAAAATATAACACTGTTATTATTGAATATTCAGTCTGTAAGAAACAAGGTGGACGAGTTAACTATTTTTTTGGAAACGCAAAACATGCCGAGCATTTTATTATTGACAGAGCACTGGCTGAAACCAGACGAGCTATGCTACATTCCCAATTACTTGGTAGTCGCTAGTTTTTGTCGAGGAGAGTCTGCACATGGGGGAACAATGATACTTATGACTGCTGAGTTGTGTGAGTCTTATTCTATAGTTAATATTAGTAAATACGAATTTTTACTCGTTGAAGGCGTGTTTGAGTTTTCAATAGTTCATTTTACTAAGATAAATTTGTATATTCTGTGTGTATATAGACCTCCAAGCGGAACCATTAAAGAGTTTATGGACAGACTGGAAATTATTTTATCGGACTTACCAGTAAATGCTAAAATCTTAGTGGCCGGTGACTTGAATATTAATTACGAGGATTCTGAGTCAATGTGCACTCAGAATCTGAAGGACTTGCTGATTTCTTTTAATTTGCAGATGCTCATTAAGCAGCCTACCCGTATCTCAAAATATTCCAGTACCACTATTGATTATCTTTGTTCAAATTTTTCGGACATATTTGGGGCTGAAACTATTGTGATTTCCTCGGGTCTCTCTGACCATGAGGCTATAATTTCATCTATTTATGTACACCAGGAAAAAAAATCAAAAACCTTTAGATATGGAAGAATTTACAGTACTAAAAACTTTGGACATTTTAGGGAACAGGCTGCGAAAATAAATTGGCAGGGATTATTGAGATTGGATAACTCATTAGATAAATTTAATAGTATAGTTGTTGAAATTTTTAATGCAAATTTTCCTGTCCGTAAATTAAAGCAGAAAAACAAAAAGCCCTGGATTACCTCGGGAATAAGAAACTCCTCAGTAAATTTAAGATGTCTGCATAGGATAAGAAAATTCACTTTAAACCAAGCTTTCTTGGCCTATTTTAATAGGTACAAAAATATTTATAGGAGTACTATTAAGACAGCCAAGAAGTGGTATTACAGGGATAGGATTGATAGGGCGCAAAATAAAACTAAAGAGAATTGGAAAATAGTAAACTGTTTGCGGGGAAAATCAAGCTCAGCAAAGACTAAAGTTGATGTTGATGCTAACACATTAAACGATTTTTATTGTTCCGTTGCTGATGGACTAACAGCAAATTTAAATTCACAAATTGATCCAATGTTGTACCTGCAGGAGGTTTCTGTACCGAACAGTTTTTATTTGATACATACTGATATTGATGAAATATGTGGTAACCTTGGAGAGATAAAAAGTAAAAATTCCTCTGGCATAGATGACCTTACAATCAGAGTGTTTGCGGCTTTGCCCAGACAGGCTTTGGAGATTATGGTAATGTTAATAAATCAATCTTTTGACGATGGTTGTTTTCCTTCTAGTCTCAAGACCGCTGTTGTTGTTCCGCTGTTTAAGGGTGGTGATCCGAAAAACCCTGCTGATTTTCGTCCAATCTCAATGTTACCTACGCTTTCAAAAATCATTGAAAAGCTTGTAAAGAAAAGAATGGTAGCCTTCATGTTTAGTCACAATATCCTGACTAGTTGTCAGTTTGGATTTCAAGCCTCTAAGGGTACTAGCGATGCGGTGTTCAGGCTTCTGGAGAGTGTGTACGTCGGTCTGAATGGAGGAAGTATGGCTGCAGCGGTTTTCTGTGATTTTTCGAAAGCATTTGATTGCGTAAATCACAGAATACTGCTGGAGAAAATGCATCAGTATGGTTTCAGGGGAGTGTCGTATGACTGGTTTTCGTCTTATTTGTCAGGTAGGAAACAGGTGGTTTGTTCTGAGGATGGTAGCTCAGATGAACTGTCAATGAGACACGGTGTTCCCCAGGGTTCGGTTCTTGGCCCAGTTCTTTTTCTAATATACTTGAATGACTTGGCTAGACTAGATATTCGAGGCCGTTTTACCATTTTTGCAGATGATACGACCATCTTGTGGCTTGATGAGGATGCTAGTTTATTAAAAGATATCATAATTGAAGACCTACGACGTGTGAAGGAGTGGTGCGACGCAAATTTACTTTGTTTCAATTTAAATAAAACTAGTGCTATTTCTTTTAGGTTTGTGTTGGATGATATGAATGTGGACAATTATTTCGTGGCAAATAAGGCTAGCTGCAGGTTTCTGGGCTTGCACATAGACTCGGATTTAAAATTTAAAGAGCATATATTGTGTCTGAACAAGAAATTGGCATCTGGATGCTTTGCTGTTCGTATTGTCACGGGGCGGCTGGGGTCACTCATGGCTAAGTCGGTATATTATTCACTTGTCGAGTCTCATTTGAGATATGGGATTGCATTTTGGGGTTTTTGTAACAAACAACTTTTTAATTCTGTGTTTGTCCTACAGAAGAGGGCGCTTAGGTATTTATGCAAATTGAAGGCTAGGGACCATTGTAGGCCATTGTTTGTTCAGGAAGAAATCCTTACATTGCCATGTATTTTTATTTTGGATGCTTGGTGCACAAAAAGTATAGAAATTTTATAAATCCCAACATCCACAACACACGTTATGGACATAATATACCATTACCAATACCCAGGAGTGGTTTTACCAAAAACTCTTTAATGTATGAAAGTTTAAAGATATACAATCATTTGCCGGATGAGTGGAAGGGTCTCCATGATCTTAAGAGTTTTGTAAAATGTGTAAAGTCCGTTCTAAAATTGAAGGCATACTATAGTTTAGAAGAGTTCTATAAGGATGTTTTTTAGTCGTTTAATCTTATATTAATTTTTACTTTGATTGTTTTGTTTAACTATTATATCGAGATTTTAAAAAAGTATTCCTGTTTTTGTGTAAATTTTGTATTTTAACTTAATTTTATCTAATCGGAATAGTATTTGTAGTATATTTGAACAATTGACTAGCCCTAAGTTATGTGTCTATAATTTATTTTGTATTGAGTATTGCTAAGATTTAGAATTTAGGGTTAAATTTATATTTTTTAGGCTTTGTCAATGAGTTTATTCTTTAGACAATAAAGCGTTATTTGATTTGATTTTTTGATTTGCCTCGTGAGAACTTGCCGGAAAAGGGTGGCAGGACAGCTTATTGGGGCAAGGGCCCGCGATCTCTGCTTTGACACCTATCAAGCTTTGCACCACAGAACATATCACCTCTAGAAAAGTATCTGCAATGGTATGTACCGGTTATGAATTACAGCGCCATCGTTGAATGAAAACCCAACTAATCGAGCATTCTTGACAAAAAGGCGAATCTATTTTTTCCCTATATTTTTATTATTTTTAATGCTCAACTGCATTTGGCTTGCTGACTCCTTTTAGCTCTTTTCGCCTCATTTTCTTGAAAACTATGACTGGCAGGAAGTTTCCGATGTCGAACATAGTGCAAAGAGAGTTAGTAAGTTAGCAAGCGACACGCAGCTATAGGTAGATTGCAAAGTAAATACGAATAATAAATACAAATACGAACGAAACGAAACAAACGAACAAATACAAAAAATACGAACAAAAATTAGGGTTTTTTTCAACCAAAACTTTTTGAATTTTCACTTTAACGCGCGTGGGGACCGTGGGGTACAAGAACACAATTTAAAAATTCAAATTTTGACTTTTGAAATGACAAAATAATTGACAAAACCAACACCACAGATACCTGTAAATTTCTCTTATCTCCCGACAGTGTCGCCATCGTTGATTGAAAACCTAACTAAAAACCTTCGTCGCGATTCTCCCATTTGAGATATTTTTCTATAGGTGATATGTTCTGTGCTTTGCACTAAATGATGTGTCAAATTAAAGATGTCAATAAGTTGATTTAAGGCCTGTTCGCACAGAAATCACAAACCAGTCAGAGCGAATTTCATTGGTTGGAAACAGTCAAGTTTCAACCAATGAAATTCACTCCTTCTGGTTTGGGATTTCTGTGCGAAGAGACCTTAAATCAACTTATTGACATCTTTAATTTGACACATCATTTAGTGCAAAGCTTGATAGGTGTCAAAGCAGAGACCGCGGGCCCTTGCCCCAATAAGCTGCCCTGTCACCCTTTTCCGGCAAGTTCTCACAAGGCAGGATCGAATTTTTAGATAGGGGACATCGAGACCTTCAATCTGATACCCTATATTTAGGGCATAACTCGATGAGGGTAGTGTCACGTTTTTTTCAATTTGTTAATAATTTGTTAAAAGATATTTCCGGCAGCATTTGCTCTCAGGCAGGAATACCGGTTAATAGATGCACATAATACTATATTAATAGTGTCGACACATAACTCGATCGGGGTAGGAAAAATGCGGTCGTCTCCCTAACTATATCTTTTTCTAATGAACACGATAGAACAAAGACAAAAAACACCAGCTGACAGATGATCGAATCAATGCCCTCTAGTAGTGGTTCTGGCTTCTGGCACCGATCCCAACGGAACAGAAACCAGCGCCGATGTTGCCAAATGCAAAATTATCATTTTCCATGCAAAATTACCATTTTCCTTACGTTTTTAAATTTAATTGATCGATCGGATGAATTATCCGTTTGTTATCCGATTTTTGACTGGGTGAGACAATTATCCGCAACCATGGTAAATTATCCGCAAATCGGATACTTATCCGCCAATTGGCAACACTGCTTATGCTGGTCAAGGGCCCATGGGCAAACAATAAATAATCAATGCACTAGTCTCTCGCGTCACGTTTCGCAAAATTAGAGCTGAACAATAAGGAACTTGACAAAAAATTTAAACATGAAAATAATACTATAAATCATAAGAATACATTAATTAAAACCTATATCAGCGAAAAAAAAACAATTTTTTTTGTCGCAAACGGACACAAAAACGAATTAAAAATGCGGATAAATTCAAATTATTTCTAGCGGAAAAAAAACGCTCTGGTACTGGTCGTGACGTCATCTAGTATGATCTGTCAAGTGTCTGTCAGCAACCGTCCATCATAGTGAGTTCGTCTTGAAACACTGAGCTCTCGGAGCATTTTCCGTCTTTTTTCCTTATAATGAGAAGAACAGGGATAAAAGAACAAAACAGCAGCTCGAACTCTACATAATAAATACCCGTTAGCTGTGTTTATCCACGTTTTTCTCTAATTTTTTAAAATTTATCATTCATTAGAATTGGTTTACTTAGCTTAAATTTAATGATCAGCTCAGCATTATATAAAACGATATACTTATTAATTATTACCGAAGAAGGAAATTCCAAAGGGCAATCCGACAATTTGTAATTTGTGATATATTTATGGTAGCAAAAGTAAGTATGTGCGAATCTTTTTCTTCATTAAGCCTAGTCTCCATAGACGCGAAATCGCGGAAAGCGAATTTTTTAAGTGTCATTTTTTGGTGGCTATTTCCGAGCAAATTATTCCCATGTCTCCATAAGCGCGAAATTCGCGTTTTATTTAACAGGTTACCTATGTGTTGTTGTTTGTAATCAATTTGAATTCGATTTAAATGCTTTGAATTTCAAACACTAATCTTTGAAAACCATGAAAGTGATTACTAAAAAACAAAAAAAGATATGTGTCTTGGTGTTGTCTTAATTACATTTAAGGCCCTATTATAATCTTCCTCATCAACCAGCAAGCTGTAATTTATGTCTGTTTTCGGGTCTACAATATTCAATTCTTTGGCAGTATCCATTCTTTATTAGGTATCTACAAGTACAAAACACATCAACGACTCACAGAGAACAGAGCACATACCGACAAAAATATAAACAAAACTAAACTGAAAGTAACACCACATAACCTCATTTTTTTTTGGCGAAATTTCGCGGAAAGTTAAAAAATAGTTAACTTTTTTGCGACGCCGCAAGAAGTTAAAAAATTCGCGAATTTTTCCCGCCATAAAAAAATCAAATGTTAAATGTCAAATTCCAACCAATCGGAAAATATCCGCAAAAAAAAATTCGCGATTTCGCGTCCATGGAGACTAGGCTTTATAACTTGAAATTTTACAACTCTCCGCAACACAAAACAACAACAAAACCTTAGAGCAGGAAAGCGCTGTCCCACGGATATAAGGAGTAGGAACGCGCCATTCTACTCATGAAACTAAAGTGAAGCCAAGTTTTTGGCAGGTGTTTGGCACCAAGATACAGGTAACGCATTGAATTGCCATAAGCGCCATTTTCTTGGTGCCAAAATACCTGGAAAAAAACGGCTTCATTTTCCAATACATTTGCCGAATGCTAGAGTAAAAAACACTGTACCCAACCTTGGATCCAACATAGGGGCCAATGGTTGGACACCTCGTGTGGCGCCGGCTTAACGCAAAATCATACTACGTGACGTCATCCTGATTCGCGCGCATTTAAGGTCGTTTGAAATGCTTTTAATTCGCGCGAAACTTTAAACATTTTTCACCAAGTTATTATTGAGTTTTAGGAAATAATATTTGGGAAATACTCTTTCAAGGCATAAATAAGTAAATGATTTAAAAAAATAAAAAAAAAATTGTAAAGTTCCCTATTCAACCTATTTTTAACAAAAAACTTTTCAAACACAGTGGCATGACCGGTTTTGGCGACACTTAGCGGATGTCCTACTTCATTTTGCAAGCATGCAGCTGATAATTGTTACAAGTGAATCGCTACCTGAAAATTCACCTGGAACATTCTTTTTTTTTCAGAATTTTTGGTGACAGTTTCACAACTACAAAGGTGTTTTCTCGCGTTCACTTTTTTGGAACTGGTTCAGAACAGGTTTCAAATAGTATACCTATTCTGACGATGAACCGATGACGTCACACAAAATTGGTTCAAACCGCGTGGAAATACAACCTAATCCACGTTTTCAACCCATTTTCTCGCGCCGAGAAGTTATGACGTCATTGTGAAACTGATTTAAACCAGTTTTGAAAAATGTTCCAAAACTTTGAGACGCGAGAAAATACCTCTGGACTGCAAGTATCCACAAATTGATTGGTTGACAGATTTTGACTTAACCTAACTAGTGCGGAAAATGCCACTTTTCTACACGCGATTCCAGTTATTACTTGTACCTGTAGTATATCTGTATAGCTGTAAGTACCTGTATACCTAAAAATTTTAGGTATTCTTCTTTTTCGCACTACTGCGGAGAAGTGGTAGTTTCATGACCTAAAATGCGTGCGCTCGTAGCAAAAAGATATTTCGACTTATTTTTGTAAAACATAGGTATAGCAGTGTCTTTTGTTATATCAAGAATCAAGGGCCCCATAACTTCACTAGCCCCGGGCCCCATGAAAGCTTAATCCGGCCATGTGTTGGTGTCATATAGGAGTATGTTGGATGATTTTAAGATTCAATCGCTACACAGTAGAAGATGTATGCAGTCAGTCCTACTCATTTACAACATAGTCAATAATCTTAAGTACAAGTCATCCTTATTGATAAATTATGTAAGTTTTCATGTACCAAAGATAAACCTTAGACTTTATGGTAACAAGATTTTTTCATGTAACAATGTAAACAACTCTCCAATTAATAATATGTAGTTGGAATGTAATAAATTTATTGAAAGGCATAAGTAATATTAACATTATTGCTTGTCGAATGGGAGAGATCAAATCATTATTTTTGGCATAAGAACCTCGGCGGGCTTCACAAGGCATCTGTCTAACGTTCCTTTTTTGTTATTTTTAGTATTTTATTGTTGCTTTTATTATTGTTATGTTCTGTCTTTTATATTTTTTTTTTTACTTATTTTTTTTTTGTCTTTTAGATTTAGGCACTCTTATATGTAATTACAAATTATTGTGTATGTAAGATGTATCAATAAATAAATAAAAATAAATAAATTATTCATGAAATATGTCTATGATGTATTTTTTCCCAAGATGGATTTTGACATTGAAAACTTTGAAACATAAACAATACCGCTTGGCCCTGATTGGTCGCAAAATGAGGTGTCCCTACAGGTTGACATCAGTTTTACAATGCATTCGTGCAAATGGCATCTTGCGACCAATAAGTGGCCTTGTTTATGTTTCAAAGTTGACAATGTCAAAATCTATCTTGGGAAAAAATAGAGTTTATGTACGTCCGGACCGAAAAGCACCTATTTGCGGGCGTGATGTGATATTTTGCCGCAAAATGCCACCAAGGTGCAGGTTGGTGTGTTTGTCAAAAATTGAACAAATACAATTTGGTTATTTTTATCCTTCAAAATAAACCAAAATGATTAAAGGCCGAATTTATAGTCGTTCCTTGAGTCTTCCTTGGGGGTCGTGACTAGTCGTGAGTTTAGAATGGACATTTGCTCCTATTTTGACAAATTAGTCATGTCAATTCTAAACGTTCAAGGCTTCCTTAAGGTCTGAGGAAACTTCAAGAAGCGACTATAAATTCGGCTCTAAAAATTAAATTAAATCTGTGATTAAATGTTTGTTTGGTTGGCAACTGCAGTTTCTACTGGTAATTTAGGAATAACCACTAGGTATGTTCATCGTTTGATTTTGAAGGGTGGCGCGTTCCCAATTTATTTATATTTTTTTAAAATTATTATTCGAATAAAATACAGTGTGTCCACTTAAGTTCGCAGCCTCGTTCGCAGCATATGGGAAACTTTTTTATCATCAATTTTATGGAAAAAAGTTATTCTTTATAAAAGTTTCTGCTTCTTGAAAAAAAAAGTATTAAACCATTGAAACTTGAAATAGCATGTTCAAGGTGGTCAGAAAATAGAAAAATATACAGGGTTTTTTTGTAAAAGTAGAAAAAAATGGCACACCACTATTTTTTTAAACCTTTGATATTTTTTTCAGATTATGCAAGTCTGATAACAGTCACAAGATGAAAGCTATCACAAATAAACCTACCAAATTTGAAAAAAAAAAAAAAAATTGGAGAAGGGATTTTTGAGCTGAAAAAACGTTTTTTTTCTAAAACTTTGACACCCTGTATCTCAAAAACTACGCATTTCCGGACACATATTTACGGAAACGTTTTTTCTTAAAATATTGTAAGGATCACATCCTGAAGTTACGAACCGTACTTAGGAAACACCCTGTATATTTTTCTATTTTTCGACCACCCTGTAAATGCTATTTCAAGTTTCAATACTTTAATATGATTTTTTCAAGAAGCAGAAACTTTTATAAAGAATAACTTTTTTTCGTAAAATTGATAATGAAAAAGTTTCCCATACTTAAGCTGCGAACTTAAGTGGACACACTGTATAATAATTCGTGGTCGTACCTAATATTTGTATGTACCACAGGTGCAAATGCCATATCTAGAAATGTCATAATATACAGGGTACCATTTTAAAAAATAAATTTGATAACGGTACAGCTGTTCTTGCAACACCCTGCGGAAAAAAATTGGAGCAAAATCTGAAGCAAAAAAACAAAATCGACGTGTCCAAGCGTTTTTTCGAAAACGCCTTCATTTATTTTTCATTTTATATTGAATTTGTTCCATACTTTATGTTCACCGTTCACCCTGTATGTTTAATCCGAGGTTGGATCTAATCTTCAATTTTGATTTGGATTTTCAAGTATTTTATATCATAGGTGATCTACAACTTAAGTTCTATTTGTTTTCAGAAAGGCTAAAAATGGAAAACCCTAAATATTCTAAAGGACAATCTAGAGCTACTTTGTATAAGAACCCTGATAATTACCCTTTTAATTGTGTTTGTGGAAAAAATTTCAGTGCAGAGACGAGCTTTAAGGCCCACAAAAAAAAATTCCACGGAGATACCATAAATTCAGGATCCTCAATTACGGAAAGAAATTGTCCCTTATGTATCTTCAAATCACATTCCCGACCAGAATTAATTAAGCATTTTGAAACTAAGCATGGATTGTCGCCTGTTCAAGAAAAACTCGATTTTGAATCTGAAAACCAATTTTTGAAGTGGAAGAATGACGTTGAATCGAAAACTTTATCTAGATTTATCCGCAAAAGAGGAATCAAAAAGTTTAAAACATATGTAATGAGTACATATAGCTGCCATAGATCTGGATATTATACCCCTGCTGGAAAAGGCATCCGACGTTTAAAAAGTCAAGGAACTGTTAAAATAAATAGTTTTTGCCCTGCAGCTATAACACTAAAAATCACAAATGATGGTCGCTATCATATATTGTATACTTCCACCCACGTGGGGCATGCATTTGAAGATTTACCACTCACTCCTTCAGACGAAGAGATTGCCAGGTCTTTAAAGATTCCACTTGATGATATCTTCGATGAACTTAGGGATTCAATTTATGATTCGAATGTAGAAAGAAATCGCATGCTTACTCGTCGAGATTTGTATAATATAGAAGAAGCATCTTTCAGTTTAGCTTCCAAAGCTGTGAGACATAAAAATGATGCCTCAATTGTAGATTCATGGGTTAAACAAATGAAAGCGGGTGACCGAGGTTGCATTATGCTCTATAAACCGCAGGGTATCTTTCTAGAAGAAATACCTAATTTTAAGTCTGATGACTTCATTTTGATGATAATGACATCTGCACAGTTGAATATTTTGAAACAATATGGTAGTGACTGTATTTGTCTTGATGGAACGCCCAACCTTAATGATTATGATTTTGAACTATACACTTTGTTAGTGGTAGATGAAATGCAAGAAGCGTTTCCCTGTGCATTTCTAATTTCAAATAGATCTGACACACAGGCTCTGCAGTTTTTCTTTGCAAAGGTCAAAGATAGGGCTGGAATAATTAAACCAAACATATTCATGTCAGATTTAGCGGATTCATTTTTTAATGCATGGATTTCAGAGATGGGCATGCCTGAAAAAAGGTTGGTAAATCTTTTATTCCTATTGTCTTAAAATTATAGTTTCAAAAAGATTCTTAGGATTAAGATGTCTTTAAATAGGCTAGTTACTCATAAATCAAGATTTAAATAAACAAATGATCTTTTTTTCGCAGACTATATTCTACATGGCATGTGGATCAATCTTGGAGGAAAAATCTTTCAAAAATCAAGGGTAAAGAGGCTCAGGTAAAAATTCAATTGATAAATTGTTAATTTTATTGTTACTTTTAATTATACGAGCCTGAGTTTAAGTATCATTGACTTGTTGGGCAAGATAAAAAAATATATCGGGGTCTTCAAAAAAAAAAACAATCAAAGATTGCTTTGGTTACGAAAACGTACGTCGCATTATTGTTTCATTATTGGTCAGGATTTGTGACATGACATTTTGACATTAAAGTTCATTGAGAAAATTAAAGGAAAATATTGCTAAGATATATGTTTAAAAAACCATAGCAATCTTTGATTGTTTTTTTTTTGAAGACCCTATATATTTAATTTTACATACAAAAAAAAACGACATAACAACACTATAATTCTATTTTATACTTATTAAACTTGTTCTTGTAGATAAAAGTGTACAAGCATTTGAGAACTTTACTTGTGGAGCGTGATATAAATGCATTTCATAAAATGTTGACTGAGTTCTGCAGTATTGACAATCCCGGCTATTTAGAATTTTCAAAATATTTTAAGGAGTCTTACGCAAAAAAATGTGAACAGTGGGCCTATTGCTACCGTCTTGATGCTGGTATAAATATGAATATGCACTCATTAGAACACATGCATAGGTCTCTGAAATATATGTATCTCAGAGGAAAGAATATGAAAAGATTGGATAGAGGAATTGTTGCCATAATGAATTTTATCAGGGACAAATTCATTAAGAAACTTAAAGTGATAACTAAAGGAAAATTTTCTAGTAATGTAACAACTAGACATAAAAATATGGAAAAAATGGGAACCAATAATAATATTGTTATTAAAACAGATCAAGGTTGGGAAGTATCAACTGAGAGTGGATTTGAAATGTATTTCGTACAAAAAAAAGAAATTAGCTGTAACAATTGCTTGCTCGTATGTTCAGAGTGTCAGATCTGCATTCACCAATTCCAGTGCTCCTGCCAGGATTCAGCAATTAAGTACAACTTGTGCAAGCATATTCACTTAATTGCTAAACTAAATAAAGAAGCAGATGACAGAAGTGAGTCTATAGGTAAGCACTTATCAATACGTATGTTAGTATGTATATTCAAGTATATTTATTCGAACTTTTGAAAAAAAGATTTAAATGCATCAACCACTAGGGTTATTAGCACATGGTACAATAATTTTATAATTTGCTGTATAAATTACAATTTTTTAGAAAATCTATCGAATTAAGTATATCCTGTTGGCTTTTCAAGATGTCTTGCATTGATGCAACAATATGGAGCGTTTTCCTTTGTTGGTTGTATTTGGGGCATGTAACTAATAGATGTTTGACTGTTATGGTTTCGTTACATAATTCACAGACTGGGGGGTCTTTTCTTTGTAGTAAATGTCCATGTGTGAGTCTAGTCCTTGAATTTTTTCAGCAGTTATTTTACTGATAGGTCTCAAAGAGTGGTAATTGGCGGACAGGTCTCAGAAATCACTCACCTGAATAGAGGTGTTGCTCAGGGAAGCATGTTAGGCCCCCTACTGTTCTCTTTATATACCTCAGATTTTTCAACTTTCTTAAAATTTTGTCACAGCCACCAGTATGCAGATGACACCCAAATATATTTTTCTTTTAAACCTGAAAATATCATAAACGCCATCGAATATATCAACTCAGATCTCAAAACAATTGCTGAAATATCTAAAGCACATCAACTGTCATTGAATGAGACAAAAACACAACTTGTGATATTTGAAAAAAATAGAGACATTGTGATGAGAAGCCCTGAACTTAAGATTATAATTAATGATGTTGTTTTAAGGCCTTTTACTGCATGCAAGAATCTGGGTCTCACTATCGACACTGATCTGAGATTTTCTGCTCATGTTTCCAGTCTAGTTCAAAAGACATTCGGTAAACTGAGGCTTCTATATATGCATAGGGATAGCTTTAACACTAACTCGATGTTGAGATTGTGCGATTCCTTGTTGCTGTCTCATCTAGGTTATTGTGATGTAGTGTACTGGCCTGCCTTGACCCAACGGGATAGGTCCACCTTGCAAAAGATACAGAATGCCTGTCTGCGATATGCTTACGGTGTCAGAAAATTTGACCATATATCTCCATTTTTTATCCAATCTGGTTGGTTAAATTTGTCCGAAAGATTTTTTAGCCACATGTCAATTTTGGTTTATAAGATCAATAAGCTTAACACCCCTAAATATCTTGCCAAAAAACTGGTCAAACGATCTGACATACGTGAGAGACACACTCGTCACTGTGACACACTTTCCATGCCCCGACATACCACGAGCCTCTTCCAACGATCTTTTAGATTCAACGCAGTTTCTGTTTTTAATTCCTTGCCTGATGACGTCAGAAAGGCTAACTCTCTAGAGATGTTGGGGAGGGAGTTGAGGGCTTTGGTGTTCGCCCAGAGAGATCGAGATCGAAGATAGTTTAGAATAGTTTATTTTACTATTTAGTATTAAATAAGTATCAGTAAAAACTCACCAATTGTTAGTATTAAGTTACAGGGTGGTTGTATGAGCAGCTCAAGTTGGATACCGCCATCCCTCAAATATTATTGTAAATGTTATGTTAGTTATTCTAAATAAGGGCATTTATTATTATTATTATTATTAGTGTGTCCGATTTTGAGGCGACTTATTTTTATTCGGGATGACCGGCATATGGATATTCTCTTGTTAGGTTTTATTGAGGGTTTCACTTCGTTTAGTTTAGAGCTCGAACTGTGCCATTCTAGTTACCACGAGTCGCGCACTAGAGTTTTCGTATAGCATTTAAAGTCACTTATTGTGTTTCCTGTCCGGAAGGCGGATGCACCATCAGTCGGGGCTTCTTTAGCTGCAGAGTCTGCTGAGTCGTTACCTGATCTGGGATTTCGGTATGGGAAGGGGTGAAAATGAAAAACACAGATCTATTGTCATTTTGTATGCCTATTAATGTCTTTTTTATTTTATGTTCTATCTGGTGTTTTGGATATATTCTGCCCATTGAGTAAAGAGAACTAAGGGAATCGCTTATAATCATGCTGTTTTGGATGCTACTATTTCCTATGTTGAATATTGCGAAAAGTTCTGTGTATATTGATGCAGATTTGGGTAGTTTATATTTCTGAACTATGTTATCTGATACTAGCGCAGCGCCTGTTCCTTCGTCTGTTTTGGACGCATTTGTGTAAAAGCTAACTGTATCTACTGGGAGTTTTTCTACGATTTGTTTGAATTCCGATTGAATAATGTGTTTTGTTTGTCTTATTTAGTTAGGCCGGTATTGACTAGTGGCCTGTTCATTGACCAAGGTGCGACTAAGGTTTTGTCAGTTATCAGGAACTCTGGGAATTGTAGATGTAGATTTTCACGGTAGGTATCTGTTAAGCCTTTCGTAAAAGCCTGGTTTGATCCGTTATTTGTTCTGGAAAATTTCTCTATATCTGTTGGAGGACATATTAGTGTATGACCCCTTCTTGTGGCATATGCAATGGATAACATTCCTTCTTTGTCTTAGTGCAGGTTCGTTAGCTTCACATAGTAGGCTTTCTATGGGACTTGTGCAAAAAGCTCCCAGAGTAGAGCAATGCGTATTGCTAATAGGCTAGTCAAAATTGGTGGTTGAGGTAGAAAAAATTAGTAACAAAGTGATCTCTGCGGAAATTTGTAGTCATTAGAGTTCTAATTAATCCCTCAAAAATCGCACTTTGTCGCACTGGTGGAACTTAGAAAAAAATGGCCGCTATGTTGATTTTTTTGGAATTTATTGAATATTTCATAAAGTATGCATTAAATCAAAAAAACTCAAAAGAACTTTTTTTGTGGAGAATCAAAAGTTACACCTATATTGAAAGAAATTTCAAGACCATTAGCTGGAAAACGAAAAAGTTATTGACATTTATTTCATTTGGCAACATGGAATTTTTTAAAACATCTGAAAAAAACTCAAATAAGTATTTTTTTTGTGCAGAATGAAAAACTATTTGAAAAGGGAGCAAAAACACATATGCCCGCAGAAAAACATTTGGGCAGGAAACTACCCAGACTCAGACAGGACACAAAGTCTTAAAGACGTCTTTTTTAGGTCTGCATTCTACATTACATCTGAACGTCTGAAGACCAACAAAAAAAATGTCTAAATCTTCCATAATAAGATGTCCGAAATTGACATTTTAAGGACAACTGAGCCACACCACTATTTCGTACAACCAGGCCTAAAAGTGAATAATGGTTCATGTATTCAAAAGAGATTCAAAGACTTCTTTTAGAAATTTCGTTGAAGATGTCCTTAGAATGCCTTAGTTCTAAAGGCGTTTTTATTGGCAGACGTCTGAAAGACGTTGGGTTTTGTAACATACGTCTTCAAGATGTTTTCAAGACGCCTTAAAGATGTAAGCAATCTTGAATGTTGTTTGGTGGACATCGTAAGAACGTCTTCAAGGTGTCTACGATTATTTCTCACAGAATTCGTTTTTCAGTTCAAAACACTTAAAATTCAATTCATAATTTCCAAAAGCATTCTGTAGCGCTTCAAAAAATTTGGAAACTTCAGAGCCATTATTAGAATGGAGCATTTTGGAACAATTTAGAAACTTCTGACATATTTTAGAATGCTTTTAAACCAATTCAACTTCACTTTGGAATTTCAATAGGGCTCTAAAATACTAAAAAATCTGTCAGAACATTTTGAAATTTAACATGGATCCTTCAGAGGAGCGGACTTCCCAATTTAGAAATTACTGAAAAACTTCTAGAATGCTCCAGAACTCTTCAAGCCAAGTTAGAACACTTGAGACAAACCTCAGAATTATTTCAGAGAGCCTAACGCCTGAATTGATACAAATTGAAAGTTATAAAATGAGTAATAAATAATAGGAAAATTAACAAGAAAATGTTTCTCTTTCAAGTTTCAATTAAAATTCTTGAATTTTTATAATTTTTTCTATTCCAGGCTCTTGATTTTTCCCTCGATTTTTCCTCACTTCTTTATTCTGAATTCTTAATTTTCTTTTGGCTGTTTTTTTTTTCTTGAATTCCCATTATTCCTGTATTCTAGAATTTCAGGCTATTGATTTGTTTTTTAATTTTCAGTCCTGTATCTTCGAATGGTTTCCTTCCAAAATGAATTTTTCGTGTGATTTCGTGTAAAGAAATCAAGAATTTAAGACCCTAGCGTTTGGATTAGACAAAAATTGAAAGTTATAAAATGAGTAATGATAATAAAATATTAGTCCTGAAGACGTTTTTAAGCAGACGTCTGAAAGACGTTGGGTTTTGTATTTTGTAATATACGACGTATTTAAGATGTCTTTAAGACGTGAGCAGACGTGTAGAAGACGCGTTAAATGTCGTTTGTGGACATCTTAGGGACGTCTTTAAGATGTCTGTGTACTGTCTGGATAGACACTATAATTCAAATAAATTTAATTCTAACTTTAAAGTTTATAAAAAAATCACTAAACTTTGCCAGTAGTGGAAGAAGAAGACTGGAAACTTGAGACCATGCTTTAAACCTTTGACACCAAACTTTTCGATAACTTACTGATGTTGTTTTTTATCTCAATATAGGTATCTTCAATCCTCTACTAAAAGGTATTCTTAAGTTAAGTTTTATTAGAGAAATGCATACATTACGCGAATTTACCTAAAGTTCAAAAATTTCAAGATTTTAAAATAAATTAAAGTCCAATAACTTTTTTGTTTTTCAGCTAATATTAATGAAACTTCTTTTATTACAAATAATTTTTCATTCTCCACAAAAAAGGTCTCTTGAGTTTTTTTGATATAATGCATACTTTACAAAATATTCAATTAATTCCAAAAAAATCAAGATGGTGGCCCTTTTTTTCCAAGTTCCACCAATATGACAAAGTGCGATTTTTGAGGTATTGATTAGGACCGTATGGACTACTCATTTCCGCAGAGATCAATTTCTCACTTATTTTTTCTACTTCACCTGCATAAACCTGCCTAGATTGACTACACTATAAGTTGTGGACTTTGTCAAGTAGTGCCAATGTATTTTTTGAGGCTGAATTGTACACTATGCAGCCATAGTCAATTTTTGATCTAATTATAGCTCTATAGATTCTTAGTAGGGATAAGGAGTCGGCACCCCAGGATTTATGAGCTAAAATCTTCAAAAGATTTATTCCCTTTCGGCATACTAGAATCAGTTTTTTTTATGTGTGGCACCCACGTCAGTTTTTCGTCGAAGATTAGTCCGATGAATCTGGTGGTTTTGACAAAATCTAAGCTTTTGCCGTACAGTGTAACTTTGGGTATTGTTTGTTCACTTTTTTTTGAAAAGATCATACATTTTGTTTTATCGGTGGAAAATGAAAAGGCAGTATGTTGAGTCCAGAGTTCAAGTGCGTTTATAATATCTTGCATAAACTTGGTTATGGATTGCAGATTTTTCCCTTTGATTGTCAGAACCAAGTCGTCGGCGAAAAGTCGAAATTTGACGGGTGTTTTTATTTGATTGCCGCTAAAAACAGGGTGACACTTAGAACTGATCCTTGTGGTGCTCCATGCTCTTGAGTTGCTTCATCTGACATGCAGCCGTTTACTCGAACTTGGAATTTTCTAGTTTGCAAGAAGTTCTGGATGAAAATTAAGATATCGCCTTGGATTCTCCAATCAATGAGCTGTTTCAAGATATTATATCTCCAGGCGCAGTTGTATGCTCTACTTATGTCAAAGAATATTGCTAGACATTTTTGGTTGTTTGCGAATGCGTCTAGGATTTCTGTTTCCAAGTCGATTAAGTTCTCTTCAGTTGATATATTTTTTCGGAATCCATTTTGTTCTGGTGCTAATCTATCGTTCAGTTCAAGGTACCAGGTAAGTCTGTTGTGAATTATCCTTTCTAGTAGTTTGCACATAATACAAGTAAGAGAGATTGGCCTGTACGAAGATGGATTGGATTTCGATTTTTCCAGTTTTAGGATTGGGACTATTGTAGCTTTAGACCATAGAATTGGAAATTTGTGTTGTTAAAAGATAAAGTTGTATAGGTCCAGGAGAAAATCTTTGGCTTTTTCTGGTAAATTTTGAAGGAATGTACCAAGTATGTCAACAGGACGAGGGCTGGAGTTTTTTAGTTTAGAGATAGACTCTTCAAGTTCCCATTTGGATATTGGTAAATTTAGAGGACAGTTGGCGGCTTGTGTAAAAATAGGAAAGTTTCTTTCGGTGTATTTTTTTGTCTGTATATGAATGATGGATTGTAGTTTTAGCCAGGGGGCTGGCGTCAAAATTTCATGGGTCATTTCAGCATAATTTTTTTTTATTCTGTAAGGTAGTTTTTATTTACTAAATAAGTAACCCTACTGTCAGCTGGCTCACCCCCGTGGCGAAAGGGTAGTAAGAGACCCCGAAACTTGTAAAAATAAATAAAAAATCGGGTCGTTTTAGCAAATTTTTATGATGATTCCATGAAAAAAGAAATATGTCAGCTTTCTGTGGTGGGGGGCAAAACTTGTCAGCTGCGCATGAAAACATGCATGAATGTCGGAAAAAATCGGATAATTTCAGCAAAGCTGAAAATTATTTATATAATAAATTACGGTATGAAAATAACAGTTTTTAACTGGCTAATGTAAAATACTAGTTCGTCATACTGTACTGTTATCCCACTTTAGCATGAGGGAAATTGAAAAGGTATATTCAAAGACCGCCGGCCGTGAAAATATAAATAACGCCGCCGGTCGTTATTCTCAAACATTATAGGGGTGTGTTAATTTTTTGTCAGATTGAAAAATTCTTAAAATCTGCAGTGTGACGAAAAATCTAGAACAAAACACGGCCGGTAACTTCAAACAACAGTCTTGAGCTAACACAAACTTCAGCCTGGCCGTTATTCACCGACCTTATAACGTTAATAACTAAGTATAACTAAGTAGGTACAGGGTATTTGATTATATTTGGCACCATACCTACAGCCTTTACTATTTAAGATAGAAAAAAAATTTAAATACAAAACTTGACAGTTTTTTTCTGTATTTTCTGATAACGTTATCAGAAAAAACAAAATCGTATCAGAAAATGGAGAAACATAAGCAACTTTGACTTTTTTAATGGACCACCCTGTATATTATGCGATAAAATGAAAGATCTATTCTTTCTGATTCCAAATATATATATATATATATATATATATATATATATATATATATATATATATATATATATATATATATATATATATATATATATATATATATATATATATATATATATTGATAACATTTGCTTGAGCAATTTTTGACATATCTCAGGTTGAATTATAAAGAATTTGTAGAAAAGTTCCGTAAGGATCTCTATCTTTATAATATTTCTTTGCAATTTAGTTATAATTTGAGCTGAGATATGTCAAAAATGGCTCATGCAAATATGATCAACATATACAGGGTGACTGGTAAGTGGACGTATTCCTTTGAGGAGATGACATTAGAGCCTATTTGCTACCGATTAAACACTATTTACCTCTATACCATTCTTAACGGTTTTCGCGATATTTTCATTTTTCTAATTTTTATAAAATTCACTACCTTATGAGGCAAATATTTAAAATTAACGAAAATAACAAGGACCTTTCTGAAAGTCGTGTTTTAAATTTTAAGCTGACACACTGACAAAAATATCAGCATTGAAAATTATCGAAACACTAATGTTAACTATTGAGTTATTGCGGTTTTAAACTTAACTTTTCTTGTTAAGTTTCTAACTAATGACTTATTTAACCCTAAAAATATCGAAAATTTCATAGTACTTCAAACGTACAAATAATTGGCAAAAGTACTCCATTTTATTGTCTCCAAGATAAGGTACATTATTTCAGAATTAGCTTTTTGCTTTCTTGTTAAATAAATTATTTTTATTTTAAGGAGAGACGATATAATTTTCAACAGAATTCTAATTTATACCTGTTTTGGATATCAAGTGTTGCAATAAAAATTTTATCAAATTTTTTAGTAGCTAATAGTAATAGTTTTTAGTAAAGAAGTAATTATTATTTTCTGCTTGAAAATTTTGAAATTTTCATAATAAATTACTGGCACTCTATGGCCAAGCATTGTTGAATGCATTCTCTTTCAAATAGTTCACAATTGGCACCTAATTTTTTCGTTCCATAATAAAACAATAATTACCATTTGAAAAAATGTATTTCCTATCATAATAAAAAAAACAACATTCTCAAAATGAAATGGAAAAACTTTTTGATACAATTTAATCAATAACTCATTAATTTTAAAAATGACTAACCCCATTCCTTATGCAATTACGAGCCCGTCTTCGTATTTCTGTCCTGGTTACTCGATTTGAAAAGTTCTGTCGCAATATCGCAACAGGAGTTAAATCAGGGCTCCTAACAGGCCATGGTATGGGTCCACCTCTTCCAATCCATCTATTCGGAATCCTTTGGTCTAAGAGTGCCCTTATTGTTAGACGATAGTGTGCAGGACATCCGTCAAGCTGGAAGATCATCTGTTTGCCTGTTCGCTAAAGGGACATCTTGTAGTAGCTCATACAAGTTGTTACGTGAAAATTCTTCATAATTTTCACCGTTAAGGTTATCAGGTAAAAAATCAAAATTTGTTATTCCTTCTCTAATATTGTAGCATCCTCAACATCCGAATTCAGAATAAATCTGCAGAACTGAATTCTGCGAATTAATGGTTTCTTTATGCTGAAAAATTTCGAAAACTTCATAAAGTGTGTTTTTTTTTAAAAGATAATTCCCCAAGTCAAAAATTTAGTAACTATGTTGGCAACACAAGCCTTTTCTACATGAAAAATTTGAAAGCATTGACAATTTTACATTGTATTGCCAACATAATGTCAGTTTGACTTTTATCTTTAAAAAAAAAAACGCACTTTAGTCCACCAAACGTACAAATGATTGTTAAAAATTCTCTATTTTATTGTCTTTAAAATAAGGTTGTTTTATTGTTGATTTCATAATTTTCATTTGTAGGAGTAACGGTTTTATTCTCGCATTTAGAAGAATTGTAAGTTCAGACTAAGTAAGCAACATTATTTTCCAGTCTTTTCTTATTGCAATTTGGTGTGATACTCGCCAATCATGTTGATATTTATCAACAGGTATACCATACGCATTTTTCCATTTTTTGAATTAATAATAATAAACAATAACAAAATTTAGTTTCAGTTTTTCGTCCAAAGTTTTGATTTAAATAGTTCTGATGATAGTCTTTCGCTGTTAACTTCTATCTAAAATGGCAACGTTTAGCTATGCTGAATATGCGGACATTTTATTTATTTATGGTTTTTCCAATGGAAATGCAGCTGAAGCTCAAAGAGAATATGTACGTCGCTTCCCAAATAGGCGCATTCCACATGTTAGTGTGTTTGGTGCAACTTACCGTCGCATTTCAGAATCTGGCAGCCTTCAACGAGTAGAACGCGTAGGAGCTCCTCCTGCAGACGTTAACATTGATGGTGAAATTTTGAGACTACTTGAAGAAGGTCCAACAACAAGCACCAGAAAAATTTCCCGACAGCTGGGTGTTTCACAATGGAAGGTCTGGTCAGTGATTCATCAAAATGGTCTTCACCCATTTCATCACACTCCTGTGCAAGGACTAGACGAGGGTGATCCGGCGCGCAGAGTTCAATTCTGCAGATTTATTCTCCATGCGGATATTGAGGATGCTTCATTTTTAACAAGAATTTTATGGACCGATGAATCAAAATTTAGCAGAGAAGGAATAACAAATTTTCATAATTTGCACTACTGGGCCGAAGATAATCCGCATCAGAAGAAGCAAGTTAGTTTCCAAAGAAAATTTAGTGTCAATGTATGGATGGGAGTTATCGCCAATAATTTAATTGGACCTCATTTTTTACCGGATAACCTTAACGGTGAAAATTATGAAGAATTTTTACGTAACAACTTGTATGAGCTACTAGAAAATGTCCCTCTAGCGAACAGGCAAGAGATGATCTTCCAGCATGACGGATGTCCTGCACATTATCGTCTTACAATACGGGAACTCTTAGAGCAAAGGTTTCCGAATAGATGGATTGGAAGGGGTGGACCCATTCCATGGCCTGCTAGGAGCCCTGATTTAACTCCATTAGATTTTTATGTATGGGGGCACCTGAAAGAAATCGTATATGCCACGGAGGTAAATACGCGCGAAGAACTGATTGAAAGGATACAGAATGGGGTTGCGATATTGCGACAGAACTTTTCAAATCGAGTAACCAGGACAGAAGTAAGAAGACGGGCTCGTGATTGCATAAGGAATGGGGGTAGTCATTTTGAAAATTAATTACATCACTTGTTGGAAAAGTTTTTTCATTTAATTTTGAGAATGTTGTTTTTTTTTTTATTAGGAGAATGCTGTTTTTCTTTTATTATAAGGTAGGAAATACATTTTTTCAAATGGTAAATATTGTTTTTTTTTCAAAGATAAAAGTCACACTTACATTATGTTGGCGATACAATGTAAAATTGTCAATGCTTTCAAATTTTTTATCTAGAAAGAGCTTGTGTTGCCAACATTGGTAGTGAATTTTTGACTTGGGAATTATCTTCAAAAAAGAAACAGACTTTATTTGGAAGAGAGTGCATTCAAGAATGCTTGGCAATAAAGTGCCAGTAATTTATTATGCAAATTTCAAAATTTTCAAGCAGAAAATAGTAATTACTTCTTCTTTACTAATAACTATTACTATTAGCTAGTAAAAAAATTGATAAAATTTTTATTGCAACACTTGATATCCAAAACAGGTATAAATTAGAATTCTGTTGAAAATTATATCGTCTCTCCTTAAAATAAAAATAATTTATTTAACAATAAAGCAAAAAGCTAATTCTGAAATAATGTACCTTATCTTGGAGACAATAAAATGGAGTACTTTTGCCAATTATTTGTACGTTTGAAGTACTATGAAATTTTCGATATTTTTAGGGTTAAATAAGTCATTAGTTAGAAACTTAACAAGAAAAGTTAAGTTTAAACCGCAATAACTCAATAGTTAACATTAGTGTTTCGATAATTTTCAATGCTGATATTTTTGTCAGTGTGTCAGCTTAAAATTTAAAACACGACTTTCAGAAAGGTCCTTGTTATTTTCGTTAATTTTAAATATTTGCCTCATAAGGTAGTGAATTTTATAAAAATTAGAAAAATGAAAATATCGCGAAAACCGTTAAGAATGGTATAGAGGTAAATAGTGTTTAATCGGTAGCAAATAGGCTCTAATGTCATCTCCTCAAAGGAATACGTCCACTTACCAGTCACCCTGTATATATTTGTAATCAGGAAGAAAAGGTCTTTCATTTTATCGCAAAATATACAGGGTGTTCCATTTAAAAAAGTCGAAGTTGTCTACGTTTCTCCATTTTCCGATGCGATTTTGTTTTTTCTGATAACGTTAAAAGAAAATATAGAAAAAAACTGTCAAGTTTTGTATTTACAATTTTTTTCTATCTTAAATAGTAAAGGCTGTGTAGGTATGGTGCCAAATATAATCAAATACCCTGTACCTTGGCAAGCTGACCGACGCTCTATATTTTGGCGGCAAAGCTGTGAAACGTTGATAGCACACACGATGGTACAGGGTGATCCATTATAAATGTCACCCCCTGCTAACTTTTTCATTTGACGTTTTTGATAGAAGTGTCAAATACAAAAGTTTTAAGAAATTGTCAAAAGTTTTTAACTAAGTCATTTTTAGGCATACAGGGTGCGTCAAAAAAGTGCAGCAGTATGAAGTTATATTTTTTTAAATGGAACACCCTATTTATTGTATGCTTATTTGTTAGTCCCTTCCAACCTAATTTCAACCATATACGGTTGGATATATTTATCTCTCGGTTTATCTCCAATAGTAATAGGGAAAAACGCGAAAATCCCTTCCTAGGTCTCTCATGTTATTTTTTTTTTAAATAATAATAACTTAGACATCTGGATTTATTTATAATATTTCACCTTGTATATTAATGAATAAAATTTGAACAATAAACTGTTTATAAAAAAAAAAACCTCTAAAGCTTAAATGGTGTAATTTTTCTTTCTTCAATAAGAAACCTTGAAAGGGATTTTTATGTTTTTCCCTATAACTATTAAAGATAGACATATCAAACCGTATATCGTTGAAATCAGATTGAAAGGGACTAACAAAAGGGCGCACAATATACAGCGTGTTCCATTTGAAAAAATATAACTTCACACTGCTGCACTTCTTTGACGCATCCTGTATGCCTAAAACTGACTTAGTTAAAAATTTTCGATAATATCTTGAAACTTTTGTATTTGACACTTTTGTCAAAAATGTCAAATGAAAAAGTTAAAAGGGGGTGACATTTATAATAGATCACCCTGTACACGTGGTTTTGTATCGTTTCTGGTAAATCAACATCTTTGAGAATTAAAGTATGTTTCTGACGAACTACCAAAACACCTTTGCACTTATTTAAAGGAATGTCTGTGAATGGCGAAAGCGTTCCTGAAGCGGAATTCTGTAATGGATAGAGATCGTTATCGATATCGCTATGGCACTTGTTGTCTTCTTCTCTCTTTTCGAAATCAATAGAGAGGGGACTTCAATAGAGATAGCGAAAATATCGCCATTCGTTAGTCGTTACATAATTCCAACCCTGAACCTTTCAAACAAATGACACAAAGAGGTTTCGAAATTTTCGTACGTTCTTACTTTTCAAGAATAACGTATAGAATAAATTGGTGACTGGCTAGTGCAAAACAAGTGGGTGGGGGGTAATGGTGTGTTCTATGGTTGAGCCAAGAGGAACTACAGTGAGTCAATATACCATAGTGAATGGTTCTCTAAAATTTTATATATTCATATTGCAAATGAGGAATAATATGGCGGCGGGGGCGTGGGGTTTCTAGATTCTGATTGAAAATTAGCAAGAGTATGGCGGCGGCACCTCTATTGTCACTTTTCTACTGTAGGTAGATTTTTTCCAACATTCATGCCTGTTCTCATGTGCCGCTGACAAGTTTTGCCCCCCACCACAGGAAGCTGACACATTTTTTTTTTCATGGAATCATCATAAAAATAAAATGTCAAATTTCCAGCTTTGCTAAAAAGACCCGATTTTGTATTTATTTTTTACTAGTTTCGGTGTCTCTTACTACCCTTTCGCCACGGGGGTGTGCCAGTTAACAGTAGGGTTACTTATTTATTAAATAAAAGCTACCGTACAGAATGAAAAAAAATTATGCTGAAATGACCCATGAAATTTTGACGCTATCTCCCTGGCTATTTATGTCGTTAGAATTTGTTTTCTAGATTATTTGCTATGTTTTGTTTATCTGTCATGATATCATTGTTAGTGCATAGATAAAGAATTGGAGAGTATGGGGTTTTCCCAGAAACTCGTTTAATTTTGTTCCATACCTCAGAAGAAGAGGTATTTGGGGTAATGCTCGACACGTATTGGGACCAATAATATTTTTTGCTTTTCTTAATTGTGAAGCGTGCTCTTGCTCTTCGTCGTTTAAAAGATAGAAGATTTTCTTGGGTTTTTTGTTTTTTAAATTTATTGAAAGCTTGTTTGCTTTCCTTTATTGCCAGTTTACAGGCTTCGTTCCACCATGGGACTGGCTTTTTTGCTAATTGGTTGGATGTTTTCCCCATTGATTTGTTAGCAGCGTCATGAATTATTTGATTGAAGTTGTGAAGGGTTTGGTCATATCAATGTCAGTTTCTAATTTCATTTTGCTCATGTTGTTTTCAATTATTTTTTTAAAATGGTCCTAGTTAGCATGTTTAAGGTTCCCGTTCTGGCAATGTCCTGTTCCACTTTTATTTTCTGACGAGAAAACTTTAATTGGATAATGGTCACTTCCATATAGTGAAGGTAGTACTTGCCAAGATAGCGGTGTTGCAACATTTGGATCACAAAGGCTCAGGTCGAGTACAGAAAAGTTGTCTGTGAACGAGTTGAAACGTCTAGAGGAGCCATCGTTTAGTAAAATCAAATTTTCTGAGTCTTCTAGGATTTTACCTTTTTTGTTGTTGCTTGGGCTTTCCCAAATCAGGTTCTGGCTGTTAAAATCGCCCATTATTATGCGTGGAGAAGGTATTTGAGTAAATCGCAGTTTTCTTGTTTGTTGAATTCTCGATCGAGTGCATATTGTCAGAGGTTGTGGTAGTAGTATAGAGGCTGCGACGGCTTCCAGATTGGTGGTAAGGGAGACGTTTACTGCCTCAAATTCCTCCTTAGCAAATATTGCTACCCCACCACTTGCTCTGTCTCGATTTGTTCAGTTGCGATAAAATCCTTCAAATTTTTTGGGGCAGAGAAGCTTATCATCTCGAAAATGTGTTTCTTGTAAGGCAATTATTGAGGGGTTTTCATCGTGGATAAGAAGTTGCAATAGCTCTAGATGGAAATGATGGAATAGGTAGCCGTTTATGTTCCATTGTATAATTGGAGAGTACAATGTATTCATTGTTAGAGGGTGTTGTGTTATATTATTAGTAAGTGTCCTGAGATGAATCGTTTTCTATATCAGTAGTCGCAAGGTTTAAATGTTGACTTAATTTCTTTTTTATTTTGGTACACCTTGTTTGAAGGCTCCTGGATACAATTCTAGGATATATGTCTGTGATCATCTTTTGTAGCGCTTCTAAGTTTTGAGTGTAATTTAGGGTAACTTGTACGATATCTAGTGAGTCATGTGTGTTTTCGAAAAAATCAATCAATTGTTCATATGGGATTATGTAAGGTGGATAATGCAGTGGCGTAGCCAGGATTTTGTCTTGGGGGGGGGGGCAAATTTGCAGGAAGCGTCTCTTGCGACCGCTGCCGGAGGGAAAATGCCCCCTTGCCCCCCCCTGGCTACGCCAGTGGGATAATGTTCTTCTATAATTTTAATTTTCTTGGCAGGTTCTAGTTGTTCACATATTTGTGCATGAAGGTTTGGTGATTGTTTTGCTTTTTTAATAGGCTGTGTAGTAGGTTTTATAAAGTTATGGTCAAGTTGTATTTCTGCTGGTGGTGTGACAATTACAGTGATGTTCGTTTTAGCCGACTGGACATCGGAAAAGGCATTTTCTGTATCTGCTGACGTGGTTTTTGAAGTTGATGGGTTATCTGATGGTGGTTCTGTGTTATCTGGCTCTTGGTTACTTTTATTTGGACATTGAGAGGCAATATGTCAACTTTGCTTAAATTCGAAGCATTACATACCATCTTGGGAGAGAAATATTCCATAGGAAGTGTTGTCCTGAATAATGAGTATAGAACTTGGTACTTCGAGGTTTTCAGGTGGCGCAACGTAGACTTGCCTCCGGAAGCTTAGGATATGACTATATTCTGGATTATTGGCACCTATCCGTAAAAATGTAATTGGTGAGACCAGTTTTAGGCCAAGTTTCTTTAACTGATCTTCGAGCATTGCATGAGGGATAGTTGGACACACGTTTGAGAGGACTATACATTGAGCAGGAGAAATGAGGCGTCTGGCTTTAAGAGCTTATCCATTTCTACTTATGGTACCAAAATTGGTTAGAAAGTGATCCACTTTTTCTTTGCTTGATAAATATACACAAATTCTAGATGCGAACGAGATGTTTTTTGGGCCTATTATGGAGCCGAGAGAAAAAATATACTCCTCTATAGAAGATCCATCCAGAGCATCAAACAAGATTGCTTGTTCCTTGATAGGAAACGAGTTTTGAGATAATACAGATGAGTATGATTTTTGTTGGAGAAGTTGGGTGTGTGATAGGTTTGGATTTTGATGAGAAACTTGATTGGCATTTCTGTAGTCAGAAGCGCCTTCGCCTTTATCATTCATTTTGGTTATGAATATATTGATTCATCTAGCAAATTTTTACTACGGTTCTGTATTTGCGTGATGAGTCGACGATCAGCTTGAGAAAGACAAGGTTAGGTCGGGCATGCGCCGATGTTGTTTTGGCTACTTAATACAGTCAATATGCAATAAATTCTATAACTTACAGTCAAACGATAATAATTTTCTATAGTAGAATTAGGGGTGGGCTTTTGCAATATCTAACTTCTTCAAAAATGACTAAAATCGGATTTTTAAACGGACCTGTCAGGTGTTGCAGTGCAACCGTTGGTTGGCAGGACCAGACTTCCAAATACTTCTTGACAGTGTGGTAGGAGAAATATAAAACCAAAGAGAGGTTTTCTTTGAAAAAACCAAAACCAGTGTTAGTGTTTAAGCTCCGTTTATTCCTATCTTATCATTGGCATCTCATGTAGTGCTTGTTTCTCTGAGCTGGTATGCTTATGGTTATATGGCAATCACACGTATTGTCTAATCTAGCCGTGACCAGCCGACGGATTCTACTTTACGAGTCAAGTCGAAATTCTCTAACCCAACCTAAACTCATTGTATCAGTTATATGATTTAATAACTAGCTGTTCCTCGCGGTTTCCCTCCCAGTTTAATTTGAAATAAATAGCGTTATTTATAAATAATTAGCTCAACCCTTTAAACTAACCCAAGCTTTACGCTTAGATCTCGGTTCAGCGGTTTCCGAGTCCATATAAAACAAACAAACAGACATTGATTTTTATAATATTAGATTGTAAAATAGCTGTACAATGATTTTCGCGAAATGGATATAAGAATGATAACGCAAGCATTCAAAAATCTGCGTGTATGTTGCACGCATCCTTGTAAGGATGCGTAACCTATCCAGAGACCTTCATTGGGATGGCCACAACAACCTACCAAAGTTTGATCGTATTCGGATAAGTGGTGTAGGAGTGCATAAGGGACAAACAAACAAACAAACAAACAAGCAAACAGACAAACATTGATTTTTATATACCTACATAGACTATGACATGGAGTAGTCAGTAGTTTAAGCGTGATGCGGGCACGACTGGATATATTTTCAATTTTATAGGTCTAGATGAATGATTCAATTAAAATCCTTATTCCCACCTTTTTTTTTTATCGATGTTTTTGATTATAAAATAAATACATAATATTATTAAGTCATAAAATTCATAGAATTCATATTTGAATTTATTTAGCTGAACTTGCATAGATTTTTGAGAATTCATTGTTCAAACGTTAGACTCAATGATTTTAGAAAATAATATTTTTTCAAGGTTTCAGATTTGTTTTTGATTTCAGGAGAGCCAGATAATAACGAGGATGATGATGTCCTGATAGTGGATGAACAGGATTTTTTGAGAAGAAGAGATGAACTGATTGAACGTTATATGGAATCTTTAAATTCCGTTGTTCTTCCTAAACAACTGGAATATATGGAGCGCCACTTTTTACCGATAAATTCAACTTTAGCTGCAATTAAAGAGGCATACAATAGTCAAATAGCTCCACTCCACTTAAGTTGAAAACGCATTTTGCATCCAATGAAAATATAGGGTTACAGAGAAGGGGGTTTTCAACTAAAAAGAAATAGTGAAAAACAGTTTAAATTTTTTTCATCTTGGCGTGAACCTAATAATAATGTTTAATGAAGTGGAATAATAATTTTTGAGTCTATTGGTATATTCAGTGAAAAAAACGATTAGATCTCTATTAATGATAGGTATTAACTAGTTTCATATATATGGACATGTATCATTCAAAATTGAATCTAGGATAGTTCAAATAAATTTCATTTGCCAATATCAGTAAATGAATGTTTTCATGAGAAGAAAGTTTAACCCACGAGCCCTAGCGAGTGGGTTAATTTTTCTTGGCAGGTAGACCTTCCCTCATTAATCCTGGCTACATTACCAGCACAATTCTACTTTTCTCTATGACGTCTGCTTGGAGTTGAGATCTCTTTCTTAGTTGCTCATTTGGTGAATGATCCCTTTAAGCTTATACCCCAACCTTGCTCCCTCCTCCCTCCAGTGTTCCCAACTGCAGGGAATTTTCCTTTTTTAGGGAATTTTGGCACCCAAAAGGGAAAAGGGATTTTTTTTATAAAATCGTCGAAAGGAGGGAATTTTTGAGAAATAGAAGTTTGGCATCGATGAAGATAGAAGTTGTGTTCAGCATGGATTTGGAGTGGAGTAACCGATGTCACTCTACCTACGCCGAAAAGCAATACTCGAACGCCTGGAGTGGGTACGGAGTTATGCGGAGCGCGCGGAGTGACATAGCCAAACGCAGCAAGGTTCGGTTTCGGGGGTTCCCGGTTGTATTTATTTAAGTGCTCATGCTTAATTTTTGCAATCTTATTGTAATCCGTTTAATCATCCAAACGACTCAATTTTTTGTTTTATTACATAGGTACACAATAGAAAGAAGATATTTTTGGTTTTGATATAGGTAAAGACATTTGGCATTTACTTTTACTTTAGATGTACTCGTAAGGCTTTTTCGGAAACACTGATCCGACTAACCCGATCATCAACTGTTTGTTTTTTATCATTCTTTAATGAACACGATTGAAAAAAGACAAAGTACATCAGCTGGTGATCCGGTTAATCGGATCAGTGTTTCCGAAAAGGTCTATTGGCAACATTGAAAGCAGGGAACTTTAACTCTAAAATATATAAAATAGGGAATTTTTGGGATCCATCAAGGGAATTATTAATCTGAGAGGTTGGGAACACTGCCTCGCTCTATACTTAGCTCGTTGTTGTGTTCTTAACTTATTGGCCGATTTTTGAGTATGTCAGGGTTTGAGATCCGTATATCTGCACGGGTAGCACACATTGGTTGTAGTGAAGACGTAGAGAAAGACCTTTCGTTTTAGGCACATTGGGATGTTGCTTCGTAATGTTCGTGAAATGTATAGTCTATCGTTTCTCAAATGAGACAAGGCAAAAATTGGGGTCTCCTCAAATTATCGTATTGCCCGTTAAAATTATTATACTATTTATTAGGAAAAATATATTGAGCGTGCCCGTATACATTGAATGCGAATCCACGTGCGAACAATGCATCTTATTGGTTGTTTTATACAGTCAACGTTGACTCCAGGAATATCTTATTGGTTAGAATTTTTAGCGGCGTATTTGGCGTATTGGGGAACCAAAGGTTACTGTTTGAAGATTTTAGAAACAATATAATAAGTAAAGACCAATAAAAAAAATATTCAAATATCGTTGAGTTAATGGAATTGGTTTATTTAAAATCAAGTATAACCGAAAAGACTTAACTCTCTCTCATTCAATGAAGACCAGAACACCTAATAACACTAAATTATTGAAGGAGCAATTTATATTTTTCGATAATAAAATACACAGGAAAATTTACTTATATTTATATTTAAATCTTGACTCTCTAACAGTCCTCGAGAAAATGAATTTATTTTAACTACGTGTAATATTTATTATTTTTTAAAGTTTTATATTGTTTGTGACCCTTCTTGTGTACAGATCTGTAATTCTCGTTGTGCCGTAATGCTTTTTATTCTTGCCGTCGCTGTCCTTTTACAATTTCAACTTCTGTGTCGGAACCTGATAAGTAGTACTGATGATGGCGAAAGCCGAAAGCGCTCTACTACGCTGATTTTCAATAAACAAAAACAAAATTTGCATGAAATACACTTTGTTTCTTTCCTTATCTGGACGTATGCACACAGCCTCCTTTCATCCTTGGTATTTGCGTAATGGCACAAAAATTTATGCCGATGGGGTGTAGACTTATTCAATTCAATAGTAATAACTATCTGGAGCAAGTTCCCCATGAAGTTGTGGACCATACAAATTTTCAAGACACTCTTCAGAGATATGTACCTATGCGGTTCCGAAAAACGGAAAGCGTATAGCATGTAAAAGCGGCAGTGGTCGTTTAATCCCAGAGAACATTGAGCGAGTTAAGAAGGTGCTGTAAATCAGCAAAAAATTAATTCACAATCTCTCCCAACAAGTCGGACTATTCTTTGGGACATGTCATACCTTTTCACAAAAAGATCTAGATTTTCATAGGATGACAAAAATAATGCAAGAACTGAAATCCCCCAGTTCTTCCACACTGCACTCTTCAATGCCAATGGTTCATGCATGGTCCCTCCATGGACAATCTTTACGATTGACAATAATATTTCTTACCGATGAAGCGTGGTTTCACAAAACTGGATATACATAAACTCCCAGAATATAAGGATATGGTTCATATGGAGCGCTGAAAATCCTCATACGATACCTATTTGAAACGCTTCTGCATCCTGAAAAAGTAGGTGTATGCGAGAAGCAATTACAACAAAAAGATATCCATATTTTCTAATGGTATTCTCTTGGTCGATATCATAACAGAATCTGTACATTTTAAGTAAATGTCAATGTACTCTTGTTCGTTTGATGTTGAATTTCGCTTTATTTTCGATAATCAGAGCCGCGGGACTGTAAACGCGTTGATTCATCTAAATTTTTGCCGAAAAATAAAAACTATGATGAACCCGAGCCATATAAGAACAAAATGGAGGCACTTAATTGTGTTCTTCCAACGACGTTTTCTTTTCCTGCAGGTGCACCTGGATGGTGTACCAATTCTTCGACGAACACAATCATATAAAATAGGTTTAAAATATCTTCTAAAACTATGGAGTTGATTTTCTAACGGAATTTTTAACTGAATTTCAAAGGATCGGTTTGAGGGCTCTGAAAACTCAACTGACAAGTTCGGATTTCTGTCTTAATCTGGTTGGTGCGCGGATTTCTGGGAAGCGCATCGAATCTTCTCGTGCCATATAAAACTTGAACTTGAAATTGTATGGCGCCAAAATTTAAAATCAAGTATACGAATTAAATTAGTTTCGAAATTAAGCTATGCGCTAACAACTCTGCTAACGAGAAGATATCCTCCCTGCAACCTTTGAGAGTTGCATGATGATGAAATTCAGCGAGTCTCTTTCCAGCAAGATGGAGTAACATCTTATTGCACAGAGTTTTGAAACAGTCACGAGGAGAGAAACTTTGGTTAGGGGCAAGCCACTGTGGCTTAGTAGCTTATTGCAGCGAGCGAGCAAATAAAGCACACCGTTTAAAATAATTGTTTTATAACTAAACTTGACATTTAACTTAAATGACCCACACAAGAATGTTGGAGAAAAATATTGTCGTACGAGACGTCAAGGAGCAGAGAGTAATCATAGGCCAGGGCAGATAAATTTTTTCGTAGCATAAAATTTAACAGCAAACTATCGATGCAGTATTGTTAAGGATCATTAATAGATGCTAAAAACCAAAAATGCAACATCTAATTAGTTTTAGGGGATTTCATAAACAATATTTAGTGCAAAAATAGGGCTTTTTTTTTGTTTATTTCACTTTATTTCGAAAACTAATGATCGGATGGTTTTGCTACTATGGCAATAGTTTTAGAGCATTGAACAAGCTTTAAAATGAGCCATCATACAACCCTGTAGGTCTTTTAGTCTTGGAGAAATGATTTTTTTCCCCCAAAAAAAGAGATTTTCGTAAAAAAATCCTAACTTTTTTAATTTTCATGCTAGACAATTAATTTTTTACACATACATAGTAGATGAGGCAGACTTTATTGAGCCTAAATTTGGGCCTGGTCCAATGGGTCGTTTCGGCATAATATCCTTGTCAAGCAAAATGGGGATGTTTCTAAAGCAGTCTGTCGAATTGAGGTTAATTTTTTTATATTTATTTTGAAAAGTCCGCTGATAAGTCGAAATGCCAAACTATCGATCCTCTATCTCAGATTTTCCATTTATTTTTTTTATCGCAAGTAAAACGGCGCCAAACATCACTAAAAATGGAAAAAAATGTAATTTGCGTGGGCGGGGGGGAGCTCGCTGTCACTCCGTTTGAATTCCCGTCAATTTTTTCCATTTTCAGTCATGTTCGAAGCCGTTTTACTTGCGATAAAAAAATTAAATGGAAAATCTGAGATAGAGGATCGATAGTTTGGCATTTCGACCTATCAGTGGACTTTTCAAAATAAATATAAAAAAATATCCCCATTTTGCTTGACAAGGGTATTATGCCGAAACGACCCATCGGACCGGGCCCAAATTTGGGCTCAATAAAGCCTGCCTCATCTACTATGTATGTGTAAAAAATTAATTATCTAGCATGCAAATTAAAAAAGTTAGGGATTTTTTACGAAAATCTCTTTTTTTGGGGGAAAAAAAATCATTTCTCGAAGACTAAAAGACCTACAGGGTTGTATGATGGCTCATTGTAAAGCTTGTTCAATGCTCTAAAACTATTGCCGCAGTCCTGAAAAATTGAGACTGAAAAACCAGGTACACACGATGAAGGTGACCACACATAAAAACCCTCGCCCCTACGGACACTCGTAATTTAAAAAGACCCCGGCCCTCTGGGCTCGTAACTTAAGTAGACCCCGGCCCTTCGGGCTCGTAAATTAAAAAGACCCCGACCCTATGGGCCTGCGAAGTGTTGCTGTCAAACTTACGATTTTTTTCATTGAAATTACGTCTTTTGAAGCTCTATTTTTGCTTGTTTTATTCAATTTGCATTATTTTCAACGGCATTAGTGTGCACTGAGTGTATTCGTGTCTTTTTTTACTAGTTTGTATAAAAAAGAGATAGAAATACATTTTTTCTGAACTGGTTTCAGCAAAGGATTTGTTAAAATTCACAAAATTATTAGGTTTTGGAAGAAAAATTTAAAACGTAACAACCCTAGTCAAAATATATTAACCCTAACGCGATTTAACGTTTCAAAGTAGGCCCTGTAGTATTTGACAGTTAATTTAAAATGGCTGGGTTTTTTCCAAGACCTACTTGATTTGATAAATTTTTTTGCTCAAAGTTATCTGTATTACCGACATCGATTAAAACCTGGGCTGGGATCACGACAAGTAGAATTCCACTAGAATTCTACTTTCATAACGTCAGGTTGCCTAGCAACAGCGATCATCGCCTGTAGTATACGCGATAATTAGGTCGGGTGACGTCATGAAAATAGAATTCTACTTGTCATGATTCCAGTCCAGGATTGCTTCGTAGTAATCTTACAGCTTGTCATAAATGATATTTGACATTTTGCCCAACAGTGTTGCCGATGTTTATATAATTACCGTTATGAAAAATTTGAAATTGCAAGGCCTACTTGGGCTTTTTTTGTGTATAAATTCGAGCCACAATGATTGGCACAATATTTGTTATAAGTTGTAGTTGGCAACAAGGGACAAAGTAGGCATTGCAAAATTTCAAAATTTAAATATGGCGCCCAGTAATACCGACATTGCAATACATACATGTTTCCAAAGCCTACTTGGTTTGATATAAGCCCGTAAGGCGAGAATTTTCCTGAAAAATCAACTTCCAAGATTTCTGGTGTTTTTTTTTTTTTAAATCTGGTGATTTTTCATTCCAATTTCTGGTGAATTTAATTTTTTTGACCTGGCAACAGTGACAGAATGTGAGTTGTGCGTCACGCAGTGCCCTAACAAACCGTACCTACCTTTAGAACGCCAATGGTCACCTGACGTCACACCTGTTTTTGCCATATACTTCACCCTCTCACTCCTCATACGGAAAGTGTCCGATAAAAATCGACGAACAATAAGCTCATGATAAGAAAAAAAGTACCTCAGCCAACTACGACCATAATTATTGAAGTCCATGAACATACACCCTATGATACCTATATTATATTTTGAATTATGAATTAAACTTATATAACAAACAAAATTGGTCTTTAGAAAAGAATGAAACAATTTTTCACGAGTTATTACCCATTTAAACATTTATCTTAAAAATCAGCTACATTTATTTTGGCTCCAGCCAAAACTGAGAACAGAACAGGCTTTTCGCCCTTGCCCATGCCAACTAAACTCTCGGATTTTTCTTTTTATTTCTGCCAGAAATAACAACATTCATTAACTGCGGCAATAAATTCTGTAAACTGTATGAAGTTTTCGGGGTCCCTCCCGGCCTGTTATTCAGTTTATCGGACCGACTTTTTGGAATCCATGTCGGTTTTTGAGTTCCGGATGTAAAGGAAATTTACTTTTTCACATTATACCAAGTCATGTCGTGCATTTTATTATTTATGGTAGAGTACGTTTCGCAAATGGAGATGTTACTTGGCGAGCGGTAATTTATCTAATTTGGGTTACCTGGGCTAGAACTCTGTAACGGATAGAGATCATTATCACTATCGCTATGACGCTTGCTGTCTTTTTCTCTCCTCTCCAAATCAATAGAGGGGAGACGTCAATAGAGATAGAGAAAATATCTCTACTTCATTACAGAGTCCCTGCCGTTGGAGAAATAAGGTCTTTTTTGAAGATTGTCTTTGCCCTTGTGGGATTTCGACCTTATATTCTCAACTGAATTTATAACACATTTTGTTGCCTAATGTTTTCGTAGAGTGTTATAATTTTTGCCGATTAATTTGGATTTATACAGCATCCATGTGATAAGTTTTGCTGTGCACGTTTTTTTTTCACAGTAGATTCTGACTTTTTTCCATTTAATCATTGGTGAAAAGCTGCCCTAAAGAGTAGAGTAACACCTTACTCACTCCAGGATATCGAATCCAGACCTCGATCCAGACTTCCAGAGTATTTTCGAGGTAAACAAAACCCTATTTCCAACAGGTAAAAACATAACCTTATTACCTTAAATTTTCTTTGCAAACTCGAGGCACATTTTCTTTACTTACTATTAAAGCTTAATCTGATTTCATCTAAATTCATCTAATTTAATTAATTATTATTATGAATACATTATTATTCAATTTTCCTATTAAAATAATTTTCAAGAGCTAGTTTTTTTTTATCAAGTAAATTTTCTATTTAAGACTAATTGAGTTACATTTTAGTTTCATTTTCTTATTCTGTCAATTCATAAGCGCTTCGCTGAAGCTATGGTTCAATTACAAATACAGTGTGTTATAACAGTTTTTCTCTAAGGGTTTTTTTTTCACCGAGGTTTTTACTCACGGTTACAGTGTACACAACAATACACGTTCAATCGTAACCGAGATAAGCTGTTGCTAAAGTCCATTCCAAAATAATTCGTTGACTCTTCAAGTATCAATAAAATGTTGATGATACCCTCAACCACAAACTTCGACTACCTGTGAGCAGGTCCGGGTTGATTTTATTTATTATACCTGCCTAGGTGAGATGTACATGTAAATGTGGGTGAATGTTTTAGTTAAATTATTTAGTCTTTGTGCAGAACTAGAGCTGTTATATTGACAAAAAAAATGTGGCGTCCATGGGCAAATGATGGTAGTATTGCAACCGGAAGTGGTATTTCAAAAAAAAAACATTTATCGCTAGATGCCAAGGAAATTGTGAGGAACGTTTATTTAACCCTTCTGCAGAGAGGCTATAATCATAATCAAAGTGTGAGTGAATCATCCGTTTTAACCAAAACTCCATTATCTACGGTTAAAGATATCGTAGCCAAACGCATCCAGCCAAGGAAGCAACGGTGTGACAGCGGCAAGTCAAGAAAGGTTGAAGAAGCGGATAAAGAGTTGATTCGTAGGAAAATTTATGATTTGTACAGTAAACAAATAATACCTACAATAGATTCTCTAAAAAAGGTACTTATAGAAGACGAAACTGATATATTATGTAGCAGAACAAGCCTTTGGAGAATTGTGAAAGCAATGGGTTTCAAATATCAAACCATTAATAAGAGGCAAGTGCTAATGGAATCCCAGCGATTACAAGCATGGCGTCGAGAATATTTAAGTTCCATAAAACAATATAGGGCAGAAAATCGTCCGATAATATATCTTGACGAAACATGGTTTGATACCCATGACACTCCCAAAAGAGGATGGAGCGACTCAACCTCCAAATGTCAAACCAAAGCACCCTCAAATAAAGGCCAGAGGATTACAATTTTGCATGCCGGATCAGAAAATGGTTTTGTTCCAAACTCTTTGCTGCTATCCGCAAAAAAAAATGCCAATTCATCATTAGATTATCATCAAGATACCGATGCAAAATTATTTGAAGAATGGTTTCAGAATCGCCTTCTTCCGAACATACCAGAAAACAGTATAATTGTGATGGATAACGCTAGTTACCACAGCCGTCAAAAAAATAAAGTGCCCAATGCAAGTAATACAAAAGTAGAACTTCAAAAATATATGATGGAAAATGATATGTATTTCGAAGAAAATTATACAAAGAAAGATCTTTTAAACGTTTTGAAATCATATAATGTTAAAAAAGAATATATTTGTGACGATCTTGCTAGCGCTTGTGGTCATACAGTTTTGCGTCTTCCTCCATATTATTGTATTTTCAATCCAATAGAACATATCTGGCATGAATTGAAGGCAATGGTTAGGAGAGGAAACACCTCTCCTACACTTAGTACTGCTGTAATAGATTTAATTAGAAAATGTGTAGATAATATTCCAGTTCAAAGCTGGAAAAATTCTGTCAATCACGTTATAAAAGTTGAAGAAACCTATAATTCAATAGGTATTAATGTTAAGCCATTAATAATTAGTTTAGGCATAGATGAAGATGACAGTGACAGTGAAACGGAACTAAATATAGATTAGGTTTGGTTGAATTGTGTATTGTATTATATTGTATTAGATATTAAGTTTTGGTAATTATTAAGATAGTATAAGATTATAACATAAATAAATAATATTATGAAACGCCTTTTTCGTTTTCATTATAATGGGCACAAAATCCGTACCTGTAAACCTTTGAGTGGGTATTAAGGAACCCGGTACCTACATAAAAGAACCTGGTACCTACACAATAGAGGCTAATAGCTATCTAATTTATGGTAGGGTTTTATAGCCGTGAAGTCAACGAAATATTTTGGAATGGACTTTACCATAGCCTACGCCTTTTATTTGGACGGTTATACAAGTCTTCCGGACCGTAAATTTAAACCGTAAGATTCGTTTGACCATCTAACCACAACCAGTAGCCAGGATTAATCTGGTTAATTGAATCTACTACTACCACCTGGAACATTTTAGTATCATACTAGCTTTAATTAACCTATCTATATTTTATTGTTTATTTACATTCTGTCCCTATTTTGTACGCCACAGTGATCACTAAGGTATTTCAGGGAGTAATTCGGTGCTTGTCCCAATGTGGCAAATGAATTATTTATATAGGTAATTTAGCCAGACATAACCTGATTCAGTTGTTATTTATGTCAACTTACTTGTAGTTCTGGTTACATCAGTGTAAGTTAACCGTTCCAAGAACTAATTCTTTGTTAATTGTTTTTCTTATTTCTTTTATTTATATTTTCGACCCTCACATATTTTTTTTTATTACTCTATTGAGTTACAATAACACATTCGATTTTTACATATAATTCAATAGTTTTTGACTATAGCTATTATTCTAATAGTAGCCGTACTGTATTTGTTGATTGACCCTTCATCAAGAGGTCTCTTCATTTAATAATTAATGACAGCTCAAGTGATTGTTCTTTTTCTTAAATAGTTTTTCGCTCTTTGATAATATTGAAAATTTACTTGATTATTTTTTTTTTCTTTAATTAATGTCTCAATACAGGGTGACTGGTAAGTGGACGTATTCCTTTGAGGAGGTGAAAGTAGAGCCCATTTGCTACCGATTAAACATCATTTACCTCTATACCATACTCAACGGTTTTTGAGATATTTTTTATTTTTATATTTAAGAAATTCACTTTTTTGAGAGGTAAATATTTTAAATTAACGAAATAATAAGGAACATACCTTATTTAGGTAAATGTTAACACCAATATTTGATAACATTTCTATTGTAACACTTGGTATTAAAAACAAATCGAGTAATTTTTTCTTCATATTGGTTACTCTTACAAATAAAACTTATTTATTTTAATTCTGAAATAATGTGCCTTATTCTGAAGACAATTATATCGAGAACTTTTATTATTAATTTGTACGTTTGATGTACTATGAAATTTTCGAAATTTTTAAGCATAAGGTAACCATTAGTTTGTAACTTGACAAGGAAAGTTAAGTTTCAACCGAAATAATTTAATAGTCAATATTATTGTTTCAATAATTTTCAATGCGAATATTTGTGTAAGTGTGTCAGCTTATAATTTAAAAAGCGACATTTAAAATGGCTTCTATTATTTTCCTTAATTTTAAATATTTACCGGGCAAAGGAGCGAATTTCTTGGAAATTAAAAAAGAATAAATATCTCAAAAACTGTTGAGAATGGTATAGAGGTAAATGATGTTTAATCGGTAGCAAATGGGCTCTACTTTCATCTCCTCAAAGGAATACGTCTACTTACCAGTCACCCTGTATATTGTTTATTGTGGACTGTAGCCATTTGGTAAATAAACTGACTATAGCACTTGATTCATTGACTTTTATTTGGTTTTATGCACACAGCCTAGTTTTGGCTTTTTTTAAATATTTTTCTTTTTTTTTATTATTATTTGAATTGTAAGGACCTGGAGCCAGATAACATCCTGGAGAGTCCGACTCATCTGTCCAGAGTCGGTGGCGCCCAAAATTAAAACCCACACTCTCCGAATTGTTTAATTCTGAGCTAGGGCATAATTTGCACGCACTTAAACCTTCAGTCCTGCAATCTCAAGTATCTTCAATTTCATTTTATTTTTATTTTTATATACTTTTTTTAATTTTATATATTTTTTTTATTTTAATTTTTTTTATTTACTTTTATTTTTTTCCTTTCTAAACTTTTTAATCACCGAAAAAACCGTGGCAAGTTAACCTCTATTTATTGATTTTATTTAAAGTGTTTTTGTTTCACCAGTAATTGACTTTATACTTTGAAATTATTCAATACTTTGACCTCACTCTGAAATATACACTAATTTAATTTGAAACTTATTCCTTATTTGTTTTGTTGGTTTACCTGTGTCAAGATTTGGTTATATGCCGTATTTACTTCCATTTCAGAATTACCAATTACCGTTTGCTGTTTTTTTTTTTTTTTTTTAGGTTTGTTTCTGAATTTTCACACCCCAATATTTTATGTAATTTAATCAATTTAATTTCAATTTCAGTGGTGCCCTTGCCATTCTGTACTTATTGAACTATCAACCCACCCCTAATAATTATTCGCTGAGCAAATTGAGCCTCTTGTTAGAGGATCCCACACACTGGCGCGATATGGCGGTGGCGGTAGCGATATTTCTGCAGCGGTAAGTGGTAGGGATGGCAAATGATTTTAATATATCGATATATCGGTTTTATCGATATATCGAAATCCCTATATCGATTTATAAATTTATCGAAGTAAATATATCGATATAAACGATATATCGATATATTTTTTTAAATTAAAAAAGATATTAACATATGAAAAACTAAGAAGGAATTTTAGCTCATTAAAAAATAAAAACACATCCTGTGATTGAAAAAAAATATTTTAATCTTGAATAAATACCTAAGCTGAGTATCTACAATTTTTTTTTAGATTCAAAGCTATTTTCACTTTTTAAGGTTATGTAAGTCAAAAACTGTTATGTATATATATTTCATAATTATTAGTTATTACAAATATTAATATTATTAATCATATTTCATAGTCATGTGGAGTAACACAAAAAATTAATTTTCACAAATTGATTCTAGAAACAAAAGTTTGGATAATCTTTTGCCAGTTAAACGGCTGCGATTTTTTGTAGCTATTTGACCAGCTTTCGAAAACAATCTTTCACTAGGGACAGACGTTGCTAGAACACAGAGGTACTTCTGTGCCAACTTATAAAGTTGTGGATAAACTGCCTTCATCTCCTCCCAAACTTCTAAAGGGCTTTCTTTCAAATTTCGCACTGGTATGGACAAATATTGTGTCAGTTCGTCAGATTTTTGGCCTTTCTTACTTTTTTTTGAATGAGCAATATTTTTGTGGGGAGCCCATAAATCAAATGTTTGCTCAGATCCTTCTGTTTGCTCTGAAAGATCCGAAGAAGAAGAAGATGATGCATCCTCCTCTGCTTGTATTGGGATAGTCATTTCATGATTCAGATGTCGAATGATATTTGACAAAGCAATTGGGTCTTTAAAATGAATGTTTTTGAATCTTGGGTCTAAAATTGTAGTGGCAGCTAGTAAAAAGCATTTTTCTGTTGTCCCAAATCTTTTGTCTAGTTCTTTTAATATGGCAGTTTTCAAAGCTTCTGCAATATTGGAATTGGTTTGAAAATTTTCATATTGAGACACCAAACACTTTGTCATCGGTATTACTTTGCTTAGGGTAATGTACATCTGTCCACTCATTTCTTTTGTAGTTTGCTCCAATGGAAGCAGAAGCTGACAAACTTGTTTTATATCTTCAAGTTCTGCAGCATTTAACATATTGGGGGCATTAACATTAGATAATATGATGTTTCCAATAAGTGCAGCAAGCTTAATAAATCTTTCCAACATATAATAAGTTGAATTCCATCTGGTTTTAACATCTAAAATTGGTTTTAGAATATTACCTTCTGGAATTCCTCTATTTTTCTGCGCTTTTCGAAGCTCGTCGCTAGCATGCACACTACGCTTAAACCAAACTACAATGGTCCTAACTTTTTCAATTAGTTCATTCAAATGTCCAGTATTTTTTATGGATTGTTCACATACTAAGTTTATAGTGTGTGCAAAACATGGCACATGTTTTGTTTTGCCCAAGAAATCTTGGCAGGCTTTAACCATATTGGCTCCATTATCTGTCACAGCTGCTACAATACGATTAACATCAATGTTCCATTCATTGAAAGTATTACTTAGCTGGGTGGCAATATAAACTGAAGTATGTGATTCCGAGAGCTCAGTTACTCCTAATGTAGCAGAATGCATTTCATGGTTTTTAATAAAATGGATAGTTATCCCCATAAAACTTTTCGTTTGCATATCAGCTGTCCATATATCCGTGGTAAATGTAAAATGTTTTATATTTTGCAGTGTATTCTTAAAACCACCGGACACTATGTCATACTTCCTGTCAATATTGTCTTTGATACAATTTCGAGTCGGAACCTTGTACAGTGGCGCTAGCTCCTTCATTAGATTTAAAAAACCTTTCCTCTCAACTGTGTTGAATGGTAAATTATCTTGGACTATAAAATTGACAATGGCTTCAGTTATTTTGACGTTTTTGGATCCACCTTCTGCAAAAGTAATAATATGACATTTATGCATTTAACGTCCTAAAGACTAAGAAACTAAATTAAAGCTTAAAGTAGGTAGGTACCTGAGTAAGAAGCAACTTGACGAATGGCTTGATTTATGGTGGGTTGTCTACTTATAGTACTTATACTTGGCTCTCTCAAAATAGTTTCTGTGGATTTACTTCCTTGGTGGGAAATTAGCAATTTTTTAGTACTGCACTCGGAACTGGTAGTACTAGTACTAGGATTGGTAACAGTACTACAACAGGGGCTGATTGAAGTGGAGGCTCCTAAATTTATTTCGACGTCTGCTATTGAACTTATAGTAGATGAGGGAGAAATAGCCCCTTCTTTTTCTTTAGGATCCTTAAAAATAAAATCAATTGGGATCAATATTGTTATAAAATGTCAATAAAGTGTAGAGTAAAATCCAGTGGTTACTGAGTTACTGACCTGCATTTTTTGTTTTTTTGCTGGAATTTTCTCGGTTTCCTTGTCCTCATTTTCCTTGTCAGTACCACTGTCACAATATTGTTTGTAAACCTTGTCGTGTTTCTGTTTGAGGTGATTTTTTAAATTTGTAGTATTGCCAGAGGTTTTTAAGATTTTTGAACACAGATTGCATTTAGCTTGTTCTTTGGATATTTTAATAAAAAACCTCCAAATTATTGATTTCGGAGCCATGATTCGATAATTATTGTTCACTTTAATTGCACCCTAGGACTACGAGATTTTATAAAGATCTATTATCACTATCAGTATTATCTATTCTATCTCTCTGATTGTCTCTGAGCATAAAATCACAATAGCAAAAACAAAAAAAAACAGTTTGATTTGCAAATGCAAAGGGAAAAAAACGATACACGATACTTGCCTTGCCTTGACCTTTCAATTTGCAATCAGCTGATACACACACAAATAAAAAATTACTTTTTGAGGGTTGCGCTCAAAATAATTAATGACAAGTCGAGAGTACAACGATCTCGGATTATATTTGTCTCTCTCTTCTTCATTGCCTGAACAAAGATAGAATGATAGAAAGCTCAAAAATCAAGGAGTGTACCTGGGCCCCTGGCGTCAGTGGACTGAGCAGCGGCAGTGACATCTATTGTGGTATTCGTGTAAATCACAGAATTTTCGAAAATCGTCGAAATAAAAAAATTGTTCACCTTATTTTTGTAAATGAAAAATTTTAGCTGTTTTTTGGTGGGTATTCGTAAGCAAAAAAAAGTCGATATATTTTCCAGTATATCGATTTTTTTCGATATATATCGCAAGCCACATATCGATACCTATATATCGATATATGTTGGATATATATCGATAAAAAATAATAATCGATATATCGTTGCCATCCCTAGTAAGTGGACAGATCGCTACCGCCACCGCCATATTGCGCCAATATCGCGACAGTGCGTGGGATCCTTAATTCATTAACAAAAGGGATTACACATTTGTCAAATCACAAAAACTATACTGGGTGAGTTACTTTTGCAGCATCTTATTTGGCAAAAACCTGTAAAAAATCTGGAGAAGCTGCACGTGGTGGTGAAATGCAAAAAAACAAAAAAATATGAAAAGCTTGAAGCCAGTGGGTACATCTTCGTACCATTCAGTGTTGAGACAATGAGCCCCTGGGGAGAAGAAGCAAAATCTCTTATAAATAAAATAGCTAAATTAATAAACAACAAAAATGCTCGCTGTTACATTACTCAACAGATTAGTATTGCAATTCAACGTGGTAATGCAGCTTCAATACTTGGGATCATTCCTAAAGATTCTGGCTTGAAAGAAATGTTTTACATCTAGCGGTATTTTTTGGGTTTTGGCCTTTTTTTTCTATTATATTTTTTATATTATTATATTTTATTTAGTATGTAGGTAATTAACTTGTTACCTTATTTTATAGGTATTACTTTTTAACTAAATATACAGGGTGTCCCAGAATATGTGGGCAATCTCTCGGATTCAGATAGAATACAAAAAAATAACATGACAACTTCCCATAAAAAAAGTTCTTACGGCCCCCCCTACGAAGTTACGTGCGCCTAAAGGACGCCTCTGAAAATCAGTTTTTTGTTGATAACTTTCAAAATACTTCGTGTAATTTTTTTTTCTTTTAATATGATGGCTACTAGATGAGATCCCTTAAAATGGACATACCCTGTATGATAAAGGCATAGCAATAATATTTTTAGATAATTTCAACCTTGAACTAGAAAAAAGGTACTCTTATTCGATGTCGAAAAAATAGGCTGGTTTCGAGAAAAATCTGTTTTTGTTTATTAATGTTTTTTTAATAATTAATTTCTCCTTCTAATCTTACGCATTCCATACCTATTTCGATGAAAAAATGTTCAATCCTCGACAATGCTTCAATATTAGCCCTTAGTTCGCGACAATGAAAATTAATCCTTTCTACTAATATTTCCTCAGTGTCATTATTGTGTTTAAGCTAGTCCGTCCCTGGCAAACTAGATTGGTCAAGTGTGTTTGAAAGGGTCCATTTTAAGGGGTCTTATCTATACCAACATATTAAAAGAAAAAAAAAATTTCACCAAGTATTTTTAAAGTTATCAACAAAAAACAGATTTTCAGTGGCGTCCTTTAGGTAGGAATTTTTTTTTATAGTAATTTGTCATGTTATTTTTTTGTGTTCTATTTGAATCCCACATATTCTGGGACACCCTGTATAAAGGACGAGAATGCACTAGGGTGAGTTACTAAGCGCGTGGTGGTCCATGAATCCTATACTAACGGAGATCGAAGAAAAAACTAAATACAAAACTTGTAGGTAAACATGAGTACTACATTCCTAAATTATTTTCCAGTATACAGGGTGGCCCAATAAGTAGTGGTGATACAAAGTTATGTTTTTTTAAATGACTCTTCTTATATATTACGACATTTCTCGATTCTATGGAAAATTCTAATTATATTTCATGTACAGTACAATGTCATATACCTATCTTCAACTGTTTCGAAAATATTGACAGTTTAAAATTGACTTTTTTGCATCTTGAACGGTTGATTTTACAGCAGAACCGATTTTACATTCCTATCCTAGATTTTCATAAGCTATCATTTGACACCAACTTTGAATTTAACCGGAGATCAATAATTTTAGCGGAATTTTCAATCATGGACCTAATTCAAAGTTGGTGTCAAATGATAGTTTATGAAAAATGAGATAAGAATGTATGATCGGTTTTGCTGTAAAATTACCCGTTCAGGTTTTACAGTCTGTCAAAGATGCAAAAAAGTCAATTTTCAACTGTCAATATTTCTGAAACAGTTGAAGATAGGTATATGACATTGTACATGAAATATGTCTATAATTTCCCGTAAAATCCAAAAGCCGCGTACGGACTTTGCGAAGCTGCCGCAGTGCGAGCGGCCTCGCATTAAGCTGGGTACGCATATGAGCATGAACGCGAATGAGGCAGCCCGAGGACGCATGAGCATACGTATGTGTACGTCTGAGAGGCGTGCCAATTTGTTTGAACCTGAATGCATTTGGCCTCGACCTGATCCATTTGTTTGCGGTACATCAAAGTGAGGCATCAGCTCGTGCGCTGCTCATGTGTGCTCAGTGTGGATGGAAATTTAAAAAAAATCATTTCGAGGTCAAGGCAGTCCACGTGTTGTTTTGAGATGAAAGCGATTAAAAATTTAAATTAATAACAACAAGAATGCTCAGCACATATTTATGGATCGATTCCGTACAACGGCCTCGTGCGTCCACTATTCAGGTCACCCAAAAATTTATTTCTTCCCGAATCCGAGGCAAATGGTTCGGCCTCGGATTGCCTCATTCGCGTTCATGCTCATATGCGTTCGTACCCAGCTTTACTTTTGAAGTGGTAGCAGAAGCTAAACACGAGGCAACGCCAGCCGTAATTCATTGGCTCATATGAATAAAACACAAGCAAATGCTTTTCCTTACGTTTTTTGAGATAAACATATTCAGCTTTAATGCAGCAAAAAGAGACGGAGGTAGAGTAAAAGCATTTGCTACACTTTATTCATACGACTAATTATTGACTCGCTCTGAGGCAACAACAATGTCGTTCATAACCAGTAAACACGTACAAACTTGGGAAATGCCGCGCTACGAGGCTTCTTTGAGCACGACCAAAAAACCGACTAAACATGGCTTACCGCGAGGCTGCCTCTCAACGCGGCAGACAGTGAGTCGAGGCAGGTACTAATTTTGCCGCGACTCGACTCACTGTCTGCCGCGGTAAAAGGCAGCCTCGCGGTGAACCATATAGTCGGTTTTTTGGTCATGCTCAAAGAAGCCTCGTAGCGCTTCATTTTCCAAGTTTGTACGTGTTTGCTGGTTGTGAGCGACATTTTTATTGCCTCAGAGCGAGTCAATTGAATGATGGCTCGCGTTGCCTCGTGATTAGCTTCTACTACCACTTCAAAAGCAGTGCGAGGCCGCTTACACTGTAGCAGCCTCGCAAAGTCCGTACGCGGCTTAATATACAGGGGGGGAGTCATTTAAAAAATTATAACTTTGTGTCATCACTACTTATTGGGCGACCCTGTATACTGGAAATAATTTAGGAATATAGTACTCATATTTATCTACAAGTTTTGCATTTAGTTGTTTCGTCGATCTATGTTAGTATAGGAGATATAGACCACCACGCGCTTAATAACTCACCCTGTATAGTTCTGTTATAGATTCATGACCTAGTCCTATAACAACATTATTTGTGTTATAGACCTATAGTTATAACATAACTCAAATTCTAGAAAAATGGTTATGTTTAAAACGTCATAACCGCAAACGCTTGTAGATATTTTCATTATTAAATATAATCCAAGTTTGCCCTAAGTTCGTTAAGTCAATAGTCAGATAGTCAGATTGCTTCTTGATCTCTTGAAGTTTAGCCCTAATAGGAAGGAATATACTACCTATACACTACACAGTTTTATTCAATTAACGGTGTTATTTGGGAAACACTTATGACTTTTCAAATTTTGTTTGATGGAGTCAGAATTTAAATATTCCAAGTACCGGTACCTATTTCCAATAGAATTCAATCCTAGGTTAAGCTGATTGGAGATAAATATATAGTCACATTCAAACCTCCGATAATCTTAATCCAGGGCTAAATTGTGTTCAAAATACCGACCCTAAGTCAATTTCATATTTATCTTCAGTCTATTTTATGTCCATATACAGAATAACTTTTCACATTTTTAGTTCCTGCTTTAATTCCTGTTTCACCATATCTGGTGACTTTTGCATCTGACTAAATTCTGCCGTTGTTGCGGAGTCTATTAGGACTACTCATTAGTACCTACCTGAGTAGGTACTTAGACCACCTACATCCAGGCTTCGGATTTTGCACTGAACTAAACTCTCGACTGAGAACTTATTCGTTCTAATCTGATTATCCTACTCAAGAATCCAAGCCTTTTTTTATCCCCATTCATGGCAATCTTTTCAGATACCTGTTAGTTGTTCTGAAGCTTTTGTTTTTTTGACCACTTGCCTTCTTGCGAGCGCCTTCTGGGATATTGTTTTTGCTTCTTAGTTAATTTTCCCCATAATTATGTCTTAATTAATCTGACTTCCTAAAAATAGTTTTGCAATTCAATTATGAGTTTTCCTCGCAAATGTTTGATATACTCCAGTGTCTCTTCACAATGTTCTATCGATTTCAAATCAAATCTATAAATCAAATTCAAAATCCGGAGACACACTTTACATTTTACATCGTCGTACATAACACATATCCCGAGTCTCATCCTTACTTATCGTTTCTGTTCGTTCGTTTTATTACGTCGAAAACTCCAATTTGAATAGAGCTAACGGCGACAATAGAACTGTCCAATAACGTTTTATAGAGCCGGCTTTTGTGCCAGAGCCAGCCATGCCCCCATCCAGTCAGTACCCAGAGCTTTTTAAATGCGAATTACTACTGCCATTCCTTATATAGCCGGGGTGCCAATATAAGCAGCGCTTCATATTCTCAGAAATATGGCGTCCATTATTAAAAGAGGGAATTATAAATTTTGTCATGATATAAAATTGCAATTTCGGAGAAGCATAACGAGTCTTTTTATTATCTTGGATCGATGCTATGTAGAAAATATCTGGATTTGAGATGGTTTTTTTTTATATTCTGTTCGTAAAGCCTGGCATTAAATTTGCGAGTATCTACCCAAAGTTGGCAAATATATATTCATATTAAAAAATATTGATGTGTTTTTTATTTTCTTGGGATGGGATCGGAAAAGAAAACAGCAGCAAAACGTATGTGATTCCTTGGGACACTACAATAAATAAGAAGATAACGTGAAACTGACGTAACACATAAGTTCTTCAAATGCTATCGAATGGATTAAAAAACAAAACAAAACTTACATTAGGGAGTAATTTTTTTGTCGTTTAAAACATCCAGGATGCTAGAGGTAGGTAGGTCAAAGTCATCGAATCATAATAATTTTTGAATATAATTTTGTATGCTCAATATTCTCAATTGGTACCTATGTATCATTTCTATCACATCCAAAACATGTACATCATGCTTTACCAGCAGTCCGCAGTATTATCGATATCCACTGGGTCTTTCTCTTCGCAGGTTTTCCTACACCAGGGTCCCTAATCCTGAATCGCGGAGCAGCGGTCTCGGTAACGGTTTCAAAAATAACTACCTTGGGTAGCTACTTATTCTTGAAACCGCGCTATCTTTACGAGATAATCCTTCATAAATGATAAGTCACGCAGTTTTTCAAAGGCTTTGACTAATTCAAAAAACACAGCACCATAAAGATATTAGGCTGCTATAATCCGATATTATCTATCGATCTGTGTTGAAGGTCGAGAAGACGATCTGAGCTCGAGTTCCTCAGCTTGGTCTAACTGATTTCGGCTATTGTCACTACAATTTTTCAAATGAATAGGCCTTTGCGCAAAATACTATTCACGATGGTTTGTTATATATTAAGCTTGTGTATGATGTCATTCTATTGTGTATGATGTCAGTCTATTATCATATAGTTACTTTTTTCAAATAGGGTTTCCTCTACAAAGTTTTTGTTTACAAAAGTCAAAAAGGAAAAAGTTATTCTAGGATTCTCTCTCAGAAAGTGGCCAAGGATTGATGTTTTGGAATCTAAGAATTTCTACAAATCTCAATTGAGTCAACGAACTGCCAAACATATTCGCCCATGCCTGGTATCATTCCTATGTAGGTACTTACAAAAATCTATACCCAAAATGAACTTATAAGGAAGGTAGGGAAGCACTATAATATAGTCATATTCACGATAGAGTTTAAATTTTGACCGTTATTTCCACCAGTCGAAAAAAAATAAAATCCCCAGAAATCCCCAGATCTCTTCTTTTTTCCGCTGTTTCCTGGCAACTACCAAATATTGATACATGACATTTCGATTTGACATATAAAAATATCCAGATTCGGATCTTTGAATTTTGTATCTGTAAATTCGGATTTTTGTGTGAAATTGTTTCAGTTTTTTGCCGTTTTCTGCATTATTATTCTATTATATTCACAATCGGTTCTTCATGTAGTGTTTTGTGCCTTTGTGTTTCGGTGCTGCGTTTAAAACCTAGTTTTAGTTTGGATGTTTGGATTCAAGTGTTTACGCTTTTTATAACTGTTTACTTTGAAATCTTTAAGACTTTTATCTGGTTTATTTTAACGTCTTCAGGTGAGTTAAACCTAATACTCACACAATATTACGATTTTAAGTGCCTATTTTGCTATTAGCGATGACAGAAATGACAGACCATTGTACCAGGTTTCTGGAGACTTTGTCCTGTTCCAGCGTCTCAGAAAATACGATAAAATTAGCAATTTTAAATTACCATTGCCATAATTAATTTCCAATAATTTTTAGGTAACAGCAATAAACCTTGGAGATGCTTTTTTTGAAGACAAATCACTTTTTTCTTCAAGCCAGAGGGAAAGTGACAAGGTAGTCTTTTTAAATTTATAGACCGAGAGCCGAAAGGGTTTTTGCCTGTATCATAGGCCCTGCGCCAAGGCTTTGGGGGCTGATAGACAACGTTATTCCCCACTTTGAATTATGGGTATGGCACCCCTAAAGTGTAGCTTTTAGGTGGGGTGACCTGTAATTAATATCCATGCCCCTGGATCATAGGCCTTGTTTTATGTCGTGAAGGTCGCCAAATTTCGCGAACTCAATATGCTATATGCCAATATGGCGTCGCTTAAGGTCCGCCATACTTACCGAAATGTGCAATTTTTCTACCGTGGATAAAGATCATGGGCCCAACGATGTTGTTTTGTGATCTTTGTTAACAATTAACTGCAGAACAAATATTTCAAAACGCCATACCCTTGGGGCGTCACCAAGTGGCCGCCATATTGGGGCAAACATGTCATTTTTAGCAATGAGCATGTATATGGCGGCCACTTGGTGACGCCCCAGGAGTATGGCATTTTGAAATATTTGTTCTGCAGTTAATTGTTAACAAAGATCACAAAAGAACATCGTGGGGCCCATGATCCATATCCATGGTGGTAAAATTGCACGTTTCGGTAAGTATGGCGGGCCTTAAGTGACGCCATATTGGTATGGCATATTGAGTTCGCGGACTTTGGCGACCTCCTTGATGACATAAAACAAGAATCAGATTGGGGCCCATAATATAGGGGCATGTATATCAATTACACGTTTGAAAATTCACCCCTCCTAAAAGCTACACTTTAGGAGTGCTATACCGGGAAGCATTTTTGTATCGAGCGCCCAGTATACCGCATTCGGGTAACGTCGTATTAACCGAGGCCTGTCTCATAACGAGCGTCTGATTTCCCGATCGATTGTCAAGCTACCGTACGCTTGATACTAGTCTTCTGCGAAATTATGGATCGGCGTCCAACAATTCAGTTTTTTTTTTTAAATTGTTTATCATTTATTATGCACTGGCCAGAAAATTATATGTACCACATTGTCGATTCCAGCGAAATACGAACTTATTTCAAGACTAAGCAGGAAGTCGAGGTAAGGGAATAAGTAAGAGCAAAATTATGTTTTATCTACATAACCTTACCATGAATAGAATACCATGGCGAGATAGAATAGGCCACTTTCACGTTTTTTCGAAAACATTTTTGAATTATTGTGTTAGCCATTCTTCCAATGACATTATCATCTGTATACTTTTTTCTCCAAAAAAAACGCCTATTTTTTGAAATATGTTAGAACGATTTAAAAATCGAATTTTTAAAGCAGGTAAAAATTAACAAGATTTATGCTATTTACTTAGGAATTTGTATACCTGCAATCGTTATTTGACAAATGCGGAGATTAGATTCAGGCAGATGTAAATAATTATTTATGATGCTGTCTCTAAGTAACAAAACTAACCAAAACTAACCCAAATTGGAGCTGAGCAAAAGGTTAAGGTAAGGACAGCCTTAGGGTTAGTTTGGGATAGTTTGTTAGAGACAGCATCAAATAACTAGGCAAATAGCAAAATCTTATTAATCTTTAAGTTTTTTGCTACTTTCCATTCCACTTAGTGAACTACTAGAATTAAAATTGCTTTACGATTTGACTACCAGAACCAAAATTAAACTAATACATATTATCAAGTAGCTTGATGGTGAGGAGCCAGGAAAACTCAAAAAGATATTCGAGACTGTAGGCGCGAGTCGCGAGTATCGAGCATACGGTAGTCCGAGTGATTTTCGTACTACCGTGCTTTATACGTGCCGAGGTCGGGTACCCCGAATGCGGGTTGCTGGACACTCGATACAAAAATGCTACCGGGAATTCAAAGTGGGGAATAACGTTGTCTATCAGCCCCTAAACTTGGCGTGGGGCCTATGATACATGCAAAAACCCTCTCAGCTCTCGGTCTGTTAATAAATATAAGCAAATAATCCTTTTGTAGAGACCAATAGTTTATGGGAACCCTGTGGCCCAGAAATTTATACAGCTTGTGTACAACCATTTCATGGTGTCACATGAAAATCAAAATCCCATAACTGTAAGTTAATAACCATAAAATTATCGTTGAGTGATCATAGGAACTTTTTCGTCTTAATATCAGTAAATGTAGTTACAAGTTTTGGAAGGGGATATTTTCGAAGCGAGTGGCTTTTTTTAATTTTTAATAAATAAATTGTAATTTACTCTTTCATTGCCCTTCTAGGAGACAGCTAAGGTTTTAAAACTGAGTCACACCACTGTCTATAAATATAAGGATGGTCCAGTTGACTGAAATTACCCCTGTCACACGGAAGCGTAAGAAGTTGCAGACAGCTGATTCAAGGGAAAGCGTCAAACAGAGCATTCGATCAGAAATATACCAAATGTATACCGAGAGTAAGTTGATGTTCTACTTTGAACATAGAATTGTTTCAATGTCACTTCATATTAACATTACCAGATTCAAAACGAATACACATGATAACATTTTAACTTCTCAGATCAAATTAAACTGTTTTTCATAATTTAATACTGTTTTTTATTTCAGGTCAACACAAATTAAGATGCTGCTGCTAGGATTTCTTTCATTCTATAATTTCATGACATTTCTTAGAACCATTGTTTTCTCGATCTTCAATATAACTGAATTATTGGAGTTTTTCATAAGGATAAGTAACCATATTCCCCTCTGACGTACACAGCTTTTAGAAACTTGCAAAGCTTCTGTACCTGCATGATTCATCTTGTGTGTAGGGTTTATTGTTGTTAAAATGATTAGCATTTTGTGTTGTCATATTTCCTAGTGGTATTTGGTATCTCTAAGCATGGTAATTTCTAATTGAACTTCCTATTCAATGTATCATCTAATATTATGCATGTTTAAATTATTTAAAGGCGTAATGTGCCATCTGCCATCTGCAGGTGGCCGATGCCCAAGTTCGAATTCTTGGTTAAACGCTATAGGGGGGTGGACGTCAAAAGCCTGCCGCCCACGTCCCTGTCACTTTTCCTTTTTTGTATAATTTAGCAGTTTTTGTAATCTCACAGGTAATCGATTAATTGGTAGTTGAATTCTATTATGCTTGTCTACTTGTGTTCGTTGTCTCTTGTAAGTGATGTATGTACCTGCGACCAAGCAGCACTGGAGATGGCTCAGGGCCGAAAGCGCTCTGCGGCTTTTCTTAATAAACTATTGCACAGAAAACATACCCCTCTCTTCTGCAATAGTTTTTGGTCAACTATTTTTCATAATTCAATTACATGGAAAGGCTGATGTGACTATGTATATTTTATTTATAAAATGTAACTACTACAATATTTAAACAAGCTTTTTTCGTTTTTAGAATTGCATGTTACCCTTAAAACTGTAAGTGATCGGTTGAAAGAAAGGGAAATTTATCACGGTTCCCAGTCAAGTTTAGGCAGAATTTTTTCCACAATTGGATTTACCTATAGAAAGGATGGTCCAAGAAGAGCCCTAATGGAAAAGCCTGAGGTGAGCCATCTGAGAAGAGTTTTCCTGAAGTCCTATATGGACAACGAAGCCTTAGGTCCTGCTAAGCTTCCATATGCGTTTCTTGATGAAACATGGATTTTTTCAAATGGATCCTTAAGGAAGTCTTGGCAGGATGTGGATACTCGTTCCGTGAAGAAAATCAAGGGTGATGGTAACAGGTATGACACTGTCAGATGAGTAAGTTTAAGAAAAAAAATACGTTTTATTTTTGTAAGCTAAAAAAGATGCAATCAAGTTAATAATATTATTTTCAAGGGAATTCCTAAGAGACTTATGTTATTATTTAACTAGAATAATGCAACATTGTGTTTCAGATTCATAATTTTACATGCGGGAGGACAAGATGGTTTTATCGATGGTTCCAGCCTGATTTTCAAATCAAAAACTAATTCAGGGGACTACCATGGGGAGATGAACAGCGAAAATTTTGAAAATTGGTTGCGAAATGTTCTTCTTCCCAAATTAGCGGAACCATCTATTATCATCTTGGATAATGCGTCCTATCATAGCAGGCTACTTGAAAAGTGGCCTGTTATGAGCTGGAAGAAAGACGAGATGCAGAGGTGGTTGGAGGCAAAGGCTATCCCTTTTGACCCAGCGTCCACAAAAGCAAGCTTGTGGAACATCATCCGAGAAGTCCCCAAGACCAAAAAATCCTTTGTTGTGGACAATATCATTATGGAAGCGGGTCACCAGGTTTTGCGCTTACCTCCATACCATTGTCAATTCAATGCGATTGAAATGGTATGGAGTCAAACTAAACGGTATTATGACCAGCTGATCCTTGAGCAAAAAGATGTCTTAGGGACATGGCAGAAGGCGCTGGATAATGTGTCCAAAGACCAATGGGCACATTATGTAAAACACACGCATGAGGTAATTAGGGCCGCATATGACAAGGAAAAAAATATAATAATTCCTGTGAGCAAAGTGCAGCCCCTAATTATAAACTTCGACTCTGACTCGACTAGTGATAGTGAATAGTACAAACCCTGGTATAATTTTCTCATTATTCACCTATTCAATTTATCCATTGACTCGTTTTATTCCAGGAACTGCCTCGTTTATCATTTATAGAAATTAAGATTGTTTCTGTTCTATGCCTTTTGAAAGAAAAGCCACACAAACCCTGGTAAAATTTTCTCATTACTTATTTAATTTATCCATTGACTCGTTTTGTTTCAGAAATGGCTTCGTTTATCATTTATAGAAATTAAGATTGTTAATATTCTATGCCATTTGAAAGAAAAGCCCCACAAACCCTGATATAATTTTCCATTATTCAATTAATAATCATTAATTCGTTTAATTTCAGAAATTTTCTCGTTTATTTTTAGAAATTAAGATATCTTAATCGTACTTATTTTTGAAGCTTTTTTTGCCAACCTCAGGAGAATTCTGGATGCATGGAATGCTTCTGTTTCTGGTTGACACGTTTCTATATCATTGAAACAAGACCTAAAATAATCAATGTTCATAATTAAAGTTTAAAAATAATAAATTTGTTTTATTTCCAAAGCCACGTGTTCCTTATAACCTGTCTAATTGATTTTTTGTTCTTGAAAAGAAATGCCGAAAATTACATAGAATTAATTGATGTTTATTATTACTATGCAGGATTTTAATAACTTAACTTCCCCTAAAGAAATTGATAATAAATTTTCATTCTGAAATGTAAATCAATTTTCTAAATGCGGCCCTGTCGTTTATCCCACCTCGGAATCGAAGCGCTAACAAATGCTGGCAACCTACAGAAAAAAATTACTAGGATTGTCAAAGTGAACTGTCAACTTTTTATTCTATCGTGAATTTGACCATATCAATATTTGTAGTGTCAATGGACCTTTCTCATTTTACCTGTGTTGCGCGCGCAGCTTGTGGGTGACAGCTAATAAAATTGTCAATTGAATGAATGCGGGAACGCGGTCTGACCCTGACATTTTTTAAGCTAACCTCAATAATCAATCAATTTTGCTAAAAAATTATTACAAAAACTGTTTATTATACAATGGTTAATAGTTATTTATGATATAAGTGTTAAAAGTACATTTTTAAGGCACGCATGTGAAAGTGAACATAAGTGCCTTAAAAATACTTTTAACATAAATATCATACAATATTTTTTCTACAAACGGCAATAACAAGCAATAACCAGTGACAAATTGGATTTTTAAATGAATAATAAATTGGAAGCATCTTTCCTACGTAAAATTATTGAATTTGATATTTGTCAAAAAATTCAAACAACCAGCACCTTGTTTTACAGGTAATGAAATGTCTCGTCCAGAGATAAATACTATATAAACTGTCGAGAATGGAATCTCAGTGTAAATTTTGTTGTCAACAAAATTGAGCCAAGTCAGCGCCATCTACCATATCGGAAAATCACTATTTACTGGTTTTGCATCGATGCTACAGACACCTAGTTTACATAGGACTTTTTATGATAGATGGCGCCCTGTTCGCATTACTGTCGATCTGTTCAAATTCGTTTATTCTAGACTTTGGGGCATTAATGTTTGCTCAAATTAATTGATAATTTGTTAATTAGATCAAAAGACAGTTTCTTTATCGATGGTTAAGGGTATCCTTAACATATTTATTCAAAGTTCTGATTGATTTTTGATTGAACCTGCCATTTATCTAATCAACAAAGATAAAAATAGATCTTCCAAATTATAAAGTTTGAAGTTCTTCTTGAAACACACAAAACAAGTTTGAAATCACTTAAGAACACTTGACAACACCAAGAAAAATGAAATGCAAGACCGGCGAACAAAAAACATTATGAATTATTAGTTATGATCAAATGAATATTTTCATTTTGGCATATTGTCATATGTTGACATGTCAGTTATCGACATCAGACGTGTTCTTGATGTGCTGGTATTTCACGATTTTGACAATTTTGTCGTTGTCAGCGACATCTAGAAAAATGGAAAAGAGTTATTATGTGGTTTATAACTGGCAATGAGAGATCGCAGGGCCTGGTCTCGTCAGTTTCTTGAAAGTCTGTCGTATGGTCTATCGTGGTCAGTAAGCTTTTTGCTAAAAATGCAACAAAATACACAAGAAAAAGAGGTTTGCATCAATCCCTTGAAAAATATAGAGGAGGCGGCCGATGGAGCTTCCTCAGTTGTTCAAATTTTACCATTAATATTAATGTAAATAATTAAAAATACAAACTTTTTTTGACGTTTGCTTTCAAATTTTGATGTTTCATTTTTAACACTAGTGCCTTAAAGACTTTTGATACTAGTGCAATAAAGTAACATTTTTAATGCTTCGAGGGGGTGTTAAAAATTGCATTTTTAACACGTTTGTAGAAAAAATGTGTTGTGTGAGATCTTGTCAGAGCAAGGCGAAAAAGAAGTCAAACCTTTCTTTTCACAAGTTTCCAAGCAATCAAATTTTAAAAAGTCATTCCACACAGGTATCCCGCGTCATTATATGTGTCTCTTTCTTAATTACATGAATTTTAATAAACTATCCTTGTTGTTCATTGCATGAGAAAGGTCCATTGGTGTGATAGGACTTTGGATGAACTCGATACTATAACACACCTGTCCATTAGCAACTATTCAGGAATTTGATTCTTTGAATAATTGAAGGACCAAAGTTTCTACTGCCATTAGTGCCATCAGAGTCAAGTGAACCAAGCATGGAGTATATGATACAAAATAAATTTGCTACCCATTTTAAGCAAAATCGCAAAATCATGGAATCCTTTATGGTCGCAGAAAATCTGAGAAATTTTCTTGAACAAGAGCAAATGATTCCAACTCAACAACATAATTCTGTATCAAAACGAAGTACCACAACTTGCGTTCTTGACTGTTTTAACAACTGAACAAAATCATCAGATCAAAAAGTTCCCATTGATGCCATATACTTTGATTTTGCCAAAGCATTCGACCCAGTCTCAAGCCACAGGGATCATTTTTTCTGAGGGGGGATTTACTGCTTTGGACCAAAGACTATATTAAAAACAAGGAAAACAAAGTGGCGTACCCCAAGGCTCGGTACTTGCACCTCTGTTGTTTGTTACTTACACTATAGATCTCCTTAACCTAATAATATCAACATGTGCAGCGTTGATCGACGACATAAAAAGTTATGGTCCCTTCAACAATTCTGACTCACTCCAGAATGATTTAAACCAAATTGAGAAGTGCTGTGAGGACTGGCAACTATCTCTTAATGTAGAAAAATGTGTGGTGTAATACACCATCTGCTAAAAATAAACCAGAAAATTAATACACTATCAATGGCACAGTCCTGGGCCGGTATTCTCGTTCTCGAAAACGCTCATCGCTTTTTATTCGCTCGGCACTTTTGATGTAAATTTACATTAGAAGTGCCGAGCGACTAAAAAGCGGTGAGCGTTTTCGAGGACCAGAATACCAGCCCTGGTCGGTGTACAGCAACACAATTACCTTGGAGTTCTGATAATCGGAGTTTTGACCTGGTCAGAACATTTAACATCGATATGCAAAAAAGCCAACTGCAAGTTATTCCTCCTAAAGAAGGTCTTCCCAAACACCCCCCAAGAAGCGTTTACAAAACTGTACAACATATACTGTACTATACAACGATCCGAGAATATACAGGTCAAGCTTAGCACCCAGACCTCATAAGAGACCGCAATAGCCTTGAATCTGTACAGAAAACAGTACACTTGTAATCACCCGGGAAAAATAGACCCGTAATTTACAATGTCTTAACTGTAAAAATTAAAGATAATCAAATAATCAAAAAGGCATCAGTATCAATTCAATAACTTGAAAGATGATGAAACAAATTAGCATTGACCCAAATTAATTAAAATATTTATATAGGTAAGTTCAAATTTTGAACAAGCCATCAGTGACCAAGCATGTGTCATCATTTGAACTCGTAAATAAAAACCCGGACAAGATAAAATTCACGGTTAAGTACCTAATTAAATTGGAACCAAAATCACAAAAATTTCGAAAAGATTACATCATCATCTAAATGAGGAAGTTATATTTTGAAATAATATCTAGGTTGATCAATAGAATTGAATTATAGATGGTCAAACGACCGCCTATTGTCGATTTTGGTGGGTAATTAATAATATTTTGGGGGGAATCGAAAAATATAAAAACAGGAGGTTTTAGAAGTGGAGGATCAGTTCTAACATCAGTCCAGTTGAGCTACAGTTCCTAATGAGTCAGTCTGGATAGAATTCGCGAAGAGTTTCTTTTATTTTGTTGCCTCGGGAAAACGCGTTTAATTGAATCTTTGAAAAAGTAACAGAAAATTGAGAAAGAAAGAACATTTAAAATCATTCAACATTATGTGCGTGCTCTAGCTGATTTTTTTTTTGAAGTAAATTAATTAAGTATTTTATCGGGTGACAATTTAAATGTAAGTACTCTAGTGACTAGTATTGTTTTTTTGACTTTATCATTGATTTTGATTGATAAGAAGTGAATTGACATCAGTGGCGGATTTACGATTTATGGGGCCCTAAGCTACATAATTTTTGGGGCCCCTACCCCCTCCTGTTTCTCTCTTCATCAACGACGTAATGTCCTGCTTTTCCTCTTCTCATGTTTTGTTGTACGCTGATGATCTGAAATTTCACAGTGAGGTATCTGTGGACCACAACCGATTGCAGGATGACCTTGACAAGTTTGTATCTTGGTGTTCCCTCAATCACCTAAAGATTATTGTTCGAAAATGCAAATCCATCAGTTTCTATGAGTGTGAAAATCAAATTGTTCGTAACTACACCATAAACAATCAACTCGTTACCTCAGTCGACTCATTCAATGATTTGGGAGTGGTTTTCCAGAAAGACCTCAGTTTCAATTAGCATGTTGAAAACGTTGTAATTAAGGGCCTTAGAATGCTGGGTTTTATGAAAAGGAATTCCAAATATATAATGGATACCAAAACAGTATGGTGTCTGTATTACTCACTTGTCCGTAGCACACTAGAATACTGCTCAACTAAACTGCTGGACAAATGAAACGGAACAAGCGAATTTGTAGCTGAACCTCAAATTCCAATATTGCGCGAACTAAAAACGATATCAATGAGAGGTTTGCGAAATTTAACTTCTTAATTACGCAAACCACTCAGTGATATCTTCTTGAGTTCGTGTTATAGTGAAATCCAAAGTTAAACTAAAAATTCCCTTGTTCCGCTTCATTTGTCCAGCAGTTTATTAGGACCCCAAATACACAATCCACAAAAGCAGATAAATAGAGTTCAAAATAAGTTCACAAAGTACCTTCTATATGGGCACCATTTTCCTTCAGACGGACAAACCTATGAAACTAGGCTGATGCTTTGTGGACTAGAAAGTCTTGAGCACCGAAGAATATAAGCTATGTTTATTTTGCTTTACAAGCTGTGCAATGGGATGATCAACTGTGACGCCTTGATAGGCTTACTACATTTAAAAGTTCCCTTAGATGCACCAGGCAACATAAACGGTTTTATGAAGGCCAACATCGTACGAACTATGGCGAAACTGCTTTCATCAACAGATTGATGGTTAACTACAACCGTTTCTACTGCAACTGTGATATTTTTAACTACTTACTCCCTACCACAAATCAGGAAGATTTTTTTTTTCTAATTTTAATATCGACAAATTCCCTTATCGCATCATCAGTTTTAATGTCTATTCTTTAATTTTTTTTTAAGATTTTGATTATTTTAACATATTTTTTTATAAATGGAATTTGGAGTACCTATATTCCTGAAATGTAGGGAGGGCCCCTGCGGGGCCCCCCGTTGTCCGGAGCCCTACGCTGCAGCGTAGCTAGCGTATGGGTAAATCCGCCACTGATTGACATTGAACTTTAATGCATAAAACTTGAGTGATTTGACTGTAAAAACTTTATTGCATAACTTTAATTGCTTTCGAGTATAATGATATTTTAAGTAATTTTGCAAATAATTTAAAAAGGAAAATTATAATGCTCTTAGCAATTATCGATTTTGAGTATGAATTATTGAGGAATTTTGAATTGGATTGTCCAATTAAAGTTTAGGGGCTATAGTGACTAACTAATAAAAATTTAAATAATTGTGTATGTTGGCTAGGAATTCGAAAATAGTAATTGTTCCCGTTTAAATTGATCCGTAGTAAAAGAATGAACCATTAAATGCAATGGGAAGTTTTGAAAAGAAGCTTGTTGTTCATGATATGAGATTGTTGTCTTTAATCATTGAAAGTAATGGAAAGCTTAGTTTGAAAAACTGTTGTTCTTCAAGAAATAAGATGGTTGTCTTTAATCATTGAAAGTAATGGAAAGTTTAGTTTAAAAACTGTTGTTCTTCATGAAATAAGATTGTTGTCTTTAATCATTAAAAGTATTGGAAAGTTTTGTTTAAAAATTGTTGCTCATGAAGTAACATTGTTGACCTTAAGTGCTGAATTTTTGATTTAGGGTTTTAATCATTTAGAAATTATTGTAAGGTTTTTATAAAAATATAGTTGGTAATACATATATACTTAATCCAGTGAGTAGGATTATGACTTTAAATGATTGTTCTGCATAAGTTGTCAGTAATGACTTAGGGGTTTCAAGAATTTATAGCTATAGGTAATGGTAGTGTTATTAGGAATATGAATCGGAAGTATTGTTTAAAAGAGTAAATGTATAAAATTATAAGTTATTAAGAGTAAAAAATACTAGAAAAATGGTTATGTAAAAACTTCATAACCAAACGCTTGTAGATAAAATGCATTTTTAACACGTTTGTAGAAAAAACATGTTCAATCAAAATTCACATCCTAATTATTTATTTAAAAATCCTGCTACAGACTTCCTATGGTTCCTGCCTAATCTGAATCAACATAACAACTTAGTGGTGATTCATTTATCGTTATTCTATACCTCAAGCTCACCTTAACGATTCCAATCTTAGTATCCGCTTTATTCCAAACCAAATTTCTTTTTTGTTTCTATCCAGAAATATAACAAAAACATTTAACTGTATACTTAATATAACTAATGTCTGGACTTGATCTTGATCCAAGCCTTGAATGCCTAGACTAAACATCCAATCAATTCTCTCACAGCCAGGCTTATGCCATTCAAATTAAATTCATTTAATTTATTTCTCGATATTGGTGTAAGAATGTCATTATTCTCGTATGCGAAATCGTTGAAGAATGAAGCTAATTTTCAAATTTCGAATTCGTGCGGGAATATGTGGCTTCTGCAACTTGTATTTTAATATAGGTACTATTCCAGCGTTGGGCATGATATACAATCTTCAAAATAAATTCCTTTCAAAGTACCCTGAAAATAATACTTACCAATCTCTTGATTAATTGTCAAAATTGCATGTTCGCAGTCATAATTAATTTCTATACCTAATAACTGTTCTTCTAATGGTTTCTTGGTAAATACCATTTTGGATTCAATACTTCAACATTTTTAGGTGGGTCAGTCTCCATGAATCTTCATCCAAGTTTTATTTCTTTGGTATCGAATGAATAACTTTGTTTTCGTTAGAAATTTGGAACGGTTCCGGGATTGCGCAGAACTGCTTGCTGACAAAAAATAATGGAGGACTGGTCTAATACTAATTTTGAACCGATTCGGAACCCTAAAAACCAAAACAAGCCGCAAATCACCAAATTACAAAACAATAAGACCAAAAACTGAGAGAACCGTTCTAGAAGAATCTCAAAATTGTTCTTATTTCTTATATGTATATAATAGTCTTTAAGGTTTAAATAAAAGGAAGTTTTCCAATTTACCGTTATTATTTTTTTATCAACACGTAAAAAAAAAACTTTTTTAAATCACATGACTGCTGACTAGTTATTAGAAAAAAAGTCGTGAAAAAATTACTATTCTATTCTATTCTATCACTGCAAAGTAAAGAGTTTTGATAATAGGAACTAGGAACAAAACAGTAGGTATCCAAGTGGAAAAAACTAATAATAATAATATAATATATAGAATGTAATAATACTAAATAAGGGATGAAAAAACCCCTATTGTTTTTTTATAAAGTGAGCTACCAAGAGTACAAGTACTTCCTTGGCCTCCACATCTCTTGTAGTCAAATCTAATTGTTTTCTGGAATCTTCAGCTTGTCTAACATTTTTTTCTTCGGTGAGTCTGACAAGCCTATCATTTGCTTCTTGAGCCTTATTCAGTCTCTGGACTCGTGAGTGGTTTTTTGTTTTGTGATGAATCTAGAAACATAAACTTCATTTTCAAATTTGGGGGTGTCACATTTTCAATGCCTGAATTCTGATTTCTATTTAGTTTTGCCTCAAGTTTTGTAGAAGGGGTCGTCCATTTTGAGCAGCTTGGTTGACTTTCCCGCAGCATCCTCACGCAGCCTGGTTCGCTTCCTGAATTGGACTCAATTTTATTTTTCGTTTCTTCGTCACCTTTTTGGCGATCTGAATCATTTTCTTCCATCTCCAATGTATTCTCCTCGGTATTCTCTTCAATGACCTCGTCAAAGACAAACTCACAGTGTGACTCTGAGACCTGGGAATCTCCCCTCACAGCTACAGCACCAATAATATTAATGATCTGTTTTTCATCATTAGTAAGTGCCAAATCTATTGGTGCTCCTTCTCCTGTCCCAAGTTGATGATTTTTAATAAGGGTGGTTTTTTTTTAGTGAGAGATTTGAGATCTTGCTGTTACGGGATGATTTTTCCTGGGCCAAAATAAAAGGAAATAAGCGTATTCACCTCACTGAATAACATACCTTCGTTGAGCCACTGTTTTCTTTCCAATGGTTGTGGCCACACTTTTCATCAAACTTTTCATTCTTCCCAGAATCATTGAATTAAAGGTTGAGTATTGGAATTAATTTCCTTTTAGTAGGGTTAAAATAAATAGTCAATTAATTTATTTTAATTAGGTAACGGCCCAATTAAGGACCGATTGAGAAGTGTTTTCTCTCTGCAGGACCATCCGTGGACGCGTTTCGCTGTATCACAGCTCATCAGCACTGTTAGGTCCCGCAGAGTGAAAACACCAGCGTTGCCACCTCACGAAAATTAAATGTAATAGATTTGAAAGAAGAAGAAGCCAAAATTGTAATAGATTTGACTTTTTGGTAATAGATTCTTTCATCTGTCATGCATGTCAGATGACCAAAATATTAGGCAATTTTTCGCGAGGAATGCAAAGATAATCAAGCAAAAATAAAAATGCAGGGATAGTCTGATTATGCTGGGTTATGTGATGTGTCAATTGTGTCACAGAACCCTAACTTCGGCACCAAATTTTTATAGTGATGACGTCACTCGCAGACCTCGACGGAATGCTTGCGATTCCGGCTGTGCTAGTGTTTCGTGGATTTTAAATGTTGAAAAGGTAAATTTGGGTCTGTCCTCACAGAAGAAATTAAGCGTTTTTGATCCTCGAGTATTCCAAAAATTCATGGTAGGGGAGTTAGGGGAGTATGACAAAATGGACACATCACATAATCCAGCAAAAGATTATGCTTGATTATCCTCTCGAAAAATTGCCTATTGAATAGGCACTTTTTTTTCATCAATCTCACCACCATTATACGCCGTATTTATTTTTATGCTGTGTTTTTATGCTCAATTTACTCGCCTGTAACATTTTTTAATTGCTTATTCACCAAAACATAATTTTCCCGAAAAAGGAATAGATTTTCTCCTACAGCCGTGCGGAAAAATCAATTTTCCGCACTGATATGCGTGCGGAAAATGAGTATTCCCGCACGGTTCGGTAAAACTTTTTTTTTTTACATATCAGTGCGGAAAAAGTTTTTCCGCACGGCTGTCAGTTCGGAAAAAATTTTACCGCACTGATATGTCAAAAAAAAAAGAAAAATTTTACATTTTTACGCCTGTAGGAAAAATATTGTACCTAACACTTGCGGAAAATATTTTTCCGCACGCGGCTGCCGTTCACCGAACGACGCGTAGCGGAGTTCGGTGATGCAGCCGAGTGCGCACTTGTTAGGTAAATAGCTATTTTCTTTGGAAATAGCGTAATAGAAATTACTTGATTGTAATAGATCTATTACGATTATAACAGGGGTGGCAACACTGGAAAACACAACCCATTTTTGGTTCCGTCCCGGAACTGGGTTTGGTACAAGTGAGATGAAGACAGAGTCTCCATCTATTTTCTGATCGGCACACTAAAAATTGCAACCAACAACTGTATAAAACTAGTATCAAATTGGAGCAAATCGACTCGCAAAGGCATTCGCCACAATTGCGAGAATAGCTATTCTAGTTGCCAACCAGAAGTTAAGTCGGTTGGTACCGAAATGCCTTTGCGAGTCGATTTGCTCCAATTTGATACTAGTTTTATGCTGTTGTTGGTTGCAATTTTTAGTGTGCCGATCAGAAAATAGATGGAGACTCTGTCTTCATCTCACTTGTATCAAACCCAGTTCCGGGACGGAACCAAAAATGGGTTGTGTTATCTCTCTGCGGGACCTAACTGTGCTGATGAGCTGTGATACAGCGAAACGCGTCCACGGATGGTCCTGTAGAGAGAAAAAACTTCTCAATCGGTCCTTAATTGGGCCGTTACCTAATTAAAGTCAATGTTTTTCGGTACCAACCGACTTAACTTCTGGTTGGCAACTAGAATAGCTATTCTCGCAATTGTGGTGAATGCCTTTGCGAGTCGATTTGCTCCAATTTGATACTAGTTTTATACAGTTGTTGGTTGCAATTTTTAGTGTGCCGATCAGAAAATGTCTGTCTTCATCTCACTTGAATTAATTTATTAATAAATAAAATCACCACAATATTTATATTGGAACAGCTGATTGTCTGATCCGATTAGATTGACTAGATTGAAAGCGCTCCAAATAAGGTCAATGACCGGTACTAACTTAATTTAAATAAGTCCCATGCCCCAACTACCATCAAAATTCCCCACGACCTTTCACCTTGGAGCTTTGACAGAACCTTTTTAAAGGACATTGCAGGGACAAGCAGAGGTCATTCAGGTCGAGGACTTTCCACGATTAAGTGTTCGGGAAAATTCCTCAGGCACCTTTTGCTGATTTTCTGAGTTGTCCAGTTTTCGCTCATAAATCTAGGGTGGCTAATCCGATATTTTAGCACCAAAGCGCCTTGCGCGGATTTCTTTGTGAGCCGAAAAACAGCAACGTAATCAATTGTTTGTTCCTAAAGGCCAAAGTATTTTGGCTTTTACCTTTAGACGTCACCTTTCATTCGTCACGCTTTAGTCCTTAACTTGAGTAAAGAGTTAAACGTTAAGCTTACTGTATATTTCAAGTCGTACCTCCTATCTTCAGCCTCCTCTAGACAATTGGAAGCTATAGTGACTCCTAGTTACTGAACTTCAGTGCCCAGGGCCAATTGCTTCTTGTTGCGGCCCTGATCCAGTCCCAGGCCACCGGAAACACTGGAAGATATCAATCCAATCCTGCAGTTCCCCTCAAAAGTTAAGAGACTACTCAGGTTTGATAAGTGTGTTGTATTGTCTTAATATCAAACCTTACCAACCCCTTGTTGGAGTAAATCACCCCGTGCGGGCATAAAGTACACATTATGGCCCGCGCGGGCATAAAGACGCAAAAAACAGTTTTCAATTAACTTATTCTTTATTATTAAAATATAAATTTACGCTTATAAACATATTATTTTTGTCAAAAAATGATGATTCTGCACACTGATGACAATTTGCGAAGTGACATTTTTTTCCCAGGTATTTATTATTCACAACCAACTGGTATGACATAAAAGTTTGGGTTAGTACTAATAGATATATATACCCTTGGGCGACTTACGAACCCTCGGGCGACTTACGAACCCTCGGGCGACTTACGAACCCTCGGGCCAGAGGCCCTCGGCTTTGTAAGACTGTCGCCCTCAGGGCATAATCATCTACTTAGTACCCTTGATACATAAATAACTATTAGAACATAGAAGGTTAAGTACTCCTAGTCCCTAGTCGATTTATTTTGTTCTTGTTCTGGTTCTAGTGTTAATAATTGTCAGTGTTCCAGAGCGTTCGGAAAACCCACTCCGAACCTGATCTGGAGTCAAACCTGTTCTGCTCTGGTTCTAATTAAACCCATACCTGATTGTAGCAAAGCGTTTCACTTTTATCCTTCCTTCTTGTTTATTTTTATATTTCAGGTTGTGCTGCTATCCGTAGAAGTTTCCTGCTTTCGTTATATCGGTTGACTTCGTGTACTGCAGGGAAAAGCAGGTGGCGCTCTATATTTAATTATTTAACTGATACACACCCCTCTGCACATTGGAAGCTAGTCGGCAACCCTTGACACGAAGTCCCGTTTCTAGATTTTAGCCACCGACCAACCCTATGTTCCTATTTTCTTTTTGTTTTAGTTACCCATTCACTGTCTCACTTCAGTCACTCCCTCAAATTTAATCATTTACTTTTCCATCGTGTTTTGCGGGTAACATTGCCACGTCTAAAAAGATATTGAATGATTGAATAGGTACTACAGTGTATTTAATTGAAATGTAGGGTTTCAATGGTAAAAAATAAATAAAATTAGCTTGTATAAAAATATAGAGAATAGTTATTTGTTTTACTAGGCAGAAAAGTACAAGATTTAATGCCGCGGCTGGTGTTTCATAGCCGAGGCTAGGAAACCAGCCGAGACATTAAATCTGCTTTTCTGCCTTGTAAAACATATATTTTTTTCTCCGAATGTTCAAATTCACACATGGACATCTTTTTATATTTATTTCATTCATTTTTATTATCCAAATAATTAAATTATTTTGACAATTGTCATTGTCACCATCAATTTCAAATACCAAATTGAGTGAAATTCTTACCTGGAACGTTATGACCTGTCACTTTTAATGCCTAGGCAGTAAAAGTCCACTTTTACTGCCTAGGCAGTAAAAATACAACTTTTGATCCTGTCAAGTGTCATTGAAAGGCCGCTTTTACTGTCATTCGGAGAAAAACATTATTTTTGATAATAGAATGCTAAAAATATCAATATTTTGTAAATTATGTTAGAAAAGTTTGGTTGATGTGTTTACTTTGCGCGCATGTTTCCATTCTTTTTTTAGCACCTTAGCCCGTTTGGAAATGATGTTTCGACAATGCAGTTTTGTCTTCGTACAGCATTCTGTCATTGCGACAATCATATTTATGTTGCTTCATTCTTTTGTCCAAATATTGCATCGTTTCTCTAATGTAGCACTTCTGACATTCACATTGTACTTTATACACTATTGAGCTTCTTTTTTCTTGTGGAGTTTCATCTTTTAGCGGTGTAAACAGAAAGTTTGTTGTTCGTATATTGTGAAAGGCTAATTGAGCTTCTGTTTTACTAAAGCATCTTCCTATTTTTTGGGAAAGACCGTTAATGTAGGCAAATTTGAAGTATTTGCACAATTGGTTCTTTCTGTGATTGGTTTTTGCTTCAAACCTACTCATGTTTCTATTGATGAAATTTAATGGGTAATTGTTGCTCAATAATAGTTTCTTTATTTTCTCCATGTTGTCTGTGTGGAAATCTAGATGACTCAAATTGATGGCTCTATATGCAATAATCCTTGTACATGATTCCTATTTTATTTGACATTGGATGGTTTGATAGGTAATTCAAAAGCCGGCCCGAGCTGGTAGGCTTGGAAAACTTTGGCTTGGAATACCAATTTGTTATGAGAGTTCCATTTGGTTGGTGGTGAATTTCCATGTCAAGAAAGCAAATTTTCTTATCCTTTTCTATCTCCCTAGTAAATTGGAGTGATGGGTGAAAGTGTTAAGCAGTGTTTTTAGCTGGTCATTGAGGAGCGGACAAGATTGTGTCGTCAACATATACGTATATAAAAGGAATGTCAAAGTTTCGTCTTTTCAAGACTTCAGTAATAAGATGGTTCATGACTAAGTTAGCCAGTATTGGTGATGCGGGGTTTCCCATGGCTGACACATGTTTTTGTAGGTATATATTACCTTGATAAGAAAAAAAGCTCGTATCGAAACAGTAGCTAACCAAGTCAATAATGTTTTTCTTAGGAATCTCTGTGTAATTTGATATGAATCCAAAATTTTTGGTGATGATATCCAAAACCAATTTCTTTGCCAGGCTTGTGAAAAGACTGACAACATCTAGCGATACCAAAACATGTCCATTTGGTATTGTATGCTCTTTTATAACATCGCGAGTTGAAAGGAATCTTTAATGTTGTAGTGGAATGTAATAGTTGTCAAAGGGTTGAGTATTTCGTGTAGGTATTTTGCTATGTTGTATCCTGGAGAATTGATGCAGTTTACTATAGGCCTTAGGTGTAGTCCATTTTTGTCGGTTTTCTTCAGGCAATAAAGTTTAGGTGGGACAGAGTTGTGTCTCTTCAATTATTTTTCCTGTTGAATGGATATCAAGTTCTGATTCCTCAACTCGGTCACTATTCTATTTGCATGTGTTTGAAATTTGTTGGTGGGGTCTCGGTTAGCAGGTTGATATATATTCGTGTCGCCAAGCATTTCTGCTATTTTCTGATGGTATTCCTGTTTATCCATTATGACTGATATCTGATCTGCTTATTATTAAATTCGGATTGTCGATAAGAAATTGTTTTGTGGTTTTGATCTTGTGTATTAGCCCTTTGTGTGTGGTTGGGTTATCTTTACGGTAAAAGTTTGTGATTATATTTGTAGATTGGGCTCTGAGAATGTCTTTTTCTTATTTTGGTTGCGGATGCAGTATTCTACATCTTTGAAGATTGTAGGTATTGGTATTTCTTTCCTTCTCAATGGGAGACCAAATTTTGGACCCAAACTGAGGATTGTTTGTACCTCCCCCGGTAATTGAACATTACTGTAATTGTACAAGTAGTTATCATCCACTTTAATGCATATCGAATTTTGTGATTCTTTCAAGTTCTTCAGTTTTTTTATGTTGGTTGCCTCAATCTTGAGGAATTCTTTGTTATATCTGTTGTTGTTTTCATTAGTCAGGTTTAATTATAACCGAAACGTTGCTACACATCTGGTAGTTTCTATTTTGTCCTGTCCTCTAACCTACAAAATCCACCATCGTTTAAATTAAGGACATGAAATGGCTGATGAAAATTTATACAGTCTGTTTATTCTAGAAACAGTCACCCTTATGTCTACAACTGATTTGGTTTGAACATGTACAAAGAATGGCAGCTTTGACTACGAGAATAATAAAGGAAATCAGGGGGAAGACGAAGACGCGGCAGACCGAGAAGAAGCTGGAGAAGTGGAAAAGACGAGATGAGAGACACAGGCTCCGTATTAAACTTCAATGACGCTACTCTATGATGAACCCAAGCGATGAAAAGGCGGCGTGTTCTTTCATCTTTAAAATAAGGATTTTTTGTTTGTTTTAGATCAGGACTTGTTATAAGTAACATTATACATACATATTTTATTATATAAAATTAACAAAAAAAAAAACAACTAGAAGAGCTATTTTGCGAGTAGGCGAGACTTTTCAATTCTTACATTGCTATAACTCTGTATAATAATAATTGAATAACCTCAATTAATTAATAAGTTTCGAACATTTGTAGTGCAAGCCTCGTCGACACACCTGAATCTTTGCTCACCTAGTACAAAAAACAGGAAAAACAAAGTTCAAGCGTAGCGACAAAAGCATTGTGTGTCGATCTGCTTCCGTTTCCGTTTTTCGGAGGCTCTGCCCGATGCGTGTTCTCTCTTTTTCGCTCTTGTAAAAGGACTAAGGTCTCCCGGAACACTCGACCCCCTTTGTCTTGCATGGATGCTTGTAGGTACCTTAAAATTATTAGAAAAAAAAAATAGAACAAATTTTTTACCTGGCTAATTAAGAATAGCTTGATGGAGTATAAAGGAACGATACTTTTGTGCATGTGTGCATTTATTGTGTAATTTATTAAAAAAGAAATAGGGCTATCGTATAATTAAACTCAAAAAATACTTAAACTAAGCCACATTATTAAGGCGTATATTTCTTCAAATAAGAAAACTTAGAAATGATACCATCGCCACAACAATAACCAAAATGTAAATTTCAGATATTAAAGTCTAGCAGTCTCTCGTCCTCAGATTTGCAGAAGCTGAAATCGATAAATGTTTGCTAAAATTGCCTGCTCTCGAAATTAATTTTTGTCTTTGTATGTTATAAACTGCTGTAACACAAAAATTCAGCCTCATAGGCTCCTCTTAGATTTGATTTATCTTGGAAAGCTAGAAATACATGTAAGAAACTCATTTCGCCCTTTAACGATCTAAAAAGAGCCTCTCAAAGCAGTTTCTCGTTCTCAGCCAGAAACCCCTTTGGGATCATTTGGATAGATTGGGTTTGCGATAAATTTGCTAATATGGGTCAAGTCGATGGTTACCCTAAAAAAAATTATTAGATAATTCAAATTGGGAAATAATCTAGCCTAAAGTTTACTCCTACGATAACAAGAAGCTGTGTAACAAGTAGGCAAGCAGTCCTGTGAGATCTGAGGTGTGTTTTCTGGGTAAAATTGATGTAGTTATTTGCGAAAAATCAAATAAAAAAAATTGAAACTGACCCAACCCCAGCCAAAATAAATCCGATCAAGTTCTTGATTAAGTTTTCACATGTCCCTGGACAAAAATAATTTTCTTCACCTAGAATTCAGAATTGCCCCTATAGTTCCCGTTCCTTTGCTCTCCCTTTTAGCTCCAAACTAGAAGAGATTGCACCAATAAATCGCCCCCAAAAAAAAAGAGAAACAATATTTTTCAATAAAAATCCCCTGATGGCCTCTGGTGTGTTCCGACACTGAAAATAATTATTTTGGTCGTCGTCGTCGACGCGGTACATTTGATTAATGGTAGAGTGACGAAAAACAATGGAAAATAGAAAACAAAAGAAGAATAACGGCAAAGCTTTGATGTTTCTTTGATTATGTCATCTTGGTATTTAGACCGTTTAGCCCTTCGCGTTTTTTATTTTTTTATTTTCGAAGAGATGGCAATTTGTTTTGTTCCACAGAGTGCAACTGAAAGGCAACAGATTAGAGTAAGAATTAGTCGGAGTAACCTCAGAGTCCTCAGGAGCGCGAATTATGATTTCCTTTTGACAAGCGAGTTACTTATTGTTAGAGGAGAATGAGCGTAAGCGCGATAAGGGTTTTGAACCACCTTTCAAAAAGTAAAACTAAGTCAGCGTTTCGTCGATGAGTACAAAAAACTAAGGGCCTGTTGCCAAAGTGTCGAAACGTTGACCTTTCATTCCTGTCCTAACCACCTTAACACTACAAAACAAGAGGAATTGTAACATCAGAAAGAAGAGGGGTTAAACGTATACCTAAAAAACCGATCAGAAGTAAATAATAAAGAAATTGATACTTTAACGTCTACACTTGCGTCGTCATACCGTTGTCGTAGCCATAGCCACTACCATGTCTGACAAGTATCATCAATCAATCAGTCAGTCAGTTTCCCCCATTGATTTTTTTTTTGAAGACCCGATACTATTTATGTTTTTTTTTTTTTTTTAGGTTAGCTTTAGTTTCCCCGATCAAGTTCATTACCTATCAGTAATTTCGCTATTATTTTGCCGACTTTGTCTTTGTATTTTTCCCCTTAAATTAATAAATAAAAAAACATTAAAATGCAGAGTGTTGGAGTTCCCTTCGATACCCGCTACATATTTGGCATCCCAACGTGTGCCTGGAGTTTTGTAGTGAACCACCACCCCAATGACTATCTGGAGAAATTTTGTGATTGTGACTGTAGATCAATGAACAACGGGAGACATTATCAGTATGTAAATGTGCATTATTTGACTAGATTGTGTAAGTTTTGCCACATCCAGATATTGTTCCCACAATTTCTGGAATATTCCACACAAACGTCAAAAAACACACCCTAATTCCGCACTCTTCATTACACTTTCCTGTGTCCAAGTTTGTCCTCCATTTTTGTGCCGACATTACAGTTTCCTGGGTGGCCAAATTTGTCCTTTAATTTGTACCTACATTACGGTTTCCTGTGTGTCCGTCCAAGTTTGTTCGAAGGGTTCCTACATTACAGTCGCCTGTTTGTCAGGATTCTCAACACTACATTTCCATCACTTAGCTCACTCCAAGCTGGATTTTCCTTTTTTCCTTCGATCGTCCCAAGACAAAATGGGTGACCCGGTTGTTCTAACGAATGAACAATTACAAACATTACTCGCTGGTATGAGAGATATGTTTCATAATATGCCACAATCTACTTCGAATCAAAGTACAGCTACCAATTTTTCTAAATGCGGCTCAAGGTTTTCTGGAAAGCCAGGCTAAGATGCTGAAGCTTTTATTGGTGCCATCACTATTTACAAAGACTGTCTGAACATCAGTGACGATAACGCTGTCAAAAATTTACCCATGCTACTAGATGGCCCTGCTCCAGTATGGTGGCAAGGCAAAAAAGGACCGGTGTGCATTTTGCAGAGCATATGGAAATGTTCAAGCTGTTTGCAGAAAATTTGAAGCCAAGTCTACTGAGAAAGCTCAGGGCTGATCCTAGCCCCTCTGCCGCCTTTGTGCAGGCATGAGTAAGCCGCCCCTATTCAAAACAACTACATTTTCTAGTAAATACCTATTATTTTATTTAAATTTGGGCTGCCCATTGAACAATCGGCTACGTAGCTTAGGAGGACCAATGATGCAAGAACTCCGGTTCTGGAACACCTCGAACCTGAAAGATATTTTAGACGAAAAGCCCACCGCAGGCGCCGCCGGAGGCAACATTTTTTTCGGGAGCCACGCCCAAAAAGGTTCATTTTAAGCCTAGATGCGAAACACGAATTGCGGAGAACACTCTTATTGGTTAGTCCTCTGTGTAGTAAAGCGAATTCGCAACATTTGAAATTTAGGGCAAAATTGCAAGTACAGCTTCATTTTTTGAATACGGCCGCCCTTCTAGTTTGGCCGCCTTTGTGCCTGCACAACCTGCACTCGCCTAAGAACGGGCCTGAGAAAGCTACCCGTCCTCCACAAACGTAACATGTTATGATTGCGGTAATCCAGGATATATTCGTTCCAATTGTCCTCAATGTAAACCTGCACCAACAACCATTTCACCTGTCGAAATGCTCGCTGGCTGATCTCGGTGAACCTTCCAATTTGTTATCAACGTTTGATGGTCTGCCTTTAAGACCCATGATACCTGTCATCATTCAAAGTAAATCAGGTTTTGCTTTTGTGGATTCCGGAGCAAGATGCAATATTGCAGGTTCGAAGTTGTTAAGCCACTTAAATGCTATTCGGCATCCATTCAAGACTACTCCAATAAAACTGGTATTTGCTGATGGTTTACCTCGAGAAGTTGAAGCAAAGATGTATCAGTGTTCCATTGAAGTTATGATCAAACAATAAAAACTACAAATGATTGCTGTTCCAGACTACAGAGATAGTAAGACTATACTTGGTGCTGATTTTATATCACAATTCGATATAGTGCTCAATATACCTGAGAAGTTATACTATTTGTTGGAACATAACAAGGATTTGTTCGATGAAAATACGGGAGTTACCCCATATGCTGAGCATACCACCATCCTCACTGATGATAATCCCATAGCTGCACCAACATATCGCTTATCTCCTGCGAAGAAAGAAGTTTTGCGTCAGGAGCTTGACAAGCTTCTTGCCAGCGATATCATTGGAGAGAGCGAATCGCCGTACGTCGTCCTTGTACCGAAGAAAGAAGGAACTTCACGTCTTTTTTGTATTGAGTCTCACCGACTGAATGCTGTCACTTGCAGGGACGGACTAGGTTCTGAATTTACGGCGAGCGATTTCCTACATGGGGCGCCATCACCAAGAAAAAGTTGAAGTAAGTCTAGGGTCACTTGAGCCTGGGAACTTTTTCGATACCGTGGGAAAATCGGCGGATTTTGTTGGTTTTTTACTGGTTTTATGCTAATTTAGCTGGTTTAGTGCTAGTTTTCACTGGTTTTGTGCTGATTCTTTTATGTTGGTTTAGCTGTTTTTGTAAAATTCAGCAGAAAATTTGCTATACCAGCAAACAACAGAAAACCAGCAAAATCCGCCGATTTTCTCACGGTATCGAAAAAGTTCTCAGACTCGAGTGACCCAATACCTACTAGTTGAAAGTTACGCTAATCATGTTATCGACAAGAATGCATTACCACAGCGTTTTTTGTTTCCCAACAAAAAAAATCAACATTTTATTGAGGTTTTCGCTAGTTTTAGCTACATTATTGATAATTTCGTTATTGTCCAACGACATGAGTGAATCGTTTTCCACAGACATTATCATAAACACTTCCAGGTTGTTGCGATTTAGGTTACTTCGCAATTGATTTGAATATACTTCAGCTTTTTGAGCTTAGATCACAACCAATTTGTGCAACTGATAGTCGAAAAATATTTGTAAGCTTTCGGAAGTATTGGATAAGCATATGCGTGAAGGTTGACACGGTCCAATGTACGTGGATCAAGTACCCTTGGACGCTGCGCGCGCCTCACTTGGACGATACTTGGATGGTACCAAATGTTCATCCAAGTAAGTAAGCGTGCTTCCAACTTGATCCAAGCTCTCATCTAAGCCCAGCAAATATTGATTATTGACGTTATATAACCTAGGAGTAACAAGTAATATAACATATTTATATAACTGTTACCTATTTGCAATTTTCACTATTCTATTGAAGGTACATAACAATTAGTAGTTCACATTATATACCGACAATCAAACAAAGTTATGTAACCCACAGGTAACAAGTAGTGTACAATATTTATGTAACAAATATCATAAATGTTACTATTCTAATTCTATAATCGTTACATTGAGAGTAGTGATGTGCCGCTTGGATACTTAAGTATCGGTATTGAATGGATACTTGAGTCAAATGTACAGATACTTTGTATCGGATACTTTGGATCCTATATGGTTGGGATTGCTGAGAATTGAAATTAGGAATTACGCATAACTAGCGGGGAATCCCAGAGACAATAGTCACAAAGTCTATGTAAATGTAGCATAGCGCACAGATTTTGAACGAATTACATATCTGCACGCTGCACGATTACAGATTTCTGTTAATTTTGAAGGATTTTATAATTTTACCGCTAGGCGGGCGATCAGTTTCATGCGCATTCACTCTGAGGATATTGAGGCGTGAGAAAAAAAACTATCCAGAGTATCTAAGCATTTGAAAATAAAGTAACGGATACTCCAAATTCAGCAAAGTATCTGATCTTTTTAATCAGAAAGATACTTTTTGCACGTCACTAATTGAGAGTCTCAGAGTTTGTTAAAATATTATATTGATGTTAAATAACGACAATATAAATAAGTTTTTTAAAACAGAATTTGTAACTAATAACCAACATTTTAAATGTTGTAGTTATATTGTTATATAATTAATACCTTATATAATTAATACCTTATTATGTTTAATAAGGTATTAATTACAATGAGCACGTGACTCGTTGCGTCCAATCCAAATTTAATCCACTAGTTCAGGTGGCCATATTTGGTTCGTATTGTTCATGTTCTGCAGGGAACCTTATTTTGGATATTATTTAAATTTTATAACTGAACGATGCCGATGAAGCGCTAAATCATAAAGGCGCGGCGGGCTCTGCCCGCGAGCCCGCCGGGCCAGTCCGTCACTAGTCACCTGTCACCAAGAATGTTCGTTAACCGTTGCCTCGTATAGATGACCTTATCCATCCAACTGGAAAAGCTATAACTACATGATCACCTTAGACCTGAAGAGTGGTTATCATCGAGTATCTGTCAGAGAAGAAAATCGTGATAAAACCGTCTTCATCACGCCATTTGGACTTTATCAATATAAGACGATGCCTTTTGGTCTATCCCCTGCCCCAGCAAAGTTTCAAAAGCTAATAAACCATTTTTGTTCAGGTTTGCCATATATCCAGATGTTAAGGATACCTTGATAACTTAATAATTTCATCCACGACTTTTGAACAACAATCAAAGGCTTGACTGATGTTTTCAACCGTCTACGCATTTACAAGTTGAAGGTGAACAAGAAGAAATGCCTTTCTGTACTTCAGAAGTTAAATATGTTGGTCATCTTATTGAACGAGATGGTATCAAAGCCAATCCCGAAAAGGTTGCCGCTATCACCCATCTTGCCGCACCCAAGAACGTGAAACAAGTTCTCAGTTTTTTTCAGACTTGTTCATGGTTCCGTAGATTCATTCCAAACTTTGCCAATGTCTCCAGATTGCTAAGTAACTTGACAAGGATAAGAATATTTCGTGGTCGTGGGAATCGGCACATCAAGAATCGTTCAAGAAGCTCAAAGTTCTCCTGACTACAACGCCTATTCTGCGTCAAGCCGATCCTTGTGAGCCATACAATATTAAGACTGATGCCAGTGTCTATGCTATTGGTGCGTGTTTGCTCCAGGGGAAGGATCAGACGAAAGACCGGTTGAGTACGTCAGTTGTTTACCAACTTCGGCCGAGAAGAACTATAGCTATACTGATCGAGAAGCCCTTGCACTTGTTTACGCAGTCAACAAGTTTTTGCGGATACATAGAAGGTTTACCAGTTTATGTCGAAACTGATCGTCAATTTCTCCGATGGCTCATGACATTAAAATCACCACCTGGCAGATTGGCCCGGTGGGCACTTCAACTGCAAGCTTTCGACCTCAAGATTGACTACATAGCGAGATGTACGAATACGCAGATACATTATCAAGACCAATCATTGACTCGGATAGCAATGACCAGTCACTGGATAGCTGTCGACACAGTCATTATTTTGCTACCTGATAAATCGGCTGCAGAGATCAGAACTAAGCAGTTAGAAGATCCATACACTAGAAGTATTATCGACTGTTTCGAGAATGCACCAATCGAGGCTACCTTATGGTTCAGGAAATTTTACACCGTTACGTTAGTGACTCCGATTCTGACGAAGCCCAATTAGTTGTTCCTCAAGTTCGAGTGGGGTCTATACTTCATGAGTTCCATGATTCTCCACTTGCAGGACACTACGGCGTCGACAAAACTTTGAAACGAATCTCAAAAAGGTTTTACTGGCCGACGATGAGAAAAGACATCACTGAACACATCCGAAAAGGCATAGAATGTCAGAGATACAAACCAACGAATCTCAAGCCTTCCGTTTTGACTCACACTCCTGTTCTGGCTCAGCGATTTGAAACCTTAGCTATGGATTTATTTGGACCACTGCCTGAAGCACAGGTGAAAGGTGGGTTTTCGCTATAGAAGATACTGCCACCAAATGGATAGAGTTATTAGCACTGGAAAATGCTACAGCTGAAGCTTGTGCGAAATGCCTCATCGATGAAGTTATTCTCAGATATGAAGCACCCAGAAAGGTCATCAGTGACAATGGCACGCAGTTTGTCACAGGTGTCATGCAACAAGTTGCTCACTGCCTCAGTTTTACCCAAAATCTTATACCGTTGTATCATCCAGCTTACAATCCTGAAGAGAGAAGAAACAGATATCTGAAGACCCAGTTAGCAATACTTGTGGAAAGGGATCATGAAACAAGAAGAAATAGAAAAAAAAGGAAAAGATGTGAGAACAAGAAAATGAAAAATGGATGAAGGTGAATAAGCTAAACTATCTTAGTGGGTATCAAGTTGATTATGCAGCAGATTATTGGAGTTAGAAAAAACTAAAATGTGTATGGAATTTTGCAAGCAAAAGCATTTGAGAATATAATTATTATCACGTGCATTTCAACATGAGTGGATAATAAAATAATTAGATGTGCCCTTCACCTTATTGAACGGAACTTCAAAGACTTCAATTTTCATCTATTCAGCAGAAGGTCGTAAAACAACGACTTGAAAGTACCGAAAAATTGTACGAAATAATTCACACGAAACGTAATTTGTCACAAGTATTTAAAAAATCCTCAAATTTAAACTAAAACAATTTAACTTTTAACGTGGGCACAAATTCGAGCTCAGAATTTTCAACTAAGTCGTTTTTCCGTTAAAAATTGCGAAAGTTTTAAATCTAATCTCCATTGCAGCGAACGAGAAACTTTCATCGAGATCTTTATTATACTTTACATAAGTTTTAGTCAACTTCTTGTTGGGAAAGATCAAGGAAAAGGGAGAGTTATCGAACATTGCAATTTTATCGCAGACAAGATTAATAATTTTCAAGCGACAACTGCGACAGAATTGATTATAAGTTCTAAAACAAATGATTGGTTAGAGAACTTATATGAAATCCGACACCCCTTTAATTATCGAGTTTCTAATTCAAGTTTGAAATTAAATGGCTGCAAAGAATTCCAAGCGTTGGAGTCATTAACGAAAAAAATAAATAATTTTATGGCTCAAGTTAGGACCAAATGCAAGCAAGTAATGCGACACTTCTACTGATACACAGACCATTATTTCAAGGATTCAATTTGTAATTGGAACCCGTTGGGGAGCCGTTAAAAATTTTAGGATAATTTAGGTATTAGGTTCTTTCTGAATATGAGCATCCAGGCACGTATGCATACGATCATAAAATATATTGAATTTTGTCAACTAAGCCAAAACAAAACTGATTCGCAGCCTTCCTCAAATCGGAAATAATAAATTTATGGATTGTTAAAATTATAAATAAAGCAATAAATGTGAATACATCTTGCTCTAGATTATTTGCAGCTGTAAGTCAAATTTTTATTTTGTATTCAGTATTGATACTGTATCAGAACAAATGTTTAGATCCTACATAAATCTTAAAATGTAAAATTAATCAATAAACAATAATTATTTTGCAAACCATAAAACACTTGGCATTGTTGTAATAACTATTGCATTCATACAATGATGTTGGAAATAGATTAACTATCAAAATGTACCATAGATAGATAATTAAAGCCGATTCGGAGTGTATAATTAAAATGTGACAAACCATCCTAAATTATCCTATAACAAAAGTTAATTTAGTGATTTATATTTTGTTAGAGTCATTTCGGTATTCTAAAGTACAATGATAAAAGTTAAATTATCTTGTTATAGGAAGGAAATTGGCGATGAATAAATTGTTATACATTTGGTCTGAATTAAAAAATAATGTTGGGTTCACGAATGACACTTCGATCGAAATGGAATAAATTACAATAATTTAGATATATTTGTTGAAAATATCACGTAAGACCGATTTATTTGAATATTTTGAAGTCTTCGAAATTAAATGTATGCCTATCATACGAAAAAATTATGAACTAATTTTGTAGTAGAATAAGAAATATAGGAGTGGGATAATTGAAATATTATTGTATCCAAAAATATTTAAAAAAGCCGAACCTAAGCCTGAAGCTAATAAAATTGCTGGACCAGAGAAGAATAACAAATAAAAATTCGAACCACGAATTCAAAGGAATAAGCAAGGAGACAAGACCTAAGAATTTTTATTATCCGGTAAGTAAAAGGTGTTGTTGTTTTGAAGGGTTAAAATTATTAGAATAGGACTAATATGTTGTGTTGAAGGGTTATAATTATTAGAATTTCACGTTACAACTAATTAGAGCGCTTTCGAATGGGAGATGGTTGCACGATACTGAACAGAGCGGACTCCGACTACACAACACTAACACTGAACATACCGCCCCCCTTGAAAACGCACAGGCTTTTAAAAGTCAAGATTGGGTATGATGGCTAATTTTGTCACTGGACGCTTGAACAGCGAACACTCCTGTAGCTGACTTGATAGATACTGTGCGGATCATACCATCCTCTCCCGGGAAAACTTGAGTCTCTTTGCCAATTCGCCATTCAAAAGGTGTGAGTCCATTTTCTTTACTGATGACAAGTATGCCAGGCTTCAACAATTGTGGATGATGTTGTTTACATTTGGTGCGAATCTGAATTTCGCCTATGTATTCCTTGGCCCAATGGGACCAGCAGTGTTCCCAATGACCCGATAATTATCGAATTCTACCATAATTTTGACTACGATTCAATAATCGATAATGACAAGCTAATCTACCATAATTTATTGAAACTACAATTTTGATATAGGTTTTTCAAATTTCTAGTTAAAAATTAAAAATTTATTAAAAAATTGAAGGTGGTTGTTGGTTTTGAGTATTTTGACGTACTGGTGCGAGCACCAAACACTAGTCCCAGATTGAGCGAAAGTTTCATGCCAATAACTTTACTGGTTTCCAAAATATGGCCCTTTGAAATATTTGAAAATCAAATTCCCATGCATAGGGTACCCCTTTGGAAAAATTCGAATTTTTAAATTTTTGGATTTTGCAATGTTTGACTTTACCAATCAGAAGAGGAGATCAAAATTAGTGAAAAAGCATTTTTGCAACTTTGTCTTTAGAGTTTTAAAGCCTTGTAAAAAAATAAAAACGATTTTTGCAATCTTTGAGCTCAAAAAAGTTCAATAATCTGACATTCTTTCACAAAGTTGCTGATTACTCGGTTATTATTGTAACAAGTACAATGTAAAATTATATTTATATTCTGAATCAGAATTAAATTATCTTCAAGATAAAATAAGACTCAATTCTATATCTTAAATACGTCTGAAGATATTGAGGCTCGAAGTTGAAACTTTACCTCAAATTTTGCAAAAGCTTCCAGGCGTATTATCTTGAAAACGAAGCCCTTGGGCTCGGAGTCTTAAATAACCTTTTTTGTAGCCCTTATTAAGAGCTACAATTAGCCAAAGATTCATGCCAATAGCTTCACTGGTTTCTAAAATATGGCGCTTTGAATTATTTGAAAATCCAATTTCCATTTTTGGAAAAGTTCGAATTTTTAAATTTTCAGTTTTTCGAATTTTTGACTTCACCAATCGAAAGAAGAGGTAAAAATTAGTAGAAAAGCATTTTCGCAACTTTGTTTTTAGGGTTTTAAGGCTTGTAAAAAAATAAAAACGATATTTGCAATTTTTGGGCTCAAAAAATTTCAATAATCTGATATTCTTTCACAAAATTGCTGATTACCTTGTTATTATTATAACAAATATGATGTAAAATTATATATTCTGAATCAGAATTAAATAATCTTCAAGATAAAATAAGATTCAATTCTATATCTTGAATTCTTTTGAAGATATTGAGCCTCAAAGTTAAAGCTTTGTCTCAAATTTTGCAAAAGCTTCAAAGCCGAATATCTTGAAAATGAAGCCCTTGTCCTCGAAGTCTTGAATAACCTTTTTTAAAGCTTTTATTAAGAGCTACAATTGCCAGAGTCTCAGCTAGAACCCGAAAAATGAAAATAGAGATAAAAATTCAAAAAAGTTTACAGAAACTTTTTCTGATAATTTTTATTGGAATCTGATAATTTTGTTCTCAAATCCTGATAATTTTAAATTTGACATCTGACAATATTGGGGACCAGTAATGTTGGACTTTCTGCTGCCAATGCTCGTAATTTGACAGTCTATTTTCTACCACTCCTAGCAGATTCGGTTGTGGAACTGTGGTAAGGGGCTCACTAATAAGAAAGTGCGCAGGGGTAAGAGAATTAGGATCATTGGGGTTGTCCGAGAGGGGACAAAAGGGTCTGGAAATTCAGACAAGCCTCTATTTGGTTTAAAACAAGAATAACATATTCAAATGTCAAACATGAGTTACCAACAACACGCTACAGATGGTAATTCACTGACTTCACGTTGGATTCCCAAAGTTCCCCAAAGTGAGGGGTGCGAGGCGGTATAAAACTGCATTGTATACCAGAATTCGCCAAACTATCAAAAATGGCAGAGGAATCATTCTCAAGAAAGCCCTCGAGTTCATTATTGGTACTGACAAAGATTGTTCCTTGGTTCGAGTATATCTGTGCGCATTTACCCCTTCGTGACATGAATCTATACAAGGCAGCCAAAAAACTCTCGCTAGTGAAAACGCTCACAAGTCCTAAATGTAATGCCTTCGTGGCAAAGCAAATGAATAGAGCTATATAAGCCTTGGAAGTCTTAAAACCGCACTTCTTGTGATCTTTAATAATAAAGGGACCGGCATAGTTAACTCCTGAGACAGAAAATGGTCTATTGATGTTATGCGAGCTTTGGGTATTGTGTGAATTTGGCATTAAAACGGAAGCAAATTGTGCAATTGTGATACATACCTTTCACTGAATTTCTTCCACTAATTGGCCAATAACTTTCACATAATGATGCAAGGGTTACTTGTGGTCCCGAAAGTAGTAAATTGATATGCTCGGAAGAAGCAATTATGAGGGTAAGTCTGTATTTCGTAGGTAATATGATACGGCGTCTTTTTTGAAAATCGTATTCAGAATTTTGACGACGACCTCCAATTCGTATTACATTGTTGGAATAATCAAAAAATGGATTCAAAGTCAAAAGTTTCGAATTATTGGAAATTTTGTGTCCCTTTTGTAAAGCAGATTATTCCTCAGGAAACGTCTCAGCTTGTACCAGGCTTATAAGAAAATCAAGAGCATCAGATATCTCTTGAGCAGATAGTTTCCTTGTGAACTCAAGCCTCTCCGTAAGGTGAACTACTGATTTAGACTTTGGAACGTTTTTGAGACGTAATATGTATGCAAAAATGCGGCAAATTTTGGTTAAGTAAGAATATTTGCTAAAATATTATTGGATCTCGTTGTTCCAAAGAAACGTTTCGTAACTCAGAACTATCTTCCCTTGAAATATTTAAAACGTAATCTGGCCACTGATCTTCGGCATGACATAACCACGGAGGGCCATGGAACCACAAGCCTGAATCCAATAATGTTTAGGGGTGGTAATCCTATGGTTAGTATATCACCTGGGTTATCAGTAGTTTTGATGTATCTCCATTCATCGAAGGTGGTCATAGATTGAATCTGAGAAATTCTATTTGCAACAAATGTTTTTAGAAGATGAGTTAATCCAAGCCAATACTATGGTAGAGTCACACCAATAGTACTTGACGCTGAATGTGATTGTTATGGATGATAATATTGTTTTCATTAAATCAGCTAAAAGTACAGTAACGTAGAGCTCGAGCCTCGGGATCGTAACTAATTTAAGTGGCGCAAACCGGGTTTTGGCACAAAGAATTCCAGAGTAGCTGTTGCCTAGAGAAACAGTATAACGCATATTAATCCTGGTTCAGCGGCGTCTGAAAAGCCGTTTACTTGAATTTCGATGGGGTTACCACAAAGAGTGAGTCGACGTATTCAAGTTTGTTCAGCTTTACCAACTGAGTTCTATAAGTAGACCAAGTTGTGTGTAGGTCCATAGATATGGATTCATCCCATGAAATCTTGAGTTTTAACAATTGCTGTAGGATGGTTTTTGCAGAGATCGTTACAAGAAAAAGAATACCAAGCCGGTCAAAAATCTTCGCAATTGACGAGGGGATTGTGCGCTTTGTAACTCGTTCGTTGGGTTCACCAGTACCTATGTCATATTCCAATGTATCAGAACTATGATTACACAATAGCTCCAAAGTTTTACAAGGACTGCCTGTATCAAACGAGATACAACTTGTGGGGAGATCAGAGGTGAGTGACGCATCATTGGAAGCCCATTTATTTTCTCAAAGTTTATGAATAGTTTCCTTTATCTGTTTGACTTCTTCGACAGTTTGGCCACAGTGAGTAAGCTGTCAACGTAAAAATCACTATCTATTATGTGAGAAACCTTAGGCTCATCCTTAAGATGCTGTTTACCCATTTCCTGAAGAGTCCATGTGGCAAGGAATGCTGCAGATGCAGTATCGTATTAAAGTGACCAGATCTTGAAAGTCCAAAAGCGGGACAAAGTCACAAAGTTCTCAAAAATCTCGTTTCCATTTTCAGGTTTATTTTTTTGGGTACCTGGGTAGTTATAGATAAATTACTTATGTATTAAAGGTAAATTTATCACCTTTCTCTATGAAATAGCATTGAAAGGTGATAAATTCTACCTTCACCTTTGGACATCGAACTGTGAATAGATAATAGCTATACAAAATATGTAATGATATACAAAAAAAAAAAAAAAAAATCAACTACAAAAAAAAAATCATGTCCGCGCCGTACACACACGTGGTAGAAGTGAAACTTGTCAGAAACTATTCCCTCTTCATACAACTTTTGGACTGCGAGGTGTAAAGACGAAGGACCACACAAAAGGGAGACCCAAGGTTATTTGAGAGAGGTAGGTTGCCTGATAACTTTATGACGTCATCTGGGGTGCCTCAACATAATGCATATCTTCATAAGGCACCCAAGATGCATCATCAAGTTACCCATTAATAGCGACCTATTAACTTTGGGAACCTTGAGGGAGACCCGCACCTGTAGTTACGTCACAAGGGTATCGGCGCTTGACAATGATAGACAATCCTCTTGGTTTATAATCTTTGGTTTGTGTCAATCGTTCGTCGGCTGTCATTGTCATTGGCTGTCTTCCTCCGTCTCTTTACGTTAGGTATATCTTTCTTCTCTCTCGGGTAACGAAATTTCTCGTGACGCGTTTTTCAAATCACAAGTTACACATTTATTAATTACATTTCGAACTGTTTGTCTACCACGTAAAGGCCAAAAATGTTGTCTGATGTTTGATAAAATTAATTGAGGTCCAGCATGTAGATTTTTTAAATGCTCATGTCTAGTTAGTAAATAAGTGAAATGATGCTTGGACGGGAGTATTATAGGGTGCTTAGCAAAAAATGTTAACTCCGAATTAGCCAATCTACCACCAACTAACACAATATTATTTTTATTCAAAATTGGATTAAGTGATAAAAGTGAACTTTTGGATGAAATGAACTTAGAATTTTTAAGGTTATGTATTTCATTCGCAAAACATTCAAGCTGTACAAGTTTAACAAGACTAATAAGTGCTTGATCTAATTCTTGGATCGTTAAGTTATTCAAATTTCTGGAATCTTCTGAAGATAGACAATTGTTTTTGAATCGCAAAAGATTTTCTGTAACATGGATTAGTGTGCGATAAGATGAGAACTTCTGAATGTATTCGGATGCAAAATTATTTTTTAGATTAGTACAAGACATCACAATATTTTTAACTTCAATCAAATCTGTATTATTTTCAATATGTATTGACTTTGGGCCAACAAGTTTTATCAGATGCTAACCAGGATGGCCTATGAAACCATAACTTTATTACCAATAATATCGACTGGATCAATACCTCGTGAAATCAGATCTGAAGGATTTTCCTTGGTTGGTACATAAGACCATTGCTCAACTCTAGACATTCTCTGGATTTTTGAAATTCTGTTCGACATAAAAGTTTTTAGTGAAGAAGGCTCACGTGCTAACCAAGCTAAGACAATCTGGGAATCAGTCCAATAATATATGTTATTAACTTCCATTTTCAAAGCTAATAAGAGTGTGTGACACAGCTGAACAGACAAAACACAGCCACAAAGTTCTAGACGTGGTAACGATAGAGATTTTAAAGGTGCTACACGCGATTTGGCGCAAGCTAGTCGGACAGTAATCCGCCATTCGGATTTTCTGAACGAAAATAAACAGCAGTTCCATAAGCAGTAACAGAAGCATCAGAAAAAACAATGGATTTCAAGTTGCCTTGTTTCAGGACAAATCAAATGCCTATAAAATCTAAGCCAAACTTCCATAATACTCTCAGGAATAATACTATCCCAATCAATTTTTTCAAGCCCTAATTTTTGAAGAAGTACCTTAGCCCTTATTATAACAGGACCAAGAAGACCTAATATGTCATAAATTTGACTTTTAATAGATAAAATTATTCTTTTAGTGAAAAAAGTTGCATGGGGTTTGATGTTAACTGCATATTTAAATTCATCACTTGCAAAATTATCAATACTGCTGGCTAAATTTCCCAAATATTTCAACACTTGATTGTTATTTGAAGACCATTGCCGTAGATTGAAATGAGCACTAGCCAAAATATCATTCGTATGTTTTATAAGTTTTAATGCGCTATCGATATTTCCAGCACCACTCAACCAATCGTCCATATAAAAATCCTCAGAAATAGATTTACATACTTCAGGATATCGATCCATATTGTCCAAAGACAACTGTTTGAGACAACGTGTTGCCAGAAAGCTAGCTGGAGCAGTACCGTATGTGATTGTATTTAATTTGTAATGGTTTAGTTCATTAGATGATTCTGAACGCCATAGAATCCTCTGATAATCACGTTGAGATTCATCGACAAAAATGCAACGATACATCTTACAGATATCAGCGGTAAATGCTATATTATGTTTGCGAAACCGAAACATAACCCAAAACAAAGGTTCTTGAATACAAGGACCAACCTTCAACACATCATTCAAGGATAGGTTCGAGTCTGTCTTGGCAGAAGCGTTGAACACGACCTTTAATTTTGTCGTCAAAGAAGACTCCTTTAAAACGCTATGATGAGGCAAATAGAAATGGTTTTTGTCAACAGATTCTGCGGGTATGGCGTCGATAAGTGACATATGCCCTAGATCGCTATATTCTTGCATGAAAGCCGAATATAACTGTTTCACATCTGGGTTTTTCATGAATTTATTTTCCAAAGTTTGGAATCTAGATGAAGCTATACTCAAAGAATTACCCAGTTGGGACACATTATTTTTAAAGGGCAATTGTACTTTGAAATGCCCATCTTGAGTTCTTTGAAAAGTTTTTTCAAACAACTGTTCGCACTCAAGTTCTTCCTGCGTATAGATGCATTCCTTTTCAGAACACTCCTCTATGTGCCAGAATGCTTCTAGTTGATTTGTTAAAATGCTGGTTTCCGATGACTGAGAAAAATTACAAACAAAATTTTCTGGAATAAAATCAGGACAAAAGTTCCCACCGAAGACAAAACCCAATTTTGTTGATTGCAATATAGGCTTATTGGGTCCCAGATTAATTTGAGTAGGTAACAGTAAATTATAAAAAATAGACCCACCAATTAAAATGTCAATTTCGGCAGAGTAATTGAAGTGAGGATCAGCTAAGGTTATGTCATTTGGAATATTTAAATTATCAACTTCGAAACTATTTTGTGGCAAATTGTCAGTTATTCGATCTATAATTAAAAATTTTAAATTAAATGCATTATTATTTACTTTGGAATACATTTTAGTTTCAACAGATTTCTTGATATGTGAAGTTACATTATTTATCCCAATTATTGGAGTATTCACTTTAATATAAGGTAATTTCAATTTTTTAAACAATTGAGTTGACTTGAAATTTGTTTGAGAAGCACTATCAAGAAGTGCTCTGCACAAAACAGGCTTATTTTCACGATCCATTATAAAAATTTCAGCAGTAGATAATAAAGTTAAACTATTATATTTACTGTTAAAACAATCAACAGGTATTTCTGACTCTGGATTTATATTCTGACAACATGCCAAATTTGAAAATTGGGTTTGTGAACAATGAGCTAGGTCATTTGAATTAGAGCTTCCAACTGAATTTTCAGCCTTTTTATTATTGTTATTAGATATTAGGTGCAATAAAGAATGGTGTTTTTTATTGCACTTGTTACAAGTTTTAGTAATTGAACAAGATCGATTGTTATGGCCTCGGCGAAGACAGTTTGTACATAAATTCAACTCTCTGGCCATCTCCAATCTTGAGGAAGAACTCAATTTTAGAAATTCATGACAGTATGTAATGCTATGCTCATTATTCTTACACAAAACACAATAAAATTTTTGAGTTACAAGATTAACTGATTTATTCGACCTTATGTTATTAATATTATGATTATTATCCAAATTTTTACTATCGATTGATTCCAACAAGAAACATCTATCAGTTATAAACTGAATAAAATTATCAATTTCTGGTGAAACAATATCCTTTGTTTTAATTGCCCATTCTCGCTTGGTGGATATGTCGATTTTTGATATGAGCAAATAAATAAGCATGGAATTACATGCATTTATGGGTTCCCCCAAGTTGAGTAGACATCTGTAATGCTTTTGAAAAGTATCTAAGAAGTTGCGCAAAGCTAAATGACTTTCTTTTTGAATATGAGACAAATCAAAAATGCTTTTAATATGTCCACGGATGGCTTGTTTTTTGTTCTCGTATCTTTTAGTTAGCAAATCTATTGCTATTAAATAATTTTGTTCAGTGATTTCTAAGGAATCAATGACCTTTAGGGCTTCACCCTTTAAACTTGATTGTAAATAATGAAACTTTTGTATCGGTAAGAGATTAGAGTTGCTATGGATAAGAGAAGAAAATGTGTCAAAGAAATGTGACCATTTTTCATATGACCCATCAAAAAATGGTAACGAAATAGGTGGTAATTTTTTACTAACCTGCGGAGACAAAGATGAATTTGTAACAGTTTGAGAACTAAGTTGTGCTTGTGCATTTGAAGCCGCTTTATCAGCATCCTTAATAATTTGCTTTGTTATTGCAATAATTGAAAAATATTTGTTCTCAAATTCGTCTCTTTCGCCACTTTGGATATCTGAGTTATCAATTAATTCAATTTCGGACTGGATCTCATTAAAATCGTCAAACACCTTTTCAACTTTTGAAGCACGCTCAGAGAGCTCAATAATTTTGTCTCTGTTCCGAACATCATTCACAAAATTAGAAAAACGAGTTAAATTGCCTTTTAACAAACCGCGTTTGGATATCAAAATCTCTTTGTTCGCTTCCATATCAGCTATTTCTTGTGCACTTGGCATAGTGGCTAAAATATACAAAATATTTTATAAGTACACTTTCAATAATTAATTGATTCTTTTGCCTTACTGGACAAAAATAAATGACAAGACAAATTATTTGAAATTATCAATCAAAACAATTCAATGTCAATGAGGTTGTGCTAACTGTCAATGCCAGTCAAATTTGAAAACATTGAGCTGCTATTGCTAAATATGCAACCAAAAGATAGTCATTGACGCAAAAACCATCAAGACATTCAGATTGCGGAACCAACAGTGTTGCGAACTTCGATCTCTTAAGAGTAGGAAGATAAATTTAACTTTGTCGCCAAAAGTGCGAGCTTAAATGACCAATCAAATATTTATTACAAGTTATATCGCCACAGTCTTGCAGCCAATGAGTTAGAGCGATTATATTTTAATATTAGGAGAATGAAAAATATAACTTCTAATGCAAATTAATTCGCTGATGAGGCCTGGATGAAGTCGAAACTGCGACTTGCCAATTTCCAATCCAATGATTGATTTTTGATTTTCTACCTCAATCGTGGTTCAAAGTGAATAACAGCTATGCGGCGTAGAAGGACCAAATGAAATAAAGGATAGCAAATTCAGGAACAGAATATTCATTAAAGCCTATTTATGCCTTTTTGTGTGCTTCAGCACGAAAGCAGTGCACATTGAAGTTGTGTCAGACTTGTCAACTGAAGGTTTTTTGAATGGATTTAAAAGATTTATTAGTAGACGTGGTCTCTGTGCTCATGTATATTCTGATTGCGGTGCTAATTTTGTGTCTGCTAATAAAATGATTTCGGGTTTAATTAATCAAACTAAAGAAGAGAAATTTAAAGACTTTCTATTAGAAAATAAAATCACGTGGCATTTTTCACCTGCACGTTCGCCACATTTTGGGGGCCTATGGGAGGCTGCGATCCGTATTGCAAAATACCATTTGAAAAGGGTAATGAAAAATATAACTTTTAATTATGAGGATTTTAATACTTTGTGCGTTCAAGTGGAGTCAATTTTGAATTCCCGTCCTTTATATCCCCTTAAGGATGAGCCTGAAGACTATCAAGTGCTCACACCTGGTCATTTTTTGATCGGCTCTGCATTGAAGTCGCTCCCTGAGCTTCCTACCTGGGATTTCAAGATATCTCATGTATCGCGTTACAAACATATGAAGTTCATTCTTCAACAGTTCTGGGATCATTGGTCTAGGGAATATTTATGTTCTCTCCAGTCCCGTTCGAAATGGAGACATCAATCCGAAGCTAATATTGATGTAGGACGTTTGGTCTTACTACATGAAGACAACGTTCCCCCCATGCAGTGGAAAATTGGAAAAATTCAAGAAGTTCATCCTGGTCATGATGGTTTAGTCAGAGTGGTGACTATCAAGACAGAAAAGGGTACATATAAGAGATCAGTGACAAAAATCTCTCTCCTACCCATAGAAACTTGATTTGAAAGGTAGAACCTTTCAACGGCGGCGGCATGTCTAGTTTACGAAGAGAATCTGACAACAGTGTAGGTGTCTGACAACAATGTAGTGTCAATTGTCACCTTAACCGACAACAATGTAGTTGTCAAAATGTCAAATGTCACCTTAATCATAAAAAAAAAGTAGAATAGCAAGTTGTTTTTTAAAGTTAGGCTGCCGTTGAAAATAGTTGTGATGTCTTGTAATAATCTAAAAAATAATTTTGCATCCGAATACATTCAGAAGTTCTCATCTTATCGCACACTAATCCATGTTACAGCATATCTTTTGCGATTCAAAAACAATTGTCTATCTTCAGAAGATTCCAGAAATTTGAATAACTTAACGATCGAGTCAGGGAGTCGTTTTGGATTGACGGGCCCTTGTCCCTGGATGCACTGATTCAAAAACGATTGAGGTTGATAATAATTTATTTACATATTGGATAACATTGCAAGGTGCAAAAAGGTAAAAGAAAAAATGAAAAAATAAATAAAAAATGAACGTTATGACAACTATTTTCAACGGCAGCCTAACTTTAAAAAACAACTTGCTCTTCTACTTTTTTTTTAAGGTTAAGGTGACATGTGACATTTTGACAACTACATTATTGTCGGTTAAGGTGACAATTGACACTACACTGTTGTCAGACACCTACACTGTTGTCAGATTCTCTTCGTAAACTAGACAGAATTTACTCCTTACCTCATCCCCTATCACATCTCCAAAGTAATGTATCGAATAACCAATAACCCTGTATAATGTACTAAATAAAAATAAAAATTTGACTTGCAGCTGCAAATTATCTAGATGCAAGATGCATTCACATTTATCGCTTTATTTATAAATTTAATAATCCATCAATTTATTATTTCCAATTCGACGAAAGTTGCCAATCATTTTTGGCTAGTTGACAAAATTCATTATCTTTTATGATCGTATGCAAACGTGCCTGGGTCCTCATAATCGCAAACCTAATAAATTATCGTAAAATTTTTAACGGCTACCCGACGGGCTCCAATTACAAAATGAATCTTTGAATCAATGGTTTTTGTTTTAGAAGTGTCGGATTACTTTCTAGCATTTGGTCATAACTCGAGCTATAAAATTGTTACTTGTTTCGTCGATGACTACATGTGTTAAAAGTTAAAGCCAACAGTTTTGTCGATTTAATCCTAAAAATCAACAACAAAAATTCAATTTTCTCTAGAAGTTTCAAATAATCGCACGGCTGCCATTACTGCTAATACTTAACAAATGAAGTTAGGTGATTAACCTCTTATATGTCTTATACAGTGACCGCCAAAAAGTTTGCAACAAATGGGAAATTTTTTTATTATTAAGATATCAAAAAAAATGTTTCGTGGGATCGATTCAGCATACTTATCAACAAAAAAAATTACTGTGACAGATGTCATGTGACCACAGTCATGGCGGCAAATTCAAAAAGTTTGTCTTAAATATGTGAAAAGTGGGGTTAGACGACCAGAAATCGAAAAATTGTAAAGAGAAAAGTGGTTCAGGATCCGATTTTACGTCCACGTGTCAATTTTTGAAAGGGTACTTGGATTTTTAATAAATATCAATTCTTTATCCTGTTTTTTGGTAATTTGAAAAATATCGAAAACATTTCACAAAAATATTGGCTTGATTAAATTTAGAAAAGAGGTATTGGATCATTTAGAAAGATTCCATGATAATTCTAAATTTGTTATTCCAAATTTTTGTTTTCTGTTGGTCATTGCAACAAGATCAGAATGGTCTGAAAATGAATTTTTGGGTTTTTACAATTTGTCGCGGGACAATTAAGCAGAATTACTGCACTAGATTTTTTGTTTGTTAGTTTCACTTTGAAAAATGTGAACCAGGCCATAAGTTTTTGATATTTTTCAAATTACCAGAAAACAGGCCAAAAAATTGATATTTTTTAAAAATCCTTTTACCCTTTTGAAAGTTGACACATAGACGTAAAATCGAATTCTGAATCACTTTTCTCTCTACAATTTTTTGATTTCTGGTCATCTTACCCCACTTTTTATATAGGACCCCGCACATTTCTTATGGAAAAGTGATCTATGTGGAATTTTGCTGAATTTTTGATATTGTATATAGGGAGTCGTCCTTAACAAAAGTGATCATTGCGCTAATGTTCAATACCCAACAGTTTTCAAGATATCAATTAAAAACTTTTTTAATATGATACTCTTCAGTATGACGTCACTCACAGCAACGAAAATTATTACTATCCTTTCCACTTTTGACTTTGACTTTACTCTTCTCCTTTTAAAATTAAGAAAAAAAAAAGATAGCGATAGCGATTAGTGACAAATAGGTAGGTATGTAAACAACACCTAGCTCCTGCCGCAATCGTCAACTTCATGTCATGATGTCTGTCATATAGCGATTTCATTTGTACCTGTTGTTGTTTTTTTTTTTTATTTCCTAAATGTTGAAAGGAGAAGAGTATAAGTATAGGTAGTCAAAGTCAAAAGTGAAAAGGATAGTTATAATTTTCGGTGCTGTGAGCATACTGGTGACGTCATACTGAAAAGTATCAAATTAAAATAGTAGATTATACCACGAGTCAATAATGATAGCTATTATTCCCGAGAATTATTACGAACTGAGCCGCGTTAGCGGCGAGGGAGTAACATTCCGAGGGAATAATAGCCATTATTGCGAGTAGTATACTCTACTTTATTTACGACAAATTAATTTATTTGAGATTTTCAATGAACAAATTTAATCCGTCTCATAATTTTCAATACAAATCCACAAGCACTACACGTTTGACACTGACACTTTTTGGAATAATGACCATTAATCCCGCTACTCGTCATTAATCCCTGGAGGAATAACATATGTCATTATACTGCCAAAATCACAAATATAATACGCACATTATACATTAGTCGTAAATAATAGTATATTATATACCTAGGTAGAGAAGTTGGTCCTTATATACCGAGCGCTTTTATAAACCGAGGCGCTCGCGCCGAGTTTTATAATGAGTGAGGTATATAATGACTTTCTCTACCGAGGAATATATAGAATTTTTTTTACTACTGCTAGTAGAAAATGAAAAATTTGTTTAAAATCTGTGCTCCAATTATTTTTTTTTGAACGCCCTCTTGAAAGTGCTGCCCTCTATCAACAGCTTATGATAACTTCCTATGTACCTACAGAAACCTGTATTTTTTTTCAAATTGACGTATGGAAATGAAATTGAACCAATAGAAACATGACAATATCCTTGCGTCATGACGTCATTTTCATTATTAACCTAGGTATTTTTTCATTATTTTCATTATTCACCTAGGGAGAGAAATTCAATTTTTTCCTAGAAAAATAGATTGAATAATGACAATTTCTCAGGTTAGTAGTAAAAAAAAGTTTTTAATTGATATCTTGAAAACTGTTGGGTATTGAACATTAGCGCAATGATCACTTTTGTTAAGGACGACTCCCTATACACAATATCAGAAATTCAGCAAAATTCCACATAGATCACTTTTCCATAAGAAATGTGCGGGGTCCTTTGAGGCAAAGTTTTTAAAAGGACCCTGCAATATTTAAATGGAAATTGGTTACCCGTGATATTTGGATGAAATTTAAATATGTCATTGGGGATGCCGTAAGCAACATTTTTTACCATGGGCACAACCCTGTATATATGACAGGTGAGGCGTGGTTAGCTGTCAAATATTGGAATCTTATATCCAAAAGAAGAGTGACTATGGCAGATTTTGATGATCGAAGTATCGAAGCATCGAAGCACCTTTCAAAACCCTGCCAAACAACAGCACTCATCTTTTCCCGTTTTCAATATTTTATGATGTCATTTGAGATTTTTAACTTGTATGTAAATTCTGAATTCAAAAATTGAAAAAAAAAAAATGACAGAACTGTCAAAACCTGTCATTTGTTTTAGTAGAAAAAAATACTCAAATCTGGTTCTTTTTTGTTTCAAGTTAGTTTAGCAGTTATAAAACATTAAACAAAGTTCATGCATGTCACATTTTGACAACTGTCAGAATCTGTTAATAGATTTTTGGTTCATATTGAGTTTGTTTGCTTAGTGAAGGTTTAGTTCTATTGTATTATTGTATTATTCTATCATTATAGTTGTAGAACTTCACTACGCAAACAAACTCAATATGAACCAAAAAGCAAAAACAGATTCTGACAGTTGTCAAAATGTGACATGCATGAACTTTGTTTAATGTTTTATCACCAATAAACTACCTTGAAACAAAAAAGAATCAGATTAGAGTATTTTTTTCTACTAAAACAAATGACAGGTTTTGACAGTTCCGTCATTTTTTTTTTCAATTTTTGAATTCAGAATTTACATACAAGTTAAAAGTGTCAAATGACATCATGAAATATTAAAAACTGGAAAAGATGAGTGCCGCCGTTTGACATGGTTTTGGCAGGTGTCAAAATGGTTGACATTTTTCGACTTTACTTGGTCGACTTAGTAGAAATAGATTTTTTGTTCATCAAAATCTGCTATAGTTACTCTGCTTTTGGATGTAAGATTCCAATATTTGACAGCTAACCACGCCTCACCTGTCATATATACAGGGTTGTGCCCATGGTGAAAAATGTTGCTTACGGCATCCCTAATAACATATTTAAATTTCATCCAAATATCACGGGTAACCAATTTCCATTTAAATATTGCGGGGTCCTTTGCTGCCATGACTGTCGTCACATGACATCTGTGACAGTGATTTTTTTGTTGATGGGTATGCTGAATCGGTCCCACCTAACATTTTTTTTTGATATCTTAATAATAAAAAAAATTCCCATTTGTTGCAAACTTTTTGGCGGTCACTGTAGAATATTTAATCGTTTCCAAAATGACAGTGAATTGTATCGGTAGATAGATTTTGATACATATCTAAGCTTCACAGTTGAATTGTTGTTAAAATGAAATTAAGCGTTTATAATATGCATAAAAGTATGTTGATCAAATAATCGTCCATCATCCAACAGATTTTCGAGAAATCGGCAGTATTCTGTCCATTTTGCTCCGAAATCTGTCGACTGTCAGTTGTGATTCCTCAGCTTGTCCAGTGTGCTTTGTCAGGATTTCCTAATTTTCCTTACATCATAAAAATTTGTTGCTGATGGACTTTCTGATTGTAGTGTCTCCCTTTTCTGCGGTAAGACGAATATTTCCCGGGGCTTTTTTTAAATTTATTTATGTTATTTTACTGTTGCAAGGATGCAACTTAAAAAAATAATTGGAGAACTCGCGAAGCGAAGGGATAATTTAAGAAAGTACATCTGAATATGCAAGCCCGATTGTCCTAGTTAAAAAAAAGAAAAAGGAGTTTTTTGCCTTTGCGTCGATAATCGAGACGTTAAAATAGGAGGGCTGTGAAAAATCCTTATCCTTTGAAGAATTCAGGACCAAATTGATGCAATGAGCACTGCTAAATATTATATATAGTACACTGGAGATGAAGGCAGGGTTTCATCAAGTTCTAATAGAAAAGAAGTCCAGGCATCTTCTTGTGTTCATGCCTCCAGATGGACACTAAAAATACACGAGGATGCCATTTGGATTCGTAAAATCGCCTTCATGCTACCAGAAAGCAATCGATAAGGCTCTTGGAAAGTTGAAGGACAATATAGCTTTCGTATTTGGATGGTGCTAATTCCCAGTGAAACGGTGGCTGAAAAACTTGAGTTAGAATTTTTTCATTGAAAATAGAAAACTGGCTTTTTGTATTGTGATTTTTGAAAAAAGTGTTGAAAAAGAACAAAATCCATCATGCATAGGTATATCAGCAATGACAAGTGCTTATTATTATAAACATCCTTGTTCCACAATGCAAGTTCACATAAAAATACACAATAACAATTTCTAAACCAAAAAATAACAAATTATGGTATTTCCTAGATAAAAATCCGTTTTCACATCGTGATGACTATTCTACAAAATAGTTGTTATTCCAAATATACAGTAGAGAAAATTGATTGTTTTATTTTAATAGATGTTTAAAATAAACAGCAGAGCTGTATCATAACAATTGTTTAGATCCTACATAAATCTTGAAATGTAAAGTCGATCGATGAACAATAATTATTTTGCAAACAATAAAACACTTGGCATTGTTGTAATAACTATTGCATTCATACAATGATGTTGGAAATAGATTAACTGCCAAATGTCCTATAGATAGATAATTAATGCCGATTCGGAGTGTATAATTAAAATGTGACAAACCATCCTAAATTATCCTATAACAAAAGTTAAATTAGTGATTTATATTTTGTTAGAGTAATTTTGGCATTCTAAAGTACAATGATAAAAGTTAAATTATGTAGTTAGGAAGGAAATTGGCGGTAAATAAATTGTTATACATTTGGTTGAGCAGCCGTGCGTTTATTTGAAACTTCTAGAGAAAATTGAATTTTTGTTGTTGATTTTTCGCAACATCAGGATTAAATCGACAAAGTTGTTGGCTAAAAAGTTAACTCAATTTGATTAGTGATGGCGAAAAAGTTAGAATTTCACATGTACCTAGTTATATTGGGGATTGAAATTTCAATTCGAATTCTTTGCAAAGCAGGTTTCTCCCAACTTTTTATCAGATACATTATATTAAAATCTCACATAAATTATCCTTTGGGAATAATAACAAATTAATTTCTGAATTACTTTAATCGTCACTTTCGGAATATAGGAAATTTCAAAGGAAATTGTTCAATTATTATCTTCTAGCTCATAATATGACATATGGCTATATTTACGTATCCAGAGCAAGAAACCGATTCAAATTAATAAATTTTGTGAATTGATCGGTTAAAAGCGGATCATATCGATTTGCCAAAGTATCGATATTCGAAAAACAGTATATCTAATCTACACTAATACAGAATAAGTGACCCTAATAAAATTAAATGTTTAAATTTGAATGAGACGATGTACTTCCATGAGGACTTTTTTTTTTAAATAAAAGTTGACAGGTGGTCGAACACGGTCAGACAAAATAAAATCAAAGCTTACCTATTGCTTCAAGAAACGGTAGACCATGTGGTTGAAACAAACAAAAGTATATTAATAATACTGTTTCTAATTTAGGTTGGCGTTATTGTTTATTATAAACAATAGGGTAGTGGACTAGTGGACAAGGTATAATTTTGATGAAATCGATGGCCCATCCTTTATCTATGAAGTAGATAAAAAATATTCGTACAAAAGAAATTTCAGAACAAAATTCCAACTTTGTTTAAAACGGCTATAAAACTAGTTTTGGGACACACTACACACTATTCAAACGGAAATATTTCGCGCCTTGATTTTACGTCATAGCTGCTGTATTTGAGTATGAAATGAATCAAACCTTCGTCCTATATTCGACATACACTTACTCATTAGTGCAAAAGAGGGAGATATCAGCGTCTGTCAGGTATCATTACATCTAGGCGCACCCTCAACATAACCCCACTTTTTGAGAGATTTCCATTTGTCAATCAGAACGGTCTGAGTTTATCTGCATCTTTTTCTTAAAGCATATAAAATATAAGGACGCGCAGACCGCGCTCTCGCCACTCTTATTAATGTCAGAAACAACAGCTATGACGTAATTTCCGGGCGGTAAATTATAGCGTTTAAAATGAGTAAGAATTTGTTAATTTTTTTTTAGGTTTATTTTTGTTTTCTGAAATCAAAGAATCATCAACTACTATTTATTTTGTTATGGAGATTTATAAAAAAAATATTTCAAAAAATTGTCCACTACCCTATTGCTACTGTAGAGTGGCAGTTGTCAAGTTGTCAAGTAATTTTGAATTTTTATTCACACATATTTTTCCTCCTTTCTATTTTGTCCAGTTTATACCTTTTATTATTATATTTCTTTTCACTATCTGAGTATACAAGTTTATTACTACCGCATGCTTCCCCCAGAGGTTATCGGGCCCCACCAAGTGTTAAATTGTGGTTGGAATCCGAAGTTTAAAGAGCACCATAGTGAAAAGTTTAAAAATGGATGCCACAGTAGCAGTCACCAAGCTGAACAATTCCAATTGGAATGTTTGGCGGTTCCAGGTGAAAGTGGTGTTAATGGCAAAAGGTCTGTACGATATTACTTGCGAAAATGAAGCGATGCCGGAGGAAGATGCCGACAAAATTGCTAAATGGAAAGTCAAAGATGCCCGTGCTCAGGAAGCCCTTGTAATTAGAATGGAGGATACAATTATTTCCCATGTGATGCAATGTACATCGGCGAAAGAAATGTGGAATAAACTAGAAAGTATTTTTGAAAGAAAATTTAAGGTGAGTGCACACATTTTAAATTAGCAGTTTTACAATGCTAAATTCCAAAATGACAACTGCTGGTAGCAGAGCGTGGTTATTGCAAGAAGAAGGGTCACCTTATTAAGGACTGTTTTGCCAGGAAGAAGAAGGAGGTAAGAGAGAAAAATGAGTTAAAGAATGCAAATGGAATTTTGTGCTCATTTCCACTTCCAGTTTAGCTAGTTCTCAAGTAGATGTTGAATGGTTCATAGACAGTGGAGTCTTGCAGCATATGTGTAGACATTTAGACTTATTTTGCAGTTTTGAAAAAATGGAAGTGGCAAAATATATCAAGATTGGTGATGGTACTAACTTACTAAGCGAAGGTCAAGGTAACATTTGTATGCAAGCTGGTAAAAATTTCCATTCTGTGATACTGTATGATGTTCTCTATGTTCCAAATCTTAAAATAAATTTGTTTTCTCAGGGTAAAGCCCTAGACAAAGGTTTATCTTTAATTTCAAATTCCGAAGGGGTAAAATTTGTGAATAAGGAGAATATCACAGTGGCAATAGCATTTCGATCAGATAAACTTTTTAAAATGATGTTCAAATCACCCAGTTGTTTTGAACACGCAGACCAATGTTCCAAGTTTAAAAAGTCTGATGAAAATTGTTATTTTGGTAAAAATGAGAGGGATATTGAATGGTGGCATAAAGCATTAGGGCATCAAAACTTTCGGTACGTTAATAGTACATTAAAATAGAAGTTTCATAAGACGTCATTTTATCGCACGAGCCCTTTATTAGAAAACGAGCCGGAGGCGAGTTTTCTAAAGGGCGAGTGCGATAAAATGTCTTATGAAACGAATATTTTATACTATTTTTTCTATTTTGGTATTGTTTAATTAAAAAAAAAAACTTTTCTTGGAAATTTTATTCTCATATTTCCTGATTTCATATGTTTAGGTTGGTAACACTACATGCCAAATATAGAAATCTTCTATTATTTTTTATTGCGAATTGACAGTTCGATGGCCATCAGTCAGCCAGTGTTACCTGTTACATATAGGGTTGTTATTGAACGTACTCCCTTATGTTGGCAGCCACTTGTCATCTGTCAAATGATGAGTGGCGCCAAGCCAGTCATCATGAGACAGAGATGGATAATAAATGTTTAAATAATTATTAGTTGTTTTATTGTGAAATAAACATTAAACAAATATTTACCATGGTGTCAAGTGTGGGGTTCGAACCCACGCTCCCTTTCGAGAACCTGCGATAAATAAAAAAGGAGTGTTACAAAGAGCTTCTTTTCGAAACTACTTTTAGTGTCGAAAAGACTTCGATATGACACCAAAATAGAAAAAAATATTTTAAATCTCAATAAAGCTGAAGTGAAGTCCTCTAGTATATTTTGTAGCTCTTGCGTTTAAGCTAAACACTGCAGGGAGCTTTTTAAGGTGAACAAAAATAGGACAACTGAACCAGGTGAGTTGATACATATAGATTTATGCGGCCCAATGGAAGAGCCTTCTTTAAACAATTCGCGTTATATGTTTCTATTGAAAGATGACTTTAGTAATTACAGGTTTGTTTATTTTTTGAAAAATAAATCTGATGTTTATGAAATCTTGAATGAATTTCTTGTATTTTTCGAAAATCAAACAAATAAATGAGTTAAGATTATTAGAAGCGATAATGGTGGAGAATTTTGCAATTCTTCAGTAAATACTTTGTTGAAAAAGAAAGGCATAAAACATGAGCGTACCGTACCATACACTCCCCAGCAAAATAGTAGGGCAGAAAGGGAATTCAGGACTATAATAGAGTCTGTGAGAGCTATGCTAGCTGCAAGTAAATTATCTAAAAATTTTTGGGCCGAAGCTGCAAATACTGCAGTCTTCTTGTTGAATAGAACTGGTATGAGTTCCATTGAAGGAAAAATACCTTACGAGTTATTATTTAAAAGATCTTTTGATTTAAATATAGTTAAAGGTTTTTTCGGTAACAAAGTATGGGCTTATATACCTCAGGCGAGAAGATTAAAATTAGACATGAAGAGTAAATCTGGAATTTTTGTAGGATACTCAGATAATGTTAAAGGGTATAGGGTCTATTATAAAGAAAATAATACAGTGCCTATTGAAAGGGAGGTAACTTTTGAAGTCATTGAAAATTTGGTCGAAAAAATTTTTTCTCTTGATTTAGAGAATCTTTCTGAAAACAGTGACGAGGAGAAGTCAGAATTAGAAGAGGAACAACCAGAAAAATTGGAAGATAATCTGGAACCTGACCTGGAGGAAGGTTTAGATCAAACGCCATTGAGGGAGCGAGATCAAAGATTGCGACCTTCTAGAGTTTTGAAAGTGCCTCAAAGTTTATATAATGATTATGATCTAAGTTTTTTCAGTTTAGATGTAGACGCGCCAGCCACATATGATGAGGCAATGAGAAGCAACTATGCCAGTATGTGGAAAACACTAATCAATGAAGAAGTTGATGCTTTAATTGCAAATAACACTTGGCAGATAGTGGAGAAACCTCAAAAAGGTGAAATCATAGACAGCAAATGGGTTTTCAAAATTAAAAAGGATAAGGAAGGTAATATTAGTAAGTTTAAATGCCGTCTAGTAGCAAGGGGATTCAAGCAAAATGTACTTGAGGATGTATATAGTCCAGTAGTTAGGTCAATGACCTACAACACAGATAGACGGATTTATAAACAAAAATATGTGTTGACAACATGTCCGATTCTTTCTATCCTGACGAATCTTCCCCACTACTAAAATGCCACATTTAGTCGAAGGAATATTTATTTTCTCTTTCTAACGCTGGTATAAAGTCCTGCCTTTCAATTACACTTGGCAACACAGCACTAGACTAAACTCCGCCTTATGCTTTGTCATAGTAGTACGTTCCGTTCTCGCCCAGAGTATCTTGTTGTCTCTATCTTATGCGATGATGATTAGTACTTGTTTAAAAAAGACCGATAAATAAGATATGTTCGTGTTGGTCTCGAATACTTTCCGAATATCATCGTTTTGGTTTTGGGGCGGACCAATTGAGCCTGGTCCATGGCAGGGAGCAGCTGTTGAGGCCGGACTTAGATCGGATGACTTATCCCCACCATGGACTGCCCGCACCCCAAATCCCTTCTGGCCTATAAACATGTTGTCAACATAACAAATAGTATTTTATGAATGGAATACTGTGTCTATCTGTGATAATAAGTCATTGAGTTAGGTTAACAACTATAAGGACAATTTTGGCTCTGTGTGTGCAAAATAACTGGGTGGTTTATCAAATGGATGTTTGTAACTCTTTTTTGCATGGTGAATTAAAAGAGGATGTATGTACATATGTATTTGCCTAAAGGATGTAATATGGATAAACAAGTTTGCAAATTAAATAAGCCGATATATGGGTTGAAAAAAGCACCATTATATTGGTATGAAAAGTTTGATAATTTTATGAGAAATGAAGGGCTTTACAAGAATAAATGTGATAATTGCTTATACGTAAGAAATACTGATAGTGTCAAAATTTATGTCGTTTTTTTGTAGATGACATTTTAATTAGTGGATCGTCTGATAAAGAAATTGACATTTGAAAACTAAATTTCAGCTCAAATTTCAAAATGAAAGATTTAGGTCGGCTTAACTACTTTCTAGGTATCTCAGTTGAACAGGATGTAAAAAATAAAACAATAATCATAAATCAAACACAATATTTGAAAAATGATTTAAGCATATTTGATGTTAGAATCTAAGCCTGTTAGTATCCCAATGGACAGCAATTTTGATTATGAAAGTTTAAAAAGTGATAAGTCAGAAAACTATGAAATTGAAAATAAATGCAGACAGATTATAGGGTGTATAATGTATGCAATGTTAGGCACTAGACCCGATTTGTGTTCTAGCATTAGTCTGTTATCACGGTATCAAAATTGTGCAACTGAAAAGTTATTAATTTCTCTTAAGCGAGTATTAAGATATATTAAGGGCACTTTGCAATTGAAGCTAGTTTTTAAAAATAAAAGTGAACAAATGGTTTCAGCATATGCAGTTGCAGATTGGGGTGGCAACACTATCGACCGAAAATCGACTAGTGGCTTCTTTATTTATGTATATGGAAATATTGTTTCTTGGTCTTCAAGGAAACAAAGTACTGTTGCTATCTCAACTGCTGAAGCAGAAATAATAGCTTTAAGTGCTTGTGCAAGTGAGGTTTGTTGGTTAAGAAATTTATTAATAGAGTTAGGATTTGTTAATGAGTTAAGAGTAATTATCTATGAAGATAATCAATCTGATATTCGATCCTGTAACTCTCATGAACAATTGAAACGGCTTAAACATTTAGATATCAAATATCATTTTGTTAAAGATAAAATTAACGAAGGTTTTTTAGAAATAAAATATATTCCAAGCAGTGATCAGGTAGCAGATATTTTAACCAAACCCCTAAATAAGGCAGTTTTTGAAAAGTTAAGAAGTTGTATGTTTTGTTAAATGTTTTATAGAGCCGGAAAATTTTGATTGAGTGGGGATGTGATTGAAACAATCAAAAGTATATTAATAATACTGTTTCTAATTTAGGTTGGCGTTATTGTTTATTATAAACAATTGCTACTGTAGAGTGGCAGTGGTGGCAGTTGTCAAGTAATTTTGAATTTTTATTCACACACATTTTTCCTCCTTTCTATTTTGTCCAGTTTATACCTTTTATTTTTATATTTCTTTTCACTATCTGAATATACAAGTTTATTACTAGCGCATGCTTCCCCCAGAGACCAGACGAATTAAACATGCTCACTCACGACACTTCACAGTTTGTGAGAATAGGAACTACCAAAGGTCCATTAAAGAAAAATGTTTTTGAGAACAAGGCTCATTACTTGTGGCTATTAGAAAACTAATCAACAAGTGCCCTGAAATTTTAACTATAAAAAACGAACCATGGATGAATTATATGTGTAAACAATTGCAACGAATGAAGAAAATTAGGTAGGTAAAGTTCGTTTCACCAGGGTTCATACGTGACCTTGAAACATGACAAAAAAGGGTTGTCGTAGATTAATTCATATGACACATTCAACTTTTTTGACAAATTAAAATGAATGACGTTTGGTTTAAGAACCGACGAACGTTTTTGACGTCATTGATTTGTTTCAGTCAATTTTTATTTGTTAAACAAGGAAGACAAATGCTGGTGGCAAGTATAAACCCTGGTGAAACAAACTTTATATGGGTATTAACATGACAGCAATGATTCTTCTTTTCTTTGCAGTGGAATCAATCTTTGACACACCTGAAACTTTGCTCACCCAGTATTAAAATCAAGGAAGGGCAAAATTTCAAGCTGGCCAAAAATTAACTTATCTATCCTTACCTATCTTCTTTAGCTGACGTTTTTTGCTTTTCTCCATCTTATGCATGCTATAATATGCAAATTGCCCTCTTACGTCAACTATTTCCATTTTTCAAAACGTCTCGCTGAAAACATAATATTATGTCATCTTACACGTGCAAATAGACATTTTGTGTCCTGAAAGCTTCACGTATATGCATTATTTCACGAAAATAATAATTATACATTTTTTAAATTTCTGTTGCCTAAAAATGTTAAACTTTTCCAGCCTGCGGACGATACTCCGAAGCTTAATGAGATTTTTTGTTTATTTTTTCAGGTGCTGGCTCTGATAGCTTTTCGAGAGAGGCGTATTTTAGTTGTCGTTCCCGAAAAAAAAAAAACGAATGGAGGATCTGCACCAGAATTTTAGCGATTATCTATTCTAATGAATTTAATAAGGAAAAAGAAAATGATTAAGTGATGTAATTTAAAATCAGCTCCCTCTATGATACCTTATTTATTGTTAATTTAGAGCTTTTTTTCATTGGACGGAGCAAATATTACATTGAATTTACTGTTTAGTGAACTTCCATTATTGGCATCCAGTAACGAAGCATTTCTTCTTTGTTATCCTTTGTTACTTATTAATTGCGCTCTGTTTGCTATCATTTTTTGGATAATATTGTTACGTTAGCTGGTTCGCAGATAATTGAGATTACTATCCCAAACTTGAAATATTTCAATAATTTCGGCAACACAAAAATCATTTTTAAGCCTTAAACTATATCACTATATAACTGAACAACTTACTGTCGAATTCAGAAGTACTTCCATGGACGCCCTTATTCAATTGTCTCGAGAATCCGCTACTAGAAATCTCCTGTAACGCCGATCGATTACCCGTTATTTCATCATTATTTCTTCAAAACAGTAGAAAACTGGAACCCAGATTTGACGGCCAATCTGAAATTATCAAAAAAAATGGAAAATGAGAAATATTTCTCGTCGAGATCATTCAAAAATGATTGACTTGATAAACTGGTTCTTGTTCTGTTTGTGGATGCACTGACATGCGATGTTTGGCTCTGAGAAATATTGTTTCGATACGCAAAAAGGGGGCACCATACTCGACTCAAAAATAGATTTTTATCTTGATTATTGGTGCAGATAGTATTTGGCCAAACTATTAATTCATAAAAGAGCCGCGAGGCGATAAAAGTGTCGACATCTTATTATTTTCGCAGCTATCTTCACTTCCAGCCTTGCGGCTAATTGGTGCCGATTTTTTTTGTAGCGGCGCTCGTGGAAGAGGCGCGAAATAATAATTCGGTTAATTTAAATTAATTAAAGTGGCTCCGGCTATTTTTAACTGGATGACTTTAAAGAAAATTTAGACCGGAACGTGGCAATTGATATTTTTGAAGTCTCATTAATGGAGTTTGTTGCTTATATTTTTGGAAAATGCGATAAAACTATGGGCGTAACTAATTATATGTCATATTCCTGTGAAAACCATTGTCTAAGCGAAGCCATAGAAGGACAGAAGAAGTCTCCATACCCTCTCGGACGCTAACAAGGTTAACACCTCAATCTCCAAATTTTGATTGGGAGCAAATCGCGGAAATAATAGGAGGAAATCTATTACTACTCGGAATTGCATCAGGAATCCAAGATAGAACAGTAAATCAACTAACAGACATACCGCTTGTACAAAGTCCCATCCTCACAGATAACAGCAAAATGGTCAATACAACTGTCGTCGAAGCCATGCAAACGGAAAAAAAGCAGCGGTACCCCAATTTATAAACCCTCCGACGTTCCACCCTTGCTCTAGTGCAGTGCAACAGAATTTTTGAGGGCTTATGAAAGGACGGCCATAACAAATGGGCGAAATGATACACTCAAAATTACCTATTTTAAGACATTTCTAGACGGCGCAGCTGACCTGTGGTTTCAAGAGTACAAAATAAATAATCAGGACAAAGAGCAGAAAGACATCATTATTGAGTTTACGAAGGAATTTGAAGATTGAGACTACCGAACATCTCTGAAAAGGAAAGTTGAAACTAGAAAACAAACGTCTAACGAGACAGTCCGAGATTTTCTATACAAACTAAGAATGCTGTACCACGATTATAAACAGACCATGGATATCAAAAAATTTGTGACCATCTTCAGCAAAGTGCTGACAGAAGAAAATTTCTACCACTACTACTTGGTCACAAATCCACAAAAATAAACCCCCTTCGACATTGGAAGAAGTTGAAGAAATCGCACAAACGATAGATAAAGCCCCAAGGAAAGAAACCAAACGAACTCAATCGCAAAGGGCGTATGATATCAGATCATCCCAACAAAGCAGCAATGAAATCACGTGTTACTATTCTGGGGGGAAAAGGGACATAGAGCAGCCATCTGCTACAGTACAGAGAAAGGGACCAGCCCTGGCCCAAAACAATGGAAAAGGGACAACGTGCTATAACTGTGGAAAACCAGGCCACTTTGCATCGGTATGTAGAAGTCAGCAGCACAACAAAAGCTACAATGAGAAACCTAGAACTTATAGAAACACACCAGTCTGTTATAACTGTGGAAAACCAGGCCACTTTGCATCAACTTACAATAATCAATAACACCACCCAAACGGGAGAGAATGGCAAAAGTAAGCGCTCCTGCCATCCTAGCACGAAGGGACAATAATAAAATAGAAATCCTTCACATCACAATAAAAATCAATAATGAGATAATAAATACTGGAGCCCAAAATAACGTCAAGCAAAGAAATTTGGCAACAGAAAAGATGCAAACAGACGACAATACAGTCCTAATCACGGCCGGAGGTTATCGAATAACAGTCATAGGAGAAGTAACAATGCCAATGGAACTTTCGGGAAGCACGGTGTGGAGAGGCACCATTAAAGCAAAAGTAATTTTAGCATCCACACAACCAATAATCCTAGGTATGGAATTTCTAACGGAAAATAAAACTATTATAGATCTACCACGGAAGCTGCTTATACTGAATAATGTAGGTATACAAGATACCCCTACACCAAGATCACAAGGAAAAAATCAGTCTGTCCAGCCTCATTACAACAACCCAACCGCCAACCGGTAAACAAACACAAGCAGGACGAAAAAGATGATGAACAAATTTCTCAGAGCCCATTCACAGATTAAAAAAGGGAGAAGTGAACAGCTTCCTAAAAGAATAAATCAGACACAGAAACTAGCTGCAAAGCAATGCTATCATGGTGTTCGGGGTAACATGAAACTACAAAACAAAGAAAGCTGTCTACAAATCCTACAGACACATGCTGCCTAGGAGGAAAGCAGAGGAACAATCGGGCAATTATCAGTAGTTATAGCCCAAGAACATTGATAATTTTCCGAAAAAAATTTACGACGCGCTAGCAGAGGTCAGTTTTCTATAAGCAACAAGCTTGAGAAAGTTGTTATGAAATTTTTGAGCATTTATCAATGTTCCAGGGTTATTCGAATAGAAAATTTTTTGACAGCAATGTCCGTGACAATGTCATAGATTGAAAACAACCAATGGACTGTTTTCAGTATAATTTTGACTTGATTGGGTGATTTGTGTCACATGACAAGAAATAACAAAATTTAAGTGGCTGTTAAAACTGTCCAAACATTTTCGGTAATAAACCACGACAGAAACTCAACAGTGTTCCTTTTTGTAAGACAGACAATGCAGGCAAAACCCACACCAAGAAACATGTATAAATTTTTGATAGCACTGAGAGAAAGCATAAAAGAGCAATCCTTCAAAAAACTGGTGACTGGAAAAAGAATGGGAAAGATTCAAACAGATGCTGTATTTTGTGTTGAAAGTTAAACCAGACTTCCGGAAGATAGAGTCAAAAATTGAAGATGAAATTAAGCCTTTAATGCAAATAGTCACGGATACCTAAGAAAAAGCATATAAAATAGGAGCCAAAAAGGATTACACGATAACATAGAATGAGATAAAGAATGTGATAAGAAATGTGAAGAAATTAACACTTACATAGGAGGAAGGAAATGCTCAGAGGTATGGATATTTGTATCAAATGTCAAACGACCGAGCTAATATCCAGATTATTAAACCAGAGCAATGGATAGAACATTACAAGGGTCTATTACAAAAAAGTAGGCCGGAATATATATTAGATTCTCCAAGACATATTGAAGTACATGGAGAAATAGTTGAGATATCTGAAGAAACAGTAAAAATACTGTTAAGAATCTTAAGTCAGGTAAAGCTAGCGGCCTAGAAATGCTGAAATGTGGAACTGAGAAGCTCTTTAATTAGAAGGACGCCGGAGCGACTGCGACATTCTCCCGCCAACGCCTACTGAATACAGACCCACACATTGAGCATGCACAACTCGCCGATCGGAGTAGTTGGCGTCGCCAATTGGTGCCAGTAAACTCCGATCGGAGTGGTCGGCAGGCAACCTGTTAAAGGTCTCATAAGTATTATCAATACATGCCTAAATGGACATCCTGTTCCACAAGACTGGAAAACGGCTTTCATATCATCAATTCACAAAAAAAAAATAAGCTGGATTGCAATAATAACTATCAGGGCATATCAGTCACAAGCACACTAAGCAGACTATACGGTAGAATCCTGCGTGATCTCATTGAAGAAGATTATAAAGAGTAGGAAAAAGAAGAGCAGTGCGGCTTTGTTGCGCATAAAATTAACTCTTAAACTGTTTGAATAATAAATTTGAATGAATAAATCCTAATAGGCCTAGGTATAGGAAGACACCCTCAAGGAATGTGGCCAGCGCAACAAAGTGCTCCAGCTACTCAGTGGTGTGGGAGTAGGTTCAATATTGAAAAATAGCTATATAGGGCGCCACTGGTTTACAAAATATAATCCGCGGACTTAAATCAGAAAGTCCCTGATCTCCAAAATTCCTATAAAATTGTACCTACCCGATGTACCTATCCTTTAGATAAACTTTACCTTAGTTTGGTTGAGGTCAGTAGGGGTAAAATAAGAGTCAAATATAAAAACAATGAGTATAAACCAATTTAATATGTTCTGGGGGGGGGGGGGGGGGGTAATGTTTAGACCTGAAATTGCATTACAAAGACCAATAGAAGGCAATATAAAATACCACAGTAATTATTATTAAATGTAACTGGTAAAATTACCAAAGGGTAGCAAAGACCAATTTGTATTGGTCTTATAAGATACTCTGATAAATTCCAGATTAACCAATAAATGTTTGGCCACCTTACCCTAATGAGAGTAAAAGAGAACAATTAAGGAATAAAAAAAAAATATATTAATTAAACCCTGTGCACGCTTATACATGGTATACCGGGGCGGGTTTGTACAGGGTGCTGCAATTTGGAGTGTTTTAACAGGAAAAACACACTTGCAGACCAGATAGAGGGAAATTGACTTAAATGCCATGTGATTGATTTTCGAGAAACGTCGATTATCAAAAACCGTATCGCGATATCTTTAATGGTACTATTAATACAGGGCGATTTTCGATTTTCCCCTATTATGAAAAATGGCTATAAGTTTTTTATTTATCAATTTTTTTTATTTCTGTAAAAACATTATGGAGACACTTTTTTTAGCACAATCCAGTGGCGGACTCAGTTTTTTCCTATATCGCTACAGTTTCGAGATATTGACCAAATTCCGATATTTTCAAATGAAACACCCTATATATTAATAGCTCATTGGCTAGGTCTGTTTTTGCTAATTTCAATGATATAATAGGTTAATCTCTAACAGTTTTCGAGAAAAAAAAAATTATATCTGTTTCAGTCATAAGAAACAATGTGTTGGAAAGAGACCTTCCTCATTTTCCTTACACATATAAAATCCTTTTTTAACACATTGGTCCTTACGACAAAAACAGATATAATTTTTTTCCTCGAAAACTGTTAGAGATAAACCTAGGTAGTTTTATATCATTGAAATCAGCAAAAACAGAGCTATCTAATGAGCTATTAATTTATAGGGTGTTTCATTTGAAAATATTGGAATTTGGTCGATATCTCGAAATCAGAGCGATATAGAAAAAAACTGAGTCCGCCACTGGATTGTGCTCAAAAAAGTGTCTCCACAATGTTTTTACAGAAATAAAAAAAATTTACAAATAAAAAACCTATAGCAATTTTTCATAATAGGGGAAAATCGAAAATCGCCCTGTCTCAATGGTACCATTGAAGATATCGTGATACGATTTTTGACAATTGACGTTTCTCAAAAATCGATCCCATGACGTCTAAGTCAATTTTCCTCTATCTGATCTGGAAGTATGTTTTTCCTGTTGAAACAATCCAAATTGCAGCACCCTGTACACAAGTGTCACCTTAAATATGGTCAATTGAAAATCATTGGTACAGTACACCCATTGTAATAATGAAGGCAGTAAAACAGAACTTGGACATGTCCTACCAAGTTAAATATAAGAAATACAAATAACAAAAAGTAAAAAAAAATGATTAAGAAACGTTAATAGATGAACGGGTACATCACCCCCTTGTGATCCTGTCTGCAATCTAAACATCCATTTTCTTCAACTGCCTCATGACAGCCTCACAGCCCTGATAACAGACTCATCAACCTCCATAGACTTCCCTTCTTAAAAATGGTAACTTTCGATTTCAAGTTCAGTATTTTGGATACTCTGACACCTCAACTAGCAAACCGTCGAAAAGAGAAAACCCGATGGTAAGGTAAAATCCAAACTTAAACCCTGAAAGAGGACAAATTCTTAAAACTTAAACCCCTTTATACTTATAATACATATTATTACATCCATTATAAAATTAATATAGGAAAATCCGCTAAAACTCGTGAGTTTCCTTTTGTAAACAATTCCCCTTAATTAATTAGCCCAAGAATGTTCCATTTGGAAGTGACTAATGAGTTTCTTACTGACAAATGGCCCCTCGTGGAGGTCAAATTGCCTTTTTTTTTTATAGAATTCCAAATATTTACAAAAATTACTGATATGCTAATCTAAATATTGATAACGAAAAAGACATCGACAACTCAACAAAATGGCGTAGATTCTCGTCTCCAGAAAATTCTGAGTGGTTGGCTTACAAATACGGGGAATTACGACCAAAACCAAGTTTCACCCCTAAACCAATAAAGCCAGCAACCACTTCAGTTTCCAACTCCTCTGAAATGCCACAAAGGTGGATGTTCCCAGGAACTCAGCAAAAGGACCGTTGGTAAAATCTGCCACTTGTTGTTTGCTCAACGTGCGAATTTGAAAAGAACGACCTTATTTTCAGCAATCCATTAGGTGAGCTCAATATGAAAAAATTACCAGAATTCCATTTTTTTCCAAGATGCCCTCTGGTGCCAGATTTCCGGTCTTGACCAGGAAAACGAGACAATCAGCTTGAAACGGAACAACCCAAAACACATTGATGACCAACAAAACTCAAAGTTGTTATCAAATTTTCTCCCCTAACACTAATTATTCAATTAGTAACTTATTAATCAGCATCTACCCAGTCTTTAGTCTAAAAACTATCCAAATGACCAATCGTTCAGTGGTCAGAACTAGAGTGACTCTATTACCCACAGTAGTCAAGAAATTTCGACAACAGCGCTGCCTGAAAGGGATCCACAAGTATCCCTTAACCATACTTATTCTGCAGAAATAAATAACCGGGAAAATCTAAATAAAATCGGAATTAAGGGTGAAAAAGCGATTTAAAGGCTGTGAAAGTGATGTGTGATGTTGCAGAATTTTTAATAATGGAAAATACGTGACTCGTAAGTGTTGCCAATTGATATTTATTTGGAAGTAAACAAACATTTTCATCGACATTTAGGGCCTTTTAGACAACTTTCGTAAGCTAAATAAAATAGATTTCGATCTTAACAGTAGGGCTTTATTATCCTAAAACTACCCTGTCATCTGAATACAAAGAATTTACTCATTATTACCTCGAAAAATATACCCTTGTTCAACAACTAGATATTGTTTCGCATTCAATCAAAGAGGTTGAAATCTAATAAAATCCAATGAAAAACCTATCAATCACTGAGAAATATTAATCCTCAGTTATAAAGCTTTCTAAATATCCTCATAAATACTTGAATTAATTACCGAATTCATTCGAAATTTCTGTTACGTATTAAGGTTTATAGCCAACCCCCATTTTCTGAACCTTGTGTTCAAAAATTCCAAAAAAAATATATGTTTTATGGTTATTGATATACTTTAATCCATAATTTTTTTAAGTAAATTTGACTCGCCATTTTTGAGATATATCGCAAAAACTGAAAAAAAAGTGGTTTTTCACCATTTATTTCAAAACGAATAGATGAAGTTTCCCGTTATTTTTATTACGAACTACTATTGCAATTCTACGCGACATATATTTTTTTCAAATTTTTTGAACTTGTAGTTTTCTCGCTACTGCAAGAATAGCTGGAAATAGCTACACTGTTTAAACAAAAATCCGACGGATGAACGTTCAAAATTATTTGTGTTAGTCCAAACTACAACCCTGTTTATGTAAAACAGAATAATACTTCGAATTTCCGCAAAAAAAAGAAAAAACTTTGCATCACACAATTTAATCAAATGCAGATTTCTATTTTTTTTTGACTCTCAAGTTAGGGCACACTATAGGAGCGACAGTACTGACATCTCGCGTTGCTGTAATAAACTATATGCCTGACTTTAAACCTTAAGGCAAAATTTGAACGTAACAGCTTTAGAGCAGGAAGATCAGGTACGGATAACGTATTTTCCCTTAAACAAGTAATAGAAAAGAGATCTGCTAGACATTTGGAAACCCACCTCACTATAAAAGTACTCCAACACAAGATATCCAATAGCTTTATACGCACGAACCACGAGCATTTTTAGAGAAACCGGAATACGAAATCCTCGCCTATCACCTAGTATCACAGGAGGAAATCGTGGAACGGGAACACACAGAAGCAGTAACACTGGACGACCACAGGTTGGAGATCATCACTAACGGCGAAATTAAATTGGCACTAGAAGAACTGCTGCTGGAGTATGACGTTTCTTCCAAATCAACAAAGCACATGGGAAAGACAAATCTGATAGAACATAAAATAGAAATAGAGGAAGCAAGTCCAATAAGAAGCCGTCCTTACAGAGTATCTTAGAAAAAAAGGCAAATAATCGATTAGCAAATAAAAGAAATGCTAGACAGCAATGTTATAAGGCCATATCATCCACCGTGGGTTAGTCCGGTGGTCCTAGTGAAGAAAAAAAGATGGGAAAATCCGCTTTTATGTCGACTACCGAAAAGTTAATACCCTAACAAAGAAATGATCATACCCTCTACCACAAATCGACGATATTTTGTCATATCTCGGAAATGCATCCTATTTCAGCACTCTTGATATGTTTTCTGGATACTGGCAGGTACCCGTCGAAGAAAGCTCCAAACAGTACACCGCATTCGTAGCACAAGGTCACGAAACCTACGAATTTAATGTTCTCAGCTTTGGATTATGTAACGCAACCTTCCAAGAATTAGCTGACCAGGTGTCCGAAATTCGAGTCTCTACATGGGGATTTCGCTTATTATGAGAGATACAGGGTGGCTCAAATTAGGAAAGTTTTAGGGAATTTATTGCTCATTTATAACCTGTTGTTGAATTTGCTTCAAAGTTTTCTATTTCCTAGAAATCCGAGAAAAACTGAAAATAGCCAATTTTGTTTTTTGCAAACAGAGGAGGAGCATATGCCAACAAGCAAAGGCGAGTCAGCGATAAACGAATATAAATAGTGGTCGGCAACACATGGATAGGCAGACTTGAACCAGCGCATTACCTCTTTTGCGAAAGCTCGTCTGGCTTCAAGTCTCCACCCAGCGCAATTACCTCTTTTGGGAAAGCTCCTCTGGGTGTCTTCAGTCTTCGTGTCCTCAAGTCCTCTTTTGGGAAAGCCCCTCTGGATGGCCCCGAATCGCACCTAATGTAGCTTTGTGTTTTACAGGTCGCTCCCCCTGTGCGCCTATAGAAGAGGCTCTATGTACCATAGGGCCATCCTTTGGTAATTACTAATAATTATAACCTTTACCCATACCTCAAACTAAATGCCATGCCAAGCGAGTATTTATCCTCCTAACCCTACGCTACGTACCTTGTCATGACAGTTGTGACACTATGAGAAAGTCCAATGGGCTATAATGGTTATTTATATTACAAGTACGGTATGAGCTTCATTACAGTAAGTAACGAGTGGGGAATATTGCCAAGAGTCGTGGTAATCACACGAGTGGTGTAATGAGCGTTACCGTACGTGTGATATACAACATTTTATGTACGACCCAGATTTTTTCATCTATTCGAAATGGTTTTAATTTTTCACAATAGATTATATTTATAATTTTTGATAAACGAATTTTAAATAGTGCCATTTTTCAATGAAAATGAGTTACATAATGAGCTCATTACATCACTAGTGATTTATATTATATCACTAGTGATTTATATTCCATCATCTTAGACTAACTCAAATATCGCAGATAAATAACGACCTGGAGATAATAGAGGACTGGGGTAACAAAAACCTTGTACATTTCAACGCACAGAAAACCCAAGCAGCTCTGTTTTCAAAAAAGAACAGCACCGGTGAGCCAAACATCATGCTATCTGGAAGTGCTCTCACATTACAGAGTCAGTTGAACATCTTGGGGGTTACTGCAGAGACCAACATGTCTTGGCACAATCACGTGGCAGATATTGCTAAAAGGGCGTCCCAAAAGCTGGGGGTGCTATTTCGTACAAGACATCTGTACACACCAAGCCAATTGCTGACACTCTACAAAGCCCAGATTCGACCAACTATGGAGTACTGCTCACATATATGGAGTGCAGCACCCAAACATACCTTAATGCTTTTGAACACCGTGCAAAAACGAGCTATCAAGCTGATCAATGACCCCGCACTTACTCGGAACTTGGATGGTCTCGAACATCGCAGATCTGTGGGCGATTTATCTCTCTTCTACAGGTACTATCACGGAAAATGCTCTGAAGAGTTGGCACGTATGATTCCACCGAGAGTAGCACCTACCAGGCGAACCCGTCAAACAGACGGTAACCATGAATTTACTGTCAAACTAGAGGCACCAAGAACCTCATTATATCAGAATTCATATCTCTGGAGAACAGGATCGCTGTGGAATAAACTCCCTGCGACGGTTTTCCCTGCAGGTTACAACCTGAACCGTTTCAAGACCAACATACACCGACATTTCCGCGCACTTGCCGCTTCTCGAGCGTGATAGGACATTTCCTTGCGAGTGCGCATATGCGTAAAAAAAAAAAAAAAAAAAAAAATATTACATCACTGAGTGATGTAATGAGCTCATGACAACACTAAGTACGATAATACAACTTATTACGTAACTCAACAGAACAGGCTGAAATGAGTTACGTAATAAACTCTTATAGTGTGGGTCGTACATAAACACGTTTACCCGTACAAGTCAACAGGGACAGATGAGATCTATCCCATAATGTTACAGAACGGAACTGAAGTAGCCTAGCCTTTGGCAATAGGTTGTTATGATACATTTATCATTTACGTAACATGTTCCATCTCTTCTTATTTTAGCAAATGGATATATTTCTGTCTTTTTCTAACTTCTGATTCTGAAATAATCATTTTTTGGCTCAATGACCTAATTAATTAACAGTTTTTTATTTTTGACATAACCTTAATTTATATTATTATAATTTGTAAACAATCAAAATAATTCTAGTAGATTTTTATCTATTCTCTTTCATTCCACGCGGTCTTTCATTGTGATTTCATTGTAAAGTGAATATGATCTTTTGGGTGTACTCGTCTGATTGGTGGAACTGGTTAAAATGCAGTTAAGTATAAAAAACACAGGATCGTTTTCCTGTAGGCTTTGGTTTCTAAAACGATCTCTTTCGTTGACAGAAGTCTGGCAGGCAAGTCCTCTTTATTTAGAATAATCTTTTTTCCTAATTTTTGGATTCTCCCTTATAGATTTTCCAATATGCTATCAATTCATATAATCATATCAATATTAAGTTTTTACCTGATAAATCTTATCTTATCTGTTCTTGAAATATAAATATTTAATTTTAATTTTTTTTTATCTAATTGTTGGCTTCCATTTTGTGTGAGTGTCGATTGGTAGTGCCACGTTTATCTAAGGTTATTCAATTCAGATTTTTGGATTTTAAAAAGGTACTGCTGCTCTGGTTTTCAGAATCAATTATTAGTGTGGGAATATTGGACCATTTGCTCTAAATAGAGTCGGTGAAAACCAAATTTTTGTGTCCATCCCTATCAACTCTTTATTGAATCCAGGCAGAGGCCTGAATAGCCATTTTCTGTTTGACTTCATCAATTATTATTTCGATTAAAGGGCGTAATTTTTTAATAGAAATCCAGACAGGTCAAAAATTCAGAAAAAAGTTTTAATTAGAACATCTCAAGAATTTTGACATATTCTGGATTTGATTAATTTCAACCCCAGGTTTATATTATAGTATCTATAGTAGCTACCTGCTACCTTAAGTTGAAAGGAAAATTTTGTCTATTTAGGGGAGAATCCAAATATTTAATTTCTTATTGTTTTACCTTATTTTTGTTCATATTTTTACCTGCCAGAGCTGCTGTCAGGAAAGCAGCATTTTTGTTCAATCATAAGGGGCATTTTGATTTAATCTTGTTATTATTTAATATTATACCAACAGTATCTAAGTTCAAATAAGACACGAGACAAAGAAATATATAAAGAAGCACAAGCAAGAGTACGGAATAAAATTGTACACAAAAAGAACGAGTCATGGGAAAGAAACTGTGCGCATATTAATACTTATCTGGGGGGTAAAAGAAACACAGAAAGTTGGAGATTACTCAAAAACATGAGAAAAACACAAACTAAGGATATTATCAATACAATAACACCCCAGCAATGGGAAGAGTACTTTGAAGAATTACTGACAGAACAGCGGGCAGAGTTTAAAGAAGAGAGGGAACAGACACGAAACATAAAAACTGCAGGATCACCAATACGAGTTATGCAAGAAGAAGTTAAAAAACACTGCGGCTTCTTGAAAAATGGTAGGGCACCAGGCCCAGGAGAAATATATGGAGAACTGATAAAGTGTGGGACCAATAAACTCTACAAACATTTAACAAAACTATTTCAAACATGCGTAGATAAACAAGAAGTACCGGAAGAGTGGAAAGTAAGCTATTTAACAACGATATATAAGAAAGGAGACAGAAACAAATGCGAGAACCACCGAGGAATTGCAGTAACAAATACGCTGAGCAGAGTGTATGGAAAACTCATAAAAGCCAGAATAGAGAACGAGTACAAAGATAGTGAGGCAGAAGAACAGGCCGGTTTTAGAGCAGGAAGATCAACTGTAGACCATTTATTCAGTTTGACCCAGGTAATGGAAAAGAAGCTAGCCTATAACCAAGAACTCCATTTACTTTTTGTCGATCTAAAGAAAGCATACGACAATGTTCCGCTGAAAAAGCTTTGGCAAGCACTGGAAAAGACCAATTCAACTTAGAACTAATAAAGGCAGTAAAAACGCTCTATAGTGATGCAAAGACCAAGATTAAACTGGGAAACTCAATCAGTAAAGGCTTTATAGCAACTAAAGGACTTAAACAGGGATGCTGGATATCACCAACACTTTTTAAAATATACTTAGAACAAGCGCTCAAAGGGTGGAAAAACAAATGCAGACACATGGGAATACCGCTCAATGAATACAATCTTTATACTTTAAGCTTTGCAGATGATCAAGTATTAATTGCACAGGACTATGATGACCTAGAGTACATGACACGAAAATTGATAGAGGAATACGAGAAATGGGGTTTGGAAGTAAATTTAACGAAAACAGAATATATGACTATAGGAGGTGAACAACGAAATCTGAAATTGAATAACGGACAAGAAATAAAACAATGTTCTGAATACAAATATTTGGGCATGAAAATCTCACCGAGGGAACCCTAGACGAAGCAATTAAAGATAGGAATATACAAGGACCCAAGGCAATATCCCTACTAAATGGTGTACTGTGGGATCAAAATATCAACAAAACTAACAAAACGAGAATATACAACACCATAGTCAAAAGCATAGTCACGTATAGTTCAGAAGTCTGGCCACTAAAGATCAGAACCGCAAAAATGCTGGAAGCAACTGAAATGGACTTTTGGAGGAGATCGGCAGGCAGGTCAAAAATGGAGAGGCTAACAAATCTGAGAATTAGGGAGATTATGGACGTAAAACACACAATAATAGATGATATAAAGGACAAACAGCTGATTTGGTTCGGACATGTACAAAGAATGGCAGATACAAGAATACCCAAGCAAATAATCGAGTGGAAGCCAGGGGGAAGAAGAAGACGCGGCAGACCAAGAAGAAGCTGGAGAAGTGGTGTAGACGAGGAAATGAAGGACAGAGGCCTAGAAGAGGATGCCTGGATTGACAGAGATGGTTGGAGATCGGGAATCGGACGACGTAGAACGTTATAAACCGATAATTATATATATTATTTAATATTTTATTATTATCTTTCCATTATTCTTGATCATTTAATTGTATTTTTTTATATTAAAATATTATTTCTTTTTCAACTTGCAATAACTGTTCATACCAGATTCTGTTGGAAGGGAGTGTCTGTACAACAATCGTTTCATATTAAATTTCAATTTCAATTTCCTTTGCAAGACACTCACTTTTTGATAGAATTCAGGGATTTGATATTCCAAATATTGGTGAACCTGATACTGCCTTATTCTTTTCTGGGTACCTACTCGACATAAAGATCACTGTTTGGAGTCTGGATCAGCTGGAGTGACGTCACCCCAGCAATCTATCCTCTTCCTGGATACAGGAAACAACACGAAGAGCTCCAGTTTACGAAAGTGCAACCCCAACACCCATGGAAGAGCTCCGGATTGGAAAGGTTTATGGTATCAGATTCACTGAAAAAACCAAGCTGTCAACATTAAAATCTTACAGTAACGTTTACTGTTACTCTGTGTTACATATAACATTGTTAAATATCAAATAAAATAATTGTTTGTTGGATTTTGAGTGGTTTCATTTGCACATAAAGGGACTACACGTTATCTTAATTTTTTGAATTCTACGACCCTAGGTTATCTTGTCTTGAAGTAACAAATTTTAAATTAATTGGTAACAAGGTCAAACCCTTGGAGACACATTAGGGTAACGTTCATAGCAAAGCCTGTAAAAATAGGACTGGACATGGCAAAATCCCAAAGGCTCATTAGTCTTACGTCATCTGAGTTTAAAAGACACTGGAAAAATTTGTGGATAGACACATAAGGGATGGTGTGTTGGCAAGCCGACTACTACACCCAACTGGTCAGCATAGTGGAGACCACAGATGATTCTGGGCAGCTCCTTTTTAGACATAGAGGGAGCTTTTGACAACACTTCTTTCGACTCAATAATCAGATCTGTCAAGCATAAAGTGTTTGATGAGGACACCTGCTGTGTGTGAATGCCAAGGGAAAAGATGGTAGAAACCACTGTTGCAGAGGAGACACTGGCGGCAGAGTGTACAGGGGATACCCACAGAAATATAGACTACCAAGCACGCATGTATTTAGCTACATCCAAAAATAAGAATGTTTAGCCTACAAATTACAATAAACAAATGTGAATTTGTAAAAAGTTCCCAGAACTGCACGAATTCATACTTCAACGAACTAATTTCCAAAATTTCTAAGAATTAATTTGAAAATGCATATTTTCGCAAATTAAAAACTCAGTTCCTCTCTACGCCTAATTAAAACGGATTCTCTATTAACTATTGCACCAAAAAGCGAATCTATTACCAACGACCGGCTGAAATCCCTTTCCGTGGAAATAATACGATTAAAAGTTAGAGAACAACAACCAATACCAGTGGAATATTAAAAACCATTTAATTTCTCTCCTCCCAGAGGATTATTTTCGAAACGAAAAGTTTTTAATTAAAACTTGTTCAATGCAGCGCACCAATGGAATACTTAATAATTGATAGTTATATAGTTTTGACGTTTTTTTTCTCACAATGAAATTAGAATCAGTCCATGTTTTATTAGCTTGAACGGTAGCAATTACATATTTACTTAATTCTTGAAGAACTTTTTTTTTCAAGTAAAATAAAATTTTGTTCTCTGTATTTTATGAATTTCTAAAAGCCTGGAATCAAATTTTGGAAGTATTTATGCATCAATTTGAATCAGAAATGAGTTGGATTACTAAAAAAATCATAAAAATTGGAATACAGTAGGTAGCAGCATCATTTTCTGAAAGAAAATATTAACTGCTTATAAAATCTAACTAAAAATTATATTCTACGATGTCAAACATTAAAGTTCACATCTCTAAATGTGTTCAAAATCCTCTTGACTTCTTGTATATAGATCCATAGATGCCTCCCACGTCAAACCAATGAAAGTGACCTGTTGCATGATGAAAAATTGGAAAAAAAGCTAAATATTTCTAAGCTTTTTAATTAATTGTCCCACGCAGAATGATAACTGAATTGATAAAAAAACGAGCTTAAGAAGAAAAAAAAAACCAATTTGTTCGGGTGTTAAAGATGGCAGTTCGTGAAAAGCCTAAAAAAAACGAACGTACAATTTGTCCTAACAAAAAGAGGAAATACAAGTCTGTTTGGACCGCACTTTTAAAAAAGAGCACTTTCATTTAAGATGATTGATGACGGGGGTGAGCCCTCAGGAGCCACGAAACGCGAGCGACACACACACATGCTGTTTAAATGGCTTTTTTATGCACTTAACTCAAGGAAGAAGAGAGATAATATGAATACCGACATAAGGAGAACGAGCTCGACACGGGCCAAGGAAGATAAGACGAATAACTACTTTTTATGGAAATTTCAATTTGCTGGAAAAATGCTATTTACCTAATGGCTGTGAAAAAATTGTTTGCCCCATGTTCCTCCAAAAATGCATTATAATGTTACCCCTCGTGTTACCCTAATATTTCGACTGATAACTTGGAGGAATATTGAGCAAATTGTTCCTCATAAAGGTACTGATTTAACATATAAACCAATTATTATGATGCATGTGATTGAATGTGAACGTGTTTGCACTGATCAGCTCAAAGAAAGCGGTATTTTATACCACCAATAGCTTCGCGTCAAAATTGCAAGAAATATTGTGGTTATTGTTTAAGATTAATATTCATTCCATACTGTTTTGCTCTTGAGATAGCTTGTAACTTTTGAAAATAAAACTTTTTAAAAACAGACTTTTTTTCGGTGATCGACGTAATTGGCGCAGTCGGAAACGGATAGTACAGTGACAGTTTCACATCGAGTCAAAAATTACCGGTGCTTTCAACCCCTAAAGTGCTATCCAGAACCTTCGATTAACCGCGAACATCCAAGAAACTATCCGGCGAACAATTGGAATCGAGAAAGGACGAAGAAAGACAGAACTCTGTAAGTGCTTTGTATTTCTTTTCGCCCCTTCTGAACCCTTTGTTTGAGGATTTCTTATAGGGATAGTTAGGTCAGTGTATCGTACACAAAATAATGTTAATTTCAGTCTATTGGAGACAAGTAGGTTATTAATAATTTTAATTTCGGTCTATTGGAGACAAGTAGGTTATTTTAAATTTTTAATTATCGATTTCTCAATTTAGATTATTCAGTTTAATTTAAAATACAAAAACACTTTTATTATAGTCAATTATTAATGGTAAATACAGATATTCTCGTAAGAGATCTTCTGAATAGCCTGTTAAGAGTCAGATACAGAAGTAACTATGTCTGAATTCAAATACGATATGTTCAAATCTAGATTAGACAACATAAAGCCATATGACGGCGATGTAAATCAACTCAATAAATTTTTGAGTAGATGTGATAATTTTATCCAAAAATATAATACTTTGAATGATGTTGAATTAAAACTTCACGTTTTTCAATATATCCAAGAAAAACTAATTGGCAAAGACGAAATTATGGTTGGCCGACGAATGGAATTAGATACTTGGGATAAATTGAAAAATACTCTAATACAATGTTTTTCTGATAGAAGAGATTACTTGTTAGCAATGTTATTCAACGCATCAGTAACGATCAAAACTTGAATGCATTACAAAAAGCTTGCCAAATTGATCACTATAATAAAAGCGCTCTAAATAGTTTTATAGCTGGTTGTGCTGGCAACTTGCGAAATAATATGTACCCAAAGAAACCCTCAAGCTTAGAAGATGCAATCGCATATGTAACCGTATGTAATTTGAAAATTTTGAAAAGTTATACGGTAACTTTCACGATTCCAAAGTAAACCAAAACCAAATGTAGTTATGCCTCGAAACAATAATAATTATAATAATTATTCAGGTCATAATTACGTTCAAAAATCTTTTCAAAAACCATCCCAAAATCAACAAATTTTCCGACCACAAATATTTAATCAAAGTCCACCTCAAAATCAACAATTTTTCCGACCACAAACGTTCAATCAAAATTTTGCACCAAAACCATCATGGCCCTCTCAACCCATAAATATTCAGCCTAGGCAAATGCCACCGCAAAGGTTCCCTACAAATAGTCAAGTATTCGGTCCTCCACGAAATGTCTTCAAACCGAATCAAATTCCAACCAACCAATTGCCAAAACCAGAACCAATGTCAACAACTTCTAGGAACCCTTCGTTCAGAACAAACAGAACTAACTTCGTTAATAGAAAACCTCCGAATTTCACTTTCGAAAAATTATATAATAAAGAAATCGACGAGACTGAAGAAGAGTTCACCTCCAATTATGATAATTTCTATGGAGAACCTTCATTCAATAACTGACCCTTCTTTTAATAACTTTGATCCTCATTACAATACAAGTGAGAATATTATTCCTGAAAATGCAAATGAAGAAAATTTGACAGAAAGAGTAAATTTTCCGGCAGCAATCCTAGAAAATCCCACGACCTAATATAAATAAATATTGCTTCAAACAACGCATTACCATTCATTCAAATCGAAAATTCCAACGTAAAATTGTTAATTGACACCGGCAGTACACGTTCAATATTAAACCCTGCCATAGCAGAAACCTTTTATCCACAGTGTATATACCATGCACACAATATCATAAAAGCGACTATAGGAAGTTGATGTGCAAACTTTCGAGCTTTATTTCCTATATTTTCAGATTCTGATGGCATTGATAGTAAACTAGATTTTATTCTTTTTGAATTTCATGATTTCTTTGATGGTATAATAGGTATTAATGACCTAATGAAATTGAATGTAAATATTGATCTAACAAATAAAAGATTAATTGGTCCTAATCTAGAAATACCCTTCAACTAGAGAAAGGCTGATAAGGTCAACTTTTCCTTCTCTGTGAGCCCACAAGAAAAAGTTTTGAAAAATCTACCCCTTAGCATTTATAAAGGTGAAATTTCAACGAAACCTTGTAAAGTTAATAATTTATACATTCCCCAAATTTTTACAACTGCCAAAGATGGATTTGCACCAATAGAAATAGAAAATCAAACTGATAGAACTACTAGCGTCACCATGGATCAACCTTTACCAGTGGATTCGTTCGATTCAAACCTTCATGAAATTTATTCAATGGATCATTTCCATACTTCGATCCAAAAATCTAATTTCCTACATAATAATGAGAAAATCAATCCCTTATTGAGAACCGAACACCTCAATTGCGAAGAAAAATCAGTATTATCTAAATTATATAATGATTATTCGGATATATTCTTAAAACCAGGCGATAAATTCACATGTACCTCTAAAAGAAAACATGACATTAAAACAACTGACGACATCCCGGTTCATACGAAAACATATCGTTTTCCATACGTACACAAAGATGAAGTGCAAAGACAAATAAACGAAATGTTAGATAAAGGCATTATACGTCCATCCTGTAATCCGTGGTCAAGTCCAATTTGGATTGTGCCAAAGAAAATGGACGCTTCGGGTAAAGTTAAATGGAGAATTGTTTGCGATTATATAAATCTAAATGCTAAAACAATTAATGATAAATATCCAATTCCCAGCATAAACGACATCCTAGACAGGTTAGGTAGAGCTCAATATTTTTCGACGCTCGATCTAGCTAGTAGCTTTCACCAAATCCAAATAGAAAAAGATTCTATTGAAAAAACTGCTTTTACAGTTGATAATGGACATTATGAATACCTACGAATGCCCTTCGGTTTAAAAAATGCTCCTTCCACTTTTCAGAAAGTTATGGATGAAGTCCTAAAAGAACTCCAAAACAAAATCTGTATGCTCTATATGGACGACATAATTATTTTCAGTACAGGATTGCAAGAACACATTCAAAATTTAGAATTAGTATTTTCCAAATTAAGAGAAGCAAATTTCAAAATACAACTTGAAAAAAGTGAATTATTAAGAGAAGAACTTGAATTTTTAGGTCATGTTGTCACAAAAAATGTTATAAAACCAAACCAAAAAAAAATTGAAGCAGTTCAAGAATTCCCAATACCTAAAACACAACGTGATATAAAATCTTTCCTTGGATTTTCAGGTTATTATCGCAGATTTATAGAAAATTTTGCGAAAATAACAAAACCTATGACTAAATGCTTGAAAAAGAACGCAAAGGTTGAACACACCAAAGAATTTCTAGAGTGTTTCGACACATGCAAGAAAATTCTAACATCAGAACCCGTACTAGCCTACCCCGATTTTTCTAAACCATTCTATATGTTACGCTTCCCGGACACTGACCCCTGCTGAAATAAATTACTCAACGATAGAAAAAGAACTTTTAGCTATCATATGGAGCTGTAAATATTTCAGATCCTATTTATTTGGTCGTAAATTCATCATCCTTACTGATCATAGACCACTTCAATGGTTGTTCTCAGTGAAACAACCAGAATCCCGTCTTGCTTGTTGGCGATTCAAATTAGAAGAGTTCGATTACACAATTCAGTATAAAAAAGGCAAATTAAATAAGGCAGCGGATGCGCTTTCACGCAACCCTGTTGATTTAAATGCTTTAGAAACCGAATCAGTTACCAATAATCCCGGTGATATAAACGACATTATAGAGGATTACCTAAATAATCCGGACACAATAAAAGAAATAAGTGAGACGGAAATTGAAGAAATTTTAGGAACACAAAAACAACAAAAAACTCCAAAAATTAAAATACTATCAGACCTCAGTATTATCGTTGGTATTATACCAATTCCGCAAGGTAAAAACTACGAATTTAGAAACAACATCGATGGAAATAAATCCCCAAAACAAGATAATAAGCTTGATATCACAATTACCCCCATAGAAACCCCATCAAAAACACTCACTCTCGATAAAGAGAATCAGAAACTGTTCATACATCAATCGAAAACCCAATTCTAAATATACCATTTTCCGAAAGATCAATAAACACTTTCAAAAATCAAATTTTTATGACTTCAGGTGATACAGAAAAAATGCAGTGCAAGCAAGAGAAAATTTTCGAAAACAATCGTTCATACATAACTGTTTCGAATAAAGATCCAGTTCCACACTTTATTAAACTATTAAAAGAATATATCAATCCAAAATAAACTTATGCTATTTTTTCTAAAAATGACTTGCTAGTAAAAGTTTTCATCCACAGGCGTTTGGTTATGATGTTTTTACATAACTATTTTTCCAGTATTTGAGTTATGTCATGAGGCTCATAACACAACTAGTTGTGTTATGGACTAGGTTATGAATTCAAAACACAAAACACAGCTATTTTTGGTGATTTGACGAATGTCAAAGGTAAACCTGTAAAGGTAAAATGAAGGTATACAACGACTAATAAACGTTCGCTTTGTGCATAAAAAGTTGTACAACATACGTGCGTTTAAACATGACTACAAAACTCGTGTGATTAAAACGACTCGGTCTACGACCTCGTCGTTCTAATCTTCCACACTCGTTATTGTAATCATGTTCATAAACGCACTTGGAATGTAAATAACTATTACAGCACTGTGTAAAATCTCTTTAAAAATTCATCATTCAAATTGATTGAGTATTCTAAATTCTTAGATGACATTATAACCCTACAAGATCAAAAAGAAAAACTCGAAATGTATCACACTACAAAAACATGTCATAGAGGCATCAACGAAATGAAAATGGCCCTTTCCATGAAATTCTATTGGCCAAAAATGGGCGTTGATATGGGAAATTATATCAATAATTGCGAAACCTGCCTGAAGAATAAATACGATAGAAATCCCCCAGTAATTAAGTTTAATTTAACACCAATAAGTTCTAAACCGTTTGAATATGTTCACTTAGACACTTTTATAGTTATTAATGATACAAGTTCGATATGAACGCCATAATGAAACGCGTGTAACGTTAAACCACGAGGCGTTAGCCGAGTGGTTTAGTTACACAAGTTTCATTAATAAAGTTCATATCGAACGTGTATCATTCAAAATTTAATCTACAATGGTCCAAATAGATTTGATTTGCCTTGAAATAGCAAAAACCTTTCAAATCAAAATTTGAAATTTAGCAGGTGCCCGTACTAGTCGAGAACCTGTTTATTGGTTTTTAGAATTTTGACTTTGGCAGCTTCAATATTGGAGTCCATTTTTGTGCCATAAATTCAATTTTATAGTGGAAAATAATATTATTATTGGTGATTCTGAGTTCGAAAGTGTCTCTTCGAATATAGAGACAGCATTATTGAAAAGGTTCTTCTGGCAACTAACTTTCTTTTTGTATATTTTTCATTTCAAAATTTGGGTGTTATTATGAATTCTTAAACGCACTAGTGCTATTATGAAGGACCTAATGACATTCAAATGACAATGCTAAATGTGTCATAATGACACCGAAGTAGATTAAAATATCAAACGAAAGTTATTTAACTATCATTGACTCATTTTCCAGATATGCACAAGCATACCCGTTAAAAAGTGTCACAGAAATTTCTATTATCGAAAACTTCCTAAACTTTATAAGTCATCACGGTTTACCTTTCAAAGTAACGGTAGATTCAGGAACAGAATTCAAAAATAAAGAATTGGAGGATTTTTCCAAATTATACAAAATTGAACTTCGTTTTACCACTCCAAAAAATAGTAATTCTAATTCCCCTGTAGAAGGGTTTCATTCCACTTTAATTGAATACTTTAGATGTTTAAAAGAAGAGAATAAAGCTTTCCCAGCAGACCAGTTAATTAAACGTGCCGTACTCGGATAATAACTCTATACATAGTGTAACAAAATATACACTATACACCGTTCGAAATAATTAAAGGTCATATAAACAACACCGATCCTTTTGATCTAAGTGACCACGTTTTGATATCAAACTACGTACAGTCACATAAAGATAGTACAAAAGAGCTCTATAAGCAGATTCAAGAGAGAAATGAAAAGACCAAAGAGAAAATTATTTCAAAAATCAACGAGAATAGATATGACCCACCAAGTTTTGAAAATCAAAATACAGCCTACAAAGCTCGTAATAAAAATGTTCCAAAGTTTAAGAAAGTTCCAATAACTAGCCAAAATACTCTTAAAGTTTTCACTAAAAAGGGTTCTTATCATAAAGGCACACCGAGAAAACCAAAAATTAAAATAAAATTTGTTTTACAGGATAAGCAAGATGCAGATAACACTGCTCCTATTCCCAATAATCCTGGCCCTTCTAATTCCTAGTAAGGGTAATGACGTTCAAATAACGACTATCAAAAAACCCTGTGCTTCCTATACAATTAGGGAATGCAAAACTTATATACAGTGTGTTTCGGAAGTCTGGGAACGGTCAAATATTTCCATAAAGGCTTGAAATAGAATTACGAAATTTTCTGCGTATGGGTAATTAATGATGCCCGATTCAATGATCACATCGACAATGTTGCCAAATTTACCGGTTTCCAGATAATGTAGGTAACTCCGTTTTTTTAAATAGGAATACCACTTTATTTTCATTGCAATAAATTAGGCGCTCTATTGTTATTGAAACCTCTTGATATCATGTCCCTATCTCATACGGTTTCTAAAATATGGCAACACAGACTTTTTGTACAAAAGTCTGGGAACGGTCAAATATTGCCATAGCGGCTTGAAATAAAATTACGAAATTTTCTGCATATGGGTAATTAATGATGCCCGATTCAATGATCACATCGACAATGTTCCAAGTTTACAGATAATGCAGGTAACTTCGTTTTTTTTTTAATACCACCTTATTTCTAATGCAATTTTGGTACTCTATTGCAGGCGCGGCTCGTGAGGTGGGTCAAATTTAGAGAAACAGCGCCGTTTTTCGAGTTCAGGGCGCAAAATAATTCGATTTCTGCATTTTGTTGAGCGTGATGTTGGTTAATTTAAAACTAAATATCTAAGATGTTTAATTGAAAATTTATTGTTTGATTTTTTGGTGGGTCATTGACCCATTGACCTTATAGAGGAGCCGCGCCTGCTCTATTGTAAGTGAAACCTCCTGATATCAAATCCCCATTTCAAGTGGTTTTTGAAATGTGGCAACACAGACTTTTTGTTCAAAAGTTGGAGAACGGTGAAGTATTTTGACAAAGGCTTAAAATGGGATATTCAAAATTTGATGAATAGAGGTTATTGTGATGCTCAATTCAATGATGGCATCAACAAATATCAAAATATCGATACGCTGGGATTCACTCAGTTCGAAATTTATTTTGACAAAACTTGGAAGGAACTTGACACAACTGATAATTACCTCTACCACTAGATGATAAACAAATGAATATCTAAATTTTTAGTTATTTAGCGTACGTGCGTATTCTCCCAAGTAGCAACTACACGTTAGAAAACGTTTATGAAACGTTGGTTTCAGGTCCTGAACGTGTACTAACGTTCTCGACTCTAAGATAACGTTACATGACGTAACGTTGTGTCAACGTCATTAAGTTTAACGTCTTATAAACGTTGTTATTGAGACGTTAGTATATGTAACGTCGAATTAACGTTTTTTTCTAGACGTTGTTGGTATCAGAACGGTGTTTATTTTGAATCAGGAAAATATAAAAAAAAGAATAATATTTTATGGGTTTAATTTCCAAGTGTCGTATCCTGCACTAATTATATTTAGCGTTGTTTCCTAACAAAAAATATTAAGCCCATTTTGAAATTCCCGCGCCCGCAGAGACATAATCGAATTTTCGCGGCACACCTACAGTGTTGCCACTTTATTATAATTGTAACAGCTGTTTCTTTTTGAAGATGTTTATTTCCTTATTAGGATTTAATAATATTTAATTTTATAATTTTCGATAACTAGCATTTTTTCTCTATTAGTTCATGCTTCATATATATTATGTAATTAAATTTCTCAGGAAAAAATATCACCTTTTGTTAGCACGGATTATCTTTCACGAAATTCATCTGGCAACACTGTACAACAACGTTCCCTTCGTTTTCGTCTGTGGCGTCAGGTGGCGTCGTACTTGTACTTCATACTCGGCTCGTCGTTTGCTATGGTCGTTTGGTTTTTGGTTTCGTTGAGGTGTCTTGTAGTCTTGTGTTTGTGTATTGTGGTGCCTTTATTGCCCCTTGCTTTGCATTGATAATCAGAAAAGTCAGATAGTTTACCTGATAACTTTATTAGAAGTCCAATAAACCGGGTCTTAGAGAATGTTTTATTGTGTAAATAAATTTACGCTATAGGTAGAGCAAAAATATTATTATTGCTCATTTAATATGTTAAGGAATAGACCAAATATGTGAGTACCTACCTTGTTTTTTTCAGATTTAAAATTAAAAAATGTTTGAAAGTCATTATGTTATTTTTACATTTTTAGAATTAAAAAATAAATGTTTTTTAGTACTCATGTCTTTATTTCTCTAGATTTTCCTCATCTTACCTACAATCAACGTTAGTTTTACCTAATTTTACAACGTCATCTAACATTAAAATAACGTTCGTAAATGTCAATCAATGTTTTAAAACAACATTTAAAACAACGTTTAATTAACGTTGATTATTAACGTTACTTCAACGATGACATTGTTACGTTAAGAGGACGTTTTGATAACGTGATTTATAACGTAACTTGACGTAAAAAATAACGTTAAACAAACGTCATTTTGCTACCTGGGCTTTTATGTCATTGTTTTGACAAATTGTCAAACAATACAGGGAGTATCAGGTATGAGTACAAATATTTTAACATGAGATAATATGACCTATTTTAAGCTAAGACTGTCCTATTTAGGCTACTAATCATGAGTCAATTGTTAGTATTTTCGGAATTATCGCAAAATTTAAATTTAAAAAAATGTTAACAACGTGACAACATTGTAGAGATCATCTCTACCTAGATATTAGTATTATTAAGATAGACACATAAAATATTTTCCTGGGGTAATATTTTCTCAAATCTGGAATTGACCCCTACATAATATAAACCTACTTTCAGTCGTTTTAAAAATTCGACCGTTCCTGTGGTGGGACTCCGTGCCATGTAGAATTCGACATATCGAAACATATCGCATGCCGCACAGTGTGCTGAGTCTATAGAATCCTGTCGATATGTAGAATTCTACCTGACACGGAGTCCCTGCCCAGGACTTTTGAACAAAAAGGATGTGTTGCAATATTCTAGAAACCGTGTAAAATAGGAACATGATATCAAGAGGTTTTAATAACAATAGAGCGCCGAATTTATTGCAATGAAGATAAAGTAATATTCCTATTCAAAAAAACGAAGTTACCTACATTATCTGAAAACCGGTGAACTTGGCAACATTGTCGATGTCTTCATTGAATCGGGCATCATTAATTACCCATATGCAGAAAATTCTATTTCAAGCCGCTCTGAAAATATTTGACCGTTCCAAGACTTTTGTACAAAAAGTCTGTGTTGCAATATTTCAGAAACCGTGTAAAATAGGAACATGATACCAAGAGGTTTTAATAACAATAGAGCGCCGAATTTATTGCAATGAAAATAAAGTGGTATTCTTATTTAAAAAGACGAAGTTACCTACATTATCTGAAAACCGGTAAACTTGGCACCATTGTCGATGTCATCATTGAATCGGGCATCATTAATTACCCACATGCAGAAAATTTCGTAATTTTATTTCAAGCCGCTCTGGAAATATTTGACCGTTCCCAGACTTTTGAAACACACTGTATAATAAACATACATTTATCCATTACGTAGATTTAGCACCTATAATTATTCAATTAGAAAAAATTCATATACAGTGTCATTACTTAAGTGTGCAACATATGGGATTTTTTTTTAGTAATAGCACAATCAAAATACAAACAAGGCTAAAAGTTGGTGCATGTCTGATAATCATATTAGGTGCACTTAGAATGGTTGCAAGTCAAACAGCATACAGGGTGGCTCAAAAAATATCAAAATTTTACTAATATTTACTTAAATTAAAAAAAAAAACTTTTGCACTTTAAGGAGAGTTTTTTTAATAAGGCTATTATCATTAGTAATGTTTTAACTTGTTAAAAAAAAAATTGCGACATTTTAAAGTTGTGTTGAATATCATTGCAACAAACATGAATTTTGTGATTCCATAAAAAATTAAAAATCTAAGTTCATTTTACAAATATGCTTGAATTTGAACAAAGTTATGTAAAATTGATTTGATTTTAATTAATTTTTGAAAGTCTTAAGAGCGGAAATAAAAAATTAAAAAAATATAGATTTTTTTCGAAAGAAAATAAAAAAAATCTTAGGAGGCTATGTTTTGGTATTTAGGCATAACTTTTAATTCCAAACAACTTTTCTCTATAACGTTTTGCTGAATTTTTTAAAATAAGGGTACTTTACAGTACCAGCTTTGATATTGTTTGAGCTACCCTGTATGCTGTTGGACTTGCAACCATTCTAACTGCACCTAATATGATTATAAGACATGCACCAACTTTTGGCCTTGTTTGTATTTGGGTTGTGCTATCACTAAAAAACATACCACAAGAGAAAACATTTTGTTGGCAAAATTTTCGACTGGTATGAAAGTTTGTTGCTTGGCAATTTCGCGAATGACATTTTTGACAAAACCACTCGCGTGACGGCTCGTGGTTTTGTCAAAAATGTCATTCGCGAAATTACCAAAAAGCAACAAACTTGAATAAAACCAAGAGAATAATTTTGCCTACATAATTTTTTCTTGAGTAGTATTCGGCTGGACTATTTCACGAGAGAAACAAGCCAGATTTTCATTTGGAAAATTTATTTTGTTTAGGTGACACTTGTCAAACTCAATAGATTTTTTACATTTACCACACAAAATTTTGTCGCTGAAAAACCATCATGTTGGTTTTGTCCAGGTAGGAACAGGTAGGAGTTTTGTCAGTAGGAAACCGGCCGTTCCTATGACATTTTGCCAGTGTAAAACACTCTAGTGAAATAGTCAAACTTATTTTAGAAATATTAATAATCGCTTTAGTAAAGTAGTTGATCATTCTATATAGTATAATGGCTTACTCAAAAGTTCACTCCTACGCACTGAATATCTAATAAGTAATATTGAAAGTAAGGTACAGAATCTCTATCCTCATATTAGACAAAAAAGAGGATTAATTAATATTATTGGAAAAGTTTAAAAATGGCTATTCGGAACTTTAGATACTGATGGATGACGAAGAACGCTACATCATTGCAGCAAAATCAAAAAAGCATTGTTAAAGAGTTGAATTTACAAATATCATTATTACATAATCTAATCAATAGTTATAACAATACTATTTTCACACTTAGTCAAAATCAACGAAAACTTGAACAAAATATTGAGATGATTGAACAAACTCTTTATAATAAAATTAATAATTTAAATAATTTTATTATTCTTCAAAATGTCTTATTTCATATCAATTTAGATTCTCAAAATCTAATTAATTTTGTGGATAATCTAGAGGAAGCGATATTATTTGCAAAATTAAATGCTCCGCATAACTCTATAATATCGAGCTCTGAATTGGAAGAGATGTAAGGTTATTTAAAGAATATCTACACTGAAGAGGAAGTTCCAAATTTCAAAAATATCCTGAATTATTATCAAATTCTAGGTACACAAGTTAGTTTTTCTCAATCAAAAATTACTGTTGCTATTCATGTACCTATTGTGAAACCTCAAACATATTCTTTCCAATATTTATTTCCTGTAATCCAAAAAACCCATATGATCGTTCCAAAATACCCCTACATGGCACGAGTAAACAAGGAAATCCAGTTTGAAGAAAGTGATTGTCCTTTACTTGAAGAAACATACCTACTACTGCAATGAACTTCTACACCCTCAAGATGATTGTATCATTAAAGTTCTAGACGGGCAAAAAACAAATTCCTGCCAAATTCTGCAAATTCACCTACAAGAATCAATAATAGAACAAATCACTATCGAAGAAATCCTAATAATTCCACACAAAATGCAACGCATCTTAGGAAAATGCAAAATGGACCAATATTTTGACCTAGAAGAGCCGACATTAGTAAAAATTCCAAAAGAATGCCATATTCAAATTGGATCCAAGAAATTTACCAACAACGTGAAAATCAACCATGGTAAACCACTCATCCTACCAAAATTTATTTATCGCTAATTTCACAACAACAACAAAAATGCTCGAAACCTAAAATCAAAGTCAAAACAACTTTGAAGAAATCTACAAGCTAAAAGACATGGCAAACAAACTATCTCCAGTTCAAGAAATCGAAATCAAGCCGATACTCTTGGATAATAATTGGTGTCCTAGCCGTAGCGTCTACTGGTCATCATAATAATCGTTGTAATATTTCAAAGAAGAATTTCCATTGACAAATATTTCAAGAAGAAGCTAAAATCCGACCGCAAGCCGACAGAAGAGGGTGCCTTAGAAAATACCAGAGATATTTTCTAACTTAAGATGGGAGGAGTTACATTGTAGCTACAAAGTATACCCCAAATCCCATGGAACCTGCCGACGCAAGATCTTTCCCTTCGCCGGCACGTGGACCACCTCAGCACAAATTAAAATATAAATAAATGTACCTTAGTTTAAGATTAATATTCATTCCATACTGTTTCGCTCTCGAGATAAATTGTAACTTTTGAAAATAAAACTTTTTAAAAACAGACTTTTCTCGGTGATCGACGTAATTCGCTTTCAATTTTAATTGTACCTGAGGTGTGTTTTATTGCCCTATAGCTTATAAAAACTAATCTCTTTTCAATAAATAAATGCCGAATCATGGACTGAATGATTTCTTGTATAATTCTTTTTTTTTTTTTTGTTCCTAAGAGGACCATTTTTCAAGGAAGAAGTCACGGGAAAGGACACAGTATGAACGAATTTGAAACTGTCTGTCTTATCAAAGTCTTTATATATTTACAAATGGAAAACAGAAACAGATAAAGTTGAGGAAATGAAAACGCAATTGTTACATGAACCCGCCTATACAAGTCTATTTCAATGTGCTATTTTTTTTGCTTGGGGTCAATAGACCTATCTATTTTTACCTGTATGCGCGCGCAACACGAGGCAATGCGTTTTTATTGGCTAACTAGTACAGATGTGAAGTAATCCTTTTGCACGCTGGGCATCTCATTGTCCTTGTTCATTCCCCGTGGTCTGACAAGGATAAAATTATGCTTGATATTCAACTTAACGTACAAGTGATTGATTTTCAATTGTTTGTGTTTTTGATTGACAAATAGGTTGCACGTCACGCGGTTCTCCTTCTTCCTTTTTTATCCCGTGCAAATAATAAGAACGGATTGCTATACGTAAGTCTAATATAATTTGGTACGTTTTGCCTCGTCTTGCGCAATAAGCGTTCTGCGTCTTTTTCTATCTAATAAAGTTTTCGTATCATTACTTCTTTGTCTGGTAAAATAGATAGGTCCATTTTCTCCTTTCAAGAAAAAAGTTATGGTATTTCCCCAATGTAGACAATAGGGAACTTGCACATTAAATTAAATATGGAATAAATAATAAAACACAATAACAATCATCCTAATAAATGATGCATTTAGGAAAAAAAATATAATATCTTATCTCCAAAATATTCAATTGAAAAAAACCAAATAATTCCAAATTCATGACGCGATCAAAAACGTGTTTCTATGGTTCGTGACATCACAAGGCACTAATAATCGGGTCGCGCCGCTGCCACGCCATGTGCTGCTGGTGTCGCCAATGTCAAATATATCATAACTGGCATACGTAACAACATAACCATAATCTAAATCTACCTGCTCGAAGTTCGAAGTGCTCGTCACTGTCAACGGAATTTTGTTGCCGAGTGACGTCACACTAATCGGTCGTTTCCAATGGCGAGGTTTCGAGCGTAACTTCAAATATTTATAAAAAATTAACGGCTGATTTTTAATGCTTGATATTTGGCATGACTATGTCTTTAGTGTAGTAGATTACTTTTTTGAAATAAAAAAAAAATGTGCAAGTTCCCTATTTAGGCAGCAAATTTCATATAAAAATCTGTTTTCTAAAAGAATATGCTGATAAGAATATTCAATTTCAAAATGTATCGTTGGAACATTCAAAGAAATAATTATGGTGTCTCACATACAAATTGCACATGTGGAAAAATCTTCTCAACTCTCCAAATATTCCATGAAAAATTCAATTGAGACAGTGAATGGGTAACTAAAACAAAAAAATAGAAAGAGAGGGTGGTCGGTGGCTAAAATCTAGAAACGGGACTTCGTGTGAAGGGTTGCCGACTAGCTTCCAATGCGGAGAGGGGTGTGGATCAATTAAATAATTAAATATAGAGCGCCAATGGTTTTTCCCTGCAGTACACGAAGTCAACCGATATAACGAAAGCAGGAAAATTCTACGGAGCTATAGCAGCACAACCTGAAATATTAAAGTAAACAAGAAGGAAGGACAGAAGGGCTACAATCAGGTACGGGTTTTTAATTAGAACCAGAACAGATTTGTCTCTAGAGTAGGTTCGGAGTGGGTTTTCCGAACGCCCTGGAACACTGAAAATTATTTACACTGGAATCAGAACAAGAACAAAATAAATCCACTAGAGTACCTAACCTTAGGTTTTAAAAATAGTATTTACAATAATTTAACTCAACTTGACTCCCTAAATAAAGAAAAGAGTATTGTATAACACTTATAACAGCAATAATACCTGAAATGTAAATTAATAGACAAGCTTACTAAATGCAGTATCTTCGTAAATGGCCATTTAACCCCGGTGTACAAGTATTTTCCTGAATTCAGTGCAGCATGTAATTATGGGATATTAGAGAGATATAGATGATTAATTATTAAAGTTGTAGTGACAATACGTAACCTGAAGAGCGAATTTAATATTATGGAACAATATAGGTAATAAAGATAAATAATTAAAATTGAAGTAACAATACATAACCTGACAGGCAAGTTTCATATAGTATAGGTAATATAGATAATTAATTAAAATTGAAATAACAAGAACCTGAAGGGCTTTATTATTGTAGTAGAAAACTGCGTTGCTGTGGTGTGGTTATTCCAACAAGGGTTTGGTAAGGTTTGATAGGTTCCAGATATTGAGACAATACAACACACTTATTAAACCTGAGTAGTCCCTAATCTCTTGAGGGGAACCTGAAGGATTGGATTGCTATCTGCCAGTGTTTCCGGTGGCCTGGGACTGGATCAGGGCCGCAACAAGAAGCAGTTGGCCCTGGGCACTGAAGTTCAGTAACTAGGAGTCACTATAGCTTCCAATTGTTTAGGGGAGGCTGAAGATAGGAGGTACGACTTGAAATATACAGTAAGCTTAACGGTTAACTCTCTACTCAAGTTAAGGACTAAAGCGTGACGAATAAATAAGGCCTGAAACAAATGGACGTTATGAGACTGGGCGTGGAGCGATAGGTGGGTATGTCCAATATTCGGAATTTAACCATATAATTAACAGAAAACTATGTTTTTACATAGGCAATAGAAAAACACAGAGAAGACTAATAAGAAAAACCACTTACCAGAATACTTTGGCCTTTAGGAACAAACAATTGATCAGGTTCCCTTTTTTCGGCTCACAAAGAAATCCGCACAAGGCGATTTGGTGCTAAAATAACGGATTAGCCACCCTAGATCTATGAGCGAAAACTGGACAACTCAGAAATCGGCAAAATGTACTTGAGGAATTTTCCCGAACACTTAATCGTGGAAAGTCCTCGACCTGAATGACCTCTGCTTGTCCCTTTAATGTCCTTTAAAAAGGTTCTGTCAAAACTCTAAGGTGAAAGGTTCTGGGGAATTTTGATGGTAGTTGGGGCATGGGACTTATCTAAATCAAGTTAGTACCGGTCATTGATCTTATTTGGAGCGCTGTCAATCTAGTCAATCCAATCGGATCAGACAATCAGCTGTTCTAATGTAAATTTTGTGATTTAGTTTATTAATAAATTAATTGACTATTTATTTTAACCCTACTAAAAGGAAATCAATTCCATTATTAAGCCTCTAACTTGATGATTCTGGGAAGAATGAACAGCTTGAAGGAGGTTGTGGCCACAACTATTGGAAAGAAAACAGTGGCTCGACGAAGGTATGCTGTTCAATGAGGCGAATACGCTTATTTCCTTTTATTTTGGCCCAGGAAAAATCATCCCGTAACAAATGGACGAAAATTTTTTGAAAAAAAAAATGAGACAAAAATATATAAACAAGCACATGGGAGGGTACGGAATAAAACACTTCCGGAAAAAAAACAAGTTTAATTTGTTTTCAGTCAATTAACTGAATTCCTACATTGTATTGAATTTAATGCATGCCCCTTTTACTTTTCCCTGCGAGTCACAGGCCACCGTTATGTGATAAAATGTAATTTTTCACCCAGTAAGTTTGTAAGTTTCAGTCTCATCCAACTTTCATCATTTCTCTTGGAAAATTGGATTCTTTCTTTCTTTCTGAATGGAAAAGTAACTGTAGGTACGCTTATTAATAGTTATCTGGGGGGGTGAAAAAACACAGAAAGTTGGTGAATAATGAAAAACATCAGTCAACATAAACCAAGGATAATTATTACCAGATGACATACCAGCAATGGAAAGAGAATTTAAGAGTTTTTTAAGTTAAAAACAATGTAGCCTTTTGAAAAATAGAAGGGCCTGGCGCCAGGACAAATATATGGAGAACTGATAAAGTATACGGGCAATAAGCTTCACAAACACCTAACAAAACAGTTTCAAACATTCATAGATACCTAGACATGCAATACGCAAGAGTGAAAAATTAGCTATTTGACCCCATATAAAAGAAAATAGGCCGGTTTTAGATCATCAGGAAGATCAACAGTAGACCGCTTATTTAGATTGACTCAGGTAATGGAAAATAAACTGGCGTATTATGACAATATTCCACTAGGAAATACCAATATTAACTTAACAATAGTGACGCAATACCCAAGATGCAACAAGGTAGCATAATCAGCAAGGGCCTTACATAAATTAAGCGACTTAAACAGGGATGTTGCATATCATAAAACCATCGCTAAAAGCATACTAACATGAAGTGCATGAAAGGCCTGGTCACTATAAACAAAAATAGAATGAAGACGCACAACACATGATAACTGATTTGGTTTGGACATGTACAAAGAATGGCAGATACGAGAATACCCATGTAAATCATTGGGTGGAAGCCAGGGGGAAAAAGAAGACGCGGCAGACCGAGAAGAAGCTGGGAGAAGTGGAGTAGACGAAGCGAGACTTGGCGGAGGATTCCTGGATTGACAGAGATGTATTAGAACGTTATAGACCGATAATTATTGTATATAGAATATTTAGGGTGCAATTTGAAAAACTTTTTTCTAGAAGCTCCAAATGCAAAAAAATGATTAAAATTGGAAATGCTTCAAAAGTTGGAGGAATTTCAAGAATGGTAATGTAATGTTCTTTGTGAATTTTGCAGCAAAAACTCATAAAAAATGGTAACCGACGATCAAAATCCAAAGATTTGAATTAATCGAGGAATTAATTTAAAACATTAGACGTTGTGACTCACCATAGATGTTTCCTTAGAGATTAGTTTAGATTAGCCTTGATGTCGTGACACAAAACATGCAATTGAAGAAAAATTTCAATAAAAAGTGTCTGTTGCTAGAACCGTAGTAAAAATTGGGCTGCTTAAAAATTAAATTAATTCTCCAAAAAATTAAATTTTGCACTTTTTCACCTAGCAGTCTTGTTTCTTTTCACATGTCATGTAACCGCCGGAGTGTCACCAAAAGTGCCATAAACGAAACACTAAAAAAAAAAAAACGAAGAAAAAATCACTAGAGTCAAGATCGGCTCGTCATCCGCGTAACGACAAAATAATTGAGCTTTAATTCGCGGCCTGGTGTTCATCGGCCGTGTTCCGCGAGCATCTGTTCCGTGGTTTTGACATCAAATTCATTTCTAAAAACCCATGTTTTAGGTGTATACGCTTCAACTATTACGGTACAGAGATGGACTTGAAAAGCAGGAAGTTTCGGAAATACATAAATAAATGGACAGCATGTGATGAAAAAATGTTAAATCAAGTGTCCGATTAAAATCGACATTTTACAATTGGATTTGTACACATTTTCAAATGAAATCCAGGTTGTCGGTATATAAATTTTATCTCAGAGATCATCAAAGACTAATTTGGTCCATATTTTTTTGAGGACTATGGGGGCAATGAATGTATCATCAAAGGTGAGCGCTAAACATCGATGCTGGATTTTTTGTCGTTCCTATAACTGAGAGCTCTGATGGGACTAGAGAATACTTTACTGTATAGCTACAACAAGACATTGTGAGCAGGTTATACCCCAATAGACAAAACTAAAAAGCTCCTGAATTTTATTTCAGGGAGCTTAAACTGGAACTTTTCACTTTATCATTTTTAAAAATCATCTGGGATTATTCATGTTCTCGTTCAGCGTTAAGATCTATTACTAGAACGTCAAAATACATATTTAAATCCGCTATTCGCTTAAGGAATTCATAATTTTTCTCTGGAATAGTTCTGGCGCGGTTGAATAACCAAATTATGACAAACGATTGAATTTTTAACGTCCAAACGGTGTTTTTAATAAAACATGGTTTTGAACTTTTTTTATGCAATTTTAGATGGCAAAACTCATCCTTCATATTTATGCAAGTGCATATAATATATAGTTTTATCTGTCAACTTATTTATTAAATCTGTGATAGTTGGAATCCTAAAATGCTTTCTTTTTATATAATTTTTTTTTAAAGGACTAGGGTTAATACAAATTCTTAGCGATTTATGTGGTTTCTCAGTTATAGGCAGTTAATCCAATCTGTGGGATAATTCACTTATTCTATAATGTTTCATGTTTAAACTTTTCTCAAGTTGTTTTCAAGGTCTCATAAATAGTGAAAGGTACTCTTCTGCTGATTGATTATTGGTTTTGTGTATTCCTGTAATTCAAATTTGCAGAATCCTGGAATTTATCCTAAATCATCAAAAACAACCTTGAATTTCATATAAATATAATCCTTGGTTTCAAACATTTGTATATACTCTCATAATCAAGTGAAATCTCGAATGAGGTACAGTATATCTTGCCTAAGTGGCATTTGGCATTTGGTTTCACATGAGTTTCCGTTCATGTGGCTCCATCGGTTGTGAAGTGGAAAACATATCAGAACACCATAAGAAAAGGGGACCGAATAAATCATCATTTATCCTAAAAAAAACATTTATTGAAAAAATTATAATTAAGCATTAGGAAGACATTACAATTTAGAGCTTAGTATTTTAATTTGCAAATTTTTGAAAGGTTTCTCCAAGTAGGTGAGATTGTAATTTAATCAGATGCTTTATACATTATATAGGTAACAGGTGCTAAATTATCGCATTCCAGATAGCGTAATCTATATACCAGGTCACATAATATTCCGCAAACACAGAAAAGCAGAGGGAGAAGGCTTGTGTGTTTTTGAGAAAAATTATATTGCAGGGCACAAAGTTCATGCAATAATCAACTAAAATTTTGCCACCACAGGACCCATTGAATCCCTATGGCTTGATATTGCCTTAAGTAAGATAATAGTTATATCACTAGTACGATATGAGCTTTATTATAGTAACGAGTGGGAAATATTGCCAAGTCGAGGTCGTAGACTGAGTCCTGACACGAGTGTTTTAATGAAGCTTGAACACAACTAGTGTAGCAATTTCAATTTCTCCAATATGCTACTTTGTTTTGCTCTAGTGGATATGATTCCATATAGAACTATAAAGAAATAAATGAATAAACGACTATCTTTTCTGTGCCCAGATTTTATTACCTTCAATACTGCCTTCTACTAAAAGTTTTTTGGTTCAGGTTTGCAATTGTAGTTAATTGATCTAGGAAGGTTTGATTCAGTACGGCAGGGCCCGCTGTTATTGATTAGAATCTTATAAAAAGGAGGAAATCTCATCATCTCTAGTTGGCAAATCCAATCAAATAATCTGAGGTTATGATAGTTGCTGTTGTTTACTTTTTTCGATTTTTCAGTTTCATGATACATCTGTCATTGAACAGCTGTCTTGTCTAGGCGTTTTCTTTAGACCTGTTCTACTTTTTGATAGATCTTTTATAGGCAATTTTCAACATTCACCGGTTATCTGGAGTCATTTATACACAACCCACTTTTCAGTTCGTATTTTAGGGGTAAAACTTAACGCGCCCTTTTCTATAATTTTCATCAATGTTAAAATTAGAAGTTTGACAAATGGAAGCCTTTTTCTCAAATATAAAAGGAAGAATCTGCCCTTTTGATTTGAGACCTCATGCTGTGAGGGGCAAGACTAATTTCTTGTTGATCATTGTCTAGAGTTGTCCCTTGGTTATTTTGGATTTTGTTTCGGTAAGTGTTGAGATTTTCTTCAGGATTATTAACCTACAACACGTGTTTCATTCAATGAAGTAGTAAGATGGTTGGAATAGCCCTTTGCTTATCTACTCAATACATATATTTGTGGCCAACATCAGAGTGAGAGAATAGGAGAGATCCGTGAGATTTTCCTGCCCTTACTAGCGATATCTCACTCAGGGTTAGAGTGAGAGATATAGGAGATCCAATAGATTTTTTGCCCTTACTAGCGCTATCTCATTCTGGAATCAATTGGATGACGCAATGCCCATTCCAAACCTTCTTTCTACTTCATTGGTTTCATTTCTTCAATAGAATCGTTCCGAGCAGCTTTTGGAAGTTTAAGACTTCACTTTTGGTCTAGAGCATCCCTCAGTTAGAGGTAAGATTATTTCTAATGTTTGAGGCTCGATCTGTTTTTTATACGAACATCGTTATAGGGTCCTAGGCTGTAGTAAGAGGATCCTAGGCTGTAATTAGAAGATTCTAGGCTGTATCTAGAGAGATTCTAGGCTATATCCAGAGAGATTCTAGGCTGGATCTAAATTGCTCTCAGTTAGGGCTTTGGTAGCTTCCCTTCAGCAACCCTTTTGGTACCACTCTGACAGAACCACTTTGAGTTCTACGTTAAACAGATAAAACGTGGGTAGGACTTCCATAGGACTCACTCACCATACCAAAGTCTGGAACAAACTTAGAACTGCTAACTGCTTCTGTCTGGATCTACAGTGAGACCAAACATGTAGATAACCTCACTTTAGGAACTTCTGAGTTTACACATACATTTGAAGATAACTAACACTTGTATACATGTAAGTTGCATTTTTTACTATTTAGGCAAATCTTATATAAATCACCTGACACTGAATTACGTCAGTAAGTACCCCTTAAATAAAATTCTATAATTTTACCGAGGTTGCCCTAATAATAATCTTTACCTTTCTGTGTTTAATTTGCCTGTTGGTAAAGTGTAACCGATACTGTATTTTTTTTTCATCATTCACAAGTGTAAATACCAAACAGTTTTAGTCATCTTTACTTAAAATTCATATTTATCTATACACTATCTACATTAATTTTTTTTATATGTTCAAATATTTATAAATTAGGAACAAGCCTGAATCTATACATTTTTTAATAACGTCCTGGCTATCCCTATTTAATATTGTTATTATTTTTAATAAAGAAGCCAGATACATTATTGTACCTAATTAGTTGTTTTATTGCTAAGCTCTCCAATTGCACAAGTTTTGTTTATGACATCATTGATTAATCTTCCTAGTTAAGTCACAATTAACTTGGTGGCGCCCAAAGGTAAGATGTATACAAGGAACCCATAAACCCATGGCCTCCGAATTGATGCTGACTAGCCGTACGCAGTATGATTGGGCAATTGCCAAATAGGTACGTTATACTAGTACAAGTTATTGAAAATGCAATGTCACTAAAACAACGGACGTACATAGATAATGGGAGACTTCAACTACCCCGAAATAAACTGGAAAACATTAGAAGTAGGTACATCCGCACAACCAGTGTAGTCAAGACTTTCTGGACAGCTACAAAACCATAGAGATCACCAACACATTTTTCTACAAGGTTCCGTAGCGACCCAGCATCTCTTTTAGACCTGCTAATTGTAACTGAAAAGAAATTAATTTTTGATGTTCAGGAACATGCACCTCTTCAAAAAAGTGACCACATTGTAATTAGAGGAGCGTTCTGGAAGCCGTATCTCGTCGTTTTTTTTTTTCGGCGTAGAACCAAATCAAACCTAGTAGGTTTTGTTAAGCATGTCACTGGTCATACGAAATCTAAAGTGCAGACATTTTCCCGTGGTCTCGAACTTTTTTATGACAAAAAAAGTAAAAAAAATATATTTTTAATAAAATGTGTTTTTCTTTGTTTCTACCGTCATATCTTCAAAACCAATCAAGTTATCGAAGTAAATTTTTTTTAAAATTAAAGTACACACTTAGGCGCTTTTAATAGTGCCTTCGTTCCTCACGAAGTTTTCCCCTTTATTTTTTTCAAAATCGGAACATCCAGGAATTACAATTTTAGGTCTTACAATTTTCACCAATCGACAAACTTTTTTATTTTTGAAATTTTTTATATACATACAGCGAAGCAAATGATGCCAAAACATGACAAAAGTTTTTGAAATTATTAGTTTTTACCCAATATATATCGTTTGGCCACAGCGATTTTTTATTTGTGCGCTAAAATAATCTAACGCGAGCGAAACCCATCGCGAGACAGTATTATACCGCATTTACTCAGAGATAGGAGAGTATAATACTCATAAGACCTTATGACCACTTAGTAGGGTATCACATATTTTTAATTAAATTAAATAGAAGCGGAAATATGGATATAATACCTATAATTCCTAAAATATATTTAGATTTCAATAAAATGTGGCCCTAACTTTCGACATTAAAAACATTCCTGTTCATCATTTTCCTCTTCTTCAAAATCTACAATAGTGTTATTACAAAAACGACATTTACACTCGTTACAACATTTTAGACCTTCTTGCAGGCAAGCACATTTTCGATTTTCACCATTTTTATCTGAGGAATAAATATACAGGGCTTTCATTTTAAAACTTGCCATCCACGTTATCTGCGTAAAGAGGCATATTCGTGCAAAACGCCGAAACCCGTCAACAAATTTATTGGGGGGGGGGGGGGGGGGAGGTTTTTCACGTGAAACTGGAATCCCTTCTTTCAACCCCCTAACCTCCAGGGCTACGCTTCCACACCACACCGCCTCAAAATTTCTAAATGAGACAGGGGGTCGAGTGATAGATCAATTTGAAGGGCTGTTGAGTCTGTAGAATTTGCCGTTTCATTTTTTGAATTTGACCTCAGTGTTGTTCAAAAATGCCTATTCATTTTTAAACACACCTGCTTTACCTACAATTTTATTACAGCCCCGCCACCAATCAATTTGTTGACTGTTGAGGTGTTTTGGAGATTTCCACGAATATGCCTCTTTACGCAAATAACATGGGTGGCAAGTTTTGAAATGAGAGCCCTGTATAATGATTGTCGAACAAAATTAGGAATTGGCTTGTCATTGGAAAATATTGGAGTTCAAACCTCGTCAGATAAATTCCATACTGAACCGTCTGCATTTATAAGTGGTGTGGGCTTATTGCTACTGTACCATGTTTAAGTTCAACATAATACACCTGCAGGAAATTATAGAATATAGCTACTAATTATAGGAAATGAATTGTCTTATATCCTACTGAACTATTAGTAACCATATATATCTTGGTTACAATAATCATTAATAGGGTCTTAACTCTCGCGCGGTGGTTAATTATTTCATAACTCCCGCTTTTACCTTGGATGGTACAACTTTGAGAAAAAATTGAAATTATGATTTATTCCTTTATAAAAATAAACAAAATACAGTAAATTCAGTAGGAAATAAAATTATCTATTCACCACGGAAATTATCAGGTGTTAATATCCATGGGCAATTGCTGTCCCTCGGGCCCACAAACTTTGCCCTGGGGTATTAACCTTCCTCATAATTCCCTTGATACAGCAATAACTATAAATCTATTTTTACCTTAAAAAGTGCTGATAAAAAGCGCGTTCGGTTGGAGGAAGCTCCGAGGATGGTTTGTTTGTAGTTGTTGCTAGTTTTATCCGCAGGTCATTTAGTTACAGTATTTGTTTGTCTTGGTTTTTGTAGAGTAGAAGAACCAATTTTTTAGCGAATTCCTTAGAGCAGGTAAAGCGCACTCCTACAGACATAAGGAGTAGGAACACGCGATTTTGCTATGAAACTAAAGTGAAGCCAATTTTTAGCAGGTGTTTGTACACCAAACGACAGGTAAACCATTGAATTAGCTATACCGCCATTATTTTGGATCTCAAAATACCTGAAAAAAAAAACGGTTACATTTTCCTATTCCATGTTCCTTCTCCTCCCACTTAGGAACTTACCTACTCTAAGGCGAATTCTAATGCTTTGACATGTGACTGCAGTGACAATTACTCAGACATTTCTTGAAGAACGGCAATCTTTTTTTTAGGAACATCGAAAGCAGAGTTTGAAATTGAATTTCGATGAGACAGCAACAATATTTTTTAATTTCTTAATCCCGCCAATAGCACAGTACTATGGATAGTAGTCAAGTTGTCTAGCCATGGCGCGAGAGTATGCGATACATTATTTTGGCGCGCAATTGAAAATTCGCTGTGGCCAAACGATATAATATTAGGTAAAAACTAATTATTTCAAAAACTTTTGTCATGTTTTGACATCATTTGCTTCGCTGTATGTATATAAAAATTTTCAAAAATAAAAAAGTTTGTCGATTGGTGAAAATTGTAAGACCTGAAATTGTAATTCCTGGACTTTCCGATTTTGAAAAAAATAAAGGGGAAAACTTCGTGAGGAATGAAGGCACTATTGAAAGCGCTTAAGTGTGTACTTTAATTTAAAAAAAAAATTACTTCGATAACTTGATTGGTTTTGGAGATATGACGGTGCAAACAAAAAAACACATATTTTATTAAAAATATATTTTTTTTACTTTTTTTGTCATAAAAAAGTCCGAGACCACGGGAAAATGTCTGCACTTTAGATTTCGTATGCCCAGTGACATGCTTAACAAAACCTACTAGGTTTGATTTGGTTCTACGCCAATTTTTTTTTTCTCGAAAACTAAGCGACTTTCGGCCACAGATTTACTCGGCTAAATAGCTGCCAAAACATAGCTTCAGATAATTGTACAGCCTACACATAGAATCTACAAAAGGAACTTTTGGAAGGCCGATTACACTGAAGTAAACCAAACCCGCCAGCAGCAACTTGCACAGGTTACATTACTTGAAGAATTCTCTCAGGTTTTGGGATTCACAATCAACAAGCATATGCCATACACACCACAAAAAGTTAATGCCCAAAAACCATCGTTAACTAAGGCAGTATTTAGGGAAATACAAAGGAAAAGAGATTTGTGGCACAAATATAGGCACAACAAGACTTAAACTTTAACTTTAGACTTTAGACACACACAGTATTGTTGACAAAGCAACTCTAGTCCCATTTGAATCTGACCAGGAGATTGCAGAGTGTTCTTACTAACCTTAGACCTTCAGATATGAGCCCAACACCAGTTGAATCCTACTCCAGAACAGAAATCAACACCAAAAATTTCACCACAGAAAAGGTCGTAATCGTGATTAAGTCCCTAGGAGTTGATGAGATCTCTCTTATATTTCTTAAAAATTGTTTTCACACTCTCAAGGGTCTTCTGGCAGCACTGAATGACATAATCTACATGAGATTTTCCACATCCTTGGAAAAAAGGAGTTGTTATACCTATATTCATAAAGGGTAGCAAAAAGCTAGTAGAAAACTACAGACCATTCAGCCTGACCAGTGCCCTATGTGAATATATGGAAAAAATCATTGCTAAGAAACTCACAAACTATTTCCTCGAAACTCATATTGTACCACCTGAACCTTCTAACCAGACTCGATATGTGGACACAGGCGGACGATGTGAATGATCCACTGATGTAATTTTTCTTGACTGTGAAAAAGCATTTGATAAGATATTAACAATATACTCATTACACACTCTCATTTTGGAGTTAGAAACGATTTACTGTGACTTCTTGAGGAATTCCTTACTGGACAGATTAGGACAGGAATATCACTTTCAGTAGAATACTCTGTACATAGCGGCGTACCACAAGGCTCAGCCTTGGGACACTTGCTTTTCTTTTCGTATTTGTGTGACTTATACCAAAAACCGAAGACCGAATATGAATCGTTGGCAGATGACACAAGCCTTTCCTGCAATCCACTGGTATAGTTTGCAGACCTCGAGGAAGAACTGTACACCATTAAAAAGTGGACAATGACTTGAAGAATGCCATTGAATGATCCCCTCAAATGACATTTTGTGCCACAATAGGAATAACATTTACATCAAACTTGAAATGGGAACAACACATCACTGAAATGACAAAAAAAGCCAATCAACTAATCCACCTCATTCAAAAATCTATCTAAAGAAATCGTAATCGCTCCACAAAACTTATGTAAGACCAAAGCTCGAATACGCCCATTCCATCTAGAACCCATATTACATCAAAGACATTGAACTGATGTGAGAGAGTAAAGCGCCGTATTACAAGGATAATTAATGAAGTCAAAGAGTTACCCTACGAGAGCCGCCTTAATCAACTACATCTAACTACAATAAAAGATAGAAGAAAGAGGGGAGACCTTATTGAAACTTACAAAATACTGGATGGTCACTATGCATGTGACATTAACTTCTTCCTCAAGTTCCTAGCCACTAACGCCACCAATAGCAGAGAGGGCAGAACCATCAGAAACTTGAGAAGGAAAGATGTAACCAGTTACTAAGAAGAAATTTATTGAAAAACAAACTGGTTTATTAGTAGACTAGACTTAGTCATGAAACAATTAATGCAACATCAGTAAATCAATTTAAAAACCGTTTGGATCCAGACATGAGGGGCTGGCACAATACGTTTGTGCATTCTGGTGTGAAAAACAAAAAAGACTCAGTGGTCTCATCGGTTACCCATCAGCCTACCACTGATATCCGTAATAATAATAATAATCATAATAATAATAATACAAATAACCCGTGGCTGATGCTGAACTGCTACCGGGGGCCGCCCCTGGCGATAAGGATGCTCGTCAATCTCTAAGACTGAAGGGCACCAGGGAAATAAAATACCTGAGGTGGACAAAATTCAGCAAACCTATGAGAATGGAGAATAAACGACAAGCCTCGGATAACAATAACGACGTAAACGGAATCAGAACGACCACGCCTGATGTCGCGTCCGGCAGGGGGCTTGACACGCCCCAAGTCGTCACCATGCGAAGCCCTCAAACTGAAAACAACACTCAGCATGACAACCCAACATCCGCGTTTATAAGCAAACCTAGAATATTTGGAGTTAAACAGATCCAGGGAGATGAAAACTGCTTGTTCCGAGCCGTCAGCCTCTTCATCCACGGAACGCAAGAGCAACATAGGAAAGTTAGATATAAGGCGGTCAGCTACATCCGGCAAAACTGGAATGAAGTGAAAACATACGTTATGGCAACTGACCCATGGATGCAGAATGATAGAAACTGCTATTGCTACACCATGAGTCAGGACGGTACATATGGTACCAGCGTAGAGATATTGGCACTATTGGAAATCCACAAGTTAAACATCAACGTCTACACATTAAAGCAACGAACAACTACTAACAAGTTCACGCCAAATCAACCAACTGTCATAAGCAAAACAGCAAGACCAAAGAAGCTCAACCTTCTTCTTGAAGAACGGACACTTTGAACTATTGCAATCAGCCGAAACGCCATAGGAAACATAAATAAGGAAACAACCACCATCGAGAAGCGAATAACCAAACCAAGGACAAGAAAAAAAAACACCGAGCAAGGCATCCAGAAGCCAATTAAAGAACCAAATTAACAACCAAGCGAAATCAGAAAACCAGAAAGGATCAAGTGGACCGTCGATGAGTACAAAGAAATAATTTGATGCCATCTCCACAAAGTAGAAAGAATTGGAACAGCCAATCTCAAGGAAACATTCAGACTCTGGAAGACTCGTAACCCACACTCAAAACGCAGCCTCACTGCAAACACCATGGTCACGCAGAGAAGGTACATCCAGTAACAGAACAAAATCAGCGCACGCGACTTAGAAAACATCCTGAAAGAAGTGAAAGCCGAGATCCAGAGCCAAACAATAGCAACCAACATTCAAGAAATAGAACAGAAGGAAACAGAAGACAAGGATATACAAATGAAGAACAGAGGAAAGCATCTGACCTAGAGATAAAGAGCCAAGAAATAGAAACCAAAAACAGACCCAGCAGCAGAGAACCAGGCAACCAGAATCACAGAGCAGTAACAGAAAATCATAGAGAGAAAATACTGATCATCCTAAAAGAAGTAAGGATAGACGAAAGTACACCAAAAAATTCTTTAAAGAAAATAAACAACAACGGAAAAGCCAAGAAACTAATCAAAAGCGGCAATGAGGCAATTAAATAAATAATAAGACATCACCCAGATGAATACAGAAACGTAACGGCAATCAACAACCTTGCGTACGCCACAGCACCAACAATACAGAACATCCTGATACCAGAAACAAAAGGGAATCGACCTGAAGCAAGAGATAAAGAACCACCATGGAAGCGAAGAATCCAGTGTCGAATAGCAACGTTGAGAAAAGATCTATCACAACTGAAAGAGACCCAAAGCTCTGCGCTTAGCAAAACAATGAAAGAGAAGAAAAGAAAACTACACATGAAATACCACAGCACCAAGGAGACTCAACTCAAGGTAGCGCAAGAAAAACTGAAACAACGAATAGCAGCTAACGCCTACAGAATAAAACGATACACCGAGAGAAGCAACAGTACTATCAGAATAAACAGTTCACGAGAAACGCACATCGACTCTACAACGAGACACTAGGGAAGAAAAACGCAATCAGAGGGACGCCTAACGAGACAGAAATACAACAGTACTGGAGAAGCATATGGGAAAGAGACAGCAGACACAATAGTACTGTACTGCGACTTGGATTCAGAAAGAATACGGAAAAACCCCAAAATAGAACGCATGAAATGGCCCGACATCAGCCTAGCCGAGCTCAAGCTAGCAACAACAAATGTTTCACCCTGTATCTTTTAATAGGTGGCTCGAAATCTGTTAAAAACTGAAAATTTGAACAAAATCGGCCTGCTAGATTTTGAGTTATAGCTTTTCAAAAAGTGCCCAAAATTGGGGTGTTCGAGTTCGATTGACGCGTAGTTTATGTAAGGCAAGGATAATGAAGGCAGACCTATGTCTGCCAAGATGTAGACTATGCCACGCCCATTCCGAAACCATCCACCATATAGTGTCAGAATGCCCTATTCTAGCGAAAAAAGCTTACCTGAACCGCCACAACACAGTCGCCGCCCACCTGCGCTGGAACATCTGCAAAGAGTATGGAGTAAAAGTACATGAAAAATGGCACGAATAGAGCGCGACACTCCTGAAATAACAATAATATGGAACACACAAGTGGAAACAGACAGAACCATGCTAGCAAACAAGCCTGACATCATAGTGAAGGACAAGAAACAGAACACATGCATGTTAATAGACGTAGCAATCCCTTTGGACTACAACGTCACCCAGAAGGAAGCAGAGAAACGCTTGAAGTACAAAGATCTGCGAATTGAAATACAACGCCTGTGGAACATGAGAACAGTAGTAGGTAGTCCCAGTAATCGGCGCTACAAAATTGATATCGCACACCTATGAAGCGATGAAACAACTGAAGAACGAGTGTTCCGTCTTTGTTACTTATAATATCATTTGCATATCATTGAGAAAGACGGAACACTCGTTCTCCTGGGAGCGCTGCTCCTCTGTTTCAAGAATAAGGACCCTGATAACACTTCAGAAAGCGGTTGTGCTGAGCACAGCTCATATAGTACGGAAAGTACTATAGGAAACCAGCAGCAAGCACCGAAAAAAGAATAACCTCAGGCACACAGTGTGTCCCCGGTTATTCCCTCAGAAAGGTAAACCATAGCCCCAAAGTAAAAGCTATGAGATACCGAAGAATAATGATAATAATAAAATAATATACATATTCATACATGTATTGAAAGGAAAATTTTAAGCAATTTTGTATTTCAAGCCAATCAAAGGCTGGCATTTTGACGCTTTTCCATTCCCGGAAACTTTTCTCTTGGTGGATACCCTGGGCGAAATTACTGGAAATTTTTCCGACAAAGCAAATTTTCACGGCTGAAATGTGGCTGGTACCTGCTTTTGAAGGTGTAAAAATATTGAAATGTTGGCTTGAAATTTTTCTACCGAATACTATACGTGCCCAAATTATTATTCCAAAATTTTTGCTCACTCACGAGTATTCATAGGAAGCGTTTGAAAAATTTCCGTAACTAATTTGGGCACTAAGTGGTAATATAAGTGACTATATACCTTGAGTCATTTCTAACCAATCAAATTCGATTTTTCGACCAAACATAGCATGATAATAGTGGAAATTCAGAACTTTGACAAAAATTACAAAATATATTCAAAAAAATATTCAACTCTTGTGGGATAAGTATAATTAATGAATATTATTGATATTATGCATCATTTTTATTATTCTAAAACATATTTACCTGTCAAAATAATCCATTTTCTAGTGGCATTTTCCAAATTTTTTTAGCTGAAACAAAAAAGGAAAAAAAATTAAAACATTTAAAGTGGGAAATGTTTTCAATACTAGGATGGTAGAGTAATTATTTATTCATAGATTTACGTTTCCGAGGATTTTCTCTTCGAGACTAGGGCGAGTAGAACGAGTAATCCTAGAGTTAAATATATTTTAAATCTAATCTGAAGAAAATTATGTGGTTTACTTTTCCGGAAAAATTGAAATATCTGAATTCAGTAAGTTTACTTCTTGCAAAAAACAGTTCATAGGCTAGATTGGGTTAATATGGTTGGCGTTTGATATTTAGTTTGTTAAGTACTCTTTTTTATTTTACAGGTCTTGTAATTTTGTCCAAATTCTAATTTATCCCACTCACAAAACGTCAATATCCGCATCTAAATATATACAAAAACATCTTTATAAAGGATACCTATATTAAAAGATTAACATGGGATTATTTCAAGATTTCAACTTGATTGTGTTAGAATGAATCGTGTTTTGTTTGCAAAAGTCCGGTTCTGTATTCTAGTGGGAGCCCATCATGAATCCCGCGCTTGGTACCGAACCATGAAGCACCATTATAATAGGTTAGAAGAGTAGCGTGGGTGGTACTGAATCGTGGTGATCTATCGCGTTTAATTTACTGTACCGTTGACGTATAAAATTGAGAGTAGGTACCTACCGAATTAAATTCAACATCAATTTTTTTAGAAGAAAAGAACCCATCATCAATAAATTTATGAAAAAAATTCTTTTTTTTTTCAAAAACTTTATTTCTATTTTATACATGAAAAAGTCCGTTTCCAGTAGTTGCACACCAAAAATTACTGCTTGGCTACACCTCCAAGACGTACTGCCAAGTGCCGACAACAAAATAAACGGATTCGGGTATGACTTGCCTAAATTCATTAAAAGAAACAAGCACACGGTACACAGGAAATCGTTTGGTATAAAAAAAGAAATAGAGAACTTTTCGCCTATTTAGATCGTAAATTAAGTGGAAATCCTCATTTTGAAGAGAAATACTTTAAGCTTTTATTTTATACGAATTTGTCATATTATTAGTGGGTATGCTAACAAATAAACGAAGTGATAAAATAAATGTCTCCAAATCTACCTAGTGAGTAGTATCCTTTATTTGTACAGAAGGTTTTACACTGACAATTTATTGATCAAGTCGCTTGTCAAGAAATATTGATAATGTAAAACGCCAAATTGGCGACAATTTAACTTGCCCAAATTCTTGTTCAATGGCAGCAAATATCCAGTTAAGTTCTCCAAAATTTTGTAGAGGGCGCGAGTGAAATTGCTTCAAATTTTGGCGATAAATGTCAATAGTTTTAAACCGTTTAAATTAAGTAGAAGGAAAGATGACTACAATATGAACAATGGACAATGAATGAGTTAAAATATTTTCCAAAGCATTCAGTGGCCAGGTCAATCAGTTCCGGTATTACAGGGTGTACTATTTACAATCAAACAGGCTAAATATCTGGATGCCACGTTAATTGTTCAAAAAATCGCTCGTACACATTATTTGATTTTTGAAGGTGGAAGTTTTCTGCAACCATTCTTAGCACTCCAACTTTAACCCTCTAGGCGGAGTGGAACCAACCCTCACTATTTCAAATGGAACAAGGGATCGAGTGCTACCTCTTTTAAAAGAGCGTTCAATTCTCTTTCATTTGAAAGAAAATTGAACGCTCTTTTAAAACAGGTATCACTCGACCCCCTGTTCCATTTGGAATGGTAAGGACTGGTCCGATTACACGGGTAAGTTAGTGCTGAAAATGTTTCATAAACTCGCACATTCAAATTACGTGTACGGACGATTTAAAAAAAAATTAAAGTGACATCAGATATTTAGCCTGTTTCGTTTTAAATGGTATACCTACCCTGTATTTTAAATGCGAACAAAATTGTGCGAATATAGAGAATAAATGAAATATGTTGGAAATTTCTAATTAACATCAAAATTCCAAATTTCATTATCACATTCAAAATTATTCATGGTCTATTGATGATACACTTTCATGAGAACTGTATTGTGAACTAGAACGTAATTATTATACTAGTCGTTCAAAAAGTGACTTTTATTACATACAGTACATACTTATACAGTCCATTCTACCTTCTTTTCAATGGTCCGTAAAAGTACAATAATTTCCCAAACATTAAAAGAGAGTATAGTAACTCTCAGAGGCAGTTTTGTAAATTGTATGTTATTGAGACAATAGAATTATACGGTGATCAGCATAATTAGTTTTTAAGAAGCGAGCCCATACCTATATTTTATTTGTGGATTGTAGTTATAATCATTTTTATATCAGAGGAAAGTGTATGTATTAAGAAAGTTGTGTATATTTTGTGTAGCATACTCTACAACAAAAATGTATTTCAAAGTAGTAAATGTAGGTATTTTTTTGAAAAAACTTTTTTGCAATTACCGATGCCAAAAAAATTTCCGATGAAATGCAGTAGGTAGGTACGTAATTTCTCTTTCATATAATAAATATTTAACAAACAGCAACAAAATTGTTGTAAAACTCGATGCCTTTTAATTATTTATTGTCGCGCGAAACGTGAACTCTAATTGATCAAAATTCGAAATCAAATTTAATGAAAGCCCCCACTTTGATTCCTGGTGGAATTATTTTATGCTTTATGCATCACCAGCGTTAATTAGTGTTTGTTTATCTAAAGCGTATGCCATCATTTGAACCTTCATTTGAATGTTCATATTTACAAATTTTATCCTCTTGTTCCTTCAGAGAGTTTTGTCAAAGCCCTAGTAAGGGAACATCACGAATTTCGATGCAATTTAGATTGTTAATAAAAATTATTGTAACTAGTGACGAAGCAATGAGCAACTCAACTTAATTCACAATTCCCATATTCTTTTGTCTTTCTCAGGGTATATTCATCATATACACATTGGAATAATATCATTTTCCTCGATACCATACAGACACTCGACTTTGTTTCGAACGAGTTTGAATTTAGTTCCAGAAGATAGTTTTGAAGATGCCCTAGTTCCTAAGAGTGCTGTTGACATAATGAGCTACCTACCTGTTGACTATGGGATTTCTTAAGGGCTCACTAACTTAGCAAACCATGTGAACTGACGTTTTTAAATCTATTCTGCATCACTATTTTTTGGTTGGCAACGCCAGAATTCCGCATGAAAAGATTCTATAAAAGTGAACAACAAGTGTTCTCTCCTTTTATCTTGAGAACAAGTGGTGGGAGTGCACAAGCGATTGAAGGCATTTTTGAAGTAGGTATAAGATTAGAATTTCTCTTCTAAAAAACAACCGGATGCTGAATTAAATAAATTCAAATGTTTACCTTCTACAATAAGGACTGTTACGATAAATTTATCATTTACGTAACATGTTCCATCTTTTCTTATTTTCATAATAAAATTGTATTTTTTCCATTTTCGAATCAGCCAAATAATATCCACAAAATTTAAATTCAAATTCAAATAATACAAGTGCTGCCATCTATCCACATTTGCGTAAAATGCAAGTATCGAGAATTAATTTTTCAGTACTGCCATCTAGTGCCGGATGATCTATATTTCAAAGTATGATTTTTAATTTCGCATTTGACAGTCATTTTGTATTTTCATTGAAAGAAATTATATTTATCTCACTTTTAGCAAATAGATATATTTCTGTCCTTTTCTAACTTCTGATTCTGAAATAATCATTTTTTGGCTTAATGATCTAATTAATTAACAGTTTTTTATTCTTGACATAACCTTAATTTAAATTATTATAATTTGTAAACAATTGAAATAATTTTAGTGGATTTTTATCCATTCTCTTTTATTCCATGCGGTCTTTCATTGTGTTTTCATTTTTAAGTGAATATGGTCTTTTGGATGTACTCGTCTGATTGGTTGAAGCTGGTTGGAATGCAGTAAGAGTAAGTATCAAAAACACGGGATCGTTTTCCTGCTGGCTGTGGTTTCTAAAACGACCTCTTCTTGAAAGCGACTCTGTTAGGCAAGTCCTCTTTATTTTTAAATAATTTTGTGCTTGGAATTTCTGGATCCTCCTTCATAGATTCAATATTCAAATTATCATATCTTTACTAAGTTTTTACCTGATAAATCTTATCTTATCTGTTTTTAAAATATAAATATTATATTTTAAGTTTTTTTATCTAATCGTTGGCTTCCATTTTTGTGTGAATTGCTTATTGAAGTGCCACGTTTTGTTAATAGGTAAGTCAAGACAGATTTTTGGGTTTTAGATAGGTACTGCTGCTCTGGCTTTCAGAATCAATTTTTAGTGTGGAAAAATTGGACCATTTGCTCTAAATAGAATCGGTGAGAACCAAATTTGTGAGTCCATCCCCATTAACTCTTTATTGAATCCAGGCAGAGGCCTGAACAGTCATTTTCTGTTTGACTCCCTAAATTGTTACCTCAACTGAAGGGTGTAAGTTTTTAATAGAAATCCAGACAGGTCAAAAATTCTGTTAAAACGTTTTAATTAAAACATCTCAAGAATTTTCACACATTCTGGATTTGATTAATTTCAACCCTAGGTTTGTCTAGTATCTGTACCTTAGTTCGAGAGAAGGATTTTGTCTGTTTGGGGAAGAATCCAGAGATATTTCTTAATTTTTTACTTACCTTATTTTTGCTCATATTTTTGCCTGCCAGAGCTGCTGTCAGGAAGGCAGCATTTTTGCTCAATTATAACGAGCATTTTAATTTATTCCTGTTATTATTCTAATTTTTTTTAATATCTTACCATTAATCTTAATTATTTAATTATTTTTTTTTTATATTAAAATATATATATATTTTTTTTTTCTCAACTTGCAATAACTGTTCATACCTGATTCTGTTGGAAGGGAGTGTCTGTACAACAATCATTTTATATTAAATTTCAATTTAAATTTTCTTTGCAAGACGCTCACTCTTTCGACAGAATTCAGGGATTTAATATTCCAAATATTGGTGAACCTGATACTGCCTTATTCTTTTCTGGGTACCTACTCTACCTAAAGATCACTGTTTGGAGTCTGGATCAGCTGGAGTGACGTCACCCCAGCAATCTGTCCTCCTGGATACAGGAAACAACACGAAGAGCTCCAGTTCACGAAAGTGAAACCCCAACACCCATTGAAGAGCTCCGGATTGGAAAGCAGGTACTTGGTATCAGATTCAACAAGAAAAACTAAGCTGTTAGCATTGAAATTGACTACATAATATTGTACACTAAATAAAATTATTGTTTGTTAGATTTTGAGTGGTCATTTGCACACAAAGGGGCTACACGTTATCTTAATTTTTTTCTTTGAATTCAGGACCCTAGGTTATCTTTTCTTAAACCTACAAATACATTTATTTGTAACAGGACAATGAGGCTCTTTGTTGCAAACTTTACTCAATCTTTACTCCGTCTTCACTTCATTTTCAATTTTATTCAGCTTTTATAATAATTCATCTTCATTTTGTCAGTTATTTCTTTAGTACCGTAATTTCCGATTTACTTATTGTTTAAAATATAAAGGTACCAATTTTTGGGCAAATAGTCAAAAAGGTATAACACCAGTTTGATCCCTTGAGCCTTTCACTCTGTTGTTTGATGCAAACTGGAGTCCCTTACGATTTAGTCCGGGACTTATGAAAGTTTCGTTGCACACGTTGAGTAACTTTGTTAAATTATTGTTTTTTAAAGTCTTTCCATAGCTGATTTGCTCGTATGAAGTATCAATGTCAATATTTTCTAAAAATCTTTTCTATTCAATTTGTACCTGAGTTGTTCAATTTGATATTTGAAGAAGGAAATAAAAAAGGCCATCCTGGTAAATAACATGAGACTAAGGAAGGGATTTTCGCGTTTCTTCCCATACTTATTGAAGATAAACCGCGAGATAAACATATCAAACCATATATCGTTGAAATCAGGTTGAAGGGGACTAATAAATAAGTGCACAATATACATAGTGTTCCATTTAAAAAAAAATAATAACTTCACTCTTTTTTGATGCACGCTGTATGCTTGAAACTGATAGTTAAAAACTTTTGACAATTTCTTAAAACTTTTGTATCTGACAATTCTGTCAAAAACGTCAAATGAAAAAGCCAGGAGGGGGTGACATCACCCTGTACATCTTCTTCCTTTCCCCCTTCAGTTGAGGAAAAGTAAGTAATGGAACAGGCAGTCCACCTGAAACTAGTTACATCCAGAATTGTGGCATTGGACATCTTCAAGGCTTTTGATCAGATGTGGCACAAAAGTCTTCCCAACAAACTTCCATCGTATGGTGTTACGAATGAATTTTGCGATTGACTGGGAAGCTTTTTAGAAGGCAGGTAAATACATGTCGATCGCGTGTCTTCTGATACATTGCCTATAAATGCTGGCGTTCTTCAAAGGTCAATTCTGTCTTTAACACTGTTTCTCGTTTTTATAACTGATTTGTTAAATGTGAAGAGAAACCCCATATACAGCTTTACGGAAGATAGTAGCTTGATGGCTTCTAACAAACCACTTAGGTACTTCAGTCATTTCCACACGCCTTGGCCGAGAACAGATTCACTCCATTAACAGTGATATTAACACCATTACGAACTGGGGCCTTAACAACCTAGTCAAATTCAATGCCTCCAACTCAAGCAACAGTATTCTCAAATAAGAAATCTTCCGCCGATGATAACCTAGTTTTAAAGAATTCGGGATAAAACCCTCAATATCTCTTTTCAGGGTGAACGCATCGACCAACTTATCTTGGCATCAATCAGACCCTGTATGGAATACTCAAATCAGACCATGTATAGAATACTGTTCCAACATCTGGAGCAATGCTCTCAAGCATTCGCTGGCTCTATTAGATGCAGTACAAAGAAGAGCAATATCGATACTCAAGCTCTCACCGATTCATTGAAATCCCTCGAATATAGACATAAGGTGGCCGACTTGTCATTATTATATCGCTATTACCATGGGAGATATTCTGACGATCTGAGGCGGGATTCTGTAACGAATAGAGATCGGTTTCCCTATCGCTATGGCACTTGCTGTCTTCTTCTCTCTTTTCAAAATCAATAGATAGGGGACGTCAATAAAGATAACGATAGTTTCTTTATTCGTTACAGAGTCCTACCTCTGGCCAGCCTCATTCCAGCTACGAAAAGTTATTTAAGAATCACAAGAGCCTGCGACAGGCATCCCATCCGTATGTCCTAAAGTTGGCAACCCCGAAAACCTCTAAATATACATATAGTGCTTATTTTTGGTGGCGTACTGCCCTGCTCGGGAACTTCCTGCTTCCTACTTCATTTCCTGAAGGATTCAACCCTAAAGTGTTTGAATGGAGGGTTAATCGTCACTTAATTTTCTTCTGCTCCTGGTACTGCTTAGGTGGTACAAGACTTTTGTGAGCGGACATATACAGGGTGTCCCACAGTCAGCGTTACAGCCCATAACTTTCTTATTTTTAGAAACAAAAATTTGAAAAAAGAAAATGGCTAATGGTTAGTTAAGCTCTCTTCAAAAATATAAAAAAATCTTCTGGGCAGGAGTCGGTTATAATCCAAATTTGAACTTTTCTTGGCTCTTAAAAAATTACAGAGCGACTCGAAAGCCGGTAATAAACAAAACTTGCACTATAACCGGCTCTTGACTGTCTGGAAGAATTACCCAGAGACTCAAGAGCCGGTGACAAACAAAATTTAAATTTTTACCGGCTCTTGATTGTCTAGAAAAACTACCCAGCAACTCCAGAGCCGGTAAATATCAAAATTTGAACTATAACCGGCTCTTGACTGTCAGCATTTTTGACAGGTTGACAGGTCGCAAAACTCATTATTCTGGTATTTTAATTATGTTTCAATATTTGCTAAGGAATCAATGAATAACAATACGGGAAACACTTTTCCGGCCTAGGCCGGGAAAGTGATTCTACTACTGCTGAATAATTGGAACCAAAAGACAAACATTTAACAGGTATTTAACCGATCGCAGAAAAAATAGTATGTGTATTTCGGTGTTTGCCAGCCTCGGCTACGCCTCGTCCGTCAACTTACACCGTCGGCCGAGAATGTGTCACTTTTCCACCTAAATACACAATATACTATTTCTAGAAAAATTACCCAGCAACTTCATAGCAGGTAATAATCAAAATTTGAACTTTTACATCAGGCTCTGGATTATCTGAAAGTCTACCCAGCAACTTTAGAGCTGGTAATAGTCAAATTATGAACTAATACCGGCTCTTGATTGTCTAGAAAAATTATCCAATGTCTCAAGAGCCGGTAATAAAAAAATTGAACTATTACCAGCTCTTGATTGTCTAGAAAAGTTACCGAGGAACTCGAGAGACGGTAATAATCCACATTTGGGTTTCAAAGTGAAATTGGCACCTCTTGAAAATTTCCAGCTAATCGAGAGCCGGTAATAATTAAAATTTAAACTATTACCGGCTTTTGATTGTCTAGGAAAATTACCCAGCAATTTGAGAGCCGGTAATAATCAAAATTTGAACTATTGTCAACTGGTCTATAAATAAAACCACTCTGTATATCAAAAACTCATTAAAACTAGAATACGATTCATCAACAATCAACATTTTGTGCAGGTAACGCGTAATGTTTACACGAACGAAATGAGTATAAAAACCGATGCAGCCCATGGTATTGGTACCCATTTGGGTCCTTCTCTCCTCAGGGTCTCCTTACCCAAAGTAGCAGTAGCTATTTACATACATTTACAGTCTTGCCCTTCAAGGTATCGCCACCTATACATATAGCCCAAACGTGAGAATCATGTGGCGCACCTACGTAGTGCCCGTTTGGTGATGTATACCCGCTAGCAGACAATATAGGTTAAGCTCCTTTTTGTAGTTGTGTGTTTTCCTGAAGAGCAACGAGCAGCCCCCAACCTCAGGTCCTATCCACATTAGCCGCGAAGCGTGTGACATACGCTATATACGTTAAGCTCCGGCACCTCCACCATATGTCACGCTCCTCGCGGCTAGTGTCCTGCCTCAGGTTAGGGGTTGCTCTTCAGGAAAACACAAAACAAGGCGACCCTGAAGAGAAGTGTAGCTACTGCGCCTTTGGGTATGGAGACCCTGAGGAGAGAAGGACCCAAATGGGTACCGATACCATGGGCTGCATCGGTTTTTATATTCATATCGTGTAAACATTAGGTTACGCGTTGCTGCTTAAACTGCTGATTGTTGATGGATCGTGTTCTAGTTTTATTGGGTTTTTGATATACAGAGTAGTTTTATTTATAGAGTAGTTGACACGCAATTACCGGTTCTTGATTGTCTAGGAAAATTATCGAATGACTCAAGACTTGAACTATTAAAAGCTCTTCATTGTCTAGAAAAATTACTGAGTGACTCAACAGCCGGTAATAATCATATTTTGAATGATACCGAGCAACTCACCGAGATAGCACATTTGCATACTACTAGCAACTTTTTGAGGACATCCGAGTCGCACATTTAGTAAGTCCCGAGTATCTCTTGTAAAAGTCCTCGATATTCCCTGGGACATATATAGGATATTACAAAACCTCTCATACTGAGTAGGTACCTCCTGGAAAGAAGTCGTTACAAAAGGAAATCCTAAGGTTGTGTAAACAAAACTCCTACAAACGTTCAAAGAGAACTTCTAGGGATATTAAGAATAGAACATGCAAGGAAGTCCAAAAATAACATATATGTCACATTTAAAGGGGAATTCTCAAGAACTTCCAAAAAGAACTCCTAGGGATATTCAGAATAAGAATTCCCAGGGACGTTCGAATGAACATGGGATTTAAAACGAAAGTCCTCAGGATGTCACAAAGGTATATTTCTAGACTGCAATCCATATTTGGTATAAGTAGTTGGTGATTTAAGTTCCCAATTAGTTTGGTTTCTTTTCAGTTGCTTATTGTGCGGCGGGCCCATAAAGCTTGCTTTATACAGGGTGTAGCAGGTATGAGTACAAATATTTAAACATGAGATAATATGGCCCATTTCAAGCTAAAACTATCCTATTAACCATGGGTCAATTGTTAGTATTTTCGGAGTTATCGCAGAATATAAATTTAGGAGAATGTTAACAACATGACAACATGGGAAATGTGCGGTTTTATTAAGTTGTGAATTGCACTCAATGACATTTTTGCACTAAACATTCAAGAGAAAAATTAAATAATACTTACTCAACTACTTGCTAAATCCTCATGAAAATATTAATGTTTGTTGAAAGGTTATCAAAACACTCAAATCAAAACGCACACTCACACTTCCCGTATCACGCAATATTTGTAAAACGGGAACAATGTTCTTTCATCAGGTGGTTGCTCTTGGGAAAACTTTCCCTGTAAATTCCGGCGGCTAAATGGGCATTTTCCAACAATTCTGCCTAAACAAGTATCTGCGCACATCCGACGTTTGTAAACATTTTATTTTCAAAAAAGAATGAATTACGCGCGTTTCCAATGCTTCAACTAACTGATATGAGACAAATCAAGTATGTGTGTTGTGCTATGTTGCCAGATGTTTAAATACCGATTTACGAGTGAAATTTTCATGTTTTGTTTTTTCAATTTTGTATTATGTTGTTGACTAAAAAGGCATAATTACTTAATAATTGAATGAACTGAATTTTTTTACATCTCATAATGATTAAAATTTTCTTTCCTTCAAAAAATATCAAAACTTCAAAGGCCTTTTTCTTGAAAATAGTTGAGTTTGGATTCCATATAGTATAAACTTTTTTTTTTTCAAAATGGGCCATATTTTCACGTGTTAAAATTTTTCTAGTCAAACCTGTATTTTCGTGTAGGTATTCGTTTTACATTCCAGTTACCTATTGTTCGAATTATAAAGTTAATTGAGTAGCTCTCTGAAAGGAAAACTGTGAAAACTAAACCCCATAACTGACTAAAATCTGTCATTCATATGAATATTATGTTAAATAGATGATTATTTGATCGGTAATGATATTGCTCCCATGCCTTCGCATCAACCAAATTTGCCGTCATCGTTGAATGTTATAATAATTCCTAGCAATTCCTGAAACGTTGGATGACAATAATAATGAATTGTTTTTAGATATTGTTCATGAAAATTATGTTCCTCGTTGCTACAAGTGCATAGAGGTTCAGGGAAGCCATTCTGAACAAGATCTTCAGTATTATCCTAAATAAGACAATAGGAAACAATAAAATATCGTTGCATAGAACACAAAATCAAGGCACTAGAATATAACAATTTTTAAACAACCTCATCATACAACCGTTGTAGCGCATTTTTTTCAAATACTGTGTAGCCAGATGTCCCTATTGCGCATATATAATTATCTATTAATTTTATTTAAATAAATTCATTTGCAATTTTCCTCGCGGCATTACCGAATATGGCGCGGCAATAGCAATAAAGTTATAGATGATGAATAATACTGTGTAAACAATACGAGATTCCCATGCATGCAATGCATATGCTGAATGGAAATTAGTGTGTGTCAGTTGAAATTAGGTTTTTTTTGCGCTGTTATGTAAGGTATTAATTATTATTTGTGTATTTATTCAATCCTTTTTTAATTATTTATAGTAATAATGAAACATTGTGCAAACCTTTTTTGTTTCAATGTAAATTCGAATAAATGTATAACAATATTTCTTTGCCGTTTCCAGAGTTTCGATTGAAAAGAAGTACATAATCTAGTTTTGTTTTGAGGAGCATTTTGGATTCAAGAAGGCAGTTAATCAAAACTAACCAGCCTAATATAGACTCAAAGGGATGATGACGTAAATAAGAAAGAAAACATAATCATGTAAAAAGTAAAGATACTCTGGCCCCATAAGTGAAAAAAAGTTGATTGGATTATTATTGGTTCATTTCGCGACCTCTTTTCGTTCAATTTCAATTCGTTATATTTCCTCTGTGATTTTAAAATAAAAACTAAAGCAAATATTTACCGAGCGGCAGTTAAAATAACATTAGTTCACGGGAAATTTTATGACGATATTGCGTTAAGTGTTAACTTATTTTATTACTTCCTACATAAACAAGCAAAAAATATTTGGATCTATTTTCAAAAATTTCGAGTTTCGCAATAGCGTTTTACAGGATGTGACCTGTATTGAAATCATTATTTCAATAAAATATGAATATTCATTTCTATAATGCCAATTACACTAATCGAATTATGCCATTTATGGGTCCGGTAAATATTCTATTGCTACAAAATCCTATGATATTGTATTATTATTGCACGCTAAATGCTTTCTAGAATAAGTTCCCACGCGTATAAATATTTTTCAATAAACAAAATTACTATAATAAGCTTGAAAATGTGATGGTCTCAGATGGTTGATCGGACTTCTGGAATTCGAATACCACGCATATTAAATACAATTTTCATTATTTCGATATGTAAAGCACTCGTGGCGAAAATGTTACTTCAGTTTGTAACTTTCCCCTGATCATTTTTGCGTTACATACATATTTCCTATTCCTTGGTTGGATTTCAACTCGAGTTGACCTTTCAAAAAAAGATCAAACTTAGCAATCAACACCCCAAAGTTAACTGAATAATTGCCAAATCGTTTTTGAATGAGATGTTCTATCGTTCATCTAAATGCCAATGCATGTTAAGATAAAAATGTCGCTGCAACGAGAATTCTTTTTAAGCATTGTTCCAGCATTTTTCTTCCGTCAAACGTTAATACTTTACATGTCTATTTTTGTGTTTCCCTTTTCAAGCTCATTTCTTTGTTTTTTTTTTTGTCGATTCTTGAAAAATTTTGAAAATAATTATTTTTTAGTGGATTTTTTCTTAAAACTTAAAGGATAACGCACACCTAACATGGGATTTTTGGGCTCTATGGATTTTTCCCATTTTTTGATATGTTGTAGAGGATTTAATTCTGAACAACCTTTAAATGGGACGAAATCTTGTAGGTATAACGGTCTTTGAGATATGAGCGTTGAAAAATTAACTTTTTTGCGACTTTTTGTGTGGAGAGTATACGAGATACTGGTGCTACTGGTGTTTATCAGTCAAAATATTGACAGGTTCACATATTTTACGTCACTAAAAATTAATGTCAACATAGGTTAAGGCCAGGTCTGCACTGGGGTCAATGTTAGCGCCAGTGCGGTCCCGAGCTTAGCCTATGTTGACATTTGTTAGTGACGTGAAATATGTCAACCTGTCAAAATTTTGACTGATAAACACCAGTTTTTCGTATACTCTTCACACAAAAAGTCGCAAAAAAGTTCATCTTTCAATGTTCATATCTTAAAAACCATAAAACCTACAAGATTTCGTCCCATTTAAAGGTTGTTAAGAATTAAATCCTCTACAACATATCAAAAAATGGGCAAAATCCATAGAGCCCAGAAATCCCATGTTTAGTGTGCGTTATCCTTTGATCCATCTATGATAGCTTATCCGAAATTTATTCTAAGCCATACTCATCCGCTCAAGGATTTTATACTTTTGATCCATCGAGGTATAGTTGATTTGAACTAACTTGAATAAGGTCCTTGTGTGTTCTTCTAGCCTTGATAGAAGTTAAGGATCTTTCAGCACATTTTAATAATAGATTGTAAATTGCATTTGGAGTCGTTACAGCTTGTTACAACCGCTAAAGTACTGCTACTTTACCAGATACATCCAGATATTTTATGCGTGATTCAGCTTCTAGTGGGTAACCAAAATTTGTAGGCTTTTCCCAAAGGAGGCTAGCTTCCTGTTTGGTAAAGTACCCAATTCTTAGGGTGTTAGTTAACCATACCCGTTCTAGCTAGCATTCGGTCCTTTCCCCATCTCTTCATTTCTTCGGAGACGTGACTTTTCATTAGTCCATAAAAAGGCTCTGAGCCTTGGCAAGGTTTTAGAGCGCATTGCTTTGCGAAACGGCCTGCCTCTTCGTTGCCCTCTATGCCCTTAGTGTCCTGGCACACATATCTGGTTTACTTTGTTTCCTCCAGCTAATTGCTTGAGGATATTTCTACCCTCCCAAACTAGCTGCGAATTGCACTTGATGCTACTAGAGCCTTTAGAGCCCCTTGACTGTCGGACAGTATGTAAATGTGCTCTCTTAAAAAGCCTCTTTTGATTTTAATTATCAGTAACACAGCTTTAAATATCGTGGGCGTTTTAACCATTGCTAGTGAAAGTTCAAAGTTTGATCCAGTCATTCCCACACCGAATCATTTCGTAAGCTTCGAACCACCTGTGTACCACAATGATGCGTTATCCGCTTGCGGTAGTTTTGCGTAAAGTTTGTACCTTGGTGGGACGATGAATGTCAAGCATTGTCAAATAGTCGTAAGAATATTTTCAAGAAAATGCGTACCAATTGTAACTTCCAAAACTTTATTGAATTTGAACATAGTACTGCCAAGTGTAAACTAATCTTTGAAGGAAAATCGGGACAAAGCTGGGCCTGTAATAGTCTAAACGCTCAGACTCCCATTTCAAAAATATGGTAGCGAGTTAATTAATTAAATTCGCAACTAATCAATACCATTTCGACAGAAACTGCTGATATTTTGTTACATAACATAGCACCAGAGGATTGAAATCATGACAAGTAGAATTCTAATTTCATGACGTCACCCTCGACCTATTTATCGCATACAGTACAGACGATGATGACGGTTGCTAGGCAACCTGACGTCATGAAAGTGGAATTCTAGTAGAATTCTACTTGTCGTGATTCCAGCCCAGCCTTGATTTTGTACAGGGTGGCACAAAATGAACGTTATGATTTGAATGTCTTATGATTTTTTTTTAATTAAAATTGTTAATTTCTCTTTCGTTTCAGAATTTTGTAAAAAAGACTTGGGGAATGTAAAATGGAACAATACACGATACAACAACGAACAAAAATCATTGAATTTTACTTTGCGAATGGAAAAATTATTCTTAAGCAGCGTCCATATTTCGGTATTTTAATGTGCGTGTTGGACCCTCCGTGCCAACAATAAATCAATCGTCTTGTTGCAAATTTTCAGCAACAAGGTTCAATAAAGAACGTCCGTGGTGCCGCAAGCCACATGTGGTGTAAACTGCAAGAAATATTCAATGTGTACGAGAGAGTGTGGAAGAAAGTCCAGAAACATCAACCAGGAAACGTTCGGCACAACTTGGGCTATCGCGAAAGTCTATTTAGAGAATTTTGGCCACATTGCATATGTCTCCATACAAAATCCAGTTTGTGCTCTAACTCCTTTTGTTAACAATTTAACAGGAGGCCCATAATATGCTTAGTTTGCTCAGCAGATAATTATTGAGGTGGGTCAATAGTTCAATAAGTACCGAATGGCAAGGGCGCCACTGAATTTAAAAAAAATAATAATAATTAAATTACATAAAATATTGAAGGGTGAAAATTCAGAAACACGCCTAAAAAAAGATAATCAGCAAATGGTAATTGATAATTAATTCTGAAAAGGAAATAAATAAGGCATATAACTCAACCAAATCTTGACATAGATAAAACTAATAAAACAATAAATAGGTTCACAAAATAAAAAAATCCCGCTTAACAATCATCAAATTATTAAGTATCATTTCATAAATAAATCTTCAAAATTTTACGAAAATCAGAAAATTCTTTCTATGGAGAGGAAATATTCAAATTTGTTTAAACGCACGAAATGCTCTCTGACGTCACAATGCTTGATAAGTTAGCGCGCGCAAGTACAGCGGCGCTACTAGCTACTCAGATCAGCCTTTTGTGACGTTGCTTTTGCGACTTTTGTTGGCAATAAAGAATATTATTATTATTGATATTATTGTTATTATTATCATGGTTAGGTTTTAATTCAACGAGAGAGTCTGTTTACCGTTCAAAAAGTATTTTGATATTGCTGCTATCTTCTTCGTGTCGATCTCTGTGTTAGGGATGATCGAAATTAAGGTAGAAAGTAGCTTTTCTACCTTGGCTAAAATGGAGGATGGTTTTCGAAAGGCAGATTCACATAATCTGCCAACTGTGGACGTTACTATGGTATCAGAATTTTTGGTCAAGTGTCAAGACTTGAATCAGCCCCAGTCCAGTGGTGTAAAAGTAAAACTGACGTATTAGACGTAGATATAGTTGAATTTGAACAGTGATATAGTTATTTACCTATAACAAGTGCGGAAAGTTATACTTTTTCGCACGCAACGGCATCAGCGGAGTTCGTGCAAGCCGCAAGTGCGGAAAACATACTTCACGCTCGTGTTAGGCACATTTTTTTTCTACAAGCGTGTGAAAAACGCGTCCCCACGTACCGATTTGCGTGTGGAAAGTACCACATTTACGCACCTCGTAACTATGTGTTTGAGTCTGCCCTCATTACACAAACACAGATAATTAGAGTGAATGAAGCTTCTTGGGATAAAGCAACAGTCTGCAACACAAAAAATTCAATGTAAACTTGTAAGCAAATCTCGGCAACGCGCCAGCTGATTGTTCGTTCCGCACAGTGACGTCACAATCGCTACTCTCGCCGCAGGGGGGCGTTTTGCTAGCCTCGCTAATTTCGTGGTTTTAAGAGTTTATAGATGTTTTAACGCTTGATACGTGTTTTGTGGACCTAAAACCACCACTTTTTATTACAGTGAGGTCAAAAATCAAGTATTGAACAATTTCAAAGTAAAAAATCAATTGCTGGTAAAACACTTTAAAGAAAATCAATAAATAGAGGTTAACTCTCAATCATTTTCATCAAATTAAAAAAAAAAAAAGATAATATGACAATGTACCTCAATATACTTGCCATATAAATTCATTGACATTCGCTGACCATATCATTAGCATGAAATGAAAATATAAAGATTAAGGTTTCCAGAAAACTAATAAATAAATAAAAAATGATTGAAAATTATAATGATAAGTCTGATCAACTTCTGCTTAAAGAATAAATTCAATAGAATCAACTTGAACTTGTGAGAAATCGAAAGTTGGGTTAAATAGTCAGAAGATATGATAGAAATCCTCAAATATATAGGTTATAGGACCCAGGGTTAAAAATTGATCCATTTTTGACGATGTTTTGACTTGTTTTTTTACTCAATAATTTTAAATTTAGAGCATGTTGTCCAACCTTGACTTTTGTTCACATTACTGATTAATTATCATTGATAAAATATAAGTACATTTTTTAAATATAGCGGTACTAAACGTTAAGTAGAGATAAAATCTATAGTGAATACGGTAGATCAAAAATCGGAAATAATTATTTCAATTTACTGAATGAAATTGAAATTTTGAATATTTAAATGTAATCTTGGCAAAAATTCAATCAATTATGGCAATTGATCATAAAAAAGATGTTATAGAAAAGTTGATAAAAGTTATAACTAGACTCTATCAAGCCTCAATTCCAACAAAAAGGTAGAATACGGTAGTTGGTAGCCATCCATTTTTGGTCACTTGTCGAGAGAAGTTGCAAATGCAAGTTGCAGATTCTAGCCTGGAATCAAAGCTAGAAGTTCAGTTTTCTTCGCCAAATGTGGGAGTACACGTGAAAGACTCGATTCCTCTGGGAAATCACTCCAAGAGCTCTATGCCCAGAGAAGTGGGCTTGTTGAAAATGGATCCCTTGAGACAAACCGGCTCCTCGGAAAACAGCTCCTCGATAAAAACGGCTCCCCGGAAAACCCACGAGGGAGTTAGAAATTCAAAATCAAATCAAACGGTTATCGGAAGACGTTCGAAAATACATTTTTCGGTAATTAATGGATTATTGCCTAACGCAACTTTATTTCGTCAAAATAGTGCCTGATGGCCGATAAGCTACGTTTTCCACGAGAACGGAAATTGATATCATATTTCACTTGGAAAAATGGCCACCCCCCAGGCCAGAGTCGACCTTTCAGCTCGAACGGCAAAATTTAAAAGGGACTAAGAGAAAGATAAACTCGTGGTAAAAACATGGGCTCTGCTTGTGATGGACAAGCAGAGCCTCTCCTCAAAAATAGCCAACGGAAAGCGTTGGTACTAAACTGGTACGTCAAATTTGAACAAATCATATGCACAAATATGGTTTTGACAAAATGGAGCCACAGCTCATACTGCGGATGCCACATGGCTCTTTTAAGGGAGATCTTCGGCGAATAAATTATTTCGCGTAACGGCAATTTTAATTAACCACCGCGTTCGCCGGATTTGACTGCTCCAGACTTTTTTCTTTGAGGCTATTTGGAGGAAAGAGTTTTCGTCAATAAACCAGAGACCATTTTTCAACTGAAAGATAATATCCGTAATGGAATCCGTGCCCTAACACCATGGCAGACACTTGCGAGATGTCATTTTTAGATTTGACTCCAAAATTTTCTCCATTCATAAACTGTGTATTAGAAAAAATATATTTATTTGCCACCCATTTGTAAAACGTCATTTATCAAGTCAAAACATAAAAAACGAAAATTGATTTTTACCAGTGACTGGGTCTACTAACTTGTAAAATTGACAGCTAAACTGTAATAGTTATTTACATTACAAGTGCGTTTATGAACATGATTACAATAACGAGTGTGAAAGATTAGAACGACGAGGTCGTAGACCGAGTCGTTCTAATTACACGAGTTTTGTAGTCATGTTTAAACGCACGCGTGATGTAAAACGTTTTATCTATAAAGCGAAAAATAGGAATGTTTTTTAAATTATTTTCGTTTATTAGTAGTTGTCTACCTTCATTCTACCTTTACAGGTTTACCTTTGACATTTGTCAAATCACCAAAAATCGTTGTGTTATAGATTCATAACCTCGTCCATAACACCACTAGTTGTGTTATGAATTCATAACCTAGTCTATAACACTACTAGTTGTGTTATGAGTCTCATAACACAACTCTAATACTAGAAAAATAGTTATGTAAAAACGTCATAACCAAACGCTTGTAGATAAAAACTTTTCACAAGTCAGTAGGGTCCGTAGAATTATTTATTAAAATTGTATTACCTATGTATTAATTTTTTATTTATTATTTACAAATGAGTAACAAATAAATTATTGTACATCATACGCCAGGTATCAGTTTTTACTGGCTCTTGAAGGTGACAAGCTCGCCTGACGGCTCGCCAGTCATTTCCTTCAATCACCAGTAATAGTATATTAAGGTATAAGTGGATATTAAGGTCTTTAAAACACGCGCGATTTTTCGAGCACGACGGCGCAGCCGGAGTTCTCGAAACAGAGCAAGTGTTTTAAAGACCAGTTATCCACGAATACTTTACACTATTTTTTTTTATTGGTATACGCTCAAACCATAAATTACTAATAATTGGAGAATGCTAAATTCGTGCTTAACACTTGTTATATTTTATTTGACGTTATCTACAAGTACCTCACCTACTCCTGACAAATCAATAATTAAAAAGTTGACATTTAGACTTGTTTGGGTTGTTGATGTTGTCATGATAACTTTAAAACACGCGCGTTTTTGAATGTTGGATTTAAACACGCTGAGGAGTACTTTAAATAAGTAAAACAGGTTATCAATAAAAAAAAAACTGTTTTACCTGGCTAATAATGTAAAATACTATAACAATTCACTTAAAAAAAAAGTTATAAAGCATTAGAATTACGTTCATTTCGCACCACCCTGTAGCTCTAGATATCCCGCCAATGACTATTTCCAATACTCACTTTTTATCGAGCGCTATTCCTATATCAGAGTTTGAAAACAATGTTGAAAAAAATTAAAGACACCACTCCGGGTACTGATGGAATTTCTTAGAGTATGCTGGAGCACTTGCCTGTTTCTGCTATGAGCATGCTTATAAGTGCCTTCGATAAAGTTATATAAGGGGGATGACCTTGCCGCAATTAAAAATGCCATAGTTGTACCTATAAGTAAACCAGGCTTGAGGAGTTTAGGTCAATTTCCCTTACATCGGTCGGCAGTATATTTATATTTTGTTCTAGTAACCTTAATTAGGATACGTGAATAATCATTTATTTAAATTTAGAGAATAATCATAATTCATAATCATTCCATCATGAGTTGCATTCCATGATAAACCTATACCTTTAAGTTTCTTTTCTGGCATGTAACACGAAATCTGAACATCATACTAGGTATTTATTATTTATTCTCTTTTACCCCCAGTGCATTGCCGTAACAATAGGGTGGCAGGACCGACCACAGGCATGCCCGGAGTTACCGAGTAAAACTCGGTGGGCAGGTCAACTTCGGTGTATACCACACTCAACTATTATTAATATTTTGAGGGATGAATTAAATTTTCTTTGTAAAAGTCTATATTTTTGTTAAGCGTATATGTCTTAGTTTCAAAAATTGCAACTGGCTGTATGGTAAAGGCCGCATGCCAAAAAAAAAAAAAAAAAAAAAAAAAAAAAAAAAAAAAAAAAAAGTCTATATTTTTGCATGAATTAAGACAGGAGAACGCGTGACCTTGAAAATTTTCAAAATTTTCGCCTACGGCGCTATTGGGAAAGCACAAGTTACAAATCTCCCACTGGGTGGCCCGATATAAGAACTCCAACTCGGGACGAAAAAAATTTCCCAATCAGACCCTGATCACAGGAGGTACTGGGCGCATTATGCCACTGTGTAGAATACACAAATAAAATTAGGTTAGGAATTTTCTATTCAATCGACGTTCGTTTTTGTTGGTAATTTTTTGTTTCATCTGATTCGTGATTGATAAATAAGGATGGGGTTATTCTAAATGGGTATTAAAAATACTATACCTTAGGCTTGAGGTCTCCTTTCCGGAGTTTTCAGAGCTACCGTTAATAAATGATATTCTATTTAAGGAAATTTTGGCAAAGTATCGAAATTGTATACAGGTTTATACTGATGGCTCTAAAAACAATGATGGGGTGGGGTGTACATTTGCCATACCTGAATTAAATGTCGTTGAAAAGTTCCAGTGCGTGAATATTGCACGCATATATACTGCAGAAGCGGTAGCAATCTGGAGAGCCTTCATATACGTACTGACTAGAGGCTCTATTTTCGAAATCATTGTTATTTCCGATTCGCAGTCAGCTTTACGATCGGTGAAAGTGGTGCAACATGCGAGAAATTGCAACCACATAGTTATTGCCAAAATATTGGAAGCTCTCTCTATAATGTACTCTAGAGGCATCCTTGTAAGATTTTTATGGGTCAAGGGACATTCAGGGGGGCTTTATTTGAAATCGATCGCAAATATTTGCATGCACGTAAAGTTGCATCAATTTGTTCGTATAAGCAGCTTCTTATGTGCGAATAGCTTTATTTGAAATTGACATTGGACGTGTGCATCTCTACTTGCGTGCACGCAAAAGATGCACTCGCTCGCTACGTTGCCAGTTTTCTTTTCACAAAATGTCGAAAATCTACCATATAAAAATGAGTGATTTTTGAATTTTACGATATTTTGGCCGACGGTGACGTATATTTCACAATGACATTTATTTATTATGATTTTTTTGATGTTTTGAGGTTAGAATTTTTTAAAATATGTTTCGTGTTTATAAGCAATTTACCACAAAAAATGAATATTATTTCACCAAACCCTATTCCTGTAGATAGAAAAAAGAGCTCCGCAAACGCAGATGCGGAGGAAAAAAGACTTCTTGTCCAGTTTGTCAGAGAACGCTCCAACCTTTACCAAAAAGTCGAGTAAAAAAATGTTGCAAAAGCCTCAGCGGTATTATACGGTGCTCAGTGGAAGATGCTTTTCTCGGCGCCACTAAATAGCCCTATAAAGCCTCATATAAGTCTCCAAAAGTAGCTTCATTTAGCCAAAATTTTTTTACGAAAGTCCGGTCACTTAGGACGAAGGCATAAAATCGCGGCCTTACTGCAAGGTTTTCGTTAAAAGCCTTCGCTAGTTCAAGACGAGCCAGCCCATTGTTTTTATTAACGTTATTAAATCATATATTATTCATAAAAATCACCACAATATTCGAACTTATTTGAAGTGAACTATCAAAATTAAAATAAATCGAAATAAATTGACAAATTGACAACACAACTTGCGTGTGCGAGCTAGATTTGCGATCGGTACACCCTCATGCGCAAAAGTTGCGAGTGGTGCAAAGTCATATCGCTCGCAGTGCATTTCAAATAAGCCGTGCACCAGTTTTCAATCGCGAATAACGTCATTTGCGTATACGCAAAGTTGCATCAATTTCAAATCAAGCCCCCTTGGCCTGAAAGGCAATTAATTGGTTGACATAGCAGCGAAGGAGGCTATTGGTTTTGAAGAGATTGAAAAACTTACTCCTTACACTGTCCTTTTTCAAATTATAAGAAAGAATGCTTTGGAAATTTGGCGTGATAAATATAACACCATGACATCTCATCTCATGCACTCTGAATGATAATCCTCTGATGAAACGTGTTAAACTTCCCAGGAAACTATGTTTTCTACTTCAGATTTCTTGTTGGCCATGGTCATTTTGGTACACATATAATGTATAAGATCAAGCTGAGTGAGAGCAACATCTATTCTTGTGATGGGCATGCTGATAGGTGCCTTCCATGGCGGAAGATAACCTAAACCATAGATTGTTTGGATCATAAGGATTTAGAAGCAACTTTAATTCAGTTTTCCAAATTGTGTAAGGTGCTGTCGGATTTAATATATAGAAGAGTCATTCTCCTTTGTTTTTTTCCCTATGGGTTTTTATCCTTCCTAACCGGCTCCACCTGTACTCTGTGAATTGTTGAAATAATGTCCTGCATTGACTCCAAGACGAGAAGCATGTGACCATGTGTAATCCGCGATGTTGTTCTTTCATCTGACGTTGTTTTGGTAGTAAAGTGAAGAATAATAATTAGGAAACTGATATTTAGTAACAGCTAAAAATTTCATGTCAAATATGTCCATTATATTATAAGATGTAAGATTTAAGACGTGGCTGAATGAGTCATTTGAAACTCAAGGCCAAAAAAAAAAGAGCTTTGCATTCTTCCATGATTAAATAACATTCGGTTGCAAGTTGAACGAATTATAGAATTATTAATTTGTACAAGGAACCTAAACCCATGGAAGGTCAATGTCAACGACAGTTCACCGGTAATTGTTATAACAGCGATCACGCACCATGATGGTAATTCAATAATTCGTTCAACTTGCAACCGAATGTTTTTTAAACGCAACGTGATCAATGATTTTCCTGGAGCCCATGAACGTTTTTTGAAAGACGATTGGGTTCAATTAACCGAAAGGAGATTCCTTATTATCCTAGATACGACAATATGATCTGCTGGAAAACTTTGGAACTTGAGCGAGATTGAAGGGGATGCATAAGTGGCCATTCAGATCACCAGATTTAAATCTTTTTGTCTGGAATAGCCTATTGGTATCTATTCTTGCTTCTTTTTTTCACATATTGTATGTGAAGAGGAGGCATGTTCAGCACTGCCTCTAAGGCTGCCGTGGGGCAGGTTGACATAGCACCTGTTATTCCAAGGCAGATTATCCTTTGTACTTTACGTAGAGTGTTCTGTGCAGTAATTTGCTCTGTCTTTGGCCATACCATACCAATGCGGCGTATGAGTCTGAAACCGTTTGATAAATCCAATGCACCATTTGTCTGATCCCCCATGTTTTTCCCACGAGTTTGCGGCATGTTGTTTTGTTCAGATGGTGGTTCCAAGTAGGTTTGCAGTTCAAGGGTGACCCCTAAATACTTACCTTCATCCGAGAATGCTGTCTACCACTAGTGTCCACAGGAGAGGCGTAAGAATACCACAATGTGGGCAGCAGTTAACCGTGATAACGGTAACTTTTTTGCCGTTTCAGTCCGCCAATACTGAGCGATGTTCTAACATGGTTGTTCATCATTTAATAGGAGCTTCTAGTCCTATATCCTCAAGAGGTTTTTTGATAGTTCGATGTGAGGTGTTATCAAAGGCACCCTCTATATCTAAGAAGCTGCAAGGGCGATTAATTTTGCCTCAAGTGCCTTTTCTATGTCTGTTATTAGACCATGGAGTGCCTATGGATTTGCCTGCTTGGTAGGCAAATGAGAACGATTGCTCTGTCTTTGTCGATGTTATGGAAACATAAAGCGACTTAGACAGAACCTCTGCTTTCATGAGAACGCTGCTCCCCTGTTTCTACCGACGTCCTGTTTTGGGTATGAATGTCACGCCAGTCTAATTCCAGGCTAGTGGAACGTAGGTTACCCACGCTGAGGCTAGATTGGAATATTCTTTGGGGGTGTACCTTCAAGCTATTGTAACCCTTTTGCAGCAAAGGTGGAAAGATACCGTCGCTTTATGGAAATTTATACGGCTCAAAGCTATCTATCGCCAATTTTATTCTGTTTTTCGTGAATATTCTCCCTGCCAGCCTCCAGCTTCTTTTGTTGGGGCGATTAAGTCCTTTGCTATGGGAGCTAGGCTGCTTCTGAGGATTTTCCACGAATGATCCCGGAAAGTGAGTCTTCAATAAGACCTCTAGACTTTCTTTGTGGTTGTTGCAGTACTCTCCTTTCAGCTTTTTTAGCACAGCAATGCCATTCGAGTGGTTTTTTTACAAGACTTTTTGTAGACGTTGTGCTAACTCATTTATCCCTGCGCAGCACTGTCTCCAGGTTCCCCTTTTGGATTTTTTAAAGGCTATATTGTACCCTGTTAGGGCTGTCCTGTATCCAGTGATTTTAGCCTTATTGAACGACTTTATGGCCTCTGATTTCAGGCCGCTTAATTACCGGTTATACCAATTTAATTATAAAATATCTATTTGTCATTAAATTAAAAAAGAAAAATTTTGAAACAAAAACCTCGCTGGCGCCCGATGTTAATTTCGAACGCAAATATAATTTTTATAAAATAAATGTTTTTGTAACGTTTATATAACTCGCAGGGCTAAAGTAAGTATATTATTTAAATCCTTCAGCGTATTGTAGCTCAGTTTCGATTTACCTTAGCCAAGGGGTCGGTTATATTTTTGGAAGAAAAGTTAGGAAATATTTCAGCTTACATAAATAAACGAGATTTAAAATAATAGATACCACGGTGCTAAGCTGGAGGTGAAAAAACACTATCAAAAATAGAAATCAATTTTTTTTTTGGGGCTTTTTTGCAATTTTATTTGTTGGTTAATAAATTGCAGTTACCACAAGCCTTGTTACCACCTTAAATGCTTTATGCTCAACCGTTTCTGATGTGCATAAAATTTCTTGTTGGCATTCAAAATTCGTTTTTTTTTATGACTCGCTAGATCCCCTTAATCGTGACTAGCAACAAAATGAAAGAACCAAGACCGCACATGCAGCCAGAGAAAATAAAATCTATAATAAATTATTAAGTACGCAGCCTTACACACACGTGTTCAACTATTAAATGCTATTTCACTCCGATGGCTCATATGACTGACTTAATCAATGATACCACTGTATTATTTATCCATGAAATCGGTAATGGGGCGCGTTTATTAATTGAAACTTCATGATTTGATCCAACATCATGCCTATATACGGGTTCTGGTAATTACTTAATATGGATTCGATAAATATTAATTATTGTGGCGAATGTCGCGGTTACAAAGCTTGAATAGCTACTGAATAATTTGTATTAAAATGGTTCTTATTAATTTGAGAAATCTAGAATGAATAACTTCCTTAACGTAATTAAACCTTTTTTTTTGTTAATTGTGGATGATTTTCGAGAAGTCAGGTCAGTTAAAATGAAATCAAAATTTGAAGTTAAGGGTAAGTCCTTTGACAACTTTGTGTGAGGGTAAAAACTCAAGTTGATGCGCTATGTTCATTATTTTAGAATAAGTTCAATGTTAGAAGTCCACGTGTAGGGTGGAAAAAAATTTAACCAATGCAAAAAAAAGTCATTTTGTCAGGTAAAATGTTATAAGAAATCGGTTAGAAGCAATGTCACAAATGAATGGAGAATGAGTCGGAGACTTTTAAATTTTGAAAATATTTACATTTTCACCATGAGAAGAGGAAGGTATAAGTTTGATCAGGAAATGCACCCGTGGGTATACCTAGGTAATTAGAGTAGCTAACTTACGCTTTGAAAGCGCATATGAATTTCATGATGAAACTATCATCATCATCGTCTCCCAGCCATCTGCGTCCCCTGCTGAACATAGGCCTCCCCAACTACGGCACACTCTTCTCTGTTCTGGACTATCCGGATCCAGTTGTAACTAATTCTATTGATATCATTCGTCAAGCAAATTGGAGGTCTTCCTTTGCTACGTTTTTCGGCACTTAGTCTCCTTTCTACTTATTCACCAATTTTATTTCTTTCTCCTGCATTAAGATGCTTTCGATAAGAACCAAACTTGTCATAAATTTTGTTCTAGGAATAATGATTTTGAAGTCGACTGTAGCACACGCTTTTCGGAGTTCTTGCAACATAAGTTTGATGCCACCAAGATTATCAGCCACCAATGTTGTCCTCAGAACGCAAGTTATTCAGCTTTCGACCGTCTATGTTTATGTATTTTCCTTTTCGGTTAAGCCTTTTGAATGTGCATTGAAGAATTGTTACGATAAATTTATCATTTACGTAACATGTTCCATCTCTTCTTATTTTCATTATAAAGTTGTATTTTTGCCATTCCAGAATCAGCAAAATAATAATTCATAATATAAGAAATCTGAAAATATCCACAAAGTTCGATATAATACCAGTGCTGCCATCTATTCATCATGTGCATAAAATGCAAATATCTATTATTAAATGAAGGTACTGCCATCCAGTACCTGATGGATTTATTTTTCAAAATGTGATTTTAATTATTTCGCATTTGACAGTCATTTGTATTTTCATTTAAAGAAATTATATTTATTTCACTTTTAGCAAATGGATATATTTCTGTCTTTCTCTAACTTCTGATTCTGAAATAATAATTTTTTGGCCTAATGACCTAATTAATTAGCGGTGTTTTGTTTTTGACATAACCCTAATTTAAATTATTATAATTTGTAAACAATTAAAATAATTCTAGTGGATTTTCATCTATTCTCTTTTATTTCACGTGGTTTTCCATTGTGTAGTCATTATAAGGAGAATATGGTCTTTTGGGTGTACTCTTCTGATTGGTTGAATTGGTTAAAACGCAGTTAATTATAAAAAACACAGGATTGTTTTCCTGTGGGGTTTGGTTTCTGAAACGTTCTCTTTTCCTGGCAGTGCTGTAGCAGGCGAGTCATTTTTATTTTTATACTTTTACCTTCACATTTTTAGATTCTCCCTTATAAATTTTTCAATATATTTTGCTATCAGTGCATATTATCATATCATTATTAAGTTTTTATCTGATAAATCTTATCTTATCTATTCTTGAAATATAAATATTATATTTAAATTTTTTATCCAATGTGATTGGTGGTTCCACGTTTTTTGAGGTAAGTCAATTCAGATTTTTGGGCTAATAGATTGCTGTTCTGGTTTTCAGAATCAATTATTAGTGTGGGAATATTGGACCGTTTGCTCTAAATAGAGTCGGTGAAAACCAAATTTGTGTGTCCATCCCTATCAACTTTTTATTGAATCCAGACAGAGGCCTGTATAGCCATTTTCTGTTTGACTCCTTTAATTATTATCTTCTCGAAGAGAAGAGTCTTGAAAAAGGCTTTAAAATAGGAATCCAGACAGGTCAAAAATTCATTTAAAGTTTCAATTAAAATATCTCAAGAATTTTGACATATTCTATATTTGATTGATTTCACCGTCAGGTTTATCTTGTAGTATCTATAGTAGCTACCTTAATTTAAAAGGAAAATTTTGTCTATTTAGGGGAGAATCTAAAGATTTAATTTCTCATTGTATTTATCTTATTTTGTTCATATTCTTGCCTGTTATTGCTACTGCCGGAAAAGCAGCACTCTGCTTAGCCTATAGGGAGCATTTTAATTTACTCTATTTTCATGATTATTTTCCAATTATTTAATTGTATTTTTTTTCATATTATTATATTTTTTTTTTTCAATTTGCATTAGTTGTTCATACCTGATTCTGTTGGAAGGGAGTGTCTGCACAACAATGGTTTCATAATAAACTAATTTCATATTAATTTTTTGTTCTTTGGAAGAAAGACACTCACTTTTTGACATAATTCAGCGATTTAATATTTTAAATCTTGGTGAACCTGATACTGCCTTATTCTTTTCTGGGTACCTACTCGACATAAAGATCACTGTTTGGAGTCTGGATCAGCTGGAGCTTGGATTGGAAAGGTACATGGTATCAGATTCACCGGAATAACCAAGCTGTCAACTGTAAAATTTTACAGAAAATAACATTGACTGTTACTACATGTTACTACATAACATTGTAAACAAAATAAAATTATTGTTTGTTGGATTTTGAGTGGTTTCATTTGCACATGAAGGGACTACACGTTATCTTAATTTTTTGAATTCCACGACCCAAGGTTCCCTTATTTTAAAGTTCAAATAACCGAGTATTATTTGTAATAGAGTGTAGGGGACATTGTGTCCTTTTGCCTCACTACTCTACCAATTGAAATACATTCTGTGGTATCGAGCATCTTTACCACCATAGTCACGTTTTTATAGATATATTGATAATCGAAGCGACATATTGTTACAGTGAAGTGTTACATTGCACTCAGCTCATCCTTATCGAGAGCCTCATAGACTGTATGCCCACTGCCAAACAGTGCAACGATAGTATGCCCTCTGAGGTTTTGGTAATTATGCATATGCTCGTCAACTTAACAAGCCAAATTAGCGGGTGACCGTGGAACTGAAGAAGTTAATGGAAAAGAGCTCAGGAATGATAGTATAACGCATGCTAAGCATACCACTCGAGATTTACGAATAAAAATTCGTCAGAAAACGATCGGCACACGGTGTACGTGGAATCTATGGACCGCCCCTATCATTCAAAAATGGAGGATTTTAAGGGCGAACGCCAATCCAAACAAACAAGGTTTATCATATTTATCAATGAGGGCTGTATGGACCATGGACCAATTGTGAGCGTATTGTAATCGCCATCAATTGATAGACGTAATTCCTTCATAACATAGTTCGTGCCAACTTGAACTATCTTTGTTGGAGGTTCACAAAAACTAGCTTCGCTTATTTGAAATAATTTTCAAGGAAATGCCCGTAGTCTCGCCCAGAGTCTCGAAACATCATTTAATTTTTATATCTTTATAAAGGCCAAAATCGGCACATTAGGTTGTCTCTCATGTTTCCTAACACTTGAGATTCTGGGATAGTTGTGGAAACGATTTCAGAATTCTGGATATTCTTCCAAATGCAGATATTCCACAAAATTGGTTTGACATTATTTAGACTAGTTGCTTATCCACAACTATTGGATATTACCGATCACTTCAATACGCATCTCGATCAATAGCACTATGAAATTACTTGTTTTCTAATAGTCCTCAAGTCCGTCATTTTCTAGTAGAATTTTAGATTCCATATCTCGAGTCGTATCGGAGCAATACTGCCGCTCAACCATAATTCCAGATAATTTATATATTATTCTGTTTCTAGTTGGTATGTCCAAGATTTGTAGGCATCTACCAAGTAAAGCCACCTTCTTCTAGTGTTCACTTGGGGCATCAGCCGCCCTTCAAGTTATTTCAGCCTGATACAAAACTGCCGAAGATTGTTAAAATGTTTTGTTATGTCAAGAAGTTCAGATCTTCTTGCTGTGATGGATATAAACCTTTTTGTCTGTCTCAGCCCTCGAGTGAAACTCCAATGAGTTAATCAGGTCTATGATGTATTCGGTCCTGTTATTTTAACGTCTGTGTTATGGTTCAACATCTATTGCTGTCTCTATTTTGACGTATAGAATAAACAGTAACATCTTTGTTTTGCGAGAAAACGTTCTTTCTTGTTGCCATCTATGCCATGATTTCCTGGTTTCCATATCAGGGTTACTTCGTTCCTCACAGCCAGTTGCTGGAGTATTTTTGCCTTCCCAAACCAGCTGCACTTGATAACTCCTAGAGTTGTTAAAGCTGCTTGATAGGATCCAACATATTCTGATCAGGGATCTTGCCCTCCCTTCGCTACGTGTGTCTCCTATCTGCAATAATTGGTGTTTGTGATTTCTCAGGAAAAGTGCGTAAGTGAGTGGAGTGAAAGTAGTCAGCTTGGATCATGATACTATATGGAGTGAATTACAAGATCGCCAAGGTAGAGCGAGCCATATAATGCTGTTCAATGTTCCTGAGAGGGGTGACGACGCCAGGGATATTTCATCGATTTGGAACTTGCTGACCGACGATCCTCCAGTGGTCAGCCATTTTACGAAATTAGGCAGGAGCAACGCTAAGGGTGCTCGTGCTATGAAGATTACATTGTCTTCAGAAAGTACAGTACTTTCTCTACTGCGCAACCGCCAAAAATTAAAGGGAAAAACATCTATATGAATCTGTAGTTAATCCCTTAAACAAAAATAGATAGGTACAAAAAAAGGTTAAAAACAAAAGTTGTAGGGTTTTATCTCTATTATGTTTTGCACATGTCAAAATGGGCAAATGACAGGTGCCAACTGTCATAATGACAGCACTTGCATTTTTTTTTAATAGAACACCCTGTATATTTTCAGCTAGAATGATAGATTTTTTTCTTGTAATTTCAAATATACTATATAATATGCTGATATTTGGTTCAGCTGTTTCTGCGCTATTTTATTTTAAAATTGCATTGAACAATCTTCATCATTAATATAAGAAACCAGGAACAGACCTAGTTTAGGGTTATGTAAATGCATTTTTTAACTTGAAAAGCGTAGAAACAGCTAAACCAAATATCAACATATATCATATATTTGAAATTAGAAGAAAAAAATCTATCATCCTAGCTAAAAACATACAGGGTGTTCCATTTAAAAAAATGCAAGTGCTGTCATTATGACAGTTGGAACCTGTCATTTGCCCATTTTGACATGTAGATCTCGCCGTCCATACGTGATTTTCTTGTAACAATTGTTTTCATTGAATAAAAGGCATTTATTATTATTATTATTATTATAATAGAGATAAAACCCTACAACTTTTGTATCCATCTTTTTTTTGTATTTTCTTTTGTTTAAGTTGTAGGAGCGGCACTCATTATAAAGGAACAGATCCTGTACATACAAAATATAATACATAGGTATACCATAATGAAATCCTAGATAAAATTCCAGATAGGTATATTAGGAAAAATTGTAATTAACAATAAACAAGTATATAGGTATATGTTCTAATTATTAAAAGACAACATTCTATCGGTCTACTTAGTATGCATCACTTTTAAAGTATTTCAATTTTCACTGGCAAGTGAATAGAAAATTCATCATAAAATATGGTGCAAGTTCCTATTTCTACTCTGATATTTGTGATGCTATTGTTTCAGAGAATTTATCAGCTGAAATTTTGTAAATTACCTAAACTACTATTGCTGTCAACCAATTCGAACCACCAAAAAAATCTTCATTGTCATGATATAATGGCGCTTCACCAACAGTAACGGGCGTTAAAATTAAAACCCATCAGAGTTAAAAAGAGCAGAACAAATGTGGGAGAATTTTATGCTGGGAAAATTGTTGGTAAATATTGCCTCAAAAAATACGTTTTTCGGATGATCGATCCGTCGCTCTTGACAGTACGGTTTACCAGCTTTTTTATTTTTACTCGCCCACTTTTACTACAATTTGGCGAATCTAGTTTTTATACCAGTTAAATGGGTTTTTGTTTGCAAAAAGTCTCGAATTAATTAGATTTTACCAGGATAGGGGAATTTCAATCGGCATTTGAAATAACAGGGTGACCCGAACTCGATGGCACATCAGGAAAATTTGAAGAATTAATAAAGGTTGTCATCTGAAATTCGGGCTACGCTCATAGTTTGCCTAATTTTCCTGATATAATAGTTCCGCGCATGTGCTGATTTGAACATTGATAATTCATAGACGAAAAGTCCCCAAGAGTGAATTAAAAAAATGTATATTTATATGTAATACATAAATAAACAGATGGCTTCCGGCAGCATATTTAAACCATCAAAAAGCATAGTCTTTGAAAGCCATGTGGCTCAGAATTTTGAAAATTTTTTCAGCACTTTCAAAATTTATCTAAAAGCATCAGGCTTTGATAAAAAGGATGGCGAAACAAAAATTGCTATGTTTCTCAACCTTGCTGGAGAGGAGGCCCAAGATGTGTTTGTAACGATGAAGCTGAGTGGAACAGAAAGACAAGATTTTGATAATGTTATAAAGGCATTTGAACATTATTGCAAACCCATAGAAAATGAGACCTAGGACAGGTACAAGTTTTTCATAAGAGTTCAACAGGAGGACGAGGATTTTGACCATTTAACTGAAATAAAAATGTTGTCATAAAACTGCAATTTTGCTGATTTATATGAGATACCGATATTGTGAGTGGAGTTAGGGATAGTTCATTACAAGAAAGGCTTTTGAGACTCACAAATTTAACATTGGAACAAGCAGAATCCGATTGTAGAGCTGCGGAGGCCAGTAAACTGCAGATAAAAAGTCTCAGAAATAACACTAATCATGTGGATTCATTAAGAGATCGAAGCAATAAAGGTAGTGGTGGTTCTCGTAGTAAGTTATTACCTACTTCATATGAGTGCTTTAAATGTGGCTCGAAAGATGGAACAAGAAGCTGTCCTGCGTTTGGCAAAATTTGTTCCAGATGTGGAAAATTGATATATGCAGTCGGATGTAGATACCCAAGGAAAAATGGTAATGCTGCATCGAAAGGAAATAAGTGGAAAGAGGTTCATGAATTGGAGGGAAATATGTTAGATTCAGCCAGCGACAACTCGGAACCATATATTGATTCTGTGGCAATAAATAATGTAAGTACTAGTCAGAAAAGAAGTGTCTGGACAGTCGATGTACTGATAAATAATTATTTCATTACATTTAAAATTGACTTAGGTGCCAGTTGAAATTGTTTGCCTTTAAAATTTATTAAAAAACTAAAGTTAGAGCACATGCTGGTGAATGATTTTGTGTTACTTAACTCGTATGGCAATAAAGTTGAAGCTTTGGGATATATTATATCAGATTGTGTCATAAAACAATGTAGCTATAAGGTTGAGTTTATAGTAAAAAAATGTTCCAACAGTGTGCCAATTTAATAAGGTTTAAACACATGTTCTAAAACTGGACTTATTAAAAAAGTTGATGCTATCAGAAGTGAATCATGCAAGGAAAGGCAAGAATTCTTCCAAAAGTATGCAAAACAATTTGAAGGTATAGGTAAGGTTCCTTATAAGTACAAAATTGTATTACATAAAAATGCTCAGACTGTCAGCAGTGGTTGTGGGACCCTCCCCCAATGCTTTGAAATCTAAATTAAAAAAAAAACGTTAAGGGATTTAGAAAAGAGGGAAATAATATCTAAAGTTGAAGTACCTACGGAGTGGGTAAATACCATTGTGATTGTTGAAAAACCAGCGGGTGTCCTTCGTATTTGTTTGGATCCTGTGCACTTGAATAAATGGGTTTGTTTGGATCAGTTTCCAATACCAACTGTTGATGAGCTGGCACAAAAGTTAATTTTGGATTTGAAAGAAGGGTTTCATCATGTTCCTCTTAACAGTCAAAGCAGAAAGTTGTGTACCTTTATAATACCCTTCGGAAAATATTGTTTTAGTAGGTTACCTTTTGGTTTGAATGTGAGTCCGGAGGTTTTTCAGAGAAAGAATCAAAACATATTTGGAGAGCGTAAAATTCAATAAATCAAAAGTTCAATATAAAGTAAAGGAAGTCAATTACATTGGCCAGGTTTTCTCAGCAGAAGGTGTAAGACCAGAACCTGAATATATAAAAGCAGTTTTAATGTTGGATGAACCCAAAAATAAAAAGGAAATATTAAGAGTACTTAGGTATTTTTAACTAACATGCTAAACAAAACAAACACTACAAATAAGGATGTTTTATGTATTATTTCTGGAGTTGTTGAACTTCTTCTGGATCAGAAACAGGGGATACGAACTGCTCTTGAACTGAGATTACTCAAAGCATCCAAGCCAAAAATTAACGAATTGATGCATTGGAGTCAAAAATTATTCAGCTTCAGGAAGAGATCTCCTCCATCAAAGTGGTCGGAGATGCCACTATTGCTAATGCAGACCCCCCGAGCCAGTCATCGGACCAAAGTTTTGATATGTTTGCAGTAGTACAGGAGACTAGGTCGAAAAACTTGATGATTTTCAATATAGTTGAAAACACTTCAAATGACACTAACGTAAGAGTAAATCATGATAAAACGCATATTAGTGATTTACTGAATCGATTGGAGGCCCAACAGGTTGGTGAGTACAAGGATGTGCGTGTGGGTAAGTCAGGTGATCGCCCAAGACCTATTAAAGTAATTTTTCCCGATGCTCATGCTGTCTCACAATGTGTCAGATCGAAATATAAAATCAGGGAAAGTAATATCAAGATTAAACCTGATCTTACTGTGATGCAGAGGGGTCATTTGAAATCATTATTCGAAGAACTAGATTGCAGGAAGAATGACGGTGAGAATAATATAGGACTCAGATACCGAAATAGTAATCCTTATATTGCCAAAGTATCTATTTCCAATATTTTATCAAAAAACGCTCACTAGCTCCATTGAGATTATATTATCAAAACGTTGGTGGCATGAATACAAAAATTAAAGACTTAAAACTAGCAATTCCACTCTGTGATTATGATGTAATTATATTGACTGAGAGCTTGAATGGTAAGGTGGCTGATGCTGATGAAATTTGTGTTAAAGGCTTCACCTCATATCGTGGGGATAGGACAGAGTTAACTAGTGATAAGAAAAAAGGAGGGGGAGTCATTATTTTTGTAAAGAAAAATCTCTGCTCTAGGTTAATTAAAACAAATTACAATTTAGTTGAACATCTCTTCATATTTATCAAACAAGGCTCCACTCAACTAATTGTTGGCAGAGTAGGTTTCAGGTGGAGGAAGTCTACACAGACTTCTCCAAGGCGTTTGACAGGGTGAATCATAACCTACTTGTGGCCAAACTTCGAGCTATTGGTTTTGGTGAAAGAACTGTGGAATGGTTCCAGAGTATGCTGACAGGGAGAACTCAGAAGGTTAAGATCGGAAATTTCGAATCTGGTGGTATTGATGTAACCTCTGGAGTGCCACAGGGTGGCCACTGTGCCCCAATATTATTTAACTTGTTTCTCTGTGATATTGAAAATTATATTGAAAACTCTGCCTATTTGCTCTATGCTGACGATTTCAAATTGTATAGAATTGTAGATAACGACAGTGACTCAAAATTACTTCAAGAGTCGTTAACATCATTTGCAAGATGGTCAGAACTTAATGGACTATCCCTAAATGCTTCTAAGTGCACTTCTATAAGCTTTTTTAAGCACAAGAAAAAACATGAGACTAGGTACAAAATCGGGGATCAAGAGTTGAATGTCGTAAACTCAATTAAAGACCTAGGGATATATTTCGATTCTGAAATCACTTTTAAAGATTACATCAAGTATATAGTGGGTAAAGCGTTTCAGATGTTGGGCTTCATTTTCAGAGTTGGTAGGGATTTATCTGTGAACTCACTCCATTTACTGTACTGCTCTCTTGTGAGATCTCATTTAGAATATGCTTCAGTTGTTTGGTCACCATTTTATAACATCTATAAGGACCAACTTGAGAAAGTTTAAAACAAGTTTATAAAATACTGTGCCTATAAACTTGATATGACAGATAGACTAGAAGATGTCCAACTTCATCCTCATCACTTGAAAACAGAAGAGCACTTTCCAACTTGTATTTCATTTATAAACTCATTAAAAGTTACATGGACTGTCCGTATCTTCTCAGTAAAGTCTTTCTGAAAGTACCATGCCGACCTCTTAGAAGTAGTGAGGTTTTTTATGTACCTGTTCATAGAACTAATTATGGGGGTCATTCTCCTCTCGCCCGTGGTCTTGCTCTATTAAATGCTCACCCTGCGATTGATCCTTTTGGAGGCTCACTTGGTAGATACCGTCCCAATATTTTACGGTCCAAATTGTGATATTGTGCTATTATTTGGTTTGAACATAGATGATTTATTATTGTTATTCTAGTTATAATGACTATTGTTATCTTTATTTTGAAATGTATATTTATAAATGGGGCATCCCGTATAATACTTTAAATAAATAAATAAATAAATAAACTATTTATCCAAGTATTTACCAAAACATTCAGACCTACTATCTCCATTGCGCGTTCTCATAAAAAATAATGTTGAATGGATATGGACAAAAGATAACTCCAAAAAATTTAATGAAATAAAAGTCATAATCTCTGATATTCCGGTTCTTAAAATTTTTGATCCTAAATTACCCATTTAAATCCAAACAGATGCTTGTCAGAGTGGCATTGGTGGTTGCCTTATGCTAGAAGGAAAACCAATGGCATTCTGCTCACGTAGTCTAACAGATACAGAGAGCAGGTGGGCACAAATTGAGAAGGAATAATCAGCCGTTTCATTTAGCCTACAAAGGTTCCATCAATTTGTACATGGACAAAAAAAAGTGGTTAAGTCTGACCACAAACCGTGTCTCAATCACCAAAAAAGATATAAACAAAGTGTCTGCTAGACTACAGAGATTAAAATTAAAAATGCTTGAATACAATTTTGAAATTCAATACTTACCTGGGAAACTTATGTATATTGCTGATCTTATCTCAAAACCCAAGTAAAAGATGATGAAGAAATGAAAGAAGTTGTGCATTCTGTTGAAATTGACTTGCCTATATCTGAGCAAAGGTTACATGAGTTGAGGTCTGTTACAAAGAAGGATCCTATTTTGACACAAGTAATCAAATTTTGCCAAACATCATGGTCTATTAGGTTATATGAAGCCTGAATTGAGGAAATACTTTAATATTAGAGAAATTTGCATGCTAGTCAAGGTATGCTTTTGAACGATTATAAGCTGGTTCTTCCTAGAAAGCTTAGGGTACAAATGTTGAATAAATTGCATGTAGGTCACTTCGGGCTAGAAAAATCTAAAGCTAGGGCCAGGAAAATTTTTAACTGGCTAGGAATGTCTGTTGACATTCGAAACTTTGTCTCAAAATGCAAAACTTGTTTGAAATACAGTAGAAGTGTACCAAAAAAGCCACTTATTCAACATGAACGGTCCGATGTGCTTTTTGAAAAGGTTGGTGCAGATATTTCAACTCATGGAAATATTATTTAACAATTATGGATTTTTTTAGCTGTTGGGTTGAACTTGTTCCTATAGATTATAAGACCGTCGATGAAGTAATTAGTTAACTTAAAGGTATATTTGCAACTCATGGGATACCATTTAGGCTCATTTCTGATAATCAACCATTCAATAGCATAAAATTTAGAGATTTTGTTCAATCTGGGGACATAAAACTTATATCGTCTATCCTTGGATATCCAAAATCTAATGGATTATCCGAAAAAGCTGTGCAAATTTCTGATAATGACTTATATAAAGCTCTATTAGAATACAGAACATCTCCCTTAACTAGACTTGATGTTTCTCCAGCCGAGCTACTTTTTAATAGGTTATTAGGTACAAACCTACCAGTCTCAACTAAAATACTTACTGAACGCCCATCTATTGATCATATAAAATTAAACAAAAAAGATTAGGAGCAAAATCTTATTATGATAGGAGCGCTCATAAAAGACCTACCTTTTCAGAAGGGAAAAATGTTCTGATGGACAATCAGTGGGTACCAGGTATTGTTGTACAAAATCATGAGACACCTAGATCATATCTTGTTAAAGAAAATGCAGAAAGTCATTAGAAGAAACTCCTCATTTTTAAGAACAAATCCAAATGATGTAGTTTTAAGTAGGCAAATAGTTGATCCTTGGGAAAATAGTGTTGCGGTTCCAAAATCACAAGTACCAACTACGCGACAACAACTGTTACTCCAGTGAAACTAATAATGTTAACACATTGAGCCCAAAGAGTAGCGAAAGTAATGTTAAAACTCGATCAAGACGCACAGTAATGAATCCTGTTAAATTTAGGAAATAGGTTTTAGTTCAACACAATGATGTATTTTGGGTTTTACTTTGTGTTTGCCTTATGAATTTATTTTTTTTTAGTTAGTATTGGAGACGTAAAAGGGGAGATGTAACATAAACCATAAGTATAATCTATTCACAATTCGAAGTTTGAACTAAAGGTACGATATATCACCTTTCAGTTGGTAGTTGATAGGGATTTTATTTTTATTACCTGCATAAGTTGGTGAACATTTTTATGTCTTTGGGAGGTTATGATGACAAACTGAAAAATAGCAGAGCTGGACTCAAGCATATTTTTATACTTTGAATAAGAATACGATATTTCAACGGTATATCACCTATTCAAAATATAGAAATATGCTTAAGTCCTGCTCTGCTATTTTTCAGTTTGTCATCAAAATGTACTGTCAGAATATGACACATGCATAACCTCCCAAAGACATGTGAAAATGTTTACCAACTTATGCAGGTAATAAAAATAAAATCCGAATCAACAACCAACTGAAAGGTGATAAATCTACCTTTACCTTTGGACTTCGGATTGTGAATAGATTATAAGTATCAATTATTATGAGGAATCATCCCCTACATATGCCACTAGACGTCGTTGATTGGATCAGACCTATTTGGAAACATTTATCCTTTTTCTTACCACTTCTAGTATCCTAGCTTACGACAGTTGGCAGAGGGGATGACATGTCAGTTACAACGGTGCATCACTGTAGACTTGTTAATTAATAAACACGTTTAATAAAATAACTAATGTTTTTTTATTGAGCACGAAAACTATATAATTATTGAAAACATAGGTAACAATCCCTTCACAATTTTAAAGACCTCAATCATTATCCTTTATATAAGAAACCCCTCCTCATTAATGGACCCAACTAACGTGCTTACTGACTTCCATTATCCTTGCGCGTCAATTGAGAAGCTTAAATTATCTCTATACTATAGATCAAAGAAAATTATTGTGAATGCACGTGCTTTTGTAAAGAAATTTTCATAATAACAACTATAATAGGGAACAAAGAAAACGCCCAAAAAATAGGTAAATCTACGTTTTACGCAATAGCACGATTGTTTTGAAAGAATAAAGAAGCAGCTTGAAGAACAAAGAGCGATTGAACCTGGTTGACCTAGTGACTTCGAGGGCGGACCAATCGCGTTCAGCGATCTACTGAAAGCCACAACGGGCGATTGTCAGAGTTTCTTGTTATTCTAACGCGATGAGCGACTTTTCTTTGTTATTAAAATTGGTACAGTTGAAGAATGAACAAAAAAAAAACAATAGATCGGTTGTTGAGCTTAGATGTCCTCTTTGGCCTTTAGCATCGTTTGTTATTAATTGAGCTTTTTTGTTAGAGGCATGCTCATTGATAAAATACATACAAATCCGCATCAAGTTATGGATTAGTTTCATTTCACATCACATTTTGTACTTCATAGTACAACTAAATAAAAATATTAGAGAAATAAAAATCACCAGACAAGTTGATTTTCAGTAAAAATGTAGCAACACAGCATAAAATATAATGTTGTGCAATGTCTGTGAAATATGGGATATAGCATTGGTTGAGGAATTTAATTTCTAAACATTATACAAACACTGTAGCTGACAATTTGACAGTTATCAAATATTGTTATAATGTTAAATATCATTCCCCATTTAATCCAATAAACCTATCTTTCACCACCATTTTCTTGCTGTGTGTTTTTAGTCATATCTACCATTTAATACAAATACATACACAAAAGACAGTAGCTGATAAAATCATCCTGACTTATAACTTTAGCCAAGAAGACCCCCAGTAAAAATGTCTTTGTCCGCTGAGAACTCTTGAAGATGACGCCGCAAGCCCCGTTTCCCATGGCTCCTCATCGCGATTAGACCTTCTGGTGCAGAGCATAAAACAAAATAAAATTCAGCAGAATTTCTTCTGAATTTTTTTTAATGAAAATGAAAAATTCAAAGCGCGTTTACACTGGAGAGAGATAAGCGTTGTTGCGGGCGAAGAGCTCGGCATTTTCTTTGTCATTGAAATCATTTTGTTATACAAGGGCAGCTGCAAGACTTCAATTAAGAAAACTAGATAACGAAACAAGATTGATTAATCAAGGAATTTGTTTAAAATTGGACTTCGTTTGGGTCATTGGTCAGCCGTAAATCCGTCAGTTATCCGGTTCGAAAAATAAATGAACAAAACGAACTTCGAATTAAATTTATTGCTGGTGGTCCTCCGAGAGAACCGAACGTACTTTATTTTAAACTCGATTCGGGGTTTAGGGGTGGAAATAAATAATATTCCCTTTCTCAAGTTTTACAGTTTTACTATGAGAAATTGTTTAACACACAATATGTGGATGAAGTTTATGCTGAAATAGGGCTATTATTGATTGATAAAGTAGATTGAGAACTAGACTTGATTGGACAAAAAATTTTAGGAAACAAACCAATCTTTACAAGAAGAGATCGCCAAAATTGTATCTTGAATTAAACCTTTGTAATGCAAGACCAAGACCGAGGGGTGGTTAACTCCTTAAAATATGTACACAGATTCTAAATCTTCATTGATTTTGTAGGATTTTGAAGATTTTGAAAATCTTCACATAATTTTACAGGATTTTAAAAGATTTTAAGTGATTTTGGAGCATTTTAGGGAAGTTAGAAGGGTTTTTAGAGATCCTAAAGGAAATTTTGAAGATTTTTTTTTTAGGAATACATATTAATGATTTTATAAGATTTTGCCGGATTTTTTTTGTTCCAATAAAATTTTGTGAAATTTTATGCGATTTTAAGTGATTTTTAAGGGATTATGTGAGGTTTTGTTAAATTTTAAAAGATTTTCAGGGATTTTAAATACCTATATCTTACAAGTTTTTCTGGACTTGTACACAGATTTTGACCCATCAACCGCTCCGAGATTTAGAAAACTCTAGAAAATAATGAACAAATATTTTAAATCTTAATTGATTTTGGGAATTTTGAAAATCTTTACACGATTTCACAGGAGTTCAGAAGATTTCAGATTTCCAAAATTTTAGGTGATTCTGGAGCATTTTAGGGGTTTTTGAAAAGTTTTTAGAGATTCTAAATTCAAATGACAAATTTGAATGGAAAAACGGAAATTCCTAGACATTTTACTTTAGAATTTCATAATACTCTTCCGAATTTCATCATAAAATTCTATGGAATTCCACCATAAAATTCACTAGAATTCTTGGACAAAAATTCCTAGGAATTACACTACTTATGAGATTTCATGAAATTCTTCGGCATTCCACTAAAATTTCAAGTTATTCCATGAGAATTCTGCAAAACATTTTGTTAATTCCATAGAAATTCCTTAGAATTTCACTAGAAGATTTGATAAAATTCCTTGAAATTCCATTCAAATGACAAATTTGAATAGAAAAACAGGAAGTCCTAGAAATTTTACCATAAGAGTTCATAATACTTTTCCGAATTTCACCATAAGATTTCATGAAATTACACCATAAAATTCAATGGAATTCTTGTACAAAAATTCCTCGGAATTACAGTAAAAGATTTCATGAAATTTCTTGGAATTCTACTAAAATTTTATGTAATTCGACAGAAATTACTCAGAATTTCACTAAAATTTAATTCAATTCTTCGAAATTCCGTGGAAATTTCTCGTGGTTCCATGGAAATACCACGGAAATTCTGTTTTAATTCCCAGGGAATTCTTCGGATTCCATGTAATTTCACTGGAATTCCACAATAAGATTTCAAGGAGAAAATTCTGCGAATATTTCATAATTTTTTTTTTTTTTTCGAAATCAGACTGAATTTCTCCAAAATTCTATAGAAATTCCAAATTCCATAATTTTTTTAAAACTTTACTGAAATTTCCCACAACCCCACCACTGAAATATCCTGGAATTCCACAAAATTTTCATAAATTTTTTCGGAATTTTACTGACATTTCCTGTAATTTCTTAGAAATTCCTCGGAATTTCACTAAAATTTTGTGAGAATTTTTTGAAATTTCACTGAAATTCCACGTTATTAGTCGAAAATTTCTCGAAATTTCAATGAAACTTCAAATTTTTTAACAAAATTTAATTTATTTCCATAAGAATTTTTCGGAATTTCACTGGAATTCTCTTTCAATAGTCAGGAATTTCTGGGAATATTAATGAAACTTCAAGTAATTTCTTGAAAATTCAACCAAATTCCTCCAAAATATATTGAAATTTCACCGAAATCCCAGTTTTTAGCCGGAAATTCCACTTGTGAAATTTTTTCTAATTTTACCAAAATTCAGTAATTCGATGGGAATTTTTCGGAATTACACTGGAATTCCTTATGAAACGATAAGAGTGGTCCAAAATTCCACTTAAATTTCATGTAATTTCCTGACAATTCCTTGGATTTACATGCAATTGCATCGGAGCTCCATATAATTCGACGAAAATTCCTCGGAAATCATGTAATTTCTTGATACTTTTTAAAATTCTTTATGTAATTTAATGAGCACTGAAATTTCATGTTGAGAATTTCGGTGTAATTCAATGTAATTGTTTAGAATTCCTCCATGCAACTCACTCAGGATTTCATGTAATTCGATCGAAATTCCACTGAATTTCATGAAATTTTTCGAAATTTCATGTAATTCGAGAGGGAGTAAAACTTAATGTGATTTCTATTGAAACTCCGCAAAATTTTCACATGTCACAAATCACACCGTTAAATTCAATGGAATTTTTGGAATTTTTTTTTCTTCGGAATTACAATGTAAGATTTCATGAAATTCTTCGGAATTCCACTAAAATTTCAAATTATTCCATAGGAATTCCGCGAAAATTCTAGTCAATTCCATAGAAATTCCTTAGAATTTCATCAGAAGATATTATGGAATTCCTCAAAATTCCATTCAAGTAATAAATTTGAATGGAAACACGCAAATTCCGAGAAATTTTACTATGGGATTTCATAATACTTTTCCGAATTTCATTATGAGATTCTATGGAATTCCACCATAAAATTTAATGGAATTCTTGCAGAAAAATTCCTCGGAATTACACTATGAGATTTCATGAAATACCATGGGAATTACGTGGAAATTTTAGTTAAATTCATAGAAATTCCTTAGAATTTCATCAGAAGATATTATGGAATTCCTCAAAATTCCATTCAAGTAATAAATTTGAATGGAAACACGCAAATTCCGAGAAATTTTACTATGGGATTTCATAATACTTTTCCGAATTTCATCATGAGATTCTATGGAATTCCACCATAAAATTTAATGGAATTCTTGCAGAAAAATTCCTCGGAATTACACTATGAGATTTCATGAAATACCATGGGAATTACGTGGAAATTTTAGTTAATTTCATAGAAATTCCTTAGAATTTCACCAGAAGATTTTCTGGAATTGCTTGAAAAAACGGAAATTCCTAAAATTTTACTAATTATAAGATTTCATAATATTTTTTCAAATTTCACCATAAGATTTCATGGAATTCCACAATAAAATTCAATGGAATTCTTGAACAAAAATTCCTCGGAATTACCTACACTAGGTATGAAATTTCATGAAATTCTTCGGAATTTCACTAAAATTTCAAGTTATTCCATAGAAATTCCGCGAAAATATTAAGTAATTCCATAGAAATTCCTTAACCAGAAGATTTTATGGAATTCTTAAACAATTTTTTTTCGGAATTACAGTATAAGGATTTTTAAAAATTCCTCAGAATTCCACTAAAATTTCAATTTCAAAAATCCATAATTTTTTTTTTAAACTTTACTGAAATTCTCCAAAATTTCACTACTGAAATACCCTGGAATTCCACATAATTTTCATAAAATTCTTCGGAATTTCATTGACATTTCATGAAATTTCTTAAAAATTCCTCGGAATTCACTAAAATTTTATGAGAATAATTTAAAATTTCGTTCATAGCCGAAAATTTCTCGAAAGTCCAATGAGACTTCAAGGAATTTTTCAAAATTTCATTTATTTTCATAAGAATTTTTCGGAACTTCACTAAAATTATCTTTATCATGAATTTCTGGGAATATTACTGGAGCTTCAAGTAATTTCTTGAAAATTCACCGAAATGCATATATTGAAATTTCATGTCATTACATGGGAATTTTTCGGAATATCAGCAAAATTCTATGTTTTTAGTCGGAAATTCCTCACTTGTGGAATTTTCTGAAATTGTACTAAAATTCAGTAAGAACTGAAATTTCATGTTGGGAATTTCGGTGTACCCAATTTCATAAAATTGTTTAGAAGTCCTCCATGCAATTTATTTAGGATTTCGTGTAATTCGATCGAAATTTCATGTAATTCGAGAGGAACTAAAATTAAATGTGAATTCTATGGAAACTCCGCAAAAATTTCACATCTCATGTAATTCTTTTTTCAGAATAACATAATTCTACTGAAATTCCTCGAAATTCCACTAAATTATGGAATTCTGAGAGACTTTAACAGATTTTTGGGGATTCTAAAGGATTTTTGGGACTATCAAAGGAAATATTTTTCAATAATGTTAATGATTTTATAAGATTTTGCAGGATTTTTTGGTTTTAATGAAATCTTGTTAGATTTTGAAGGATTTTATACAATTTCAAGAGATTTTGTTAAATTTTTAAGGATTTCAAAGATTTTTAGGGATTTCGAGTAGATCTTATGAGATTTTCTGGGATTTTGACCAACTTGTACACGGATTTTGACCAGTTTACCACCCCTCGACCAAGACCTAGCCGCAAAAATCAAAAACTGAATCAATCATACCTTAAATAAATTGAAATTCATCAGAATATCCCAATGAAATATATATGAATATATTTCCGAATACACAACTTGATCCAACCTTCAACTGTATTCACAAGGGTTATAAATAATAAAAGCCGCTCACAAAAAGTCATTCATACCAGCGGCCCTACATGCCTCGCGGAAGAAGAAGAAAATCCAATCGCGAACAAAACAGGAAACATGCAGATGAAAAATGTCTGGAAATAATAAACGGGGAAAAATCAATGTAGAAACCCAGTACAGAAAAAGTGAGGCGGAAAAACAGGCCGGTTTTAGAGCAGGAAGATCAACAGTAGATTAATTAAAACACCCAGGTGATAGAACAGAAGCTAGCATAGGATTGAGAACTTTTTACCATTTGTGGATCTAAAAAAAGCATATTACAATAGGTATACCATGCTAGAAATTATGAGACATGGGGATACAATCTATATACTCTGTTTGCAAATGACCAAGTATTACTTGCTCAGGAGTACATGACACGTAAATAATACCAGAAGCGAGGTTTGGATCAAAACCATTGGTTGGTCATTCGTGTTCACCAAATACTCAGTTGGGTCTGTATAAAGACCTTTTGAGAACGGAAAGTACCGATCTCCCTAACATTATAGAGACGGAAGGCGATCTAGAATTCTATTCTAACGAAAAAAAGTATCTCATATCTACAACGTATGAGAACAGTTGTCCTGTGAAGCAACGGGTAGTGGAGCCTATGCCCTGGTGGAACAAGATACTCAGCTCCTTAGGGACTGAGGCAAGAAAATTATTCGATAGGGCTAAATGCACCAACGACTGGAGCGAATACAAAAAAGCCTTAACAGAATACAACAAAAAATTGAAAAGATCTAAAAGAGAATCCTGGAGGAAATTCTGCGAGGAGATGATCGATGTCCCTCAGATAATGCGCCTCCATAAAATCCTAGCAAAAGATCACTCAAACAATACCAGGCTCCTGCAGAGAGCTGATGGTAGCTATACCGAAAGTAGACTGAATAGTGCGTAAAACTGCTTCTGCAAACACACTTCCCAGAGTCTATCGAGTGGAAACCTGACGGCAAAAGGGCTGTGGTGGTAAAAGGCGTTCCGCGACTAACCAACCGCACTAAAGGCCTATAAATAGGTTCCAGCCCTACAAATCACCAGGTGAAAATAGGATCTTTCCCGACTCTTACAACAAGGCCTGGAAGAAGTAGCACTACGTCTAACAAAAATGTTCAAAGCTAGCTACCTACTAGGCTACATTCCCACCAGTTGGCGGGATGTGAATGTGGTCTTTATTTTAAAGGCTGGTAGGCGTCCTACACAACAGCCTTAGTCATTCAGACCAATTAGCCTAACCTCCTTTCTCCTGAAAACCATGAAGGAAATCATTGACCTTCACATCAGGAGTGAATTTCTAACGGAAAGCCTATTCCAAAAGTATCAATTTGCCTATCAGCCAGGTAAATCAACTGAGACAGCCCTACACAGTCTTGTCACTAAGATTGAAAAGGCACACACTAATCAAGAAATTGCTCTATGTGCATTCATAGATATAGAGGGAGCCTCCGATAACACGTCACATGAATCCATAAGAAGAGCGGCTAGAAATAAGGGCCTTGATGAAACTACAATTGCATGGATTCAAACCATGCTTGAGAATAGGAAAATCAAAGCAACCATTGGTAGTGGCGTCAACCCCAACAAAACCATTTTTATAAGGAAAAGGAGGCTAAATCTAACAGCCCCAACCTTAAATAGGATACAAATCAATTTCGCAATTGAGGTCAAATACCTGGGAGTCACCTTGGACCCGGAACCCACTTGGAACCAACATCTCAAAGAATAACCGACCAGGAGCAATGAACACCTGTCCAACCGCCGCAATGAAGATTATATTGGGCCTCCCCTCACTAGATATAATAGTGAAAAAAGAGGCCTATATGGGAGCCTCAAGAATAGCAAACTCCCTAAAACTAAAGGAAGGAGACTTTGTCGGTAACATGAGCATTATGAAAGAATGCATAAGTGTGACCACAAAACCAGTTGACCACATGCAACAGAGGTACGAATTTGAACACTCCTTCAAAGTGACTATTGAGGGCCGCAAGGAAGAAAATATCGTACCTGTATTCTGGAACGGGTCATCTGTCTGGTATACAGAGCAAGGGACTGGAGCAGTTCACTTTGTAGGCTATCAACAGCCCTAGGAGAAAGTCCAACCATATTTCAAGCGGAAATATTCGCAATAGAACTTTGCGCTAAAAAGTGTCTCGAAAGAGACCTGCGAAGAGGAGATCTACATCAATTCCGACAGTCAGAGTCAGGCAGCACTAAGAGCTCTAAGCAGCTCTGCCACAAAGTCCAGACTGGTATGGGACTGCCAACAACTCGTAAAGCAGCTGGCGTCCCGCAACAGGGTCACCCTGTTATGGGTACCAGGGCGCCAAGGAATCGAGGGGAAGAAAATTGCTGACCAACTTGCAAGACAAGGAGCTGCAACACCATTCCTTGGACCAGAACCTTACTTTGGCATTAGGAAAAGCCATATAACAGGGGAATTCCAAAATTGGATAAAGGCTCAACAAGACTAAGGCAGGCGAAACAACTCATCTCGCCTCAGTCAATAAAGACAAAGGAATTGATTGACCTCTGGGTTACCACCTGAGAAAAAATGGACAAAACTGAATCAGACCTATGCCGCTTTTGTGAAGAAGACTGAGTCTGAGGAACACATACTTTGTGAGGCATTGTACCGCAGACGACTAATCCATCTGGAGCAGCCATATTCAAGCGCTGCGGATGTGAGAAATGCCAAACCCAGGAGCATTATCGGCTCTGTCAAAAGCCTTAATCTGGGAATCTACTAGATATAAGGGGAAGCACAATAGATCTAAGCAGGTTGCAGTGCGGAGAGGTCCATAACCTAAACACCCCACCATAACAATCTACAATCTGGGTCTGGTCAGATGTTCAATTCAGGACTCTGCAATTTCCACCTAGGTAAGAACCACATAAGCGTTTGGGAATTTTACTTTTTAAGAGTTCGTTCATAATCAATTCATCACAATTCGGAAAACATAGTCATCAGCAATTTTCAACCAATGTAACATTTCATTGATAGTATTTAAATGGACTCAAGATCATTCATGAATATATTCACTAAAAAAGGTGACAGGCATCTCAATCCGCTACTAAACCATCAGGATATTCATAAACATTGTTATTGGAAGATGTGTAAGTTAACTAGAGAGTTTGCGTTGATTTTGTTAGTGTCACTTACGTTATTCAGAATTAGCTATCCCGTAGAACCTATAATATTGACAGTCTCAGACTTTGAGACCAGTCCAAGTATTAGTGATGCTGCATAATATCTTGAGGAATTTAGGAAGGCGGTAAAGTTTGGGAATATTAGGGTTGCAAAATATTATGGTAGGTATGTGGACTATCATTCTTATTCAAGGAAACTCTGTAACTTTTAGGAAATCAATTCGTTCTTGTTTTGAATTTCAGGGGTTTTGTGTGGAAACAGTGGAAAATAATTCTATTTGAAAGGTTTCAACGGATAATGTCAGGTTTTTTCATGACTACCACACAGTTCCGTTCATCATCTGCCTTCGAAATAATTGGACTGTTGTCTCTAATTTCTAATTTGAATTTCTTTGGAGGATTAAGACGGTAATGGTACTGAGACCTGCGAGTGGAGTTTTCTGTTATTTCTTTTCTCATGTTGTACGTCATTTTTTATTAAGAACTAGCTAATGATCCGCTGCGTTGCCAGCGTGAAAATACATTTTGAAATAATACACTTTTTTTCATAAAGTTACCTATACTTTACTCATGATCAAGTGAATATCGCGTGCGATTTGGATGCAGCTTTGGGCGTAAGTCTACATAATTTCTATAGAGACTTCAATTTCAAAGGAATAATCTTGGGAGTCCTAGACTGGATAGTGAGGACTATAATGTCTGTCGTATCTATGGGCGCGAAAACATTACTCTAGGAGCTTTTGTCATAGAAAATAAACAAACTGTAATTTTCTCCGTGTTCTTCTCTACAACATTTTTCTCAAGTATCTTTTCAATTTCAAAGTTTTCTCGGTCTAAGAGTCGCGAGCCAAACTGAATTTTGTCCAGAATTTAAGGATTGTAGCATCAACTGTGTTCAAACTTACCCTTGCAGATGAGTACCGGTGTCCATGCATCTAGCGCCACGTCCTTATATAAAGATCAGCAATGTGTTGAGTTAGGCTGGTCGAGGTCAACAGATTTTTCCTCAATGACCTGAAACAAAGCATACCGATAAGAACTCCCAAATGCTCTTGAATATATGGAATCCAGCACTCTGGCATTTTATTGTCTCTTCCAGAGCAAGTTATAATAAAAATCATCAAATTCATCATTGAAACAAGAAATTCCTCACTTTACAACATTTTGCCATGTGAATAAATTGTTCGAATGGCGATTCAACAGCAATGCCAGACCAAATATTGAAAACGTTGCTTTTATTGCTATCATTTAGTGTCTAGATAAGTCAAGGTTCATTCCCTATTTTTTGGACGCATGATGTGGCAAATTTCTTTTTTGATCCTACATAAAAAAAATAATTTATTCCTGTCTTGCAGTTTTTCTGCAGTTTTTGTACTAAACGATACCACGAAGTATATTTACGTGAATGAAGTAGGTAACAAAGTTACACTTTCATTAGTAAGTGCAATAATTACATATTATTTTAAATTAAACTTTTCGGTAAAACGAAATGGAGAAAACCAAAGAATTTCAGCATTATAACTGAATCCTGAGCGCAAGTCGCTGTGTGTAATATGCTGTGCTGTGTAATATGCTGGTGTATGTGTAACTCAAAGCTTATCCTAACTGCTAACTGCTTTTTCGTGCGGGAAAGTATCACTTTGCGCACTTGTTAGGAAAATAACTATTTCAAGTTAATCTTATGCTTAATTTTGTCGATTAAAGCCTTATATCTGGGGTATTTGCATTAGTACAATTAAATCGACATAATGGACAAGCTCCTGAGACCTGAAAGGTTTGATATTGATCTCAGCTCATCAAATGCAGCGAAGGAATGATGTCATTGGATAACTACATTCCAGAACTTCATGTCATCAGTAAAGGATGTAGAGGAAGCACTAAAGCTGCCGCTGCTCACAAACTATATTAGTCACAACGTGTTCGAATACGTTTCTGAAGCAAGAACCTACGCTGATGCTGTAAGTATCTTAGATAACATCTATATAAAAGCACACTACGAGGAAACAGCAACATGGAGCCAGTACATTCAAATTTTCAATCAGCTCAGCAAAGATTGTAACTTCAAAAACGTAACTGCCAAAGAACATCGCAAATTTTCCATCAAGGATGCATTCATAAGCGGCTTATTGTCAAATGAAATTCGTCAGCGCCTCTTGGAAAAAAGTAATCTTACTTTAGATGAAGCAACATCACAAGCTTTATCTCTTGAACTTGCTCAAAAACATTCTGAGGTATAGCAAACAGCTTCAACAAGTCTCATCAATTCTAGTAACGCGGAAAATCCTCAAGTGCAGCAACAAAGATACACTGTTTTGAGTGATATCGGGAAATTTTCTACATGCTATTATTGTAGAAATAGAAGACATGATCGCTCGCTTTGTCCAGCCCTGCATGCTACATGCAAATAATGCAGTAAAGAAGGTAATTTCTCTACTGGTTGTCGAAGTTCAAATCGTGGTATAACTGCATCCATTCTACCTCAGACATTGGCTTCTGCTCCTGGAAGTTTTCAAATCAATCAATTATCTGCAGATGCGTTATTAGATACTGGCAGCTCTGATAAAAAAAAAATTATCCAATAACCTCCCGATTCGACCAAGTAAAGGCTACGTGTTTATGGCTCAAACTTCTCTGCGTGCACAAAGCAAAGGATTTTGTGTTGTCCAGCTCAACATTCTTGATCATCAGTAGGCAAACGTAAAAGTTTCGGTTCTACCAGACCTCTGTGCTGATATTATTGTTGGTCATGACATTTTTAAGTAACATAAAATGTTGACCGTCTATTTTGGAGGACATGAATGTACTTGAAACAAAGCACTGTTCTCTAGCTCCTGCTGAAAATAAACCTCCGCAATTATTCGCTAATCTATAATCGCAATGTAAACCAATCGCTACAAAATCGAGAAAACTTTCACAAGATGATGCCAAAATTTCAATTAAAGTACAAAAGCTTCTTCCAGAAGGTATCATTGAAAAAAGTACGTCTTCCTGATGAGCACAAGTTCTTGTGACAAAGAACGAAAATAATAAAAAGAGAATGATTGTTGATTATTCTCAAACAATCAACAAGTTTACTTATTTTATCGTGACATTTTCAAACTTTTTAAAAGTCAACATTACATGTATGATTGTAAATAAAAACAGTTCACTGCTTTTGAAGCTGATGGAAACCTGTACCAGTTCAATCGTATCCCTTTTGGTTTGACTAACGGCGTAGCTTGTTTTCAAAGAGTCTTATTAGATACAATAATCAGGCAAGAGAATCTAGAAGGCGTTTACGCATATCTCGATGATATAACGATTTGTGGAAAAAATCAAGAAGAACACGATAAGAGTCTATTAGCTGTTAAAAAAATATAACCTAACTATAAATAAAAGTAAAAGTTCATTGAACAAAAAGACAATTAAGCTACTTGGATATCTTATAGGAAACAGAACACTCAAAAATGATCCTGCAAGACTTGAACCTCTACATCTACAGAATCTGTCAGTATACCAACTGATAAAGCTTCACTTCAAGGAGCAGTGGATATGTTCGCAAATGAATACCTAGTTTTTCCAAGAATATTTATAGAATTGTTAGTACCAGAAACTTCTCTATGCGAGAGCCTGCTATCACCGATTTTCACACATTGAAAACTGAAGTCGCAAAATCAGCTATCACTGTCATTGAAGAAAAAATTCCATTTGTGGTGGAAACAGTCGCCTCCGAACATTCAATAGCAGCAATTTTAAGTCAGTATGGACGACCAGTTGCGTTATTCTCAAAAACTCTATCATATAGTGAACAAAACCACTCAGCAGCTGAATGTCACTTTCTTATTGGAAAGCATTTCAAGTTGATTACAAATCAAAGATCGGTCTCATTCATGTTCGACACGAAGCATAGACAAAGTCTAGTGTCCAGGAAATGAAAATATCGTAGCCGATACTTTTTCTCGGGGGTTTCAGCCTCGGGTTTCCGCTGAGAATAAATTGTACGAGTTTTTTTGATGCACCTTGTCATCCTGGAATAACTAGAATGTTTCAGTGGATTCGATCTCGAAATTTAGGTACCTCATTCCATAAACGATGTACGAAAAATGACCGCAGCCTGCACTATATCTAAAGAGCTCAAGCCGACGTTCAGTAAAAATCAAGGAATACTAATAAAATCAATCAGAACATTTGAAAAGCCCAACACAGATTTTAAAGGTCCTCTTCCAACATCCTAAACAAATCGTTACCTATTAACAATTGTAAATGAATTCTCAAGATTCCCTTTTGCTAAGGCCTGTCCTGATATGACTGCAGGGACTGTGATTAAATGTTCCATAAATCTATTTTCAATATTTGGAATGCCCTCGTAAATACATTCTGATCGAGGAAGCTCTTTCATGTCAAAAGAACTGAAAGAATATCTAAATTCAAAAGGTATAGCCACTAGCAAAACGATTTCGCTCACACTGAAGTTTCGTGGTCTGCAAACAGAACAATGGGGGAAGGTACTCGAAGATGCATTGCATTCTACCGATCTCTTTTGTGTGTTGCAACAAATCAAACATCTCATGAACGCATGTTTAACATTCGCGTAAATCTAGCAACGGACAAGTTATTCCTTTCTGGCTTCCAAGTCCTTACTCTGTTTGGATGAAAAAGAATGGTAGGAAAAGTAAATACGACTTGTTTGTGGAGGAGGTGTACTAACTGGAAGTAAACCCAAATTATGCGTTTGTTCGTTTTCCCGATGGCAGAGAAGATACTGTCAATTTAAAACATCTAGAATCACGTGGAAGTGCACCTGAATTTGATGACGATGATGATAGTGAAAATCCCTTTCAATCTCGTAACGAATCAGAACAAGAAAGTAACTCCTATAAACAAGATGCACAAACACCTGATAATCACAATGAAGATCCGGAAGGAAATCCATACAATGATGATCCGGAAGAAAATCTACACTTGGACACATCCGGAGATGAATTCATATTAGTCCAACCCAGAAGAAACCGTCAGTCTCACAAGTACTTGACAAATTGTGTTTCAAAATAAGCCTGGAAAGAATGTGGTGATACACTTTTATGTTTTGATACCATGTCTACCTGTATTTGTGTGTTATTCAAGATTGTGTCATTCATTATTTGTCAAGTTAATCTTGTGCTTAATTTTGTCGATTGAAGCATTATTTCTGGGGTATTTGCATTATTACACCATACTTGACCATACAAGTGCTCCTTCAAAAAATTACTTTTCATGATTCATAATGTTATCAATTTTATTTATTTATTGACGGGAAATCCCATAATAACATACAGAACATCTATATACAATAAATAGACGTTTAAACAACAAATTAAGTAGACAACAAGAATTGAAATAGAAAAACAAAAGACTACTCAACAACAGATGGCCAACATCACTAAATACCACCACATTAACAATTAATAGGTACAGGAACTTTGTTTCAGGTGTAAAGCTCTCTTTTAAAGCCTTCACGAGTACTGAAAAAGTCCATGGTATTGAACTTATTAGATATTCGGGAAGCTCTGGAGATAAAAGTGTTCGAACCATAGTTAGTCCGGTGGATCTTTTCTAAGAAGGTAGTGGAAGAGCGTGTGGTTCTTGCTGGGGCATGAAGTCTAATTCTGGATAGTAGGTATATGGAATCGTTGTGAGAGAGAATATGTATTTTGAAAAATGTTAATGAATCCCTTTGATTTCGTTTGACGGCTAAGGGTTGCAGGTTGAAGCGTCGGTAGAGGTCATCATAGCTGTAGATATAGGGCAGTATATATTTGCATCTGCAAATTTGAAGTTCTGCAAATATGGCCGACTTGCATAGGTGCTCTATTTGCAGGAACAAGCAAATTACAGGAAAAATCTGCAATTCCGTCATATTTATCGAAAAAAAGTGTTTGGGCGCTACTGATTTACCAGTTTCAAATGTCAAAGTTGTCAAAGTGATTGCATGGACTTACAGGACCGTTTCACCATGCGCAATTTGCAGGCGACTTAAAAATGTATTCTGCTTCTGTAATATGAAAAGTCAAACTTGCAGGTCCTGCACTTGTAAAGTCTGTCGATTTTAATCTGATACTCGAAAGGAATATGAGCTGGTGGTACCCTACATTAGAACGCTAATGGTCACCTGACATTACACTTTTCTTCGCCATATACTTCACCCCCTTGCTCCTCATACGGAAAGTGTCAAATAAAAATCGACGAACAATATGTTGGTTTTGCAGAGAGAGCTTCTGTAATTCCAGGCATAATTTTCGGTAGGAGGAAAACCAGCCTTGAAGACCAAGTACCGTACAAATTCACGCTGCACCTGCTCCAAAGCGTTGATGTGGACAGAATACATAGGTGACCAAACAGAGGAGCAGTACTCCAGGATAGGCTTTATCATTGTGCAGTAGAGAAGCCTGATGGAAGAGATGTTAGTGAAGTCCCTTGAACACCTTTTAACAGAGCCTAGCAGTTTCAGAGATCTGGTAGCGATATCCGAAATGTGGCTAGAGAAGCTTAACGTGTTATCAAAAATGACACCGAGATCACGTTGTTCGGACACTATTTCAAGTGGTTTATTGCTTATGTGGTAAACAAATTGTATGGGGCTTTGTCTTTTAGAGAAAACGATAGTTTTACATTAAGAGGCATTAGGTTCCATGCCACTTGTGACACACCATTCCGAAAGTTTATCCAAATCAGATTGTAGTCTGGCACAGTCTTCGTGGGAGGAGTCACGGGCGAATATCTTTAAGTCATCGACAAAACACAGAAACTCACTATTAATGAAACAAGAACCAATATCGTTGAGGAAAATATTGAATAGCAGGGGTCCTAGGTGAGATCCTTGTGGTACATCTGAGGGGATGTCAATGGGCTGTGAGCAGAAGTTGTTGATCTTGACGGGTTGGGTTCTGTCCCTAAGGTATTCGCAGATCCACGCAAGCAGAGTACCAGAAATTCCAATTCTCCCAATCCTCGCACGTAGGACGTTGTGTTTGACACGGCTGAAGGCTCCAGCCAAATCGGTATATATGGAGTGAACAACTCCACCGCTTGCCGGAATCCCTGAGATTTTATCCTGGTATGTCAGGAGGTTAGTTTCGGTTTAGCACTTTGGCCGGAAACTTGCTTGCTGTTCCATTAGGCAAGGGTTGATGATAGGAGTTGAGAATTTAGTTTTAGTTAATTCAGTTAGGTCAAAGGCCTAAGGGATAGTGTTAAGGATACTGATAGGCCTGTATTTGGTAATATCCATTCTGTCACCGGACTTATAGATTGGCGTGATAAAACTCCGCTTCCAAATCTCAGGAAATTACCCACTACTAAGTGATTCATTGAACAAAATAAACGAAGAACGAGATAGTGTAAAGCTACATCGGCTGAGTATCAGAGGGGTATGCGTATGCCATCCGGGTCAGGTCCACGGAAGATCCGTAGCTTACACAGTTCCTCGTAAATAACTGGGATGGATATTTCAAAGTCATGAATATGAATGTTACGATCAGAAATGCTGTGGCACACATGCTTTGAATATATAGAATGAAAGTATGCACCGAAAAGATTAGCTAGTTCAGGTCCAGTTTTGGTGAATTTATCGTCATAGAACATGTAAGAAGGGAGTCCATGAGTCTGTTGTCTAGCATTGACAAAGTTCCAGAAATGTTTTAGATTTTTATCCCTAAGCAATGACACTTCTGAGCATATGACATAATTAGTATAGCAATCTTTGGAAAGAGTCTTACACTGAGCCCGAAGGTGTGAAAATTCAACATAGTCAGCAGGGAAACCCGTCTGCATCCAAGTTCTGTTGGCAGTTTTCTTCTTATTTATTAGGTCCTTAAGTTCAAGGGAGAACCATCGTGGAAATTTATGGCTTGAGAGCTTCTTCTTTGGTACACATCCATAGTCGTATAGAGAACGTCATAGAAAATTCTGGTCATTTCCGTCACATCGAGACCCCGGAGTAAATCTTCCCAAGGTTATCGTTGAGGTGTGGGTAATCAGTAGACCCAAAATCATAATAGTACGCGTCAGGCTTGGGGACGTCAGCATTGCAGTGAGCTAAGAGACAAGTAGTAGTAACAGTTTTGTGGATATATTATAGCAATAATCAGAAAAAACCTTGGAATACCTAATGGTTTTTTCAAACATACAAACTTCACCCTGTCTTAAGGAAAAAATAATAAACAATCTTGTATTGCGCAACGTATAAATCCAATAAAGAAATCCTGATTGATTTATCTTCAAATTAAAACCAACACAATCAATAAACCTACTTATTACGGTTAATTGCAAACAACCAAATAAAGCATTGCGCTCATTATGAAATTGCAATTTCCATTGAAAAAGGTTCGCACCCACGACGGCGTCCGGACAAGACTGGTTATTATTGGTTGATTAAAAACATATACAGGGTGTTTAAATTTTTCTCAAGCAAAACCAAAAATGTTCAAACATCAATTTACCGCCGGCACCATGCAATTACCATTTGAAATCTATTAGTTATCTGAAACACGAATCTCCGACAAGCAGAACTTGATAGCAACAAGTAATCCATCATGAAATTATTACACGACCGGAACGCCCACCTGAAACACCTACTGAAATACTGCAAAATATGTAATTTATTATTAAATGCTGTCGGAAACAATAGAGGATGTTTTATTGAAAAAGACGGAGTTTTAACTCAATAACTTAGCTTCCAGTTATAAATCAGCTACCATAGTCAGCCAATTAGCATGCTTAGCGACATCTTAAGGAAATAAATCATTAATAATTTAATTAAGTGTCTAGATCTTTTGGATTTAATTAAATGTGTGTCTTTGTGGCAGCTGAACAAAAAATTACTTTGGTAAAAGTTTTTTTCATACGTTGTAACATTCTTAGTGTCACAGGTATGGTCATTTGCATCTCATCATTACCTCTATTATCAATAATTATAACTTTCATTTCGAATACCTGCACTAATATGTCTCTAATTTCCCCGGAAACACCTATTTGGTTCCCGGATTTAGCGTGACGAACCTGAATAAGAAATTCGAAAAGCCTTTTTTTCTTTTGATACTTGAAAGTATAAACACGTAAAAACGGTATTAAAGACTACGTTGGTCGTTTCGAAGGCCCTATCTCTGAAAACTGCCAAAATACTTTTGAACCACCCCAAGCTACATACATATGGAAATTTCATAAATCGACAAGGCACCCAAAACTAAATACCACTTTCAGTATTCATATAGCACATTTAAAATTACAAGAATACCTAGGCAGGTAGTTTATGAGAAACATATTTTAAACTTCAGGATTATATTTGAACAAAGGTTATCTAGTTTTCTCATTTTTCATATTTGTTAAATCATACGCGCCACTACAAAATTAATTTCACGATCTCTTGAAAATTTTAGCTCCAAAATCGTTTTCCACAAACAAAACGATTCAAATACTTCACAGATACACCGAGGGGCAACGATGGGAAACGAGGAAGTGGAATATAGACAATATAATTAATGACAAGAAACAAGGAGAATGAAATTGAAGAAAATTAAGATAATTAACGATGCTTACGTGAGATGCAAATGGAGCGAACCTTTGGAGTGTTTGTGTTGCTTTTAGGGCCCTTTTGTTGCACGAGGTTTTGTGGGAAAAGAGAAGTTAAATCTCATGTACAGCACAATTGTTTATTAAGGTAAGATAGTGAATGGTTTGAGCCTAATAGTGTTTTTGAGGGTTTCAATCTAATTTTCGGATTAACCCTCCAACAAAATTTCGGACTCTGTTTTTATGCCTCAAAAGTATCTTGCTCATAAGTTTATCATTTTAGCTGGTCCAGCCCAAAACCTATTGAAACATAAGTATAGGCCGAGTGAATAAGTTTCTGTCTCTTGTGAGAAAATTTATTTTTTCCATTCCACTAGAAATTTGGAAAGTATCTACTCTCGTTCAAATAATGAATAACGAGTACGAGTGCAGCATTCGTGCACATGATGCAATTTTAGTTAATTTTATAGCATTCCTCACAGAATTAATATTAGTTGCTCTTATTATGATATTGCCACATATTATCAATCATAGATGTTACGCACGACATGACGTTCCCTATATTAGTTTTCGGTCTCGAAAGTGCATCATCGATGATCAACCGCCATCAAATGCGGCCAGCAGCAGCGTCCAAACAATAAACAAAACACAATGCAATTATTTACTCTTGGTTACACTTCAAAATGGCCATTATTATTCCTATCTATGCTGGATGCTGGATTCCAAAGACCAATTTATCTAAGCGTCAGTTGGCTAACTATGATGATAATTATGTCGATGCGATCAATATACCTCAGGAAGCTTAAGGAATTAGTAGAGTTTTAGTGATGTTTGCTCGATTAGGCAGAAAAATTTATAGCCAACTTGATCGGTTAAGTAAGCAAAACCTGGATACTATTGAATAGTTGTTCTGAAATTTCGTATGTAGTACAAATCCGACCGACGAAAATGTATAGCGTATAGGTCCAAAATATATCGAGAGGAAAAATATCAAAAGATAAATGCATAGCTCGATGCAGGAGTGATGATGAACTTTGACTTATGTAGAGAAAAACTGAATGCCTACGAAATCCATCGTTACAACCACAGAAAATACAATGAAACCTCAATGGATAAATTCAAAGTAAAGTGATATAAAATTGCTTAATTGCTGTGAACAATAATACCAACAAAATGATACATAATATGTACCCTGTAAGAAACCCTGAGGTTAAAGATATACTAAACTAAACAGCCTAGAAAAAATACAAGAGAAAAAAATTAGAATTTGTTTGTCCGAAAAAAACTAGGTAACTAAACAGCGTTGTGGAAAGTGTATCTGCTTCGCATGTCGATGGTCCCGGGTTCGAGTCCCGGCAAGGTACATGGTTGTACTTTGTGATGTTTGCTCTGCATGTAATAACCTACATGGTGTTTGTAATCAATAGTTATTTAAGGTACTAGTGTGTTATGTTAAAAATAAGTTACACGAGAAAAATTTATACTACGAGGCCGTCAGACCCTTATAAATTTGTGACAGTTTCAGTCTAACGGCTTCATGTAAGTTTATTCTGAGCAATTTTGTCCAATTATGCTTCGAAATACTTTTTTTGTGTTTAAAAGTAAACTATTCAAGGCGACGCTTGCAGAAGGTCTTTCATTCGTGATTTTACATTTAAGATCTTTGTCAATGAAATGTATGTCTTCAGACAATAAAGCGTTTTTGGTTTAATTTGATGGCCGTAGCTCCGAAACGACTCCAGGAACCCCCCCCCCCCCCCCCAGTTTTTTTTGTTGCCAAAGTTCGATCTACAGACTTAGAACTACGCTCAGCGAATAATTATTAGGGGTGGGTCGATAGTTTAATAAGTACAGAATGGCAAGGGCGCCACTGAATTTTTAAAAAAATCAATTAAACTACATAAAATATTGGGGTGTGAAAATTCAGAAACACACCTAAAAAAAAATAATCAGCAAATGGTATAATTGGTTATCCCGAGAAGGAAATAAATACGGCATATAACTCAACCAAATCTTGACACAAGTAAACCAATAAAACAATTGAGTAGGTTTCAAATTAAATTAGTGTATATTGTCACAACTCCTATAAGTTTCATCCTCGGACGTCACGTGTGACCTGGGGGCGTAGGTGAGGTTTAGGTAGAAACTTGCTTGGTAAAGGTTCAAGATATGTATTGAATAATAATAATATTGGCAATAGTACCATGACGTCCTTTCTATGGAGGGACGTACTACTTAGGCCATTCTGTATTATGTACACTTTGTACACTTGGCGTGATTGAAGACTGACGCTGTGTTTGAGACAGGTCCAGAAGGGCGTTTCCCAATAAAGATAGTTTGCACTGAACCTAGTCTGCTGCGTTCAATACTTCCAGAAGAGTGTTTCCCAATAAAGGAAGTTTGCACTTGGAGGAGACTAAGCTAGAGGGGCTTTACCCAATTGGGGTATTTTGCATTAGCCTTAGTCTGCCGATAATGGATATCGGCGCGGCATTTATACCAAATTAATGCTGACTCGTCGACACACTTTAATAAAATTGATGTACAGAGTGGTATTTACTTAAGTAGTTGACAATATTTCACACTGAGGTTAAAAATAAAGAATTAAATAGTTTTAAAAGATAAAACCAATTGTTGGTAAAACACTTTGAATCAAATCAATAAATAGAGGTTAACTTTCAACAAGCTGAAAAAATAATAATAATATTACAATGTGACTCAATATAGTTGCCATATAAGTTCATTAACAGTAGCTGGCCATATTATTATCATGAAATGGGAATTTAAAAGCTTTAAGTCCCCAGAAAACTAATTTAAAAAAATGAATGATTGAAAATTGTATTGATAAATATGGTCAGCTTCTGCTTTGAAAAAAAATCAACTTACACCTGTATGAAATCAAAAGTTGGGTTAAATGGTCAGGAGATATAATATAAACTCTCAAATATATAAGTTATACTTAGGACTCAGGTTATAAATTGATCAATTTTTGGCGATGTAGGTACTAACTCAATAATTTTTAATTTAGAGCATGTTGTCCAACCTTGACTTCAGTTCAGATTATGGATTATGAATAACAAAAATTTAGATTCCTAAAATATGGCAATATTAAAAGTTAAGTAGAGATAAATCCATAATAAATTTGATAATTCAAAAATGGGAAATAATTATTTAAAGTTCACTTCGGTATTAAGAATTTAATAAATGAAATTGAAAATTTAAATACGGAAAGCGTTGGTACTAAACTGCTACTTCAAATTTAAACAAAAAATGGGGCCTCTAAAGTCCGTCGATTTTGATCTGATACTCCAAAAAAATGTGAACTTGTGGCTCCCTACGCCAATGTTCACCTGCCGTCACACCTGTTTTTGCCATAAGCTTCACCCCCTCGCTCCTCATGCGGAAAGTATCAGATTAAAAACGACGGACAATAGTTTGATAATTGCTAATACTATTAGCAGCGGAAACTTTTTTTTTTGATGCCAGTCGCCAGACTGTCAACATTAAAAGTAATAATTTAACTTTATATTATAATTGAAAGAAAAAAGGAACAAATACTAACTGTAGCATTTCATGTGCTACAGTTGCCGTCAAAAGTTTTGGATTGAAAAAATGGAGGTTCGCCGTAAAAGGTACTGCATTATTCGAAAAGCAGCCCAGCATAGCTTCTTTACCAGTCCAGCGCCACAAGAGAACTGGACATGGAGTATAGATTTTAATAAAGGGTATAATTGTAAAAGAGACACGCATGCCTTTTCTCGGTGAAATTTTCCTTATGGTCTGACTTTAGCGGAGAATGGGGATATTCACCATATTTGAATTTCATTGTTTTATTATTTTTAATCAGTTGTATTAACCAAAATAAAAATACCCTTGCTTCCAGTTAGGTTTAAAATGTCCTAATTTTTTCAAAAATAATTTTCAAAAATGCTGTTTTCATACCACATATTTAAACGTACTGGAATGGCGCCATTGTATGACGTATATACACATTCCGACCAATCAGAATCGTTCACAATAGCTCTGGCGCACATCTTATATGCTTTCCTTGTCTAAGCTCTAAAGAGTGACAATGATGAAACTCCTCATTGGTTATTTGCATCTTGTTCGTTTAACGCTGGTCAACATAACCTACTTGACGTTAGACAGTGCAACGTTGCCAAACTGAATGTCGTGATTCTTTAATACTAAAATGACGTGACATAATTTTTTTTTCAACACTAGAATAGTTATTTATGCAACAAGTGTGTAAAGTGAACCTTTTTCATTCAATCACATGAGTGAAAAAAGGTGCTTTACGCACGTATTGCATACAACATTTTTTCTACTACCAATCAAATATGTGTGAAAAAATAAATTTAGACAAATTCTTTACGTACCTACTAGTGCGTAAAGTATTTCCACTTTACGCACTAGTGCGTGAAGTAATTTACCAGAAAAATAGTAATTTGACAGTGTCGACATCTGTCATTGACATTACTTTACGCACTAGTGTGTGAAGTGAATTACTTTACGAACTAGTGCGTGAAGAGAAATTTTACGGTGTTTTAGGAAAAAAAACGTTACATGGTGGCGTAAAACAAGTTCTCTATAAACAGGTTAAACAAAAATGTCCAATGTCCACACAAAAAAAGACAGAAGAATGCAAGTGCGAGCTAATTTAGGTATTAGGTTAGGTTAAGAATCAAGTAGTAGTTTTATGTTTTGTTTTCTTTTGTATCGAGTTTATTTTTTTGTTTTTTTTATTCAGTTTATTTAAAAATATTGAAACACTTATTATTTATTCTAATAATTATCATTTAAAAGTTTGATTTGGTTTAAAAGTGTTCCAAGAGAAGCAAAAAATGAAAAACTTGGGTTTATTGGGTTTTTTAAGAAAAATCAGGGTTTAAACCCAAAATTTGAATAAACCGGGTTGTTTCAATGAACCCGGTTTTTTGAAATACGATTATTCGAAAAAACCGGTTCTTTCCAAAGGGTTTTTAGGGTTTTTTTTTCCAAAAAACCCGGTCTAAATCCATCTCTGCAAAAAACTGTATAATGCAAGGATAAAAACGAGGCTTCTAGAGGCAATCTTATTGGTAATCAACAATGAACGACAATCTGACAACGTATTTATTTGCAGTATATTTCTGCTAGTTGTAGGGACTGACGTCATATTCGGCAAGTTTTCTGCGGCGTTTGAAATGCTGCTGAATTTATATTTTTTATTAAAAATTAACGGCAACCCAAATGTTTCCCAGAATAGTGTTATTAGACTTAGTTTGTGTCCTAGAATTCAAAAAAATTAAAAAAAAAAAAAAAAAACTAAATATCCATAATATTTCTTCCAAATGGGATATTCAGAGGCTGGACTATGAGGATTGAGGAATAAACCTAAAAAACCTAGTACATTTGGAATCAGGCCTGAAAGGCTAATCCAATGGGTCAATAATATACGGGAAATTCCATTTGAAAAAGAATAGCTTTGCTTCGCCACACTTTTGTGACACCCCCTGTATACCTGTAACTAATTTCATTGCAAAGTTTCCGATATTACCTACAACTTTCACATTTGACATTTCTGAGTATCTCTTCAAACAGGTGAGATAGGTATGGGTGCAAAATATAGACAATCACCCGGTACATTAATGATTATTTTTCTTATATAATTTAAAATTTAGATTTAGGTATGGGTGTACGTGGGAGATTAAAATCTATCCTCAACAATAAAGAAGCCATCATAATTCATGCAGGTGCGCTTACAAGAGTTACAATAATTATTTCTACTTCAATATAGTAACGGAAAAATTAAGTAGTACTTATAGGGAAGCTATATTATTCAATCTTCGATGTAAGAGTAAGTAGGACTTAATTGTACTTGTGTATTCAAGCAACGGTGGTTGGATGATCTTTCCTTATTAATTCCAATGTCCTCATTGAAGTCCATTCTCAGAAAATTTTTGCTGACAACATTTACAGGGAAAGTACACTGAGATGGCATAGTCACTGAGATGGCATAGCGCTTGTATTTGTGAGAATCGGATAGATATGGCAACACCGCTAATGCTGCGCGTGAATAATGCATATGCCGTCGTACCGACGCCATTTTTGGTTTATTTCTGTTCGCTTGTGAGTTGCTGCGTGAACGTTTTAAAAAAACGACGCTTAAAAGTTTTTTTTGATAAATATTTCTGTGCTTGTTATCGGACGCCAGTAGACAATATAAGGTAAGTTTCAATTTTTTCTGTACCTTTTGGGAATACTGTTGAAACTAATCTTGGTGGTTTACTGTTTGTTTGAAGTTTCTAATTTTCATGACTATATTTCAGTTTGCACGTGTATGTGGGTAAGATGGCATGGAGTTGGGTTGTCTGAGATGGCATAGTATGCCATCTCACCTACATCACTATCTTATATTAATTAGTCTGTTAATACATTTTATCTGAAATCGTATATAAAATTCATTTCAGATATGGCTCCATATATTAGGAAATCTTCAAGGCAGTCATGGGATGAGAATCACATGAGGGAGGCCATCCATGCTGTTCAGAGCGGTCGAATGGGTTGGTTATTGGCGTCCAAAACGTTTGATGTTCCGTTCACGACATTGCGGCGCCGTGCTCAAATGGGAAATAGTGCAAAAGGATATCTAGGTGGACATAAGGCGACATTTGACGCAAACTTGGAGAAAGAAATAGTCAATCATCTACAAGATTTAGAGATCAGTTTCTTTGGGATGACTTCGGTCGATGTTAGAAGGTTAGCGTATCAAATAGCCGTTAAGAAGAAACTTCCTCACAGATTTCCATTTGAAAAGGAGATAGCTGATAGGGGTTGGTTAAAATTATTCAGAATGCGCAATCCTACAATATCTCTTCGCATACCGGAAGCTACTTCAGCTGCAAGGGCACGCGGTTTCAACCGACCACAAGTTCAAGCATTTTTCCGTAACTTGAACGAAATAATGGAAAAATATAACTTTGAGCCACAGCAAATTTGGAACGTTGACGAATCAGGGTTTAGCACAGTACCAACGCAACCCGCCAAGATTTTCGCAACTAAAGGTCGAAAACAGGTTGGGGTTTTAACAAGTGCTGAAAGAGGCCATCACTTCACTTCAGTTTGTTGTGTAAACGCTCTGGGAACATACATTCCACCCGCTTTTATATTTCCCAGAAAAAATATGAAATTGGATTTAATGGACCATACTCCAACGGGTTCCGTAGGATTTGCTCAGGAAAAGGGATGGATGAACGCAGAGGTCTTTCTCAAATGGTTGCAACATTTTGTGAAACAAAGCAAAGTTTCACCTCAAAACAAAGTTTTGTTGCTTTTGGATGGTCATTCTAGCCACAAAAACATAGATGTTTTAACATTTGCGAAGCAGAATGGCATCGTAATTTTCTGCTTTCCGCCACATTGCACCCACAGGCTTCAGCCGCTAGACGTTAGTTTCTTCGGGCCATTGAACACGTTCTATAATCAAGAATTGAATATTTGGCTCAAAAGCCACCCTGGTACCCTGGTAGAACGGTAACCCACCAACAAGTTACAGGAATATTCAATGAAGCGTATCTGCGAGCTGCAACAATAAAAAATGGTCAAAGTGGTTTCGCGTCTGCTGGAATATTCCCACTCAATGAACATATTTTTCCGGACTACATGTTTGCACCTGCGGATGTAACTGATGTTCCAGTGCCAGTGGTACCAGAAGAGCCAAATGAAGCTTCAGTAACCGCCCAAGAACAGCCTGGTCCTTCATCATCCAAAGACCCTGTGGTACCAAAAGACCCAAATGGACTTTCATCAGTAGCCGCCCAAGAACAACCTGGTCCTTCATCATCCAAGAACCTAAGCATATCCGAAATTTCGCCATTGCCGAAGGCAACTCTTACAATCAGATCGAATCGAAAGAAGGGAAAATTCGGAGTTCTCAATACTACGCCAGACATTGAAGAACTGAATTTAGAAGTGGCTAGTAAAAAAGCTCCAGCTTTAAGAAAATCTGCTCACTCGGCCAAGAGGAAAGTCCGCCTGTCTTCGTCTTCTGGGAGTGAAAAAGAACAGCCGGAGTATTCTGGATCAGAAGAGGAAGAAGATCCAGCCTGCATTTATTGCCTTGAACCATACAGTAGGTCACGAAGTAGGGAATGGTGGCTACGTTGCCAAATGTGCAAAAAATGGTGCCACGCAGAGTGTATTGGCCTACCTAGAAGCGCGAAAAATATAATTTGCGATATTTGCAAATAAAGTACATTAGTTTTAAGGTGTATGCCATCTCACCCATAGGGGTTGGGTGAGATGGTTTTTGTAAGAGTTTATGTTTTATTTTTTTTTAAAGGTTAATAAACATCTTAGTTAGTTGTTGTGAACATTTTTGTATTAAAAATAGCTCCTATTGTTTGCACAAATTTTTGGTTTTTCTCATCTAGAAAAATTTGAATTTTTATAAACGATTTTCAAAAAGTATGCCATCTCAGAGTACTTTCCCCAGGAGTTCGAAATTCTTGTCTTTGTCAAATTGATATTTTGAGAATTTAATTTGGTGACTAAATGGCGATTTATTAGGATTTCTGAGATGTTCATCTATCCTGGTATTTAAGTTTCTGCGAGTTCTTCCAATATAGGTGGTTTCACATTGAGAGGAACTTAATTTATATACACCTCTTTTTTGAAGTTTGTTTGTGGTTTTTATCTTTGTTGTTAACTAATGATTTGCTCAAATTGTTCTTGTTCTTATGGGATATTTGAACATTGGGAATATGTTGTTTTAGCGGATGGCAAACGTTTTTGGTAAAACTGTTATCCAAATAAGGAAGACTCACGTATCTGGGATTTTCTGGGGTAAGGGTAGGATAGATGGATTTTTTAAAAGGGTTTGTAATTTGAATTTGTGTATTTTTTTGTCAATTGAATTATTTGCTATTGTATTTATTATATAGGTAGGTAATTGCCATTAATTTTTGGAAAAATTTACTAATTTCTTATGTGAAATTTCGGGCAGCAGCTACGCAGTACGTAGTAGGTACGTGAGGTGCTCAGTTTTGGCTCCCCCGTATAAATCCTATTTCCCATCTCTCTTATAGGATTCATTTGTGGTAAAGTGTTTCCTGTCCAATTTCTATTTAATTTATACTACTTCCATATCCTTTATCAATGTCTATTTGTCTATTAAAAAACTCTATATTTAAATTAAATTATTGAATACTTGTTGATGCATAGAAGTAATAAGTATTTAGTTCTTGCGAAAATCAGTTATAATTTCTGACAGAGAACATAAGTTCTCTGCTTTTGCTCATATCTGATTTGAATAAAGAAGTTGACTTACTACTTCCAGGAAAAAACCTCTTTCTTCATCGCATTGTTGCCCAATTATAGCCTGTAAAAAATTTCTAATATCTTGAGCTTTCGCTTTCAAAAAATTTTTTTGTAAGTATACCTTATTTGGTATTTCTCTTTTGGCTTTCACTGTGCAATTGGAGAAAAACAATTCACATGTCAAATCATGTACACTAAGCCCTGATTTTGATTGAACATAATTTCAATAACTAATCTAATACTTGAACCATGAAGTCAGTCCATTGTAAGTTCAGTTTTTTCTTTAATGCCAACTGCAATCGAATCCGTCAGTCAAGAAGTATCAATTTCAACCATAAAAGATAGTTGTGTGGTAACTAACTAGTTGTAAACCAATCCTATAAGGACTACGCCTTCCTATTGATATTTTATTATTATTCGCCTACACAATTAATAAAGAAAACAAAATAACTAACTTTTGTCACAATACACGACCAAAAATATAAAACTTAGGTACATAATATTATACAACTGTAACTATAACAATTCCTAAAAATGTTCCTAAGTTCCAAAAAGTAATAACAGTTAAAAAGCTTTGAAAGTGGTTTTTGTATGAGCTGAACTCGTACCAATTAAAATGTAGGTATAAAGTTTTGTTAAAGAATAAGTGTACTTACACGTGGATTTTCTGCTGCCCAATAGACCGTAAAAGATTCTGAAAAAAAAAACACATTTTAGTTTTCTAGAAAATAACTACATACATATTTTAACGGTTTTTAATAGCATATGCTTATGCTACAGTAACCAATTATCACCTAGTAAATAATATGAGCCTTATGGTTCAGGTCATTATATTATCCAAATAAGGAATAATACTCTGTGTGTGTTATATACTGGGCGTTGGGTATTATTACGCCTTCGGACTTTAACCCAACCATAACTGTATTCCAGTCTTTTTTTTTTTCAAAATAAAACTGAGATTATTTAACGTACAAAATATAAAACAATGTATCATCATCTTTTTTTTTTTAAATATGCTACTGGCTTTTTTCAACTTCAGCTTTACGGAATATGATCTATAGCATTCGAGTCTGTTTAGTATCATTAACAGATGGTATAGAAACGGGTTTGGTTATGATTAATATCGTGATTCGGGAACTAATGCATTCTTTATGGCGGAATGAAAAAAAAACAGTGTCTAGTTTATACCTACATTGGAATTTTTTGAAATTCCACGAATAGTCTAAAAAAGTCATGCATTTATCAGAAGAACAAGAACAATATAGGGTATAGGTATGGAGAAATATTTTATGTTTGACCTACTTAAAATTTCAATCATGCCCCTTGTGTAGAACAATCTATGATATGATAAGTTTGGTGAATATTTTTCAAAAACCAATATATAGGTCATGTTTCGAGGCTTCTCCAATTTGTCAAACACACTCCAACAAAAAAGCCGTTCTAAAATATCATCAATCAACCTCCATCATGGTCGATTCAGACGACTTTATGTGACCTCTAGGTCTAGAATTATTCTTCTACTTCCCTATTATCAAGAAAAAAAAATTCTACCTACCTGCCATTCTTTTGGTTTAGTAACTGGTTGTTATGTGTAGGGCCTTTGGTCAGGTGTATATGTTTTAAAACGAAAATTTATTAAGTATTTCAGTCATTGGTAGAATTGCGTTTCTAATATTTTTAAATTAAATAAGGTTAAGTAGTAGGTTAAAGTTTACCGATTATTTGAACTGACATTTATCGAAACTAATTTTTATTAGTGTCCATCAAGTTTCAATTGATAGATAATTTTGAATAATCTCTTATAAATATAAGAATAAGAAACAATTAATTAAATTCAAATATTAGAGGTTATATAAAGTAGGTATGTTCAATTTAATCATTTTCTTATCTAAAAAAGCCTTAACTTCCGGAGTTAAAACCGTGTAAATAAGCGAACGAAAATTACCCCGCGGGTTTATGTAAATTTTTTATGGCCTGAACTGATTTTCGCGTATTTTTATTCGGAGACCATAAATAATCGGGGAAGCGTGTGTAATGGAGCTTTTATCTAAATTGCCTCCAGATGCTGTTGCACGCCAAAACTGGAGCACATACGAATACGCAAATAAATACGATAATTTTCTGAGTTGTTTTTTATCGAATTAATTTAAAATAATAATATGAAGGCGTACATTCAAAAGATATATCCCACTTAGATTTTGATAACGAAATTTCGAGAAAAAAGTCAAACTTTTGAATTTATAAGTCGAAGTGCCAAGTACTTCGATATTAAAGTCAAAATTTCGAAAAAAAAAGGCGATTTCAGATGTCATTTATATAATTCTAATATCTTTATTGAAAATGCTGAAATAGGAATAAGTTCAAAAAGAAGTTGCGGAAGAAAAAATTTCGGACCTTCAAGAGAAGAATAAATATAATGTAGGAAAAATGGTTTACTCAAGACAAATGTGAGTTCATTTTTTAAGGGGTGAAAAAATGAGGGAAAGTCTAATTCTCACAATTCTTTATTTATTGTTAAGCTACTAGTTAAATGGCCAGAAGATACCGAGTAATCACTTTTTCTGCTGACTTTAACTTTATATTGTCATAAAAGCTTTTCAGCTTAGATTTACAGACAGTCAGTTGAAAGCATTCAATTTATGATTGTATTCCTATTTTTATCCAAATATTGTTAGCAAGTTGAAATAAAGTTTTTTTAAAAAGTAATTCTCGGCTATCGACTTGTTAACTGGCGCAGTCGTGCAGATTATTTCGATACTTTTCGGTTCGGTTTCGGCAAGAATTTGGACCGTTAACGCGAAAAATTAGGACTAGCTCTAAGTTTGTTTGCCGTGCGAATAGTGGCTAATAATCTAACATCGGTTATCAGAGTTCATCGTGAACACTACTAAAACACCAGTGCGGGAAATTGGACTAAATCGCCAATTTTCGCGAGGACAAAGACGTTTCTGTGAGAAAAATCGCTTGCCAAAAAACTTTGACCTTATATGTTACAATAAGTATGGAGATTTGAACATCATCGTCATTTCTCGCAAGATCAAACAGTCTCTGGAAGGACCGGCATCGGTAACCAAGGCTCTTGGCTTATAAGGAAGATATTTATCATACTGAGCGCGTAAGTAGTGCAATTGATTGTATTCATGTCCAATATTGATGATATTATTGATCAATTAAGTAACTTAAATTTGCGAATAGATAATTTATCACATTCAACTGACTCTGCTTCTCAATCTGAAGAACTAATTAGGATAATCAATCAAGCTTTAAATAATACAGAAAATAGTGCTGAAGGCAGAATAGAATCCATAATTGACAATAATCAACAAAACAGTAATATATCAATAATGGCTACTTCATTCACCTGAATATTTAAATTGTGTGCCGACCTTTGACGGCAATCCAAATGACCTAAACAGATATTTGGAAGTTTGTCAAAGTCTTATGGACACCTTTTATAATGCCAATGAGCCAAACCACTTTCAAAATGTTTATTTGTTGAATTGTATTATAGGAAAATTGACGGGTAACGTTAAATTTGTTCTTGGTACCCAAAATTTTTATAGTTGGAATGAATTAAAACTCATCTTGGGTAGGCATTTTGCTGACCAAAGAGATGAGGCTTGTCTTAACAAAGACCTCGTTATGCTTAGGCAAAATAATAACGAAAACCCTAATCAGTACTACGACCGAATTTTACACATTTTGAATTTGTTATGTTCTTATGTAGATTTACACGAAGTAGATGATAATGCAAAAATTCTTGAAAGAACCCTTCATAATAATCTTGCTCTGAAAACATTTTTATCCGGACTCAAAGAGCCATTAGGCACAACGATTCGTTGCATGAGGCCGAAAGATTTGCCTGAAGCCTTACAGTTTGTTACGCAAGAAAGTAACACTCAATATTTTCAATTTTCAAAATAAGCCCTAAAACACAAAATTTCAATACATCTGCTCAATACGCACGTCAATCAAAAACACAAAATTTCAATACACCTGCTCAATACGCATACTTTCAAAATAAGAACGCATTCCCATTACAACCAATCTTCGTGAGACCGAACTATAACAAAAAACTCAGCAAGAATTCCCAACCAATTCGCAGGTTTTTGGGAAAAGGCCCCAAGTAAATGCCTTTAAATCAGATCCAAACAAACCGATGCCAAAACCAACGCCAATGAGCACCACTTCGCATAATACCTTGTCAAACAATATCAATATCCTAATTCCAACCAACCACGCTATAATTATTTCCAATAGCGCTCTAATCAACCACCAAATTTCACATTCGAAGAACTCCACAACACAGACACTGTGGATGAGCCAAATTCGTACTTTGTGTACCAAACCAATAATGATGGAACATACACTGAAAATTATGACCCACCTCAATATAATAACTATTACCCACAAACTGATGACGCTCAATCGTCAAACCAAGAATCAGAAAATTTTATAGATCAAAATGACGAGGTCCAATCACCCCAAAATGATCAGAATTTTCCCAATACTTGCCTACAGAACCAGGGAACCTAGAGCCACAAATAATATCCTATAATAATACAAACACCAGCGAGTTATCTTACATAACATTCCCAGAAAATAACTTGAAATTTTTAATCGATAGTGGGTCCACGAAATCATTCATTGACCCCGACCTGGCCCAAAAATATTTTCCCAATCATATATCATACGATCCCATCATACTATCAACAGTATTTCAACAATCATCTCATCAATTTAGTGCGACGATTCCAGAATCGCCAATTTTCAACTCACAAGGATCCAAAAAATTAAAATTTTATTTATTCAAATTTCACAACGTATTTGATGGCTTAATAGGACTTGATACTCTCAAATTATTGCAAGCTAGGATCGACTTTAACAAAGGTTTCCTTCAAACGCCTCATACAAGAATCAAGTTACTTTTCCATAAAACACGACCGGAGATACATAATATTACAATATCACCTCGCTCTTCCCAAGTAGCGAAATTAAAAACCGTCATACAAAACGGCGAAGTAATAATACCTTGCCAGAAAATTCATAACTGTGAAATTCCTAGTTATAATACATGCCAACCGATAACACTGGATATATCAGAACCATTTAAAGTAGAAAATTTTGATTACAAAAATTTCGAAAATATCGAACTTAATAATTTCGACACTAATTGTCCACAACCCAAATTCGACCCTTCTCAAATTCGCATTGACCATCTAAACTATGAAGAAAAAAGTGCAATACTGAATTTATGCAAAGAATTCAGACATTTTCCATCGTGAAAACGCGACTCTAAAATTCACTAGTAACATTAAACATTCAATTAGAACCTTTGATGAACGCCCTGTATATACGAAGTCCAAATTAATAAGATGCTAAATCAAAAAATTATAAGACTAAGTCAAGGACGTAGCTATAGCTTTCACATGGGGGGGTTTTAGAGTGGCCGCTTCTGCTCTATACTGGAAATGGTTTCAATTTAAAGCCCGTTTTACAGCTTGCAATTCTATCTGCAATATGCAAGAAAGTTGAACGAGGGCATGCGCAGAAGTGAGTCAGCTGATTGTTTTCTGCAAGATTCTTGAAACTTGAATGGCATTGCATGCAATCGGTTTGGTGCCATTTTTCTTGAAGGTTTTCCCGCAAGTTGGGGAATTTTTAGCAATTATGATGCCTGAAGTGGCTGCTATTGTTTTCTTTTTTTCATATCGACTTATAATCACTTTTTTCAGTATATCGCCGAAGGCGAAAAAAAAATTCGGGTTCCATGCCCACAAATGTTTATTTTTCTTAAAAAAAAAAAAAAAATCAGTTCAATGGGGGGGGGGGGGGGGTTTGGACCCCCAAAACCCCCCCCCCCCCCCTTATATACGTCCTTGGACCAAGTACTTCGACATGGCCCTCGCCCATTTGGGTAGTGCCAAAGAAAATGGACGCCTTGGGGGTACAAAAATGGAGAGTAGTGATCGACTATTGCGCACTTAACGAAAAAACTGTAGACGACAAAAACCCGCTTCCTAACATCACCGATCTTCTCGACAAACTTCGGAAATGCCATTATTTTAGCACACTGGACCTTGCTAGCGGCTTCCGACAAATTGAAAAGGAAGAAGCCGATATACCGAAGACTGCGTTCAATACAGAGAATGGCCACTACGAGTTTACTCGCATGCCCTTCGGTTTGAAGAATGCCCCTGCCACCTTCCAAATGGTCATGTTCAACATTCTTCGCGGACTCTAAAATGAACAATGCCTGGTATATCTCGACGATATAATAGTGTTCTCTACATCATTAAAAGAACACCTAGATCGACTAAGGGCAGTTTTCGAAAAACTACGTAATTCGAATTTCAAAATCCAGTTAGACAACAGTGAATTTCTAAGAAGAGAAGTTGCATACCTAGGTCACGTAGTGACACCAGAAGGCGTGAAGCCTAACCCGGAAAAAATCAAAGCTATTAAAAAATATCCATTACCTTCTACTACAAAGCAAATAAAAGGGTTTCTAGGTCTTCTCGGATACTACAGACAGTTTATAGAATATTTTGCCAAGGTCACTAAACCTCTACCTAGATGTCTAAAAAAAGGTGTAAAAATCGAACACAATACTGAATTCGTTGAATGCTTCGAACCATGTAAAAACCTCTTAATCAACGAACCCATCTTTCAGTATCTCGATTTTTCGAAAACATTCAATTTGACATGCGACGCATGCAATGTAGTTATGGGCACTTGGGTGCTATGCTCTCGCAAGGTCCCATAGGCCAAGACCTGCCTGTAGCATACACCTCGCGCATACTTAATGACTCAGAGTGTAACTATTCCACTATTGAGAAAGAGTGTCTTTGCCTCATATGGGCTACTAAATACTTCCGGCCATATTTATTCGGGCGTAAATTCAATATAATCACGGACCACAAACCTCTCCAATGGTTGTTTAATCAAAAATATCCTAGTTCTAAACTAGACAGATGGCGCGTAAAATTAGAGGAATTTGATTATAATATCATTTACAAAAAAGGCAAACTCAACACCAATGCCGATGCTCTTAGCAGAATTGCACATTAATGAATCCGACAATATCACGAACTTGGTCTCTTACATAAATTATTTTAATAAAGAACTAGAACGAGAATCTCAAAATGAAAATATTGACCAGATGTCAACCGTAGTACAGCCTGACCTTGATCCCATAAATATTCCCATCGATGAACACTCTGATATCCCAAACAACGAAGACGGTAACGAGACAGATCACACCAATAACGATCAAGAATCAATAGTCGGGATACCCATTTTAGAATCACCTGTCAACTACGGAGCCAATCAAGTTTTAATTTCGAAAGTCCTACATTCACCAGCAAAAGTAAGACGTCTAATATTATTTGAGAAAAAACGAAGGTACAAGTGGTTTCGAAAATGACATCACAATTTGTTAAAGAAAATATTGTTCCGAGCAAACTATATTCCTTATATTTTGAAAACCCAGAAGTATACGAAACTTTCTGCAAAGTAATTCGTAGGAATTTCAAATAGCCTTCTTTGAGGTTCAAAAGATGTACAATAAAATTAATCGGCATTATAGAAAAAGACGAAATACTGAATATCATCAAAAACTAGCACGAAAGCAAAAGCAACCACCGTGGAATCGAAGAAACAGAGAAACGTATCAAAGAAAAATATTATTGGCCGAATATCACAGATGCAATTCAAAAATTTATTTATGAATGCGAAATTTGCCAAAGAAGCAAATACGAGAGACGCCCGGTAAAAATGCAAATAAATATCACCCTAACCGCGACCAAACCTTTTGATATAATTCATCTGGATACTTATACAGTAGACAAAGAGAAATTTTTAACAATTATCGACACTTTTTCCAAATATGCATAGGCATATCACCTAAGTTTTGCAACAGCCGCCGAAATTGCTGACAATCTAATAACGTACTTCTCCCATCACGGTATTCCAACAAAAATTGTCGCAGACAATGGAACCGAATTTAAAAACACAATAATGACAGAACGTTTACATCTTCACAAAATCAAAATTCACTTTTGTTCGCCCAACCATCCACAATCGAACGGGGTTATCGAAAGATTACATTCCACACTGGCAGAACATATTAGATTGCTCAATAATCAAGAATATTCCAAAACACGATAAGATATGCCATTTTAGCAACTCATTACATTCCGCAACTCCATTTAAGCCCATCGACATTATTAACGGTCATATCACCAATAATGATCCCTTCAACCTTAACCTAGACTAACTACTATTAACTGATTACGTCACCGAACATAAAGACAGAACTGAACTTATGTACTCGAAAATCAATTAAGAACTAATCAATAAAAAAGAACGGGTGATAGGAAAAATAAAGGAAAATCGTGACAGTGCGGCCCTATTCACTGAAGGACAAAAAGTCTTTGTCAAAAAACATGGTAGGCAAAAATTAGGCGATACCTTCAATAAGCCTACACAAATTGAGAGTGTTGACCCTACGAGAAAAACGGGAGCGACCACCTCACAAAACAAAATACACATGGACAACCTTAAACGTCCACTGCGAGATAAATATTCTTTCGACTAAAAATAAAAAAGAATACTTCGCATGCTTAAGTAAATATAATTTATTAACATTAAGATAGGTTAGTTTTAGTAGCATTAGGATAGGCTAGTAACATATTTCAGCTTACTCGCCCACGTTTCTGGGAACGAAGACCAGATAGTCATACGAGAACTCTGTGATAATCCTGGCATCATACCCGTTAAACTGGGAAATGCGAAGATCAAGGATTATTCTCATACACTAATACACTTTTACGATTTGAATCCGGTACTTTCTGAAGTAAGCAAATTAAGGACAAAATTTTATCGCAAATATCTATAAGTGGATACGGATTGGAAGAAGAAGAATCAATTCAAACAGTTCACGTTGTTTGTTGACACGTCTTAGGACTTCTTAGTTTGTTAGTCTAGCCGTCCAAGGTATCTAAAGAATTCTGCGATACAGCCACATCTCGAAAGCCTCTAATTTGGTAATTGCAGTCACCTTTAATGTCCAACCTTCCATACCGTAAAGAAGCACTGACCAAACGTAGCATTTGACGAATCTGAGTCTCAGGTTAAGGTCAAAATCGGAACAGGTAAGCACTCTTCGAAACCTCAAGAATGCCTGTCGAGCTTGTTCATTGCGACATTTTATTTCTTTGTCTGATGTCCAGCCTTCGAAAAGCCAGACGTTCAAGTACTCAGATTTATCTACTCTCTCTATGGACTTTGCGTTAAATGTTATGGTGGAGTTTTCAAATATATTTGGGGTTTCTAGAGATAATCAGAAACTTTGTTTCTTTGGTGTTGATATTTAAGTCTATTGATTTGCTCTGTTCTCCTACCTTGTTGACTAGTTGTTGTAGGTCCTGTATGTTATCAGCAATTAAGACCGTATCGTCAGCATAGCGGATATTGTAAACCATTAACTTTGACTCCCATTTTCAAGTCTTCCAAACAAAGCCTCCTGGAAAATCGCCTCTTCTAATCTGTATGGTGTTGGACATATTATTGACTTATTTGATTTGCATTGTTTGGTTCCAGTATAGGTTTTCAATGCATCTAATGTCTTTCTGGTCTATATCAAGCATATTGAAAAGCTGCATTAATTTGAGGTGTTGTACGCGATCGAATGCTTTTTCGTGATCTATGAAATATGGGCACACATCCTTTCTCTGATCGTAGCAGTTTTGGACAAGCACTTGTGTCGCGACTATCGCTTCTCGTGTACCTAACCCCTGACTGAACCCAAATTGCGAGTCGCTTATGTTTCTTTCACATTTCTTGGAAATTCTCTGGTGTATGATTTTGGGAAATATTATTAAAGTATGACTCATCAGGCTAATAAGCCTATGATCTTCACATTTTCTTGCATTGATCTTCTTAGGCAGAGTTATAAAAGTAGAGCACAACCACTGTTAGGGATAGTGACCTGTAGTACCTGAAGTAGACTTAAATAATTTATGTAGTGATATGATGCCTCTTTTATCTAGGAGTTTAAGTATTTCTGAAGGGATTTCGTCTGGGCCAGCTGTTTTGTTATTTTTTGAATTACTTATGGCACTTCCAATCTCGTCCTTAGTGATCGATGGGCCGGTTAGAGAGTTATTAATACTAGCTACGGGTTTGTCGTCGTCAAAAAGTTCTTCAATATACCTTTCCCAAACGTTGTTCTTCTCTTTGCTGCCGGGGACTGATTGTTATTATTTACTGTTATAGTTGGTCTCATTTTTTTATATATGCCGGCAGTCTTCTCCAGTTTTTTGTGCAGGTTAAAGACATCGTGTTGATTTTGCAGCTGCTCTATCTCTGAGTATTCACGTTTAAGCCATTCGTTTTTTGCTATTCTAATCTTTGATCTTATGAGTCTTTGAATATCCTTGTATATGTTGCTGTCTGTTTTGTTCTTGTACTTTCGACGTTCATTCACTAACAACAAAATTTCATCCGTCATCCATTTTTGTTTTTTGTTTTTTGCCTTATATCCTAATCTGTTTTGCATTGAGTTTGTTGCAATGTCCATTATCTTTGTCCAGGCTTATGTTGGCCCTTCTCCAATATTCGATGTATTGTTTTTATTTGTGTGTTTATCTCATTACACATCTCAGATTTTTTTATTGGGTCCCTCAATTTTTCTAACGTTACCCGTCTCTGTGTGGTTGGCTTTCTTTGACTTGACAAAGAGATTTTCAAGACAGTAACCAATAGTACATGGTCAGAAGGCACATCTGCCCTAGGATATGTGTGATGGTTGAGCTGAATCTTTGGTTGATCAGGATGGAATCTATTTGGTTTCGCATCTCATTGTGTGGACGGTCTGCTGAGAACTTCTAGGGAGGGTGAAGTTGATACCATGTATTTATCACTTTCATGCTTTCCTCCTGACAGAATTGTAAGAGTCGGTCACCCCTCTTGTTCCTGATTCTTTTCAGGACACTTAAAAGACGAAATAGGTGTCACTTCAACTTTTTATCTCGAAATTTCGATATTAAACTTGAAGTGTTATAATGTGGCATTTGTAAACGATAATTTTATTAGTTAATTTATTAATAACTGCGTGTTTAATGATGATACTTAACCGCATTAATAATTCAAATACGGCGGCATTATAGGCGCGTATCAAATAAAATTATTAATGATAAAACATGTCCAAACAACGATTGGACGATATTAACATTGACTGAATTAATTATTGCAAAAATGGATTATTGATTAATATCTAGGAATTCGTTTGTACGAGGAATTTACGTGGACATTTATTATTCATCCAGTCTACTAACTTTATATTATTATATATATAATAATGGGGAATTTAAATTAAAATATCATTGCTGAATTGCGTTACTATTATTCTAAATAGTTACAGTTCGGTTTCCTTAGTTTGAGATTTTTTATATTGCAATGTACAATTTACAACAATTAGAAGAAAATCGTATTTTCCTAGCTATTTCGAGTAGGTAGTTCTTTGATTCACAGTATATTTAGTATTGCTAGTCCTTTGCCTTTATTGAAAACTGGTAATATTAGGTAATTAGTAATTCTTAATATAATATGTTGAAGAAATATCTACGAGCGACTTACTGTTACTGTAACAGTAGGTATAGTAGGCCTTCCAGACGATCATATCAGAACAAACTTCTAAGCCTCTCTAAGCCAGAAACTTCACAAAAGAAATATCAAGACTGCTTTGTTGAGAATGACACTGAAGTTTGAGACCTTATAGGAAAGAAAAGCGCATAATGCATGGAAAAGTGTCCCCAGCTGAGTAAGGATGTTCTGAAGTTGAAGTTTGAGAAACCATGATTCAAATTAAGAGAAAAATACGAAATATATTTGAATATTCTTCAACACCTTTCCTCATTAGAAATCTTGGTTAGGCCCATACTATCACATAAAATGTCATGTCTTGGTTTGAACAAGGCTTTTGTCATTATATCAGCAACTTGAGTTTTTGTAGACGTTTTGTGTACACTCAAAGTTTCTTCTAAGACAAGCTCTCTCACACATAAATTTCGAATCTGGATGTGCTTGGTTCTCTTGTGGTTCTCAGGATTTTGTGCCAAACGAATAACTGCTTCGTTGTCAACTAATAACTCTGGAATTTCTTTCAGTGTTATAATTTCGTCATGTAATCTTTTTAACCATACAAGTTCTTCGCTAGCTGCAACGATCTCCGCTTCGATTATAGAAATGGCAACTGAAGGTTGTCTCCAGGATATAGCACCTCCAGCATAAACACATACCACTCTTGTTATGGAGCGTCTTTGTAGTTTACCTCTTCTGGTTCTTGGCCTGTAAGTGATACCATAATTGAGTATTCCTTGAATGTAACGGCAAATTCTCTTTACTTGGACAAAGTCTTTGTGGGTAGGATTTTCCAAACTTTTTGTTACTGACTGCGTATGAAATGTCTGGTCTTGATCCTGACATCAGGTAAAGTAATGCTCCAACAGCCTTTCTATATGAAAAATTTGATATTTTGGCTTTTTCTGAAGGAGAATTATCCTTAGCAATTGGAGTTTTGACGGGTCTGCAATTGTTCATACCAAATTGTTTCAAAAAATTCATGGCATATGCATTTTGATTTATGATAACTGATCCATTCTTTGACTCCATGATTTCCATACCCAAAAAATATGATGCAGGCTTTATCGTGACTTTAAACTCTATCTGTAGTGATCGTAGAAAAGATTTTTTCATTTCCTTATTGTTTGAGGCTGGTAGACCATCGTCCACCTATAAAACTAAAATAAGAATTTCTGTTCCTTCCCTCATGATGAAGAGACATGGATCGGCATCGCTCTGTTTGAAACCAAAGGATAGAATGAAATTCGGTATTCTTCTGTTCCAACAGCTAGGAGCTTGCTTAAGTCCATATAGGCTCTTCCTTAGATGACAAACCCTATCTGTACCATCAGTGAAATCCTCTGGCTGTTTCATGCATACTTCTTCTTGAAGCCCACCATATAGAAATGCTGTACATGGCTTAGACTTAAATTTTCACTGGCAGATAGACTCAAAACAGATCGTATTGTAGCATATCTAGTAACTGAGCTAAATTTCTCATCATAATGTTGATATTTCTTCTGTGAATAACCTTTTGCGACTAGTCTGTCTTTGAATTTATCTATAGAGCCCTCGGGATTGTATTTTAACTTGTACACCCATTTATTTGGTATAGCTTCTTTATCATTGGGTAACTTTCCTAAAGTTTAAAGAAGAAAAGGAACAGACACGAAACATAAAAACTGCAGGATCATCAATACGAGTTATTCAAGAAGAAGTTAAAAAACACTGCGGCTGTAGGGCACCAGGCCCAGGAGAAATATATGGAGAACTGATAAAGTGTGGAACCAATAAACTCTACAAACATTTAACAAAACTATTTCAAACATGCATAGATAAACATAAAGTACCGGAAGAGTGGAAAATTAGCTATCTAACAACGATATATAGGAAAGGAGACAGAAACAAATGCGAGACCCACCAAGGAATTGCAGTAACAAATACGCTGAGCAGAGTGTATGGAAAACTCATAAAAGCCAGAATAGAGAACGAGTACAAAGATAGTGAGGCAGAAGAACAGGCCGGTTTTAGAGCAGGAAGATCAACTGTAGACCATTTATTCAGTTTGACCCAGGTAATGGAAAAGAAACTAGCCTATAACCAAGAACTCCATTTACTTTTTGTCGATCTAAAGAAACCATACGACAATGTTCCGCTGAAAAAGCTTTGGGAAGCACTGGAAAAGACCAATATCAATTTAGAACTAATAAAGGCAGGACAAACGCTCTATAGTGATAAAGACCAAGATTAAACAGGGAAACTTAATCAGTAAAGGCTTTATAGCAACTAAAGGACTTAAACAGGGATGCTGCATATCACCAACACTTTTTAAAATATACTTAGAACAAGCGCTCAAAGGGTGGAAAAACAAATGTAGACACATGGGAATACCGCTCAATGAATACAATCTTTATACTTTAAGCTTTGCAGATGATCAAGTATTAATTGCACAGGACTATGATGACCTAGAGTACATGACACGAAAATTGATAAAGGAGTACGAGAAATGGGGTTTGGAAGTAAATCTAACGACAACAGAATATATGACTATAGGAGGTGAACAACGAAATCTGAAATTGAATAACGGACAAGAAATAAAACAATGTACTGAATACAAATATTTGTGCATGAAAATTTCACATGAGGGAACCCTAGATGAAGCAATTAAAGATCGGAATATACAAGGACGCAAGGCAATATCCCTACTGAATGGTGTACTGTGGGATAAAAATATTAACAAAAATAACAAAACGAGAATATACAACACCATAGTCAAAAGCATAGTCACGTATAGTTCAGAAGTCTGGTCACTAAAGATCAGAACCGCAAAAATGCTAGAAGCAACTGAAATGGACTTTTGGAGGAGATCGGCAGGCAGGTCAAAAATGGAAAGGATAACAAATCTGAGAATTAGGGAGATTATGGACATAAAACACACAATAATAGATAATATAAAGGACAAACAGCTGATTTGGTTCGGACATGTAGAAGAATGGCAGATATAAGAATACCCAAGCAAATAATTGAGTGGAAGCCAGGGGGAAGAAGAAGACGCGGCAGACCAAGAAGAAGCTGGAGAAGCGGAGTAGACGAGGAAACGAAAGACAGAGGCTTAGAAGAGGATGCCTGGATTGACAGGGATGGTTGGAGATCGGGAATCGGAAGACGTAGAACGTTATTAACCGATAATTATTATTAACTTTCCTAAAGTCCAAACACAGTTTTCCTCTAAAGACTTCATTTCTCTAAACATAACCATTCTCGGTACGTAATTGGCTCATTTATTTCCATAATGTCTGCAGCAACCATCATAGCGAAATCTTCAAACCTGGCAGGCTTTTGTATCTCTCAGTTGTCTACTCGGTACATTTGGGACTCCTTCTGAAATGTCATTATCTGGTCATTCTACTAAGATGTCAGAACAAGTGTCAGAAAAACTGTGATTCCCCAAACTATCATCTTCTTCGCCATCTTGTCCATTATTTTCTTTAGTTTCCTGTTGTGAAGTACCTGACAATCTTACAATTATTTTGCTGAGAAGTTCGAACAGGGTCTTCCAACAATGGCAACGTTGACGTTATGAGTTTTTTGTCGAATACCACATGTCTCGATCTGACTAGTTACTCAGATTCTTCATACCAAATCCGATATACATCATCTTGGTCATATCCTATAAGTATGCCTTTTTGGCATTGTAAGGTATCTTGTGTCATATTTATGAGATTAGAGAGGTGCATTACAATCTGCAGTATTGAAACTCACCAGGCTTGCCTCATGTGCAGCAATTTCAACTGCTAACGCATTCTCTTTCAAAACTTTCCTTCCAAAATATCAACTGCATTTGGATTACCTCTTCCAGTAATCCTACATGAACTTTGCTTGGAACCATCTTTTAAAGTTCAATTACTACTTTTTCGTACTAACTCAGCCCTTGATATTCTTAATTTTTTTCGCCTCTTTTACCACTGCTACCATGTTGAAGTTTGAGAAACCATGATTCCAATAGAAACTTTCATCGTCTGCATGACGCATGTGCGAGACTGTCAAAAGCAACGTCTGTCAATAGACGGGTCGACAAACAAAACATGTTCTATGCAAAACATAGAACATGCATATTATTATGTAATGCCATTTTTTCACATCTTCAAGTTTGCAATAATCCTCACGTTGACAATGAGATAGCTACAAGCTACACTTATTACAAAAAACACAGTCTTTTTGATGAGATGGGTCAGCAGCAAATTGACCTTTCCTCACACCCAAGCAGGGCTTCGGAAAGTTAAGAAAAGCTATGGAACTCGTTGGACCATCACTTTTACAATCACCAAATACGCATCGCTTCACCGACCCTTGATAAAACATATCACGTTCCCCCAAAACTTCCATAGTTATTAAACTTAAGCCCAAAATTGGAAAAATTAATAACATTGACGTTGGGTCTAACATCTTTGATTGAAAAACTATCTATGATTCGCTTCAATGACTGAAAAGAACGCCTGGGATATAACAGTAAAAAAAAGTTGAAGTTCATCTGAAAACCTACAAACAGCAATTATTCCTAGGTCTATTTCTCATAAAACTTATACATAAATAATATATATTTTCTCACACACATACAGAACATATAATACTTAAATCATCAACACTATAATCTCTTAAATCTTTTCTGACACTTTCTAGCATTATAACCACTTATTTAAATTCCGCCAGAGTGCCTCGTGTGTATCATTCCCATAAATAACTTCTTTGTCCTACTACCACATACTTGCTAGGCTCATTTATTAGATTAGTCTTTCAAAACAAAGGCCAGTAAATTTTTTCAAAGCGATCATAAAAAAAAGGCACCACAAAGGAGTTGTTTGACTTTCAAGTGGCACATGGCACATGTTTGTTTTCGGTATAGGATTACGTCACCAGTTACATCAAGTTGTCAAATGATTTGTGGAGCGGCAAATCGGCCTTTTGCTGCGGTTTTCTTTTGAAGTTTTCAAACTGGGGGAATTTGGAAGTGATTCGAAAATGTGGTTGCTTTGAAATTTAGTCGATATTAAATTTTTAAATTTTATTAAATTTTTGTTGGGTTATTATAAACTTGGGTAACTCTGGTGATGATCATCTACATCTACTTTATAAATTATCCTCCGAAAAAATCTTGGTTAACCGTTTAGATATTTCCACCGTACTTCATCTGAAATCTCTTCTTCTGAATAAATGTTCAATGGCTCTTTACATATTCAAATGCCAAAGACTTATAGAGACTAAGTGGATTTGTCTGTCTTGGTGTCAATTGTTTATGTAAATGTTTACTGACATGATATTTTTATAATTGAATTTGTGTGCTTGCAAATCGAATATGATGGCAACTTGACTATAAAAGGAAGAAATAAAATATAAACGAGATGTTTGTCTTGTTCTTTAACATAATGTGTGAATGAAAGATGAATAGACTATCTATTAGTCACTGGGTGCGTTTATAATTGATTGAGAAATGAAGCTGGAACAGGATTTTTTTAAATAATAATATATAGCTATATATTTTTAAAGGAAACGACAAGGTTTCTAGATTTCCACAATAATATTTATATGATGCCGTAACATGTTTCATTAAATAGCAAGAAAGAATATAAGTAATTAAGAAGTAGGTCCTTACTACTAGATATAAAAGCAATAACACTAACATACACTCAAAAAAATCTTGATCATAATATCAATGAACTGCTTTCATAAATTATATTTTCATTGATTCAGTGAAATTTTCATTAATCCCAGGTACAGAAAACTGTAAGTATTATGATTTCATGAACAGCTATCATTAAAATAAAGAATGAAGCTTCATCAAGTTATGAATAGTCATCTACATGAATCTATGTTGAATAGTGCATCGGTTACAAGAACTAAGTTCATTGATATTATGAAATTCAACCTTGATATTAAAGAAAATTTCTTTGATGGGAGCTTCCACGGAATATTCATAATATAAATGAATATTAACATGAATAATATGAATATGGTTCATATGACCTTACTAGAAAATTATCCTTTTAAGAACGAAATTCATTGATACAATGTACGGTTCATTTAAAACAAGCAAGTATTCCTAGAAACAAAGCTGCAACCATTACATCAAGATAAATCATAAATACAATGAAACAGTTCATAGCATTAATGTAGACAGTTCCTAAGCACATGCGCAAAGGTAGCTGCAGTCGGGCAACGACATAGAAAAATATGTTGAAATAGGAATAATTACATTTCTATTTTCTGGGTGCACTGCTACGTACTTCGTTCAAGTCGGTTTTTTCGGTTTTGTGTTGTTCGAAGTGTTAAATAGAAAGTCGATTATACCTGTCGCCGGTTTTTTCTAAAGGTAAGTTGTATACCTCTATTACCTCTATAATTTGTATACCTATTATGTAGGTAGGACTTGGATGCCTTGCACGGAGACGGTCTAGTCTCAAAATGGGAATGCGAAAGAAATGACCTACAGATTTAAATGCCATCCGGGGAGAACGTGAAAGACAAAAGCGTCAAGAGCTCCTCAGAATTTCTAAGGAATACTGAAGTCTCTAAAAGTAAGTATACTCAATCCCAAATCAAGTTGTAATTTTTTTAATCGATATATTTTTGTTAAATGGTTTTGTTTCACTAGGTAGAAAAGCAGAAGATTCAATACCGCAGCTAGTGTTTCATAGCCGAGGCAAGGAAACCAGCCAAAGCATCAAATCTTATTTTCTGATGTGGCTTGTTTTAGAAACTTTGGATGTTGATAGTTCAAAAACAGCTGGAACAAATATAGATATAATATATATTTATGGAAACAGGATTTAAGGAGGATTTGAAAGATAATAGAATATACGGTTAGTGTCATTTAAAATAAAAATACATAAGTAGGTACTTAGATTTTTAAATTTTCAGATTTTGGGATGCCCATTGGTTTGTTTGACAATTCTGGAAGATGATACGAAGAAACCATGCAACTTTTGCATTAAAAGCTTTTTTCCTATTGCTCATATTCATCAGTACAGGGGACACGCAAATATAAAAAATGACCCTTTACCCCATTTAAAATCATAAGTATATTTAAGGCATAATTCATGAAATTATTTTAATAAAAATAAAGAATATGGTATATATTATTGAAAACGTCATTATTAAATATAATGAATGCAATTCTTAGTATTCAAGACTGTGATTCATAAATACAATGAAAGGGTTTCATCAAATTATATCTGGGCTTCATTAATATTATGCCGTCTGTTCATCAGGACAATGAAAAAGTACATATAAACTAAGAACGATGTTTATTGTTACTATGAAAAGTTTCATTAATACAAAAACCTTACTACATACCTTAATGTTCTTTGTTCATACACAAGATGAATCGAAATAGGAATTAAGAAATTTTTCATACTTCAATAACCTAGAGTTCATGTAATCAAAGAAATCGTTCTTTGGACCGATTTTAATGAATTGTTCATTAAATCTAAGAACAACTTCTTTTTATTTATGCTACTATTTGGTTGAGTGTATAAAGGACCCCGCACACCTCTTTTGGGTATTTGGTTTTCGGTCAAATTCAATGAAATTTTGATAAGTGTTAGACCTCGACTTCCTGATAAAAAGTTCTCATAGGCCTGAACCAAGCCTATGATTAGTTTTTGGTACTTGAATGTCCAAGAAATGAACAGGGTGTTTTTTTATATATTTATTTACGACTAATGTATAATGTGCGTATTATATTTGTGATTTTGGCAGTATAATGACATATGTTATTCCTCCAGGGATTAATGACGAGTAGCGGGATTAATGATCATTATTCCACAAAAGTGTCAGTGTCAAACGTGTAGTGCTTGTGGATTTGTATTGAAAATTATGAGACGGATGAAATTTGTTCATTGAAAATCTCAAATAAATTAATTTGTCGTAAATAAAGTAGAGTATACTACTCGCAATAATGGCTATTATTCCCTCGGAATGTTACTCCCTCGCCGCTAACGCGGCTCAGTTCGTAATAATCCTCGGGAATAATAGCTATCATTATTGACTCGTGGTATAATCTACTATGATACCCCACATACAGCCTTTACCTTTACAGGTAGATGAAAGGTGTAAATACAAAAGTTATACAGTATTGGCTAAATTTTTAGAATCCATGGCCAGAAACAAAAATTGAAATCAGAAATGTGAAATATTGCATGCTTTCAGCTTTTTTCAAATAGGATGTGCTATAATTGGTTCTATATTCTTGAAGAGCACAATTTCCTGATTCCAAAACTATATAGTCTGTCTATATTTGGTTGAGCGGTCTCCAACATATTTGGTTCCAAAAATTTTAAAAAATATTCCACGTATTTTTTCGATCTGCTGGGGGATCACGAGACTCGATTGTCGACTTATGTCTATCGAGTTTAGTCGATACTCGATAAATTTCATTCACGAGCTTCGATTAATAGACACGACTCTACAAAAATCTCTCGACTGCGCTGGAGGAGTCGAGTTGATTATTCTTAGGTCATGACAGTGTTTTTTGTTTTTGGTTTTGTGTTACTAATTTGTTATTTTCAGGAAATGCTAGTGGAAATTTCATTTTTTTATGATTAATAAAAAATTATTGTTTCATAGTTATTTATATTACTAGTACGGTATGAGCTTCATTACAGTAACGAGTGGAAAAAAGTGCAAGGTACCGTACATGTGATATACAACATTTTATCTACGACCTGCACAATAAGAATAAGTGACTATTGTCGTTTGTCTATTTTAAATAACTATTGTGTACTCAATTGTGTAGTTATTTTAAAAATAATGACTTCTTATACCGTACTAGTGCGATAATGAACACGTTATGATTCATTACCGCACTAGTGTGGTAATAGGGCTCATTACATAACGCAAATGAGCAAAAACTATAGTGACATAATAGTCACTTATTGTGCAGGTCGTAAATAAAAATATTTTAAATAAATATGCTGCCAATTTTTCGTGATCGCTTCTTGCATATGCCAAACAAGGCAGGAAAATCTCATGTTGCTTCGTAGACGTGGAGCACACTACTATTATAGGATAGCTTATCCTCATAAGGCCTGTGTAGATCAAATCTCAAGCCGCCCACCACGTCAAAGAACCAGCGTGCCGTTTCTCGCCTTGACGTAGGTTGTTTGCACCCCAGGTTATGATGTCGCGGGCATTTGCTTTATGCATACTTGGTTGGTTTGAGTACATTATTCAACATTATAAAACAACGCTTTTTTAAATCTCGTTTGCATGTCCCTATTTGCCTATTATGTTAATTAAAATTGAATAATATTTATCATCATAAATGTATATTCTAAACTACTACCGCTGGCGCAAACAGCTGACGACGTAGTTGATGACGTCGTCAATGGTGCCACACAATATGGCCGCGATTCCCAGAAACGGGGTTGATAAGCAATAATGTGTAGTAGTGTGTAATCCTTGCACGTGGAGAACTCAGGAAAAATCAACAACCATATGAACTACCAGAAAGAAGATGACACACTACTACTACAGGATAGCCTATCTTCATAGGGCCTGTGTGGAATTCGAATTTTGAATTTTCCGGCAAAGAAACGACAAAATTGACGTTTGTGTCGGTTGTACTGGTTGCTAGCCCAAACTTTCCCAACCGAACTGAAGTTAGGCAAAATCGAGAAACTCGATTATTTACTCGATCGGGTATCGTGAATAAAGTTATAGACACGATAACGAGTGAACTCGATTATATCGAGTCGAGTTTGGTGATCCCACTGAACAAATTCATCGAACTCGCTTGAGGTTTGTTTCAAACAATTGTCATCTGGTTTCACAACGATTTCATTGGCCCTAACTCTTTTTTGACGCCTCATGAACAAACCTCATATGATTACAGTTTGTTCAGATCGAAATAATACCTAGACTATCAGAGAAACCAAGTAGCTACCTTAAACTTTACCTGCAGCTTCCACCTATACAGGTAGAATGGTTCACAAAATCAGTAGTAGAATAGTATTTTTACAATTTTTAGAGCCGAATATATGAGAGATTGCTCAATCAAATATAGATCGGGGCATTGTGCTCTTCAAGAATATAGAATGACATATAGGGCATCCCATTTGAAAAAAGCTTAAAGAAGTATGCACACACATTTGAGTGCGTCAGGTTAGTATCGTAATTAAATAACATATTGATAAATAGATGGCTGCGGAACTCGCTGCGCTCGTCCCGCAGAGGTCCACCTATAAGTTCCGCAACAATTCACTAATTTGTACTTGAATAACTTGTCACATTATGTTACTAGTTTAGTAAAGTAACATTACTAATTCCTGTTAAAAGGCAAATTGACAAAAAGTGGATAATTGGGGATAATACCAGAGCTTCAAAATTACCGATAATTTTCCACGATTGCGTGTTTTCTATAATTTCACGAGTCCGTAGGACGAGTGAAATTTGCAGAGAAAACACGCATGAGTGAAAAATTATCTGGTTCATTTTAAAGCTCAAGTGGTATTTAGAGGATTATTTCACGTATGAGAATGCAAAAAATATGGAAATAAATATGTATTAAACGATTTGAACATCTTAACAATCAATACAAATAAATGGTTGCTCTCAGAAACAGTTTGTTTGTATCAAAAATTAGCATGACAACCATGTATACAATAACATGGGGGAATTATCGCTGTAATTCTCTCTAGTTAAACAAATGGAAGAGAGAATTTTCGCTGTAATTCTGAAAATCGTCACTTGTCTTATGGGATTTCTAACACATGAGTGGAATAATCTTCCAAATTCTGACTATAATAAGTTATTGTTCAAGTACGGGGCGTTTTTTTCCTTGACACCCCACCTACAGCCTTATCCTTTACAAGTAGATGAAAGCTGTAAATACAAAAGTTGTACATACAATATTGGCTAAATTTATAGAATCCATGGTCAGAAACAAAAATTAAATGTCAGAAATGTGAAATGTTGAACTTCGTTGACCAGTCAGAAACAACTACTCCGAGGGCAAATACCCCTACCGGCGTTGAACTACACTGATTGGTCTGAGCTTTCGTTGGCAATGAAAATTGTTAGAAAGTTTTTACAGGCAATGACCAACGTGAAATGTTGCATGCTTTCAGCTTTTTTCAATTAGGATGCCCTATATTTGGTTCTATATTCTTGAAGAGCACAATTTCCCGATTCCAAAACTATATAGTTTGTCTGTATTTGGTTGAGCCGTGTCCAACATATTTGATTCTAAAAATTTAATAAATACTATCAGAGAAACCAAGTATAGTAATACCCATTTAGAATAACCCCATCCTTATTTTTATCAATCACGATTCAGATAAAACAAAAAATTACCAACAAAAACGAACGTCGATTGCTAATACGTCAATAAGAAATTCCTAACCTAATTTTATTTGTGTGTCAAGAAGCGACATACGTTTTGTCACTAGAACGACTGGTACTTCTAAATAGGTATTAAAAATACTATACCTCAAATTTTACTTGCAGCTTTCACCTGTACAGGTAGAATGTTTCACAAAATCAGTAGTAGGATTGTATTTTTACAATTTTTGAAGCCGAATATATGAGAGACTGTTCAATTAAATATAGACAAACTATATATTTTTGGAATCGGGGCATTGTGCTCTTCGAGAATATAGAATGAAATATAGGGCATCTCATTTGAAAAAAGCTGGAAGCATGCAAAATTTCACATTTCTGACATTCAAATTTTGTTTCTGACCATGGTTTCTAAAAATTCAGCCAAAACTGTATAGTCCGACAAATACCATTTTAAAGTCACGTGATATTGGTGGCAAAAAACGTATGTTCGTTGATTATGTCGTTGATATCACCTACAAAAAGCTACTTGTGGTTAATTACTATTGAATTTTAAGATATGTTCCCACTAGTATTTTACAAACGCGTTCCTGAAGTAGTATTGACCAATCAGATGAGAATTTGCAATTGTTGCGAGACTCACTTTTGTCGCTTCTGCTGCCCCTTGTAATACATTCTGAACTTGAATTGGGTACCCGTTTTCTATTTGCATCTTTTTGAGTTGGAAAAAGGTTAATATAGTCAAAATTATTAGCTGTGTTTGTTCGTTGTATCATTTTCTAGAATAACTTTGACAAATTAATTAATGACAGTGACGGATTCCATTTCAGGTAAGAATTTTATGAACAATAATTAGACAGCAATTTTTTTGTCAATTTTACTATCACCGCTGTTTGAGATGTATTCAACAAGGATAGAGAAAAATCACGTGACTTTAAAATGGTATGTGTTGGACTATACAACTTTCGTATTTACACCTTTCTTCTATCTGTAAAGGTAGAGGCTGTAGGTGGGGTGTCAGTAGATAAAAAAACACCCTGTACACATTTTGTACGCATTTACCGTTGATACAACCTAATTATACCAGGATGGACAGGTATCCGCAATGATTCTTACTGTACATTTCTTGGACATTAAACTACCTGTATCTCAAAAACTAATCATAAAATTGGTTCGGGCCCATGAGAACTTTTTATCAGGAAGTCAAGGTCCAACATATCAAAGTTTCATTGAATTTGACAGAAAACCAAATACCCATAAGAAGTGTGCGGGGTCCTTTAACAATGGGAAATAATCATTAGTATCTAAATGCTTATTCAATAATACACCAGAAATGAGTTTACCTCAGTTATTATTAGTTCTAAAAGCAACCTGTATCTTGTTTTTGGAAATGGTATACCTGTGTGTCTGATATATTTATATTTTTGGTCGGATATATTATCGGATAATGGATAGGCTAAGTAAAAAGCCATCTATCAAACTGATAATTGAATCCGTTATTGGCTGCCACCTGTTGAGTTCCTTTTTGTAATTATCTGTTGATAGTGGAACATTCAAAAGTCTGGTGTACAAACGAATTGAACACCGCTTTTCTATGGATGATTGGATTTATTATGTATAACTGCATTAGTGTGTGATGATTTATGAAACATAGAAAATTCGTGAATATCGTTTTTATTGGTGATGGTTAAATCTAAAAAGTTGACGGATTTATTATCTTCCAATTCGACAGTGTATTGGATTTTAGGGTGAAGGTGTTGATAAATGATAGATGTTGATCTAATTGCCTTTTAGTGCAAGTGCATAAAAAACAAGTAGATAATGATATTGTTACGGTGACGCTTTCGCCAGGGTGTTCAGAATCAAGTCTGAAATCTAGAATTTACTGCCTTTTTCAGAAAAAGAGATTATTGCGTTTATTCTGGATTCAACAAGAATGGAATACGGACATATTATAAAGGCCGGTATTAGTAGTTTTTAAGTTTAAGATTGGCTGTGATACGTTTTAGATAGTGATTTTTGTAAGAGTTGTAAAGAGTTGTTATGTTTGTCGGAAGTCTGACATAATTCGATTACTGCATAGTGAAATCCGATTGCAGAGTAGTTTGGACACTAAGTGAACACTGGGACAATTAGTCAGTGTAAGCAGTGACAATCACAAGAACAGACCTTACCAATTCTGTAATTTACCCCGGAAGTGACTGTATACCCGTTTTTGACTATGATCGTGAATCTTCAAGTAAGTTCTAGAAAATTCTATTTGGAAACCAAGGGAGATATCGAATTTTTGAATTCACCGACGTGTTTGCATTTCAAGAAAATTCTAGAACATCCTTTTCGAGAATAAAGCAAGTTATACAATTTGTGACCTCACCGCCGTGTTTGGAACTTTAATTAAAGGCCAGGAAAGGTATTTGAAGAGAGTTTGAGGTAAATTCTAGAACATCCTGTATATGCCTATTACGAGACAACAAGCAAAAATGAAAGAACAAAGAGTTAACGAACTTCTACGCAAAATGTTGGAACTTCAAGAGACCAAATTACAACAATAAAAACAAGACGAAGAGGCTAGGCGACAAAAAGAAAAACAAGCAGAAGCTAGAAGACAACAAGAAGAAGCTAGACGACAACAAGAGCGGCAAGAAGACATTGAAAAAGTGCAGAAAATATTTCGAACCATACAAGGATCTGTCGTTAACCTTTTTTTTTTTTTTTTTTTTTATTTGTCAAACACATTGTGTTTATTACATTACAATCTAGTCAGTAAGACTAATTAGCAATTTTGTTTTAACCTAATTTACTATAAAGTTTACAATTCTTGAGGTTCACTCAACAGTTTTCCCCACTTTGCTTAAACTGTAAATCACAATTTTGATGTGTTTATAGCACTGTTTTGTTGTGTTTTTCAATTTCAGTTCACTAGCTCGAACGGCTTCACCCTTCTCAGTCTTCTAACTAGCTCAGTATTGTCTAGGAGCTCAATGACTTCCACATTCACATGCCGATGTAGTCTATCTTCATGGCTTTTTGCGTACTTTCTTATAGTCTCTGTTACAGTATCAATTCCTAGTTCCCGATGTAGATCACTATTTCGAACGTACCAAGGTGCATTAACAATGTTTCTTAGTACTTTATTTTGGAATCTTTGAATAACTTGTATGTTACTATCTTTAGTGCAACCCCAAAGTTGAATTCCATATGCCCATACTGGTTTCAGTATTTGCCTATAAAGTAGTAACTTGTTATGTATGGTTAAATTGGACGTCCTTCCAATTAACCAGTACATTTTTCTATACTTAAATTCAAGCTCTTGCCTTTTTTTCTTAACATGTGCTTTCCAGCGCAATTTCGCATCAAGCGTCATACCAAGATATTTAGCTTGATTTGAATATGGTATAGGGGTGTCATTAATTGTGATTTGTATGTGATTTACGTTTTTGTTTGTAAAATCAACGTGAATTGATTTGGTTTCATTCAATTTTATTCGCCATTTTTTGGTCCAATTTTGAACTTCACTGACAGCGTTCTGCAGTTTTTCTGTTGATTGTTCAATACTTTTTTCCACTGTAATTAAACCAGTATCGTCGGCGAATGTTGCTAAATGACAATTTTCTGGTTTTGGGATGTCGCATGTAAATAATAAATATAAGTAGGGACCTAGCACGCTACCCTGAGGTACACCTGCTTTTATTTTTCGTAAATTTGACTCAAAATCTTCCTGTTTGACTCTGAAATGTCTATCACACATATATGATTCCAAAATATCAGAATATTGTTTTGGCAGAAACAGCTTTAGTTTATAGTTTAAGCCTTCATGCCAAACTTTGTCAAATGCTTGCGCTACATCGAGGAAAACTGCGGAACAGACTTTTCCCTCTTCCAGCGATTTTTCTATTAAATTCGTTATTCTGTGTACTTGGTCGATCGTAGTGTGCTTGTCGCGGAATCCAAATTGATGAGTTGGAATGATTTCCTGTCTTTCTATGATCGGTTTTATTCTTTTTAGCAGTATCTTTTCATAAAGCTTAGATAAAACGGGCAATATTGATATTGGCCTATAAGATGACACATCATGAGGTGGTTTTCCGGGTTTTGGTATCATGATTACTTCTGCAACTTTCCAAAGTTTAGGTACGTATTTAAGCCTAAAGGACGCATTGAAAAGGTTGCATAATTTCACAATAGCTTTCCTGGGGAGTTGTTTTATTACTTCCCCAGTAATTAGGTCATATCCTGGAGCTTTTTTCGGACTGATATTTTGTTTGATCTCTGTTAATATTTCTCTTAGTGAAGTAGGCTTAATGTTGCCTTCTTGTTGATAAGGTTCGTTCCAGGGAAGATTTTCATCCTGTGCTTCGTTAGGCTGGAATGTCTTTTCTAAATGACTTGCAAAAAGTTCTACTTTTTCTTCGTTACTCCTTGCCCATTGCTGATTTGACTTTCTTATGGGTGGAATTTGGGTAACTGGTCTTTTAAGGCGTTTAGTTGCTTTCCAAAGAGAATAATCAGTGCTTTTGTCGCCGGTGAGTTCACTTAGGTAATTGTTAATAGAGTCATTTTTGATTTCTTGAATTTCTCGCCTTATGCGCTGCGTCATATTGTTGATAATTGTTTTGTCATGGGGATCTCGACTTTGCTGCCATTTTCTTCTTAGTTTCCTTTTTTCTATAATAAGATCTCTAATTTCTTTTGGGTAGTTTTTTCCCTTAAAAATTCTTTTTAATTTGGGACTGTTTTCCCAAGCTGTTTGTTGAATATTAACGATAAAACAATCGACTTCTTCATCAATTTGTTGTGGCGTTCGCAACGGTACTGATAAGTTCATCTTTTCCGACAGACTTTGTTTAAAACTAGCCCAGTCCGTCAGTTTATTAACTAATGAGATAGGTGCTTTTTTCTTAATTATATATTCACTCAGAGTTAGGATAATAGGTGAGTGATCTGAGTGTAAATCATAACTTTCTTCTATCTCCAGAAAATTTGGAGATATATTTTTTATTACGAAAAAATCGATTAGATCGGGAATTTTTCCAGGATCGGTTGGATAATATGTTGGCCTACCTGTGGATAGGGGCTGGCATTGATATTCATTAATAGCTTGTAGAAGTTCCTTCCCCTTGGAATTGGTTAGTCTGGAACCCCAGTAGGTATTTTTTGCATTAAAGTCACCTCCAACTATGAATCGATTTCCCAACTTTCTAAGAAAATTGAGATATTGATTTTTCTTCAATAAATGCCTTGGTGGTATATAGGCAGCAGATATGGTTAGTGTATATGTTTTGGTTTTTACACTTACTGCTGTAGCTTGAATTTCAATTGTTTTGTATTCCGTCTCTTCAATGTGAGATATGTTTTCTTTAATTATGACAGCGCTTCCTCCATGTGCTGTATTGCTAGGATGAATTGTGTGATACACTTTATATCCTTTAAATTTAATATAGGATTGATTTGTGAAATGCGTTTCTGATATGAGGCAAATGTCAATCTTTTGTATATCTAGTATAACTTGCAACTCTTGCTGATGCTGCAAGAGCCCATTGGCATTCCAAGCTAAAATTCTAAGGTTACTGACCATTTTGACGATTGATGATAGCGCCATTATTGCTATTTTCCAGTTTAGTTAATCGCTCATCAAGTTTGTTTAATTTTTCCAAAATCAATTGCAATGTTTGTTCCATAGTGCTTTGGTTAATAGAGTTGCCACTAACAGTGGCAGGAGCTGATGCTACTGCTTGGCTGTAAGTCCTTGTCGCAGAGTTTTGCGTAGCTGCGTTTCTTGGTTGTTGGCTGTGACCATTTGTGCTTGCTTGTTGGCCTTTTCGGGTTATTCCTTAATTTTTGTATTTCTTTAGCTACAATACACCCCCTATAGTTAGCTGGGTGTTTGTCGCCGCAGTGGACGCATTTTGGCTCAGAATCTTTTGGTTTCGAACAGTCTACAGTGAGATGTTTTCCTGTACATCTCACACATCGTGGTTCTTTAGCGCAATATTTTTGAGTATGTCCATAAGATTGACATTTTTTGCATTGAGGGACTAATTTGGAAGTTTTTAGTGCTTTCATTTCCACTTGAGTTCCAAGTATTTTGGGAATTTCGAAAATTTTGTTGATGTCTTCATCATGGCTAAATGTTATCATAAACATGTTTAGTGGTTGTTTTGTTCTCCACTTAAGTTTGTTGGAGGCTTCTAGGGCCTTGAACCCTTTATTTTTAATGTCGTTAACCTGGAACAAAAGATTAAGGAAGTTAAGGCCGAAGAAGATATTAAAAAAGTTTAAGACGATGGTCAGCAATTAAGACAAGAATGAAAATAGAGTACACCGTCTATATCCGCTCCGATACAAAGTGTGCTCTACAGGAGTCTCGTGGATCCAATCCGCAAAGGTAATGCTAGGCACGCTTCTGCGAAACAATAAATGAATTAATCAAGAACTGGGAATCTGAACTTCAAAAGCACACTCCATATCGCAGACGGGACTCAGTCAGTGCAAAATAGACACTTCGGTCGATGTTATATCCCAAGCTGTGTCTCACTGTCCTAATGGCAAAACAACCTGAAGCCAACTTTGAGCTTATACAGCTTATATGTTTACTAAACTAAACCTTAATTTGTTATCGATGTCGATCCCCAAAAATGTATTCGCATCACAGCTATTTGATCATTTGATTAGTCATAGCTATATTTTCAAAACTACACTCGAAGTTTAAAATATTAGTTTGACTGACATTAAAACAAAGAAAGTTTGCATCGCACAACCTTTTTATGTGTTTAACAGGTCTAATTCAATAATTTTCTTAAAAATTTGGGAATCTTTGTGATGCCAAAGTAGAGTGGTCTCATCAGCGAAAGAAGTACACTTTCCATACTTAATGGAACTGGGTAAGTCATTAACATATAAGAGGAATAGCAGCGGTCCCAAAGCTGAACCCTATGGTACTCCAGACCCTATATTTAGGTTAGTTGACGAACAACCCTGAAAAATGTAAGAAACCTTTTTTTATAATCTTTTCAGTAATTTTGGAAAAGGTTGGCAAAAGTGAAATTGATTCTATGAACATCCTTAAATTTGGTATTGAAGAATTTGTCCTAACTACACAAGAATCTCAAGCGGTTAAGATCCTGGCCACAAACCCTGGATGCTGCGTTGGACTTACACATAATTCTATTGGAGATTATCCAGAAAAATTTCTTGTTGGAAAGAAGAAATGGAGACATCACGATAAGAATTTCCAATGTTTCTTCTGAAATAGTGAAAATAAAGGAAGGTATTATTGGAACTCTCGAACCAGTTAAGCAAATATCGAACTGGGACCTATCAGATACGCGACATTTTGAAAAATCGAAATTGGATACAGACACCTTGATGCAGACTTTGGAGAAATCATGGAAACACCTCGATCCAGATGGATTTCAAGAAGCCACAGATTTCATCTTGAAGCAGACGTATTTGTGATGGATAATCATACCGGACGGACCAGTTTAATTCAACACAAAACTGATACTGAATTGGCACACCCAATTAGACGACCAACTCGACGTGTGTCAATCGCTAACAACAGGAAGTGGAAGACCAAATTGATAAAATGCTTCAAGAGGGAATTATTGAAGAGTCAAATAGTCCATGGTCTCCGCCAGTAGTATTGGTTACAAAGATAGATGGAAGTCTTAGATTTTGTGTGGTTTACCGTTAGCTCAATGACGTCACCAAGAAGGATAGCTCCTCTCTTCCGAGGATAGAGATAGACGATACATTAGCAACTCTATCGGGCTCCAAATGATTTTCCACCTTGGATCTCAAGAGTGGATACTGGCAAGTGGCAATACACAATGATGACGAAGAGAAAACTGCCTTTAGTATCGGAAGCGGGTTATACCAGTTTAACGTATTGCCTTTTGGATTGTGTAATGCTCCAGCTACGTTTGAGCGAGTGATGCATCTAGTTTTGGAGGACTTGCCCGGTATATTTAGATGATGTCATGATCATGGGAAATTCGTTTCAAGAACATCTCATGAAAGAAGTTTTTGACCGCTTCCGGAATGTCAACTTAAAACTCAATCTAAATAAGTGTTTTTTTATTTCAAAAGAAAGTGTAATTCTTAGGTAACGTCGTATCTGAAGATGGCATACAAGTCATGGAAGGAAAAATAGATGCTGTAAGGGATTGGCTAAAGCCACGCGACAAAAATGAACTAAGAAATTTTCTAGGATTAATGGGTCAATTCTGTGCACATCTGTAAGCAGTTCTATAAATTTCTATAAGCCTATAGCTGCCTAAAGAATCAAGTCCATCGGTTATTTAAATGTCCTAAATTTTTAGAAATGACTTCAAATCAAAGGTGGGATTTCGTTACCTCAAAAAAGGCGTGTTTTTCTTGTCTTTTACCAAATCAGGATTTAAAAACTTGCAAGAGGATTAGAAAATGTGGTGTAAATGATTGTGGAAAATCTCCTAATCAACTTTTACATACAAAGATGAGGAAAGATGAAGAAACTGCTCTTTTACCGGAAGTTAATGGCTTTAATTTAGTGCCAACTACGGTTTTATTAAAGATTTTGCCAGTAGTGTTGAGCAAAGGTGGAAAAAAAATTAATACGTTTGCTTTGTTGGACGATGCATCGACTGTTACATTAATTGATCAAGACCTAGCAGACAGCTTAGAGCTTGATGGACCTCAATGCAGTCTCTATTCAATGGACTAACAATCAAACTAAAGAACTGAGCGACTCAAGAGTTGTTAGCTGTAACATTACTTCACCAGAGAATACCAAAACTTTTGAAATTCGTCATATGAGGACTATACGTGGAATGTCATTACCGAAACAGACAGTTAATATAGCTAAATTATATGAAAAGTACCCTTACATTTATAAAAATATACCAATTTCTACACTGAATAATGTCAAACCTTTAATACTTATTGGACAGGATAACTGGCCATTAATAATAACGAGAAAAACTATTTCAAGACCTTGGAAAGGTCCAGCTTTAAGCAAGACTCTACTAGGATGGACATTACATGGGAACATTGACGAGAATGTAGGTCAAAGAGAGAGAGAACACCAGGTAAACCACATTTCACATGAGAAGGAAAAAGACAATATAAAATCTATTCACAGTCCGAAGTCCAAAGGTAAAGGTAGGTTTATCACCTTTCAGTTGGTAGTTGATACGGATTTTATTTTTATTATTTGCATAAGTTGGTAAATATTTTTATATGTCTTTGGGAGGTTATGCATGTGTCATATTCTGACAGTGAATTTTGATGACAAACTGAAAAAAAGCAGAGCAGGACTGAAGCATATTTTTATATTTTGAATGGGTAATATATCGTTGAAACGTACTCAATACACAATCCAAAGCCAGAACTGAAGGTGAGATTAAGTGCATATTCCGTAAGCGATAACATGATATTATGAAAAGTATCTTATTTAAAGTATAAAAATATGCTTCAGTCCTGCTCTGCTTTTTTCAGTTTGTCATCATAACCTTCCAAAGACATATAAAAATGTTCACCAACATATGCAGGTGACAACTACCAACTGAAAGGTGATAAATCTTACCTCTAGTTCGGACTTCGGATTGTGAATAGATTATAGATATCCTTCATGATTCAATTAAAAAGCAATGGCAACTTGATAATTTTGGACTGCAAGCAATTCATAAGCCAATGTCAAAAGAGGATGTCAGAGCTCAGAAAATTCTAGATAGTACTTTACACAGAAATAAAAATGAAAACAGGATGGAAACGGGTTTACTATGGAAAGATGAGAATATTATACTACCTGAAAGTAAATCGACTGCTTTGAAAAAACTCCATTATACAGAAAGAAAGATGGACAGGAATAAGGAATTTGGTAGGATTTATTGTGAGAAAATTTTAGAAATGGAAAAATTATATAAGAAAATTAACAGACGAAGAAATTGCTACGGATAATAAAAAATCATGGTATTTATCGCACTCTGGTGTTACTAATCCAAATAAACCAAATAAAATTAGAATCGTGTTTGATGCCGCTACAAAATCACATGGTGTGAGTTTGAATGACTGCCTATTGACCGGACCCGATTTATATAATTCTTTATTTACTATTTTATTAAATTTTAGAATTAAACGTTTTGCCTTTACTGCAGATATAAAAGAAATGTTTATGCAGGTTGAAGTTTGCGAAGAAGACAGACATGCTCAGAAGTTACTCTTCCGGTGAATGGTCAGACAAAGAGTTCCTGACGCAAATGAACTTCGTGTGGTATTTTTTTGGATCAACCTGTGGACCGTGTCTTGCTCAGGAAGGTAAGAACAAAAATGCAATTGAATTTAAAGACATTTATCCAGAGGCAGCACAGGCAATTATTGAAGATCATTATATGGATGAATATTTAGGCAATGCTGACAGCGAAATAGAAGGTATTCAATTAGTAAAAGATGTTATAAATTTACACAAAAGAAGGAGGTTTTGTTATATGTAATTGGATAGCCAATAATAATACAATTTTAGCTGCAATAGATAAGAATTTGAGGGTTCCAGTTGAAAATATTGAAGAAAAAGAAGATAAACCTACAGTAGAACGAATCCTTGGAGTATGGTGGAATCCTAGAAATGACACCTTCGTATTTAAAACAAAATTTCATAAAATTGATAAGAAACAACTAGAAAATACCAGAAAGCCTACCAATAGATAAATTCTTAAAGTTGTAATGTCAGTTTTTGACCCCATTGGATTTATTACAAACGTTTTAATTCAGGGCAAAATCTTGTTACAAGATGTTTTTCGAAATAATATTGGATAGGATTAAGAAATAACTGATGAATTATATAAAAAGTGGATTTTATGGATACATGACTTGAAAACTATTTTTAAATTCAAGATTTATAGACAATATTTTACCTTAGAAAGGCAAAAGTCTATAATACCACTTCATATACATATTTACTGACGCTTCAGAAAAATCATATAGTGCTGTAGCATATCTGACAGTTCAGCAAGGTAATGATATTCAGGTGGCATTTTTAGCTTCAAAAGCACGTGTCGCACCTCTAAAACCTATAAGAAACCAGAAAAGCTACAGGGTGCTTTAATTGGTGCTAGACTGGGAAATTTTCTAAAAGAAAATGTAAAACTTGAATTTTCCAATTGTTTCTTTTAGACAGATTCTAAAACAGTACTATCTTGTGGCAATTAGTTTAATAAAAATTGTTACTGTTCATGAAGTGAGTTTTCATTTGCATCCCGATAAAATTATTTGGTCCACTATTTGTGAACGAATTAAATTGTAGGTGCGCCATCTACTCGTAAGTAGGTCGATCACTTGTCAAAGTAGTAGCTTTATTCATCAAAGGGAATTGGCACGCCGATAATTAAAAAATATTTAAGAAAAGGGATAAAAAGCGCCATCTATTGGGCACTGCCAAACTGCCAAGATCAGAAATCTGCTTAGGTAATTTCTTATACTTGTCAGTCTGGATTCACCAGACACCATTACCACTGGGACCAACTAAAGGTAGCTAGTTAACAGAAAATTAACCAAGAAACCATATATTTCAAGTAACAGTCTTAGTTTTGATTAGTAGTTTGAAAACAGGGCCAAAAAGCTTATTGAAGCTTTGATAATAAGAGACATTAAGACAATCAATCTCTCTAAATAAAAATATATATTTTTGTTAAATAGGTAAACTTTGGGAACACAAACGCTTAGGAGACGATTTTGCGATAAAACTTTCAAAATAAAGTTCTACCTTGGTTACGATTGCAGAAGCAGAAAATGTCTCTGATATTTTTATCGGGTTGTATTTCCCTCGCTTCCGATTTATACGATAGCAAGCTGTACGACTTTCGACATTTCAGACGCAATTATTTACATATACTAGCGGAATTGTCGCTGATATTTTGAATATTCTACACTCTTTTTAGCATTTTTGACTATTTCTGGACCTTCATTGGGTTAGTTTTATATTTCAGAGACCATTCAATATCCGGTAGAAGGTTTGTCAACGAAATTATATATTTTTTGGGGTGCTGAATACGAATCTGAAGTTTGCTGCCTTGTAGCAGTACCGGCTCAGGGGTAGTATTTTCGAATATTTTCGCATACGAAATTTGATACGATTTCGAATGCTCCCCATCTAATTTACATTGCTGTCAGTCAAATTTCGTGTACGAAATGTACTCGAATAAATTCGAAAATACGACCCCAGGTCGAAAAACGCGAAAAACCCCGAAATTTTCGGACTTTATTCGGTTTTCGGGTCATATCTTGCAAACGACGCATCGTTCGAAAAATGTCACGGTATTCAAAGTTGAAGAGCATAAAATTCTACGTCAAATGACTCCCCAACTTTGTTATTGTTGAATTTATGAGCTTGCCATTTTCAGTCGAAAAAAGCCAATTTTAATGAACTTTTGTGAAAACTGCAATAAGCTTACTTACGAAGGAGAGTTAAATGAACTGGACATTGCTATCCGGTATTCTTTATAGAGCAGATCTCCACACTAGACAACAACTTATTTGCTCAGCTGACTATATGGTCTCTCATGAGTTTTCCTACAATATGTAGGTACATGTCATATCATCTTGTTAATCTAAATGTAAAAAATGAGTACCTGAATATTTTTTTTTTGTGAATGGGTATACTGATTGGTGGAGCTGCGAGCTCTCAGGACCGCTCTTCATGCATATTTTTCTCTGGTGGAGTCACACATTACTTATGGAATTGCAGTTTGTGGCTGAAGCAGTACTACAAATTTCAACTCCATATTTATTTCACAAAAAAGAGCCCTTAGGTTTACGCTTAGAATTAGTTGCCTTCCGACAATCTTGCAAACCTAGCTTCATTTCCCATAGAATTTTGACTCTGCCATGCTTACATATTCTCGAAAATGTTTGCCTGGTCTTATAGGAAATACTATGACTATGACAACAGCTAATAATATTTTACTGCCAATTCCCAGAAGCACCTTGGTAAAGAAGTCTTTTGTTTATTTTTCCAAGGAAGCCTTCAATTTTCTACCATCTAACGTTAAATCTTCACGTTCATACGGGAGGTTTAGAAAGGGTGGGAGGGCGTTTTTTGGAAAATAAAGTACTTTTTGGTTTGATTTATTTGGTTTGATTACTTTCTATTACTGACTATTACATCTACATACATAAGGTGAGTACGGCTTGCGCACTCGGAGTGACTCCATTCGCACTCCAGCCGTTTGGGCTAAGGTTCGGGTATTGCTTTTTACCGTATTATGGGTGACTCCATTAGCTCTGTTCACTCCACTCCAACTCCGCGCTGAATAGCCGAACCCAGCTATAATAGGTACAGTGGGAATCATTGCCTGTCGATCCATTTTCCCTTTAAATTCATGATCGCGCTACTGCCAGAACCTATGGCTAAGGCAATTGTCTCACCTTGTGGTATCATTTCAATTGCCTCTTGCCTTTTTGTCATTGTTAAGCATATGGTGAACCATTTCAGAAAACAAATATTTTTTTCCTTTAACAATTTATTATAGTTATTTATGTATCAAGGGTACTAAGTAGATGATTATGCCCTGAGGACAGTCTTACAAAGCCAAGGGCCTCTGGCCCGAGGGTTCGTAAGTCCCCGAGGGTATATATATCTATTAGTACCCGTGGTGCATACAAACTTTTATGTCATACCAGTTGGTTGTGAATAATAAATACCTGGGAAAAAAGTGTCACTTCGCAAATTGTCATCAGTGTGCACACATCATAATTTGTTGACAAAAATAATATGTTTATTAGCGTAAATTTATATTTGGTTAATAAAGAATAAGTTAATTGAAAACTGTTTTTTGCGTCTTTATGCCCGCGCGGGCCATAATGTGTACTTTATTCCCGCACGGGCATAAAGTAATGAATTATGTAGATGGTATCTAAGGTATAAAAACACAATAATGTATTGGTATGACATAAAAACTATTATGTCCTGTAGCGCAATGGATATTGCCAGCAAAGAAATAATAATCCAGACAACTTTTAACTAAGTTTTTTATTGAAAAATAAGAAAAATATTCTTGGAGGCAAAACATTCAATAGCCAACTGCCGACTCACCAAAACGACATCCTTGACTTGACATACACCAGTGTGTCAAAGAAGTGAAATTTTGACACATTACGGGGGATGTTTTTAAAGTGTGTGCCAATTGCAACGATTCCCACTGTATATATACCTATAAATCCTCAAATCAGACTTACAAAAAATGGAGGAAGAAGTAATTTAGGGTTTACAAGTGGGGTTTGAGAATTAGGGGGCCAGTTGACATGCACAGACTTTTTATTATTGGACCCCTTCATTTTGTCAAATAAGCGTTTAGACTTAGAGGGAAAATGAAGAAATTATCAGTATATGCGTATATATTGATCCAAATTTAAAATTTTGGTGCTCAATGAACTCAATATTTGATTAAGTACAACTTTAATTCACATATTTTTTCACGTAGAGTGGTTGTTTTGAAATCACTGTGCAGCGCCGCCAGTTCAAGGCTCTACCGGGCCCTAGTTGGCAGTAGGTATGGGGCCTTAGCCCAAAGTAAATTTTTACTGTTTTTGTCCAAATTGAAAAAAAAAACCTTTCAAAATGCTGCTGGAAAGTGTTTTGGAACTTTCTAAATGGCTTTTCGAAGTTCTAAAGTGTTCTAACTTTTCTTGAAGAGTTCCGGAGCATTCTAGAAGCTTTTCAGTAATTTTTAAATAATTGTTCTGACCAATGAACTATAAACAAAAACTGGAATGCGCACACATATTGACGAACGTGAAGCCTAGTGCCGCTGCTGCGGAGGGGATGCCTGTTTTTGTCGCACTTATTACGTTAAATGGCGGAAATTGCTTCCAACACGTATTCCTCCAATTGATATAACCTATGTGGGTAAATATAACAAAACTTTTCAAAACGTCATATGTCAGCATGCAACAGGAAAGAACAACATTCCCCCTTGTGGCATCCGTCTTTTATGGCTTCATTTTTTTGGCGGATATGGCAATGTGTGCGCATTCCAGTTTTGGTTATAGTTCATTGGTTCTGAGTGTTCTGACAGATTTTTAAGTATTTTAGAGACTTATTGAAGCTCCAAAGAGTTCTAAATTGGTTCAAAAAAATTGTACAAGGTTTCCAGTTCTAAATAACGATTCAATTTAGAATTTTGAAATTGTTCTAAAATAACTCTGAAGTTTCTCAATTGCTCCAAAATGCTCCTGAAAATTCTGATTTGGATTTGAACTGTTTTAAATGCCTTTATGAGTTCTAAAATTCTACAGCGATCTAAATTTGCTCTTAAAAGCCTTCTGAAAGGCGTTTTGTAATTTTCACTCTGAATCTTAAGATTCTAGCGCTTTTCAAAATGTTTCTGGGGATTCTAGAGTGTCTGAGTTTGAGTGTTTTGGAGCGTCCTAAAATGGGTTTCAAACTTCTGAGTTGTTCTAAAATGCTTTTGGGAATCGGTGTTTAAATGCTTTGGGGTATTCTAAAATGGTTCTGAAATTTCCAAAATTTTCTGAAGCGCTACAAAGTGCTTTTGGAAATTCTGAATTTAATTTTAAAAGTTTTGAACTTTTCAAAAGTTTTATTAAAGTTCTAAAGTGTTCTGTAGCATTAAAATGGTTTCCAGTAACTTCTAAATCAAATGAGGAACAAATTCTGTGGGATATTTTTCTTAAAGACGTTCCTAAGATGTCCATAAACGACATTCAAGACGTCTTGCCTGCGTTTTTAAGGCGTCTCAAAGACATGTTGAAGACGTCGTAATGTAACAAAACCCAACGTCTTCCAGAGATCTGCCTAAAGATGTCTTTAGCACTAAGACATTCCAAAGACTTCTGAAATGTCTCAAAGACATTTTTGAATCTATTTCAATACATAAATCATTATTCACTTAAAGGCTTGGTTGTACCAAATAGTTGTCTAGGATATAAATTTACGACATCTTTTATGGACATCTTCAAAACAATGTCTTCTAGGCGTCTTTTTTTGGTCTTTAGATATTCGGACGCAATTCATACCCTAGAAAAGACGTCTTCAAGATTTTGTGTGCTGTCTGGGTGGATGTTCATCAGCAACATGACATGGTTGGGTAGACTCTACCAGAGCTGGGAATCCTACTGCTACAGAACAGTGTTGCCGATAGTGTGCGTGATTCCGGTGGTGTGGTGCGTTTCAGGGCGCAAGGTTGCCAAAATAAGATATTTCATTTCAGAATGAATTTCGGGCCCCATTGAGCGTCCGTGCCCTAGGCGGCCGCCTAGTCCGCCTAATGGTTAAACCGGCACTGGACACTGTGATCTAAAAGTAAGTTCATTGCAGTTTTCACAAAAGTTTAATAAAATTGGCTTTTTTCCGACTGACGATAGTGAGCTTATAAAGTTAACAATAACAAGGTTAGGGCAGTCATCCAACGCAGAATTTTATTCTCTTCAACTTTGAATAACGTGACATTTTCCGTACGATGCGTCGTTTGCAAGATATGGTGAGAAAACCGGAAAAAGCCAGAAAATTTCGAGTTTTTTCGCGATTTTCGACTTGAGGCGGTACTGCTACGAGGCAGCAGACGTCATATTCGTATTCAGCACCCCAAAAAACATATAATTCCGTTGAAAAGTCTCCTACCGCACTCATGTTACAAAAAAATTACCATTTGATTAGACTATTATTGTCTTGAATGAAATTTAATTAATTTTGGAAGAGTAGTCTCATTTATCTACGAATCCATGTGGTCGATTTATCGAAACTTGCGAAAGATCAAAGAGTGAAATAAAACGTGTCGCGGACAATTTGAGAAGAAATAAATAAGTGGCGAAAATAAGATATGGAAACATTTATCTTAATTGAGTATATCAGGGTCAGCTGGAGAGAAGATTGCAAGGTCAAATAGCCAATAAAAATAATAATTGATCCTGATAATTTCAATTTTTATTTTGGTTTTGATATCTTTCGCAAGTGCCTTCAAAGAATTTATTCCAGCTTTTTTCGCTCCCTTATTTTATATTAGATTTCAAGTACCTGTCAGTCAGTGGATAATAATTCAACCGGCAATCACACGAAGTTATAATTGGACAAGAATCTTTTTTTTTTCTTTTTATTTTGTTGAACCATTCAGAATAAGCTTCACGCCTTTTTTCTCTTAAATTGTCTTTACGTACTCGAAACCATCCAATTTAAAAGTTTTCCACTTGTAAACTGGTCATTGTCTTCTCTAGAGGAAGATGCAATAAGGGAGAAGTTGAAAGTAACGGGGGTAACTCTTCTCTAGAAAAAATATCGTGGACATGCAAAAAAAGCAGAATTAGAAGACATCTTTATTGCTTTGACTGAGAAGTTCAATTTGTGATTGATTCTGGAGCCACTGTACACCTGATCCAAGCAAGAAAGAGATACATGGAAGATATTCAAGAAATAGCAATGATGGGCATCCCTATAGCGAATTTTGAAAATATTTAATCTCATAGAGAAGAAGTTATAAAGCCTGATTTTCTAAATTTGATTGTCGTGTTCCTACCTGGAATAAGGTGCGATAATCGGCATAAAGCATGTCATGATGTGTAAAGCAAAAGAAGAAAAAATCTAAGTTTTCACAGATTTGATTTGCATAGACATTTTCTGCTAATGAAGAAGTTCCCTTTTTGGCTTAATAATCCTAATCGAACACTTACCCTCATCATTATTAAATGAAATATAAAAAAAAACACCCTTTGGGAATATTTGAAATATGTCTCGAAAACGTCTAATTACATTTTCGTTACAGTGTAGCAGAATTATACGCGAACCGAGGACTAAAAAGCATTTAATAAGCGGCGAAAACAGCGCTTTTATAGCGGCTCGTAAAAAATAATCGCACATCGAGTCATATCCTGCAAATCCAGCAGTAATGCTTATTTTGGGCTTATTCTCTCTCTCTCGCTCTTGTACGTCATCAACGAGGGGGAGATTGCGAATGATATATAGGTTATTAGAGGGCTCGATTTGAACTAGAAAGGGATAAAATATGTTCTCGGGATTATGGGATTTAGATATGATCTATCTTTAACATTAAACTGATGATCCTTTATAACTGAAATATAAGTGAGCTAGAGTACTCGTACTTTTCTCCAGTTGCACTAAACATTTTGCTGAAAATCCATCTTCTGAATTAGCAAATACTTTTTGCTTTTAAACAGTTTTTTTTTTGGCATCTTATAATTTTCTGTATGCAGTAAATGACAAATATTTGTTTTATTTGTGCATCGGACGTTCCTTCGCACATTAATTAAATCTGAACTTGAATTTCTAACCTAATTTCATTCATATTTACATTTGAATATTTTTTGATTTTGACGTCATCCGTACTGAACTCGCCTATCTACTGACCAGTGACTATCCACCTTTCCTGTATACAAAAGAGCTATTCTCAATAGGCACAGGTGCTCCTGAAGTTTTGAACTGCCACTAAGCTCGAACTATTCGTATCACCTGTATGGAGTCCTGTTTGGAAAAAGGTAATTTTCAAGACAGATGAAATTGAAGTGGAAAGATAAGGTTGTTTCTCTAGCATCTGTTTCCGGTTGTGTGAAAATTAAAGACAAAAAGTCCACAATAGACCCTCTCACTCCCTTTCAACGGATTCGCATAATAAAAGAATCAGATGATGACCTTAGAAACTTGTTGAAATACGAGCTAGTCCCCTTCCCGATGATTCTCTTGACAGAGGAAGGTATGCACAAGGGCACAAAGTCAATGATGTAGGCGGCATTCACTCCTATACAAGAACCAGTAGACTTCGACAGCAACAAATGCGCATAGTTATTGATGGTGGGTGCCTGCTACATGACGTTGTGTGGAGCAAATCAAGACATACGACATTTGAATTGGTGTGGCAGAATTACGTGGATTATGTCCAAAGAAACTTCGGGAGCAATGCTATAGTGGTTTTTGATGGGTATCCTGTTGGCATAAGTTACCAAAGCATCAAAGCAGTGGAACGATATCGACGATCTCTGCTGCAATCCTAATCAAAGTTTGTGTTTTCCAAAGTTATAGGGCAAAAACCTGCATTTCTATTCTATTTTTGATAATCTGAGAAATTACTTGAATTTTTGAAGTTCTTCAACTTTGTTGAGAAGTTATAAGCAAAAAACTGGAAAAGTAGGATAATTTCGAGGCTTTAGTTGCGGTTAACGCGGAAAATAATTCAGGTGCACAGTAGACAGATATCGTCTGTGTATGCACGTAAAAGAGATGAGGATAAAATATGTTTATCCCATGCTTGGTTTGAATTGTGGTCGGCCGGAAGAAATTTTTGACAAGTTGAGAATTTTTCTGTATCTTTGAACCACTGTATCTTCGTTATTATTGCGTTAAATAATACTTTTGACAAGTGAAATTTGAAGGAAATTTAATGTTCTTCAACTTTATAACTAACTGTATTCCGCTAAATGCATGGTTTAGAAAATATAAGCAAAAAACTGAAAAAGTCTGAAAATTTCGTGGTTTTTCGACTCCCAAGCTAGCACAGGGTCCTCGAGGTTGAAAACTCAGATTTTACTCCACAGACTATCCACAAATGACATACCAAAATATTATTACCTTCGGAATAGGTTCCAGCAGAAAGTACTAGCCTGCTAGACTATGGTGACGTTTTCGGACATTGAGTCCAAAATCCTTGCTATAAGCTCAACACACCGCACTGCAATTCGACTCATCCAGCAGAAGATAGGTAACAAAGATAACATTGGAACTTCCAAAAAAGGCTGAGGCTCGATCATCTAATCAAATTAGCGTTCCAGGCCTATTTTCCAACCACCACGGATCTGGTCAGAGATCTTTTTTACATAGAACAACGCCAAATTTAAGATTATTACAACAGTTATCCAGCGATAATTGGTACTACCAAGATACAGAATCCCATGTTCTGAAGATATTGCTCAGGAATTTCAATGTGAAGAAGAAGTAGAACCTAGTAGAATTGCAAGTAACCTGAGCAGTCGGAAGTGACAAACCATCAGTATCAAGGAATCCTAACTGAACCGAAACTAACTACTACTCCTCCATCATAAAGGAAAGAAAGAAGTGCTGGCTATCGTATGGACAACTAAGTTACTTGCATATCTATATGGGAGAAAATTCGAAATCCTCTCAAATCATCATGTCCGCAATGGATTCTCCTTTAAAGATCCTGACTCCAATACTCCAAACTCACAAGCCCTTTACAAAAAAGGGGGGACACAAAATTTTAACTATGTAAGCATAAATGAAAACAAACTAATCAGGAACTTGCAAAAAGCTGAATCTGTTATCTATACGGGTTTCTCCTTCATCTTCATCGTCCTCATGTAGTATATCCGTCAAGTTAATTAGCTCTGGCTCATCTCCATCTTCAAACTCATCTGGATGATAGCTTTTCATAACATCGGCTAGTACGAGCAGCAATGGATCCCCTTTAATCCAATCAATCTTCAGTTTTCAATTTTCCAATTTCCAGCCATGTCCCACTGAACTTGATGTTATGATGGGTTTAGCGAAGTGAGCATTATTCCATATGTAGCACTGTTAGTTTACACGACTAATGTGGTTTTCAAGTGAAGTTTTGCAAGGAGGTAGTAAACTCAACTTTCTCACCTTGTGTATTTGGCAATGCATAGGTCACTGTAGGAGAGTATTTTTGTGTGAACAAGTCGTAGCGGAGCTTATTAATATCTGTGTTCCCTTTATCACTGTACAACTAACAGACGAATTCCTCTAGATCTATCACTAACTTATCTGTAATTGTAAGTGATGAACCTAATGACCTAAGGATAGGCACGAGTTTGAAACATTTCTCTAATTTAGATTCCACCGACAACTTTACACGACGAACCAAAGAACTGGTAGTGTCAAATCCGGATAATGCATGCATATTCAACATAGCATACACCTAAATCCGCAGAAATATTGATGACATTGATGAGACCCTTCGTTTATTTCCAACTTGTTACAAGAAGAGTGATGAGATTGCCTATTTGTTGCGTGAGCGATTATTGCAAAAGGGGGAGAAAGAAGAAAAGAAGAAAGAGTTGAAGAAGGGAAAGGGGTGAAAGAATGGAGGGGATGATAAAACTCCTGAAGGTGGCCGAAAGGAAACCAACTTGTAGGGCAGCTCCGACTAGCCAGATTAAAGGTAGAGTGGTCTGGGTCAAAACTAAAAGCGCCACCTGTTTTCAGCCCTAAAGTCAATTGGTTCCTGAATGCGAAAAATAATAAAACAGGAAACAGCCTAGAGCATACAAAGTAATTAAATCAACACAGGAAAGCAAGGAGAACAAAAAGCAGGGCATCAATAAGTGAAATCACCTATTAGCATGCGAGGACTCGTCGATTCGCAAATGCAGTCAAAGTCAGCTGTAAAAGGGACAAGAAATGTAAATAATCGAAATCAAATATTCTCTGATATGGTTTATATACTCTCTTCCAAAAATGCAAAGTATACAATATACCAAAAAAAAAGGTGCAATATTTATCAGTAAATTATTAAAAATACTACCTATTCTATTGCCTTAAAACCATACTATACCTACCATTTTATTAAAAATTTATAACCTTATTTTAGTCATTAAAGATCTCAAAAATCAATGTACAAATCAATAGTCGTTTACCCTCGAAATAGGCCTATTTTCCCGGTGTACAGTTATCCCGATGTTAAATTAGGCGTAAAGTAGTGTACCTACTTAAAGTGCAAAGTTATACAAGGATGGATAAATCAGGTAATAATTGTAATAGGCAAAAATAAAACAACAAATTTCTTAAAGGTTATTATAGGCCTCTATCCAGCTATGGAATTTCTTAGCCCTTGCTTCGCTGAACAGTGCTACGTCGCGAAACTGACGTAAGTTTATATTTTGGCTACAGAACGTCACTCTTTATCTCAGCTGGAGTGTAACCATATAATTTCAGGACCCAGGACAACACACACAAATGATCAGACTGACTTACAGATTGAATCCTCAAATACGTGTTGGTTACCAGTCTTACAGAGACCAGGATGACTTCTGACTTGGAGTGAGGTCTGGAAACCTTCAAAATCTTTCTGGTTGGCAGGTAATGGGGAGATTTAGGTCCTCTTGAGTTCTGAGGTGGTTGGTGGGCAATCAGTACTTAAGATTGTCGAAGGAGATGCCAAGCATTCGATGAAGGGTGAAGACAACAGTAGCAGTGTAACACGAAAAGAATAAGAGGAAAAACAAAAAGGCCTGAAACGAAAATATATATATTCACACAGGGTAAGCAAAAGAGATATAGTAGGAAACGAGAACTTACCAAAATACTTTGACCTTTTCCAGATACAGCACACAAAGGAAAACGGTTAAGTTTGAGGTTTAAACCCTTAAAATTTGACCAAAAATCTGCCTAGTGGCACTGTGATGCTTTAATCTCAGCAACTCACAAAGGGGATCCAATTAGGGACTCAAAACTTATGGTAAAATCAGCAAAAGCGCTAAGAGAGGAAGCTCACAACGTGCTCTTCAAAAAGCTGCCCTCTTTCTACCAAAAAAACCTATCCCTTTCGGAAGCATGGGTGTCCAAATAGGGAATTTTTAAGTGTCACAATTTTAGGTTGGGTACCATGGTACCATCGAGGAAGGGAAAGCAGAAATCTGTAATTGGACCAAAGCAGGGAACTGTTATTATTTATAGTCAAATGTTTAAATAAATAAGCACAATTATTGTTAGGTGGTACTGTGAAAATAAAATCCTGAAAACTGCGTGAGTGTTTATGAACCTTACTGACTCGATTGGTAGATGGAGGTACCTTTATTTTAGGGAGAAAATTAATCCCGTAACAAACTCCTGTATCAAACAGTACATTTTTAATTTCCTTGGCATATCTTAACAACAACATAAAAACGTCTACGGCTGGTGATCTAATTCTGATAGGCAATTATCTTTAAGGGAGTGAGAAGCATGGAAGCAACGTAGAATAATTTTAGTGTCTACTTCCTCTTGTGAACAGCATAACTCTTCTTGTACAGTATAATTTACAGTTGAACCATCTTCGCTAGTAAACAACGTACACTGGTCATTGTATGAAAAGTAAAATTTTTTAAAGTAAAATTTTGCCACCGGTTCAGGTAGAGGTCTTCCAGATGATAAACAGAACAGGCTATCCTTGTCGTTAACTTTAAATGGATTGATATATTGCGCGATAGCTTCAATTACCTTTAAGGACACATTGCTCGCTTCGCTGCATTTCTCCTGTTTGCATATCATGATGAGAGGAATCTGATGTGTGCAACATGCCTGCTTTTTCAAATGTCAACTCTACGTATTTAGCACGTTCATGCCTTGTAACACATCATGCCCAGAAATTTCTACTAAAACCCACTATGCCGCCAGTGCATTTGGCATATCGATTAATTGTCTCTTCTATTGCAATGTCAACATTTCTGAAACCGGGAACTTGTGATCTACTGTCACTGGAACCATTTTTGCGAAGTAAGTTTTCAGCTCCAAGATGTGTTCTTTGCAGGTTCAAAAGAGTGAGCGTATAGATTACAAGATACCTTGGGCCCGTATTCTCGTCACCGGGGAACAGCGTTCTCTCAAGAGAACGATTGCTCTGTCTTAGTCACCCATATTGTTATTTCCATAATACTGACAAAGACAGAACAATCGTTCTCTTGAGAGAACGCTGTTTCCGGGTGACGAGAATACGGGCCCTGGCATAATTGTGATGATCACATGCAAAGGAAAGGGGAATCATATTTCCAAACATGCCAAGTGTAAGCCTAAGTTATTGTCTTTAGTCGCTCCCTGAAACCTTAGAATCAATAACACTTTGTCCATGTAACTGATCCAAAATTGGGCTGTTTTACCCAGTTTTCCTTCCCTAACTTCGATCAAGAAAGTTTGGAAGTACTTGTAAAATGTTTGACAAGATGTATTGTTAATCACAGATGTCAAATTAGAATGTGACGGATCTTCTGTCAGGTTTTAAAATTCTAGCCCTGCAGCACAGATTAACCCGTCCTAAAGATAGGAAACTCAGGCCTTTTTCCCTATCCTTGTCTTACTCATGCAGCGAGTTGTATGACTGCCACAGCATGGTGGCGCTAGTGTGCACTTCGGTGTGTCCAGTATTGTGGCAGTAGTCATGTGGTTCCCGCCTTTTTTCAAATAATTTGTCTAATCAATTTCATTTTATTATTGAACCCTATTTTTCGAAAATAAAACGACAACATTTCAGTACTATCTCCTTTAACAGAACAGCCTTTAACACAACAGAAAACCGTATTGAAAAAAAAAAAACACTAAAAAGTTGATAGGTCTTGTGCACAAATGACTCCTTAAGTGAATGTCAAAAATTCTAAATAAATACCATCACTAAAACCATTTCCACTATGTTTACATGCAACATAAGGTCTCTTTTGTTAAGAACATAATAGGAAGTCAAAGTTTTGCCAAAAATTGATAGAAAATCAAATAAAGAACACTAACACACATCAAACGGCTGATTAATGGCAAATATAATGACAAATTATATTCATTCACAAATGAAATTTGCTTGTGGCTTTGCTATACTAGCGCCGCATAGCTTTGGCAGTCATGAAACTATCATACGTGTTATTTTTTAGACAGCTCCGAACGAACATTTTACATGGAAGTTTCCTATCTGTAGGACGGGTTAATCTGTGCCCTGCAGCATCCGGAATCTTTCCAGGATTTATTGTCATGTACATCTGAGTAAGTAATCTCTGTAGTGCTTCCATCATTATCTTATGGACTCTCATAGCACTGTTATAATGTTTTTCTGACATTACTTTTGCAATAGAACCACTTGCATATATTCCTGATTCAATTAAAACATCTTCAAAGCCAGAGCCAATTATCAATTTACTTAAGCAGCCAAAATAAGAGCAGGTGGTATGAAAAGCGCCAACGTTAATGATAACGTCTGGAAATTTCTTGGTATGCCATTGCACAGCATAAGCTTTTATAACAGCCGCCAAATCTAGTGTAACAAATGTATAAGACTGTCCAGTTTTTTCTGTTGCCTTTTGCTATTGTGTCAGGATTTCTTGAATAGTAGAATATTCTGTAATTGGCGACGTAATTGGTGTCATGTTTCTGTTCACCTTCAATGTTTGATGTTTCTGAAACCCAGTCTGACCATCCGTATGTGGTATGTTTTGTTAAATCTTGCTCTGCACCATAACGAGAATAAATCAGATAGTGTAGCATTATTAATGGAAGCTTTGCTTACACAAGTTGTTTGAATAAAACAAGGTTGAAGATCTTCCTCCACAAATTTGACAGTACGTTGTCTCGTTCTTGGTACGTTACTGCTACTACTCAATATTTGCATATCAGTACTTCTTTCTTGAATCATAATCATAATGTGTTGAATGACTTGTCCCACTACCCGATGGAGTTTCTTCATTTAGGTCCAAGTTCTCACAGCACAAGTGCGACACAATATTACCCGTTGTAGATATATTCGAGGGGGAAGTTCATCATCGCTCTTCATTTTATTGCACATAGCAGTCTCTAACTCAAGCAAGTGTGAGTAGGACACACAATGGCCTTATCTGTTTACCAAAGTTATCAGTTCTGCACTTCCTGTAAGGTGCCTTATAATTATTCCTAAACTCAAATGCTTCGCCGTTTTCCATTTACCATTAGTAGTACTATAACACAAATCCTGTGCAAAGGAATTCACTATCAATTTAAAAAACTTAAAAATTCTTAAAATTACAGTTTCTTCTTCGTTCGGCTTCGTCGGCTAGTTTGATATGTTGTGGTATGTAAATAACTGTATTCTATGTGTGCCAACTTGCTTGTGGGCAGTGACTTGTTGGAAGTGTTATAGTACTTTATTGGCTGTCCCACTGGCTTGTGGGTAGTTGTGGTAACTTGTAGACTGTTCTAGTGGTTTTATGGGCTCTCCTGCTGGTTGGCGAACAGTCCCATGGATTGGCGAACAGTCCCATGGATTGTTCAATTGTCCCACTGGCTTGTGGACAATCGTATGGCTTGAGGAAATAGTGGCTTATGGGTTGTCCCACTTGCTGGTGGGCAGTCCTATGGTTTGTTCAATTGTCCCACTGGCCTGTAGACAGTCGTATGGCTTAAGAATATAGTGGGTAATGGGTTGCTCCATTGGTTGGTGGGCAGTCCTATGGTTTGTTCAATTGTCCCACTGGCTTGTGGACAATCGTCATGGCATGTCTAATGTCTTACTGGTTTGTGAACTATCACAGTGGTTTGTTCTGCTGTGCGACTGACTCGTGGACCTTCGTTGTGGCTGACTGTCTTTTTAGGAGTTGTGTGGGCTATTTTACTTTTGGTACTTGTTGCACCCCTGGTTAAAGGTGTGTTTTTTTTTGATGATTGTAGCGAAGGTGGGTATTGTAGTAAATAAACCTTTCTAAATTGAGGCTTTTATTCACAAAACTCAGCTAGTTTTACAATTCATACATTTAACAATGTCTGTCAATGTGACAAACATTGTATTTGTAACAAAAAGGTATTACTAGTAGCTATTTATTAGATACAGGTGATAATGGAATACATTAGAAATAACATATCACAGGTATTTCGTCCATTTCCTTTTCCTCAGTTGGTGATAATGTATTTAGTACTGGGTTCCTTGATAAACAGTCCGCATCGTTGTGTGCGCTACCCTTTTTGTAAATCACTTTGTAATCATACTCTGATAGTTCTGAGATTACGTAATTTTGTTCTGCTTTTGATAAACTTTTGCTTACATATGCAACTGGGTGTAAATTATTGTCTCCAATATCTTCTCCCTTTTGCAGAAGGACTGCCCCTATTTATTCCCTTTATTCAAGCGTCAGTATGTGGGGTGCATTTTATGTCGGGGTTGTAATGTTGTATAGAGGTGCTGACGTTAGTTTTTCTTCCAAGATGCCTCTTCTTGATTTGGCCCCCATTTGAAATTATTTTTTCTTGTAACTTCATGCAACGGTCTGGCGATCGAGGAGAAATCTCTTATAAATTTTCGATAGAAATTACAAAGTCCTGAAAAGCTTTGTACTTCCTTTAACCTCCTTGGTTTCGGGAACTCTTCAATGCCTTATAGCTTTTCTTCATTTGGTTTTATCCCGCTTCCATTTACTGCAAATCCCAACAATTTATTTCTTCTTGGAGATATGTACACTTGCTGGGTTTCAGGGTAAGTGTACGGCCACACAGAACGCGTTCAAAGCGGCATAAACGCGCTTGGCGACTAAAGTGTTTGGAACGTCTTTTGCAATTAGAATTAAAATAATGTAAGTAATATATAGCGAGTGGCCCAACAAGACGCTTCTTGCGTTTTGAGCTTCTTAAGCGATAGACGAAAAAGAATTTATATCGTAAATGAAAACAAATCGGTTTGTTTTTTGACCGCGTTTAGCGTGCGTTCTTTGACGATTTATGCCTAGTTTTCTTTCATTTAGGCATTTAAAATGTCTATTCACTATCAAGTCAAAGGTTGCAATGGTCATTCTGTAGTATTCAAAAAATTTATCAGGATGTTGTCACAACTGGAGAAAAAAGTATGAATTTCACCCACGGTTCGTTCCTTACAGAATAAGGGCCCTGAGAGTCTCCACCATATTCTAATTCAAGATTTATGTTCTCGGTACCTAATAGCTTTCGTACAACCTTATTATCACTCGCCGACATATTTAAAGAAACTGCATAGTGCAAACACGCAACACGCAGCTTCTTTTCTTCTGCGGACACAAATCGCAAGAAAATCTTTGAACGCATAAACAGCATATGAAGTAGACGCCAAAACGCATTTTAATGCCGCTTCAATCGCATTCTGTATGGCCGTACACTATGGTTTGCTTCTCTTAGTCTCTGGAATACTTTTATTAATTTTTGTATTAGTTCCTTTTCCGAATGGGAGGACGTTGAACTCGTACGAGCCATGGTCTTGTGCCATGAATGCCGTGTATTGTTTTGAATTTTCCTCTACCGGCAATTGCCAGTATCCTGAGAACATGTCTTAAGGTGCTAAAATATCTCGCTTTGCCCAAATAACTTAATATGTCATCGATTCGAGGTAATGGATAATTTGTTTTGTTTTTTTTCCACATTATTAAGTTTTTTATAATCTATGCAAAATCTTGAGATCCGTCTTTCTTGGTTACTAGCACCACTGAGCTTGTCCATGGGGTAGTGATATGGCCTGATGATATCATGTTCTAACATTTCCTTTATTTGCTCGTCTATCTTTTCCCTTTCTAGCTGTGATACTTTGTAAGGGCGCCTTTTTATTGGCACGGTGTCTGTCTCTATTTTATTTCTGTGTTTTGTTAAGTTTGTCTTGCCCATGTACTTTGGAGTTTTGGCGAAGACATCATTGAACTCATTTAAAAGTTCTTGTAATGCTTTTTTAGTGTTTTGCTCCTTTATGTTTACTAAGTTATGGTCTTCCATTGTAACTCTATCTTTATTAACCTCTAAAATATTGCACGGTATCTCTGTATTCTTCTGATATTCTTCTAAAAAGGCTATTCCTCTGTGTATATTGGTTAGACGATTTGACTTGATTTTTATAAATAATGATTCCTCATTTGTGTATATTTGTGATTCTATAGTTATTGTTTTTTTTGTTAGTATGTCGGTATTATATTTGCAGCGGTATTTTACGTTTTCTCTTATATTTTGTGTAAGATATAGTTCTATGGTTCTTGATTCCTGAGCATTCAGGGAGTCCCAAGTAGCACATAATATTGGGTGAACATAGTTTTTCAGTTGGGCCAATATTTATTCATTTTTGGTGCTAAATCAACACAGTACCAATATTGGGGCAACATTGGTTTTCACTATGTGGAAACAATATTTAAAAATAAACTTGTACCAATATTGTTTTCATAGATTAATTAACTTTTCAGTAATTTGAATATTGGCCCAAGACTTCTCACTACAATATTGATTTATGAAATATTGGCCAAATATTACATTTAATATTATCGAAACAATATTGTAATATTACACACAACATTACAGATGTTATAGTGCGCTGCTATCTTTAGCAATAGCAATGTTCCTATTAAATTATTTAATCATTAATTAATAAGGATATTAACCTAAATCTTAAGGAAACAGAATTATATTTTATAGATGTTATTGCTAAATAAATAAATAAATAAATAATAAATAAAATATAATTCAATATTGGCATTCAATTTTTTATGGATATATAAATTCACTTTAGAAACTTTGTACACCCAATATTTATTTTCAATTTTTTCACAATATTGATACTTTTTGAAAAGCCCAATGAAGGGCCAGTATTTACATACTAATTTTTACCAAGGTTAGATTTTCTGAATAGAAAATGTTGGTCCAATAAAGGGTATTCAATGTTTTTTCGGAGTTCTGTCAAGCAATCAAGTGAGGAAACCGGACTTTCCGCACGAATAAGGAATTATTATTTGTACATGTATATGGTAATTTAGGATTTTTTTACATTTCCGCAATACCTTCCAATGTCAGACATTTTAATTTTTTCGCGCTAGTGCGCACTTGGTGTGACGACCAAAAAATAGATGGAGACTCTGTCTTCACTTTACCTGTCTTAAACCTGGTTCCGGGATGAAGCCAAAAATTGGTTGTTTTCTCTCTGCGGGACCCTGGCGGGACTTAACCGTGCTGATGAGTTGTAATACAGCGAAACGGGTCCACGGATGGTCCGGCAGAGAGAAAACACTTCTCAGTCGGTCCTTATAATTGGTCCGTTACCTTAATTAAATATAATATAAAGCCAAGATTTACATACGTCTTCGGGCCAATATTGGTAATTTTAATTGGCTCTATATTGCATAAAGTTCTTGATATGATATTGATTATTTCTTTTTGGGCCAACATTTGGTTACGTTATTGTACCAACGTTGGTATTTGTTTTTGAGTATATATTGACATACGTTCTTGGACAAATATTGCAGAATGTCCACATCTTTTATTGGGCCAACATAGAGAATCTGACTTGGGCCAAAAAATCCTAGTTATTGTCCCAATACTGGCCCAACATGGGAGTGCTGCTTGGGGTGGTCCTCGGTCACTCCTAGTTTTAAGCTGCTTGGTTGCTCATCTATAATAGTTATGTTGCACATTATATTTTTTGGTTCTTGTATATTTTTCTCGTTTTTCTGTATCAGAAGTTTCATGTTGGTGACTCTGAATATGTGATGATCTGTTTCCATAGACCTCCAGGTTCTACTTTTTAGTCCCCATACTTTTTGTTGTATACAAATTGACTAGTAGGGGAGCTGGACCGGAATCCAGTGAACGAGAGTTATCAAAATTTTAAGTGATGGATTTCGAACTTGGGTTATCCGAGTTTGCCAAAACCGACCGTCTGCTGCCTCAGGCCGTGTTACTTAACTAAGGGGCTAATTGTCACCGTTCTGCCTGCTTCACATGCCTCAAAAAGTCGCGTTATTGAGCAGGTTGCGCAAAAATTAATTATTCAGAAACCGATAGAAGCCAACCGTTCCGAACATAGAAAAGTATTTACTTAATGTGAAATAAATACTCCAAATATAATTTAGAAGCGAACGTTTATTTAATACTGAAAAATCCAAATATACCAAACTTGGTGAACCCGATTTTGGGTTCACATAAAAACTCGCCTGCCCATATTTATCAATTTTATGTCCCATGTATGTCAAAGAATCTTGCAAAAAACGACATTTTTCTTTTTTAACTTCAAGTCCACATTCTGACAATTTTTCAAAAAACTTTTTTTCTGAGATTGACAAGAAATGTCAGCATTTTTGACCGGTTGACAGGTCGCAAAACCTAATATTCTGGTATTTTAATTATGTTTCAATAGTTGCTAAGGAATCAATGAATAACAATACGAGAATCACTTTTCCGGCCTAGGCCGGGAAAGTGATTCTCGTACTGCTGAACAATTGGAACAAAAATACAAACGTTTAACAGATATTTAACCGATCTCAGAAAAAATAGTATGTGTATTTCGGTGGAAAAGCACATTCTCGGCCTTCGGTGTTTGCCGGCCTCGGCTACGCCTCGCCCGTCAACTTACACCGTCGGCCGAGAATGTGTCACTTTTCTACCTAAATACACAATATTAGGCATTCCAGGTTAATGTCATAACCGATCCGCCATATTAGTTTGGGGGGCACACAAAAGCCAAACATAACCTGATTCAATGTTAAACCAAGAATTTTCAATCTATTTTGTGAAGATGCCTTCTATTTGCTGCGTTGTTAGGTGCTCTAGTAGAGCGGAAAGAGATAAAGAAACGTTTTTCAGGATCCCAGCAGCATTAAGAGATCTAGGGAATCGTCTAAACGAGCTAAAAAAGGAACGACGAAATCTGTGGATTAAATGCCTCAAAAGGAGAGATTTAACTGAATCGTTTCTGAAAACTGCTCGTATTTGTTCAAAACATTTTGTTAATGGTAAGTATTATGACTGTCTTGTTGTTAAAATACAAAAACACATTTATATCGAAAAATTGGTTTGTTTCTACAAGTAATATTTACTTTTAATACCTTTTAGGTAGTCCAGCAGAACTTGAATAACCCTTAATATACGCCTTCAACTGCAAGCCTGTGTAGTAACTGTGGGTGTGGGTCAAATATTCGGATAAATCCAAAATTGAAACCTCTGGCAACTCATTGATACTTAAAGTAAACTCATTAGGTAGAAGTTTATAAGGATCTATATTGGCAATTATTTGTATTTTTTGGTCATACCGACATTTCACATCACTAGCTAACGATGAATAATAGTCAATGTTAGCCATTCTACCACAAAAACAACTTAAAACTTATTGAGAGAATTTAAGAACGCAAAAATTCGGAAACACAATCTCAAAGAACGGTGTAAATACTGATTTAGGCTTTGTTTGCCCCCCAGCGGACCTGTCAAAAGTCACGTGACCTGGAATGCCTAATACTATTCCAGTCTTTCCAGGTGCTCAAGGTCATTTTTCCCCGTTATTAGAATATCATCGAGGAACGATATTACACCAGGAATATTAAACAATTGCTCCATAATAATTTGAAAAATGGAAAGGGCACAATGGATGCCAAAAGGTAGCCTTTCATAAGAGAATAGCCCTCTATGGGTAGAAATGGTTACCAATTCTTTTGAGTTATCATCCAATTGAATTTGTTGATACGCTTCAGAGGGGTCTATTTTTGAAAATTTCAAACCCCCCCTCTAACTGACTGAATAAATATTCGACTCTAGGCAGTGGAAATTGTTGAAATTCCAACAGAGGGTTCAAGGATCCTAAAATCCCCACATAACCTTAAGCCACCATTTTTTTTTCAAAATAGGCACAATTGGGGTGGCCCATTTTGTAAATTCAGTGGGAATTAAGACATTATTTTTGACTAAACGATCCAGTTCTTGCTCTATTCTTGGCTTAAGAGCAAGTGGGACATAGCGCGCCTTGAAAAATCGTGGTGTCGCATTTTCTTTGAGTTTTGGGGTGACCTTCAACTTATTGAATGTGCCTAGAGTGCCGTCAAAAATATTTTCAAATTGTTCTAATAAATCTTGAAGCTTGGCGGCAGAATTTGCGTATAATATTCTATTTAAATTATCATCTAACTTACAAAAGCCTACATGTAACATTTTTAGGCCATTTCGACCAATTAAAGGAGGTCCATCGTTTTTATTAACGTACGTTTTCAACACAAAAAATTGAGAATCATACTCTATTTTTAAATCTACAAAACCTAGTGGCTGGAAAGATACTCCAATATAGCGTCGTAAAGATAGATCATTATCCCTTAACTTGAGTTTATAGAAGTACGTTTTATACATTTTTTCTGAAATTGCTGCATGGGCATAACCTGAATCAACTTCAGAGGAAAAAGGCCTCAACTTTTTCATCCCCCACACAACATTATGAAATAAATTTTGTTTGGAAAAAACTATTTCCATCAGAAGGAGTTAAAAGTCCATCTGTAATATCAAAGCACGATTCCTCACTGTCACTAGAATTTTCTACCAAATTGGCTTCAAAAAAATTTTGCTTCAAGTTTTTTTTTTGCATAGGAGTGCAAGATGACCTTGCATACCACATTTATGACAGTAACAGTCACGGGAAATGCAGTCTACTGACACAGATCACCTAATACAGATGCGAAAGTACGTATACTTGTCGTCGACGATATTCTGTGACGAAGCCGGGCCGCCAGCTCCCCGACGCATAGATAAAGATCGCCCGCGTCAGGACAATTAACGTGGCCAAGTGCGTGAGCATGTTCCAGCCTGTGTGTTTACATATTTTTGCGGGTAGAAAATAGTTATTTATGATATAAGTGCAAAAAGTGACATTTTATTTTGTGAAAAGGGAAATTTGCAACACGACGCCGAAGGCGGAGTGTTCCACCCCTTTGAACAAAATAAAATCACTTTTAGCACGAATATCATACACTATTTTTTCTATAAACGCACTAAAAGTGATTACTTTTAGCACTAGTGCTAAAAGTAATCACTTTTAACACCAGTGTCATAAAATGGCATTTAAGACACTGACAGCATTCGTTAAAAATGACACTTTAAGTGACGTTTGTAGAAAAAAATATTTTTTTTACTACTAACCTGAGAAATAGACATTATTCAATCTATTTTTCTAAGAAAAAATAGAATTTCTCTCCCTAGGTTAATAATGAAAATAATGAAAAAATACCTAGGTCAATAATGAAAATGACGTCATGACGCAAGGATATTGTCATGTTTCTATTGGTTCAATTTCAATTTCATACGTCAATTTGAAAAAAAATACAGGTTTCTGTAGGTACATAGGAAGTTATATAAGCTGTTGATAGAGGGCAGCACTTTCAAGAGGGCGTTCACAAAAAATAATTAGAACACAGATTTTAAACAAATTTTTGATTTTCTACTAGCAGTAGTAAAAAAAATTCTATATATTCCTCGGTAGAGAAAGTCATTATACTCTTCTCTACCTAGGTATATAATATACTATTTTTGCTGTTTGTGAACCAATTAAAGAAATAATATTATATTATTGAGCTTCCGCATTCATATAATAAATATGTTCAAAATACATTGATGTGGCATTGGTGCGGCCAGCCTATGTCTATCAAATTAATCTTGAACCACGAATTCGCAGCTCTTTCGCATCTGTATGTAAGTAATCTGTGCTACTGATTTGTGGTTGGAGGAGAGAATCCCATATAGAACAGGTTAATGAACAGATAAGTAATTTTTTCCAAACTTCCCCGGTTTACCACATTTTTCCGGGCTTTGCTGTAATTGGTATAAGGCAAACAACTAAAACCTTAAACTACATGGCAATACCAACCAAAAAATATGTGGCTCAAAAATTCCCACGTTGGGGGGATGAGGGGTATATACGAGCCTTTGCTCTATGCGACATCCATAGATTTTTCTTCTAGTGACCCAAGCCAGGAAAGATACCAGAAGAGATAGCAATATTTCATGAACTACTTGGAATAAATAAAACAGAACCGAGCAAATAAACAAGCAAAAAATGTCAAGAAAAAAATGATGACGCTACCGCAGACTCAACATTCCAATGATTCTGGGAATCCTGATGAGACACAAACCATTATCATAATACTTTGAAGACCAATTTATATTGGATATTATATTCTGAACCTTCAAATTTAATATTGCAACTAGATAAGTTAAAAACTAACTCGTATAACAATCGCATGTAAAAAAGAACCCAATTTCTCGAAAAATACATCGAGTCCAAGCAGAAAAACGATGAACTTTCAAAGGCGATCACGATGCCATCCTCAATACCTGAACAATTTTCAATATCCATAATTTAAAACAAAATCCAAAAAGCACGGAAGACTGAAAATGGAAAATATTTTAATTTCGGAATTCATACGTTTATTATAATTTTGTTTGATATTGTTCGCAATTATATGTAAAACATACCAACTATAAATTATAATTAAAATAGAAAAAATCCATTTCAATTAATTAGACATTATTTATGAATTGATCAATCGCCACGATAATTAGGTATTTCCGAACCAAACAAATAGGTAGCAAAAAAAGAATAAATAAATTTTCATGACCCCTGAGTACCTACTGATACGATCGATTCAGTAGTAAAAACCCAAATCGTCAACAATCAATAATAAATTATTGATCAGGCTAATTCCATTATTTACGGAGCAATTTGCATCAGTTTTTTATTCCAATCCGTAATTAGTAATGGAATCATTCTTTGAACCAAATCCAACTAATATCGTCGAGTTCCAGCAACAGGTCCATTGCACTCCCCCTAAAAATCTTCAGAAACTTGTTACACTGACTTTATTAGTTCTGCTTAGTGAATTCCTTTTTCTTTCAAACTTTCGAGACTTTCGTCTTTTCGATTACTTTTGTGTTCCACACTCCAGTAAAACGCTTAATTAAACTTAAACCCAATTAATTTTGGTAAATAAATTGTGCCTACTCTAAGAAAATGTATTTTAATTGAGTTTCGTTTTGAAAGTCGATTTTATGGCATCCGGAGGGAACATTGGCAGTGTGAAGCTGCTTCGATCGTGAAGTTATTTCTGGATTTAATATTTATCGACGTTTTATGAATCATGAGTTCGCCGAGAATATTGCCGTATGGCCATTTTATTGCATTGTTAAAAATATCTTTGGGGAATTATTGTTAAAGGAAGAGAAATTTCTTTTATTTCCGCACATTGTGGACATTTCCAGGAATGATTAAAGAAGATTAATTTAAAAGGGATCAGTAGTCATTGTTTGTAATTCAAATCTATTGCATTTTTCTCATTTTTTTAGCTTCATCGATTTTTGAAATCTTCAATTTTTATTCAAGTCGATTTGCTGGCCAGTTGGTTTCATCCAGAGTCATTACAACTAAATCACACATACATGCACTAGAGTCGATCAAATTTCACTTAAAACAAACCATTCATGTTTGAAAAATAGAGCAGAGATAATAAGACATTTGGAAATAAACTCCATTTTCTATTTAAAAATATTCAGTCGCAGGTGTGTCCGATGGAAACTGGCATGAATTATAATTTTGAAGTAAGTTTCCTTTATAGTGTTTTGCAATGTATATTTGATTTTGTGGTAAATACGACGACCAAATACGTAATGTCGATTATATTCAAAAGGGAAATTTCATTTCTAAAGTTTTAAGCCTATTTCCGCTTTATTGTTGTGTTCCTCGTGACGTGTTGCCTCTGGGATTGAATATTCTTTTTTCGACTTGGAGTAAATAAAATACAAGATGGTAACATAGAATAACTACCATATAATGTTAGTTCGATGAATAATATGACATTGACGATAATGATGATAATAATATAATAACTTAAGACTTTGCCTTAGGTATACAACACTTCCCTCCTTGAAGAGAAAGAAATTTTTATATAGAAATTTCTTTAAAACAAAACCTTTATGATATACAGGGTGTCCCAGGAGGTTTTTTCCCAAATGATAACTTCGGAACGCATCATTGTATGTTCCGTTGTATAATTTTTTATCATTGGCTACGTTCACCAGAACCAAAACGGATTGTGAACAGTTTACAAATACCAACAGAATATGTTGGGTAAACTCTTGATTCTGCTGAACAACTCAACTTTTCAATGATAGAACGTCACCTGTTCTGAATGACAGGTCACCACACAAAACACAGTGTTGAAAATTATAAACACTGGGAAATTATGCTTGCAAAAATGGCGACCGTTTACAAAACATGTTTGGTTTTAACACAAATTCAACGTAGCGTTCAGCAGAACAATCGCAAACCGTTCACCAACGTTTGTATCTGGTGAACGCGGCCATTGTCTTCAACAAATCCCTAACAAATATGGCATTGCCGATTTTGTAATTTAATTTTCTAACGAAAAATGCTATAATATACCATGAGGTACATTTAAGATTCGGAAGTTGACGTCACTTGACCGAAATTGAAGTGAAAGTGGTGAAATTGGATGACAATGGTAGAAGCGGCAGAAAAAGTTACCCAGATCCTCAAAATTTCAATTATATTAGATGGCGTGTTCCGAAGTTATTACCTGGGAGAAACGTCGTGGGACACCCTGTATAATTATAAGAAACTAACATAACAAGATAATATGGAGCTTAACTTAATATAAAGGTAGAAAAAGAAGGAAGAAAAGAAAATGTTAACTAACTTATACCTAAGAATATACAAATATTTCCTAACTATGACATTTTTATGGACGGTCTTGGGGTGACTGATCTTAGCGTGGAATTTGTAGTGGATGTGATTGGTATGACTTCATTAGAACCTAGTAGGTTATTCAGTTCAATCTATTCGCCCATTTTTGTTCTGGCTTTTTCTTCCAGAATCCGTGATAGGTTTTGACTTGTCCCTGGAATGGTACTTATATTTGTATTGAACAGTTTAATATAGCAGGAATCCGATAAGTGCTTTGGGGCTTTGGTACAACAAAATATACTTTTAATGCATGATATTAATCCGCACCACTTACGGAAATTGTACAATATTATCAATAGAACAACTGACACGATGAAAGAAATAATTATAATGAACCAATGTGAGTGTTGAATAATAAATGGCTTCTTCAATTCTTCATCCAACAATTGATCCAATTGTCCAAGTTTGTGATTCGCAAACTGTAAATTGGTTGTAGTGTAACGGTGTATTGTTAAATCTGACTTCCTTGCCATAGCAGCAATCGTCAAGTGCAATGTTGATATCTGAGATTTGTATTGATATATTCCGTGTTATGATTCCTAAACTTTCCAAAATAATACTTTGAGTATAGCCTCTGCATTCAGGTTCCAAACTTAACAACCCTGTTGATGCAATTTTTATATCCTCGATTGGAAATTTATCACAAGCGAGAGTTGTAACGTTTTCAATTTCTTGGCTAATAAGCTACCTTGTTTTGCCATACTGGATATGATTCCATATAGAGCTACAATGAAATAAATGAATAAACAACTATCTTTTTGGTGCCCAGATTTTGTTACCTTGAGTGCTGCCTTCTACTAGAAGTTTTTTTGGTTCAGGTTTGCAAGTTTGGTTAATTGATCTAGGAAGGTTTGATTCAGTACGGCAGGGCCCGCAGTTATTGATTAGAATCTTAGGAAAAGGAGTTAGTACCATCACCATCTCTGTTTGCAAATCCAATCAATAATCTGAGGTTATGATAATAACAGCTGTTTTGTCTAGGCGTTTTCTTTAGACCTGTTCTACCTTTTGATATATGTTCTATAGGCACTTTTCAACATTCACCAGTCATTTTCTACACAACCGATTCTCAGTTCGTACTTTTGGGGTGAAACTGAACACGTCCTTTTCTATAATTTTCTTCAATGTCAAAATTAGAAGTTTGACAGATGAAAGTCTTCTTCCGAAATCTAAATTCTAAATGAAGAATCTGCCCTTTTGATCTGCGACCTCACGCTGAGTAGTTGACCGGTCTCGGGCCTCGGCCCTAATTATTTTTGGGGCGAGACTTTTTGGAATTTTGTGCCAGGGAGCTCAAGTTTTAGACTAATTTCTTGCTGATAATTGTCTAGAGTCGTCCCTTGGTAATTTTTGGATTCTGTTTCGGACTGTTCCGAGCACCATTTGGAAGTTTAAGACTTCACCTTTGGTCTAGAGTACCCCTCAATTTGAGGGTCCTAGTCTCAGGCTATAGTTGGACAATCCTACTCCTAGTGCTAGTGCTAGGCTGTAGCTAGACAGTCTTAGGCTATAGTTGGACAGCTCCTAGAAAGAGATTCTAGACTAGATCTAGATTGCTCTTAGTTGGCTTTGGTAGCCTCCCTTCAGCAACCCTCTTGGTAGCACTCTGGTGGAACCACGTCGAGTTCTACGTTAAACAGATACAACGTGGATAGGACTCATGACTCACTTACCATATCATAGTCTATCTACAGTGAGACCAAACCTGTAGATAATCTCCCTTCAAAACTTCTGGAGTTACACATACATTTGAAGATAACTAACACTTGTATCCCATGTAAGTTACACCTTTTACTATTTAGGCAAATCCTATGTAAATCACTTGATACTAAATCAGGTTCGGTAAGTGCCCCTTAAATAAAATTCTAGAATTTTACCCTGAGGTTGCCCTAACTATAACTTTCACCTTTCTGTGTTTAATTTGCCTGATGGTAAAGTGTAACCCATACTGTATTTTTCTTATCACGCACAAGTGTAAATACCAAAAGGTTTTTAGTCATCTTTACTTAAAATTCATATTTATATATGCATTATTTACATTGATTCTTTTGATAATCAAATATTTATAAATTGGTACAAGCCATAATGTATACACATTTTTAACAACGTCCTGGCTATCCCTATTCATTATTGTTATTATTTTTTTAATAAAGAAGCCAGATATATTATTGTACCTAATTAGTTGTTTTATTGATAAGCTCTCCAATTGCACAGGTTTTGTTTACACATCATTAGGTTATCTTCCTAGTTAAGTCACAATTAACTTGGTGGCGCCCAAAGGTAAGATGTATACAAGGAACCCATAGACCCATGGCCTCCGGACTGATGCTGACTAGCCATATGCAGTATAATTAGGCAATTGCCAAAATAAGTACGTTATAGAGTAAGCTGTAAGGGTGTCGAAAGTACGAAAAGCCAAGAGTTGTCGCTCAGTGGATGCCATATTTCGAACTCCGCTTTGGAAGTACAGTGTGACAGTCAGCCGGGATTTTGGTGGAAAATGAGGTATACAATGCGACTTCGCACTTAGGAGGTTCCTGCATTCTTGTAGCTTGAATGTTTTGGCAGATGAATTCCTCTTCTGTGATCCTTGTACACTTGGTAAGGTCCTTCATTTGTACGTAACTGACCTTACTAATACTCATGAGTAGTTAAGGAAAATCAGGTAGGATATAGGAATGAATATCAGAAAAATTATGAGGTGTTGGAAGTGGCAATAGGTTAAACAGATTGTAGATCATTTCGTCAGTCAACGGAATTTCAATCGCAAAAATAATTACGTTATCAGAATGCAAAACTTTCAGTTTACTGATTTCAAAGTATTTATAAATAGTTTAGTAAGATATTAGAAATGGTAATTGAAGTCCGTTGTTTAATTTGATTTCCGAAAGTACCTCTAGTAATTTTTTTGGCGTTATAACTTTCGGATGTAAAATATTATGTCTGGCCATTGTTATAGCCGAAATTAATAAATCATATTCTTCGTTGAGATCGTCTAATATTTGTGTGAGTAAAGCAATATCTGAACTGATGATAAAGTTTCAGTTTGTTTACATGAATATGTTTATTAGTATCGGCAGAGAAAGAGTTGAAAAGTTTAATATTAGAGTTTAGAGTTTCTTGATTAGATTTAAAATTTCATATACTAGAGTTAAAATTAGATATTGTACTGGAAATTATGCCGATTTGTTGTTTCATTAAAAGTTGTATATTTCTATTACTTTGAATTAGAGTTTTTATCGATTTGTCATAGAGTTTAGCATCATCAGCATCAGACATGCCAAATAGCCAATTGAAGGCGTAAGAAGCACCATCAAAAATTTCTCCTTTAGTCCTCCTATTACTACCGATTATTTCGCTGACAACTTAAGATTTTCCGAGTAATTTATTGAACCGAGATTGGATGACTTTTATGGTATCTTTACATAGAAAATTTTCAGATTCAAAAATTTCATTACTATAACATAGATCGAATGACTTTTTCAAAATTCCCGAAAGAAATGTTATTTTCCTTTCATATCCATTTACATTGAGATGACTAAATAGAACAAATTTAGAATTTGAAAGTTTAACCTGGCCAAGATTATTGTAATAAAGACCGGCATGATCGTCGATATTAGTAATGTGATAATTATCGCCTCTAACACAAGTGGAAATGGAAGTTAGTACAAGTAGGAACAGTAGATTAGCGTTAATCATTGTTGCTATGATCTGAAACAAAAGGTTTTATCATATTAGTGTGATAAGTAATAGATTTGTTCCCTATTTGTCCTTGAACATTTTGATTATTAAACACTTTAGTAATTTTGTAGGGACCTTTGAAGTTTTTGCTTAATTTTTTGTTTAGTCCGGGCTTTGTATGTTTATAATATAATCATCATATGAATATCTGAATTCAGGGTGTTGAGTAATAGAGCTAGGTAAGTATGGTTTATAGCCGAATAATAACTCATAGGGCGTGAATTTAGTAGATGAATGTACATGAGTATTATAAGCTAACATAGCAAATGGTATAAATTCGCTCCAATCGTTTTGCTTGTCATTAATGTAATGTTTTAAATAGTCCTTCAAGGTGAGGTGTGATCTTTCTAATGCTCCATTTGTTTCAGGATGGTAGGGGCTGCTTGTAATGTTTTTAGTTTTAAATAATTTCGAGAGTTCCTTTATTAATTTTGATCGGACAAAATTGTTTTTCTGCGATTGACAAAAAATGTCAACATTTTTGACCGGTTGACAGGTCGCAAAACTCAATATTCTGGTATTTTAATTATGTTTCAATAGTTGCCAAGGAATCGATGAATAACAATACGGGAATCACTTTTCCGGCCTAGGCCGGGAAAGTGATTCTCGTACTGCTGAATAATTGGAACAAAAAGACAAACATTTAACAGATATTTAACCGATCGCAGAAAAAATAGTATGTGTATTTCAGTGGAAAAGCACATTCTCGGCCTTCGGTGTTTGCCAACTTACACCGTCGGCCGAGAATGTGTCACTTTTCCACCTAAATACACAATATACTATTTTGGGATGCCAAATAAAGTTATAAACTTACAGAGTTCGTTAGCTATAGTGACAGCTTCATGGTTTTTTATAGGCACAGCATATGAAAATTTGGTAAGATCATCCTGCATAGTGAGTACGAATCTGGATTCCTCTTCTGTGATCAAAAGTGGACCTACTATATCTATTGCGATCCTTTCGAATGCTTTCTCGCTTGTAGTGGTGATTTCCATAGGAGCTTTGTTTGGCTTGAAATTTGTTTTGTTGATTTGACATGAAACGCAACACTTAATATAATTCCTCACGTCACTTTTCATATTATCCCATTTATAACATTCCTTAATTCTTTTGTAAGTTCTTATATAGTTTGAATGACCGGCTAATTTCAAATCATGATTTTCTTTTAATATTTGCTTAATTTCTTCTTGAGTTTTAGGGTGTATCTTCTCTTTCTTTAATATGCAAACTTTAATGTTAGTATCCTTGAAAAGGTAATGAATTATTTCAAAATACATTTCAGTGTTAAATCTGGAATATGTATGTTTTTAATATTGTTCTTTATTAATTTCGAGCGTAAATTGCGAAGAGAGTAAAATATATCCTTATAAGATATTTTGTCGAAATGAAAATGTTTTATGAACATTAGGTAGCATGTTTTTTTATCTTTTTGAAGTTCAGTTATTGAGTATAGTTCAGAATTTGTTTTCAAATTATCATTGAAATCGAAATTATCCTCAATAGCTTGGGAGAAATTATTACATTTGTCTAGATCAGTGGAAAGGTACAGAGCATTAGGAATACTTTCGAACAGGTTTCCATTTTTGATTTCAAGTTGTGGTATGATATCCAATGTTTTATAGTGATATTCTATAAAATTTTCAAAAGTATCACTCTTGGAGATTATATTGATATTTACATGCCGAGATAACGCATCTGCATTTGAATTTAGTTTACCAGCTTTATACACCACCTTATATTGGTACTCGTTGAGTAATAGACGCCATCGAATTAGTCTACTGCCTGGGTCTTTGCAATTGAACAACCATATTAGAGGTTTGTTGTCTGTAACAACGGTAAATTCTCGCCCATACAAGTAGCATCGAAAATGTTTAATGCTCGAAACTACGGCTAATAACTCTTTCTCCATTGTGGTTAAATTTGTTCACTAGTGTTTAGTGTACGGCTAGCATAAGCTATGGGTAAATCCTTGCCGATTTCCCCTTGACTCAAGACGGTACCAATCGCAAAGTTCGAGGCGTCCGTAGTTAAAATAAATTCCCTTGAAAAATCTGGATGTTGGAGTAATGGTTCGGTCATTAGAATGGATTTAAATATATCGAAGGATTCTTGGCATTCGGATGACCAATCGAAGGGAATATTTTTTTTTAATGGGTTCGTCAAAGGTTTATCAAGTTTTGCGAAATTATCAATAAATTTACGATAGTAGCCAATTAAACCAAGGAAACTTTTTATTGATTTTTGATCTTTGGGTGTGGGAGAATTATGAATAGCCTTTATTTTTTCAGGGTTAGGTTTTACACCCGATTCGGAAATAATATGACCAAGATAGGAAAATTCGCATTTGTCTGGTTGTAATTTTAAGTTATTATTCCTAAGTCTATCGAAAACAGCTTCTATACGGGATATTTGTTCTTCCAAGGATGAACCGTAGATGACCACATCATCTAGATATACAAAACAATCTCTGCAGTCCAGAGAGGACGCCATTCATACGTTTTTGGAAACAAGCAGGGGCATTTTTAAGACCGAAAGGCATACGAATAAACTCAAAGTGTCCGCAGTTGGAGCCGTGAAAGCAGTTTTTTGTTTATCTTGCTCTCGCATTGGGATTTGATGGAAGTCTGACGCTAAGTCGAGTATTGTAAAATACTTACTATGCCCTAACTGATCCAAAACTTCTTCGATGTTTGGAATAGGATAGGCATCAACAAGTAACGTCGTTAAGTTTCCTAAAATCAATGACTACACGCAATTTCTGTTCTCCAGAGGCGTCGCGTTTTTTTGGGTACTACTCATAAAGGAGCAGACCAAGGTGATGCTGATGGCTGGATTATTCCTTGTTTCAGCATTTTTTCAATTTGTCCGTTAACTTCGGATTTATGTGTAGGATTTTGTGTAAATTGGTTTGGGATCTGTTAGATTTACTTCGTGTTCAAAAGTCTTAGTACAACTAAGAGAGTCTCCTGGCAAGCAGAAAATGTCGTTATAGGTTTCACAAATATTATATGATTTTTCTCCTCAGAATTTAGGTGACCTAATCTAAGGTTATCGTATAACAAATCGTTTCTTTCTCGATCGGGTTTGATATTTTTTGAGAATTGTACATAATAATTTTCTTTTGGTAACTCCTCTAAATAGGTTGAGATAGGCTCTAAATTAAAAACAATTATTCTTGTATTTAAAACAGTAGCGAAAGCTTTATTATTAGGATTTACTTTGATAATTGCTTTTCATAAGTAGATTCCTTTGGATATTTCCATATTGGGTATAATATCTTCCTTTATTTCTGGGTTTAGAATATTTACCTCAATTATGGTTTCGGATCGTGACTTGAGAAGGAATGAAAGATTATTATTGAAATTAGCGTTATATTTAATAGAAATTGAAAATGGCAAAGAGTTGAGGGATAAAGTTAGTATCTTAAAGTATATTTGTGCATTTTCAGATTGAATAAAATCAAGTCCGATCAGACCGTCATATGGGACGTTTTTTCTCTGATTCAGGATATGAAATTTAATATTCAATGTATGATTGTTAACTCTGAAAGGAATAGTAGTACTACCGACAGTTTGAATAGGTGAAACAGGACTAAGTCCATGAAGAGTAATTTTCTCGTCCGGAATATAATTTGTGATCTCGGGGTTCAGTTTTTCCACTTTTATTAAAGAAATACTTGCACCAGTATTAAGTAAAAATCTCAGTTTTTTATTGCTATACTTTGAATATTAAGATTCTGATTCAATAAATGTTGAACTATTTTCTGGGAGAAGAATGTTTAATTCTCGAACACCATCAGATTTTTTATCGACTCCTCCAATGGGGTGTTCTCCATTGAAGGACCTTTGAAGTTTAAAGAATTCGAATTAGTATTTTGTAAATGAGGGTTATTCTGACTGTACTGAATTGAATTAACATTAGCCCCTTGATTATGAGATGGTTGATTACGTGAGTAAGTTGCGTTGAGAGTTTGATTACGGTAAGACAAACTTTGATTATGATGTCGGTTTTGATTTTGATTATATGTGACGTATTATAATTTTGATTGGAAGATTTGTTTCCAGGTTGATATGAATTTCGCGAGTTATATGGAACTGAATTTCGATGTTGATCCGTGTTATGGTTATTGTTGGAATTAGAATAGGAATTTTGAGAATTGAATCTTGCGTTATTTGAATTATAATACTGTCTCTTCCTACATTCTTCGATATTATGACCATTCTTTTTGTAATATCGGCAAAATTTTTGACCGATAGGAAACACAGTATTATATTATTATTATGTCTCGTTTTTTAAACAATTATTGATACTATGATTATTCGTTTTACAAATTTTACAAAATTTATAAGAATTTTTTGATATATGTAGATAAAGCTTTTTCCTCAGAGGTTGCTGCAGTAAATGCTGAATTGATGGAGTCAAAATCTTTCCATCTCAGCATTTGGGATATTTCTGGTTTTGAATGGTGTATAAATCTATTTAAAGCGATTTCATTTAGCATTTTTATTTTTCCTGGTACATCACGCGCGTCATTGCCAGTACAATTCTGTTGAGTACTAGCTATGAGTCGCGATGTTATTGTGTCAATACGTTGGTAAAAGTCGTTAACTGATTCATTATGATTTTGTTTGGAGCTATTCAATTTCTCCATTAACTGAACATAATGTTTTTTATCTTGATAAAGATTTTTTAATGTAAGTTTTAAGTTGTCCTAGTCTTCAACATTTTGCGAAGATAGCTGTTCTTTTGCTTTTCCGGAAATGCGAGATAAAATTGAATAAAGGAGAGGAATTTTTTGATCATCATTGGCTAGTGCATTTGCATTATTGCAATTGGCTAAAAATTGCCCTAATTCGAGACGATTACCATCAAAACTGTTTGGAATTAATCGGCATAAAAACTCTATAGAATAACTTGAATCAGAGTTTTGGGAATTTGAGGGAATTCTGTCAATAATATTTTGGAAGGTAGATATTAACAAATTTTGTAGGTCTTTAGTGGATTGGTTTGGAGGAAAAGGCATTTTTATAAAAGGTCAGTTATGTATAACAAATAAGCGACAAAGTATCACTTACCAAAGAAAATCTGATGTCTTCAGTTAGTTGTGGTTTCGGGAACACTCAAGAACTTGTCAGAATTTCAACGTTTTAATGAAAACTTCTGGCTGAAATCTGACTTCATATCTTACAGACTGCGCCAATTTTTGTTGTGTTCCTCGTGACGTGTTGCCTCTGGGATTGAATATTCTTTTTTTTGGCATTGGAGTAAATAAAATACAAGATGGTAACATAGAATAACTACCATATAATGTTGTATCGATGCCGAGAATAATATGACAATGACGATAATGATGATAATAATATAATAACTTAAGACTTTGCCTTAGGTAGGTATACAACACTATCTGAACAATTGAGGATCTCATGTGAAAACATTTGACACTATCGTGCTTTTCCTCTCTCTTCCTCGCTACTTCTTTCCCGCTTCTAGAAGAAGCGTAGCTATTTGAATAAGAAACTCCTTCAAAATTACGTTGCACTGAACGATGTACCTAATAGTGATTCCCACGAAACCAATGAGACGAGTCTTTCATAAAGTCTTGTCTCGTCTCGCCGATGAAAAAGAAGTCTTGTTTCGTCTTGTCTCGCAGACTCGAGTCTCGTCTTGTCTCGCGTCTCGTACGAGAGCCTCGCGAGAGTCTCGCAATAGTGTATCGAAATCTTTTCATGCAATCTTGTTCCAGTTTAGAGTCTAGTACAGGATACTACCTTTTTGCTATAATGTAACCGTACCTGAATCCTAGCGCAAGAAGCAGGCGAGTGGCGACGCGCCGATGCAGGCGGAGCAGTGTATGTCAGTACAGTGTGGTAGGCGCGCGCAGTGTAGGAAATAAGCACTTTCAATTTGACCTAATAGATCCTGAGATAGGGACTGTTTTATGGAGTAATTTTTTTTTGTCTGGCATTATGAGGGGTGAATGTGGCTAGTTAACTGATGAGAATATAAGTGGTTTTCATGCCTGCTCCCGGTTCGAAATGTCCACAGAACTTTTTGCGCATTTGCTCGATTTCGAACTGTGATTACCGTCTGGCGATTTTTCAGCGTTATTTTCACAACAAAACCTTTCATTCTCTCTATTGCCAGACAGAAAGAAAATGCGGAAAGTGCTTTAATTTTCTCTTGCAAGTTGACACACATCCCCACTTTTTCAGCCATTGAAAAGCATATGGCAATTTTTTATTCAAAAACCAGACAATTTAAGATCATTGAAGAAAAATGCTTCATCTAAATGATTTTTTTTTCTCCAAATTTTCGAACGGAGAGCAGGCATTAAAATCAGCCATATTCCCATCAGCTAACTAGCCACAGTCAGCTTTCAAAATGCTAGACAAAAAAAATAACTCCACTAAACAGTCCCTGTCTCAGGGTTCATAAAGTGCGTTACCGTGTTTCGTGTGCATTGCTGCACTGGTGCTACGTGCATTAAATGAAAATCGCTGATGCCAATAATGGTGGTAATTTAAACGCATCTACATAGTGGTGGACTGGATGGTGATATAGTGTATAACTATTATGCTTTGGCGTTGGCAACAAAAAAAAAAAAGCGAAATTGGAAGAACGTATAAAAAAAATATGTTATTATAAAATATTACATATGAAAATGTAAAATAAAAAATATCGTGTAAAAATTTAAAATATTCGCCCACCGTTATACACGTCACTGCCAACAGCGTTCTGGGGAAGGGGTAGGTAATAGACTCGGGTACGGGGATAACGGCTTCACGAAAGTCCGGCAACTGTATATTATATTATATTATACAGGGTGTCCACTTAGTGCGATATCGGACGATATCTCTTTACAGGGTGATGCAAGAAAAAAAAATTAAATTACAAAGCTGTTTGATACTTTAATATGCATTAGTTAAAAATAATTTTGAATATACAGGATGCTCCGTTTATGGGGTATGCGACAGAAATTTGATATTTTAAATAGGACACCCTGTATTTGATTGCATATTTGGATTTTACGTAAATTCTGAGCAGATTTCATGTAATATACCCTATACCTAAGTTCAACTATTTTGGAAATATTGACAGTTGAAAATTGGCTTTTTGCAACTTTGACTGGCTGTAAAACCTAAACGGTTAATTTTAGACGAAAACCGATTTCACATTCCTATCTTAGATTTTCATAAACTATCATTTGACACCAACTTTGAATTTAACCGGATATTAAAATTAACTGGAATTTTTAATCATGGATTGAATTCAAAGTTGATGTTAAATGATAGTTATAGAAATCCAAAAAGGAATGTAAAATCTGTTTTCGTCTAAAATTAACCGTTTAGATTTTACAGCCTGTCAAAGTTGTAAAAAGTTAATTTTCAACTGTCAATATTTCTAAAACAGTTGAACTTAGGTATAGGGTATATTACATGAAATCTGCTCAGAATTTTACGAAGAGTCTAAATATGCAATCAAATACAGGGTGTTCCATTTGAAATATCAAAGTTCTGTCGCATACCCCCTAAATGGAGCACCTTGTATATTCAAATATATTTTTAACTAATGCATATTAGAGTATAATACAACTTTGTAATTTAATGTTTTTTTTCTTGCATCACCCTGTAAGGAGATATCGTCCAATATCGCACTAAGTGGACACCCTGTATATTTATATTATTATGTGTTTATGGACGCTGAAATATTCACCTGCGAGACTCTTGCACGAGGCTCGAGCCAAGACCAATAAAAGTCTTGTCTCGTCTCGTCCGAGACAGTCCGAGTCTCGTCTCGAATATCGTCTCGAAAACGAGACGAGACCATGTGAGACTCTCGAAAACGAGACTCTCTCGTGGGAATCATTAGTACCTAATGAAGTGGAAATCCTGTCCATCTGGCCTCCTGAGTCTCCCGTTGGTGATTTCTTTCTTTGGGAGTAGATTAAAAGTAAGGTTAGGGATTTTCCAGTACGCATGTCCAGAAGGGCGTTTCCTTGCATATCTTTAGTACAACATTTATTGAAATATGCACGCATAGCTTTTCCAAAACCCAATGATTATTTTTTAATCACACTGTCGTACGCTGCCCAGCTTTAATAAAATTAACCAATAAATATTTTTCCAGATTAAATTTTAATGCATGTACACGTTTGCTCCAATTCGGATATTATATTCGATTCCTATCAGCTCCAATAAAATATACAAAATAAATTCAGTTTTCAAATATAAATAGAAAATGCAAATATGCCGGATGTTAGAGATTTTTGTTTGTGTTTATTTTAGAGCTGCAAAAATCGCATATGAAATATGACTTTGGAGATATTTAGATAATATAGAATATAGAGTGGATCTTTGTGCTCATAAAATGATTTTCTCGTTGCACTATCTTGAAACTGATACCCACACAACTCCATAAAAGTCAACTTTTCCAATCCGAGATTTTGGATATTGCACCAGAGGCCAAAGTTAACTACTGAAAATTTGTCGTCAAGCCCGTAAAAGTTTTATATTCCATGCCCCTGGATGGATAAATGAAATTTTAAGTGCCGTTTGGTGTTCCGGGGGTCGCGGATGGCGCGCTCACAAATTTATAATTGAATGTCTGGAACGTGACTTTTGCGAAAACTAATGGGTTTTCATATCTATAGTCCACGAGTGGCTGTTTTTGGAACTATTAAAATTTTGGAAATTAGGCATAGTTAAGTTATGGGATATATAAAGAGTGTTTCAATTATATTTTTTAGCTTAGTGTCTACTTCAAGGAAGTAATTTGAGATAAATGAATCTGACATAATCAATATGTATTATTATTAGAAGTAAATAGATACGAGTAGTGAAAACAATTTATTCGAATATTGCCTAGCTCTGTACGTACATAAAATCGTGCAATATCCTTCATAATCATAAACCAAAAAAACAAACGATGAGAAATTCACGTACCTACCCAGCAAACTGGTTTGGTTTGTCGATGGTTCTACATCGGAAAGGCAGAGTAATATACTTGCTTGGTAAAACACAAAACTGTTCTCTAGAGGTTTCAGATCGTGAAAAGGCACAATGTAGAAAAAAGCAAAATTTCGTTACAAACTTCCTACCATTAAAGTCCAAAGCACTTTTCGAACTAAACCAATAAATTGCTTTCGAAAACTTACAGGAAAAGTTTGGTCGTATCGACATCGATATTTCAGATAAGACATTATGTTCCTGGAATATAAAATAGACCTTCCTGAAAATGCAAACAAAAAAATAAGTAATATTATTTAGGAAATCAAACATGCGCGTTCTCGATTGATTTTCGTTGACAGAAGACAAGGGCAATAAAGATCGCATTCACCATATAACAAAAGGAATTGAACTTACTCCACAGCGAAAAAGCAAAATATGTCAACTTAGTCGCAAGAAATGCGACATTTGAAGAGTCAACATCAACCATCAGGTGAAATAACGAAATAGTGGGAAATTAGTAACTGTGTAATGTGACAGACACTCAGTATTTATGTACTTCCCTTCAGATCTCCAAGAAATTCGAAAAGTTATACGGACACTCAAACGCCATAGAGCTCCAGGAGCAGATAAAATCCCAATATAAATCCTGAGGGCAGAGAGCTTAAGTCTAGCTTAAATCCTCCTATCAAAGGTTACATAGAACGGCGAAAGAGTTGGAGGAAATGTTTATGTAAAGTGGCTAAAATAGGGAACTACTAATCACATTTTTGAACACTGAATAAAATCTATTATCATTGTATCATGAAAAATAGCAATAGTATTTGACGTCCTTCTGCTACTGAACCAAGCTGCGTTTATTCGTCAGGAATCTAGGGGCAGATCAGAATGTATTGAAGCTTTCAGGTTTTGTTCGAGACAAGAAGTCGAAGCCCTGTCAGGTGACTGTGACTTATTATATACTTATTATCTCCTTTTGATAGTCCAAAAACAATAATCTCATAGGGAGTTTGTATTTGGGTCGAACTTACCTTTAAATGTGTGAGCCATTTGTTCAAAGTTACAGTTGTTGCCTTGTTCTCTCTTGGTACTGCCTGAAAGAATGAATAATATTAATTAATTAACATAAGCTATTATTGCTATAGTCTATTCATTACTGGGTAGTTGATTTGAGTAGGTTTGTTTTTGAACGATTAAGAAACCGCTTCCTATCTATACAGGGTGTTCATTTTAAAACTTACCACCCCTATTATTTCGGAGCTGAAACATTTTCGAAAAAATCCTTGAAAAACGTCAACTATAATTTGAAGGGAGATGAGTTTTTGTTCAAAATTCACCTCGGTTTTGAATTTCAATGTTTTCATTGTTTTGGAAATATTGACAGTTGAAAATTGACTTTTTTGCAACCTTGACAGGCTGTAAAACCTAAACGGTAAATTTTAGAGAAAAACCGATCTCACATTCTTGTTCCATCATTTGACACTAATTTTGAATTTAATCTATATGATTGAAAATTCCTATTGTAACCATTGACACCAAAGCACCCTCTACCTCGGTAGAAAACACCCAATGCCACCGGTCCATGACCAGTCGAGAAAAAAAGGTGTAAAAGGGATTGTAATAGAAAGCGTCAGCGTTGTCAACACGTATTTTCAACTTCAGAAATCTTTATTGCTATATTTCTGCCTTTTGTTCAATTAGTACAGTATTTTGAAATAAATATTCGGAAATTTAGTTAATCAACGTGTACCGTATTACATTTCCTCTCAGTGCACTCCTGATCAAAACACCCCAGTTAAAGTGGCGCCCAACGTGGGGCAAGTTAAAAAGCAAGTTTATTTTGACTGTAGGTACTCTTGTTGACTAGATAGATTTGTGGAGTTTTCCTGTGAGTTTTTCGATTGTGGTCATAATCTATCTCACCAGCTTCACCAAGGACACCAATTTCATGTACTTACGTCGGATGACGAAAAGCACTGAATCTAATGAAATGGAAAATAACGAAGATAATAATTGATAATAGAGAATTATTGGACGTGCAATAAGGACAAGCAGTATTTAAATTAGCCTTATTTTGACATCTACGCATGCGCATTTGGGTCCGAAAATAAGGATTCCCTTAATAAGGTTACTGCTTGTCTTTATTTGTGTATGGTTAGTGCGAGGCAGTAAACTTCCCTTATTTCAAATTTTGGACATTTGAGACGACTTTGACGTTTTGCTTTTCGACGATGATGTAATTTTACTTAGAAAATTTATTATTTACAATAGTTTTTCATTTTACTGTGGGTAACATCAAAAAATGGGTATCAGCAGAAAATCACAAACAAAAATAAACACTTTTATCTACAAGCGTTTGGTTATGACGTTTTTACATAACTATTTTTCTAGTATTTGAGTTATGTCATGAGGCTCATAACACAACTAGTTGTGTTATGGACTAGGTTATGAATTCATAACACAACTAGTGGTGTTATGGACAAGGTTATGAATTTATAACACAACTATTTTTGGTGATTTGACAAATGTCAAAGGTAAACCTGTGAAGGTAAAATGAAGGTATACAACGACTAATAAACGAAAATGATTGAAAAAAAAATTCTTATTTTTCGCTTTGTAGATAAAAAGTTGTACATCACACGTGCGTTTAAACATGACTACAAAACTCGTGTGATTAGAACGACTCGGTCTACGACCTCGTCGTTCTAATCCTTCACACTCGTTATTGTAATCATGTTCATAAGCGCACTTGTAATGTAAATAACTATTTGAGACTGAAATTTATAAACATAGCTATCAGCTGTCAAAATTATGAATACAAAATAAAGTAATACTCTAGCACCTAGTACAGTCTTCCAATAACTGTTTTTTTCTTGGCAAAATAGTGCTGATGCACTAATAAAATAACGTAGATACTTAATACTGCGAGGCAGTATTTAATAGTTCCAATAACTCTCTAATAGAGAGATATCGGTGAACCAGATAGACTGTACGGATGGTAATAACACAACATATACAAAAACAATCAGCAGGCTAACTCTCACGCGCATATTTTCTGCGCACGCCGCCATTAGGGGATACCATCCTGTCATTAAACGGCAGGGGCGCTGAAATTTTATCTTATTTGATTATTTCTGACAGAGGTCATAGGCGTGCGGTGTAGAGCGGAATTTTAGTTATGATTTTCGAAGTGATTTTAGTATATTCGTTTTGTCATTTATAGTGTTATCTGTTATCATTGTTGTATATTTAATAATAATAATAATAATAAATTAGTAATTATAAATAATATTATAATATGTAACTATATAAGTAATAATAAATTAGATTATTTAAAGCCAATACGAATCTGTGACAGGAGGGAAAAACCTAAATTATCGTTAATCAGGCCCTGTTTCATATCCCAAAATGGCCGCTAGTGACATTTCGACGATGAATTCCTTTACTACACGGGCTGTCACTCAAGTTAGCCCGCTGATTGTTTTTGTATATGCTGTGGTAATAACGTCAGGAGTGATTTTTTTCACCTAAAGCGGTGTCATACTTTTGAATTACAGTTATAGGAAATAGTATATTGTTTTATTAGGAGTAAAAGTGATACTTTTTGTGGCGAGACTAAATGTTTGACGGCCAAACGTAGTGAGGCCGACAATTTTAGACGAGCCACAAAAAGTGCTTTTCTCCAAATAAAACATGCGATTTTTTCCGTAAACGGTGTTCAAAGTGATGGAATCTAGGAAATTTCTGTGACGTCACTTTTTTGTCCGGCCGTGAGCGTACAAAAAAGTACTTTTTTGTACGCTCACGGAACGCGCGGATAAAAAAGTAACCAAAAAAATGATGTCTGTGAAGTCAAACTTCAACATTAAGAATTGAGGTTAAAAAAGTAGTCATTTTTTGACGTTTGCGGAAAAACAGTTTTACGTAAAATTTGCCTATTCGCATCCGTTATTTTATAATCTTAACCTAACTTGTGTACCTTGTTTTGATTTATCAATGTTGATTCTGTTATTTTTGGTCAGGGTCACATGGGGTCACAGAATTTGAATTTTCAATGCTTTTTTATTATTTTTTGAGCATAAGTTTAACATATATATAATATTCAACCAGCTCGTTGTTAAAAATCTGCGCATGCCTATTTGAGCATTTTTTAGGCGTTATTCAAAATAGCGCTTAACGTAAATGTTGGGTAAATTACGTTATGCGGTAACGTTATTTCATTACGTAGTGTTAAAAATCGAATCGCGCATACGTTTAATGTTATAATAACGTTGGTCCCCAGAACGTTACGTAATGTCCCCAGAACGTTACGTAATGTCCCCAGAACGTTACAAACTCTTATACAGAGCCTAACTATAAATCAAAATGCCAATTTAAATGATTCAGAGCGAGGTCATTTTCCCAAATGCACAGCTCGTTTCGATGGTTCATATAGCAGTGATGGAAATACGTTTTTCTACTCGCGTGCGCAAAGTTATTACTTTGCGCACTCATTTGCGTGCGCAAAGTTGAACTTTGCGCACGGAAACTCTTTGCGCACTAATATTTGTTACGCATAGTTACCGCATTTATACTCGATTTTTCAATGTTTTGTGGGTTTCTGGATAAACTTATATTCGAAAAGACGGGCCTGATGTTATTTTTGTTCCAAGAAAGGCATTCAGGTAATGATTAGTTTTTTTTTTAATTTGACACTTTCCATAATGAGGATCGAGGGGAGCAAAAACAGATCTGAGGTCAGGTGACCATTGACATGGAGACTATGGGGAGCCACCAACTCACATTCCTTTGGAGTATCAGAATATAAAAGTTGGACTGTAAGTTATACTTTTTCATGCCAAAATTTTGCAGAAAAAGCAAACTTAACGACTTGTTCAAATTTTAAGTAAACCTCGCTAGCACAACCAATGTAGCAAATAAAGTCAAGAGATCACTGAAAAAAAAAAAATTCAAAACACAACACATTGAACTAGGAGAGAAAACTACCCGTTTTGAGCATGTGGAAACATTTAGGAAAATTAGGTACAGCTCCTCTGGATATTATGGAAATCTTCAAACACTCATAGAAAAAGTATTGTTCCTAACACTTGCGCAAAGTGTCTTTCCCGCACTCAAAGCTTATCCGAACTCCGCTTCGCGTCGTTCGTCTAACTGCTTTTTCGTGCGGGAAAGTATCACTTTGCGCACTTGTTAGGAAAATAACTATTATCGATACCATCCTTATTTATTAAGACTGCGTGAATGTTTCTGAAAATAATGCTCTCAAGGGTTTTCCTATGCTTCTAGAAGGTCAAGCTGCAATATGGTAGCAAGGAGTAAAATCCAGTATTATTACATTTGATGATGGTATATGTGCATTACGAAATGCTTTTGGACAAAAAAAAAACTTCCACATCAACTATATCCTGAGTTATTTATTTTCTAATGAACAAGGTAATAAAGAGAAAACTGAAATTTTTGCAAGCCGATATCGAATAATTTTTTCCAAATTTCCAATTAATCACCAGGTTTCTGTAATTTGTCAGTTAGATATGGTTTATGGTCAATTGTACTACAATATTAGAAAGAGAATTCCTCGAGGGAATTCTCTTAATTCAAAATGCTCGAACTGCAGAAATTACTCTACTGAAAAAGAAAATTCACGATTCTGTTAAATCGAGCCCCCACAAAGGAGCTAAAACAGAAGGGAAGAAGTCTTCATTGAAATATGTTTATTGTAAAAATTATGGCCACATCATAGAAGATTGTAGAAAATTGAAACAAAACTCTAGACTGAAGGAAACAGGTCGGAAGTCAGAAGATCCGCAAGAAAAAAGAAATGTTTCTACGGCAATTTCTTGCTACCGTTGTGGAAAACAAGGTTACATCCAAAACAACTGTCCAAATTGTCGAAAATCAGGTTCTTCTAGTAATACTTCATCTAACCAAATGTTCACTAGAAGTGCCAAAGCTGCTTAATTCTTCTATCATTCTTCAAATGTTGATTCTCAAATTAAACCTATGGTTTCAGTCAATAATTTTGGTCATACTGGTCTTGCCTGTTTGGATACAGGAGCAAGGCGTAGCCTAGCTGGTGCTGCGCTTATGAAACTTTTCTTGAAAGAAAACGCTCCTTATATTCAACAAAAATTGTTGATTAAACTTGCAGATGGCATAGAGAGGACTGTAACTTCGCTAGTTTTTAATGTTGAAATTATTCTGAATGATGAAATTATTTCAATATCACTTGTTGCCATTCCAGAATATATAAATAGTAGGACTTTACTTGGTTTAGACTTATTGAACTTGCCAATATTGTAATGGGTATTCCTCAATAACAATGGTATTAAGCTGAAACTCCACAATTTTCGTATGTATTTGAAGATGAGACTAATTATGTAATAACTACTGCGGAATCTACTCCAATGTTTTCTGTACAACTGAATGCATCACAATTGAGAGAAAATGAAGGTGTACAACTAAGCCAACCGGAAAAGCAACAAATTGAATTCTTACTGCACCAATATGCTGAATTATTCACATCCGGTACTGAGCCAATACCATATGCAGAACATACAGTAAAACGGACTGATGATATTCCAATTTCTGTACCACCTTACCGGATATCTGAACAAAACAAAAACAAAAAATATAAACTTGGTGTGAGCCACAATAGACCGCAGGTCGCAGTGGAATGGACGAAATCGAACCACTGCAATGCAATTTCTAGATTCCTTAACAAACATCCCTTGAAGCCTGAGTACAAAATTTTATTGTAAGAATAATGTAGTCAGGTAAACAATGATCACTTTTCAACATTATTCTTTAGTCATAGTCCTGTCGCTTTGAAGCGTTTCAAAGGGTTCTTCGGTCCTTTGATGGGTTGAGTGCTTATATAGGACAGAGTAGAGCAATCAGAGTAATCGTAGTTCATAGGTAGAATAAGATTTTTTTGTAATAATATGTGTTTCTGATAAATTTGACAACTCTTGGAGATTTTGGTCCTCCTTGGTTTGATTTTGGTCGGAGAGCTGGTTCGGTAATTTTAGCTTTAGGTTTGGAACGTGGTGAAGAAGCCACTCACCTTGGAATTTGCATTCAAATTTTCTTAAGTTCTTTGCCATGGAAACTCAGGCCTTGAACAAAATATACCTATGCAAATTGGCTTAGAGCTTATCTAATGTTTGATTGCGATTCTGTTATCGGTAAGTTTGGATATTTCTATCGAAACACATAACCTCCAACAAGTGTATTTGTCTTTTTTCTAGGAACTATTTCACGTTTTCTGATTTCACTTCAGAAATTTACCTAAACTTTTCAGAAGGGATAGTGTTTAAAAATTTAGGTTTCACAAAAAATTTAACAACAATTTGATAACAGACAGTTGGTCAAATTGGTGGTCACTAGAAAAGAAAACTAGTGTGCTTTTCTGTTTTTGAAATTGTACAATTGTTACGTTGTTATGGTCGGACAAGAATCTATATTCATAATTTTGTAAAGTTTTATATCAAAAACACAGTCACGAAATTATTACTGGCGCCGTTCTTTATCTTATTTTTTCTATTTTGGTGTCATATCGAAGTCTTTTCGACACTAAAAGTAGTTTCGAAAAGAAGCTCTTTGTGACACTCCTTTTTTACTTTTCGCAGGTTGGTAACACTGGCTGACTGATGGCCATCGAACTATCATTCGCGATAAAAAATAATAGAAGATTTCTATATTTGGCATGTAGTGTTACCAACCTAAACATATGAAATCAGGAAATATGAGAATAAAATGTCCAAGAAAAGTTTTTTTTTTAATTAAACAATACCAAAATAGAAAAAATAGTATAAAATATTCGTTTCATAAGACATTTTATCGCACTCGCCCTTTAGAAAACTCGCCTCCGGCTCGTTTTCTAATATAGGGCTCGTGCGATAAAATGACGTCTTATGAAACTTGTATTTTAATGTACTATTAATACATAGGATGTAATTTGCAATCGAAAACTAAAGTTCCCGATAATGATCACAAACAAAACAAATATAATTCCAAAAACCAAACACAATCCATTGTCAGGGAAAATAAACGCAAAGAGAAAATCCCAAATCACTTGTCTAAGACAGCAAACACATCTCGGTAGCCTCTCAACACGTAATTGACAGGTGTCTGAAAAAGGGTGGAAAAGGAAAAATCTCTCCCCCATTAATTTTTTTTCCCTCTCTTTCTCGATTATTTGCCGTTTGGCGTTTGTTCTGCGGCTTTACCTGATTTCGCTTATGTGTTCTGTATGTGTAAATTTACATATGTGACAGTTTTTTTGTCCTGCACGTGCTAATGGACAAACGGATTGACAGGCATTGTTTATTTGTCGAGTTATTTTAATAATAATGACTCGCTAGCGATTTGATTGGATTGGGAAAATGCATGTGTATGAAGAGACAAAGTGGTGTAAATAAACTTTGATGAGTGTAGATATATTTGTTTTTGCGCTTGTTAGAAAATAATGATGATGGTGGTATTTGTTGGATAAACAACATGATGGGAACTTGCAATCAATCAACTTATGTTTATTTTGTTAGAATTTATGCAGGGTGAGTTGACACTCTCTATCTGGTATTCTCATATATAATATCACAAGAGAAAAAATTTTGTTGGCAAAATTTTCGAAAGGTATGAAAGTTTGTCGCTTGGCAATTTCCGAATGACTTTTTTGACAAAATCACGAGCCGTCAGGCGTATGGTTTTATCTAAAATGTTATGAGCGAAATTGCCGAAAAGCAACAAACTTGAATTAAACCTTGAGAACAATTTTGTCTACACAATTTTTTCTCGAGTGGTATTCGTCATGACTATTTCACGTAAGATTCTGAAAATAAATAGAATGCAAAAATATGAATAAAAACTTCAAATTAAAAATACCAGTTTGACAATGTCAAAAAATGGTCGCTGAAATATAGTCCAACAAATACCATTTTAAAGTCACGTGATTTTTCTCTATCCTTGTTCACAAAACATCCCCCCTTAGAAAGGTAAGTGCCGTGTTGAGAACCTGTCTATAAGTTTTCAGCGCCTCTAGTGACTGGGGGGGTAAGCTTTTGTAATTCTGGATTTATTGACGAATGCAAAACGCAATTAGGGTTCGTTCGGTATCTTATTCGTTCTGGTGGATCGTTTGATTCTAGCGATTCAACACCACCACTTTAAAGTTTCTACCATTTTTTGGCATAAAATAATTGTGCCAAAAAGAAGAAACTCATAAAATCGATAGTGTTGAAGCGCCTTCAAGGTAAAATTGACTAAGAATTAAGATGACAAATTTAGATATTTATTAAAGTTTGAAACAGAAAATATTAAAGAATATGGAATTAATTACAATTATTGCGAAACAGTTTTTTTTCATGTAAGTATACATACATAGGTAGGTAATGCTAGTTAAGTTAAAGATAATAAGGAAAGTTACAAGAAGTAATGACGTACATTTAACAATAGCTTGATGAAAAACTTAAATCGTAAATAAAATGACAAAAGAGGTCCTTTTCTCACAATCCAGAATCGTTGTTAACCTAACAAGTGAGGAAAGTGTTTCTGCACGTGATGGAAGTTGCACGAATGACAACAAAAAGCAGAGTTCGGACAAGCCTTTAAGTCCAGAAAATACACTTTCCGCATGTGTTAGGTAGAAAGTTTATGTAGTTATACATAATATAAAGCTCATTCAAGAAAATGATTTCGCCTGGATGATAGAATAAATATTTTTGATAATAGTCTATACCCTTTACCACTAGCTTTAAGCAAAGACAACGCCAACAACTTCTCGTCCAATGTAAATCGTCTGGCTTTAGGCTTTTGGTTTTGAGTACGGACTTGGCTTAAAATAAAGCTGTATATCAATGGATTGACGTGGTCTACGAGCCTTTGAAATTTGGTTTATGATGTAAGTTATTCAGCAGCAGAAACTTTGGATTCAAATGACGACAACCTTCTACTGATTCTTCTTAACTTATTGCTGGCTTCTATAACTTTGGAATAAAGATATTTTTCCCTTGGGGATAGGAATTTTTTGCCTAGTGACGTTAATGTTCTTTAAAATTTGGCATCGTCTCTCATGACCTGCAAAAAAAAAAAATAGATCAAGATTGGAGACGAGCTTTTCGCACATTTAGCTTCTAATTTTTCTAGCATTCGACTGCAAGTTTTAGTAATTAGTAGTCTTTTATAGTAGTAGTCCTACTTGAGTTAGGATGTTTTAAAATTCACCTACTCCCAACTGGGTGGTTATTCATTAAGCAATAACACTTAGGTACCTACCAATAAAAGTTTTAAGAGACAAAGTTGGTTGGTGACTTTTTCATGTTTGCAGATGTGATGGTTCCACTTGGTGTAGCAATGTCTGCCCGAATTGCAGAAGTTTCAGTAGATAAAAATTGACGACATGAAGGGCCTGGTTGATCTAAAACAGAAATTTCGTTACCAATGATTCTACCAAAAAAGTTTGGATACATGCATTGTAGAATATGGTGTACCTGTATGTAACCAGGAATATTTTAATTATTGTGTCTCCTGATAAAGAAATAAACATTAAAAAAAAAGAAATGAATAATATTAGCTTTGTTCCAACACACCAGAAAGCCGTACAATGTACCGTCACGATTCTGCGCAGAAACTAAAATTGTTATACTGAGTGGTTTCGAAACCGTTCATGGGACGATTTGTTGACGTGTTGGAACAGAGTTATTATGTTTACCTACCTATGTCAATCATAGTCGCGAAACTAATTTCTGAAGGCGTCTTAGGACTCTTCGACGAGTTTCAACTGTGTCGATCTCCACTTTTTGCCATTATGGTGATTGTGGTTTATCAATTAACGACTCCTCGCTGTTTTTGATAATTGGGGCTAAAATTAAAATTAATTTTAATGTTTCTGACCTATGCTCCTTTAAACCCGAATTCTAACACGTTGTCGTTAATCAGAACTATGGGGAGGAGTAAGTGAAAATGTAAGTACGTCTTTCTCACATATATCTAGTATTAACTTACCTTCAGGGAGATACAGCAAAAGCGCAGCATTCCATGTGAGTCCTCGTCTGGCTTTTGGATCGCCAACAATAAATTCTCGAGGAAAATGTCTTGTTCACACTCTATAATTATTATAAGCCTTCTCGACACTTAGGCTATGTAGTAAAGGATTGCGAACTTTTTCTAGCCATTGTTTCATTTTTTCGGCATCTTTTGGAAACCGGAAATAGCTGCTGTATTTGTCGCCGCACCCCGGAACACAGCATTTCTGATGCTTTTCAATTAACAAACTGGGAGAAGACATTTTGAGATAATAATTATTGATAATTGATAGGTAATTGATAATTCTAAATGTTGGGAGAAGTTCAAAATTTAAATTTTGACGACTGGAAATGACAAAATAAACTTCAAATCTTGGCGCACGGTCCGGCAGGAAAAAGAAAACTTTAATAGGTTGATTGAAGCGCCTCTAGTGATTGGAGGGGAAAGCTGAAACGACTAGACTGACGTCTCTCATAAGACTTACATTTCTAAGGGGGGATGTTTTGTGTCCTTGTTGAATACATCTCAAACAGCGGTGATAGTAAAATTGACAAGAAAATTGCTGTCTAATTATTCTTCATAATATTCTTACCTGAAATAGAATCCGTCACTGTCATCAATTAGTTTGTCAAAGTTATTTTCGAAAATAATACAATGAACAAACACAGCTAATAATTTTGACTATATTAACCTTTTTCCAACTCGAAAAGAAGCAAATAGAAAACGAGTACCCAGTTTAAGTTCAGAATGTATTACAACAGACAGCAGATACGACAAAAGTGAGTCTCGCAACAATTGCAAGTATTAAAATTGCCCTCTGATTGGTTAATACTACTTCAGAAACGCGTTTGTAAAATGCTAGTGGGAACATATCCTAACATTCAATAGATAATAATTAATCACCAGTAGCATTTTGTAGGTGATATGAACGACATAATCAATGGACATACGTTTTTTCCCACCTGTATCACGTGACTTTAAAATGGTATTTGTAGGACTATACCATGTTGTTGGTATTGGCCAGGTAGCATTATTGTCAGGTGAACACCGAATTTATTGCCGGTGTAATACACTCTAGTGAAATAGTCAATAGTTATATAACTAGTGCAATGGAAATTATTGATAATTTTTAGTTGAAAAAGAGCACTCGTGCACGAAGTTAAAAACGCATGAGTGCAAATTTGTCGAAAATTATAAATATATTTCCATTGCACGAGTTGTATTTAAGGGGGCAACATCGCTCCCATGCACACGATACAAATTAGATTTTTAGTTATAAAAAAAAATTATAGATGCAACTTTTTTCACTCAGTTCGCACTGATTGACTAATGGGAATTGCTCGGGAAATTGCCATTATTATTTCGCCTGGCCCAACCAAACTTGATATACTTATTTTTCCTATTTTACTTTATTAGGAATAGAACAGGTATGAAGAAATTGCCTTGTATTGATTTCGGAATATTTCCACTAAGTAGGTATAATCTTTTGCCAATTTTTCAAATTTTCATTTTTTTTTTTATTTTGGATTTTTGCAACGCTTCTAAATAGTTGTATTCCTTTCACACCTAGGAGGAGCTCCGGAACAGCTCCGGGGCTTCACGCGCTTATTCCTTTCGAAAAGTGTTTGTTGCACCACGCATCTGTTCCCTGCAAATCGGGGGCGACTGAACACCGGAGCGAGTAGCTCGAGTGCTTCAAGCTCTTGAAAGGAATACAACTATTGATCACCTATGTTTGTCTTTGTCTATTTTTTGGTATTAGACAAAGAAAACCATTTACTCACTAGCGCGATTGTTTGTTTCGATTGTCGTTAGAACTTTGGCGATAAATAAATTAAATTTATTTTGAACTAGTTTGCCGGGTAATTTTTTTTTATGGCAAAGAATCCAAGGTCAGTGAAAAACTTGGAAGAGTGAAAAACGCGATTCTTGTGATTATTTCTTGCTTGCCTTTTGCGTGCATCGTACGTACAAGTTATAAGGAATTTTTACTAAATTATTTTTTATATTTTGTGATTTTCTTTTGTGAAATAATGGGTAAAGTGAAAGAAAATTACTATGTTCCTAAAAAAACCAATAGAGCCCAGCATCTTCGGGAAAGTTTTTTTAGAAAAAAAATGTAAGTACCGATTTCCTTTTTTACTAGAAAGAAGAAACTAAATTCTAGAGCAATAAAGTGTTAGAAAATTTTGGTTTCTATTTCCTACACTAATAAATTTATTCTACATCTACATTATTCATCATTACAGATTGGTCTTGCGAGAACATTCCTATGCCAGCAGGAATGCAGGTGGTGAAAGCTCTAGAGCCAGGTGTTCTTCAGTGTGTTCAAAGAGGTAAATTACAACTTCGATTTCTGGACGTACTCAGTTTGTAACTGTTTTTCTACAATGAAATTATATTGCTTTTTTCGGTTGCCCCCAATAAGCAGCTTTTGTAGGTGCAAGAGGCGAGCAAGCTGATAATAGGAAAAACATACATAACTATATATTGCAAAAAAGTTGTTTTTTTTTTTTAATTTTGTAGGACCCAAGATCAAGAAAACACAAACACACTCTTATCTAATATGATATCACCAGTATCCCAAGACCAAGAGAACAACTGCGTTATTATGTAAGTGTCAAAATTTATTCATGAGAAAAAAATACACACATTACAAGCAGGTTTCAAATTTTCTTTAGAGAATCACTGTGTTACAAAAATGAGCATGAGACCCCTATCATGGACGAAATAATTTCAACTGGCATCAGTGACCCCCTTGACATGTAAGCCTAATAAACTAGTACTTATCTTTTTAGATTTTTAATAAATATGATTCTAGCAACCTCGTGGAAGAAAATAATCAATCTACTTCTGGCGCTAACCCTCTACAATCTGAGCAAGACCCAGCAATGTCTATTTTGCCTGATGAACAGCTTCATGAGTTCTCATTTATAAGCCAAGAGGAATATAATGAGTAAGATAAAATATTCATAAAAAGTTAGGTACATCTTTTTATTTTTGTACACGTTTTCAGAGTCAATGAACACATTATAGAAGTTGAAAGAACACCACGACCAGACTCGACAGTTATCCAAGGGAACAGAATTGTTGATTTGGAGTATGTAACAGAGATTTGTATGGAGCTTCAATTCAAACATAGTCAAAGATGTACCCTTGGACTAATGAAAGTGCACAGAGAAATTCGCAATGGACTTGTCAGCACCATTGTTTTTTGTTGTAATATGTGCAACTTTCAAACAAAATGTCGTACACAGAAAGGTAAATATTAGCTATACTGAAATATTATCCCTATATGTAATCTGTGCAATATAAAAGGTGCTGAAGAAATCCGGCTTCAATTAAATTATGCCTGTGTTTGGGCCATATTTAGTGGAGGTACTACATTTAAAACAATGACCGAATTTCTAAGTATCATGAACATACCACCATTGTCATATCGAATGTACTGTGCAAAACCACATAATGGAAGATAAATAACTTGATAATTAGTGGACTGTATAATTAGGTGGACTGGATGATCGACTGGATAGGGAACTAAAACACACGCGCTTTTCACTGACACTATATTTACAACAATTTACACAATATTTACACTATTTACAATTACTACTACAAGATGACAAGAAGCCAGAGCTTGCTTAGATGCCCAACAGGGCAGAGCTAGATTATAAAATTTATTAAAATGTGAAAAGGTTTCTGGATGCTTGTTAACGTGGACAAGCTCCAAGCTACACTGCTGCAATGACAAAAATGGCGCGCAATATATTGACAGACATGACAAAATAGACATGACGACAACGCTGCAGTGTTGCAAACTTTATATGTATAAAAATATTTTGCCATCAAAAAGAGATAGCATGATTGTTGGAACATGTTTCCAACATGCTGGGGGGCCTAGAGTTTCACATGAAACCAAGGTAAAATTTTTCAGCAAAAAAAATAAAAAAATTAAAGAGAAAGTAAGCAACCCTTTTTTTTAAAAAAAGGTATGATTTCAATGATGATCCAGTAAACGAAAACTTAACTAACAATTAAAGCTAAAAACATTTCTGGAACACATAGTATGACATTATGTATGTATATACGAGTATAGCTAATTGAATATAAATATAAATCTAAATGTTTTACAAATATATGTACAGAATTTTGTGAATAATTTTCAAAAATATTATTAACAATTATTGTCATCAATCGGTAACACTGCAATCTTGGTAACCGATCTGAGATAAATACCTTTTTTGGTTTTCACTTCGACAACCCTTACTTTGCCGTCCTTTCCAGGTATTGCTTTAACTATTCTTGCCATTGGCCACTTATAAGAAGGTACATTATCCTCTTTTAAAATGACTAACAAGCCCTCCCTAAGGTTAGGCATCTCATCACGCCATTTTGGCCTATTTTGGAGTTGCGTTAGATAGTCGTGATACCACTTTTTCCAAAAATGCTGCTGCATCTGGACACACAATTTCCAAAACTTAAGTCGACCTTGGGGAATTTCCGTCAAATCAGGGTCAGGAAAGCTTGTGATAGGCGCACCTATCAAAAAATGACCAGGGGTCAAATAGTCCAAATCTGAAGGATCTTGTGACAAGGCTACAAGTGGTCGGGAATTTAAAATTCCTTCTACTTGGACAATAAGAGTATTAAATTGTTCATAGGTAAGCTCATTGCTACCTATGACTCGCTTGATGTGAAATTTTGCCGATTTTACTCCAGCTTCCCATAAACCACCAAAAACTGGAGAATAGCTCGGTATAAAATTAAATGTAATTTTTTCCATCAAAGGTAGGTATCTCGATTGGGGGCAATTTAGCAGCAGAAATAAAATTATTACTTTGAGTAGGTGGAATTGAAACCGATTGAGCAATATTAGTTGCTAAATTACTAGTATTAGCTGGTCCTGGTAAATTAGATTTAGGTAAACAATTTTTAATACTTACAATGACATCATAAAAAAGAGTTTCTACATCATCAATTGAATCATCATAGTTACCATCAAGGCACAGAATTTCAACTTGAATGTCTTTAAGCTTTTGAAAACTGTCCTGCAATATTTCCTTCCGAACTAAAAATTGGTCGGTTTTATACTCACTGTCAGGATCAGATTTGTGATCGGAAATATAACGACTTATTCTAACCATGGAGTCGATTGCTTGCTTTTTCTTTGACAATAATTTATCAATTTGCTTTTTGGTAGCCATATTTACAAAGTTTACAATCAAAAAAATAAGAAAATATCAAAAGAAATCTATAAACAAAATTTAAAATTACCTAATAAATTAGATTTTTTTTTTTAAAAACTACTTAACAAAACGAAAAACGGATAATTGTTCATCCTTTAAATAAATAATGAAAAAATAGCAATAATTAATGCGAAAAATTCAGTTTTTCAAAAATAATGCAAATTCACTCAAATTCACTGCAAAAATCCAAAATACACAAACAACAAACAACAAAACGTAAACAAATGTTTGACATTTAATTTGAGGTTAAGCTGTCGGGGTGGTGAACTCTCACTTTCATGTTCGTTGCTCCGGGGCTGTACTTCATTGCACCAAGCAAGGATACTGCACCCGGGGTGACTTGGGTTGAACCAGACGAGAAAAAGAAGCACCCTTTTGAATTTGACAAGTGAAGTTTGTTTGCTCCGCCCCACTCTACTTACGCACTTCCGGTTCCGGCGGAAACCTTCGCTGGTGGCACGTGGAACCCAACGTTGTTTGAGACACGTGCAGACTGCACAGTGGATGATTGATTTTTTGCATCACATGGCGCCAAAAATCACGATGGAACAATCAATAACCACTAAAAAGGCACTTTTTGAGGGTTTTTAAAGCACTTTTAGGTTCCGAACTATCCAGTATCCGGCTCGAACTGGCCAAAATTATGTGCAAAACCACATAATGGAAGATAAATAACTTGATAATTAGTGGACTGTATAATTAGGTGGACTGGATGATCGACTGGATAGGGAACTAAAAACACACGCGCTTTTCACTGACACTATATTTACAACAATTTACACAATATTTACACTATTTACAATTACTACTACAAGATGACAAGAAGCCAGAGCTTGCTTAGATGCCCAACAGGGCAGAGCTAGATTATAAAATTTATTAAAATGTGAAAAGGTTTCTGGATGCTTGTTAACGTGGACAAGCTCCAAGCTACACTGCTGCAATGACAAAAATGGCGCGCAATATATTGACAGACATGACAAAATAGACATGACGACAACGCTGCAGTGTTGCAAACTTTATATGTATAAAAATATTTTGCCATCAAAAAGAGATAGCATGATTGTTGGAACATGTTTCCAACATGTACCACAAATTGGAACTGAAACTTGCCAACGATTGGAAAAAAACCCTTTGGGACAGCATGGAAGAGGCTGGCAAGGAAGAATATGACAATGCTGTGGCCACCAATGCCCTAGATGTGGACGGAGTTCCGTGGATCACTGTGTATCTAGATGGCGGATGGAGCCACAGATCGTATGGTAATAATTATAATGCAGCTTCGGGGGTCGTGAGTATCAATCTAATGACTTTGTTTTTTCAATCTTTTGTATAATAATAATACTATCTGTATCAAAGACTATATCTTTATTTTGGTTCAACAAACTTATTTGTTTCATATCTTTTTTCAGGCTGTAATAATTGGAAAGCACACCGGCAAAATATTATTTCTTGGTGTCAGAAATAAATACTGCTGTGTTTGCGCAAAAGCAGAGAAAAAAGGTGAGGAACCCCATGAGCACCTTTGCTTCAAAAATTGGAATGGGTCATCCGGGGCTATGGAGGCAGACATTATTAGTGAAGGATTTCGCGAGAGCATCAAGATGCATGGTTTAAAATATTTGCATTTCATTGCTGATGGGGACAGCAGTGTACATGCAAAAATTCAGCAAACCGTTCCTTATGGAAATGAAGTGAGGAAAATAGCTTACAAAAACCATATTATCAAAAACTATGGAACTGTGCTATACAAATTAAAAAACGATACCACCATTGCTGCTGCTGGTCGAAAATATTTGACGGTGAATGCCATAAAGGATCTTGAAAATATAGCTACAAAAGCTATATATATCAACGCACATGGAGATGTCGACAATTTAAAAACTGATTTGGAAAACAGGCCTTATCATGTTTTTGGAAATCACCTCATGTAATCCTTTATATTGTCAATGTATTGGGGATTTCAGCAATAAAGTGGCAGAAATGGAGATTGCTGGCATTTTCAATCGGATAACAACCGTGCTTCAGCGAATTGTGGTAAGCCAGGGCCACAAATTGATTGATAATGAAACAAACAATCGAGCTGAGATGTTTATGTCCTTGCTTTGCAAATTTAACGCAGGCAAACGGTTGAATACCATCCAAAAAGGCTCCTTGCAAACAAGAGCCTATTTGTCTGGACTTCGGTACAATAAAGGTGCAGATTGGCAAAGCTCCACTTGGCTGGACTCGAGGCCAACGGTGCCAGGTACTGCCTTTCAATCGTTTGTGAGAAAATGCAAAAAGCGACGTGAATATGACAGTGCACGTAGAGCGCAGATTCCAGGAAATCCTAAAAAAAAACCTCCTAATAAGAAAGTTTCGAAAGAAGCAGCAGGATATGGGCCAAATGCCGCACAAGCTTCTCTCACAGAGGAAGAGTTTCAGTCTTAAAAAGTAGGCTTTTGAATAGACTGAAAGTATGTTTATCTCCAGGTGTATCTGTAATTATTATTCTGAGTAATTTTTGTTTTTAGGTACTGCCGAACGACATATCCATCGTAGAGCAGCAAACCATTGGCCAGTGGGAAAATAGGCTTCACCAACTTCACCGAAAGGACCGCCTTACAGCATCCAATTTTGGTGAAGTCTGCCGAAGAAGGCAATCCACTGCTCCTGACAAGTTGGTTAAAAGGATTATAAATCCCACCAATATCAGAACTGTCGCCATGGACTATGGCAAAGTCCAAGAAGCTGTGGCGCGGGAAAGATTTGCCAAGGAGAGGCAGGCTACAGTTCGGGAGTGTGGACTGTTTATTGATCCCACTTATAATTATCTTGCTGCAACCCCTGATGGTAAGTTGAAATAATGTTACGTTGCTTTGTATGTGTATGCACATACATATTTATTTGACTAATACATAATTTTTCTTAGCACTGGTGAATTTGAATGGTATTATGGAGATTAAATGCTTACACAAGGTCCACAAATCTGGCAAAACTTTTGAAGAGGCAGTTTTAACAGATAGGACTTTGTGTGTGGAAAACTATGTCTCAGAAACAGGAAGAGAACAACTGAGATTGAAAAGAAAACACCACTATTATTACCAAGTACGTTATCATTGCAATATAAGCTTTTTATTGGTTAATTTTTGAGTATGACTTTTTTAGGTCCAGGGACAACTCAACATCTGCAAAAAAGATATTTGCTTTTTTGTGGTTTATATAAATGATGAGCAACCCTTGTATGTTGATGCCATCCTACGGGATGAACAGTTTTGGAATGAGGAAATGTTACCAAAACTGACCAACTTTTACCAGGAACATATGATTCCAGAATTGGTGAAAAAGTACTCTTCCAAATAATATTAATCATTTATATATTATAAGGTAGAGAAATACCCTATTTCTAAATTAGGTATTTTCTAAATTACTATTTTTTTTTGTAGTTCCCTGTTGACTTTATTTTTTCTCCATTTGCCTAATTTATTTTACCAAAATCCTGTGCAAGGAACTCATTCCATTTAAACATGAGGTAAAAAAAAATTAAATTGTGACTGACTGGAACATTTTATAGTGAAATTATACTTTCTTCCAGTTTCCCATTCCACTCATTTGTTTTATGAAACCCATGCATTTTTCTCTTCCATGAAAGAAATTACTTGAAATTGTAACTGGAACATTTTATAGTGAAATTAGTCTTTTTTCCAGTTTCCCATTCGACTCATTTATTTTATCAAAGCCATGTGTTTGTCTCTTCCAAGCAAGAAACTTATGGAATTTTTATACGAGGTAAGAAATAACTTAGATTTGTCTTCAGGTATATAATTTTTAGGTTCCTTCTTTGTTACAGGTACCTAACACTTACCAGAAAATCAAAAAGGAGAACGGAATTTTATCTTCGTTCATGCCACTTTTTTTAGAAAGGAATGTTTCGCTTACTATGGATACATTTATAAACCGTTTTTTTTACTCGCCTCTTTACAGGCTGAAATGTACGAGGTGTATATAAATGCAAGTAATCCTTTTTGAGCAAGATTATGGAGGGATTTGTATTTCCATGCCTGGTATGACTTCAAATTTTGTTCGACTCTGTAAAAGTGATGTTTTGTTGTAGAGCTTGTTTTTGAGGTATGTTTAGTTGTGGTAGGTACCTATGAGATTTTCAGGAAGCAATTGGCACATGAATGGGTTAACAAATAGAGGAATACTCGGAGGAATAATAAAAAAATAGTCCTACCAGGAGTCTTACACAATTTCAGATATTGGTAAAAGATCCAAGAGCTAGTAAAAGAAATGCAAATCGCCAGATACCTAAATGGAATGCTCTACTGCATTGGTGGATATTATTATTGCACAAATATGCAAGAACACAAAGGGAAAAACTCTAATTTTAGCACTTTCCACCTTTTGTAAATGAATTTTAATAATTATTATTGAAGCTTTTTATTTTTTCAAAGACATTTTGTCCTACAAAACACGATCCAATTTTTTTATGTATACCTACGTGGTACGTAAAATAGATACTCTATTTATTTTCAATGGAAACTAATGGTACAGCATGCTTTGTGCCTATTATTTTATAAACCAATAATAAAAAACAAAACAAATACACGAGGTGAGAAGGATGTTCTGTTGTCAATAGGCTTTTTTGGAAACGCTGAACAACCTACATCAGCTGCTGCCCCAACGGTTCGGGTTTTTCGAAAACGCCTAATTATGACATCACGAATTGACTGGTGGCGCCATCTTCGAAAAAAAGCCTGAACTATATTTGCCAAAAATATCTGTAATTTTATTCCAAAATCGGTTTTAGACTACAAAAAAAAACGGCACATCAGAATTTGCTGAAATTTGGCATAAACATTCTTTGATCGATTATCTAGAGAATAGTGCTCTTATTTTTTCGATTTTTACCGTGGATTTTTCTATTTTTGGGAAATAGTTCATTTTCACAATATAGGCCAAAAAAAAATTAGAAATATGGAAAATCTAACTGCACTATTCTCTAGATAATCGATCAAGGAATGTTTATGCCAAATTTCAGCAAATTCTGATGTGCGTTTTTTTTTTTGTAGTCTAAAACCGATTTCTGTATTTTGTATCGTGTGCATGGGAGCGATGTTGTACCCTTAATGAGAGATTTTCATAAATCAAAAATTTAAATTTTTTGTTAAAAAATGTCAAAACACCAGTTTTCGCACCAGTTACTATGCAATTATCTGATAATTTGCACTAGTGCAAATTATCGCGTAATTACAATCTGATTGGTTCAAATCAACAATCAAAACATGTCAGTTCATTGTTGGAATACCAGTTTTGACCGATGTATGAAATTCTCATTTGAAATTCCCAATAGATGGTCAGTATATACTTAAATTATGCTTAATACATGATACGTTGCTTCTTGTAATTTTGCAATACTTAAAACTCCACTAGGCGTGTTTTAAAATGTAATTTTTTTGATTAGATCTTCTTGAGGGTTTTATATACCGGAACAAACCCTATATCCAGTTTCATATAGTGTCCCGTTTTTTATTTCATTTTTTTTTACTGGGTTTTCAGTTTTCCTCTCCCAAGAGGGCAATTTAATTTACCTAATTCAGTAAGTATTATATTCTGACGAAAAATCCCTGGCCCGTTACAGACGCATTCAGCCATATTTTTCTTAGAGGGTTTGTAATTTTTTATACGTCCTCCATCCTCTTCTATCGTCGCAATTCTCTGATGAGAGATTTATTTTACTCATGGACTTTTGTATGCGGTCTTCTGCCATTCCAGTTTTGATCTTCCTCGTTTTCTTCTACCTGTTGGTTGGTTCTGGGCCACCTGGTATTTGGCATTCGTTCTACGTGTCCATACCAGGTAAGTTGTTTACTTTCAATGTCCTGAACTATCGTGCCTTTTATTCCCATTTGTTGTTTTATATTGTCGTTCCTTGTTCTCTCTCTTCGTGAGATTCGCATGGATCTTCTAATAGCATCCATTTCAACTGCTTCCACTTTCTTTTTTTGTCTGTAAGTAGTTCTTCAAGTCTCCGCTCTATATAGAAGGCTGCTATTTGTCATTGTCTCGTATATATTGAATTTTTTCTTCTTTGTTATTTCCTTGCTCCCTAAGATTCCATTTAGGCATCCAATCGCTTTTTTTAGCTTCAACTCTTTGCTTTTCTATTTCTTTCACATCTGTTCCAGTGTTGTCGAATATACCTATATCGAGACCTAGATACTCATAATCTTGACATTGCAAAATTTTCTGACCATCGTCCACTTCCAAGTTTCCGTTTTGGGTGCCTACACATACATAGTTTGTTTTATTTATATTAACTCTCAGGCCCCATTCTTGGTACTCTTCTATCAGCTTTCTAATCATATATTGCATGTCCTCTTTGTCACTGGCCACTATGACCTGATCATCTGTAAACTGAAGACTGAACAGGCTCCTATCATCTATCTCTATACCCATTTTATGGATCTTCCTTTTCCAATTTTGAGAAGCGTAATCCTTTATTCATTATAAATGTGTTTGAGTTTTTTACCTATTTTAATTCTTGCGAGTCTTTATAATATAGTTCTTCAAGTGCCGTTATATAGGTGTGATTGATGCTGGATTGTTCTAATACCTTCCATAGTCTGGATACTGGGACTGTATTGTATGCTTTTTGTAGGTCCACAAATGAGAGGTGGGTTTCCATATGTTTAGCAGATATCTTTTTTATTTTAGGCAAAATACGTTGTCTGTATATGATCTTCGTACTCTAAAGCCGCACTGTTCTTCTTCTTCTTTTTTGTCTTGACAATCTTCTTCAATGAGATCACGCAGGATTCTACCGTATAGTCTGCTTAGTGTGCTTGTGACTGATATGCCCCGATAGTTATTGCAGTCCATCTTATTTCCTTTTATGTGAATGGATGATATAAAAGCCGTTTTCCAGTCTTGTGGAACAGGATGTTCAATTAGGCATTTACTGATAATACATGTGAGAACTTTAAATAGCTTCTCAGTTCCTCATTTCAGCATTTCGGGTTATATCTCTTCTGGGTCTATAGCTTTACCTGACTTAAGATTCTTAACAGTCTTTTTTAATGTTTATTCAAATATCTTAACTACTTCTCCATGTACTTCAATAGGTCTTGGAGAATCTAATATACAGTGAGTTCATAAAGTCCCGCATAAATCATTATTTTGAAAACGGTAGAATTTTTGGAAAATCGCTCAGACACGTCGATTTTGTTTTTTTGTTTGAAATTTTTCGATATATTTTTTATCATACAGGGTATCTCAAAAATAGCTTCGCTGGTATCAATTTTATTTTTTTAAATGGAGCCTCCTGTATAATATGACATTTCTGGATTCTGCGAAAAATTCTAGACGTATTTTATGTACAATGTTACATACCTATCTTCAACTGTTTCGGAAAATTGACAGTTGAAAATTGACATTGTTGCAACTTTTACAGGCTGTAAAACCTAAACGATTAATTTTACAGCAAATCCGATTTCGAAGATGTTGTCAAATGAAAAACTAAGACAAGAATGTATGATCGGTTTTGCTGTAAAATCAACCGTTCAGGTTTTACAGTCTTTCAAAGATGCAAAAAAGTCAATATTCAACTGTCAATATTTCCGAAAAAGTTGAAAATAGGTATATGACATTGTACATGAAATATGTCTAGAATTTTCCGCAGAATCAAGAAATGCCATAATATACAGGGGGTACCATTTAAAAAAATAAAGTTGTTACCAGCGAAGCTATTTTTGAGACACCCTGTATAATAAAGAATATATCGAAAAAAATTAACAAAAAAATGACATATCTGAGCGATTTTTCAAAAATTCAACCGTTTTCAAAATAATGAATTTATGCGGAACTTTATGAACTCACTGTATATTCCAGTCTACTTTTTTGTAATAGACCCTTGTAGTGTTCTATCTATTGCTTGGGTTTGATAACCTGGATATTAGCTCTGTCCTTTCCTGGGTTTTTGACATATGAAATAAATCTCCATACCTCTGATCATTTCCTTCCTCCTATGTAGGTGTTAATTTCTTCACATTTCTTATCCCATGACTCGTTCTTAGCTATAGTGGTGCACGTTCTTAGTTGTCTTTTTTTGTGTCTATAAACTTCAAGGTCTTGTTGTTAGCCATTTCAGATATTTTTGCTTCTTCTTTTGAACTAATAGCTCTATTTCCTCGTTCCACCAGTATTACTTGTTGGTATTTTTTCTTCATTCCTATTGCTTCTTGAGTAGCTTCTATTAGACTCCTCATAATGTTCTCATAGAGTTTGTTGAAGGTACATTCTTTAGGGTTCAATAGTTTGCTGTCGAGTCGCCTCTGACATAGAAATACAGTGCTTTCATCTCTAAAACTGTCAAAATTGTATTTTGTTGTATGCACTGTGTGGTGTTTTATTCCTTTTGGTTCTTATTCATTTTCCTAAATTGCAACTTTATTTTGGCTCTTTCTAAAAAATGATCTGACCCGCAAGTTATTCCTCTTAGGACTCTTACGTCGTTTATCTCTATGTTTGTTCCTTGTTTGCTTATCACATATTGTTCGTCGATTTTTAACTGATACTTGCGGTATGAGGTGCAAGGGGGTGTTTCATATGGCAAAAACAGGTGTGATGTCAGGTAACCATTGGTGTTCTAATGTAGGGAGCCACCAACTCACATTCCGTCCGAGTATCAGATTAAAATCGACGAACAATAGTCAATAATAGTTTTTAGGTTACGGGTATTCTGTATCAATGTGTAGTGGTGAATATCTTTGTGTTTACAAAATCCGTTGTTTTTTCTAAGATTGTGGGTCTCACAGAGATGTATGAGCCTTTGACGATTATCATTGACTATTTCTTCTACAAATGGTCCTACAACTAGGTTCCTTTCCGTTCTTCCATTAAAATACCCTATCATTATGATTTTTCTATTTCCTCCAATATCTTCTAGGATTTCATCCAATTTGTCGAAGAACTATTGCTTAGTGCCGACTCTTTCTGTATTAGTATATTTTATACCTAGGTAGAGAAGTTGCTCATTATATACCGAGCGCTTCTATGAACCGAGGCGCGAAGCGCCGAGGTTTTTAATGCGGAAGGTATGTAATGACTTTCTCTACCGAGGAATATATAGATTTTTTTTTTTACTACTGCTAGCCACGAAAGCGTAGAGCTGCCATGCTGATATTGAAAAATATTTTTATGAAAATTTACACTTTTTCTGTAAAAGTTAATATCATATATTTGTGAAAAAAACACCAAGTCGTGGTCTCAAAAAATTTTATATGAAGGTTACATGTTTCGCCCAATAATGGGCATCATCAGACCTTAAACTGAACTCTTGAAGTGAGTGTATAAAACAGACGCATACATTCAATACATCTTTACAAGAAAATTTTTGAAATTGAGATTCAAACATATTAAAATAAGTAACACAAAAGTGGAACATGTCCCGAAGCTTCCAAGGGCAAGACAGAAATCATACTTAACCTAATCTAGATCCAAGTAAAGGAGGACATGCGCAAGTTGTTCGGAGCAGGCGGGCGAGGTGCGACCATCTCAAGAATCCCGAATGAGCACGTTAAATTAAAAAAGAAGAAGAACAAGAAAACGCAAACAAAAGAGGAGAACGACATGACAACTGTCCAGAGAGACAGACAAGAAGCATATGCTTTTGGAAAACAAATAATTCGAACCCTAATGCCCTAATGTGAAAAAAAGTATTATTTAAATTATGTTATTAAAAATTGAATTGGGTTCAAAATTGAACACGTCATTCACACAGGTCAGGACAGGGCTCTTCTTGGCTCTAGTTATTTCCATTTTCACCAATAAGTCCAATTTCCTTCCCTTATCACATTGAAGTAGAACTTTAACGTTTTTAGGAATGGGAGTGTTATGTCCTGAGGTCAACAAATGGTTTGCAAAGGCGGAATTGGTACCTATTAGTTATATCAGAATCTCTATATTTTTGCACATAGCTAAGGTGTTCTTTAATTCTAGTTGATACCTTTCTGCTAGACTGGCCAACATAAACAGCAGGACAATCTCCGCAATTTATGGAGTAAACTCCCGACTTATCAAGGAAATTAGTTTTGTCTTTGTTATGTACGAGGTGTCGTTTTAAACTGTTTATTGTTTTATAGGCTATATCAATATTGCAAGACTTGAAAAATTTCGCCAACTGTAAGGAAATATTACCGAAAAAAGTAATTGACCTGAAACTCCTTTTCACTTTATTTCCTTCATTATGTATGATGTATGAGAGTTTGTATTTAATTAAGAATTTGTAATATAATTTAGTCAAACAAGCTAAGGGAAAATCGTTATTTAAAGCTATCAGTTTAATTGTGTTCCATTCCTTCGTAAAAGAGTGTTCAGATAATGGTACCTTGAATAATCTATACAATAACGAATTGAAGGCTGCAAATTTGTGGCTATATGGAGAATTGGAGGAAAATTGGATGATGTTATAAGTGGAAGTTGGTTTTCTATATATTTCAAACTCAATTTTCGGACTATTATTTATCAGGAGCAAATCCAGAAAAGGTAATTCACCTTCAATTTCCATTTCATAAGTAAATTGTATGATGGAATGAAGGGAAGGAAAAGAAGGAATTGCTCGTTAGATCCAGTCCACACCAAACATATATCGTCCACATATCTCTTGTACGGAAGTAAATTTGCTGCAAAAGGGCTGTTGATTATTTTCTGTTCCAAATTATACATGAAAACTTCACTTAAAAACGGTGATAAGCAAGAACCCATGGCCAGTCCAGTTATCTGTCTCATGAAAGAGTTATTAAACCTAAAGAAATTCTGACCTAAAGTGGTCTCCAATAATAAAAGCAAATCGTGAATCACAATTGAAGGTAGGCGATTGTTTTTGAGTAACAAATCTCTAACCAGTTGAACACACTCTGGAGGAGGGATGCTAGGGAACAAATTCTTAACATCCAGGGAAATTAGCTTTGCATTGTTAGGAATGTTTATGTTCTTTAAATAGTTGGTAAATTCAATGGAGTTTTTAATGGAATAAGAGCTCGTGAAATTTGTAGTTTTCCTGAGAATGTCGTTCAACCACGACGAGAGGTGGTAGTATGGAGAGTTGACGAAAGATACCACAGGTCTTATAGGGACGCCCTCCTTATGGATCTTAGGTAAACCGTATAAAAGAGGGGTTCTAGGGTTCATTGGATATAATTGTTTCTTCGTTTTGTGAAAATATTCCAACGTAACAGAGGTTCTATCTAAAAGCGACTTCAAGTGAGTGAAGAAGGAATTTGTAGGGTCCTTATTATTATTTATCGGTTGGAAATCTTCACAGTCCAAGAAGTTCAAGACCTTACCAATAAAATCCTCTCTTTTTATGATAACCAGACATGAGCCCTTGTCCGCCTTAGTGAGAAGTAAATCATTTTCTTTTATCTTAAGTTTAAGAGATCTTAAATGTGAACTATTGAAATTAAATTTCCGGTTATTATTATTATTATTATTACTATTATTATTCTTATTCAAAAAAGTGATCAATTTGGACCTCAAAATGTTGGGGTTATCAATATTAATATCAAAATTTTTGAGACCACGACTTGGTGTTTTTTTTTCACAAATATAATTTGAACTCTTTGAGCCATGAACTATTTTTTTCGAAATTTAGTTAATAGTTTGGGTTAGCTTGCAATTTTAATCATACATTTCCAAACTTATCAAGTTTAGTTTGGGTTACTTTGCAATTTTAATCAGACATCACCAAACTTACGGATAATAACCCGGTGAGTTTGCAGTTTTAACATTAATAAACTTTTACCGATATTAAACCGGTTAGTTTGGGTTAGTTTGCGATTTAAATCAAACACTACCATTATGTTTTCCAAATTATTGATTTTTGAAATATTGATTATCGAAATACGCTTTTTCGAAACATTTATTTCCAATATTATTGAATTTTGAAAGAAAAGTTATTCGAAAGCATTTTCAAAGGTTTATTTTCGAAATAAGAGCATTCGGAAAAAAATTAAAATCTGTATTTTCGAAAATTGAAAATACATACAGGAGTAATAAAAATTGCAAACTGATCCAAACTAACTAGGTTATTATTATTGTTGTTGGTAATGTCAGACCAAATTTGCAAAATAACCCAAACTAACCGGGTTATCATCGGTAAGTTTGGAAATGTTTAATTAAAATTGCAAAGTAACCCAAACTTACCGGGTTATTATCGGTAAGTTTGGTAATGTCTTCTCAAAACTGCCAACTAACACAAACTAACCGGGTTATTATCGGTAAGTTTGAAAGTGTCTTTTTAAAACTGCAAACTAACTATGGGTTAATATCCGTGAGTTTGGTGATGTCTGATTAAAATTGCAAGTAACTCAAACTAACCAGGTTATTATTGGTAAGTTTGGATATGCCGGACTAAAATTACATACTAACCCAAACTAACCGGGTTATCGGTAAGTTTTGGGAATGTTTGAATAAAATTGCAAACTAACCAAGTTATTATTGTAAGTTTGGTGATGTCTGATTAAAATTGCAAAGTAGGCTCAAACTAACCGGGTTATTATTGGTAAGTTTGGAAATGTCCGAGGAAATGTCTGATTAAAATTGCAAGCTAACCCAAACTAACCCCAACTATTAACTAAATTTACCGAAAAAGTGTAAACTTACAGAAAAACTGTAAAGTCTCATAAAAATATTTTTCAATATTAGCATGGCAGATCTACGCTTTCGTAGCTAGTAGAAAATAAAAAATAGGTTTGAAATCTGTGCTCAAATTATTTTTTCTTGTCGAAATTGCCGCCCTATATCAACAGCTTATGGTAATTTCCTATGATGTACCTACAGGAACCTGTTTTTCTTCAATTAACAGGTTCAAATTGAAATTGAACCAATAGAAACCTTGTACGTCATCACAATATTTTTGCATCATGACGTCATTTTCATTATTAACCTAGGTATTTTTTCATTATTTTCATTGTCAAACTAGGGAGAGAATTTTTTCCTAGAAAAATAGATTGAATAATGACTATTTCTCAGGTTAGCAGTAAAAAAATATTTTACTTGTATCCTAAGGTCGGTAAAGTTATAGGTAATGACATTCAAAAAGTACACCTTGACTTGAAGCTAATAAATAAATCAGCTTAATAAAGGCATATTCTTTTTCCGTCGTTTAAGTGGGCATCATATACTTATTGTATATTGTGTATCATAATTGAATTTGACTTTTCTTGATGTTTTTGTTAGGTATACATTTTGTATGATTAAATTTGATATTATAGTAAGTAATGAACTCTGGAAATAAAACCATTGAAATGTAGCACATTAAAAAAATTATAAGGCAAGCATCAAATCTATGTACATATTTGAAGGTTTTCGATTCGATACATTATGTTTTCCATTACATATATTTTCTTTCTATTAAATTTTTATTATTATTTTTAAAATTTTCTTATTTCAAATTTTGTCTGGTCTCACTGTAATGATTAATTTTTATTTTAAAATCGTTTATAACAGATGTCCCAAAACTCTGAACCAATAAATGTTACAAAGCAATAAATAATTTTATGATGTTATGATCAGGAAACGAAGCATAATTCAGATATTCATCAGATGAAAGGTGTTAACCCTATATAAAATTAACACTTATTACCTATAGACGAAAAAATTCTAAAAGCCCACACATCTGCTATATGTTCTTATACGAGCCAGTGGGAGACAATTTAGATTCCATCTTTGATGGGTTTGCGATATGGGCTGGTTTATTGTTTGATAGAATTTCATTTGTGATAGTGTGGGATTTGATTTGGGATTTTATTTTATTCTGGTTGGCATAGGATTGGTTCACAAGCAGTCCACATCGAAAGTTCGACATAAAATTCAGTAATTTCTTGCTGGACTTGGTTTAGCTGATGTTAATTGAAGTAAAATTGCATTCTGGAATTAATTCAGTTCATTTGTGCTTGTTGAAAACAGAACTATAAGACAAAATTGTGATTGCTTTTATTCACGAAATCACAGTCAAAACGTCGCCTATTTTCTTCATAACAATAAAAATAAAAGCTCCAGAAAACCCATTCTCGCCGACATATTAATATTTATGTTTTCCATTTTTCCAAGATGCTCGCAATAAAGCTTTAGTGCCACGCGCATGAAATTATATTCAGTTCAGTTCCTGTCTCGGGTTCTGCGGGGGCGAACGTAATCTCTTCGCATTTATTTATCTTGCCGTTCCTAATCCTAAACTCTGGCAAAGATTAAAGAAAATTCTCATAGATAAAGAGTGGGACGCAAAACCGCGATCTAGGTTTTTCTACTACGGCTTTCGAGATTGTTGTATTATCTTTTTAATATAAACGTCTGGTTTATTTAAAAAGTATGTGCTATGGCGGTTATTTTTCTTGAGCAAAACTTGAAGTTGAGATGTACTTAGAAAGTTTATAAACTGTCGGTTGAAAAAAAGTCTACTGGCAGCTCCAGTGACGACATTTTTGGGTTTAAAACTTATGAACTTCGATTATTTTAATATTGATAAAAGTCATAAGAAACGCGATCACTCAAACACAGCGAACATTTCATTTATTCAGAGATTTTAGTCAATTAATTTTAAAGATACGACTATAGAAATCATTTTTGGGTCCTGCTTCAATCAATTTTTAGTCATCAGCGACCATCCATTCACGCCCCAGAATATCCCTTGATTAGACACTTAAACACTTCTTATCTCTTCCACTAATATCCAAAGAAAAAGCGAGAAATAAAAAAAAAACAAATTTCACTTTTTTCCTTTACCCTCCAATGGTTCCTATCGACATTTAGCTCTATAGCGGGTATTTTTTCCCCTGACAACCTGAAAACCTTTTAGCTGCGCGAATTGAATTAACTGATAAATCCCGAATAAACGTTTTCTCTTTTTTTTTTTTCGGGGGTAGAATATAAATTGTAAAGTATCCACCAGGGAACCACGCCAGGCAGCAACGACACGTCAAAGAATTTTAATAATTTATCAGGTGCGCGTGTGTGTATCACTGACAGCATAGTGTATATGTGCACTTCCGTTGGGAATTTGTTTATTAATCGTCGTTACAGCATGTTTTGACATCCATATATCGATGATTTTATTTGATTAACTTGAGATGGAAGAGTGTCGTTCTTAAAGGTGCAAAGAAGACCAAATACATATGTATAAAAATGACTAACCCCATACATCAATAATAGTTTCCAGTTCTTGGAAATTTTATGTACAGCGTATCTCAAAATTGAAACCATAGAAATCATATTTTGTTTGATAACCAGAATGTTTTCGATTTTGTTCAAGATAGTCGCAGATAATCGAACACCTTATCACTAAATACCAAGCAATATCAAACAGGGTGATATATTTGGTAATAAGCATGATCCAACTGATACACTGCTACGCACCTACAAGCACAGCGAGCAACGAACTAATAGAAGAACTATACGAAGACATTACACGGGCCAGAAACCTAGAAAACACTCAATATGTAATCATTAGAGGAGACTTTAACACCAAGGTAGGAAAGAAACAACCCAGATGATACATCCTACATAGGGAACTTGGGCCAGGGAGAACGGAACTTCTTAAACCACGAAAAACTCTACTTTATGAACACCTTCAAAAAACAAACTCAAAGGAAGTGGACGTGGCGAAGCCCAGGCGGACTGGTGAAAAATTAAATAGACTTCATCTTTGCTAACAGGAGCACTATCTGCAAAGATATCACAGTGCTAAACAGGTTCGACACAGGAAGCGACCATAGACTAATGAGTGCCAAGATACAAATAAACACCAACATAGAAAGGAGAAGACTAGTCACAAACATACATTCCCTACAAGAGATGCCCTGCAACTCAATCAGGAAACCTATCAAAAAGAACTGGAGAAGACGCTAAGACATAGATGGACATAGATGAAATCCTCAATAAAATATCACATGGCATTACTACAGCTACAAAGAAAACATGCAGTGAGATAAGACAGAGATCAGATACCAAATTGAAACCAGAGACGATAGAACTAATAAGAAAAAGATGAAAAACTGACAGAGACTTCCCAGAATATTATACCCTAAATAAGACAACGAAGAAAGAAATAAGAAAAGCCCTAAGAGAAAACAAAACAAACAAAATCCTGGAAACTATAGAGAAAAATAAAGGCATGAGAGTTCTTAGATCGAATCAAGAGAGGGTAAAACAGACAATTGTAAAAAAAAACAATCAAGAAATTTTAATCACAGAAAAACAGGAAATTAGAAGGGAAATACAAATATTCTACGAATAGCTCTACCAAACAATTATACCAAGCCCAAATAGACCACCTAAACATATTACAAACGTAGACTCAGAAGACATGCCGCAAATATTGCCATCAGAAATTAAATACGCACTCCAACAAATGAAAAAAGGCAAGATTCCGGGAGAAGATCGAATATCACCGGAAATGCTAAAGATGGGTGGAAAAACACTAATAGAGTCAATAGGAATGGTGTTAAACAAATGTCTGATAGAAGGAAAAATCCCGGAACCATGGAAAAATGAGGATCGTTCAAATATAGAGAACTATAGACCAATAAGCCTGCTATCTAGATTTATCAACAATCGACTGACTGCGAAGCTAGACTCGAAGGGGCTTTAGCACTACAGACCATCTGCAAACAACTAAAGCAGTCAACGAGAAAACAACGGAATATAACATACCCCTACATCTGGCGTTTGTGGACTAGAAAGCCTTTGACAGTGTAGAAACCTGGTCTTTTCTAACGGCAATGGCGGACGCAAGTATCGATTCGAGATACTCTATCCTTATTAAGAATATCTATGATAAGGCAACCTTCCACGTAAAAATAGACGACGATCTTAAAACAGACAAAATATCACTTGGCAAAGGAATACGACAGGGGGATATCATCTCTCCCAAGATATTAACCCTAGTACTGGAGAATGTTTTTAAGAAGCTGGAATGGGAAAACAAGGACCTAAACATTGATGGAGTATACCTCAATCCCCTCAGATTTGCAGATGATATAGTCTTGATGAACACCAACATTCAAGAACTGAACAACATGCTAAATGAGCTAAACGAATAATCCAAGAAAATAGGCCTAAAATGAACCTAAAAAAGACCAAAATCATGATGATCATGTGAAATAAATGTAACATCCCCATAGAAAATGTTGAACAGTACTTAGGACATAAAATGAAGCTGGGCAAAGAAAACCAAACGGCGGAAATCAAACGAAGGATCCATTTGGCATGGGTGGCATTCGCAGCATGAAATTTATTTTTGAAGATAAAAAGATACCCATAAAACTGAAGAGTAAAGCCTACGACAGCTGTACTTTGCCGGTTCTCACCTATGGCTTAGAAACTAAGGCAATAATCCGAAGGGCAGCTGAGCAACTGAGAGTCGCACAGAGAGCCATGGAGATAATAATGCTGGGAATCACCTTAAGGGATAAAATACGAAATGAGAACCAAAGTGACGGATGTTGTGAAAAGGGTAGCAAGCCAGAAATGGCAATGGATCGGACATGTGGCGAGACAGGACCCAGATAGATGGACCCGAAAGCGGCATTCTGGAGACTAAGGGGAACAACGAGAAATGTGGGACGACTGACATAAAGATGGATAGACGATGTCAGAACGGTGGCAGGGTGACAATGGATGAAATTAACGAGAGATCGCGGGACATGGAAACACCTGGAAGAGGCCTATATCCGAAAATGGATGGACATGGGCTGACGAAGAAAAAGAAGTCGCAGAAAGCGTTTTCTGTTCTGCAATTTGACAAGTACAAATCTACAACGTGATTTGTACAAATTTTGGTACAGCAGTTCTTTCTGCCCAGAGGTGGGAAATGGGAAAAACCACAATCCCATTCGAGAAATGGGCAAACTTGTCAGTGAGACGCGATGTCCAGGTACTGGAGAACGTACCAATATCAACCATGAAGGCTACTAGCCTGGAAATGATTAAAGGCAACAATGTGTATAAAGTTGGTATGAGAGAGTTTCAAAAATAAGTTTGCTTCCACAGTAGTTACAGTCGGGTGGTAAGGGGGATAGACGCGAAATACATAGCCTCTCCTCCTCAAATGTCAACCTCACCTGCTCGCGGTGCAGCCTGTTCTCGCAGACGAGGCTCTGGCGACCGAATATGAGCGGTATAACTCTACTATCCTACGACATTGGCTTGAGTGGTTGCCTAAGCTACGTCTCAGACTTTGTCGTCTCAGGGCTCCTGTGCCACAAAAAAAATCTGCACGGAGCAACAACCAAAGCTGCACTGATAGCGTAACCAGTCTAGCTTTCAAAACTCACAGACACAGCTTATTGTACATAGAGATAGATCATCTGAACAGGACGATTTCAGTATCCGGAGGTAAGCTACCCCCTCCCGATCGAATCTCCGGGGAGAGTGCCTATGCGAGTGGATCATCGAACGTTGCTTTTGCCGTATGGATTGTCAGAACCATAATGGACGGCTTGTATAACATTAAAAATTTCACTTCCTTTTTTTAATATAAATAATTTTTAAATTTTAAATTTTATATAATTATTCAGCCATATGGCGGCATCTATTGCCAGCTGAATATATTATTTCATCGGTTAAGTCTTCGAGACGGCATAGGCGCTTTCTTTTGTACTACCTTGATCTGTTCGACTCGGAGCTTCGTGGCTCTTTAACCTTGTTAATAGTTTTCGAACGCAGTAATTTTTACATAGCTGAGAGTTGACAGGTTGACAGTTTTTCCTTTCAGTACTCTCATGTGAAATCTATTTATTCTCGAACAGAAAATTGAGGAGCTCTTTTTCTCAGTTCGGTCGTTGTTATAACGAAAAGGCACAAGAAGAATCCACCAAATGAAAGATAAAGGATGGAAACGAATCTAGGAAATAAGCGCACGGGAAAAAAGCGCACGGGAAAAAAGCGCACAGGAAATATCCGCACAGAAAAAAACGCACAGGAAATAACCGCACATGGAAAAAAGCGCACAAGGAAAAAAGCGCACATGGAAGAAAGCGCACAGGGAAAAAGCGCACATGGAAGAAAGCGCACACGGAAAAAAGCGTACACAGGAAAAATATTGAGTTATTATAAATAATAAATATACGCTTACTTTTAATGTACCAAAATAACGTAAATAAATAATACTAATAACATCCATACTACCTGGGGTACAAATAAACGAAAAATCACAGAGTATTATAAATTGTATTAAGGACCAAATTATGGACCGACTGATAAGTGTCAGGTTATTACCTAGTAGGTACTTTCCATGCTCTAGAGAATAGAAAGTACCTGCTAGGTAACAACCTGACACTTATTAGTCCGTCCATAATTTGGCTCTTAAGGTTATAGTTTATGCAAATTGAGTCAGGGGGATGATGGTTTATGAAATAAAATAGTTATACATAAAATCATTTTTGTAATAATAAAATATAGAAGTTACACTGCCTAACTAGGAATAAGTATTATTGTTTTTGCTATCCTTCTCAAGTAAGACAATTTGTCCTCGGTTTCTTCATACTTTTCTACACTTTTGGCCACAAGCGCGCTTAGTTGTTTATATTTTCTTTTGGTAGGCTCCAGTCTGTTAGCTTGGGCATTGACTAGAGTGAGTCTATGGCATGCTAAATCACGTTCCAATCCGTCGAAACAAAGGTCATACCAATCATTCAAGAGTACCTGCTATAAGGAACTCTACTCAGCACCACACCGCAACCAATATGTCGAACGAAACATGAACATAAAGAATACAGGTTCTGAAGACATACCAGGAATCACCATCTCGGAGATAACACTTGCACTCTCACAGCTTAAATTTGGAAGAGCTCCTGGGGAGAACGGAATCACAACAGAAATGTTGAGACTAGGAGGAGAAAGTGCGCTAAAAACAGTACAGTCTCTCTTAAACAGAAGCGTTGAGACAAGTCAAAACCCCTAATCGTGGAACAACGCACAGGTCGTCATACTCCACAAAAAAGGTAATAAAAACTCAATAGAAAACTATAGAACCATAAGCTTGCTTCCACATCCGTAGGTATAAATTTCTTAAAAAAATCATAACAAACAGGCTAACATCACTCCTATTAGCCAGAGGAACAGGCAGGTTTCCGGAAGGGGTACAGCACCCCAGATCACCTTCAAACAATCCACACACTTATAGAAAAATGCACTGAATACAACGTCCCACTACATATGGCTTTTGTAGGCCTTTGATTCCATACACCTAAGCGCAATAGTTAAAGCAATGGAAAACGCACGGATTGACTTAAGATGCATAAACCTGTTGAAACACATCTACGAGAACGCTACATTTCAAGTAAAGATCGAAAGCGACACGATCACCGACAAAATACACATAAAAAGAGGCGTAAGACAGGGTGAAACCATTCCTTCCAAGCTTTTTACCCTATAGCCATGGAAGATATATTTAAAACTCTCTCATGGAAAAACAGAGGCGTGAATATGGATGGCAAATATCTAAACGATCTAAGGTTCTCCAATGACATCGTCCTTATCAGCAAAACACTCGATGAACTAAAAGAAACGATACAGCAACTGAAGCAAGCATCGCAGAAAGTGGGACTAAAGATGAACACCGCAAAAACCAAATCATGAGTTTTAGTCGGGCAATACCATCGAAAGCCAAGAAATAGAAAGAGTGGACGAATACGTCTATTTGGGGCACCAGATCAAGCTTGGGAAAGAGAACCAAAAGGCTGAAATTACTAAAAGAGTGAGCATGATCTGAGCAGCATTTGGAAGGTTGCGCTTTATCCTGAAAAATCTAGATATTCCTATAAACATGAAAAGAAAAGTGCATGGGATGTGCATACTCCCGAGCATATTCCCTGTACTGACGTACGGCTAACCATAAAAAGAAGCAAACAAACTGGGAGTCACTCGGAGGGGCATAGAACGCGCAATGCTAGGCATTAGTCTGAGACACAAGATAAACAACTACGACATACGTCGAGGCACGGGTGTGAACGATGTGATCCAGTGCATAGCAGAAGCAGAGTGGAGATTGGCAGGCCACGTGGTGAGGCAACCGAACAATAGATGGACAAAAATCGTCATGCAGTGGAGACCAAGAACACACAAACGCGGCAAAGGGAGACCCCAAAAGAGGTGGATGGATAACATTTACCGGAGGGCAGGGAGAGAATGGCAACACATTGCGCAAGACGGTAAGAGATAGACATTGGAAGGGGAGGCCTATGTTTAGGAGTGGACGTGACTGGGCTGCTTAGGATGATAATGACTTAAATAAAAGTGTGAAATAATCATTACTTTACTGAGTTCATACGATTTATTCTAATCATGGGTCTCGAAATAATTTCATCAATTTAAACCTTTCACGCATGTGAAGAATTTACCAGGGACTCATTAAGGCAAATGTGATTTTGAGTTTGTAAAATATGGAAAAATAAGATTACCTTATTTCTCACCTGTTGGAAGGATTTATTCTTCCTATTTCTTTATTATCTGGAACAAGGGCAGGTTTCTGCTTCGTATCAGGCACATCAAAAATTTAAAACGCAATCAACTTGCCGACAAAACGAAGGTGGAAAAATCCAATTAAAATCTGTGAAACTGTAGCACAAAAAGTAGCAAAGGCAATCGCTAATTTCAAAAAACAAACTGATACGAATACAAACTAATATTTTTTTATTTATTTTAAGCAGTATAATATTAGCCTTGTTCCAACACATCAAGAAACTCTACAATGTACCGCCATGATCCTGGGTAAAGCCAAAAATACGTCTAAAAGGGGACTTGTTATCATAGATATTACTGTTACAAAAATGAATAAAGGGGCTTCACTAGGTAATAATCTAATCGCTCGAATTTCCAAAGGATTGCCCAATTAGTGCGCGTTTTAAATCAAAATAGCTTCGTTCGCGGTAAGTATTCTGAGTTTAGAGCTATTTATAAAAAATAGGACAATGTAAATTCAAGAGCTTTTTTCTCCTAAATACCAGTGCAAAGCTGATCGAACACGGTTGCGAAAGATAAAATGTAGTAACGGAGTCAAGTAAATTGCCCTCTTGTTTGCTAAACACTCCAGTAGAAAAAAGAACCTAATTGAAAAACACAAAGCAAAACTGAATATGGCTAATCTGAAATGACCGGACAGGTTGGTTTATCTAAAACTTGAAAAGGCCCAAGAAAGAAAATTAACCTTAAAACAAGGATCATTAGGCCACTATTAGAATGTTAATCAAGTAGCGAAAGTGAAATTTGAATAATAAATATTGCAAATCTACAAGGATCAAGAGATCGTGGATAAGCCAAATAAAAACGCCCAAGAAAGTACGGGGTCTCCAAAAAAGTGCACATGGAGAATATACATGAACTATTCGAAGTAGAATTGACTAATTCACAGGTAGAATTTTACTCTCCAGACCGCCGTTGAAAATCAATAGAATCTAGCTAAATTAAACTTGCATTAACTTAACAATGCAAATCTACAGCGACCTAGAGATATTTATTCGGATTGCGGAATGGGAATGAAAGATACTTAATCCAGCTCGCAAATTTTCTTTCAGTGATGGTTAAACTTCAGAAATGATCAATAAACTACCAAAAAGCATTCGATAATCGATAAGATATTAGATATTCACCAATGCTTTTCGACCGATTAAGGCCCTGCTTATTCATCTTCAGATAAACTTCCTGGTTCATATCTGCAAGATAAATTTGTAGTTCTATAATCTTAGTCGGCGGATAACTGGCCGACCAATGGAATTACAGAGTGCGTTTTCATGCCTCAGATTGCATTAGCATTATCAGGTGAATGAATCAATTCTAAATCGATAAGCCCAACTGAACCAGACTTAGGAGGTATAATATGTAATCTATTTATATTGAAATCAGTTGTCAGATATATATTTCCAAGCTGAAGACTGATGTATGACATAATGTTCAAATTAATGGAGAATGTGTAAACTGCAACCCCTTTTGTTAATGAATTAACAAGAGGCCCATAATATACTCGGTTTGCTCAGCGAATAATTATTAGGGGTGAGTTGATAGTTTAATAAGTACAGTATGCAAGGGCGCCACTGAATTTAAAAAAAAATTATTTAAATGAAATAAATAAAATATTGGGATGGGAAAACTCAGAAACACACCTAGAAAATAATCAGTAAACGGTAATTGGTAATTTTGAAAAGGAAATAAATGCGGCACATAACTCAACCAAATCCTGACATAGGTATACCAATAATGACCATTTGCATGGCGATTACTTAAGGCATATTTATTCTAAGTGGAGCTTTGAATGTGACTTTTGTTTCTACAAGAGTCACATTCAAAGCTCTACTTGGAATAACTATCCCTTAAGCTACAGCGGTGCAAATGGCCGTAGAACAATTAAGTAAGTTTCAAATTAAATTAGCGTATATTTCACAGTAAGGTCAGAAATCAAGTGTTGAATAATTTCAAAATATAACATCAATTGCTGGTAAAAAACTTTAAATAAAAACAATAAATAGAGGTTAACTCTCTATCTGTTTCACCAAATAAAAAAATAAATAAAAAATATTACAATGTACCTCAATATACTTAACAATACCAATACCAATAGGAAGAGGTGTCAGACAGGACGACACAATATCACCCAAACTTTTCAACCAGGTTCTAGAAGATGTTTTTAAAAAAACTAGACTGGGAAAAAAAAGGTATAAAAATATGCGGACAACACTTGAACAACTTAAGATACGCGGATGATATCGCTCTAATAACTGATCAGAAAGAAGAACTGACAGAAATGCTGGAAGAACTTGACATAGCAGCTAAAAACATAGGTCTCAATATGAACTAAGCTAAAACTAAAACAATAACGAACACAGACGATGACATCACAATCAGAATAGGATAGGAAAAAATAGAACAAGTCGACGGTGATAGATCACTTTAGGTCCCTTTGATTTTCAATATGATTTTAATTATTACTGATAAACAAAGTAATTTCAAGATGGTTAGCGAGAAAAAAAATATGGATCCTTGAATATTTATCAAGTTATGATTTTTTTAATTAAATTTTTTTCTTTGTTGATTGTGCATCTTTGATAGGTATAGCGATATTAAGCTGATAAGAATAGATATTATTTATTGATCTGTGTCAAAGGTTGAGAAGCGGGAGGATGTAAGGCATTAGTGACTGGTTTTTTACTGACATTTTGAAAATTTCTACCTAATTTGTGATTAGTTTCCTTAATTAACTTAGTAGTTGTCTATTAATGACCTGACGGTGCAATCTTTGCATTGAAGTAAATGGTCAACATTTTGAACAATTATTGTAAACCATAATTTATTTGTTAATAAATAAGCAAAATTAATAAGTAAACAGTGATTTAATTATTGCGAAGAAGAAAAGTACCTACCAAACAATTTTTTTGCTCTACAGCACAAATGGCTCATTTGCGGACATATGTTTATATAAACAAAAATTCTTGTTTTTTGTTTTGATGTCCCTTACTACCCTTTAAAGTTTGTCGGTATCTTTTTAGGACACCCTGTATATTTAAATAATATATTGTTTATCAAAAAAATGAACTCATCCATATTTTTTTTTCTTCATTATGTCCTAATAATTGCTCCAATGCAAATTTGAACATAGAAAAATTGTCCGTTTTTAGGGACCTAATGTGTTCTAGATCCCAAGTCGACGAATATATACAGGGTGTTCCTAAATATCATGTACAAACGAAAGGGGGTGATTCTTTGGATTACTTTATGACTAAAATTTCTAATGAACATAAATCCGCAAACGCTTCGTTACCGATCTACAGGGTGTTGAAATTTCAATATTTTTTTAGTTTTTTCGTTATAGCTCCGGTAATTTTTGAGGGATTTGGCTCAAATTTGGAATAAAGATTACGCAATAGGAGCTGGATGATTGCACATATCAAGCGTTTGCCAGAATCTACAGGGTGATGTTTTTTCAGGGGTCATGCCTCCTTTTCTGTTCCTGAACTTTTTCGCGGTACGCCGCTGGTCGATTCTAAGAAACAAAATAATTTTTCGACCTTATTTAGAAACTTTTTGTTTTCTTGTAGTTTTTTCGTATCACCGACCCTTATCGAGAAAAAAATTAAAAAACAAATCTCTGTAATTAGCTAGATGAAGCTAAAGTGATTCAATAAACCTTTTCTACCTACAGTAGCAACAATAGAGGTCTCGCAGCCATATTCTTGCTTATTTTCAATAGGAATCTAGAAGTAAGACACCTCTCGCCGCCATATTCTTGTTCATTTTCAACATTAAAATTTCAACACCCTGTAGATCGGTAATGAAGCGTTTGCGGCCCTATGTTTATTAGAAATTTTAGTCGTTAAATAAACCAAACAATCACCCCCTTCCGTTTGTACATGATATTTAGGAACACCTTGTATATCTAGGACAGATTATTAAACTCAGCAAAGAAAACCAAACAGCAGAAATCAAGAGACGACTTAGATTAGCTTGGGCAGCATTCGGCAAATTAAGCTACATCTTGAAAAATAGAAAATATCCACAATACCTCAAAACTAAAGTTTATCATCAATGTATACTTCCTGTTCTCACTTGTGGATCCCAAACACTTACAAAGTCAAACATGGATAAAAACACAAAAACACAGAGATCAATGGAAACACAAATGTTACATGTGAAACTGATATATAAAAAGGAGAACGAGAGGTCACAATATCAGACAAAAAAACGACCGATGGAATAAATGTATCTTAAGCTGAAGACCTTGGGAGAATAAAAGAAGTAGAGGAAGACCCCAAATGAGGTATGCTACCTGAAGAAGCACGCTGGCAGATAGAGAGGAATAGAGAAGACTGGGGGAGGCCTACGTCCAAAGATGGACTGAAGAAGGCTGAATAGATAGATAGATACTTGCCATATAAATTCATTAATAGTTGCTGCCAGAAAATTAAATCAATGAAATCAACTTGCACCTGTATAAAATCGAAAGTTGGGTTGAATAAAAGTTAAATGGTCAGGAGATATAATAGAAATCCTCAAATATATAAGTTATAGGACCTAGGATTAAAAATTGATCAAATTGATTAACCATGACTTCTGTTCAGATGACTGATTGATTATTATTGATAAAATATAAGTATATTATTTAAATATGGCGGTACTGAAAGTTGATTAAAAAAATCTATAGTAAATACGATAAATCAATAATAATTATTCCACCATCACCTCGTTGTCAAGAATTTTTATAAATGAAATTGAAATTTTAAATATTTAAATGTCATATCAGGAAGAAACAAAATCAATTAATTTTGTTAATTGATCATAAAATAGATTTCATAAAAAAGGTAATAAAAGTTATAATTGAAACTCAAGCCTCAATTCCAACAAAAAGATAGAGTACGATAGTCGGTAGCCATTCATTTTTTGGTCACTGGACGAGAGAAGTTGCACATGGAAGTTGCAGATTCTAGCGTAGAATCCTAGTCTGGATTCTACGTGGAGGTACAGGTATCGACACGCGAAGGACTCAAAAGTTCTATGCCTAGAGATTGGGCTTGTTGAAAATGAATCCCTTGAGAAAAACAGCTCCCCGGTGAAAACAGCTCCCCGGTAAAAACAGATCCCCGGTAAAACCCACGAGGTGATTCGAAATTCAAACTCAAATAAAATAGGTAAACACGAGACTTTTTATTTATATTTTTTTGGAAATCAATGGATTATTGCCTTACGCAACTTTATCTCAATAAGATAATGCCTGACGACCAATAAGGTACTTTTTCCACGAGAACGGTAATCGATATTATATTTCACTTAGGAAGATGGCTGCCCCCACTGGCCACAGTCGACCTCTCAGGGCAACGGCAAGCAAAAGGACAAAAACGAACAGGCAGAGCTTCTTTTCAAATAGCCAACGGAAAATGTTGGTACTAAACCGGTACTTCAAATTTAAACGAAAATCGTGCCCTCTAGTATAATAATTTAATAGTTGCTATCATTATGTTCAACAGAAATTCTCTTTTTTCAAATGCAAGTCACCAGACTGTCAATATTAAAGGTAATATTTAACTTATAAAATTATATTTGAAAAAAAAAAAAAAAAACAAGTAACATTTGCAATGTTACAAAACATAACTCCTGGCACGATACGATGGTATTTTCTGATAATATAGAAAGCCTTCAGGGAAATAAATGAAAATAAAGTAATGAGAATTACCCTAGAATACGGAGAGAAGCTGGTTATCTTATAACTCTCATAGCATACAATTTGGGACTGAATAAATTATACTTATCAAAGTTCTAATAGGAAGCATTACGCCCAAATGGGGAACATACTCTGATACGCAGGCAACAGCGTAGCTGTGACTGCATTTACTATTTAGGTACATATTAGCGGTTGTAGGTAAATAACTGGTACCTACAGTGAAATTATTAAAATAATGGATGCATGCACGTCATCGATGACGTCGAAATTATTGCCAATTGCAGTTTGTAAGAAGTTGAAATTCGTTTTAAAATTAGAGCGCACTTTCTCTTCTGTTTAACCCTAGTTAAAAAGAAATAGAATGCTGTCGGATCATATAACCGAATCTGCTGATAAAATGGGATTTAGGTTGGCACTCGTGGGTAATTGATTGTTATGTTAGTTAGGATATAATTTAAGTATACTTATTGAGATAAACTATTTCGTTTTTTTGGTACAAGTGATTCTCATCAATTTATTAATAAAAATGTAACCTGGGGAAATGACAAACTTTATTAGACATGGTATGTCAAAGTAAAACGAAGTTGATGCGGCAACATTGCGACATGCTATCGTCATACATTTTGATGACGTGCATCCATTATTTTATTAATTTTCCTATACCTTTATTTTAGTCCAAGAGTCCAGAGCCGCCAGACACAACTTATTTTCTAAAGGACAGAATATGTGGGATTGTGTAGCACTTATATGTACTATGAACGTATGTATACCCGCTAAGTTGGGTAGACGGCCAATTTACCGACACCAGGTGCGAAAGCTTAAGAAGTACTTTAACTTTTTTTCTAACGCTTGATTTTTATACATGTTATTGGGGAGACTATTTCATAACTATGTGTGCTCAGCCAGACCAATCGCACCGGCCAAACATCCCCCCAGACGCAATAATAGTTTTTCCGTGAGTGTGAGCGCGAGGGTACTATGCATGCGTTTGAGAGTGAGCGAGATATCTATTTCCCCCTCTTAAACTTACAGTCTACTCCAGGCTAGAGTAGAAATGGGATTCGGTTTTTCCCATAATGGGAAAAACCGTTATTTACAAATAACAGTCAACTGGCCGTCTACCCAACTTAGCGAGTATACATACGGTCATAGTACCTATAAGTGCTACTCAATCCCACATATTCTGTCCTTTAGAAAATAAGTTGTGTCTGGCGGCTCTGGGCTCTTGGACCATTTCATGCATGCCTGAAATATGTAACATTTTTCCAAAATACGGCTAACGCACCAAAAGAAAAACTAAGTTCAAAAATGTAATAAAAAGTTTCAAGTATGTCCTAAACAAGGACTATACTCAGGGCTTAAGCATTTTCCTGAATTATTTCTGTACAGCCGACAAGTGGCGACCGATCCAGGAGAAGTAGAGAAGGGTCCAGAGAAGTGGACCGTAATTTTTCAGAAATGAACGTAAAAGTTGTATTATTTAATTAAAGCGATGGCCGCAACTTCAGGAAAATATACATTCAACAACTTTTTATCAATTTTTTATTTGATTCATTTTTGAAACGCTTAAATTCGCAAAAATATGATTCAAATTTTCCCGAATCGAATCTAATTATCAGACGCTTGTCTTTAAAATGTTTCCAATCTTATCCAGAAGTTCAAAAGCCCTTAAGGCGCTTCCAAGTTCTTACCCAACGTCATTTTATGATTAGGAATGGTTAAGCTGGCGCCTGACTAAGGATAAGCTAAAATTATATGGAAAGTTTTTAATTGTTTGTGTTGTTTTTTTTTCAGCATCCACATACAATCGTGATCATCAATCCACAAAAATAAAATTAATATTGACAAAAAAAACATCCCATTCCTATTTTAGATTGTAGCCCGATATGGCGTCCGACAGGACAGAAGAAAATTTCGTTAGGGACTCAGTCCCGTATCGACCCCTGAGGACCACTAAAGCAAATAAGGACTATCGAGCCTCGGCGCTGGGCTTTGGATATTATTGCTTTTGTAGGTACAGCCTACAGCAGGCATTTGTGGCGAAATGCACAAAAAAGTTTCTACTTTTTTTTTGAGAATTGAAACGATCGGGTATGAAATTGGAGATGTTATAATAATTTCTGGGTAAATTTTTAAAGCTCGCATTTGACAATATGGTTGATCCGACAACAAATTTTTTCTCCACAACATAGCTGGAAATCATAGGTCAAAGATTTCCAAGCAATAGAGTCATACTCAAAAAGATTTCTGAGTTAGAACTGTAAATCCATAGCTGAATTTCCCACTTCCTGAGTTTCACAGAGGACCAGGGGCTCAATTTTTCATCACTCACTAAATAACGAAAAATAACATCATTCGCATTTTTGCGAAAAACGGAAAAACCCAATTTTTGGTCACACGTTTCTTAGCGAGCGCACGTCAGCTGCCTTCGCTACACAGTGAGCGCCTTTATAGTGAGCGCCATACGACGAGTTTTTTTTTTCAATTAGTTATCATTGTCACCCTGACGTAAGTTTATTATTATCATAAGCATTTGGCTTATAAAAAAGTAAAAAGTATAATGGATAATTTAATATGTTATTGTTATTGAAAACCCAGAAAGAGCTGTGCAACGTCGTTAAAGAAATGCATTTTTTTATTTTTTGTGTTATCAGAAAGACAGTTTCTAAATATTTTCGGCTTTCAAAAGCTCGCGGGGGGGAAAACCGCAAGGGAAATCGGTGTACAAATTAGAGAAATCAACAGGAAATCTAACGCAATCAGGGGAAATCATAAGAAAATCAGAGGAAATCAAGGAGAAATCAAGAGAAATCTTAAGGAACTCAGGGGAAATCTTACGGAAATTATGGAAAATCTTGAGAAAATCAGTGAATCTCTAGATCTAACTTATGCGCAGTTTTCACAAATCTTTATTCTTTATAATTTGAGGTTATGTTATCAGGGAAACTCTTGGACAATTTTGCTGGTATTCAGAAGACATCGGGGAAAATCATGGGAAATCATCCATGATTTCCCCTAAAACCGCAATCTGGTGTACACAAAAACTGACTTGCGATCTACCCGGAGGAGTAAATCGAAAGGGAAACCTGGTGTACCTACAATTCAAGGGAGATCAAAAGAAAATCTTAGGAAATCAGGGGAAATCATAAGAAAATGAAGGAAAATCTTAGGGAACTCAGAGGAAATCTTCAGAAAAATATAGGAAATGTTGAGGAAATCAGTTATAATAACTTTTGTATTTGACACTTTTGTCAAAAAGGTGAAATGAAAAAGTTAGGAGGGGGTGACATTTATAATAGATCACCCTGTACATATAAGTATAGGTATTTTGATCCATCACAGTGGATTGAAACTTCCAAAATTCATAAAAATTGGAGATTTTTTCAAACTTCAACTATTTATATACCGGAAGTTGAAATGATCATCAGAAAAGCATTATGATTCTATTTCCTTTTTAAAAGCCTCAAAAATCCATGAAATTCCTGTCAAATCGCCTTCGATTGTATGTGATAAATACTCTCATCCATCACAGTGGTTTGAAACGTATTCAAAATTCATAAATTAGGGACTTCTTCAAAATTTAATTTGAGCCGGAAGTAGAAAGATGATGCTCAGAAAAGAATTAATGGTGTTTACTTCCACAATGTTATTCAAAAATTCCTGTAAAATCATTTTTGTTTATTTTTAGATCTAACGCACGTGCAGTTTTCAAAAATCTTTACAGTTTGAGGTTATGTTTCGGAGGAACTCTTGCGCAATCTAACTGGTGATCAGAGGAAATCAGGAGAAATCATAGGAAATCATCCATAATTTCCCCTAAAACCACAATCTGGTATACAAAAACTGACATTGGAGGAAATCATGAAAAAATCCGAGATAATCTAATGCATCGCAGGGGAAATCATAAAGAAATCAGAGAAAATCATGACGAAATCAAAGAAAATCTTAAGGAACTCAGCGGAATTCTTAAGGAAATTATGGGAAATCTTGAGGAAATCAGTCAATCTCTAGATCTAACGCATGCGCACTTTTCACACATCTTTATAATTTGAGGTTATATTACTAGGGGAAGTCCTGGACAATCTTACTAGCAATCAGAAGAAATCGGGAAAAATTATTTATGATTTCCCCTAAAAACCATTCAGTTAGTACAAAAACTAACCAGCAGTTTACCCCTAATCGCAAGAAATTTGGTATACAAATTAGAGGTGATACAGAGAAATTCTCAGAAAATATTAGGAAATCATAAAAGAATTCGGAGAAATCATGGGGAAATCAAGGGAAATCTTAAAGAACTCAGGAGAATTCTCAAGGAAATTATGGTTTAATCTTGAGGAAATCACTCAATCCCTAGATCTAACTTGTGCGCAATTTTAACAAATCTTTACATTTTGAGATTATCTTATCAGGGGAACTCTTGGGCAATCTTACTGTTAATTAGAAAATATCATGGGAAATCATACATAATTTTCCCTAGAACCATAATCTGGTGTAAAAAAACTGACGTGTAATGGTTTACTCCGAGCAGTAAACCGCAAAGGAAATCTGGTGTACAATTTGGGGGAATTGAAAAGGACATCTAAGATAATCCAGATAAAACCATAAGAAAATCAGAGGAAATCATAAGAGATGAAATTTTTAAGAAATCATGGGATATTTTGAGGAAATCAGTCAATCTCTAGAACTAATGCATGCGCGGTTTTCAAAAATCTTTATACTTTGAGGTTATGTTATCAGGGGAACTCTTGAGCAGTCTACTGGTAATCAGAAAAACTCTGGGAAAATCATGGGAAATCACCCATGATTTCCCTTTAAACCGCAATCTGGTGTACAAAAACTGACCTGCGGTTTACCCCTCGCTTTAACGCAATATTTGATGCAGTTATTGACTCCTCACTTGAGATTCTGGCACCTCAGCTATCACTTTTCTTCGACATCTTTTTAGTTTTTTATAATTTACATATTGTCCGTCGTTTTTTATCTGACACTTTCCGTATGAGGAGCGAGGGGGTGAACAATGGTGAAGCATACGGCAAAAACCACGCAAAAATAGGTGTGACGTCAGGTAACCATTGGCACTTTAACGTAGGGAGCCACCAGCTCACATTTTTTTGGAGTCAAATTAAAATTGACGGACTTTAAATTCAGCGCAAAACTGGTAACGTCAAAATTGTCAAATCAAATGGGAAATGGTTATGTTTTAGGTATGTTATTATTCACCGACAATGACTGGTACTACGCTGTTGTCATATCGTACAATCGCTTATTTAAGTGAAGATGCGTAAAGTGCTTTACGAAGAGTCGTCAAGATTTGAAAATTAGGCAATCTACTGACCTGTCAAAAACGAAATTCAATATGGAAGTTCGGGTCAAGCATTGGGTCAAATCAATAACCCTTTTCACGTGGCTCTGGTTTAACAAACCGCAACATACCGCTCAAATTCGAGTGGTAGGTATCCACCACGTCACTTTGTAACCGGGTTAGAAAACGGTATGTCATTTTCTCTAACCGTTTTGTAACCCGGTTAGTTAAACCGGAGCCACGTGAAAAGAACTAATGGGTCAAACCAATGAACTATAACCAAAAACTGGAATGCGTACACATATTGACGAACATGAAGCCTAGTGCCGCTGCTGCGGAGGGGAAACCTATTTCTGTTGCACTCATTATGTTAAATGGCGGAAATTGCTTCCACCACGTATTCCAATTGATGAAACCTGTGAAGGAAAATATGACAAATCTTTCGAAAACGTCATATGTCAGCGAGCAACAGAAAAAAACAACATTCCCCCTTATGGCATCTGTCTTTCATGGCTACATTTGTTTGGCAGATATGGCAATGTGTGCGCATTCCAGTTTTTGGCTATAGTTCATTGGGTCAAACACTGTGTTGTTTATTCTGTATGTCATTGATTCTGTCACATTCTGGACAAAAGTCAAGATTTGAATTATCGGATTTTGTATTTTTTTGTGTGTTTAGGTATTGTGTTAATTAAAATGCCAGCGATTTGCATCGTACTTGGGTGTGGAAGTCGAGGTAACAGGAAAAATGTGAAATTTTATTCAGTTCCTGCTATTTTAAATCACTGGCAACGCAGGGCTTTATGGATTGCGGCAATTAAAAGAAAGGATCTAACAGAGGCTCGATTTTCCCATATATATATAATAATAATTCCTTAAAATATTCACTCTCCATCTCAGAATTTATTAACAAATTAAAAAATACGTAGAAACACTATAAACACTATAAATATCACTTTGAAAACAACAAGGGCCAGAAGACTAAAAAATACGTTGAAATACTAAAGACTATAAAATTCACTATGAAAACAACAATGGCCAAAACCAATAAAAAATACGTAGAAACACTAAAGACTATAAAATTCACTTCGAAAGCAACAAGGGCCAGAACACAAATGTGCACAAATGCTCTCCTTATGAACGTCACCGGCTTGTCACCCTTATCACGGCAATATTTGACCCGAACGGCCATTATAAAATCACGTGATTGAGATTCCCTAATTCCCGTAGCCTTCGTTAACGCACCGTTCGCTAGAAAGCGTGTTCTGAATTTAACGAAGAGTATCAAAACTTGAGCACCAGGTTGTAGTCGCGCAACTATTCATGTCAAAGAAGTTTTATGAAGCGTAAGGAAATAGTGATTCAAAATTGGTTTCAAGGAGACCGAGTTGGAGATAGAAGCCAATTTTGAGGTTCTTATGAATGATGATGTGGTATGGTACTAAGAATGTTCGTGGCGAACAATAGTAGATTAAACATTGCGCTTAGAGGGTTTGATGTCTGAACCTCATATAACAGGGCAGATATACTGTAGAAAGGATAAACAAGTACTCGGCACGGTTATGGACATAAAGGTAAAGATTATCAACGATGCTGGATGCAAGGCGACAGAGATGCAGTGCACCGGTATCAAGAAGATGAACAGAATACAACTGATACAGTAATGGATTCGAGAGAAAGACAATCGCTTAAGTGGTTGGCTCATTATACAGGGTGAGTCCGAAATAAGGGCGCATTTTCATATGATAGATAGAGTTCAGTAGGACAATCACTTTTTGCATAGGTACATGTGTCCGCAAACGTCTCGTTAAGAAAATATACCTAGAGTGTTGAAATTTTCGGAGAATTTTAACTTTTTGTCTTTAGATTCAAAATGCCTTGAGCAATTTTGTTCAAATTTTCAGAGAGTGTTTGCGATAGGTTTTTTGACAAATTAAAAGCTATTTTCTGATTCCTTGTTTAATTTTAAACAAAAAAGGTGTCCCCCAGTTTTTCTTGTTTGATGCGACGTTTACGAGATAAAAAATAAAAATCAATGTCTTGTTCGGAAAATATAGTGTTCGATACACTCAGTTAAAAAAATAATAGTTGCTCTAGGTTCGGTCTTGGAGAAGTGGAACTCAAGCAGATTTTTTAGGAAGGTGCCAGAAAAAAGTCAAAATTTTCCGAAAATTTAAACACTCCTGTCCTACTGTACTCTATCTATCATAATAAAATGCGCACTTATTTCGGACACACCCTGTATAAAAGTGACAATTAGCTTAAACCTTTATTGGTGAGGATTACGCATACCAACGTTTTTGTATTTATCGTTTAACGTTGATCTTTGACGAGAAGCCATAAAAAATATTTTTTACCTAAGTGCACCTTCTGCGCTCGTATCAATTGGGAACCGGTAATCTCAGCTCCTTCTGCCTAGTCGGCCCAGCAAAATCTACATGATCCTGCAGCATCAGGCTCCCGACACTAAATAATCCTGCAGCAAAGCGCGATGCAAAACAAATCCCTTTTACGTCAGTTTGGGCGGACACGAGTCTGTTCTGCCAGTTTCGGAGATTAGAATAGACAACAAAAGGTAAAATTGTATTATGGGGATAGTCAAAACGTCAATTCAATAAAAATGGGAATTGTAATGCTTCTTAGATTGGGAGAACGGTATTTTTTATATCGCTAAAAATATATACAGCTGATTTTAAATGCCTAGCAAAGGGAGGATTCTATAAGAAATTTGATGAAGATAAGTTTATATCAACTAATCTATGACTAAACTATGGTCTTGATATTTTCACTAAAAGCTGCATCTACGCTACATGTTACATTCTGATTTGAAGAGCAAAAATAGTATTTGTTGTGAGATGAGGAACTGCATAGTGTGCGAAATGTGAATTCAAACACTGCCTGATAATCCCGATATTTAGTGTGTAATTGCGGTTCCTTTGTAAAGATAATTCTGAAACTGAGAGATCTAAACCCCAACAAGTTCATCTACAGAACAAGAACTATAACATACCATTGACCAAGGATAGACACCACAAGTCATTCATAAAATTACTCCGCCAACAATCAGGAATAAAATCTCAAGAAAAATTATTTATCATGTTTTGGCAACATCGCTAAGCAAGCAAGCTAAAAAACAACAATTATTGACTCGGCAACCACGCTAATGTTCTTTACCGAAAATGAATGGAAAATGTGTACGATACTCCAACAGCGTTGCCGGTTTATTGATTTGTAGAGTGACTTCTTCGAGGATGGTTACTAATTTCGCACTGATTTTCCTCAGTTTCTTCAAATATCCAAATTCAAAAAAAAACAAAATGATCAGAGAAAGCAGTTTCTTGGTGTATTACTTATGGCTATTTGCATGGCTATAACTTAGGGGATGCTTGAGCTAAGTGGAGCTTTGAATGTGAGTTTTGTTTTGACAAGAGTCACATTCAAAACTCTACTTAAGATTTAATAGCCCTTAAGTTGTAGCCGTGCAAATAGCCGTTAGTTATTCAAACTTGTTCATCATACGAACTGTGTTCACAATTTCAATTTACTTCCCGATATTATTATTTTCTGTCGATATGGCAATGGCGCAGTATTGTTTGTAAAAACCAGGGTACATTTATGATTTCGATTAGAAAAAGGTTGTCATGTCTATCCTTGATTAGAGGTCAATGTTACATACCAACGGCAAAACGACCGTTAAAAGATTAAAAAACGCACCGTTCTCTGTAATTATGAAGCTTGCTATGTTAAAATTGAACGAAAGAGCGAAAATGAACCTCAAGATATTATCTGTTTTGGTATAGGTAGGAAACAGTAATATCAGAAATACCTATGTTACTTGACCACCTCCAAGGAATACAGAAGCAATTCATTATCAACATTGACACAATCTAAGTTTTTTGTTAATTACCAAGGTAAGCAGGGTGAATATTCACGCAAAAGAGAATAAAATACTGTGTTAAATCCCCAGGATAGGACGGTATATAATATTCAAATCTAGCCTTAATCTGGGTTAAGTTCCACTAGCCTAGAATGAGGCTCATATCAAAGGTAGGACGCCGACCATGAACTAAAATCCTATCGACCCTATTAGCCTAACTTCCTTTCTCCTTAAATCCATGGAGAAAACAATAGACCAATATATCAGAAGTGAAACTCTAGATAGCAGGCCGCTTCATCCAAGACAATTTGCCTACCAAGCAGGCCAATCCACAAAAAGTGCACTCCATTGTCTAGTAACAGACATAGAAAAGGCACTTGAGGCAAAAGAAATCGCTCCTACATCTTTTATAGATGGAGATGGTGGATTTGCATGATAACATCTCACACCGATCTATCAAAAAAGCTATTGAAGATAGGGGGTAGCTCCCATTATAGGATGAACAGAAGCCATGCTAAAACATCGCTCAGTATCGGCAAACTTGAACGGCGAAACAGTTACTGTCACCACAGCTAAAGGCTGCCCACAAAGAGGTGTCCTTTCGCCTGTCCTGTGAACACTAGTGGTAGATAGCATCCATACCAGACTAAGCAACGTCGAAATAACTGTTCTAAGCTACGCAGATAATCTGGCGGTAATAAACAGAGGCAAGCATGAAGGCATAATAACAGGTCGAATCGGCCGAATGCAAAGAGCGAGGAAAAAGGCCTTTTCAAAAATCCCAGCAAAACGACCTTAGGGAAAGAACTCGGATGAAGTTAAGTACCTACTTAGGGGTAACTCTGGACCGCAAACTTACTTGGAACAACTATCTGAAAAAAAACAATATCACGAGCGACGGTGGCCATTTGGACATGCCGCTAACTCGTGGGAAAAATATAGAGGATCAGACCAAAAACCAGAGCAGGTATATTGGATTACCAGACCCATTGTCACCTACGCCTCGTTGGTATGGTGGCCAAAGACTAAGCAAATTACTACATAGAACAGTTTACGTAAAGTACAAAGGCTAATCTGTCTAGAAGTAACAGAGGTGCTATGTCAACTTGAACCAACACAGCCTTAGAGGCACTGCTGAACATGCAACATTATATGTGCCTATAAGCTATTCCAGACAAAAAGATTTAAACCTGGTGATCTGTATACCCACTTACGCATTCTTCAATTTATAAACCAATCATGATAACATCACTGGACTCTGACATGCCATATGAATTGGTTGTAAAAGAGCGCCAATCATTGCGATACGCAGATGGTTCGAACCTAACTGAAGCAGTTGATGAACAGACGGGAAATGGACCGAATGCAAGCTCACTAGATATTCATTCCAGGTCTGAGACAGGCGAAAAGGTTCGTATCCATCTCAGCAAAGAGATCTTTGAACAGCTTCTTGACATGGACAGAAGAGACATTAGAACAGTCGTTGATTTGCTCACTGGGCATTGCCTGGTGAAATATCGCCTTAAAACAATGGGCAAATCATACAACGACCACTGCAGATCTTGCGAACAGGTAACAGAAACTGCGGATCATTTAATTTGTGAATGCCTTGCTCACTTCTGCAAAACGTTGAAATATCTTGAAGGGATACGGCCCAAGAGCCAAGCACTTGACCACCTGGGAAGCCTACAAATCTTGGACATCAAATAGAAGCAGAGTCACGCATGAAATGCAATCTACAATAAGCAAGGACTTAACGAATGATTGATCTAGTTGCACTCAGAGTCAATATTAATTTCGAATAGAGAAAACTTGAATCTAGAAAAGGCTGAAGTAGAAATGGAGAACTAGGTTATTGAAGTAAACGCAGGGTGGTAAAGGTAATTCGGACCTTTAACAAGGATTTATACGAATTGAGACTTCTCTATGTTAAATCAGAATCGCCAATGTTAGCTGACAAGAGATCCCAGAAATAACGAAACCAGACACACTGAACGCATTGCAAGAATTTAAACATAGAAAGCCCAAGCAAATGACAGATGGAACCGTCGGCGTTCTAGCAAATATCTTACTGAGGGGAACATAACAGAATCTCGACAATATTGATAGACAAAAAAGGGACAATAGCAACAGCATGGCTAACTATAGACCAATAAGCGTCCTTTTGAACCTATTCAAGCGCCTAACTAAATTTCTGATTGACCGCTTGACAAATAAACTAGATTTCTGCCAACCTGCTGAGGAAGCGTGATGTAGACTAGGAGCAACTTTTCGTTTGAGTCAAAGCTTGGGCAATTGTAGAAGCAATGCACAACACATGTATGGATATTCAAGAGCTATAAATACGAGGGACGCTGCATTACAGGCTGCATAGATGGGTTTAGGTATAGTTCGTGTGAACAAACAAACATTTTGTTTTACAAAGAGAGTTTTTTTGTGATACTAGCGGAAATCGTTCAAAAACAAAGACTATAGTTAGGAAACTAAATTGTGGCAAGAAATCCCTGGGAGGCCAGCACCCATCTTTGTTTTCTTTCCATTTTGAGCTGTCCAAAAGCAAATTTACTTCTGTCGCAGTTTTCAAGCAAATTCTTTCTATCCTAATTTAAAATCTGCTGATAAGGTCTCTTATTATCTGGACTTGTTTCAATGGGAAACAATTTTTTCTGGCCTTGATACTGACATTATGGTTGGTAAACTGCATGATTAATATCAATACCCTCTTTTCTCAAAAAAAGATAACTACCAGAAAGTTTTCCATTTGGTTTTTTTAAAATTCTATTAGTCTGACTATCCAGTGGGACATCACCTCGGATATCTAATTTTCTCCAATCTGCGTTCAGAATGCAAAATTATTTCTGCAGTATGGTATAAAACTACATTCAACCTGTTGAAACTGAATTTAACTGCGATCCTTAGCACTTCTAAAACTTCATAAATTCCAAACGTACAGCTCTTCTTCTCAACCTACGAATAAATATCTAGATAATGAGAATTATGAAATGGGTTTAGATGCAGCTGTTTGCAAATAACTTCAGCTCTGTTTACTCCCAACCATCAAGAAGAACTTTCACAGGACAACACCAGCATATCAAACTATAGCATTCCAATTTCGGACGTACCTACCTATACAGTGAACTTTCCTAATTGGATATTTCTGAGGGACCTTAGCCTGACACCATCCATCCCATCTTCCTAAAAAAATGCTCTTTTATCTTTTTTAGACCTCTACATTTGATCTTCAATAGATCACCTAGTTCTAGTTGATTTTACGTCTTCTGGTAAATCAGATATGAGATATTTTATTTCCATTTACAAGTCTGAAGACAGCGCCAATTTAAAAAATTACCGGCCAATCAGTATAATGAGCGCAATTTCGAAAAACTTGTGACTAAATATTCAATACCTTGCTTATCACTATTAATTATCAGTGAACCATTTGTGATGTTCGAAATACGGAGTTGTCGGCGGAGTCCAGTTTAACACTCAACAAGTATCATCGAAGTCTTGGCGCCTTGGGGAACGGATTTGAGATTCACTCAATCTACACCGACTTTGCCAAGGCCTTTATGGAGGTCCCGCATAACATCATGCTCGAAAAACTGAAGACATATAAGGAAAGAAACAAAGTGTATTCCATGCAAATTATGTTTATTGAAATTCAGCGTAGTAGAGCGCTTTCGGCTTTCGCCATCATCAGTACTACCTGCAAGCGAGCGAAGAAGAAATTCATAATAGAACAGTTGTAAATATGTATATAATAAATTAGTGGATGTATTTTTTTTTTTTTTTAATTTTCTCGTCAGGTTCCGAAACAGAAGTCAAGAGCAATACGACACGACGAGAATTACAGATCTATACACGAAAAAGGTCACAAACAATATAAAACTTTAAAAATATATAGCGCCGCCAGAGAGTCAAGATTTAAATATAAATATAAATTTTTAAATTTTCCTGTATATTTTACTTGATTATTGTAAAATAAAAATTGTTCTTTAAAATGATTTAGTGTTATAAGGTGTTCTGGTGTTCATTGAATGAGAGAGAGTTTAGTCTTTTCGGTTCTCTTAAATTTAAAAATCTACAAGTTTTCCTATCCTTGGGATATCAAGTCAAATTCAAACTATCAAACGCAGAGTGGGTGGGTTGTGATTTTTGAACCTACCTGATTGATTGTTGATGATGCGCAAATGAGGTTATGTTGTCTTGACCGGGATTATAATATGAAATTGGAAATGATGGAGTTTTTAGTTGAATAATTGTGAAACTAAATCAAGTAGTCTCCTATGTAAAAGTATATAACATCTGTTGCGACTGACTTGGGTGTTGGGACAATGGTCACTATTTTTAAGTTCCTTGTTAATCTCAATGTCTTCGAGGAAGTCGAGTCTATTGAAATTCTTTGATGAAACTGCTCTTATGCTCTTTGAGTTGGACTGAGGATCGAAGTTATGTTTTGAGGTGCGGATGTGCTCATCAAATGCTGAGTTGGTTCTGGTTCTGGTTGAAATGTGACGAGCTTGGTGCAACAAACTTACTTTACAAAATTAATAACATACTTACACCTCAACATTTTATTCATGATGAACGAAAAAGACAGACAGATTAACTTCCTCATCATAATAAAAGTTTCAACCGAGGGTTTCAAATTTTCCATCTACAGAAAACCGACACGAACCGACCATCTGATTTCGAATACTTCGAATCATCCGCACCAACACAAAATGGCGGCCTTCAACTGTTACATACATAGACTATACTAAACCTCCCTCTATCGACCGGAGACTTTATTTTAACTACGTGTAATATTTTTAAAGTTTTATATTGTTTGTGACCTTTTTCGTGTACAGATCTGTAATTCTCGTCGTCTCGTAATGCTTTTTATTCTCCTCGTCGCTGTGCTTTTACAATAATTTCAACTTCTGTGTCGGAGCCTGTGAAAAAAGAAAAAGAATTAAAAAAAAATTTGCATCCACTAATTTAATATGTATGTATCTACAACTGCTCTATTATGAATTTCTTCTTCGCTCGGTTGCAGGTAGTACTGATGATGGCGAAAGCTTGTTACGATAAATTCATCATTTACGAAACATGTTCCATCTCTTCTTATTTTCATTATAAAGTTGTATTTTTTCCATTTCAGAATCAGTAAAATAATAATTCCTAATAATCTAAAATATCCACAAAGTTCAAAATAGTACAAGTACTGCCATCTATCCATCATGTGCGTAAAATGCAAATATATTTTATTCATTTACCAGTACTGCCATCTAGTACCTGATGGATTTATTTTTCAAAGTATGATTTTAATTATTTCGCATTTGACAGTCATTTGTATTTTCATTGAAAGAAATTATATTTATCTCACTTTTAGCAAATGGATATATTTCTGTCTTTCTCTAACTTCTGATTCTGGAATAATCAATTTTTGGCCTAATGACCTAATTAATTAACAGTTTTTATTTTTTGACATAACCTTAATTTAAATTATTATAATTTGTAAACAAATAAAATGATTCTAGTGGGTTTTTATCTATTCTCTTTTATTCCACGTGGGTTTTCATTGTGAAGTGAATATGATCTTTTGGGTGTACTCGTCTGATTGGTTGAACTGGTTAAAATGCAGTTAAGTATAAAAAAAACACAGGATCGTTTTTCTGTGGGCTTTGGTTTCTAAAACGTTCTCTCTCCTTGACAGAAGTCTGGCAGGCGAGTCCTTTTTATTTTTAGTAATTTGTGCTCTTAATTTTTGGATTCTCCCTTATGAATTTTTCAATATATTTTGCTATCAATTCATATTATCAAATCATTGTTAAGTTTTTACCTGATAAATCTTATCTTATCTATTCTTGAAATATAATAGTATATTGTGTATTTAGGTGGAAAAGTGACACATTCTCGGCCGACGGTGTAAGTTTACGGGCGAGGCGTAGCCAAGGCCGGCAAACACCGAAGGCCGAGAATGTGCTTTTCCACCGAAAAACACATACTATTTTTTCTGCGATCGGTTGAAATATCTGTTAAATGTTTGTCTTTCTGTTCCAATTATTCAGCAGTACGAGAATCACTTTCCCGGCCTAGGCCGAAAAAGTGTTTCCTGTATTGTTATTCATTGATTCCTTAGCAACTATTGAAACATAATTAAAATACCAGAATATTGAGTTTTGCGACCTGTAAACCGGTCAAAAATCCTGACATTTCTTGTCAATCGCAGAAAAATATTATATTTTAATTTTTTTATCTAATTGTTGAATTCCATTTTGTGTGAGTGCTGATTGGTAGTGCCACGTTTATCTAAGGTAAGTCAATTCAGATTTTTGGACTTTAAATAGGTACTGCTGCTCTGGTTTTCAGAATCAGTTGTTAGTGTGGGAATATTGGACCATTTGCTCTAAATAGAGTCGGTGAAAACCAAATTTGTGTGTCCATCCCTATCAACTCTATTGAATCCAGGCAGAGGCCTGAATAGCTATTTTCTGTTTGATTCCGTCAATTATTATGACTAAAGGGTGTAATTTATTAATAGAAATCTAGACAGGTCAATAATTGAGTTAAAACGTTTTAATTGAAACATCTCAAGAATTTTGACATGTTCTGAATTTGATTGATTTCACCGTCAGATTTATCTTGTAGTATCTATGGTAGCTACCTTGATTTGAAAGGAAAATTTTGTGTGGGGGAGAATCCAAAGATTCAATTTCTTATTGTTTTACCTTATTTTGTTCATATTTTTGCCTGCCAGAGCTACTGTCAGGAAAGCAGCATTTCGCTCAATCCTAACGAGCATTTTAATTTAATCTTGTCGTTAATATTTTAATTTTATTATTATCTTACCATTATCCTCAATTATTTAATTGTATTTTTTTTACATTAAAATATATTTTTTTCAACTTGCAATAGCTGTTCATACCTGATTCTGTTGGAAGAAAGTGTTTGTACAACAATCATTCTATATTAAATTTCAATTTCAATTTTCTTTGCAAAACACTCACTTTTTGACTGAATTCAGGGACTTGATATTCCAAATATTGGTGAACCTGATACTGCGTTATTTTTTTATGGGTACCTACTCGACATAAGGATCACTGTTTGGAGTCTGGATCAGCTGGAGTGACGTCACCCCAGCATTCTATCCTCTTCCTGGATACAGGAAAGAACACGAAGAGCTCCAGTTCACGAAAGTGAAACCCGAACACCAAATGAAGAGCTCCGAGTTGGAAAGGTATATGGTATCAAGATTCACCGGAAAAACCAAGCTGTCAACACTAAAATTTAATGTTACTCTATGTTACATATAACAGTGGTAAATATCAAATAAAATTATTGTTTGTTGGATTTTGAGTGGTTTCATTTGCACATAAAGGGACTACACGTTATCTTAATTTTTTGAATTCCACGACCCTAGGTTATCTTGTCTTGAAGTAACAAATGTAAATTAATTTGCAACAAGCTGAAAGCGCTCTATAACGCTGAATTTCGATAAACAAAATTTGCATGAAATACCTACACTTTGTCTCTTGCATTATCTGGATACATGCACACAACCTCCTTGGCTGAAGACATATATCTAGAAAGGGTGGGAGTCACAGTGACATAACTTGTTGCATCCCGAAGCAAAATAGATAAATAAGTATTTTAAACAATTCATAGACAACATAAATGACATAAAACCAAGCAGAGTGCAAAGTTCACAATGGAGAAGAAATCAGGAAGTCAACTTCCAATCCAAGATCATCTCATATCGGCCAATATCCAAATTTCATCATTAAACCACTGCAGAGCCATTGAATTAGAGACTCACTACTAGTTAGAGCACATAACTTATGCAGCATCGAAGAAATCAGAATGTAAATTTCGAAAAATTTCATCGGAAATGTTCACAAGAATAATATGTCCCGGCATCTGGTGGACTTTGTTTGTGCCACCCTAACGATCGCTAAGTCCATTCATATAAACTTGTACCCTGATAGTGACAACAGGACAAAAATAGAAGCTCTTACAGACAATGCTCATACCTATAATAGAGACTTGAGTCAAACTTAAGAATTGAGCACGGTTTGAGATGTAAATGCTTACTATATACAAGTATTATTGGCCAAGAAAGCTGCAAACTGCTGTGTTTTATAAGGCCTACTCAAGTACGGTGGTACCTTACCTTGAAGAATGCTTGGGGCTTTAGAGTAACGTAAAGAAAACGAGCTATATTTGGAAGTAGGAGCCAGAAAGGCCGCACACAAAATTTTAAAATAAGAGAAGGTGGTACAGATGTAATTCTAAAAACATTTCCACTAGTATAACAATAGACAGGACATATCGCCAGGAAACACGAATGTAACATCAACATCAACATAAAAAAAAACGATACTTACATGCATTTATAAAGAGAATGTTGGAAGCTGATGGGAATGGTACATCCAAGAGACGATGAATACAGGCTGAAGGAGAAGAACAAGTAGGTAACGGTATTTCTTACACACCCTTAACAATGATAAGCAAAGTGAAGTTTCAAGAGTCAGAAAAAAAGTTTAATCAACCATATAAGTAAAAGTATTCACCTAACTATGTGCGAAAGAATCTTCAAAAATGAAGTTCTAACAAACAAATTAGCCAACAAAAAATAATTGCCTAGTGAAATCCCAAAGTACCGATTTTCACTTCAAGATTACTTTTTATAAATTCCCAACCTGAACACTGCCATCGTTTAATCTGTTTATATTGTTATATAACTTTTTGATAAAGCTAGTTAAAAAGTACGCGGCACGAACGATAGCATTTTTTTTTCTTGAGGATTTAATAAAAATTTCCAAAAACTTTATGAATCTTGAATGGCTTAATTTTACTCCGTAATTATTTTTGATACTTTTCTTTTCTGTTCGCTTTTGCAAGCATAAACATACGGACCCTTACGTAAGCATGTCCGGAAAAATGGAAACATAAATATTAATACGTTGCGGACGGATAATATCATTTTCTTGCTTTATTTTTTCGTTTTCCTTTTGTCCCGCTGTTTCCGGGTTTCACCAACATAGTAGCCCGCCGACGTTTCCTTATTTTCATCAGCGAACATTTTGTTGATGGGGGTATTTTTCTATAGAAGTACAGTACAATGCAACTTTTCTGATAGGGAAATTTATATTTTCAACTAGAAAAGTTGCTTTGTTTGTCTTATTTTGATCCTGTTCGTTAAGTTGCATTTTTCTCGGATAAACAATCTAACGCTTTGTTTGGTGCCCTCCCTCGCTGTCTTTTCAGCAAACAAAAATGCCTCGACGCGCGTATAAGAAATCTTCAGCCTGACTTATTTCAAATAATATACATAATTATGTTATAAATTTAAATTTTATTTACGTAATAAATCTTTGAGTGAACACTTGAGAATAAACACATGTTCAGGGAATGTGTTTAGAAAGTTTACGCCGCTATCTTTGGAAGTTGGTCAAATATTCAAAGACGATTTTTATATTTAAGCCTTTCACAGAGGCAGTTTGGATTTTCCATTTTTTTTTTTTTTTTTGAAATGATTCTCTCAAAGGCAAATTTGAATCTTTATTCAGAGACTTGAATGCAAATCCTTCAAAGGGTGTTTTTGAATCTTTATAAGGCAATATTAGGCTTACTGAAGCTTTCAGGGCTGGTTTCAAATTGTGCAAATGCGATTTTCAACTAGGTATGTTATAGTTGCCATGATAAATCTTTAATCTACGACGGTATCATTATGATACATTTATCATGCACGCTTCGATGTTTTAAGGTCCTTCATAGAAAAATGTACGAGAATAAAGTTAGTTATCAAAAGAAGCCTTTCATTGATGCTAGTCTCGATATCTTTCTTGGGTCTGATTCCTCACTTTCCTCTTTCCTATAAGATCTCCCTTGATCAACTCTACTTTTCCGCTTCCGACGCTATTAGAGCATTCGAGGGCTAGGGGGCATTATTTTCATCTCAGATTTTCCTCTTCACACAACAAGAAAAAAAAAAACGATGGCAAGCAATGAAATGGATAATGAGTTTACGGTGCAGGGGGTATACCCCAGTACCAGTCGAAGAATCTGGTGGTGGTGCAGGCCAGCCTCGACCGTCAACAAACGCCTGTACAGCGCCCCTGCGGTAGGGAACCAGGCCGGGGCGCCAGTGCCAACGACTGGAACTAAGACAGAAGAGTGGTCTATCCACTTTGGAAGACGGAACTCCCTAGCGAGATCGCCACCCAGAAGAAAGTACCCGGTTGCAAATGCAGGCGGCCCCAAGTTTTGGGGGGGGGGCAATACTCCGATTTTAGCCATAGCAGCTAGCCAAGAGAAAGAGATCCAAGAGAAAGAGAGCCAAAAGAATAACACTTTAACGGACGAAAGTGTCTTCGGCAGAGAACCATGGCTTGGCAGAACACCCCCGAGAGAACGAGCACTCTCGGTACCAAGTCTGGAAAGAATGGAGATGGTCAATCGCACTGAAGAGGAAGATAGCCAAATAGGAAAAAAAAAGAGAATCTAAACCCGCACAGACGGTAAAAAGCATAAAAGAAAAGAAAGGCCGGAATACTCAATACTAAAAGCAGCAATAGTGGTAATTACCAAACTTAACACGGCACTAAATAGAAACGTGGAACAAAACACAAGAAGGGAAATCAAAACCATCGCGCAAAAACTCGCTAGACAAATCAAATCGCAGTACTAAACGGAGCTCACATAAAGACATTGATGGAAGAATTCAGATTCGGGAAGACAGAGAACATACCAAACGACTCCGATATTCAAACACGACCTGAAAAGGCGCGAATAAATTACGTCAATACGCCCTGCCCCAGGTGCGAAAACCTTCCAAAGTCAGAAGAGGAGGCTACAGAAACTGAAAACACTAGACCACACCTGGAAAAGACAACTTGCGAACAAGGTACACAGACAGGGGAATTCACGCTACAAGGCACGGATACATATCAGAAATGGAAAATAGTGGAAAAAGAACGTTGCCTGAACACACATTCCAAAATACGGAAGTAATTATAGGAAATCCACTGAACACAGACCTAGGCACCATAAAGGTGGTACTTACATAAAAAGAAGATCCCAGCATGGAGAAGGGCATACAGGCTCTATATAAGTCGAGATTTCCTGGAATCGAAAACCTCACTGAGGAATATGAAGAACTGGAGCAGACAACAAAGGCCAAAATCAACGGAGAAACGAGGACAACCACACAGAAGGTCATCAAGATCAATGCAGGTATCAATGGAGAGGACCTGTGGAAAAAGCTGACGAGGTTGAAAAAAGAAAATCCAGGCACGCTAGCGATGGCGACAAACCACATAGAGAATATGACACTGAAACAACTTCAAAAGATATTTGAAGCCGTCTTCTATGGAACACACATTAAGATAAGTTAATACACTACTAAGAGAAGAAATGAGGAAGAACACTACACATCAACCCCTGCTATCAAAAGACCCGAGCGACAAACAGATGCCCTGATTGTGGAAGAACAAGGCAGGGACATGAAAGACCTGATGAGAGATGTTAAAGACAAAATTACTCAAATGGAAGGCAAAGACAAGATCCTGGGACTCAGAAACACCAAAGAAGACAAACTAATTATCACGATGGAAAAAGACGATCTGCAATCTGCATCTGCAAAAAAACTTAACGAGAATATAAAATATTTATCAAAAAATATAAACACCAGAATGAGCGGCACATCTAAACCGCATAAAGTGACGATGTACTTTCGGGGAATGGATTCCATCACAACACGGGAAGAGGTACTACAGGCATTAGAGGACATAACGGGCATACTAAAAGAGACCAACTATAGACTCGGCGAAATCAGACCCCAGTCAAATGGCACGCAGGCGATCACTTTCCAAAGAATTAGCAGAGAAAATAAGCACGGATAAACACATCAGAATAGGAGTGGTCAGATGTAACATCGAGAAAAGACACTACGTAGAAAGATGCCGTAAATGTTGGTCAAACTCCTGCTACAGGTGCGGAGGAGAGGGCCACCAGGCAAAGGCCTGCACAGAGGAGGAAAACTGCCCAGTATGCGAAACAAAGGGCCACAGAGCAAATACGGGGAGATGCACGGCCTTTAAAAAGTCTATGAAGATAGTAAGAAATCTGGAAAGACAAGCGAGCAGAAAGGAAGAACGCTCAATTCAAAATGATGCCTAAAATACATGCAGCACAGTTAAACTACAATAGGTGCCATGCAGCACACGACCTAATGTACAAATTGGCTATAGAGGAAAATCTGGACCTAATCATCGGGTGTGAGCCAAATAAGCGAAGAGCGACAAATCTTCTATGCGACACCGACTGCGACTGTTTCATCCAGGTCTTCACATCCACAGACCTGCCTCTGGGGAAGTCCGTTTCAGGAAAGGGTTATGTGTTGGGAGAGTACGTCGTGATCTCGTGCTACTTCTCACCAAACGGAGAACTCGAGGATTTTGAAAAATTGCCGCAAAAAAAGGAAGGGCATGTTCGTGCCGCGGCTTATACAAAGAAGCTGGTAATTGGAAGAGACCTCAATGCTAAGACCCCGGCAATAGGATCGACAGACATAAATCAGAGAGGAGGACTACTGGAGGACTGGATTGGGACGAACAATCTGATAACTATGAACGAAGAGGGTACGCCAACATTTGTAAGAGGGGATAGCAGCTCGGTGATCGATTTCACGGCTGTGTCGGAAAATTTGGTAAACAGTGTCGCGAATTGGAGAGTCCTGGAGGAAGAGAACATGAGTGACCACCAAACTATTAGATGGGACATAGCCGGAGTGCCTGAAAAAAAGACCAAATTGAACGACGAAGTTGCAGTGAACACAAATAGATGGATTTTGAGACTTTCTCCATCGCGGCAATGGACAAGGCCAACATAAACGCTGAGAGCGTCACTGCAATCATGACAAGTACGTGCGGGAAGTTCCTGAAAAGAAAGACCGGCCGGAAAAGGCATGGACCCATTTACTGGTGGAGCACAGAAATAGCCGAAAAAAGGAGAAACTGCATGGATATTAGAAGGAATTTGGGAAGAGCGAACAAGAGAAATGATAGAGAGACAGCCGAACGTTTGAGGACAGAACAGAAGGAAGCCAAAAAAGCGCTGAGGGCGGAAATAGAAAGGAGCAAGAGGGAGAAATGGAAAATGGAAAAAAAAAAGTCTGCAACGAACTCGATGAGGACGTCTGGGGAAAGGGGTACCAGATAGTCACAAGGAAGCTCAAGCTCAGACCAAATGTGCCACTTGGTAGGGAAATCGTAAATGAGCAGGTTGCAAAACTTTTCCCGAAAGGGAAAGCGCCAACATGGGAGGCTCTCTCAAGGGTAGAGGTTAAAAAGTGGAATACCAAAGATATAACGGAGGCAGCAAATCTGAAAAAAAAGAAAGCCCCGGGAACGGACAATATCCCACCAGCTAGTCCTAAAAGCATGCATAGCGGAAGATACACCACTTTTTCTTAAGCTGTACAACGACTGCCTCTTAGAGAGAGTTTTACCAGAAATCTGGAAAACAGCGAAACTGTGCCTCATAGAGAAACCCAAGAAAAATATCGAAGCACCTCCCGCATATAGACCAATAAGCCTGATCAACACAGGAGGAAAACTCCCTGAGATCCTGATTAAGAGAAGACTAATGGCAGAGATCGAAGAAAATAACCTAATCAACAAAAACCAGTTTGGATATCAGAAGGGGAAATCAACCATTGATGCAATAGACACCATTCAAAAATAGTACAAGACATAAATAGGAAAGCGGTTAAGAACAGAGATTTCTGTGTGATGGTACTCGTAGACATTGAGAATGCCTTTAATACGGTACCCTGGAGGGGCATCATCGACACTCTGAGTGAGCAGAGACCTCATCAGGATACTAAAGTCATACCTATCAAAAAGAAATATCATGACCCCAGCAGGCGATATGGTAGAGGTCGCCTGCGGGGTACCGCAGGGCTCCATTATAGGTCCAATTCTGTGGAACCTATTTTATGATAAAATCTTGAAACTAAATCTAAAAGGACAAGGTAACGCTAGAGGAAAGAGCTCAATCAATAGTAGCAAGGGTTATAAGCAGACTTAAAGATATGGGACTAAAGGTGGCAACAGCTAAGACTGAGATGGTGCTCCTCGCAAGAAGACGTAAGATAAAAGAACTGGATATCAGAATCGGTACAGAGTTGGTCGAAACTGCAAGCCCAGTGAGATATCTGGGGGTTGGGGGTCTACCTAGACAAAGACTTTAAAATGACTAAACACATAGAAAAAATCACAGAAAAAGCCAATAAAATGATTAACTGCCTAAGCCGCATCCTTCCCAAAATCGAAGGTCCCAGACCTGCGAAAAGGAGATTACTGGCAAGTACGGTCCAATCGGTTATGCTTTATGCTGCACCCACGTGGGAAAGAGCTATGAGATTTAAGAAGTATGCGAAGCTGCTCGGAAGGGTGAACAGGAGGCTGTGCATCGGCATCGCGTGGGCCTACCGCACGGTACCAACCGAGGCGGTTCAACTGATTGCAGAGACGATGCCCATAGATATCTTAGTTAGGGAGAGCAGAGATTTATAGAAGGGGGAGGAACATAGAGAGGAAGCCCGACTAAGGTCAAGAGATACGTGGAGGTCAAGGTGGCAGATTTATCAGGGATGGACCAAATTCTTTATACCAGACCTGGACAAATGGCTGGATAGAAAGTGGGGAAATATAAATTTCCATATCACACAGGCGATGACTGGACATGGTGTGTTTAATAATTATTTTAAAAAAATCAAGAAGCGGGAGAGCGACGAGTGCTGGTACTGTCTCCAAGAGGACACCCCCGAACACACACTGTTCTGGTGCACAAATTTTAAAGACATAAGGAGAGAGGCCGAAAGGGTGTGCGAGGAGAGAATCACAAAGGAGAATGTAGGTCAGCTGCTGATGAGGCGAGAGGAAGACTGGGACGATATAACACAAATGATGGAAACCATAATGAAAACGAAAGAAAGGGAAGAGCGAGAGCGGGAGATGGAGGAACCAAGATAGAACAGGGGCACGCAAGTAGAAGTTAGAAATGCATCAATAGAAAAAAAAAAAAAAAAAGAGTACAGGAAACACAGAACCCTGAAGCATGCCTGCATGGTGATTCCAGGGCGAAAGTGAGGGGGTTATTTTTTTAGTCGGTAGGCGGTCTCCTTCAGAGGCTGAATCCGACACTACCCGACCGCCAGAACAACAGGTTGGGTATGTCATTTGAAGATCTTTTTTTCACTCCGAAAAAAAAAAAAAGGCATTTTGGGTTTCTATCTTCTTCTGGGTTGTTTTAGTACCTACCATATTAATAAATCAATATCTAAACTGCTGGATAAATGAAGCGGAATAAGCAAATTTTTAGTTTAACTTTGGATTCCAATATTACGCGAGCTAAAGAAAATATCAATGAGTGGTTTGCGTATTTTAAAAGTTAATTTTCGCAAACCGATCATTCATATTTTTTTTTGTTTCCGTAATATTGGATTTTGAAGTTAACCTAGCAAATGGATATATTTCTGTCTTTCTCTAATTTCTGATTCTGAAATAATCATTTTTGGCTCAATGACCTAATTATTTAGCAGTTTTTTATTTTTGACATAACTTTAATTTAAATTATTATAATTTGTAAACAATTAAAATAATTTTTGTGGATTTTTATCTATTCTCTTTTATTCCACGTGGTTTTTCATTATGAAGTCGTTGTAAAGTGAATATGATCTTTTGGGTGTACTCTTCTGATTGGTTGAACTGGTTAAAATACAGTGAAGTATAAAAAAACAGGATCGTTTTCCTGTGGGGTTTGGTTTCTAAAACGTTCTTTTTTCTAGGCGGTAGTCTAGCAGGGAAGTCATTTTTATTTTTAATAAGTTTTGCTTTATATTTTTAGATTCTCCCTCATAGATTTTTCAATATATTTAGCTATCAATGCATATTATCATATCATTGTTAAGTTTCTACCTGATAAATCTTATCTTATCTGCTGGGCCGGTATTCTGGTTCTCAAAAACGCTCACCGCTTTCTAGTCGCTCGGCACTTTAAATGCAAATTTACATTGAAAGTGCCGAGCGACTGAAAAGCGGTGAGCGTTTTCGAGAACGAGAATACCGGCCCTGTTCTTGAAATATAAATATTATATTTTAATTTTTTATCTAATTGTGGGCTTCCATTTTTGTGTGAGTGCCGTTTGGTTGTTCCATGTTTTTTTTTTTGAGGTAAGTCAATTCAGACTTTTGGACTAATAAATAGATACTGCTGCTCTGGTTTTCAGAATCAATTGTTAGTGTGGGAATATTGGACCATTTGCACTAAATAGAGTTGGCGAACACCAAATTTGTGTGTCCATCCCTATCAACTCCTTATTGAATCCAGGCAGAGGCTTGAATAGCCATTTTCTGTTTGACTGCGTCAATTATTATCTCGACTAAAGGGTGTAATTTTTTTAATAGAAATCCAGACAGGTCAAAAATTGAGTTAAAAAGTTTAAATTAAAACATCTCAAGAATTTTGACACATTCCGGATCACGAACCCCCGATTCGATAGTATCGTCCATATAAATTACATGGACGATACTATCGAATTGTGGGTTCGTGATCCGGGGGCTGTTTATCTTGTAGTATCTGGTAGCTACCTTAATTTGAAAGGAAAATTTTGTCTATTTGGGGGAGAATCTAAAGATTTAATTTTTGCATTTTGCTCAATCATAACGAGCATTTTAATTTAATCTTGCTTTTATTATTTTAATTTTACTATTATCTTACCATTATTTTCAAATATTTAATTGTTTTTTTTTTAATTAAAATATTTTTTTTTTTCAATTTGCAATAGCTGTTCATACCTGATTCTGTTGGAAGGGAGTGTCTGTACAACAATAGTTTTATAATAAATTTCATTTTAAATTTTCTTTGCAAGACACTCACTTTTTGACAGAATTTAGGGATTTAATATTCCAAATATTGGTGAATGTGATACTGCGTTATTCTTTTCTGGTTACCTACTCTACATAAAGATCACTGTTTGAAGTCTGGATCAGCTGGAGTGACGTCACCCCAGCAATCTATCCTCTTCCTGGATACAGGAAACAACACGAAGAGCTCCAGTTCACGAAAGTGAAACCCCAACACCCATTGAAGAGCTCCGGATTGGAAAGGTACATTGTATCAGATTCACCGGAAAAACCAAGCTGTCAACTGTCATGTTTTAAAGAAAGTGGCATTGTCACTATATTGTTAAACACAGATATTAAATAAAATTATTGTTTGTTGGATTTTGAGTGGTTTGATTTGCACATAAAGGGACTACACGTTATCTTAATTTTTTGAATTCCACGACCCTAGGTTATGTTATCTTAAAGTAACAAATATTATTTAATTTGTAACAAACTTCGACTCTCTCGGAATCAGAATCATCTATTTTTCGACTGAAACTGAACTCATGACACAAACATGGATTCCAATAATGAAGCTGCCACAGTCAAAATTGCATCAATCAACAAACGCATTCACCGACTAATATGGGCACCTGCTAATTTTGAATTTTAATTTAACATAAAGTTTCTGGCATATCAAAGGCAAATCGAATCTAGTATGACCATCGCTGATTAAATTTTGAATGAAACACGTTTGATATGAACTTTATTAATGAAACTCGTGTATCTAACTGAATCGCTTGGCGTTATGCGTTTCATTATGGTGTTCATATCAAACGAGTATCATTCGAAGGCAAAAGATATGACTAGAAACAATGCTAGAACTTACCTAGAAGCGTTGATATTTTCTAGTTTTCATAATGGCTTCTTATTGCATTTAGAATATCTACAAAAAAAAATATATATTAAAAGCTAATACATCATATGTGGAAAGAGGATGATAGTGGCTATGTTCCGATATCAACCGTCAGTACTGAATTTACTGGAAGCCGTTCCGATATTAGGTCTGTTTCTGCAGAAATCACAAACCAGTCAGAGTGAATTTCACTAGTTTTCTGACTGTTTTCAACCGATGAAATTCGCTCTGACTGGTTTGTGATTTCTGCAGAAAGAGACCTATTATTTTCAGTACTGAATAACGTTTTGAATGCGCTAGTGACGTCATTGATATTTACTGGACGGGGATTCTAGAATCAAGATTCGACACATGACTTGAAAACGAGACGCTTTTTTCTGATGATCCTAGGTAGGAATCTCATTGGAATCATACCTTCCGAGACGACAGGGTCGGTATCGAGTTGCGTCTCGTTGTCGAGTCGTGTGTCGAATCGTGATTTTAAAATCTCCCTTCTGTACCTTTTTTTCCAGCAAAATAGTACGCCGTTGAAATCGGAACGGCAAATGACAGTAAAATCCAGTACTAACAGTTGATAGCGGAACATAGCCTATGATTATATAGTATAATGTAGTTTTCAAGCAACAATTTCGAATTTTTCGAAAAATATTCTCCAATTTTTAACGCCGATTTTGAGTCTTGAAAAATTTCTAATGATCCAGTCACCCAAAAAAACCTTTTTTTCGCATTCGAAAGCTTAAGTCTTTGCGGTAGTATTGACATAGTAAACCAAATTCACTTCGTATTTATCGATATCCACTAATATTTCACTATATGTACATCATTTTCCGAATTTTCTTAGCCAAGTAACAATATAGCTTTTATCCGGGCTGCCCTATTCTCTCCCCCAATAAAAAATCCAACACAAATAAACTGCTGTCGGAATTAGCTGCCATATGGCCGTTCTATTAAAAAAGAGGTAATTTTTTATGGGCTCCGTGCTCCGTCGAGCCGTTTTGTTTGTATTTAAAAGTTTAGTACAGTAACCCAAATTAGATTTTTGAAAGCCCTTATATCAAAGTCTCAATCATTATTTCAGTAAATTTCAAGAAACTATGGAGGATAATCCTGATAAATGTTCTAGGTAAACATGAATATTTAACTTACTTAGAAATTTAAATTCTCTAAAAGAAAAAATACGTAAGAACATTACCAACCTCTTAAAAGTTTCTTCATGGGAACATAAAATATTCAGAGCTCGAGTGCCATTTGTATGAATTCCGGGACGCATCCTCTAAAGAATAGTTACCTACTTGAAATTTTACTGCATGAAATGTACTTAAACCCAATCATAAATTCAATTTATATGAATCTCAGCAGATTTTGTGATTAAACTATGTAGGTATTTATAGTAATCATCCCAGAAAGATAAATTTTTCTAGATTAAACGTCTCAGTTTCCCATTGATTTGCCAAGAAGTAGCGACTGACGTAAATCTAAATCACTTAATAAGAAACAACAGCTCTCAGAATTATAAATTATACGTATTTCAGTTTGAAACTCAAATACTGGTGTAGACGTAAATTAATTATGCCGCTGGGCGCAAATAAATCGAAAATAGAGTTTGAATAATTTTTCTCAATTTCCTGCATTTTGCCTATGAATTATAGCGATTATACGACAAATGACTTTAAGAAAAACGATGTTAAATTTCGATTCAATTTTGAAACCGCAATATAGTTTGGAAATTGTACTATAAAAAAATAAATGAATAAACGACTATCTTTTCTGTGCCCCGATTTTATTACCTTAAGTACTGCCTTTTACTAAAAGTTTTTTGGTTCAGGTTTACAATTGTAGTTAATTGATCTAGGAAGGTTTGATTCAGTAACGCAGGGCCCGCTGTTATTGATTAGAATTTTAGGAAAAGGAGACAGTACCATCGACTCTGTTGGCAAATTCAATCAATAAATAATCTGAGGTTATGATAATTGTTTACTTTTTTCGATTTTTCAGTTCCACCATGTCATTGAACAGCTTGTTGTCTGGGCGTTATCTTTAAGACCTGTTCTACTTTTTGAGATAGGTTCTATAGGCAATTTTCAACATTCACCGGTTATCTGGAATTAATTATACACAACCCACTTTTCAGTTCGTATTTTTGGGATGAAACTTAACACGCCATTTTCTATAATTTTCATCAATGTCAAAATTAGAAGTTTGACAAATAGAAGCCCTCTTTCCAAATCTAAAAGGAAGAATCTGCCCTTTTGATTTGAGACCTCATGCTGCGAGGTCCGGTTTTGGCTGTAATTATTTTTGGGCAAGACTTTTTGGAATTTTGTGCCAGGGAACTCAAGTTAGACTAATTTCTTGTTGATCATTGTCTAGAGTTGTCCCTTGGTCATTTTGGATTTTGTTTCGGTAAGTTTTGAGATTTTCTTCAGGATTATTAACCTACAACACGTGTTTCATTTCTTCAATAGGATCGTTCCGAGCAGAAGTTTAAGACTTCACTTTTGGTCTAGGGCATGCCTCAGTTAGTGGGTCCTAGGCCGTAATTAGAAGGTCCTAGGCTGTATTTTGAGAGATTCTAGGCTGGATCTAGATTGCTTGCAGGTGAGTCTGGGGTTATACTGCTTGTAGGAACGGGTGCGTATTGGGGGGTGTCACTTGGACTTCAACTTGCTCAAATTGCAGTTGTAGATAGTTGGGTTAGTTTGGCTGTGCAATCTTAATCCCTATAAGTAGCCCAGATAATCTGGAGTGGATCGACAGCAGTAACAAACTACGGATTATCCCGATCATTTTCAATTCTTTTGCATCCCTACTCTTGAGTAGCTTCAGTGGTGGTGGCTTACTATAATGTCACTAGGGCTCTGGTCAAGTCCTGGCTTTGCCAAAATGGTTTTGTTTTATTTTATTTTTTTATATATTTTTTTTGGACCCCTTGTTTTCTGTTTGTGAGGTCGGTGGTGGAGTGAGCGTGTGACGTGTGACTTGGCAGTGAATTATGTTAGGATCGAATCACGCTGGAGACTTCAACGGCCCACCCTTTAACATCCACGTTGGGAAGGAACCTCCAGTGCCATTGACTTGTTGTTGCAGGTCTACTAAAACCCAAAACAGCGCAGTAACTACATAATTAAATAAGATAGGAATCGTGGGTTAAGGGAGTATTATTGTGAAATAAGACCATTTTTCTTCTGGCCACGTTTCGTGGCTAGATTGTCACTTTTTCAAGCCCTCTGAAAAAATATTAAATTCAGCACAGATATATAAAAAACAAAATACAATTACTTACTCAGAGAGCAGGTCTAAAAAATTAAGTTGGTAAGGTAAGTGAGATCTAGAGACAAGCACCCCATTAAGAGGCTTGTTGGCATTACACAATTCGATCGTAATAAAATTAATTAATTATTTTTTTCTTTTAATTATATTGTTTTATTTCTTCAAATAAATTTCAATAATTGAAATGACATTAGTTGGAAGTGAGGTTTATCTGCTGTCTTGTCTGAAACAACCACTCCTGGGTGCCTTTCTCCAGATCTCACTTACCTTATCAACTTAATTTTTTAGACCTGCTCTCTGAGTAAATAATTGTATTTTGTTTTTAATGTCTGTGCTGACTTTAATATTTTTTCATAGGGCTTGAAAAATTGACAATATAGTCACGAAACGTTACCAGAAGAAAATTGGTCTTATTTCACAATGTTACGGGATGATTTTTCCCGCACCAAAATAAAAGGAAATAAGCTGATTCACCTCTCTGAATAGCATACCTTCCTCAAGCCACTGTTTTCTTTTCAATAGTTGTAGCCAAACTTTTCATCAAACTTTTCATTCTTCCCAGAATCATTAAGTTAGAGGTTTATTATTGGAATTGATTTCCTGTTAGTAGGGTTAAAATAAATAGACAATTAATTTATTAACAAACAAAATCACAATATTTACACTAGAACAGCTGATGTCTGATCCGAGTAGATTGATTAGATTGACAGCGCTCCAAATAGGGTCAGTGACTGGTACTAACTTTTTTTTTGATTTGAATAAGTAGCATGCCCCAACTACCATCAAAATCCCCAGTACCTTCCACCTTGGAGTTTTGACAGAACCTTTTTAAAGGACATTGCAGGGACAAGCAGAGGTCATTCAGGTCGAGGACTTTCCACGATTAAGTGTTCGGGAAAATTCCTCAGGCACATTTTGCCGATTTTCTGAGTTGCCTAGTTTTCGCTCATAGATCTAGGGTGGCTAATCCGTTATTTTAGCACCCAATCGCCTTGTGCGGATTTTTTTTGTAAGTCGAAAAAGAGCAACGTGACCAATTGTTTGTTCCTAAAGGCCAAAGTATTTTGGTAAGTCGTTTTTCTTATTAATCTTCTCTGTTTCTCTATTTCCTATGTAAAAGCATAGTTTTCTGTTAATAATATGGTTAAATTCCGAATATTGGACATACCTACCTATTGCTCCACGCCCTGTCTCATAACGTCCATTTGTTTCAGGCGTTTATTCATCACCTTTAGAAGTTACACTTTAATCTTCAGTTTTAGACGTTACGTTTTAATCGTCACCTTTTATTCATCACGCTTAGTCCTTAACTTGAGTAAAGAGTTAAACGTTGAGCTTACTGTGTGGTTCAAGTAGTAACTCCAATCTTCAGCCTCCTCTAGACCATTGGAAGCTTTAGTGACTCCTAATTACTGAACTTCAGTGCCCAGGGCCAGTGGCTTCTTGTTGCGGCCTTGATCCAGACCCAGGCCATCGGAAACACTGGAAGATATTAGTTCCATCCGTCAGGTTCCCCCAAGAGTTTAGGGACTACTCAGGTTTGATAAGTGTGTTGTATTGTCTTAATATCAAACCTTACTAACCCCTTGTTGGAGTAAATCACCACAACAACGCAGTTCTACTATATTAAAATTATCCTTCAGATTAGATGTTATTATTTCAGTTTTAATCAATTATATATCTCACCTTTACTATATGAAATTCACCATTCAGGTTGGGTATTGGTAGGTACTTCAATTTTATTAGGTATCTAGGTATTTATCCTACCTATATTGTTACATAATATTAAAGCCCTTCAGGTTACGTATTGTTACTTCAACTTTGATTAATGCTGCACTGAATACAGGTAAATACTTGTACACTGGGGTTAAATGGCCATTTACGAAGGTACTGCATTGAGTGAGCTTATTTATTAATTAATATTTCAGGTATTATTGTTGTTAATTGTTATTACTCTTTATTTTATTTTTTTATTTAGGGACTCAAGTTGAGTGTAATTAATCATTTTGTAAATACTATTTTAAGAACATATGGTTAGACGATTTCTTTTCTTGTTCTGTTCTGGTTCCAGTGTAAATAGTTTTCAGTGTTCTAGGGCGGTCGGAGAACCCACTCCGAGGCTGCTCTGGAATCAAACCTGTCTTGTTCTGGTTCTAATTAAAACCCGTACCTGATTGTAGCAAAGCGTTTCATTTTTGTCCTCCCTTCTTGTTTACGTTTATATTTCAGGTTGTGCTGCTATAGGTCCGTAGATGTTTCCTGCTTTCGTTATATCGGTTGATTTCGTGTACTGCAGGGAAAAAGCAGGTGGCGCTCTATATTTAGTTATTTAATTAACCCACCCCCTCGCCGCATTGGAAGCGGCATCCCTTTACACGAAATCACGTTTCTAGATTTCAGCCACCAACCAACTCTCTCTTCTCTCTTTATGTCTCTGTTTTAGTTACCCATTCACTATCTCCCTTCCTCAAATCTTATCAGTAACTTCTCCCTTACGTTTTGCGGGTAACAAAGTGGCAGTGTCCGTTTTGTTGCCACGTAATAAATTGGCATGTAACAACAATAATACTCCTTTTACCCACGATACCTATCTTCTATACTCAAGCAAGGGGACGAAATGTTACCAGATTACGTAATTTTAGTCAATTTGCTTAAACACGAGTCAAGAGTTGAGGAACTACTCATTAAATCAGAAACAGATCTCAATATCTCAATATCACTAAGACTTTCGTCCCTTCACTAATTACCCTTGTCAAGCAGAAATCTACTCTTTTTAAAAATTTACGTTTTTTATAGGAAAATTATCTCTTTTCAAAACTCCCTTATCATTGGTTAACATCGCTTTAAGTATTTAGTTTTTCAGAGTCCGTCTCTCGCAATTCTGACCAGCAAACTTTTTCTGAACCACTTTTTTATGCTCTGCCTCTTTATCTGTACCCATCATGGTCTCGCCATTCTATTAGTTCTGAGTTCCAATTATGATCTTGCCAGGTGTCCTGCGAGACTTGCTCCATTTTAAATGCATGGATGACTTCTGATGCAATATCCTCTATTTTGGTTGTCTCCCTTATCCAAGTTTTTCTTTCTTTGTCGGAGAGTTCAGCATTATCCGCTCTATTGCCGTTTGAGTCTTAGATTAATCGTGGAATTTTTCAAAGCTTGCCAAATCCTGCCCATATTCTTCGTGCAATTTCCGCTGTTTGCGGTTACTTTTATCAAGCTTCAGTACCTACCTGTCCTAGGTAGATATATTTGCTGGGTTTTCCAATGAGAAGTTTTCGATGGTGACTTCTCTTTCCTCTCCGGCATTATGTGCCATCACCTGTTTTCCCTATGCTTATCTTCTACACTTTTTCGATGTGTCATTGCGAATATATCACTTAATTTTAAGAATAGAATGATATTATGAATAAATAAAATCTAATTGATATTGCAACTACCATATAAGATGTAATGGAGTTTAGTCGAACTTAATTGCGAACCTCAGATATTATTAATAGGCTGAGACGAGTAACAAAAATATTTGATAATGCCTTAATTATATTTGATTAATTCGCAACTACATTTGATACATCATTTGATTATATCCAATTGCATATGATATATTCGCAATTACACTTAACTTTTCTCAATTACATTTGATATAATCGGGGATAATTTTTCACGATTGCGTGTTTTCTATAATTTCACGAGTCCGTAGGACGAGTGAAATTTGCAGATAAAATACGCATGAGTGAAAAATTATCTGGTTCATTTTAAAGCTCAAGTGGTATTTAGAGGATTATTTCACGTATGATAATGTAAAAAATATGGAAATAAATATGTATTAAACGATTTGAACATCCTAACAATCAATAGAAATAAATGGTTGCTATCAGGAACCGTTTGTTAATATCAAAAATTAGCATGACAACCATGTATACAATAACATGGGAGAATTATCGCTGTAATTCTCTCTAGTTAAACAAATGGAAAAGAGAATGTTCACTGTAATTCTGAAAATATTCACTTGTCTTATGGGATTTCTAACACATGAGTGGAACAATCGCAATTAAATTTAACTATTCCCAATTATATTTGATATAGTCGCAATATCACTTGACTATTCGCAAAATCAATTGATGAATTCGTAATATAAAGTGCTAAATTCGCAATTACACATGGAAAAGGTGTAGCTCTCGATACTCCTGGCAGCTGAGTGAAAATTCTTTATTTTTATCCCATGTCTATTATACTAGCGCGTAATTTGTTGATAACCTACATTTTCCTAGAGTGAAAAGCTTCGATGATATCCCATCTGGTTGATTTCTCTACTAATTGGAATGAGAGGTAACATTTTTGTTAATGTCATGGATGAGTTTCCTTTTGCTCTTTCTATGCCCATCATAGTTCAATGTTATCGAATGTTTTTTCATAGTCTACGAAAGCGAGATAGAGGGAACGATGGTATTCTTTGGCTTTCTCTATGATAATTTTTATGATGAGAAAGTGATTGAGAAAGCGTTAAATGTTATTCAGAATTCGTTAATGGTAATTGAGAATAGTTATATGTAATTGAGAAAGCGTCAAATGTAATTGAGAATGCGTTAATTGTAATCTAGAATAATCAAATGTAACGACCACCGTAAATATTCGGCCCACCACAGAAAAATTAAAATCACAAGAGGAATCCGACAGGGTGACACTGATATGTCATTGGTGACACTACTTTGCAGATGATATTATCCTAATATCAGACAGTGTGACTTGCTCATTTATCTTATTAATTTTCACATTTTATAATTTCATATAATTATTCAATCCATATGGCGGCATCTATTGCCGGCTGAAATATTTATATTATCGGTGACTTCGAGGAGGGCGTAAGTGCTTTCTTTTGTACTACCTTAATCTACTCGACCTAGTACTTCGTTTCTCTTCAACCTCTTTAATAGTTTTCGAACGTAGTGCTTTTCACATAGCTGAGGGTCGACAGGTTGACAAGTTTTCCTTCAAAAATGTGAAGTGGAGATATGTATTCTTGGAAGAGAAAATTGAAGAGCCCTTTTCTAATCTTGCCGTTGCCCTGAAAGGGCGACTGTGGCCGGTGGGTGAAATACAGTATCGATTACCGTTCTCGTGGAAAAAGTACCTTATCGGCCGTCAGGTATTATCTTAGCTAAATAGAGTTGCAATAATCCATTGATTGCCGAAAAAATTTAAATAAAAAGTCTCGTGATTACCGTTTCATTTGAGTTGAATTTCGAACCCCCTCGTGTTGTCCTTTTTAATTTTTTTAAATAATGGTTATTCATGGAATGCCTGTCTTACTTATAGGGTCTGACCGGGGAGCTGTGTTTTACCGGGGAGCTGTTTTTTTTTACCGAAGCGCTATTTTTTTACCGAGGAGCCGTTTCTCTCAGGAAATCCATTTTTCAACAAACCCTAAAAATCACCGTTTTGGTGCAGCTAGGGCATAGAGTTTTTGAAAACCTCCCACACATTACATATTGAATATTATTATTGTTTTTGAGCTTGATTTTTTTATGGATTTTATTTAAAGTGTTCTAACAGTAATTAATTTTATACTTTAAAATTATTTGATACGTGATTTTTGACCTCACTGTGAAATATACACTAATTTAATTTGAAACTTAATTAATTGTTTTATTGGTTTACCTAGGTCAAGGTTTGGTTGAGTTATATGCCTTATTTATTTCCTGTTCAGAAATACCAATAAACGATTGCTGATTAATTTTTTTAGGTGTGTTTCTGAATTTTCACACCCCAATATTTCATATAAGTAATTTTTATTTTTTTTCTAATTCAAGACGAGTTTAAACAACTTCATAACTTTAATTTAGTGCATAAGCTTTAAAGTTAAATTCATCAATTTCTATGAAAGCGTTTATACATCTATTTAATGCTCAATTCATAATTTAGTTCATAATGGATAACCTTAAAAGTTCCCAACTTTTAACTTTTATGCATTAAATTATGAAAAAACTGGACCTTTCGAGTTCTGTCAGTGTCAAATTTCAAAAAATCAATAGAATAAATTTCAAAAATTATGTATTAAATTATGAAGTTGTTTAAACTGGGGTATTGAGTTATGTATTAAATTACGCATTAAATTATGAAAAAATTACGACTTAAATTTATCAAAAGTTGTTTGAATCCGCCTTCAGTGGCGCCCTTGCTATTCTGTACTTATTAAACTATTAACCCACCCCTAATAATTATTCGTTGAGCAAACCGAGCATATTATGGGCATCTTGTTAATTTATTAACAAAAGGGATTACAACAGTCTTGACGAAGCTGAAGAAATGCTTCAGAAACTTCAGAATTACACGCAAGAAATGGGCCTAAAAAAGAACTTCTCCAAAACCAAAATGATGACTAACCTGGTTTTCAGAGAGCAAATACAGATAGGCAATAATAACATAGAAATAGTGGAGAAGTACGCATACCTGATGAGATGAGAATCCAGATAACCAAACATGCGAATTGACGAAAAGAATAACCTTGGGATGGGCAGCATTCAAAAAAAATAGGGATGTGTTCATGGCTGATATTCCAATATCCCTGAAACGAAAAGCATTCAACCAGTGTATCCCCTCAGTCCTGACCTATGGTATGGAGACATTGACTCTCAACAAACCATCAGCAGAAAAGTTGAGAGTGACACAGAGACGAATGGAAAGAACCATGCTTGGACTGACTTTAAAAGTCCGAGTAAGGAATAATGAGATCTGCATAAGAACTGCAGGAGTGAACGATAATGTACCACGTATCACAAAACAAAAGTGGACATGGGCAGGCCACGTCGACAAGATATGAGGACAAACAAACGAAACCGAGAAAGATTTCCCACTCACTGGACAGACGACCTCAAAATGATCTTATCAAATTGGATAGCAACTGCTCAGAACAGAGACAACTGGAAAATTTTAGAGGAGGCCTATGTGCAATAATGGACGTGAAAAGAAGCTTTTTGACAATGATGAGGATGCTCATTTCCTATCTTATTCCATCTGATAAAAAGTTTACTTCTATTTTTCTTTTTGTCTATATTCAGTGGTTACCCAATAGTAGTTATTCTTGTTTATCTATTTGAATTTTCATTGTTGTTTCTATTGTTGATTTTTCTAGATTTAGTCTGCTAGTTTCACAGAAGTTTATAACTTCTTCTCCATTTAGTTTTTTGTGCTTTTTATTAATTAATTTTTTTGGTAAGTTCGGATTATTTCTTCTTTAAATTTTTTAATTACAATCTTTTTCCTTAAATATGTATGTTCAACTATGTGATAAGGATGATCTTCCACTTTCATACTACATACGTATTTGATTTTAGTTTTTTTATTTGTCAGTGTATAATGCAAAACCTTGGCTCTTGACTGTTAGGTATTTGCTTTGATATAATAGTTTTCTTTATATTACCTACGTAATACACCCCTATTATTATAATGTATTCCCCTCTGTTCGTTTTCTTATCGTTCAATATATCCCTTCTGTAGAACAAATACGGCTTTGAGATCGATAAAAACAGGCAATAGACGAATATATCACGACTTTTAAAGCTAAGAATATAACAATAAGCAAAAACTGTGAAACATCATCAACGCATTTAAATATTTATAAGCTTGCTAATTTATTGTATATTGTTAAACAACCATCATTATACTTCCCACATTTTTGTATCCAACAAGGAAAGAGCTATTAATCATAATAATTGAATAATTGAAATGATTCGATTTCAAATAAATACATATATTAGATATAACAGTAATATACCTAGACCTAATTGTCGACGAATGCTGTTTTTCCTAACTGTTATGTCGTACTCAAAAAAGTTTTCAGTACAGGGTCATATTTGAAGACTGCAAAAGTTATCTTAATTATGAAGTGACCAAAATGAGGGGCTTAAAACCTTTCCAATATTAGACAATAATATTTTCTTAAACAAACGCGTTACTATAATCTTTGAAACACTGGGAGCTTCTCCATTCTATGTGTCATTGAATTAAGTTACATTCCTAAACTGGAATTACCATGGATCGCTCTTTTCAACAAAATTTCATCCCTCGACGCAAGATCTAAAGTGTCTAATTTCACATTTCCGGGTAGTGACTCGTTTCGGTTACGAATAATAAACGCGAAATTCCGGCCAACGCGGGGTGCTGTTTGATTCGCCTTGCTGAATCAGGAGAGGGAGCTGAAACTACCCCGTTAGTTCGGTCTCTGTTTGTCTTTCGGCAATCATCCGACGATAATATCCAGTTTGTTTTTAAAGAGGGATAATGTCATCCCCGTGGAAACGACACCCCTGGATTATCAGGTTTTATTGGCTATTAAAAAGAAGTAACTAATGATTGCGATTTTGCGGATGCAAGGAAATCAATCAAAAGGAATTACGGATAATGGGTTCTAATAAATGACAAAGTCACGACGCGGAACCATAATTATCCGTTGTTTAGAGTTAAAAGTAGACCAGCGAGTAACAAAGCAACTCTTCCTGAAACAATAAAATTTACCATTAGAGAATAGGCACGACTTACGATAATTTGAATCGATTATTTCTTTGTCAGTTTTAGGGAAAATTGCTAAAGGTGGGCTGATAATTTTTTGATATTATGATGGTTTCTTTTTAGGTGAAAGTATATCTGCTCCTTGTTTGTTCAATTCACATTACAAAAAGATCTAATTTCCGAAATATCAATAACTTGTAAAATGTTTTAAGAGCGGCGTCAGATAAGAGTCAGCGCCCCATCTTTTGGGCTTTATGCCATATATTGAATATTTTTTAATCACAGTTGTGCAAATTCTCTGTAAGTGACTTGACTTACTTACAAGTAGATGGCGACATCTTCAATATCAATTTGTTTACGCAGTAATGTGAAGTGGACTAAATAATTTTATTCAGATGCAAATGAAATATTAGTATTTCACATTATTAGCTATGTGAAACAGTTTTTACTGGCGTTTGAAAGAAGTGACTACGATTCCCGAACTCAGCGACATCTTTAAGAGAAGCGCTGAACACACGTTTGGTTTGAGTCTCTGCTGAAAATGACAGCAATCACCTCCTTGTTTGGCAGATTTTGATTAATTTTGGAATGAAAACATTATACATTTTCGGCAATTTTTTTATTTTCATTTATTCCAGCATCCTCCTATGATCCGAAATTTTGGAAATTTATTGTTGGCGTGCTACTCTATGTGTTGGTCCTTTTTTGATTCGAATTCTTGACCAAAATTTGCATATTGTTGTCAACACAACTGGTAATAATTTTACAATCCGAGACGGGAAATGCTTCATTGCTGATCGAGAGGTTATATAGTTATGAAGAACTGAACCTCGAGACAGCAATGAAGTTTCCCGTCGAGGTTTGTATACTATTTTATTTTTAACCATAATTACTTGAAAAAAAAAAAAATAAATTCGTGACAACCAAATAAATGAGGTCGGGAAATGAGGACGGGGAATGAGGACGGGAAATATTTCCCTGTTCCATTTTCCATCCGTGGACGGGAAATGAGGACAGAAAAAATTTCCCGTCCTCATTTCCTGTCCTGGGACAGGTAATGGACCAGGAAAATGAAAAGATAGAAATGTGACATATATTTCATATATGGTTAAAAATAAAATACTATTACTATCGCCCAAGTTCTTTTCATATTTGTCTAGTTTTCTTTCACTTTTCAAGTTCTTGTTCCTGATGTTTTATTTCGTTGACATCATTTGAATTAATTTAGGTACTATAATTTTCCATCTTCCTTGAAATTTTTTTTTACAAGCATCTACGTAGGTATTTTCATATATTTTTTTTTCTCTCTATTGCTTTTGTTTCGAAGCACTGATAGTGGGTGAATTGCTTGCATCTACCTTGTTTTTTTTGTTTGTTTTTATAGTTGATTTTAATAGTCAAGATGTATAAGATAAGTGTGGACAGGTTAACCAGAGACGAGTTAGAATATGAAATCAGAATTAGGGGTATAGATACTGGTGGGACGGTGGATGTTTTACGTAAAACACTGCGTTCGTTGTTACAGTTGGAAAAGTCAGGTAATACGGTGCAGAGTTCGGTAGCACTCGATTCTGATGAAGAGGTTTCTGCTCGTGAAACTAAATTGACTGATTTGACAACGATTATTTCTACATTTTCTGGCTCTGTAAAGCCAACTCAACCGTCAGGTTCAAACTATAGAAGTGTACCGATTTTCAAATGGAACCTTAAGTTCTCAGGTACCTCAGACCTAAGTTTTAATCCGTTTTTACAGAAAGTAGAAGGTCTCTCAATTTCTAGAGGTGTTTCAAAGCCAGATCTTTTTCATTCAGCATCAGATTTATTTGAATCAAATGCTTTAAACTATTATCACCTAATTTCTAACTATGCTTCTGATTGGGACTCATTGGTAAAATTAATGAGAGATGAATTTGTACCGCCAAATTTTGCTGATAGATTGTGGAAACAGATTCTGGGTAAAACTCAGGGTTCAGATGAACCAATCGGTATTTTTGTGGCGGCCATGACGCAATTATTTGATAGAATGCCTGCTACAGTGTCAGACACTTTAAGATTAAAAGTTTTAAGATGCAATATGTTGCCTGTTTATCAGGAACGTTTAACGTTGCATGATATTAGTACCCCTTTTGAGCTTATTGAGTTATGTAGAAAGTTGGAAGAGACGCGTATTAGGGTAGAAGAATTTAAGCCTCCTAGAAAGGGCAATCTGACCCTGGAACCTGATTTAGATTACCAACCAGTAAAGCGGGAACAGACCAAAATGTTGTCGGTCAATGAAGTTTCTTATCCTGGTGGTGGCTCCAATTTGCCAGAACCTAGTCAGGTTTGTGCTTCAGAGGATTTTAGAGCTGAAAATATGGTTTATAATTTGAATACTAATTTTCAACATAGAAATAACAATGGATATAATAATTCACAGTATAACAATAGTCCTCAAAATGATAATAATAAATTTCAAAAGTACAGTAATAATGGTAATAATTATCAAAATTTTAATGGAAGTAGGCATAGCCAGAATCCTTCTGAATCGCATAATCATCCTGGAGCTCGGGGAAATTTAGATCATAATCTATGTTTTAAATGTAACCAGCCGAATCATTATGCTAGGAACTGGATATTTCAAATTAAAAAGTGTTTCAATTGTGGTAAATTGAATTTCACTAAAAGAACTTGTCCAGATTGTAACAGGACAAATCAAGGTTCTAATCCGGGAAACGAGCGGCGAAGCCAATCTTAGGTCGTAGGTTTGCTTCGAGCTTTGAATCGACCATATCTGATTTTAAAGATAAAATAGTATTAGATTATGTACTCGCTCATGTAGGTCCTGGTGAGTGTTCCTTTTAAGTAGTAAATATATTGGGTTCTGAATTCTATGGTCTTCAGGTGCAAATAGGACGTTTGTAGGAAAGAAGGGTTGGGACAGACTTCTAGGCTTGGGGGTTAAACTGGATACAACCAACAAAACTTCCTGTACAGTAGCTAATAATGTGAATTGTGTATGCCTGGGTACAGTGTGTGTGCCTGTGAATGTTCAGAATGTTGTGAGATTGATCGATATTTTTGTCGTCCCGGAACTGAGACATGAGTTAATTTTAGGTATAGATTTTTGGAAAAAAATTGGGTATTGTTCCTGATATGCGCCGTGGACAATGGAATTTTTCTTCAGAGCTTCTAAGTAATCCGGAAGTTTCAGTGATTCAGTCTGAATCAGATTTAACTAGGGATCAGCAATCTAGACTAGAAAGAGTCGTTTCATCTTACTTTGATAGTATCGGAGAGCGATTAGGTTGCACCTCGATTGTGAAACATAAAATCAGTATAGATAGTCCTCTTATAAAACAGAGGTATTATCCAGTGTCCCCATTTAAGCAGAGATTGATTGATATTGAGATTGACAAAATAATGGCTGCAGGTGTCATCGAAAATTCGAATTCTGCTTGGTCCTCTCCAGTTCTTTTAGTTCCTAAGAAAGATGGTGAAATGCGTTTTTGCGTTGACTTTAGGAAAGTGAATGCGCTCAGTGAGAAAGATGCTCACCCACTTCCATACATTTCAGCAATTTTGGACAAATTGGGCGGTGCTAGATTTCTGAGCTCATTGGATTTAAAGAGTGCCTATTGGCAAGTCGAATTGGAGGAAAGTAGTAGGCAATATACTGCATTTACGGTTCCTGGGCGTGGTTTATTCCAATTTTTTAGGCTTCCCTTCGGTATACACAATGCGCGCGCAACATTTCAAGAATCATCGACACAGTATTGGGTCCACAGCTTCAGCCCTTCGTATTTTGTTATTTGGATGATATCATTGTTGTCAGTCCTGATTATGACTCCCATTTAAAGATTTTGGAAACTGTTTTTCATCGCCTAAAGGCAGCGAGCTGAGCTTCGGTATTTGGGTTCTGTGGTTAATCGTCACGGTATTTTAGTTACTCCTGCTAAGATTGAGGCTATTACGAATTTACCAACTCCCAAATCAGTCACTGAGAATCGCAAAATAATTGAAATGTTGTCTTGTTATCGCCGCTTTGTGCCCTCCTTATCAGATTTAATCTTGCCGTTTACTAGCTTGCTACGTAAAGGAGCAAAATTTTCATGGAATGATAGTTGTGAAGAAGCTTTTCAAAAGGTCAAGGAGGTGTTGGTATCTGCACCAATTTTGTCTTGTCCTCGTTTTGATCAGGAATTCATTTTACAAACTGATGCATCCGCATGTGCGGTTTTATACCAAGTTTATGATGATCGTGAACATGTCATTTGCTATGTTTCTCGTAGTTTGAGTCGTCAATAACGAGTTTACTCAGCGACAGAAAGGGAGCTGTTGGCAGTTTTATTTGCCATTGAAAAATTGAGATGTTATCTGGAAGGTTCAAAGTTTTCGGTGGTGTGTGATCATTACAGTTTGCAGTGGCTAGACAATTTGAAAAATCCCCAAGGCTGATTAGGACGTTGGGCATTGAGACTCCAGCTGTTTGACTATAAAGTTATCCATAGAAAAGGTCGTGACAATGTAGTGGCTGATGCACTATCTCGTGGTGTTCCTGTGAGTTGTGAAAATGTTGAATTGGATGAGAGCGAGTTTTTGCAAACTAAGGATAAGTGGTACTTGAAGCTAAGAGAGGATATTCTTTATAATCCTTTGAAGTTTCCGTTGTGGAGAGTTGTTGGTAGTAAAATCTATAGGTACGTCCAGTAGGATTACTCTGACTTGCATGATACTTCTGATCGTTGGAAATTGGTCTTGCCTAAAGATACAAGACGCAGTGCTCTCGATTCTTGCCATACCTTACCTGTTGATGGTCATTTAGGTGTAAACGAACAGAACGGGTAAACAGAGTATTGAAGTCAATGCTATCGGCTTTTGTGTCTGAGAATCAGAGAATTTGGGATGAGTGTTTACCAGCGTCCAGCTTTGGCATGTGCAATCAACACAGCAACTCATGAGATTACAAGTAAAACACCATATTTTGTTAATTATGGTCGGGTCATGATCATGCATGGCAATGAGTATGCAAAGTCTAGGGAACTTCATAATGCGGGAGTTACGAATCCATCTGGTGAAACTTTGTCTAATAGGATAAAATCCATGGAAAAGTTAAGCAAATTTGTTTTTCAGCGTTTGGTGCGGCAAAGTACTTCACTGCTTCGCAACTCGCATGTTCAGGATTTTAAGCCTTAGTATGGACCGAATGATGTTGGTTAAGGCCGTTTTACAGCTTGCAAGAAAACTTGAATGCAATTTGTTGCATGCAAAAAATTTGCATTCAAGATTTCTTGCACATCGTTTTACACCTTGCAATTTGACTTGTTTCCTTCTCTAACCTTAACCATACTTTTTTGTTTTTAATGTTCTGTTATTAATGTTTGCATTTTCCAAAAATAAAAAAAGTAATTATAAGTTGATATAAAAAGAAGAACGCAATAGCAGCAACTTTAAGCATCATAATTGCTAAAAATTCGCAAGCTTGTACGAAAACCTTCAAGAAAAATGGCACCAAACCGATTGCATGCAATGCCATTCAAGTTTCAAGAATCTTGCAGAAACCAATCAGCTGACTCACTTCTGCGCAGGCCCTTGTTTAAGTTTCTTGCATATTGCAGATAGAATTGCAAGCTGTAAAACGGCCTTTAGTGTTTTCTTCTCCAATCTAAAAAAAAATATAGCTATAGCTTTTTTTTTTTGGTGCAAAAGGGGTGACTGTTACGGTTGAAATTTGAAAATAGTTGGGTGTCTTTACCTTTGCCATTGGCTTACATTTTTTTGCATACATTTGGAATTGTTTTGGGGCTACTTTGAGCTTCCTAGTTTGACAGTTAAATCAGCTGATTGATTTTTCATTTCGAGAGTGCGATCGATAACCACTCCAGGCGATTCTCGATACGTTCAGATCGAAAATTTTGGGTTCCGGATCGCGAATTTTGAGTTCCACTCCGTCTTGTTCTTGGTAGAGACGCTCGGCGAGTTGGTGGAACCAACCTTCAGTCTGGAGTATTCGGGGTGGAGTAACAATAATTTTTAGTGTCAGGAATTGGTCAACGTCCGGCGTTTGCACATTTGTTGATGGAAAGTCATATGTTCTTGTCTACAATAAGAAATAAGCAACGCCTGATTTTTGATTCGCCATCTTTGTCTGACTCGCTAATTTTCCAGATTTGGTCCCAATGCATAGAAGTGTTCTTTTTGCTGGCTGGATAATTGCCAACTGAAAATTGTAGTGCTAGTTTTTTATTTGTGATTTTGGCTATAGTGGAAAATTGGTCCCCAAGTAATTCATTTGGCAGTACCGGTTTCCAGTGTATTTTTGGGTACATGTTGCTAGCGATCTAGCGAAAGGGACTTGGTTCGCTCTCTTGATACTGAACCCTCAACGAGAAAACAAGGCCTCCAGGCATCAATTGAAAAGTTGTTCATTTTCGCCCTTAATTTGGGGATTTGATGGTGTCTGGATAGACGTTTGAAACCCTCAGACTTTGGAGATAGTTTTCGTATACTAACCTGTGGGTTTCTGAGCTGTATTTGGCGATTTTAGTCGTGGCCGAGTTAACACGCCATTTCTCCATCGGCAACCATTTTTGGAATCAGTACATTTGCTTTTGCAACACCCTCCTATCGAGGTAAGTTTTGGTATCTATTTTGTTGTTCCTTGTGTGTAGGGATCATCTATACATAATTCGATTCTTTTAGGGTGTTTTTCCTGGGGACTTGAACCGAGCTAGGTCGGGTTAGATAGTTGGGCCTTGAAACGTGGTAGGTACTGGTTGGTACTTTGGCTTTGTAGGCCATCAACTCCCTGGCCTTTTGAGGCTGTTGCGCACTCGATTCCTGAATCGAGTCCTGAATAGAGAACCGTGCTGGCTGACTTACAAATGAGGAATTTGGAAATTGACGATTGAATGTCAAACACACTGGACCGACGCTTTTGAACTCAGCCAAGTGCTATAATAGTCGAATTAACCTGGTCATTATTGTATCAAGGAGCCTTGGCAATTTATGGCGGAATGTTTGAACGAATGTCTTATTGAAGGTTTTAATTGTCGGAGTCTAACCTGAAACTTGCATAGAAGCATTTTCAATTGCCAAGACTGTTGAGTCAACATTATAGTTTTTTTTTTAAATATTTATTATGAACCTTTGAGTAATTAGGTCAATTTATTGGTAAGTGCCTCATGTAATTGGTTAGTACTAAAACTCGTTTGTTAGGTGAACTCGCGGCCGGCTACGTATCACTAAAGAGTTGAATTGAACTTAATAACTTTAGCAAATACATATTGGTATTCAAAGTTTTCAAGATTCAATGGTTGAATTGAATTTATTAACTTTAGCAAATACATAATATTTAGATTCAAAGTTTCACGGTTCAGTTGTTGAATTAGAATATGAGCTTAGCAAATAATTAGGTTCAAAGTTTCCAAGGTTGAATATCTGAATTAAATTTATTAACTTTAGTGAATATTTAGATACACAGTTTCCAAGGCTCAATAGGGTTAGATAATGAGCAATTTGGTAGACTTGAGTAGTTTTGAGGTTAATCGATAATGGGATTGTTAACCATTTGGTAGATTAAGCGTAGTTTGGGTTAGTGGGACGATTCTCCTAACTGACTGAATTAAATGATTTGATGAAATTGTGGAATGTTGATTGTTTGTTGATTGGAAGTAATTTTTCAGGTAATTTTGATTTCCAAGCTTATATTTTCGGTACCTTGGTTAAACTTGGTGGCGCTCTGGGTATTTTCCTTTTAGGTAGAAGTTGGAGAATTGAGAAGAACCTTTCGAACGCACTCGATTGAGCTACCGAGTAGGTAAGGCCATTTCTTTTGGGCAATTTCAGCAATTGGTAGTTATCCTGGCATTTCTTATTTGAAATTATAGTTGTAAATTTTTCAAAACATAACACTTTACAACAAAACGTAACACTAGACTGTGTATTCTGAAACCAAAAATGCTTCGACCCATACTTCAATCTATTATTGTTATGAAGTGGTCTAAATTTGGAATATAACAGAAACTTGTGAAGAATGATTTTTTATTTAAACTCCCCTCTTAATATAATAGCAACAACAATACCTGCAAGAGTTTGATGATATGACTCTTGTAATTTGTCCTCATGTCATGTAGCTGCAGTTTCTGAAAATTTTGAAATTAAATTATGGAATTCTTATCTCACTGCAATTGTTTAGATAACAAGTATATTCAAACTAAGCGTTTAACCATATGACGTAATATAACATTAACCTATATGCCCGCTTGTGTGTAGCGTACAATCATTTGGATAGTCTACAAAACTTTTATTAATAATTTGCTAAGACAATGGGAGGTATGAATAAAAACGAAGTATCTGCTATTACTATAAGTATCAGTAGATTCTCCGTAGTATTTACCTAAAAACGAAGTAGATACTACATTTCGAAACCAGCGAAAATAAGTAAATTCTTCTTTTTGAAGTAAATACTGCATAGCATATACTAATACTTCTAGTAGTAGCAAGTACCACCCAGTATATTCTTCGCAGTATTTACTTCACAAATAAGCATTTACCACTTTCCGGTAGTTTCGAAATGTAGTATCTACTTTGTTTTGTAGTAAATACTATGTATAACATACTAATACTTGTAATAGTAGCAAGTACTTCGTTTTTATTCATACCACAATCAATGTGTCACATGTCAGTCAGAGAGTAACCCCCAAAAAAACCATTTTGGTCTACTAGACCTCGAAATAACATTTTACATATGTTCAAAATCCATACTCGTGTCAAAAGTCGAAGTGACCTTTTTTTTTTTAAAATCGACTACTTTGAACAGATTTTACGACTGGCCTATTTGCAGTTTACGGTCCTGATGTTTATATGCGTACTAAATTGACTTCATTACACCCAAGTGGCGGCCAAGAAGTCTAAACAAATAGGTTTTAAAACGACCCGCTTTGCCGCACGTTTACATCGATCGAATGGAATTTCTAATTAACATTTCTTGTGGTGCCATTAATGTGGATTTTAGAATCAACAATATCAATTTACAAGCATGAAATATTGTAGCAAAAATATCCAGACGGTGCTAATAAAATCGAATCCAATAAAAATTGTTGTTATTCGTAGGATGTAAATTAAATGCAACCATTATGCAACAAAAATTATGACTAATGACTATTTAAACAATTTAAATGGCGATTACTAAGCGGTTGATTTATCCGACCAGCTTGGATGGTGTGACTGATGAGAAGGTTAGAAGGTGTGTTAGATTAATTGGATTGAATTAGTTTTAAGTATGTGCAGAAAACGCTACATTTACTGCTAAAGGTAGTGAATAATAATCATTATTCTTTTTTGACGCAGTTAGTTTTCTGAGTCAGTCAAGTACGAAAAATAATGTTAAGCTCAGATCAGTTACCTTACATTGGGCAGTGTGAATAAAAATTAAGCTTTCACTTTTAGTATTAAGTGATAGCTTTAGCTTTTACTAGGTAGATTAAGCTTTTGCTAATAGCATTTGCTGAAATTGAAGTGAAGCAAAAGGTTGCTTTTACTTACTAGCAAAAGCTAGATATTTGAAGCATTTACTGAAAATACGGACATTGCGTGAAATTTCTACAGCCTTCTCAAAAAATGTGTTTGCGAGTTTTTATACTGATAACGCCGATATTTATGAGATTTGGTTCCAACACGTCAAAAACCGCCCCATGAACGGTCTAAAAACCACTCTGTATAGGAATTTCGGATTCTACTCACAAATTTTTGGCTTTGCGCAGAATCATGACGGTACATTGTACGGTTTCTTGATGTGTTGGAACAAAGCTATGACCGGCGGCGTGAAAACATTGAAAGAAGTCAATAATTGGGTACGTTTACCAGTACTCAGCCGCTAACTTGCAGGGTAAAGCAGTTGAGAATAGTTGAGACACAGCGGATGTAAATTTCCTGAACGCCCGACACTTCTGCGCATGTCTAAAGCATAGATTAACCCTTCGACCTACAAGCTTTTTTTTTGCACGTTTTTTGATAACCTGGGTACATTCTGTCCCCACGATTAAAGTGAATGTTTTAGTGGAATAGGTTATGCCATCATCAAATAATTAATAAATACACATTTGAGAAATATCTTTAACAATAAATAAAAACATAATTTTGAGAAACAAAGTTCGGGCGCTAACTTTGGTATGTAGGCTCCAAACCCTTCCATAGCACACAGAACTGTCTTAGAATTTGTTATTTGTTATTTAATATTTTTTTAATTATTATTATCATTATTATATGTTGTTATACATGTATTATAAGTTGATCCAAAGTATGAACACCCCCTTTTGTAGAGTTGTAATCAAGAATAATTTGTTTTTCTGCTTTACTACAACCGGGGTACATAATGTACCCTTTATTCCTTAATTATTGTAAATAAAAATTAAATAATTTAAACAACATCACCTACAATCTGCATACACGTGTATACTGCAATAATAAACAGCTATTATAAGTGGCGCTTCGCTAACCTGTCAAATCCACAAAATATGCCAAAAATTCGGAGTGTGGGTCCAAAATGTTCCCGGGTTGTAGGTGGAAGGGTTAAGTTGGTAAGCGTTAATTTTTACCGGTGAGAGAAATCGGCAGGACAAAAAGTCGGCTTTTACTGAGCGCCGCTGAACGCGATTGGGTACGATCACCAGCGCACTGTTGCCAACAGTTCAGTAGTTGGGAAAAACAATGGTCGCGTTTACCAGCACTCAACATGTTGAGTGATTGTGAGAGGCTTTGTTCTAACAAGTGGAATACACAAGGTAAAACAGTTTTGATTGGCCTAGAGCTGATTTTCATCAGTTTTCAACAAAGCCGCTGACTAATCACTCAACATGTTAAACAGGACCATTCGCTCAGTAAAAACCGCTTTTTGTCAGCTGCTGCCGATTTCTCTAAGCGGTAAAAGTTTACGCTTACCAACTCAACTTATTGAATTGTCATTTGTCATAACTCTCAACTATGCGTTCAGGAGATTTACATCCGCTGTATCTCAACTGTCCCCGTACCCATTGTTTCCTCAGCTACTCAACTGTTGGCAACAGTTGAGTGCTGGTGAACGTACCCCCTTTAAACAAGTAGCAGTATCGAACGCCAGCGCTTCAAGGTGAAAATGAATAGTGATTCAGACAATTCTATAAGTTGAAAAAATACTAATAGTCCATTTTCTTGCAGTGGAGCTTTGTAAATTACAAAAAGAAGACTGAAGTTTTCTTTTTGTAATTCTGATAGTGATTTGTTGGAGGAGGAGGTTCCTGAAAAGTCTTCAGCCAACCTCGATTTGAGAGACTGTATTCCTCGGCGACCTCGGCACGACTTTGGCCTTTCTTTTCTTTCGGGATAAAATTTCGCAGACCTTATATTCAAAAACGCGGCCATTTCTCCCAAACTTTTAAACACCACAAAAATGTTTAAGCCAACGTTTACCAGGCTTGCAAAAATGTAAGCTTTTCCTTCATATAATTAGGAATTGCTTACTTTTATTCACACCATTTGAAGACAATGCTAAAAACTGTAGCTTTTACTAATTGAATTTTTAGTTAAAGCTAATACTCATTTTTATTCACTGCAAAGTAAGTATTTGCTTAGGAAATGCAAGATAAAGCTTTTACTAAATTTTTATTCACACTACCCTTGTTTTAGACTTTGTTGAGCCTCGGAAAAAATATACTCAATTTCTGCTTAAAACTTTTTGAAAATTGGAACTTGTGATGCGTGAAAATTATCAGCAGCTTATTTTAGTAAGGAAGCCCTGTAAAACTTGTATATTAGAATTTTCACGGAAACACGACTTAAAACAACAATCAATTATACTCGGAGAAATATTGAATGTAAAACTTGTAATTCGATACGAGTATCCACTGAGTAACACACTTGTATAAAAATAGATTCTAGAATAAAAAACTCGTAATTAAAAACTTGAACGAAATTCCAATTCAAAACAATCTTCAGTAGCGTACTCGAGAGAAATGTGTGTTCGAATGTTTAAAAAAAAAAATTCTATGGCTGCAATACAAGGTAACTTATGGGATTTCATTTCAATTTGATATAAACAGTGTGTATATAAATTCAATATAAAATAAATGAGTTTCGGAAATAATAACACTGAATGAAAATTCTTATAATTTTCCCAGTTTTATCGTGATATAATAATTTACAGTGTGTTAATGAATTTAGTGGTATGCCTAGTCGGGGCAAGAAAATTTTTCATCAATCTCAATTAAAGTCTGCATGCCACTGAATTCATTAACACACTGTAAATTATATCACAGACGATAAATATAGAAAAATTGTAGAATTGTTTTGGCTTGATATTGATGATTGGGCGTTCCTAATACTGACACAACAAGGTAGAAATGAGAAATGAGACAGGCCTCGGTAGCTTAGTTGGTAGAGAACTACACTGGATATGCGAGGGTCCTGAGTTCAAATCCTAGTCGAGGCAAAAAAAAATTAATCAATTAATAATAATTGATAATTGAAGTCTGCATGTCACTGAATTAATAAACACAATGAAAATTGTAATTTTTCAAGTTTGAACGACTGTAAAATCTGAACGGATTGAAGTAGAGCAAAATGGTTTGCACATTCCTGAGTGAGGTTATGTCAAACGACCAATTTGTTTATTTTCAATTTTTGAATTTTTTCTGCTAAAAAGTTCTTATATAATGGGTTTGTTATAAAAAAGACCTTTGGGCTAATAAGCCACTGGAGGCCACCACTCCAATAACTGGTGGTCAGAATTGCGCTGCAAATTTCTCAACAGCCCACAAATCACTTATTCTGCATAACAGTTAATAACATCAAAGATGTACCTGTAGTCAAAATCAACATCGAAAATCGATCTGTACAATTTGTTATAGATACTGGAACATCGGTTAACTTGATTAGCAAAGCAACATTTTTAACACTAACAATCAAACATGACTTAACTAAAGAGGCAACCAACATATTTCCGTACTGTGCAAAACAAAAACTAGAAGTTCTTGGAAAACACAATCGTCCCACAAAAATAACACAACAGAAAAAGTAATTCGTGTAGTAAATGGAGAATGTCAATCAGTAGGTTTCAACACCTCCTTGCAACTCAAATTGATACACATGACAAATAGTGTTTTTACAAAAATTAACCAAGATTATGTCAAGAACAAATACCCAGAGATATGCACCGGTGTAGGAAGTTTTTCAAAATTTGAAGTCCATCTACACATAGACAAGAATATTAAACCAATAGCGCAAAAACACACCTCAGGGAGAAAGAAGAAGCAGAAATTAATCGTTTGGAACAAGCAGACATTATTGAAAAAGCAGAAGGCCCTATGTCATGGGTATCTCGAATTGTCATCGTACCGAAACACAACAAAGACTTAATTCAAAGTGTTGACATGAGGTTAGCTAACATAGCAATAGTACGTGAAAAGCACCTAACACCCTCTATCAGTGACGTCATTACCAACCTTAATGGTGCAACACAATTTAGCCCAATCGATCTAAAGGATGGATGGATATAATCAGCTGACTATAAACGAGGATAGCCGATACATAACATAACAACATTTTCAACGCATGCAGGTCACTACACTTATAAACGTTTAAGTTTTGACATAAATACTGCTACGGAAATACTCCAAAATGCAATTAGACAGATTTTAATAAACATTTCTGGAGTTTTGAATTAGAGTGACGATATTTCAATATTTGGCAACACTGTAGAAGATCACAACCAGTCTCTAGAAGCTGAAAGAATGCAACTTTGCAATTAACAAATCAAAATGTGTATTTAGTGTAACGAAGTTGAGATTCTTTGGATAAATATTTACACGAGTTGGAGTTCAACCAGATCCGGATAAAATGAAAAGTATTGTAGAGTTAAAACCACCAGAAAGCCGAACAGAAGTACGAATTCTTTTGGGTATGATAAACTATAATATGGCAAAGTTTTCACCGAACCTAGCTAATAACACCAAAATCCTCAGAGATCTAACACTGGAAGATGTATACCAATACATGATCAAACATTCAAAATTTTAAATGGATGGAACTGAAGGTGTAGCCTCACCTCGATTCTCACCCAAGGTCAAAATGTTATCGCATATGCTAGCCGAACTTTTTTCAGTGTAGAAAAGCGATACAGCCAAATAGAAAAAGAAACAGTAGCAGATACGTGGTCCATAGAACATTTTTATATCTACCAGAATCTTAGAAAACATCATCGTTCATCGAGATGGCAAGTCCAACCCATCAGCTTATTTGTCAAGACATCACATACCTAATTCAGCTCGTGAAGATACCAAAATAGAAAAAAAAATGTAAATTTTATCCTACAGTCTTCATTACCCAAAGCTATGACCATTGAACAAGTGCAACAAGCTACTAAACATGATAAAGTAGGTACTTAGTTTTCTCATTGACACAATAAAACATACCAGAAACAACTGGATTCTGAATCATCACCATTCTGCAAAATAAAAGATAAACTCACTGTGACAGATAACATCATACTACGAGGTATTCGAATAATTTTACCAGCATCCTTACAAACTCCTGCAATACACCTAGCACATAAAGATCATTTAGGGATTGTCAAGACGAAGCAGTTACTTCGCTCGAAAGTATGGTTCCCAAATATTAAAAGGCTAACAGAAACATTAGTAAAAAGTTATGCAACGTGTAAGGCAGTTACAAACGCTAGGATCAGAGATTCTATAATATCAACAGCAATACCTGATCAACCGTTTTAGCAACTTGACATAGATTTCGAACATTCAAGGTAATTGATAGCAGAAATTGTACAATCTACAAGCTTCCACACTGGCCAGAGGCAAACGGTATGGCAGAGAGGTTTGTGAAGTCTTTCAAAAAGTCTTCAATTTGTGCACAGTTGGAATCCAGCAAGTTTGATTCTCAAATCAATCAATTTTTGTTAAACTCTAGAAGTACTCCACCAAAGAGAAACCCCATTTGAACTGGTTTCAACAGAGAAATAAACAACTTATTACCAATGTACACACAGCAAGAAAGACATAGAGAACAACATGAAGACATAGCAAAAACTGATAAGAAAAACAAAAGAAAACAGAAGGAATATGCAGATTAACTGAGACATACAAGAATACACAACTTTCAGATGAATGATTTAGTTTTATGTAAACATTTTAAGACAAACTGCCTAAATGCGTTTTTTGACCCAAAACCATACAAAATAACTCAAATTAATGAAACTTAAATTTTGGCAGAGAGAGATGGAAAATATTTCAAAAGAAATGCATCGTTTTTCAAAATATTCAATCCTAGTATTCCTAGTCAAGTCCTCAAACATTCGCCAAACACTCCCAAACAAAATGCGTTTACTCTTCCTATCATTCCTATCATCCCACCGAAAACAGTATTCTGGAAGATTAGTCCTAAAGAGGAGCAAGCTACTATACTTGAAGTAAGTTCGCTAACACCACCTACTAATGAATATCCAGACATGCATGAACCTCAAGAAGTCCTATCAGTCAGATGACGATATCTCGTTCAGCTCAGCACCTGAAGCACCTACAACAGATGCAGACAGCCTTTCAGTTAGTGACCCAACTAAATATGATAACTTCAAACAGGACATTTTGAGCAACCCTGACATTCAAGGATTTCAAGCCATCGAACCCTCAGATGTTTGCGACAACATGCGTCCATCAACAGTTTTGAGAAATCCAACCTATTTGAAAGACTATGAGACCAATTATTCTGATTCATTAAGTGACTAGGTATTTTTGCCAAAATGTGTTTTCAGAAATATTACTTTTATGTTCTTTGAAAATTAAAACTTTCAAATATAAAGTTAGGGAGAAAATGTAGTGTCTAGGTTTTGTAACAGTCTATGGTTTGATGAAGGAAACTGTAATTTGGTGGATAAATTATGTCATTTTGCCTCAGAAATATGTATCTTTACTTTATCGTTGAAATATAATAAAACAAGTTTCCTTAGAAAACAATGCTATATTTTAATCAACTCCTCAGTAAGCCTAAAGTAGCTCAAACATTACACATTCTCGAAAGAATGAATCGCCAGAGCTGTAAAGAACAAATTTGGGTTAGTTTGGGTTGGATAAGACAATAGCATATCTTTGGGACGTGATGGCAATATCCTAAATACTAGTCAGAGAAACAGACGAGAAGGCGTTTGGATCGATCAAGTCGAAGTTTGCAGATTAAAAATACTCTCCAAAAGTCATAAAGGTGTTCTTCCAATGTTCTGGATAAGATAATCAAATGGATACCTAATCTGAATCGATCAATTGATATTTGGAATGTGGACGTCGCATTCCTAACGCCGAAAGGCATCCTTGTATAATGCAGATTTGCTTATAGATCCCAATCAATCAGCTGTTGACATATCGGTGACATAATGCTTTTATGGGATAATTATCGTTTCTTTTTTTAGACATCTAGTTTGTTAGACATTGACTATGGGGATTTTATGTTACAGTTCTATAATACTCTAATACATAATCGAGGCACCTAAATTCATTCCAATATTCGGGCTTATTGCAAACAAAATCGCCTACAAAATAATACTAGTTCAGTTGCATAAAAATCCAATAATTCAAATTTTAACATTTTCATTTCGTCCAAACAAACTCAACTTTATTATTAATATTCGACCCGTCTTGAAAATGCAAAACGTCCGACCCAATTACTGCCCAAACCTTCCAAGTACCTATCAAATCGCTAAAACTCCTATCTCCCGACCTTCTTACACTTTTAAAAGATACATTCACTTTCCCTTTTTCCTGTGAAGAGACTTGTATATTTTATTTTTTCCGGATTTGCCTGAGATTTTCCCCTTTAGTTTGAATGAATAAATCAGTACCTTCATCCTAGCCTCCTGAGCCCGGTGCCTTTTTTAGATTCCTTTGGGAGCCGCTTTTTAAGCCTCTTTCTGACACCTTATGCGTGCTGCTTTATGGTCGAAATTTGATTTTTGATGGATTAGGTAGGTTTATTTTTGTGGCAGGTGAACCTCTCGAAACTCGAGATCTTAAAGATGATATAAGAAAAACTGAATATAAAATAGACTACTCAAGGGATAAGTTGAGACTGAAAAGCAGATTTCAGGAAAAAAAAATTATTGGAATGAAAACAAATTTGTCTTAGCAAAGGAAATGAATGGAGAAAAAAAAAACGAAATTGAGTCAGAACCTCTAAGAGCAAAATTACTGCAAATGACTCATCAATCACTTATTAATTTTTGCAATGTTATCACGGAGTTACAGAAGGCGTATCCAATTAACCTATTGTCTAAGGTTTTTGTTACTGATTTTTATCCTACTGATCGTAATGATGTTAGATATGTCAATCGGGATATAAATAATCCAGGTTCATTCTGAGAATCTTCCGCAGCATTGAATTAATGTTCTTTAGCCAAATGGAAGTTGTTGAAAGGCTTAAATAATAATATATAGTAATATTTTGCAACTAGATTGGTTGATAAAAAAAAAACAAACAATTATTACCTTGTAACCTCATGTGTTAATGAATTAACAAGAGGCCCATAATATGCTCAGTTTGCTCAGCAATTAATTATTAGGGGTGGGTTCATAGTTTAATAAACACAGAATAGCAAGGGCGCCACTGAATTGAAAAAAAAAATGAATTACATAAAATATTGGGGTGTGACAATTCAGAAACACACCTAAAAAAAATAATCAGCAAACGGAAATTGGTAATTCTGAAAAGGAAATAGATACGGCATAACTCAACCAAATCTTGACACAGGTAAACCAATAAAACAATTTAAGTAAATTTCAAATTAAATTATTGTACATTTCACAGTGAGGTCAAAAATCGGGTATTGAATAATTTTGAATTATAAAATCAATTACTGGTAAAACACTTTAAATAAAATCAATAAATAGAGGTTGACTCTCAATCAGAATCAGTTCCATCAAATTCAGAAAAAAAGATAATACTACAATGCACCTCAATATACTTGCCATATAAGTTCATTAACAGTTGCTGGGCATACCATTATCATGAAAGGAAAATATAAAGATTTAAGTTTGCAGAAAAGTAATTAAAAAAAAAAATTATTGAAAATTCTATTGATAAATATGGTCAGCTTCTGCTTAAAAAATAAATTCAATAAAATCAACTTGCACCTGTATGAAATCGAAAGTTGGGTTAAATAATCGTTAAATAGTCAGGAGATATATTCGAAATCCTCAAATATATATGTTATGGGACCCATGGTTGAAAATTGACCAATTTTTGGCGATGTAGGTACTTACTTAATAATTTTAAATTTAGAGTATGTTGTCCAACCTTGACTTCTATTCAAATTACTGATTGATTATCATTGATAAAGTATAAGTCCATTCTTCAAATATGGGGCTACTAAAAGTTAAGAAGAGATAAAATCTATAGTAAATACGGTTAATTAAAAATCGGAAATAATATTTAAAGTTCAATTATGTGTCAAGAATATGAAATTGATATTTCAAATATTTAAATGTCATATCAGGAAGAAACTAAATCAATTAATTTTGTTAAATGAAACTCTATACAAGCCTCCATTCCAACAAAAAGGTTGAGCGTGGTAGCCATCCATTCTCGGCCACTTTACGAGGGAAATTGCAAGTGGAAGTTGCAGATTCTAGCTTGGAATCAAGGCTAGAAGTTTAGTTTTCTTTGTCAAATGTAGGGGTACACGTATTGACTCGTGAGGGACTTGATTCTTCTAGGAATCTCTTCAAAATCTCTATAATATGCTCTACAAAAATGGCGTTCTTTTAAAAATGTGTCCTTTTGGAAATGGATTCGTTGAGAGAAACGGCTCCTCGGAAAAACCCTATGTAATAGAGGCATTCCTTGAACAACCATTACTTGAAAAAAAATTATAAAGGACCCACCACGAGGAGGGTTTAAATTTCAAACTCAAAAATAACGGTAATCACAAAACTTTTGATTTAAATTTTTTCCATAATCAACGGATTATCGCCTCACGCAACTTTATTTCGTTAAGATAATGCCTGATGGCCGATAAGGTACTTTATTTTCCAACATGGATAACCCACTGTTACTGTTACCTATTCGAGTTGAACAAGACGACGGCCTCGATTAGAATGGAGCGATGGATAATTGGTATTTGGTGATGCACTAAATGGCTAAATAAAAGAAGCCCATTCCCGATTTCATGTTAATGTGATCACTTTCTGATATAGGTACCTACCTATCTAATTATTTTCCATCAGTTCCAAGAATACCTACTATAACAAAAATGAACTCATGCATGTGTATATTTTTGTTCGCGCTGACACTTTTCAAATTTGTCATCAACTAACTTAACGAACATGAGCGGTGGACATGCTAGATCCACTAATAAGCGGTAATTATCGTTAATAAGTTGATGTAGGAATTTGTTAACTAGTCTCGGTCTATCAACGGCGAGGCAAGTAAAATCCCAAGTCAAAAATAGAATTTAGTATTTTTCCAATCGTTCCTTTTTTTTTTTATCGACAATATTCTCCCCAGTTCCATTTTTCCCGTTTCTTTTTCTCCAATGCAGGAACATTTCCTATATATGCAAAAATTGACGGGTCTACATAATAGGGCAATATTCGGGTGGATATGGGGAAAAGGTGTATGAATAGATTTGGGCCTTAATAATGATGTCGTTAGGTCCCTGCCTGGGAATATTTTATTAGGACTTTTTCTTATTGACAAGAGGGGAATATTTTTCTATAAAACATAATTCAAATATTATTTAGCTAATATTTAAATAAGTCACTGTTAAAACAAAGTCAATCATAAAAATTAATTAAAGGTTATGTGTGCTGTATTCATCCAACGTATCTAATACGATAATAACCGTCCATAATAATTCTAATTATATTTGGCAACCAAGCGTGATAAATTGTGTCATAGTTTATAGGGTGTATCAATTATTATGATGAAGCCCGACAACATTCCTAGACACAGTGTAATTTGGTTTCGATATCTCGTTTTTTATTGAATTAAAAGAAACCTTTTTGTAACGCTTCATTTGTTGGTTTCTGGTGTTGATTTCCATTAATATATAAGTCGTTTTTCGTGGATTTCCTCTCCGCTTGAATCAGAAATATAGGCTAATCTTGTACTCTTAAAGTTGCTCATATTTCAAGCTCTTTGCAGCAATTAAAGCCTACATCTCGCTTGATGTTGTTGCTCGAGTTAAAGTTGTAGCTGTGTGCTAAACATTATAAGCATGTTCGGGAATGCCCAAGTCTGTGATAAATTGTGTTTTGTTTTGTAGTATTGTTGAAACTTATAATGTCTTATATAATTCGCCCTTTACTGTCTCAAGTAAATTTACTACTACTCTCGATTTCTGCGATTTGATTAATTTCAGTTATTTTGAAAATTTGTTCAGAATAAATCCATTCGCTGACTTATTTTTTCTATTTGCTAGAAGTTCTAATTATTGTATCTCGTCTTATTACGACTGTTGCATCTTGTTCAATGTTCACCATAGTCTTATTTTTTGAGTAATACATTCTCAGTCCTATTAGTTGTGCTTGTTCTTCCCAAATGTTTGCAATACGGTTTGTGGTCTGTGACTGGATGAAGTGAAACTATATCGTTGGTGTGATAAGTTATGTTTGCCACCTTTCATGTATTGAATTATCAATCTGACTTTAAGTTAAATAGTTTTCATTTAATTAAGTCATGTTTCTGCTGATTAAATCCGAAGGTTTATTCATTACAATTTAATCAGCAAATAGAACTAAAATACAAACTGTTATGGACAAATTTTTGAGACCAGAACGATTCGAAATTGACACGACTTCGTCATCGGTCGAAAAAGAATGGAAACACTGGCTTCAGACATTAAAAAACTTCCTGGACGAATCTGATCACTGCAAAGAGAAAAAAACTTACTGACGGTGACAAGCTCAGACTCTTAGTTAACTTTATATCACACAATGTGAATGCGATAATTTCGATTAAGCACCATTCTTGCAGGAATTTATGTTAAGCAAGTTAATGAAGTTTTTGTCAGACACATTCTGGAATACTAGAAAGCAACGATCATCCGAAAGTATCGATCAGTACGTTCAATTCCCAAAACTGCTTGCCAAAAATTGTAATTACAAAGCAGTGAGTGCAGATCAAAACAGAGATGATTATATAAGAGACGCGTTCATTGATGGTTTAAATCAAAATGAAATTCGTCAAAGACTCGAAAACTCAACTTTAACATTAGAAGAAGCTATAAACAAATCGCGTACTTTGGAAGAGGCCAAGAAGCAAACACAACAATATCTTTCAGCCAGTTCTTCGTCTTATTGTCCCGAAATAAGAAGTGAATTACCATCTTCTGCCGCTACTACATCTGTAGCGAACTACTTTTTTTTGCGGAAATCCCAGACATCATAGAAATCAATGTCCTGCTCGAAACGTAAAAAACTGTGAAAAATTAAGGCATTTTGCAAAAGTTTGTTTAAAGTCTAAACATTCGGAATCAAAATCTACTTCAGCCTCCACCTCGGTCTCCACTTATGTGATGGCTTCTGCTTCAACAGTTCATCCACGCTTATCAAAAGCAAGTCTTGAAGCAAAAATAAACGGCAGAAGCGTTCATGCTCTAATAGATACTGAAAGCTCCGACAGTTTTCTGGATTATAATTTTGCCATTCGTCATAATATCAAAATCAATCCTAGCCAAAGTCAGGTTTTAATGGCGACTTCAACTTGTTTTTCTCCTATTAAAGGTTACTGCTTAGTCGACATCAATTTGTTGGAGACAACATACAGGAATTACAAAATATCTGTACTTTCTAATCTGTGTGCTGATCTTGTAATTGGTCATGATATCATGAAACAACACTGTCGTGTAGAAGTTCAGTTTGGAGGAGACAAACTCCGCTATTTGATGGAAGCAAAACTTGAACCACCATCCTTATTTTCAAACCTCACTACAAATTGTAGACCTATCATCACCAAATCACGCAGACACTCAGTTGAGGATGAACAATTTATAAAAATTCAAGAAAGCAATTTTCCATGGCGAGCTCAAGTTTTAGTCACTCACAATGAAAATCGCAAACGACGTATGTGTATAGACTATTCACAGACCATCAACAAATTTACTCTACTTGACGCCTATCCGCTTCCAAAAATTGAAACATCAGTCAATAGGATTTCGAAATATGAAGTGTTAAGCATAATTGATTTGAAAAGTGCCTATCATCAGATACCCATCAAAGAACAGGATACACTGCATTGGAAGCTGCTGGTAAGTTATATCAGTTCTGAAGAATACCTTTTGGTGTAACAAATGGAATTGCTTGCTTTCAAAGGGTAATTGACTTAATAATTTCAGAAGAAAAATTGACAGGCGTTTATTTGGATGATGTAACCGTGGGTGGTGAAAATCAAGAGAAACATGATGAAAATTTGAAGAAATTCCTAGAAGCCGTCAGAAAACGTGGACGTACAATGAATCAAAATAAATGTTCATATGCTCATAAATCAATCAATATCTTAGGCTACACTATAGAAAACAGATCTATGAAACCCGATCCGGACAGACTTTCGCCACTTTTGAACTTACCGGTAACAAGAGTACTAGTGAACTTCTGAGAGTACTAGGAATGTTCCCCCATTATTCTAAATGGATACAGAATTTTTCAAACAAAATCAGAAGTCTCGTCAGCTGTAAGTATTCTCCTTTACTAGAAAATCAAATCCTGGATTTTGAAACGATGATGACAGACATTGCAAACTCACTCCTTTGGTCAATAAATGAACATGAAACTTTAGTTGTGGAAACTGATGCATCAGAATTCTGTATAGCCACGACTCTAAGCGAACCAGGAAAACTGAAAGCCTGTAGCTTTTTTCTCAAGGACCTTGTCTGAATCAGAAAGAAATCATTTATCTTAATAAAAGAAGAGTATGCCTGTGTAGAAGCGTTAATAAAATGAAGACACTATCTAATGGGACGACATTTCAAACTTGTGCCAGATCAGCAAGCAGTTTCGTTTATGTTTAATACTAGACATTCTAGTAAAACTAGCTTGCTACAGATATGATATGATATCATTTATCGGCCTGGAAATAAAAACACAGTAGCTGATGCATTCGCGAGAATTTCAGCAAGTTGTACAATAGACAAAATGTTCCAACTATATCAAGATTTGTGTCATCCGGGCATAACTAGGATGTATCATTTTGTCCGGGAGAAACCTACCCTATTCTCTAGAAAAAATTAGAAAAATGACTGAAGTGTGTCCAGTGTGCAACAAAATCAAACCAAAATTCCACAAAAATTTCAATAGCCACCTGATTAAGGCTACAAAACCATTAGAACGCCTAAATATTGATTTCAAAGGACCACTACCTTCAAAAGGTAATCATAAATACATGCTTACCATTGCGAACCGATACAGCAGATTTCCTTTTGTTTTTCCTTGTTCGGATGTCACAAGTGCAACTGTCATAGTAGCATGCTTTTTTTTTTTGCAATATTTGGAATGCCTGCCTACATTCATTCAGATAATGGACCATCTTTAGTATCTAAAGAACTCTTTGCAATCCCGAGGAATAGCTCACAGTCGTACCACACCATATAACCCAGAAGGAAATGGCCAAGTAGACAGATATAACGGTATAATTTGGAACGCAGTATTATTAGCTCTGGAAACAAGAAACAACTCAATTGAACAGTGGGAAACTTTCCTCCCAGATGGATTACATTTGATTCGCTCGCTTCTGTGTACCAGCACTAACTGCACACCTCATGCAAGATTATTTGCATTCCAGAGAAGATCTACAAGTAGCACATCTATTCCATCTTGGTTATCGACACCACAGAAAGTTTTTGTAAAAAAAATAAAATAGGAAAAGTAAATATGATCCTTTAGTTGAAGAAGCAGATCTTATAGTATAGATGCTAATGCTGAATACGCTATGATGATGGGAAAGAAGCTACCATTTCAGTGGCACCAAGGGGAAACGCAACTCTTCTGAATGGTTCGAACAGCTCAACCTCTTCTGAAATCATTTAAGATGATGAACTAAATCAAACTAATGCCGCGGATAACTTTTCTGATTCTGTAGCAGATGGAGCTAGAACAGAAAAATATTAAAGACCCAAAAAAAATCGAAAATCGCCGAAGTATCTTGAAGATTACCAGAAAAGTCAACCCGGGCGAATGTGATAAATGCCACTTTTCATGTTTCATGTATTGAATTGTCAATCTGACTTTTAGTTAAATAGTTGTCATTTAATTATGTCATGTTTTTGCTGATTAAAGCCTTGAGATCCGAAGGTTTATTCATTATAGTTGGCATATCTCAAATAGTTCTAGCACTGTCCACAATGTTGGTTCTTCGTTTCCACCACTCCAATGCTTGGCGATGGTATCTTCCTGTTTCACATCTTTTCTAATTAGGCTCTCCAAACCACGTGATTTTTCAATATGGCGACTAAGGAAAATTTGACGTTTGTTTGTTTATTTTGAGATTATTTGGAATATTTTCGAGCTAATTACAGTTTATTTTGATATAATATACTTTTTGAGATGCAGAGTGAATATTCAAAGACTTTAATGCAGGAAAATCGGGATGTGGGCGAACGATAAGTTTGAAAAAATGTCTAGTTGACATTTGTTTACATTTTGACCTAGTTTTTACAGCAATGAGCAATTGAAGGCCTACAAAAGCTTAGATTCATACAAGTATTTCGAGTATGGCTTTATTTTAGATGCAGGAACAGTGATACTGAAAAATTTTTACGTTTTAATTGGAAAAATTTGAAAGGTTAGGCATTGAAAACAACCTGACATCATCCTTGTTGAAATGCCTTCTAAAATCAACTACAAGACACTTTTGTGGCATTTCTAATTAGAAAAAAGCCTTATGAAGTCAATAAAATAAAAAAATAAATAGGGTTTAGTCACAAAACAACCAAACAATGCACTTTAAAAAGCTTTAAATTCTGTTCTGTCATATACGGAATGAGGAACTTCCGCCACGGTGGCCATTTTGGAATAGTTTTGACAGGTCGTTGGAATGCCTAATTGATAATTTATTGGCAGACTTCAAATTGTAAGGAAATAATCACTAGTAGCAAAACCCTCTGTAAAGTCTGCTTGTTTTCTGGGTTGGTATCCAATCTTTATGATTGATGCGATGTTAGATTTTGCTGTGTCGTTTTTTTGTATGTAAGAGTGAATGCGTCATTACAATTAATTGTCTGGGTCCTCATTCTTGAAACACGGGAGCAGCGTTCCCAGGTGAACGAGTGTTCCGTCTTTCTCAGCGATATGCAACTGATAATATGAGCAACAAAGACGGAACACTCGTTCTCCTGGGAACGCTGCACTCCTGTTTCAAGAATAAGGACCCTGCTGGTTTCATGTCTCAGATATGCATCAATGGTTTCAGCTGTATTTTTGACATTTAACAGTGATCAGATACGTACACTATTACTTCTCATATGGTTGCTCCAAGTTAATCGATCACAAGGTATTCTACGAAACATAATATTATCCAATACTTAAATCCTTAATCGATGTTGTTTCAAAAAGCTCAATCACTTGTATTGTATTGCAGAATCTAGCAGTGTCTAGAAGAGATATATTATTAAAATCTGTTTTTTTTTTAAAGATAAAAGTCAAAATGACATTATGTGTAAAATTGTCAATGCTTTCAAATTTTTTATGTAGAAAAAGCTTGTGCTGCCAACATAGTTACTAAATTTTTGACTTGGGGAATTATCTTTAAAAAAAAAACAGACTTTAGGTCTGTTTATGCAGAAATCACAAATCAGTCAGTCATTGGTTGAAAACAGTCAGAAACAGTCAAAAAACTAGTTTCAACCAATGAAATTCACTCTGACTGGTTTGTGATTTCTGCAGAAACAGACCTATTATTAGCTATATATTAGCTTTAAAAATGTGGCAAGTAAACCAGGGTTATGTGGATTGTTTTTCACAGCTCTGAGAGGAATGCATTGTTTAAACTCTTATTTATGTTATTTATGAGTTGGTAGCATTTGTCAATATCAGAGTCATCTGGAGGGTTCGTTGACAATGGTGTAGCTCTGCTGCCAAAACTGTCTTTTTCTAGTGACGGTAGCCTTGAATGGAGTGGTAATCTGTATAGTGGCACTTATTATTACATGGTAGCATTTTCCCAGGGGTGGTTCAGCCTCAATACTGGTAACTAGCTTGGAATCACTAACCAAAAACAAGTCCAGCAATGATGCTTGTTCGTTTCGTTGCCTAGTTGGAAAATATATTGATTGTTTAGCATTCATTTCCTTGTATCCATTAAAAAAGTCGCTGGCTTTGGAGGAGTACGATGACAAGCTCAGGGTCGGCCAGTTCATTTCCGGATAGTTAAAATCTCCAAAGATGTAGTGCAACAAATGCGAACTGAAAGCCATACTTCAATTGGTTATTAGAGTTCTATTCAGCCTCAGTTACATAATTTGGTGGTCGGTATATATAGGTAGACTCTATGGTTGGTGGCATTGATGCACTGCACTCCCTCAATTCGTGACTCTGGAGATCCATGATACTTATTTTGTAGGATTTAAGCCCAGATTCAGATAATATCTAAATAAAAATCGTGGCGCATTATGCCTGCTTATTTATTTCCCAAGAACCACGATTGCTCTGGTTTCTCGGAGTTTTTTTTCGTTTGGTTTGTAAATTGAATCACGCCATGTGTGAAAGTTTAGTTTTGAATTGAGAACTTTTTCTCACCAATTACAGGAGGAAGTCGATTCAGTTGGTAAATTCAATAAGGGTATTTCTGTTTTACCATCTAAGGTAATTGTATAAGGGAGATTTCGCTATTCCCTTCCAATAGCTTATATGATGTTCCTAAATCAGCAACTCTTAAAAAAACTACCTTATCTGATATTAAGAGAGTGCAGCAATTGTTATCTCAAACATCTTTCCAAACAGAAAGGCCATGAGACAACTCTGAGACCGTTTTGCTTCTCTTGATCCATCATTAATTAAAGAACTGTTTCTTCAATGTTCATATCCAGAAATTGGTTTAATATTGGCTGCTAATAAACATACTGATATTGCTGAACTAGCTGATATTGCGGATTCTATGTTGGACTCAGGTACAATTGGTTTACCTGAATGCAACGTGCTTAAAATGAAGTCGGATAAAGCAGATCAACGAGTTATTCAACTTTCGAAGGATATAGCTGAACTTAGAAAAATGGTTCAAGAATAGGGAACTTGACAAAAAATTTAAACATGAAAATATTACTATAAATCATAAGAATACATTAATTAAAACCTCTATCAGCGAAAAAAACAATTTTTTTTTGTCGCAAACGGCCACAATAAGGAATTGAAAATGCAGAAAAATTCAAATTATTTCCAGCGGGAAAAAACGCTCTGGTACTGGTCGTGACGTCATGTAGTATGATTTGTCAGTGTCTGTCAGCAACCGTCCATCATACTGTGAGTTCGTCTTGAAACACTGAGCACTCGGAGCATTTTCCGTCTTTTTTTCTTATGATGAGAAGAACAGGGATAAAAGAACAAAACAGCAACTCCGAGCGTTTACTCGAACTCTACATAATAAATACCCGTTAGCTGTGTTTATTTACGTTTTTCTCTGATTTTTTAAAATTTTATCAATATTAGAATAATTGGTTTACTTCGCTTAAATTCAATGATTAGCCTAGCATTATATAAATAAAACGATATACCTATTAATTATGACCGAAGAAGGAAATTCCAAAGGGCAATCCGCCAATCTATAATTTGTGATATGTTTATAGTAATAAAAGTAAGTAGGTATGTGCATTTGCCGAATGCTAGAGCAAAAAACACTGTACCCAACGTTGTATCTAACGTTGGGGCCAATGGTTGGACACATCGTGTGGCGCCGGCTTAACGCAAAATCATACTACGTGACGTCATCCAGATTTAAGGTCGTTTGAAATGCTTTTAATTCGCGCGAAGCTTTAAACATTTTTCACCAAGTTATTATTGAGTTTTAGGGAATAATATTTGGGGAATACTCTTTCAAGGCATAAATAAATGATTTAAAAAAATAAAAAAAAAATTGTAAAGTTCCCTATTAAATGAAAACAATCTACCTCATAACTTTGTTGGTATCACAGTAAATTTGCGATGAATGCAAAAAAAAAATATCCAGCCATGCAATTGGACAGCAAGTAGCGACGACATATATTCTGTTGGCAAAATACCATTTGGTCGTCTCTTTCTTGGTAAAGAATTTAATAATCTTATTTTTAGTTGATACTGGGAGTGAGGTAAGTGTTTTGCCAATTGGAACAAATAACCATGTTAATAATAGAGACCTGTATTCACATCTTACGACTGCAAATAACTCAAAGATTTTGGTCCATGGTAAATATACCTGTTTAATTAAATTCGATGCTGGCAAAGTTTTTGAATGGACCTTTTTAAGGGTTGATGTGAAATATCCAATTTTAGGTGCAGATTTTCTAATTAATTTTAGTTTATTAGTTGATATGCATAATGTATATTTCATAGATTCTAATCACACTGTTATAGCTACAAAAGTGCTGAATCTTGTTATAGTTATCAAATGAGTACATGTTTATTAATTAAACCATTTCAGAAAAATTTCGAAATTTATTGTTAAAATTTCCCTTTTTGAAGAAAAAAATCAACTTATCTTCTTCTAAACATAAGATTTTAAATTTTATAGAAACTAATACCCCCCAGTGTTCTCTAGACCTCGCAGGCTTTTTCCAGAAAAGTTAGAAATTGCAAAAAAAGAAATCAATAAATTATTAGACTTAGGAATTATTAGACCTTTGTCTAGTAATTGGTCGTCTCCACTTCATATGGTACCTAAAGCGAATGAAAACTGGAGACCCTGCCAAACTTTGGCCCTGCGGAGATTATAGAGCACTAAATACACACATCAAAATAGTCTAGGGAACAAGATGCAACTAATACATTTATAAATTGAACAAAATATACTTTTAAAAGATTTTTAAATTTTGTTAAAGCCTGCTGGAAAAGCCGATATGATAAATTTTACAAGTGTAATATAACAATGCCAGATCTTTACAGTATTCCTCATTTACATGATTTTGTCTTTCAATTGCAGGGTTGTAAGGTTGATTTGGTTAGGGCCTATCATCAGATTCCTATCAATCCTGCAGACATTCCTAAAACTGCTATTTGTACACCTTTCGGGTTATATCGATTATATAACCATGCCGTTCGGTCTAAGGAATGCAGCACAGACATTTCAGCGCCTTATACACGAAGTTACACGAAATTTAAGTTTTTGTTTTTCATATTTAGATGATTTTCTTATTGCTAGTAAAACACTTGATGAACATTTCAATCATTTAAAATTACTTTTCAAAAAGTTTCAAGAGTATGGGATAATATTAAATACTGAAAAATATCAGTTTGGCCTTTCGGAGATTGAATTTTTAGGTCACAAAATTGATGAATCGGGAATTAAACAACTAAATGAGAAAGTTCAGGCTACAAAAAAATTCCCAATGCCTGAATCTATTCGACAGTTAAGAAGAAAATTTTTGGGTTTGATAAACTTTTATAACAGACATGTTCGCTATTTCTTAGAAGGGAGACAGTTTCATTTTTGAACAGATCATAAACCATTGATTCATGCTTTATCTTCTGCCTCAGATATAACTATAATCCCCAAAAAATCCGTCATCTAGATTATGTTTCAACATTTACAACGGATATTCGATATATTCGGGCTGAATGTAGTGTCGTTGCGGATGTTTTATCTAGGATGGAAAATAATTCTCTGAACTTTGATTATAGGTAATACAATAATTTAGAGGAACTTAGCAAGGAGCAACAGAAAGATAGTGATCCCATATCTCTTATGCAATCGAATAAAACATCTTTGAAATCTGAAAAAGTTTTTCTTCACTTTTGTGATAAATATTTGATTTGTGATGTAAGTTTGAATAAACCAAAACCATTATGTTCCAAAAAATTTTAGAAAAAGTATATTTGATATTTTACATTCATTATGTCATCCTGGTGTTAAAGAAACACAATGACTTATTAGCTCCCGTTTTGTTGGGTTTGAAATGAATAAAGATATTCGGAAATCGGTAAAAGGTTGTCTGGATTGCCTAATAGGTTTGAAAATGTGCATTTGAATATTATTGACCCACTGGGAAATTCTTATGTTTTAACTTGTATAGATCGTTTTTCTAGATGGTCTAGAGTTTCTCCACTGACTGATATCACTGCATCAAGTATTGCTCAAATATTTATTGCTGGTTGGATTGCTAGATTTGGTGTTCCTTCCACTATTACAACAGACAGAGGTCCACAATTTGAGTCGTCTCTTTGGAAAGAATTTCTGAACACCTTAGGTTCCTGCAAAATCCGAACCACAGCTTATCATCCTAGATCAAATGGTATTACAGAACGTTCCAACTAACAAATTAAAATTGCGTTAAAATGTCACAATAAAAAGCAATGGGTTCTACCATTCGTTTTGTTAGGTATTCGCACATCAGTTAAAGAAGATTTGGGCTGTACAGCTGCAGAACTTCTTTATGGTACGACACTTAAGAGAATTTTTTAAGGCGGAATATGGTCCTTCAACTTTTGGGCAATCTTTTAAATGTTCTATGAGGCAACTTAAATTTCTTCCTGCACGAAAGAATTCTAGAAAGGATTTTTTTATTCTTAGAGATCTTCTAACATCGTCACATGTTTTTCTAAGGAATGATGATGTTAAAAAACCTTTACAATCAATTTATGATAGTCCCTTTAAAGTTTTATCAAGAAACTCTTCTGTGTATACTTTGAATATAAACGGAAACTTATTTACTATTCCCATTGAAAGACTTAAACCAGCTTACTTTGAATGAAAATTAAACTGAGATTCTTGTTGGCAAAGCACTTATTTTTTGTGATTGGGGAAGGGTAGTATAGCGATATTGATCATTATATCAGTAAAAGTAGAGAGGTGTGCCATTAGGCCTGATGTATAGCAACACGTCTTACTCCAGAGCTCTGGGAGTAAGGAAAGTTGGCAAGACAGAGCGAGCTGTCAGTCAGTGTCACGGGGATCTCTAGTCAATGAGACATGCATGAGGTCTTGAATAAAACCCTTAATTAAATATTCAAGTATTATTTCTCACCGAAGATAATACGACATGGAGGCAGCGGTGCCTCACGGAAGTTAAAGAAGACCGTGGGTGAGCGATCGAATCTTGATTCTTGGGTTTTGTTCTCTTTTGTAGAAATTATTCTTAAAAAACATAACCTATTTTGCGAATCGGCCCTGGCTGATACTAGGCAAGTGATTAGTGTTTTGTTATCAAAAAAAAGGGAGAAAAGATGCCTGGAGATGATGATAAAACAGCGGGGTCGTCACTGGAAATGTTTGCGAATGTTCAGGCGCCAGCCGAGTTCAATTTTTCCCAGCCGCAACAGTGGCCTCAAGGGAAGAAACGCTTTGAGCGTTATTTGTCAGTAAGTGGTTTTGGAAAGAAATCTAATAAAGAAAAAATGGACATGCTAATTTATCTCATGGGTAACGAAGCTGAGGAGATTTTGATGCAGCAGAACATTTCAGCCACTGAAACTTATGCTCAGATATTGGTTAAATTTGATAAGCATTTTATTCTACAGGGAAACGTGATTTTTGAACGATATAAGTTTAATTCGAGGGTGCAGAGACCAGGTGAACCAGTCGAAAATTTCGTAACCAGCCTGCATGCGCTAGCAGAGCACTGCGACTATAAAGCCTTGAAAGAAGAGCTGATACGTGACAGAATCGTCATAGGTGTAGCTGATGAAAAAGTTAGTGAACGGCTTCAGTTAAGGGACAAATTAACCTTGTCCGAAGCGATTACAGCGGTGAGGCAGGCCGAATTACAGGGTACCCAAAATAAAATAATCAGACAAGAGCAATCTGTCAGTGCAATAAATCAAAATTTCAAATCAAAAGAAATGCCTTCTGCTTCGTCCAGGAATCGTACAAAAAGATGTGCATTCTGCGGTTTGAGTACATGTAATGTGAAGACAGGGCCAAATGTCCAGCAAAATCGTCAGTTTGTCGCGCCTGCGCGAAACGGGGACACTGGAGTGTAATGTGCAGAAGTAAAAAGTCAGTACGTGCAGTGGAGCACAGCAGAATGTTTCACAGGTAACCAAGGATGAAGACGGAGTTGGAAATTTTATCGGTTAAGTATACCTCCGATAAACAGGACCGTTGGTATGTAGACATTCTATTTAATAATAAACATAAGATTCCGTTTTTCGTAGACACTGGGGCAGATTTCAGTTGTTTTCCCTATGAGTTATTACCTGATGAATTCATAAGTAAGTTAATTTTATGTGAGTCTGTGGGAGCAGCTGACAATCATAGGTTGGATACAGTGGGTAAAATAAAAGTCAACTTAACATATAAGGGTAAAACGAACCAAGAGACCATTTATGTAGTTAGGAAGTTAAGGCAGCCAATTTTGGGCAGAAATGCTATAATTAGTTTCAAGGTTCTAAATTTTCCTACTAAAAATGTTTGTTTAATTAGCGATTATAATTTTAGTTGTAGGAAAAATCAGGACAGTTTGTCTAAATTTACGTTAGATAGCATTTCTAGACCGTTTCAGGGTATTTTTAGTGAAATAGGGCAATTTATAAATACAATGTCAATCCAGATTAAGTCAAACGCTAAGCCTTTTGAACAATCTGTACCTCGGACCGTGCCCTTAGCCCTGCTCCCTAAGCTAAAGACAGAATAAGATACGTCATTGAAACTCAATATTATAGAGCCAATTGAGACTTCAACTACATGGGTTAGTCCAATAGTATGTGTTTATAAAGGCGATACAGTTCGCTTATGTTGTGACTATACCAAGATGAATGAAAGTGTTCTCTGGTCTCACTTCCCCTTACCCAAAATCGAGCATACTTTGTCCCAACTAAGTGGCTCAATACTTTTCAAAACTAGACACAACAAGTGGCTTCTACCAGATCAAGTTAAATAAAGAAAGTCAACTTTTGACTACTTTTATAACACCATACGGCTGTTTTTTTTCAAGAGACTTCCGTTTGGAATCTCATGTGCGCCAGAATAATTTGCTTTAAATTTTTCAAAAATTTTGCTAGGATTAGAGGGTGTGGTCTGTCACATGGACGACGTACTCATACATGCCCCTAGCATAGATAAACATGATGAGATTTCACATAAGGTTTTGACAAAAATACATGCCAAGGATATAACCACAGCATATACAAAAACAATCAGCAGGCTAACTCTCACGCGCATTTTTTCTGCGCACGCCGACATTAGGGGATACCATTTTGTCATAACGCTGTCATTAAACGGCAGGAGCGACGAAATTTTATTTTATTTGTTTATTTCTGACGAAGGTCATAGGCGTGCGGTGTAGAGCGGAATTTTAGCTATGATTTTCAAAATGATTTTGATATATTCGTGTTGTCATTTATGGTGTTATCTGTTACCATTCTTGTATATTCAATAATAATAATAAATTAGTAATTATAAACATTATTCTATGTAAGTAATAATAAATTAGTTTATTTAAAGCCAATACGACTCTGTCACAGGAAAGAAAAAACCTAAATTATCGTTAATCAGGTCCTGTTTCGTATCCCAAAATGGCCGCTAGTGACATTTTGGTCAGTCAAGCAGAAACACGCTATGCACAGATTGAAAAAGAGGCTCTTGCGCAGACCTGGACAGCAGAGTATTTTTCAGAGTATATTTCGGGAGTTGAAAATTTAATTTTTGAAACAGATGACAAACCTTTGTTACAAATTTTACAAACAAAAAAATTAGATTCTTTAACACCTCGTTTACAGAGATTCAGAATGCGTCTTATGAGATATAAATATACTGTTATTTACACTCCGGGGAAAAACCTAATCATTCCAGATACGTTGAGTCGTGATCCCATTCAAACTAAAAATTTAATTGATGAGCTACAAGTGGAAACCGATATTTTTGTAAAAGCAGCTATTAAAAATTTACGTAATAAATCCTATCTTTTGAAATTAATTCAACAAGAACAGGAAAGTGATTTTATATGCAAAAAATTGAAAGAATATTCAATTATGTCTTGGCCAGAAAAATCTAAATTACCAATTGAACTTTTTCTTTATTTTCAATTTAGATATGAAATTCCGTTTTCTGAAAACCTACTGCTAAAAGATACGCGTATTATAATTCCTAAAAGTCTAAAGCTCAAAGTGCTTGAATTCATTCACACCGGACACTTGGGTATTGTTAAGTGTCGCGAGCGCGTCAAAATGAGTGTATGGTGGTTTGGACTGTCGACTCAAATAGAAAATTTAGTTAAAAATTGCCCGAACTGCATCGAGAACCGATAAAACATAAGAGAAACCTTCTACAAAGATAAAACTGTCAGCAGACCATGGCAAAAAATAGCTGTTGATTTTTTCAAACATGAAAAGTGGTTTATGATAATATGTAGTAGATTATTATTCGCGATATTTTGAAATTTTTGAGTTAAGTAACTTAACCGAAGAATCTATTATTCCAAAAATGAAAGAAATGTTTTCTAGAATTGGTATCCCAGAGGTAGTGAAATCGGATAACGCAACGCAGTTTTCTCGAAAATTTGAAGAATTTGCACAAATCTATAATTTTATTCACGTAACTTGTAGTCCCAAGTTCTCTCAAAGTAACGGAGGGGTAGAGAGGGCGGTGCAAACGGCTAAGCGTTTAATATAAAAAAATATGGACGAGGACATATTTTTAGCATTGTTAGTTTACAGGACAAGTCCTTTAGAACATGGTTTTCCACCAAGTGAACTGTTAATGAACAGAAAAATAAGATCGACACTTCTTCTTTTTCCTAGTAAACTGGATGAAACAATGAACACCAATTCCGAGTTTTTACAGAAAGAAAAATATCTAAAAAACAAACTAGAAACTAACTATAATAAACGTCACAATGCTAAAGATTTGGACATCCTAAATGTTGGAGATTCGGTATGGGTTGTGGATATACGTAAGTATGGACGAATAATCGGAATTTGCGATGAACCACGTTCATATATTGTAGAGACTGACGTGGGTCAATACCGGAGAAACCGGTGGCATCTAATCCATGCCCCTTATCATTTTTCAAACACACATACTGAATTGCCAATATTGTCTGATAATTTAAGCACGGACTTATCTTTCGATACGCCAAACCAAGAGGCTTATAATTCTTGTGAGGGTTTCAGTGAAACAAATGAGCAGAACAAAAATTCAAATGAGGAAAGTGCGGGTGATTTGAAAGATGTTTCGATGCAACATCAAAGTTTCAGCAGTGAGAATGAGAATAAGACAATAAATCCTGATGTAGTGTTACCTTGCAGACCCAAACGTAATATTAGGAAGCCTGCTTATTTTTCCGATTATGTTAATTAGGTAGGTAGTTTATAAGTTAAACTTAAGTATTTTCATTGTTTATAAAAATATTATAAAAGGGGAGATGTGCCATTAGGCCTGATGTTTAGCAACACGTCTTACTCCAGAGCTCTGGGAGTAAGGAAAGTTGGCAAGACAGCGCGAGCTGTCAGTCAGTGTCACGGGGATCTTTAGTCAATGAGACATGTCATGAGGTCTTGAATAAAACCCTTAATTAAATATTCAAGTATTATTTCTCACCGAAGATAATACGACAAGAGGTAATCCAGGATTTGTGAAGTTGAAAGATTAGTCTTGTCATTAATTAATATAGGTACCTCAAACACTACACCTACATAGGCATTATACACAGTTTCATATTCCCGAAACTACTCGATTGGCATAGAAAAGGGTAGAAATATTCTTGATTAAAACTAGGAAAGTATTTTCATTTTCAAGCTTTGCATTTCGTAGCCTAATTGGAAATTAAGTATTAAAATTCTAAATTTCTTCGAAAATTCGCACATTAAAAAATATACCATTGGTAAAGGGTAAAATCATCATCAAATCATATGGTCTTTGACAATTCGGCATTATTTTGGTCGGAGGCACATTGGAGTAACGATCTTGATTGATCAAGCGTTTTGAATAAAAAACGTCACAAATTTATAACAGTTAACACTGCATAAGATAAGAGTTCCAGTAAATAATAAGGTACCTACCTTTAATGAACTAAATAAATCTCTACCGTACAATGATGCTAGTTAAACCATTTGAGTATTAGAAATTTATTACACAAAACGCGTTAATTACTCAGAAAATTACACGTTATCTGTTGGCGCCGCAGTTAATTTAATACCTTATATACCAGTGCGATAATGGGCTGTCAGACCAGAAATTATTGGTACAAAGTGCCACTTTTTTTGAATGAATAAAATAGTTCCTAAACTAACAAGAAATAATTAAGTACACACTAAATTTTATTGGTTTGTGAAATGTGGATATCGAGGAATACTTGAAGTGTCTTCGAATACCGTAAGGATCCTAGGGTCTTTAAGAACTTCATAAATTTAATAGAGATGTCTATAATTTAAATGGCCCAAATTAGATAATTAATATTCAAATCAACTAGACGATCAGGAATATCGAACAAAGAGAATATCAAAGAGATATAACTTGGATTTTCGAGACAAAGAAAATGGGAACAAAAAATTTATATAAAGTATTCGAGAAGACAATTTTTCTACTCATACAGAAATGCAGGTATTTTCTACATGGGATCATGCACAATAATTGCCTTTGAGGAAACACTGTTTTACTCCAAAAAGATATTAAATTATTAAAATAGAAATAAATTATTGAAATAAAAAACTTGAAGAAACGTAATCCTGAACAAATATGTATAGAGGACAGAAATAAGCAGCTTGTTGCATTTGCTTTAAAACCTTTAAAGTTTCAGTTATCGCGAGTTCTATGGAGAGTTTAAATTTAAAGTTTCTGTTACTTTTGCAATATTTTCGCTATAAAACTTTTATCGCAGGTAAGACTTTAATATTTCTTTTCGAAACTCATTTTATTCTTTCAAAATAAAAATGTATCAATTTAAATGTACTTATATGTGTTCAATAGGCCAGACAAGATTACCTTTCCCTCTTCTTATTATATGTGTTTATATATTTTATTCCAATTAAAAACTTCATATATCCTCACAAGGCGGATGGAAAAGCGATAAGAAATGCTTTAAAATATGAATAAGAAGAAAACAATTTTGAAGACAAAGGAAAAGTGACTTAAACATTACATGAAATTTAAAAGAAGGGCCAGGAACAAAAATAAAATTAAAAAAATATGATTTCTATAGCTTTTTTAGGACAGTTAGGTAATAAAAGTTGAAAGAAGAAAACTCGAGAAAAAAACCTGAAGATACGTAAAAGATCTAACGAAAATAATTTAAAATTCGCACCCTTTCAAAGATGAAAATTTGGAACTAGAGGGCTTTCTAAGGGTAGGCAAAGCAGCTTGTCGCGTTTGCTGCAATAATTATTGTATCCAAAGGATTCAAAGGACGGAAGTTTGATATAAGGTTCGTTAAGTTCAAAGGAAAAGTTTTGAAGTCCGACATTTAGCTCTAGGTAGAGTTGAAAATCTTCAACTAAGTTTTCGCAAAAAGCTTAATTTTGCCTTACAACCGAAATTTGTCTTTTAGTTTTCCAAAAACATTTATGTAAGTACTTTAAGATTTTTCTTTTGCTTAATTCAATTTGTATGGCTTTTTTTTCATACTTAACTTAATATAAAAAAAATTCAACTTACCAATTCAAAATCTCCTTCCATATAGAAGAATTGAAAAAAAAAAAACATAAAACAAAAATCCAAAAAAAAAAAATCACTGGAAAAAAAAAACTTCACTCGAATTTTCAAATCAACCGGAATTCCGGTCTTTAAAAGCTCCCGGACTATATCTACGAGCATGGACCACGATCTTAGTCGTATTGCACTCAGCCGAAGACTAACCTCCAGTCCGAACTCGAGCCCGCAATATAACATGGTCTCTCGTTTATACAACACTATTCCGGCGACGCGCATTCGCTCTCTCCTTTATGTTACGTCAATACTAGTTCCGTCTTCGTCTAGCCTGAATGCGGAATCCACCCCCGCAATCTGCGGAAATAGTTTTTTCCGTACGTCGGTCGTAGGAGAAGCGCGCGACGTCCGACGACGTTGCCGCGTTGCGCCCTTTATTGACGAACATCGGACATGGGTGCTGGTATTCTATTTCTTATTAACTTTGATTTATGATAACTACTATGATTTACAAGATAAAGCAATTTAGTATTTACATAACGAGTACGTAAAGTGCTTCTTTTTCTCACGCGGCAGAAGATGAACAGACGATGCGTTTCGAAGTACGATTATCTAGTTGAGGGCAGAAAAAGTATAATTCCTACTTTTCATTTGAAGTATTCTCACGCTATTTGAAGAACTTATTGCAAAATGCGCTTTTCTGGAAACTGATAAAGAGTGCGGTATTTACTAATATAAAAAGTTAAAGAGGTATAGAAAAGTTCTAAATTTCAAACACACCATGTAGAAAATGTTGTTATTCCGAAGATTAAGTGTCTCATTCTAAATGGGCACCTTTTTTGTAGAGTGGAAAAGTGCTATTACTGACCACACGGTAATGATTTCAGACTGAAACTACCTATTACGAAATGTTAGTTAATTACCAAAGTAGGTTCCTGAAGTTCGCCTCTCATACCCGACAAATTCTAACTTTTGTGGTGAAAATCAAATGTGCTCAAATTGTACAATCAATAATATCAATTGTGCAATTAATATCGTTGTGTACAATTGTGCTATTTTAGTAACTAAGTTATTATTTTGGTAACTAAAAAGTAGAAGTAGAAGTTCTACTTATTTTAAGAAAAACTTGAAGTTCAGCCACCCATTTTCTAAATTTTTCTTAAAAAAAGTGTTTCCTTGAGAATCGAATTGGAATTGTTCTGAACAGGGTGTTTCAAATTCGAGCCGAGGGCAAAGTTGCGGAATTGGATGCCAAACAAAATACCGCTCCGATATTTAGGATATTCGAAATACATACCGGAGATATCCGAAAAAAAATCTAAGTTTTGCAAAATCGTTTTTATTTGTTTCACTTGTTCGGTGAATTTTAATGATGATATGATCTAAAGTTTTTTTCAATTACATATTTGAATTGCCCCCTTCCAAGAAAAATAGGATATTACATAGGGTGTCCGGAAATAAATCCAGAAAAATGTGCTCAAAGATTTAAAAACAGAAAGAGTACCCGTATTTACTATTTTTGGTAAGTTAGAGCCCCCTAGATTTCGCCTTTAAGAATAGTATTTTTTAATTTCTCAGAAAACTGTTATACGAGAATCACTATGTTTGGTACACAGAGGTTTTATGACATAAATAATTGGATGGTTGTCTTTGATGGTGCTACGCTTCTAGGCGAAGGATCTCCTTAAGATTCTTTTTCCATAGGCCCCCCTGTCTTTGCAGATTGAGTCTCGATATGCATTCCATCAGATTTTGTCATTTTTCTCGGAAACAATGTGTTTAACTAAAACATTTTAGGAAACAAAAATATTTGAATTGAAATTAGATTGAATGAGCCGTCTAACTGAGTAATATATTTTTTTTAAATTCAAATACAACCAAAGTTCCGAGGCTACAAGGACCCACGCAAAGGGGTCTCGAGACTCGAGGAGGTCCTCCTTCTTCATGTCATAAAAACCATGTGTACCAAACATAGTGATTCTCGTACAACTCTTTTAGAAACATTTCATGTTCTACAATATCCTATCACAGCATTCCTATACCTACCCATCTTCAACTGTTTCGGAAATATTGACTTTTTTGCAACTTTAACAAGCTGTAAAATCTTAACGGTGGATTTTAGAACAAAACCGATCCTACATTCTCTTAGCTTTTCATAAACTAGCATTTGACACCAACCTTTGAATTTAATCCGTGTTTGAAAATTCGAAGTTTGCCTCGATAGCACATGAAAAATTAAAAATGAGAATGAAGAATCGGTTTTGCTCTAAAATTAATTTAGGTTTAACAGCCTGTGGAACTTGCAAAAAAGTCAATTTTTCACTGTCAATTTTCCGAAACAATTGAAAATAGGTATATAGATATCGGGTCTTCAAAAAAAACCCAATCAAAGATTGTTTTGATTACGAAAACGTACGTCGCATTATTGTTTCTTTATTGTTCACGATTTTTGACATGACATTTTGACATTGAAGTTCATTGAGAAATTTAAAGAAAAATATTGCATACATACGTTCAAAAAGCCATAGCAATCTTTGATTGGATTTTTTTTTTGAAGACCCGATACGAAGCCTGTTTCATCAAATCATTTTATACCGTCTTGCATTGTTATCATCAGTTAGATAACATGATGCTGAAACGCACTTGCGCAGGGAAATAGATGGGAGTGGGGGATTCCGCTGATAAAAATGTTTGAGAAAATGTCGTCATAAACGAGGAAAATATATAAATTTGCACCGTCTTGCATTTACTTATTAAGTTAATTTGTCCACAAACAAAGTTGGATTAACCTATGCAAAATATTTTCATGGGGGTTTTGGGGTTGTAATATAAGATACAAATTGTCAATTTTTCAGCTGGGTAATGTAAATGTAATGTAATGTAAATTTATTCAAATTCCTTCAAAGTGTACAATTTTGTTTCCTAACCTTAATCTAACCTTAATCAAATCTCAAGAATTATAATTTCAACATTGTTATAAATTACAGGAATCCGAATAAATAGGTGAGTGCTACTAAGGCAGTTTACCTACCAGCGCGCAGCACATTTACCATATATTCATAATTTAAAACATTTATTTAGACATGGGTTAAATCTAGTTCTAAATCTAAACCTATATAATTTTTGAGTACCTACTATATTATTGTGCTTAACTAAGTATTCTACAAATATGCCACTCAGAAAGTGTGGAGATTACCACACAATGAAAAAAAATAATAAAAATAAAAAATAAATAAAGTAATTAAAAATGGGAGAACATTGGTTTATTTCAGTTGAGATTTTTAGGGAAAAGCGTCGCTTAATGTTGCATAATTCAACGATAATAGAAAAAAAATGCATTTCTTCTTAAACCTGAATTTGTGGTCTATCAGATTTTTTATATTTAAAGGTATAAGGTTGAATATTTTTGGAGCCATGATCGTAATACACTTCTGTGAGATGCGTTTACTTTTCCTGGGGATTTCGACAGTTTCTTGGGAAAGTTGTCTGGTGTTATAGAAGTTCATATTTAGAGGTCTAATAATGTCGCGATTCTTGTTAATATACAGTAAGGCTTTATATGCATACATTTGCCTCAGACGAAAAACGATAAATTCTTCAAAAAGTAATTCTGTTGGGTATAGGAGGCTTTTTTTTAGGATAGTTTTAATGCAGCTTCTTTGCGTTACTTCCAAGCAGTTTAGTGATGTTTTGTAACTGCTTCCCCAAGCTATTACGCCATACTGCATGGTCGATTCGAAAATTGCGTGATAAACAGTCTTTAGGTTGTATTTACTTAGAAAACTTCGCAGTTTTCTAATAACAAACACTATTTTTCTTAATTTTTTTGCTTGTTTTTCAGCATGTATTTTAAATTGGAGTTGGTTATCTAGTATAATTCCCAAATATTTAATTGTTTCGACAACTTCGATGGATGTAGAACATTGACAAGCGTTTTGATCCGAGCAAGCGTGAAGGTTTATTTTTTGAAAGTTGGGTTCTGTACGCTCGTCAATAAAAAATGGTGAAAATTTTGTTTTGTCCCAATTAATAGTTAAAAGATTTAAATCTAGCCAGTTTTTGACCACCTTCAAAGACATCTCTGACTTTTTCTTGATGTTGTTCCACGACTCGCCTCCAATAAGTATAACTGTGTCATCAGCAAAGGATATACAGTCCAAGGTCTGGTCATGACTAAGAAGGTCATTTATGTAGATAAGGAAGAGTACAGGGCCGAGGACCGTTCCTTGAGGGACTCCAAAATTAACAGATTTACCTGTACTAGTTGATTTTCCAATTGTAACCTTTTGAGTTCTGTTACAAAGATAGCTTTTTAGAAGTTGAAGCACTACACCACGGAACCCTAAAATTTCTAGTTTTTTCAGCAACAATGAGTGGTCCACAGTGTCAAAAGCTTTTTTAAGATCCAAGAAAATACCTGCTATTGGCCTGGAGTTATCTAGTTCAGAATATATAGTTTTTGTAATTGCCGCCAAAGCATCTTCTGTACTTAGGTTTTCTCGAAAGCCGAACTTTTTTTTATTTAGAACTTTATGATTCTGCAGCCATTCTGTAATCCTATGTTTTAGAAGCTTCTCGAAGATTTTAGCAAAAACAGATAACAATGATATAGGACGATAGTGTGTACAAAGTTCTTTGTTTCCATTTTTAAATATAGGTTTTATGTTGGCTTCTTTCAAATGACTGGGACACACCCCTGTTACGAAAGATAAATTAAAAATATGCAGTAAGGGCTTCGTGATGTAGGGAGCAATCTGCTTTACAAGCTATGGTGTTATTCCGTCAAGGCCCGGTGCCTTGTTATTATTTAGTGTTAGAAGTATTGTGAGTACTTCTGCTTCTGTGACCGGAGAAAGGAAAAAAGATTTTTTTATTCTGCATTTAAAGCTAAGGTGCTTTAAGTAGCTATTTTGATTTGGAACGGTTATTTGATTGGCTAAGTTTTCTCCCACGTTTGCGAAAAAGTCGTTGAATTTTTCCGCTTTCTCCGAGTCACTGTTCAGTATTTGTCCTGCATCGTTCCTCATCCGTCCGATTTCATGGCCTGAAGACTGCATATTCAATGCATTCCTAACCGTCCCCCAAAACTTCCGAGGATTTCCTTTATTTTCTTCAAAAGCCGATAGATAATAATTATTTTTTGCTTTTTGAATTAGAGAATGAATCTTATTCCTATGGTTTCTATATTGAATTTTTAATACCTCATTATTTGGATCTTGTTTAACGCGCCTAAAAAGTTCATCACGTGTATTTATTGATTTTGTAAGGGCTTTGGTAATCCATGGTGTTCTTTTTATAGTTTTCCTCTGTTTTTTGGTAACTGTACTAGAACTTCTTATATGTGTTTCGAGGGATTTTATAAAAATGCCCATACTTATGTCAGGGTTCGATTCAAGCGTTACTTTTGTCCAAGGTTCAGCGGCAAGCAAGTTTTTTAGTTGATCATAGTTCGTATTCTGGCCACATAAATTTGATTCATTTGATTTTCTCGGAGCATTCAAAGGAATAGACAGTGCTACAGCAGGGTGATCGGTTATTTGAGTTTTTATTATGTATGTACAAAAATTGCATAAGTTTTGTGATTTATCAATGAGAATGTGGTCTAAGCAACTTTTTTGTGTATTACGTTCACGTGTCTATTGATTAATAAGCGAAATGAATCCGCATTCGTGAATGATATTTAAGTAGTCTTCAATTTTTCCTTTTCTGTCAGTTTTCAGTAAGTCATTATTTATGTCCCCTATGAAGATACCTAGATTAGAAGTTTGTGTAAATCTTAAAAACTCTAGAAGATTCAATAAAAAGGTATCCAAATCCTGGCTAGGCGGACGGTATAGGCAGCTTAGAGATATTGTATAGCTTGCAGTCAGTTTAATGTTAAATTTTAGGACGTTTAATCCCGCAATTTTCTGCTCCTCGACGTCCGCCTGCCATTTGGATTTGACAAGGACAACTGTCCCGTCATTCTGATTAAAAGAACCATTGTTGTAGAAGATATCATAGTCTCTTATCTTATAGTATTCCACAAAATCTACTTTCCAAGTTTCAGTGAATACAATTACATCAAAAGCATAATTTGTCATTTGTATAGTTGAACTAAAAAGGTGTCAAAATTTTTATTTATGCTAGTAATATTTTGTGTAAGGACTGTAAAATTTCTTATGTTTTTTGTTGTGTTATAAAACTGACCGATGTTCTCGCATATTACCGTTTCAACCTTTAATTCTTTTTCAATGGTATCGCCTATATGGAGAATATCCATTTTTCCCTAAATTATTTAAAACTTGATTATTAAATGAAAATATGTTCAATGTTCGGATGTCACCCAAAATTCAATAAAATGCAGCAAACGTGCACGAGAAGGTTATAACACCACATTAACAAATGATTAAAATATAAAATAATATAAAAAATGTAAAACGACAATAATACACTAACACAATTTAAAAAATATATCTAGATTACAATAATTTTAAAGTTAGCAACAAAAACATAGGAATTTTATTTTTTTTGGTTTACAAGTTTTTTTTGTTGCTGCTGATAATTACCGTTGTTGCTGCTGGTTGAACCTGATCTAGTTGTTCTTCCTTTCGGTGTTTGCAATGCGGAGTTCTGATTTTTAGTATGTCTTACTTTAGGTTTTGTTTCTTTTACTTCTGGTTTTCTTTCCTTATTTTTCAATGTAATTTTATCTTCTCTATACTTTCCTTGCTCAGTAACTAGGTCTTGCGAATCCTCTTCGCTTTCACAGCTGTCTTCAGAACTTTTATTTCTGATTGTTGGAGTAGGAGGGGCACTGTTGTTGACAAACAGTGACTCCTTATCCACAATCGGTTCCAGAAATGTTTGCCTGTCTATCTCCTTCAGCGTTTCCACGGTATATTTATCATTGTTTATGATCAGCTTATTTCTTATAATTTTGGGTATAAACTGTTTTTCTTTTGCAATCTTGAAAAATTCGTAAAGTATTTTATTTTCTGCCCTTTTTTCTTGAGTTAGGTCAAGTGCCACGCTGATACCAGTTCCTTTTAAGTTCTTTACGTTTTTAAAAATCTCTCGGACGGTTAGCTCTCTTGTGAATTTAATTAATATCGGTCTTATTTCATTTAGTCTTTTCTCTCCGATTCTATAAAAATTATCTATATCATTAATAGTTTTATTGAGTTTCAGTTTAGTGTTTAGAAGGTCAAGCACGATTCTTTCTAGAGATTCATTTTCGGTTTCAGCGATTTTGAACACTAAAATGTTTTTCTTCTTAAGTAGCTCTTCTTGGAATAAAAGTTTTTCTTTCAGTTTTGTATTTTCATTTTTCAGTACTTCCACAGATTCCTTTGAAATATCAACTTCTTCCTTGTAATTTGTAAGATCGTGCTTTATTTCCTCGACGTTTTGGCTCGTTTTTTGAAGAAGTTCAAATATCTGTTCATTTGAAACGGACCCCATTTAGTTTTATTCCGGCCGTATTTCGAATATATTAGGCGCAGCGGTTCGTATTGCTTATCAGCAGGTACTCGTCGTACCGTTTTTTTATCTCGATTGTGGTACAATTTCTCTTGATAACAGTGAATTATAAGCAACTTTTCAATGAAAATTTTGACTTACGTGTTCAAAATTGTGTTCATTGCGTAGTACTGTCACTCAGCTACACGTTGGTCACAAATTTACAATTAACAACCTGTTTAAAACTATCTAAAAACTTAGTTTTTACTGGACGGACAATTTTACTTTGTTTACTAAGCTGATGTATGATGATAATTGTGAAATATCATTTCACACCACTCCATTGTTGACTTAGATTAAATCTTGAATGTAGAATAGCCCAGTGGATATACTGATGCAAGACTTCCCGTGAGGGGATACCTAACGGGCTGCAAGACAGAGGTGAATATGTTGCCTTATGAGGGAGTGAGAAATCATTTTACACTGTCTTGCACTGGTACTAATGGGAAAAATAGAACACATTGATAACATTTTTGAAAATACACGACGTTCTAAATAAGAAGAAAGGACTGCAAGACGGTGATGAAGTTGACTAATTTTGACGGGGGTCAATCCATCAGCAGGTACAAAGGTGAATACTACACCAAATTACAAATTAAGCACAATAATTTTAAATATTTCTGCTCTATACAACGTAGAATAATTCTATTTTGCAAAATTCTCTTGATATGTATATGAATATATCTACGGACTTCTAATAAAAAAAGATTGAAAATTGTTCTTTTTTTTGACGGCTTATAATAATTTAAGTTCTCTCTGTGGTGGATATCCCGTAACAGATTATAAGCATTGAATTTGAAAAATTTGATTTTAAAGCAGCAAAAAAATTACACAATAAATTAGCTGTCTGAAATTGTAAACAAAAATAGTATATTGTTGTTTTAGGAGTAGAAGTTTTACTTTTTTGTGCTGAAGCGGTAGGCAATACTGCTGAAGCACAAAAAAGTGCTTCTACTCCGTATGCAACACACTTTCTCCAAACTAATGGGGTAAGCTCGGGGGTAAGTGGATGGTTGAGCGGCAGTAAAAGTACGAGCGGCACTAAAAGTACTTCTACTGCCGCTCCAGCGGCACTAAATAGCTATTTTCCTAACGAGTGCGGGAAATTTCTTCCCGCAAGAGTTAGGAACTATATTTTTTCTACGAGCATCCTAAAGCTGATGTTACGAAGAGTTTAATTTAAATAAAATGCGATTATGCAGAAGGTAGAATTAAAAATGTATTAAAAGGTATTTATAAAAAGGTAAAGGTACAGGTATAGGTGTATCAACAATACAAACAATTCCATGTCACAATAATGGCGCTATCATCAATCGTCAAAATGGTCAGTAACCTTAGAATCATAGAAAAGTGATTTATATTCTGATATAGAACGCTCACTTCTGTTGTAGTCGCCAAGTGACATTTCCGACGGTGCTGCCATAGCGGTGTAGTCATTGAACTAATATTTGGCGGGCTGTTTGAATCTCGGTTTTAAATTACTGGTTTGACATTTCAATTATTTCAAAATAAGGCAGTGCTTTAAAACTTCATAAACTAAAATTTTATACATTTTATTTTCATATATTTATGTGAGAATCACTTAATGAATAAAATAATCTATAATCGATTCATAGATGATCTGGCGTATCTGATTCATGAGCTGACTGAAACATTTTCCAATCTGCTTTTTGAAAATGTCCATTTTTCCTGTTAAAAGGCTGTCACATAGTCACATTTGATCAAGTTATTTATAATTCCCTCGAGCATGTATGGAGCATCATACAGTGACACAATTTCTAGGTTGTTTATCTCCAACAAAACCTCGAACGAAACCAAAATTTCCGTTTCTGTGTTGTTTTTGATGTAGATTTTCCTGGTCTGTGGCTGCAATTCGCTTTTGACTGATTTATTTTCTGCCGCCTGGTCACACACTGTGCCAACAACTTTTAAACTGGCTGCTTATGATGATGCACTTATCACTTCTTTCACAGTCTTGGAATTCAAAACAATCAACGACGATGTACTCAACAAATTAATTCAGATGACAAGATGACATTTGCACTATGATGTTAAATAGACACCTGCATTTTTATGACTGGTTTTTATATACACGATTCTATGTCGGTCATTGTCATTTTCTATTCACTAAACAAAGATAGCTAACTCATCGGTGAAGTCAGTGATTAGAATAAAAACGAGGGGGACGTTGAGAAATGGCGATATGGGCGCACAGCGGTGTAGTCACGAACTAAAACAAAAAATGGAGGGGATGAATCCAGTGAATGTTCTATTTAAGAATTTATAAATCACTTTTCTATGCTTAGAATTTTAGCTTGGAATGCCAATGGGCTCTTGCAGCATCAGCAAGAGTTGCAAGTTATACTAGATAAACAAAAGATTGACATTTGCCTCATATCAGAAACGCATTTCACAAATCAATCCTATATTAAATTTAAAGGATATAAAGTGTATCACACAATTCATCCTAGCAATACAGCACATGGAGGAAGCGCTGTCATAATTAAAGAAAACATATCTCACATTGAAGAGACGGAATACAAAACAATTGAAATTCAAGCTACAGCAGTAAGTGTAAAAACCAAAACATATACACTAATCATATCTGCTGCCTATATACCACCAAGGCATTTATTGAAGAAAAATCAATATCTCAATTTTCTTAGAAAGTTGGGAAATCGATTCATAGTTGGGGGTGACTTTAATGCAAAAAATACCTACTGGGGTTCCAGACTAACCAATTCCAAGGGGAAGGAACTTCTGCAAGCTATTAATGAATATCAATGCCAGCCCCTATCCAAGGGTAGGCCAACATATTATCCAACCGATCCTGGAAAAATTCCCGATCTAATCGATTTTTTCGTAATAAAAAATATATCTCCAAATTTTCTGGAGATAGAAGAAAGTTATGATTTACACTCAGATCACTCACCTATTATCCTAACTCTGAGTGAATATATAATTAAGAAAAAAGCACATATCTCATTAGTTAATATACTGACGGACTGGGCTAGTTTTAAACAAAGTCTGTCGGAAAAGATAAACTTTTCAGTACCGTTGCGAACACCACGACAAGTTGATGAAGAAGTCGATTGTTTTATCGTTAATATTCAACAAGCAGCTTGGGAAAACAGTCCCAAATTAAAAGGAATTTTTAAGGGAAAAAACTACCCAAAAGAAATTAGAAATATTATTATAGAAAAAAGGAAACTAAGAAGAAAATGGCAGCAAAGTCGAGATCCCCATGACAAAACAATTATCAACAATATGACGCAGCGCATAAGGCGAGAAATTCGTCGACAAAAGTACTGATTATTCTCTTTGGAAAGCAATACTAAAGGCCTTAAAAGACCAGTTACCCAAATTCCACCCATAAGAAAGTCAAATCAGCAATGGGCAAGGAGTAACGAAGAAAAAGTAGAACTTTTTGCAAGTCATTTAGAAAACATTTCAGGCTAACGAAGCACAGGATGAAAATCTTCCCTGGAATGATTCCTATCAAGAAGAAGGCCACATTGAGCCTACTTCACCAAGAGAAATATTAAAAGAGATCAAACAAAATATCAGTCCGAAAAAAGCTCCAGGATATGACCTAATTACTGGGGAAGTAATAAAACAACTCCCCAGGAAAGCTATTGTGAAATATGCAACCTTTTCAATGCGTCCTTTATAGTATAGGAGCTGGCAGGTTTTTCGGTGAACGATATTGATCAAAATTTTTATTAATTAATCATGATTGAGGGTTACCTGGACATACCAAAACTGACCGTCTGCCGTTTCAGGGTGGCAGCTTTAATCGGGGGTTAAATTCTAAAAAGGGATGAATTTTTATTTTGGTGAACGATATTGATCAAGATCGAAATTTTCGGAAACGAATTAACGGTTTGAGGACTTATCAATATTACACAGGCAGACGATTTGTTTGACAGCATTACTTCGGCAGACGCCTGTCAAATTTGTAATTTTCAAGTTTTAGTGAACGACATTTATCAAATTTTGTTTTTTTGCAAATCGATTCCTTTACTAACGTACTCTCAGAAAAAATATCGGCAGACGAAAAAGACGGCAGCGTTTTTTTGGCAGACGCTGGAATAATGACAAGTTGATTTATTGTAAAAAATACTGATAATAGCTGATATTCGTGAAAGCGTTAGAGCAGCTCTAGTGTATTCAAAATTCAAATAGGCAGAAGATTTATTTGATAGCACAATTTTCGTAGACACTATCAAATTTTGTCACATACAGGGTATCCCAGCCGAGAGTAAACCATTTGAAATGCTTATAACTTCTAAACTAGTTGTGCTAGCGACCTGCGGCTCGAATGGCGCACGACTTCTCCTGGCCTAAAGTTATTTTAAGTAGGTTGCAAATTTTCTTGCCTCTCATACAGGGCGAGTAAAAAACATCCGTTTTTCAACATCGAAATTCTCCACTATCTTTAATGGAACAACCTGTATATCACAACGTCAAAAAAAAGAGTCATGCTAAAGGTATCCATGTACCAATAAGCATCATCCTTGAAACTTGAAGTTTTAGCCGTAAAAAATTGAAATCTTAATCCTGGTATTTTAGCATAAGCATGGCAGCTTCATGTTGTAGGTATGTACTTGCTATCACTATGGCAAACAATTTTTGAATGTGTGTGTAATTGGACATCAACTAAGTTAAAATAAATTTTCCACGAGAACTTAACAAGTTCCAGTGAGAATACCGAGATACCCCAAAAGTAACAGTTTGGCGTGGAAACTCTGTTGAGGAAAAATACGGAAGTAACATCCGTAAATAAGTGGTTTAAATTAATACAATTGAATATAGTCAAACACTTATAAACTTAATAATAATTAAATTTTGACACTTAACATTTAACAATATTATTAAATAACGCGATTTAATTTTTTTTTAACTACGTTTTTCAAACTGGCTTCTTATTACACTAGGTCTACAAATTCTTAGTAGTATTTATTGCGTAAAGTAACTTTTTTTATTAATTTTCACCTGATAAACATCATAATGATAAAAATATTTCAAAATTAGTTTTAGTTTCGTAGAAAAAAAAAATCCATTTTTTCAAAAAATTAACAGAAACTATACATTTTTTACTCATTTGCGGAATGACGACGTGGTTTTTTCGCTGCTCTCTTATATTCTGCTTCTGGAACATCTCGACAAACAGTCCAGCAATAATTCGCCAACATGGCAACATTTCACTTGCCCTAATATCGTTTTTCCATGATTGCGATGTCCTTATGGAAGCGTTCTCCATCGTCACTCAATGCCCCACAGTTGTCTGGAAAGAAGTCTAAATGTGAATGTAAAGAGTGGATTTTCAGGGACATGTTGCAACCTAGTTCTTGACACACTTAATCTTGGAAAGGACCCCGCACATTTCTTATGGAAAAGTGATCTATGTGGAATTTTGCTGAATTTTTGATATTGTGTATAGGGAGTCGAAATAAAAAAAAACAACAACAGGTACAAATGAAATCGCTATATGACAGACATCATGACATGAAGTTGACGATTGCGGCAGGAGCTAGGTGTTGTTTACATACCTACCTATTTGTCACTAATCGCTATCGCTATCTTTTTTTTTCTTAATGTTAAAAGGAGAAGAGTAAAGTCAAAGTCAAAAGTGGAAAGGATAGTGATAATTTTCGTTGCTGTGAGTGACGTCATACTGAGGAGTATTATTAAAAAAGTTTTTAATTGATATCTTGAAAACTGTTGGGTATTGAACATTAGCGCAATGATCACTTTTGTTAGGGACGACTCCCTATACACAATATCAAAAATTCAGCAAAATTCCACATAGATCACTTTTCCATAAGAAATGTGCGGGGTCCTTTCTGACGAAGGTACTGAAAAGCAGCTCCATTTTTGTTCATTGCTTTTACGAAATTTGTCATAAGCCCTAGTTTAATATGCAACGGTGGCAATAATACTATTTGTGGGTCAACTAAAGGGTCATTTTTTTGCCCAGTTTGAAGTGACTGACGATGACGCCAGACCTTTTTTATGTAATGCACATTTCTATCTCGACTATCTCATTCGCAGATAAAACAACAAAATTTCGTGTATCCCATTTGAAGACCAAACAGAAGAGCCACGACTTTCAAATCTCCACAGATTTGCCATCGATGTTCATCATACTTAATCCGCAACAAAAGGCTTTTCATATTTTCATAAGACTCTTTCATATGGACTGCGTGACCAATGGGAATCGACGGTAAAATATTTCCGTTATGTAGCAAAACAGCTTTTGAACTTAGCTTAGAGCTATCTATGGAAATTCTCCATTCGTTTTGTACATAGAAAATATTAATAGTGCTCTCATCAAACCACTGACATCTTCACAAAAAACAAGTGTCCACCATAGCAAAATATTGCATCAACTCTTTTTGTCTAGTACGGAAAGAAGTTACGGCCTAGAAATTCTGTTTTGCTCTTTGGCAATGCTTAGTCCCTTACGAGATCGTTTAACTCAGCTTGCGTTATCTTGTGTGGCTGTGATGATGTACTAGGTACTAGGTGCTTTGAAATCTGACATTGATAAAGTTAATGGTGAACTGTCTGTGCTTTCATCTTCTTCGTCGTTGCCAATGTAAGGACGCTCCGGGATTGAGTGAATATTGCTGTGCGGCAGAGGACGAGTAGCCGTAAGTACATTTGGATATAAGGTACTATGGCTAGGGATGGCAGTGTTTGCCAAAGTGATAGCAAGTACAGTACATACCTACAACATGAAGCTGCCATGCTTATGCTAAAATACCAGGATTTAGATTTCAATTTTTTACGGCTAAAACTTTAACTTTCAAGGATGATGCTTATTGGTACATGGATACCTTTAGCATGACTCTTTTTTTGACGTTGTGATATACAGGGTGTTGTATTAAAGATAGTGGAAAATTTCGATGTTGAAAAACGGATTTTTTTTACTCGCCCTGTATGAGAGGCAAGAAAATTTGTAACCTACTGAAAAAAACTTTAGGCCAGGAGAAGTCGGATGGCGCAAACCGCAGGTCGCTAGCACAACTAGTTTAGAAGTTATAAGCATTTCAAATGGGTCACTCTCGGCTGGGACACCCTGTATATGACAAAATTTGATAGTGTCTGCCAAAATTGTGCTGTCAAATAAAGCTTCTGCCTATATATATATATACACTAGAGCAGCTCTAACGCTTTCATGAATATCAACTATTATCAGTATTTTTTACCATAAATCAACTAGTCATTATCCCAGCGTCTGCCAAAAAAACGCTGCCGTCTTTTTCGTCTGCCGATATTTTTTCTGAGAGTACGTTAGTAAAGGAATCGATTTGCAAAAAAACAAAATTTGATAAATGTCGTTCACTAAAACTTGAAAATTACAAATTTGACAGGCGTCTGCCGAAGTAATGCTGTCAAACAAATCGTCTGCCTGTGTAATATTGATAAGTCCTCAAACTGTTAATGCGTTTCCGAAAATTTCGATCTTGATCAATATCGTTCACCAAAATGAAAATTCATCCCTTTTTAAAATTTAACCCCCGATTAAAGCTGCCACCCTGAAACGGCAGACGGTCAGTTTTGGTATGTCCAGGTAACCCTCAATCATGATTATTTAATAAAAATTTTGATCAATATCGTTTACCGAAAAACCTGCCAGCTCCTATACTATTAGGCTTAAATACGTACCTAAACTTTGGAAAGTTGCAGAAGTTATCATGATACCAAAACCCGGAAAATCACCTCATGATGTGTCATCTTATAGGCCAATATCATTATTGCCCGTGTTATCTAAGCTTTATGAAAAGATACTGCTAAAAAGAATAAAACCGATCATAGAAAGACAGGAAATCATTTCAACTCATCAATTTGGATTCCGCGACAAGCACTCTACGATCGACCAAGTACACAGAATAACGAATTTAATAGAAAAATCGCTGGAAGAGGGAAAAGTCTGTTCCGCAGTTTTCCTCGATGTAGCGCAAGCATTTGACAAAGTTTGGCATGAAGGCTTAAACTATAAACTAAAGTTGTTTCTGCCAAAACAATATTCTGATATTTTGGAATCATATATGTGTGATAGACATTTCAGAGTCAAACAGGAAGATTTTGAGTCAAATTTACGAAAAATAAAAGCAGGTGTACCTCAGGGTAGCGCGCTAGGTCCCTACTTATATTTATTATTTACATGCGACGTCCCAAAACCAGGAAATTGTCATTTAGCAACATTCGCCGACGATCTGGTTTAATTACAGTGGAAAAAAGTATTGAACAATCAACAGAAAAACTGCAGAACGCTGTCAGTGAAGTTCAAAATTGGACCAAAAAATGGCGAATAAAATTGAATGAAACCAAATCAATTCACGTTGATTTTACAAACAAAAACGTAAATCACATACAAATCACAATTAATGACACCCCTATACCATATTCAAATCAAGCTAAATATCTTGGTATGACGCTTGATGCGAAATTGCGCTGGAAAGCACATGTTAAGAAAAAAAGGCAAGAGCTTGAATTTAAGTATAGAAAAATGTACTGGTTAATTGGAGGGATGTCCAATTTAACCATACATAACAAGTTACTACTTTATAGGCAAATACTGAAACTAGTATGGTCATATGGAATTCAACTTTGGGGTTGCACTAAAGATAGTAACATACAAGTTATTCAAAGATTCCAAAATAAAGTACTAAGTTAATGCACCTTGGTACGTTCGAAATAGTGAACTACATCGGGAACTAGGAATTGATACTATAACAGAGACTATAAGAAAGTACGCAAAAAGCCATGAAGATAGACTACATCGGCATGTGAATGTGGAAGTGATTGAGCTCCTAGACAATACTGAGCTAGTTAGAAGACTGAGAAGGGTGAACCCGTTCGAGCTAGTGAACTGAAATTGAAAAACACAACAAAATAGTGCTATAAACACATCAAAATTGTGATTTACAGTTTAAGCAAAGTGGGGAAAACTGTTGAGTGAACCTCAAGAATTGTAAACTTTATAGTAAATTAGGTTAAAACAAAATTGCTAATTAGTCTTACTGACTAGATTGTAATGTAATAAACACAATGTGTTTGACAAATATAAAAAAAAAAAATGTCACAATGATTATTTCAAGCTCTTCCCGCACTGAGTGCGGAAAGAAATCTCTTCCCGCACCGGTGCGGGAAGAAAGTCTTCCCGCACAGCAAATCGTGCGAGAAGAGCCATTTCCCGCACGCTCGTAGAAAAGTACTCTTGCTGCCGCTGGGGTTGCCAAGCAGCATAGAAATTAAATTTCTACCACCTCGACAGGTGTTAACCCGCTGGATTTGCCTAGCAGCATAGAAATCAAATTTCTGACATCTTGACAGGGGTTAACAAAGTGACGTTTTTCTGGCGTTTGGAGAAAAATATAATTCCTGTATTCAGCAGACTCTCCTGTTGAGCTGCTATGTCCACTGTCCTTTTTCAGCTGTATGATTTAGAAAAGAATGAACAGTGAACGGTCCAGTAAATAACTCAACAGTTCAGTCAAAAAAAATAAATAGATTTAAAGTTGGCAATATAATGTAAAATTGACAATGCTTCCAAACTTTTTATGAAGAAAAGGCTTGTGTTGCCAACATAGTTACTAAATTTTAGACTTAGGGAATTATCTTAAAAAAAAAAACTCTATGTAGGTACTTTTTTCCCTGAAATAACGTCTTGCACTGATGTTTTACTATTTCTTAACATACCGGGTGCCCACGAGATTACTTTCCGGCGGCCATTTTTTTATTTGTCCATCGATATCAACGAAACTTGGTAGGGTTGATTTTCTAACCAAACGCCATTTTTATGCATCTATGACAAGTTTTTCTGACTTCCGGTTCCACCGGAAATGACAGGAACTTTTGATTATTAAATGGCACACCCTGTATATTTTTTGTTTTTCAGATTCTACAAACTATTTTACGTCCTAATGTACCACTTTTAAATCTGGTTTTGTCCAAATTTCGTTTTCAAATTGAATTTTAAGTAGAAAAAATAATGTATTGTTGTATTAGGAGTAGAAGCTTTACTGCAGTAGGTTTGCGAGCCGAACGTAGTGAGGCTTGCAATACTGCTGAGGCACAAAAAAGTGCTTCTACTCCGTATGCAACACGCTATTTTTTCTCCAAACGAATGGGGTAAGCTCGGGGGTAACTGAATGGTTAAGCGGCAGTAAAAGTACGAGCGGCACTAAAAGTACTTTTGCTGCTGCTCCAGCGGCACTAAAAGTACTTCTACTGCCGCTGCGGTTGCCTAGCAGTATAGAAATTAAATTTCTACCACTTGGACAGGTGTTAACCCGCTGAATTTGCCTACCAGCATAGAAATTAAATTTCTAACATCTTGACAGGTGCTGATAAAGTGACGTTTTTTTGGCGTTCGGAGATAAAGATAATTACCTACATAATAAAACAAAAATGATTGAACGAAAATTAGGAAAAATGTCGTAGTGTATTATATCTATTCCAGTTTTCGAACTAGGGCAAAAATACTAAAAAAATGAAGTTTACAGCCCTCTCTCAAGAAAGTTTACAAAGATAAAATTGAGTTTGTATTTTTTTGGAATTAAGTAAAGTATGTAGAGTCATTTTAGGATGATCATGGCACTCTAGTTGAAAAATTAAAATTTAATTTAAAAACAAAATTTGGGCGAAACTCTATTCAAAAGTGGTGCATTAGGCCGTAAAACGATCTCTAAAATGCAAAAAACAAAAAATATACAGGGTGTGCTATTGAAAATCAAAAAGTTTCGGTCATTTCCGGTGAAACCGGAAGTCTGGAAAACTTGTCATAGATGCATAAAAATGTCGTTTGGTTAGAGTACCAACCCTACCAAGTTTCATTGATATCGATAGACAAATAAAAAAATGGCAGTCGGAAAGTAATCTCGTGGGCACCCGGTATATTCTTTCGGCGGACATAAGCATGGCGTGGTGTAGATTAATTTTTCACTCCCTCATGAGACAACGCATTGACATCCGTCTTGCAGTCCGTTATCCCTCTCCAGGACGTCTTGCATCAGTGTCCAGTGGCTATTCTACATTCAAGCTTTAATCTAAATCAACAATGTAGTGGTGTGAAATGATATTTCACCCCTCTGAAAAATTGACAATTTCTATCTAATATAACAACCCCAAAACCTCCATGAAAACGTCTTGCATGTGTTAATCCAATTTAGTTTGTGTACAAATTAACTCAATAAATAAATGCAAGACGGTGTATAATTATATACAGGGTGTCCCACGGTGGATGGCGTATTCGACGTTTATGGAAAACTAAAAAGCGGATCATTTTGAAAATTTGGCAACCTGGATAAACGACCATAATCTACACTATAAAAATATTTTTGTTTATGCGGTGTTGCCGCTTCTACTCTAAACCAGTGGCAACATCGCCATTTTAAATGGAACACCCTGTATGTGATTGCATATTTGAATTCTATGTAAAATTCTGAACAGATTTCATGTCATATACCCTATACCTAAGTTCAACTGTTTTGGAAATATTGACAGTTGAAAATTGACTTTTTGCAACTTTGACAGGCTGTAAAACCTGAACGATTAATTTTAGAGGAAAACTGATTTTACATTCCTATCTTAGATTTTTATAAACTATGATTTGATACCAACTTTGAATTTAATCCATGATTAAAAATTCCAATTAAATTTAATCTCCAGAATTTTACAGAGTAGCAGTCTTATTTTTTTTTTTTTAGATGAAGTTCTAGGGTACTTGGGGTAGTTGAGGTACTACAAATGGTAATTCAATTTTAAGGTTTCCAAAATGTTTAATGAGGAAAATTTGAAAAAAATCTAGTGATAAATTTAAAAAGGGTATTTACCTAATATAAATTAATTATTTATTTGAATAATCAGTTCATTCATTTTTTTTTTGTTCAATTCTAAGCCCAAACCCAAAACCTCTATTGCTCAGGGCGGCTATTTTGACAGAAAAGTCGAAGTCAACTTCTAAAATTACTATGAAATTCTAGAAGTTAACTTCTAGTTTTCTGTCAAAATAGTTTTATAATAGGTACCCACCCTAAGAGAGAAAAGAAATTGGATGGTTCGTTCAACTAATAGAAAAAAAACTATAATCTTAGTACACCTAGCAATGCTAGTGAGCAATAAAAATACAAAAGCTTACTTTAAAAATTTAAGTAAGGATTCCGACAAAGAAAAGCTATCAGAATTAAGCGACACAACACATCGATCCAAAATTTTTATGCAGGAGATAGGTTGAATGATGGTCAATTTAAATTCCTTTCAAAGTGCTTCAAGCCCTTTTAAAGTGCTTCAAGCTTCCAAAAGTGCTTCAAGCGCTCTAACAGTAATTGAAGCTCATTGAAAGGGCTTTAACTATTTTTTTTTTAATTACAAATTACCAACCAATTTTTTGAAGTAATTGACTTTGTAAGCCCCAATTACAAATACAGGGCTTGGAGCACAGGGCTTTTAAGTCCTCAAAGTGCTTCGAGCACTTTTACAAGCACAAAGCACTCAAGCCCTGCCCAGCTCTGGATAATAGACACTGATGGTGAAATAAATTGAAAAATATTAAGGGATAATCTAGAAATCTGAAGAAAAAAAAATACAGAAATGCTCCACTTGCCTGTTCAACTGCTTGCCAGAGAAGAGGTCTTTTAGAAACCTAGTTCTCTTTAGGAAAACCAATCAGAAGGCATCACTCAAACACACACAAAAGATACCGTGTTCACTTCATTAACGAAACACCACGCTGATTGAATGGGAATAGATAAAAACACACTTAAGTCTGTTTTTTTTAAAGATAATTCCCTAAGTGAAAAATTTAGTAACTAAAATCTGTTTTTTTTTTTTAAAGATAAAAGTCAAAATGACGTTATGTTGGCAATGCAATGTAAAATTGTCAATGCTTTCAAATTTTGTATGTAGAAAAGGCTTGTGTTGCCAACAAAGTTACTAAATTTTTGACTTGGGGAATTATCTTTAAAAAAAAACAGACTTTACATGTAGTATATTGGCAACACAAGCCCCACAAGCCTTTTCTACTAAAAAAATTTAAAAGCATTGACAATTTTACATTGTTTTGCCAACATAATGTCATTTTGACTTTTACCTTTAAAAAAACAGACTTTAGAATTATTTTAATTGTTTACAAATTAGAATGATTTAAATTAAGTTTATGTTAGAAACACAGAACAAAAACAAATTAATTAGGTCATCAAGTTAAAAATAATTATTTCAGAATCAGAAGTTAGACAAAGACAGAAATATATTTATTTGCTGAAAGCAGGATAAACATAATTTCTTCAAATAAAAAAAAAACAATGAAAAATTAGAAAAATAGTTAAAGAAACCTACCAGAATTTTAAAATAAATTTATTAGGTACTAGATGGCGGTACCTTAGTACTTTCATTAGTAATAGATATTTGCATTTATTACACTCATTTCATTATGGACAGATGGCAATACTGATATTATATCGAATGATTTAAATTTAGTAGATACTTTCCAAATTATTTGAGTTATGTATTTTTATTTTACTGATTCTGAAATGGCGAAAAAATAAAATAATGAAAATTAAAAAAAAAAAACGGAACATGTTACGATAATGATAAATTTACCGTAACAAGGCAGGCCACAATAAACACTCAAGTAGCATTTCTCCGACTTACGACTAGATTTTCACTATTTCCGACGTTGTAATTGGTGGAAATTTAGCTCACTTATTAACTTTTCAGTCGAAGTAAATACCCGACCTCCAGCCGACGTTAAATTAACCTCAGACATTTATGATAGCTGTAGTCAACGTAGATCAGACGTTTTCGAGTGTATAGTTTTTTATGGTAAAGTTCGCGACGTTGAGCAAACGTTAACTTTTGACGGGCGATCTTTTAGCAATGCATCCAACCAATATCGACCACGATTGGACGTCTTTATTCGTATACTTTAAATCTAGCTAAAAAAATATAACCAAAGTTGTTAGCTAAATTGCTATTGGGTATAACGTTGTCATTGGCATACAATTAAGGTTACGAAAAGAGTCGGAATTTAAACAACATAATATCTCAACCTTATCGCCGTTTACAAAAGAAAAAAACACAAAGTCGATCAATAATTGAAAATTGAAGGGTATAATTTCTCTCGTCGTGCCACAATTTTGATTTTAAGAAAAACGAGCAAAATACTACAAACATGCTTACATAAAGCTTTTACTTACATCCTGCACCATCTTTAAATCAATATCAGAACCAAATACATGTATTGTTGTCACATAGACCCTTTTTGATTGTATTGGGGTTGAGACTTGGAATCATTTTCAAACATTATCTCAAAGATTATCAAGATGGCACATAGACCCTTTGGAAGTTATACTCTTCAATTATTAATCTCCAATTTTTTTGTGATAGCTAGTAGGTAATGTAATCTTGTCATTACTGACTTTTTAAAAATTTGGAAGTGACACTTTACCTGTGTCACTTCCCTCTTCGATTTCCCTATTCGACTTCCCTCACCGATTTCCCTCACTCTAATTTATCTACCTTTGCTGGCAACAATGAGAACATGTCAGGTAAAAACGTCAAAGCAGTGAATGAAAAATTTTGGCATGTTTGTTCTATTTTTTTAATATTAAAAAAATTGTTTGACTAGTCATAATTAATGGTATGCTTGCAAATAAAATAGTATACAAACCTCGGAGGAAAGTTTTCATTTATGTCTCGAGATTAATAGTTTTTTCTATTTCTATTTCTCGACAGTAATGAAACACTTCCCTACTCGGTATGTAATATACTATTTTTTGTTTTGAAATGCCAGCCAAACAAGCCTATAGGCACACGCACAACCGCTAATTTTTATAGAAATAAAGCAAAACTTTTGATTGGGACATTTGCTCACAATCAAAGATAATCATACTCGGAGTAGGATTACCTTTGCCACAATGCATGATGATCCATCCAAAAATTAACACACACAGCACAGCACCAAAAATAAAATAGAATAAATTTTTTTTAACTGTTTCCAACAGTAAATTCAAATCAAAATAAATAAACACATGAGGTTATGTTGTCGTCGTCTTTAGTAATTTTCAAGGAACCAAAACTGAGGTCGGATCCCAACGTCTCAGTATGGTCCAAATTGGTAGTATCTCCGACTTTAAGGTTGTGCTTCGTAATTTTAGGTGGTGATTACTTTTTCTTTGGTTAAATTAAGTAAATATTAGTTTAACTACCAACTCCACCATATTTTAAGGCTACGCTGCTACGCTATATGAAGCATCTTGTCAGCCATTACGAAAATTTTATTTTTATTTTCCAATTAATGTATGAAATTGACAGTAAACAGGAAATTTTCAAGAAAATATTGTTCCTCTAATGTTTAAGGTAATTGTACTAGATTGGGGACATTGTGTACTAGCTGAAAGCACGTCAAATTTTGGAATATGAATACAAATGTAGGCTCTGCTAAATGGGGGTAAATATCACTTGTTTCAGGGTCGGTTTCTCAATAGCGAGTCACCTGCGGGTTGGTTTCAACTCCAGGGTAAACATGTCCAGTTGCAATGTTGACCTAGAGTTATCTTTAACCTGGGGGTGACTCGCTATTGGGAAATCGGCCTTGAATGATAGAAATAAATAAATTTCTACATATTTAGTTACAAATCGACTACCGATTACCATGATCTGCTCAATAACCGAATAACCACCGATACATGACACATTTCAAGTCACAGAATAAAAAAGTGCGTGTGCGTTCGAAACCATAGGCAATTTTTCGTGAGGATAACTAAGCATAATCTTTTGCTGGATTATGTGATGTGTCGATTGTGTCATACTTCCCTAACTCCCCCACCATCAAATTCTGGGATACTCGAGGATCAAGAACACTCAATTTGTTCTGTGAAAACAGACCGAAAATCACCTTTTCTACATTTAAAATCGACGAAAAAATTAACTCACTAGCATAGCCTGAATCGCAAGCATTCGATCGAGGATTGCGGGTGACGTCATCGCTAATATCTGCTGATATAGTCGTATTCACGATAGAGTTTGAATTTTGACCGTTATTTTCACCAGTTGAAAATAAATAAAATCCCCAGATCTGTCCCTTTTTTTGACAACTATCAAATAATGATACATGACATTTTGATTTGACATATAAAAATATCAGATTCGGGTCTTCGAATTTTAAATTTCGAATTTTTGTGTAAAATCGTTCAGTTTTTGGCCGTTTTCTGCATTATTTTTTTATTTGTTATTATCGCAATCGGTTTTTTGGTTTTTTATTTAGTGTTCTGTGCCTTTCTGTTTCGGTGTTGCGTTTCAATCCTGGTTTTAGTTTAGATTTAAGTGTTTACTCTTTTTATAAATGTTTATTTTGGACTGTAATTTTTGGATTTTTGGATTTTAATAACTTAACTTCCTTTAAAGAAATGGAAAATACATTTTTATTCTGAAATGTATATCACTTTTCTAAATACGACCCTGTCGTTTATCCCAGCTGACGGAATCGAAGCACTAACGCATGCTGGCAACCTAAAGAAAAAGTTTACTAGGAATGTCAACGCGAACTGTCAACTTCACTTTCTATCGTGATTACGACTATAGTAACGCCACTCGCAGGCCCAGAATTTGATGGAGAGGGAGTTAGGGAAGTATGACACAATTGACACATCACATAACCCAGCATAATCAGAATGTTGTAGATTATACTTGATTATCCTCGCCAAAAATTGCCTCATATTCGAAACGCCAATTTCTTGTTTGGCTTTAGCCGCACCATAGTGGGACCTGGATAATGTGGAACCCAACCCACAAGTAGAGAGTGGAGCGCAGAACTCGGGTACGGTATGTTACAGAGCGAAGAGCGAAACTTGACTCGTAATCCAAATTGTACTAGATTTGTGAGAGAGGTACTAGCGTACTACGTGAAACGTGATTGTGCTAGATCTAGTACAATTGTAATAGAAATAGCATCCCTGAATATATGTGGGGCATGCATATTTTTCGACCTACCATGGTCATGTGTATCAGTAAAGTGTCGTGCGTTAGCAATATTTGGTCTCAACAAGGGCCCAGCAAGTTCTAATCAATTACCTACCTTCACTACAAATACAAAAATTCGTACGCCATTATTGTTTTATACTATAGATACTCAGTTTTCTATTGTCGTTTGTCTCACATAATTCCGAAAAAAGTCGCATCAGGGTTGGGAAGTAGAGAATTGGTGCTCCCGGGGTGGAAATAAAATCACTAGAATTGAACCAAAATTTCATATTTTTTCGTTAACATAACTAAACGTAAATTAACGTTGCATTTGGTGAATGATGCAGCACTTCAAAAGTTGGTAACAAACGTCGGCACGACTCAAATTTGAATGTTTCAAATTAGTGCAAAAAAGAGTCGGCAAATAGTTAATCCGACGTCAATAACCAACGTCAGGTTGTGTGCGGCGACGTGGGGCCGACGTCCAAATGCTATTTGGGCAGTGCAATGCGCAAATGCGATTCAGCCTCAAGTAATAACTGCAACAATTTATTGGGAGCATAAATGTATCAATAGTTTACTTAAACAAAACCGTGAAAACTTAAGTACCTACACCAAAGGAAGCAGTCAGGACTCAAAATATTTTAGCACAACCTGTGCTTTTGCTCTACGCCTACCTGACACCTCGCCTCGATAACAAAAAGAAATCTTGAAATTGAGATCAAGTCTCTCTAGTAAAATAGCAATGAAGACAAAAAAGCAACAAACACAAACAATGAAAGAAACAAAATAGCAATGAACAAAAAAAGCAGTAAATACAAACAATGCAAATAAACATAGGCAATAAGTCCCATACCCAAAAGAGATTTCTATTTTTTTCATTCCCCAAGACATAATATCATACATGTTGACAACTAAATGAATAACGAAACATCAGAAGAAAATCAGAGTGAAACACTAAATATTTTGCAACAAAATATACAATGCCTACAAACCTCGACACTAGACTAGAACTGGAAACAGTTTTAGCCAATCAGGAAAATGCCTAGCAAATTCTTTGTATAACTGAACTCTGGACCAACCTAAAGAATCATTGTCAAGAAAAATCCAAGAGTATAACATGATTACTCACTTCACACAACGACGCACAGTACAATTTTTAGAAAATCAGTATATTATATATCCTTCCAAACATACAAAACGGATTACGGAAAGGCATATCAACAAATAGGGCAATATATCAATATCAAATCATCAATCAAAGTAAATAATTGATGTATTCCATTAATGGACAGCGGCAGCGTTATGTCTACACATGGCCAAGGCCTTCCCTAGTGTTCACCATGAAACTTTGCTAATAACGCTGGATGTGGTTTGGGGGGCATGGCGTTGCAGCTGATTGAATCCTACTTGGAGGGCAGTAAGGTCAGAAAAGATGGAAGAAAAATGAGGTCAGACTTCAACCTAGTAGGTATACCGCGGTGTCCCTCAGGTGGCGATCTTGTCTACGCTACTCTATTTCTTCTATACCCAAATGACATAACAACATTATTCAATATACAAACATCAGAGAATAACATTAAGTTTGACTCAGATCAATTAGTGAGATTGTTCAAGTCGAACAATTTAACACTAAATATAAATAAAAGACAACTTATTCAATTTATACCAATTTTTTTTTTTTTTTTTCAATTTTCAATGTCCAGGTCCTGATAGGTTTGTTTATTTGTTGGTCCTGTTTGTCGGAACCTAGGTTGAGGTCTCGAGTTTTGGCTTCCTCATTGCAGGTGATTCTCTGGTAGGGAGTGAATTGCTTCGGGAGGGGCTGGTAGGTGACTTTCCCTGATTAGTGGGTTGATAGCTGTTATGTCTTTTTGGAAGTAACTATCGCAGAGATCATGAATGTGGCCTTGTTACTGTTGTAGTTTGGTGTTTCTGCGTATGATGGTGTTGCAAACAAACCTGGAGCATTACCTTTGTTTCTCAGAATGCCGGTTTTCCAGTGTTGATATTGGCAGGAGGTTACTTGGAGTGGCTGTGGTGGACCAGGCTGGTGCTCCGTAGGTGATTATTGGTCTGATGAATACTTTGTAAGTGTTGATTTTCGTCTTGATGTTCAGTTTGCTCTCTCTGTTGAGGAGCGGGTAGAGCTGTTTGAGCTGCGCTTGAGCTTTGTTTCTGGCGTGTTTGATGTGCCTTTTCCAATTCAGGCGGTTGTCGAAGTAGATTCCTAAATAGTTGAGCTCCATTCGCGTGACGTTTCTTTCCATTTTAATTTTTCCTTTGGTGGCCACTTTTCATATTTGCCAAACAGCCTGTGTTTTTCCGTTCTCTTTTCATTACTCACTCACTTTGTCTAGCGCTGGAAGCAGGCTGATCGGTCTGCAGCTTTTGGGATCGTTGCTTGGTTCTCCTTGTTTTCTGGAAGTATTATGCTGGCCTCTTACCACTTAGATGGAAAGTGGGATCGTTTGAATGTGGCTTATGTTATTTTGGTTAGGTCTAGTAATTGTCTTGGAGGCAGCTTCTTTAAGGACAAATTGGTACTGTTGTCTTTTCCTAGGGCTTTCCTTCGATTCAGGCCTGCTACGATTTCCCGTATTTTGCGCTTCGATTATTGGTGGTGGCTCTGGTCGTGGTTATGTCAGTAGTAGTCGTATTGTGATGTTGACATTCCTCTCGTGCTCTGGGTATAGAGGAGGGTTGTTTCTGAATTGTTCCTGCAGGCTCTCTGCGAAAGCTTCCGCCTTCAGGACCGGGTCTGAGAAGAATATGTTGTTGCTTTTAAGGTTTGGGATTGCTTTGCGTGATCTGTTGGTTAAATTTTTGGCCAGTCGGAATAGGTCTTTGCCTGTACAATGGATGGAGTCGAGTTTGTCCTGCCATTGGTCATTATAGCATTCGTTGTCTTCAATGCGTATTCGTCATTTCATTCTGTTGAGTTGCCTTTGGCGGTAAGGGTCTCTTGTTCTTATAGCAATTTTTCGCAGTCTGTTCCTGCTGCGGATATCTTCCATTATTTCTGGTGGTAAGTTTTATCTGTTTGTGGCCGGGTGAACAGATCTAGTACACTTGGTGATCCGTGATGCCCCATTCGAGTAGGTTCGTCCGGAAGTCAGGTGTTGTAGTTAAGCCGTTCAGCGTTTTCTTGCATGTTGATTCCTCTTTGGTTGGATTTTGAGCTCCCCCAGTCCTCGTGTTTTGCGTTGAAGTCTCCGCCGATGAGTACCGCTTAGTTTTGGTCGCCGAAGAGTGTGTCCAGTTGTGCTGCTGTGAGTTCTTTGTTTGATTGCACATGGATTAATCCGACCACTAGTGTTTGACTGTTCACTTTCATTGCTGCGAATGTGCCTTCAATTTGGTCGCTAATGTTTGGCAGTTCATAATGCGGAATGGTGGATTTAATGGCGAGCAGCGTTCCGCCGCCCCTGCCTTCCCTGTCTTGTCGAAGGATCCTGTAGTTTGGCAGCGTGAATAGGTGGCTTGGTTTTAGCATCGTCTCTTGTATCATCAGTATGTCGATTTGTTGTTATTCTAGGAATTGTGTCAATTCTAGCTTTTTTTGTATATTCCACGTAGCTATTTTGCAGTATCGTTGCGTGGGGATGACTAACCATTCAGTGGTGTGTTTTTGATTTTACTATGGCGTTTAGCTGCTGCTGAAGTGCATTTATTGCATTATAGCTTCCAAGGAAGCTTGAGTCGTGGCGGTATGGTTCACTGAAAAAAATGTTAGTAAATTTACAATGGTGTTTAGTAGTTTTATATAAAAAAAGCAAGCAAAATCATGAACATTTCACCAAAATAACTGGAAACTGCCAAACTTTTTGCGAAAAGGCAGAAAAAAAAGCGATATTACAACTTTTTGTAAAAGTACATGCATAATTTCACAAAGATTTTCCATAAATATTGTTATTTTAGCAATGAAGTTGCTTTTTTGCAAATCACATTGTAAAATTAAAATATGAATTTATAACAATTTTGGGATTTTAAATAATAACGATCCATTGAAGCAAAGCTTTTCATTATTTAGCATAATTATTTGTAAAATTCAAAAATTCTGAAATTATTTGGAAAATTGTCAGTAGATAATATTGATTTTTACAACAGTCTTGCTATGAAGGGATATGCAGGTAATTCAACAGACAACGCCGAAGTGGTTGGTGGTGAGTAAATGTGATGTGTTGAGAGGTGAGGATTTGATTTTGATTGATTTAAATTAAGGGTAAGTACCCGTTAATTATTTGAAAAAACTTTTTAACCATGTATGAATGCAATTTTTGTGGGTTTAAGTTACAAACGATTAGACTTTACAATTATCACCATTTTCAGATAGCGTCACCAAACCTTTCCTCCCATCCTCTCTTTGCTTCATGAGCCCAAGCCAAGGAGGTGAGAGTTGTGAGTTGCATCATCTACCAGTCATGAGTAAACCATTTTAATCTTTTAATCCAAAATAACGATAATATTAAAAATATGAATTGACAATATTAAAACATATTACAATTAATTTTTCGAGTTGAATAGATATTCTAGTTTTGACATCATCTTTCTGAGGAAAACCCTGTACCTATAATTTTGTATACCTTATATCAATATTATGGTATTAGGTTAACTTTGTTATGTTATTTATTTAAGTATAGATTTTTATAGTTGACCAAAGGATGCGCCACTCTTATTTTTTTTTGTGATATCAGAGTTTAGACTGTTTTATTTCCGATTTTGTGTTTCCAGTGTTTATCATAATAAATGTTATCCCTACATAAGAGCGTTTTCTATATTTTCTCAAAACTATAATTTGCAGTCCCACTAATCGCCTAAAATCATTTCTAGTGTATAAAACGGAAGTGTTTCTTTCATTTATTTAACTAAATAAGAATAACTAATTGGCAAAAAGTAGACAATAGTTTTTGTAGTAAATTTATATACCTACTCAGTTACTCAGTTCCAATGTCTATTTCCTACAGTACTTACATCATAAAAGCGTAGAAGATATGGGTAATCAACAACGAGAACCTTGTTAATACTCAATATTTTCTGCTGTGTATGTTTATGGCGTAATAGCTGGAGATAACAAGAAATTGGAACATCCAGAGTATAGAGACATCATCTATTTGTAAATTTATCCGCACATTGTAAAACATGTTTGTATTTTTACAATACATTTTCACAAAAATATTTCAAATTTACAACATTTATGTAGAAATAATAAATAAAACTACAGTTTTTTGTAAATTTGAAATATAAATTTACAAGTTTTTTTTTGTAAAAATATTATTTAAAATTACAATCCTTTTGTAAATTTACAGGATTGAAATTACAGAGTTTCTGTAATTTTACAATAGCGTTATAATTTTACAGATAGATGTTGTAATTTTACTTACAAAATCATTGGTTATTTTTTGCCTCGTTTTTTGCCAGTGATTTTGTTAATAAATTTACAAAATAATTTTTTCAGTGTTGGTTGGTCGTTGTGGCAGAGTTGGTCGTTGTGGCGGAGTTGGTCGTTGTTGCGGAGCTTCCGTGGAATTCGTTCTTTTTTGCTGTTACCATACGAAGTTGGATGGGGGCTGGCTTGTACATCGGTGTCCTTAGGTGTTTTGGGTGCTTGGGGCAGCCCTGCTAGACTTTCAAATGGAAACTGTCTTAAAAACAGGTGCGTGGTTTGAGAATATTGGTATAGACAGTCTCTCACTAGTCAAAAACTTTGGTTATATGGGAAATTGAGGAGTAAGTTTGGTTTGTTGACTTACGATTTTCGTGGATGTCGCTGGCTCCTCATCCATCGGAGTCTAGTCTTGTTGATTAGCTTGCTATTTGAGTGAATTCGTCACTGCTGTTTGACTTGGCTCGGCGGCATCTGTTTTTGCGTTGTTGGAGACGCAAAGTCGTCGTTCTCGTTCCTCTGATTCTCAGGGATTCATTGTCACTAAAGGAGCTGTCTGCATTCTCCATATTTTGCTTGGACAAGCGACATATTTCGGCGGTTTTCACATTGTCAGCAGTGTTGAACGCGCTGGCCGCGACTTTGAGTTTCAAGTTTTCGCTCTTGACTTGTTCCAGCACTTATTTTAAGTTGGCATTGTTTAAAGTGAACATTGGTTCACTATCGTAACTTACTTTAACTTTTCGCAGTCGGAAAACACTGGCAGCTTGGTTTGGCTTTGGGAAATGGCACTGGTCAACATTCCCCTCGGCGCAAACAAAGTTAGCAGAACTGAGGTCTCTCTTGATGAAAACGTGTTACCACTTTGAGAGCTCAACTCGGAAATGTATTTATACCAAGAACCACAGATATATTATGTGTAGAGTAGGGGAGACTGTTGTATACTGGGACAATATTTTTCTAATTGAAATAAAAAATTTGTTGAATAATTTTTAACTATTCTGAACATTCTAATATATTTAAAAGTAGTTTGTTTATTAACAATTATAAAAATTTCAACAACTTTTATACTTTAACATAGAAAAAATTGAATGTCCCACTATACACCACTTTCCCACTATGCAACCTGGGAACGATGCATGTGTATAGTGGGACAATGTTTTTTGATCCGAAATAAGTAAATCTAAAAAAAAATTTGGTCGTTTATTCACAAAATGATAGAACTTCAACATAAATTAAGTAGATAGTGAAACTTATTTCAAATTCGAAAAAGTTTGAACCATTCTCCTCCGGCGATTTCATTTTCCGTCCATGTTTTTGGATTTTTTTTAATTTGCAATGGCAGATCTATAAGCCAACTTTCTAGTTTTTCTGCTAGTTAAACCGTAGCAACTTTGAAAAGATGTAACTGAATATTTGCTAAGCACTGGCTCTTCATCGTCACTAAAAATCTGCTTGACACCAATGACACCATGTTGCCTTTGAAAATTTAATTCCTGCGTGTTTGCTTCATTTATATTGTGCTTTTTTCTATGCAACGCTGATTTGCTAACTCCAAATTGAACTGCAGCAGTCCTAATATTGGTTTCATTTTTAAGAACAGCATCTACTGCCTTCCTCAGCATTCTCAAGGTGAATTTTCCGACTCTCAAAAAACGATTTCTTATTTTTCCGGCCCCTATTCTTATCAATTTCTGGAAGAAAGAAGGTATTGAAACTAGGTAAAATACGAAAGTGTTTTATTATAGAGCATATAAAATGTTTGTCCCAATATGCAACCCGAAAATTCTGTCCCAGTATACACTGTCCCACAATACAACCTTATACGCTTTTTGAAATTTTCTGAATTTGAAAAAATATAAACAAATACTAGCAAAAAATAACCTTAATTAATCTTCAAGACACCTTCGTGCATAATTATCCTCAAATTCAGGACAAACTATTGGATATTACTGGCATAAACTATGTCCAACACGTAGTCGTAAAAAAAAACTTTATCACTTTCATGCTCACACTAACGAAAATCCCGCCATATTCAAGACTCTAACGGCCAATGCCAAGGTTATATCTAATGCTCATATATGAAGCAGTTGACACAATTTTTTTCGGAATTTTAAGCGATACCGGTGGCGGACAATTTGATTTGTCCCACTAAGGAACCTGTCCCACTATACAACAGCTTCCCCTATGGGGGGCGGAGCTTGGGGCTCAGGACAACGTCCTGTTTCTCGATGTTGTGCTAGACATTTTTGTGGAGAGCGCACATAGATAAAGTAGCCGTAAAACTAAGTGTTTTATTCTGCACTCAGAATCAGTGGTGCACCCAGGTTTATTATTTGGGGGGGGGGGGGGTTTCATAATGATGAAGGCTCGCCGCAGGCAGATTTCAAAAAATAACTTTTTGTAAGTAGGTAATTTCCATCGAAACACAATTAAAACGAACGCTCGCAACAAAATAGCTGCGCGAAAAAAAGCTATTGTCACCCCCACTGTTTTTATTATCATGTGGGACTAGTGGAAAATCTACTGAATTTTTCCCACTCTTTTTTGAAATTTTTAGCACTCCTATCTTATTGTTTAATAATTCTAAAAAATATGGATACTCAACGCCATCTAGGTGTCATCTACCATGTTGTGTTGTGTTAGTTCCTTTTCTTTATTTCTTAGATTATGTTACAGCAGCATGTTTATAAAAGCCGGGTCTGCGGTTTACTTGACTCGAAGTTTGAAAGTGACAATGTTGACAATTGACATGAAAGCATCATTGACAATATTGACATACCTACGATATGACAAGCCCAAGGATGATAAACACTACTAAGGATGGCCTATCCTTATGAGGCCTGTGTGTAACAAATCCCCCCTCCCCCTCCCACTCCGCCAAAATACCAGTTGTGACGTAGGCAGCATGTTATTTCTCGCCTTGATGTAGGTTGTTTAAATAGCGATGACTTAGTTATGACGTCGGAAATGTTATCACACCAATATGGCGGCAATTACCAAAAACGATCGAGGCTGAAGCACTCCTTAAGCAGCGTTTTCCTAGCAACGCACATTTTACGCGGCGTAATTCGGTCGGCGTAAAACGCTGAGGACATGTCTAATGAAAATCAAATGGAAGCGTTTTCCTACACTGCGTAAAAACGACTTGCGCTAGCGTAATACGGTCGACGCAACTGAGCGACTGCTCGGAGAGCAGTCTATTCAGTTGTACGCTGCGTGTTGGCAAAGAAAATGCTCCTGTTGTATTATATTTATATGCCTCAATGTTAGGCCAAGCTTTCCAGATGGCGAAATGGGATGTCGCACGCGATAACATGATTCCTTACTTGAATCTTTTCTCACAAGATCGAGGAGAAATGAGAATTACTGCCTTGTAACTCTAAAATATGCTTTTCAAATTTTACTTCGTCCTCGAGCAGATGTTTATGGATAAGTACCTATTCTAAATGCTCCTTCGCTTCTTTTTTTTTGAAATAATTCACTAGCAGAATTTCTATACCTATCATGAATCGTGGCTATTATATCAATCTCTTCTTGCAAATTTTCATCTTGTAATAAAAGGGCTGTTTCTGCAGAAATCACAAACCAGTCAGAGTGAATTTCATTGGTTGAAACTAGTTTTCTGACTGTTTTCAACCAATGAAATTCGCTCTGACTGGTTTGTGATTTCTGCAGAAGCAGACCTAATAATAAAGCCAAAGCTAATTTCTTTATTGATATACTCATCGCGACGATTGGGACGCAACTGGCAATCCTGGGAAAACACTTTTACGCAGCGCATTGGATGTTGCGTTGCGTCGGCCGTATTACGTTTTACGCCGCGTAAAATGTGCGTTGCTAGGAAAACCCTGCTTCAAGCAGCGTTTTCCTAGCAACGCACATTTCACGCGGCGTAGAACTTAATACGGCCGACGCTAGCGCGAGTCGTTTTAACGCAGTGTAGGAAAACGCCTCCATTTGATTTTCATTAGACATGTTTCCAGCGTTTTATGCCGACCGAATTACGTTCTACGCCGCGTAAAATGTGCGTTGCTAGGAAAACGCTGCTTTAGAGTGTGTATTCTCCTTGTGACAAGCCCACAAGAAAAAGGCAAAGATGATACACACTAAATCTATGCACACTACTACTACTACTACTACTACAGGATGGCCTATCCTTATAAGGTCTGTGTGTAACAAATCCCTCGTCGCCAAATCACCAGTTGTGAAGTAGGCAGCATGTTATTTCTCGCCTTGACGTAGACTGCTTAAATAACTGACAACTTAGTTATGAGGTCGGAAATGGTGACACACCAATATGGCAACGATTACCAAAAACGAAGCCGATAAGCAAGTCTGTAGGTGTGTATTATTATCATCCTTGAATATATGCTGCCTTCTGTAAATTAACAGGAATTCTATACAAATACGTTATTTCGAAATTTTGTAAAGAATTATCGGGAACTAATGGAAGCGAAGGATCACTGAAAATCATTGAGCTAAAAATTATTTTATTTTTATTTTATTATTTATTATTTATTATTTATTATTTATTATTTATTATTAACAACAAACAATACAATATCACACATATGGTACAGCTTTCTAAGCTACGCAGTAGCTTGTCAAAAGCCATCAACAATATTTTAATATAAATTTGATTTTGAAAGATAACAAACTTAAATATATTTAAATATAGATATAACTTCTTAACAATTATTATAAATAAAAATAAGATAAGTTCAAATATAATTTGGAGTGGCTATTTCTTTTTGTTTTTTTTTTTTTTTTTTTTAATTTTATAGTATGCAAATTTTACGTTTGATATTATTCCAGTTATTTTTTATCCACTCATTAACTTTTTTCATATAAAATTGACTTTTGGTTTTTATTTCGAGTGGCAGAATATTATAAATACGTGGACCTATGAAGCTTACATGTCGCTGAGTAGCGCTTAGACTTGACCCCGGAGTTACCATACTCTCAGAGGTAATTAATCGTGTTATTATGCCGTGACTTATATTATTTTTGTATGTGTTAAATTTTTTCATATACCTTATAACACTGCTCACATAAATTTGTTTGATAGTCAAAAATCCAGAGTCTCTAAAAATTAAGTCAGTAGGGTGCCTTTTTGGCTTTTTATAAATAATTTTAATTAAGCACTTTTGTAAAATTTCAATGTTGTTAAGTACATTTGAATATGTACTACCCCATACAGTTATTCCATACCTCAAAACAGACTCCACTAATGACTGGTAAACTATTTTAATTAGTTTTAAGGGCATGAATCTCGTAGTTGATAAAATTTGTAGATCGTTTTCCTGACTTTTTTAACGATGTAGTCAATATGAGAATCGTATTTCAAATTTGAGTCTATGCATACTCCCAGATACTTACAATTTGTTTGGGAGTTAATTGATGGCTGGCACGAGCATGAACATGTTTTCTGTAGGCATTCAAGGGTATGTATTTTTAGGGCTGGTAAATTCAATCTATTAACATTTTTAAGAGGAAAAGGAATATAAAGTGTTTTGTTTTCATTCAATGTCAAGCGGTTCTGGTCCATCCATAACTTAACAATAGATATGTAATGCTCCGACAACTCGTGCAGTTCTTTCCATGATGATTTTGCTTTAATTAATATTACACTGTCATCAGCAAAACATATACAGATACAATCATTAGCAGGTAATATTGACATTAAATCATTAAGGTAGACCAAAAAAAGCACAGGGCCAAGAACCGTTGCTTGAGGCACCCCAATATTTACTTCACCCTCCTCACTAAACTCACCATTTATTTTTACCTGTTGTATTCTATTTTTTAGGTAGGAATTAAATAAATCATAGGCTTTGCCTCTAACACCCAAGTTCCATAATTTTCGAAGTAGTATTGAATGATTTACAGTATCGAAGGCCCGTGCTAAATCTATAAATATCCCAATTATTTTGTACCCCTCATTAAAATTTTTATTTACAAAATCTGTAACCCCTTGTAATGCATTTTCAGTACTCATGCCAGATCTAAACCCAAACTGTGTCGTGGACAGTAAATTTTTTTTTTCTAGGTAGCCACACAGTCTCATTTTAAGACACTTTTCAAAAAGCTTATTTAATGTGCTCGTGACTGCTATGGGGCGGTAATTTTCCTTATTATCTTTAACCCCGGACTTAAAGATTGGCGTTATTATTGATTTTTATTTACAATCATACATGTAATGTTGACTTTACTGACTTTTAAAAAGTTCGAAAATGTCACTTTTTTGACTTTTACTTTCGGCCCACGGGCCGAAAGCGAATGAAATTTTTAAAATTTATTGTATTTTTTGACTTTTACTTTCGGCCCACGGGTCGAAAGTAAACTTTCGACCCGTGGGCCGAAAGTAAATGAAATTGTTAATTATTGTATTTTTTAGTTTTAAACAAAATGAAAATTTCAAAATTCGAATGATTGTAAATAAAATAGTATACATACCTCGGTGAAAAGTTTCATTACTGTCTCGAGATTTCAGTTAGACCTCGGCTGCGCCTCGGTCTAACTTAAATCTCTCGACAGTAATGAAACACTTTCCACCTCGGTATGTAATATACTATTTTAATAGATCTGGATATATTCCTTGGTCTAAAATAAGATTTACTATGTATAATAGCGGTTTTGACAATGCCAAACTGTTTGACTTCAGAATTTTTGTTGAAAAGTTATCAAGGGCAGAAGAAGCACGATTTTTTAGTGACTGAATTTGGTTGTATAATTCACTTTGTTCAATTGGAGCTAGGAAAATACTTGATGGTGATATTTTGGTTTGAAATTTAAAATTGTTACTCTTAATTTTTTTTGATAGATTTTTTCCCATATTTTTGTAGTAATCCAGAAATATATTTGAATTTTTTTTTATTATCTATGATTTTTTCACCCTTTTCAGAAATATACTGTATATTATTACTACATTTGGATTCATTTGTGACCTCTCGTATTACCTCCCAAGTTCCCTTGATGTCATTTTTTACATTATTCAGTTTATTTTTGAAGTATGTAAATTTTGCATTTTTTATTATTTTGGTAAGTAAATTACGGTATGTTTTATAGTTCTGAATGATTTCGTTATTCTGTGGGTTTAAAAGTGTTGCTTTTTTTAGTCTATCACGCGTTTTTATTGATAAAATAATTCCTTGTGTGACCCACGATTTCTTTTGCCGTTTTTTGTTAAATGTTTTAAATTCTGTGGAATCATCAATAAGCTTTGTCATTTTATTTATAAACAAATTCACTGCTAGGTTTGGATTTTGGCATGTTGTCAAATCGTTCCAATTTTCTCGATTTATTTTAGTTTCTATATTTTTATATTTAATTATTTTAATATTATAGGAATTATCTAAGGGATGTGACTCGTTGTTTGTTGTGTCAATATTTAAGATTATAGGAAAGTGGTCAGTCATATAATTTTTTAGAACAGTAGGTTTTGTCATGATATTATTGTTTTTACTTTTTAAAAAGAAGTGATCTAAGCATGTGCCGCTTCTAGGTCTTGTTATAGAATATATTTGTTTTCTATATCCAAATTCATATAAGCAGTTTAGGTAATCTTGACAGGTGGAGTCTGTTCCAAAGATATTTATATTTATATCCCCACAAAAAATTTCGAAATCATTGTTTAAAGAATTCGAGCTTAAGAGGGCATTTAAATTTATAATAAACTGATCACTATTTAGGGAGGGGGAGTTGTAAATTCCTATGACACTAAAAGTTTTTTGGTTTTTGTTGAATGTAATTCTGAGAAATTTTGAATGACCATATTGTAGTATTTTTCCTGTCGGATTTAAACAAGATTTTACAAGAACTACCATGCCATCGTAACTATTAATCTGACTATCATTAAAAAATATGTCATAACCCGTTAGTTTGAAATCCTGAAGGTCATAAATAGTATGTGTTTCGGAGAGTATGATAACTTCAAAGTCAATTTTTGAAAGTTCCAAGAGCGCAACCAACTCATCATAATGGCAACACAGGCCACGGATATTAAAGTGAATCAAATTAATAGACTTATCATTTTTTTAAATGGACGGCATTGCCAATATCATCAATTTCGTAGTTTACGATGTTTTGGTAGTCGTCAAGTATATCGTTAAACGCCATTTTTATTTCAGAAAAGTATTACGTAATAATTATATTTTAGATAGAAATGCATTTGACTAACCTAAAAGTTCATCTAACATAGCTTCATTTTTTATGTGGACTGGTTTATCATTATCATTTTTCCTCGCCAAGATTTTCCCATCACGATGCCATACATGCTTATAATCCATATTTTTAAGTTCCTTTGCCTTTTTAAAAAGCGTGTAGGTGTCTTTGGACATATCTTCATTGATATAGATAGGCGTATTTTCGTCACCAACGCCAACGCTGGATGTCGTAATTTTTCCTTTCTTCGCACGGGCTTTCAGAATGACGTATTTTTTGTCCTTATTCTCCAGTGAAATAACAGTCTTCATCCCGTTTCTTGTCTCAATGTTTTCAAGAACTTTGTACTCAGATTCTGGCACAGTCACTACTAAAGCCTGAAACAGAGAGTGCAGTTTGTTTTGCAAATTTTCCTTGTCGCTCTCATCACTTATCAGGCCAGTGATACACAGGTTTTTATCAAGCTTCTTATTCTCTTCCTTGTTACGTACACTTTTGAGCTTCTCCACTTCTTCTTTCAAGGTCCGATTTTCTCTAGAAATCTCGTTTACCATGACGGAAAGGGCCTTGGTTCGTTTTTTTTCTTCCTCATACATTTGGCTGATAAAATCCACAGATTTCCTACACTCACGCATTTCCTTCTGTAAGTCTCTGATCATCTCTCTTAACTCTAGCTCCTCTGTACTTCTCGATGGCGAAGATGACTGTTGGGTTACAAGAAGGGATTTGCGTTGTTGTGTTTTTCGCAGATTGTCGATTTCAATGTCGTTCTCGCATAGGGGACACCTCCACGGCGCTTTGTTTTCTATCATTATTCTTGCATCGACTTCATCGACTTTTCCACATCTAAGGTGATAATAGCCTCTACAATCTCCGCATAGCAACTTTAGGCTAGACTTTGCTATGCTTTGTTCGCACTTTTTGCATTGCTTAAGATTAACCATGATTGCCGGCAACAAGGCGCGTTCGTCGAACTACAGAACTACCTATGGCACCTGGCAAACCTGCAACGTGCGAATACTACGAACACTTTCTTATCACAACAGAATGCTATATATTCACTTAAATGCACGGTTTTTTGTCTAACAATCCCGAAAGACATATATTAGATGATAGTAGACTCGTAAGATTTTTATTCGAACTTCAAAATACATAAATTTCAAAATTTTTGGCAAGAGCTTCAAAACTGTTGTTGATGAACAACGTGCGACGCTGCCACTAGAAACCGTGGATCCCATTCCCATTCCCATTAAAATGACCAATATAGTGGAATTTGCTAAAACCATTCCACTAGACGACTTTCAAATCCACTAGAAGTAGTGAGTGAAAATTCCACCAAGTTGGCAACACTGAATGTGTATTTAGAAGAAAGAGAGTTTTCCACATGGTTGCAAACATTCTAAATTCTGTCTCCACCAATCAAATGAATTTGTTCACGAACATTGCTGATCATTCGCAAATAATAGTTTTGCGCGCTTGGTGGAAATGCACCTTTACATGACCGCGAATTGCGATGTACGATGTCGGACCGGGTTGCCAGATTTCCAAGTTCTTGGTTTCGATTCCAGATTTCAGTAATTTTGCGTAACGTAAATAGGATATTTTTTTATGTAGAATGGATAGTTTGTAGGTACCTATTAACCAAAATCGTAAAAAAAAAATTTTTACCGGAAAATTCTTTGTACTAGTGCTAAATTTCGGGGGGGGGGGGGGGTTTAACCCCCAAAACCCCCCCCCTTAGGTGCGCCACTGCTCAGAATAATCAGAGATGCAGTGTATTTTTCTGTTTCCCTGATTTCTTACCACGCTAATGTGCAATAACGTGTCAGATATGGTATCCTTTTTTGGGGTGACTCGGCATTTACTGACAGAATAAATGTTGAAGAAACGCTGTCTGAGAACAATCCTAAAATTGAACCGACCAGAGGATAAAAAATAAGCCGAATAATGCTACGTTTGCTTTACGAATTTATTCTTATCACAGGCTGGAAGATTTATGGATCACTGAAAAAAAAGTCATCTAGCTTATACTTACTTCGGATAAAGTTTCCAAAACTGCTAACTATCTGTGATATCGAACAATAATAATTATAGAATCACTTCAAAACATTTGGCTAATGTTTTCACCTCCTTTTGATACCGCGGTTGGTCAAGCTTCTTGTTGAAAAACCCTCAGTGCTTGGAAAAATATATGATGATGTCTCACAAAATTCTCTTCAATAAATAACTGACGGTCCCATAGAATCAAAGTATCACAGAGAAGCTTATTGCAAAAACAAGTCGACCAGAGATCAGAGAAATTCTCAATATCAGCTGCTACTTTGGAAAAATTTGCTGGTCAAGCAATTTTATAGCTTTGAGCTTTATTACCAAAATATCAAAGCACAAAAAAAAGCACAATAAGATGAAGAACTTGCGGATCGTTTCAATTTAAATCTTTTTGTAGTAAAAACGTTCAATCGTTGGAGGAATGAACTCTATACAAAGATCGGTTCAAAAAATTCGATCGGCTAACAATAGCAATGGTAATGGGTATCATTAGCAGGGATTCAGGTCTATACCTACGTAATATTCTGGATATATAAAGTACGAACCGAGAAAGGATTTTTTTTTTTTTTAACAGGTAGGTTTATCTAATATCTATACTCTTAACTTCTCTATGTTGACTATTGGTTTTTTACTTATTAACATTACAAATTGAGCCATAAACAGAAGTTTAAGTTAATACAAAATTAAACGTATAATGATATTTAAAGATAATCAAACAGTATAATTGTGAACATCAGTAATTTGTTGATTTTTTTTTAATATAAAATAAGTGAGCTTCATTTTTCAGCCAAAATCTTTTTATTGACAATGTTCTTATCAAACAATTTTCCTTTCCATTCTCCTTCCTTTTTTCTCATTTCTGACATGAGACACCGGATATTTCCAGCCAGACCCTTTTCCCAAAACTTTTTCCCTTTTCATTTTTCAATAATTGCGGTATTATATTCTTGAACAATTTGAATGGGAAAATAAATAATTGCTTTGGGGATCAAATTTCTAGATATCGAACTTCTCGGATTAAAAAATTATATGTATATGACGAATAAATTCGACAACATCGCTTGCAAACTGGGAACCCAAGATGTAAGATTAATGTTACCGTGAACCGTAATGGTACCAGAGAGTAAACATGGACCGCAAGTAGAACCCGAGAAAGCTTGAAAGAAGAAATGGACCAGGTAGCGTAATACTCGATGTTGTGGATTATTGGGTTACTGACCGTTATTTATACGTTTATTGAAATTAATTTCTTTTCAAAATTGGCTTGTGAATGTACCTAGTTTTTCTCCCTTCTATACAAGAGACGATAGATTTTCTTCGCAATATTTATATCTACTTGAAACTGAAAGTATTTTATACTCCAACTAAGAGGGGCTTTCCACCTGATATTCTCAAAATTCGTTACTGTATTGATTTTGTTACCTTACGTTATCGATTATCGTTCTGCTTTCTTTATGTTTAGTGCCACAATATTTTAATGTAACTGGATTTTGCATCCCAATTTTTTCATATACGAGATCGTAAGATTTTCTTTAACCCTTTACATTGATAGATTTTCATTAATACCTACTTGGTCTGTTAGCTTCTATGACCATCCTCATTCTTCTATGACCGTTTTAAGCTGGTTATGTTTAGCCTTGATGTTCTAATTATAATAATCCCGAAATTATCATACAATCCCATTTGTCAATAATTATCCCTGACTGAATCTCCCTAGGGATATACTACGTGCATTAAGCTATACATAGCTCTATTCATTAGTCTTCATGTTGACACGGACTGCAGCTACGTTCGACTATACAACGATACTCTAGTGATCAATCACTGGCTTTTATTAATGATAGTAAACTGTACACTATACTAGGGACGGATTTGATTTCGAAAATTCTTTCTCGCTCTGTTCCTTGACATCGACCATTTATTATTTTCTTCTGGTTGTCTCTTTTTTTTGAACTAAATAAATTGGATTGTGATCACGAATTATACCTATGAGTTGCATAATAGAAATACGTCCGAATGAATAGACACAGTCATTATATTCGCGACATTATTGCAATTTCACTTTGAAGTGCATCTTGGACGTTAAATGTGACTAAAATTAAAATACTTTGGGATTATTATCTTTCTTTCTTTTGTAGACATTTTGTAACTGATAGTAATATAGGTAATATACTCTTAATATAGTTTTATTTGTTTTTGACATTACAAAAATATGTATGTTGAAACTCAAAAAGACCAAGTAATTGAGAACACAAACATGCATGTACGACTGGAACTCGGAATCATGAAAAACGAGAGATTAAATTTCAGTTAGCGAGAATCTATCTTTAAATTAGGGGTTATGGCTCATCGAATCCAGAATAACGGGTGGAAGTTACAAAAACTGCTGAAAGGAGGAATCAAAAAAGCAGTTGGATGATATAGAAAAAAATGGTTATCGCTAACTACAATAGTCCGAGAGAATAATAAGTGGTATTGTCGAAGTATGCGGATTATGTCGAAGATTTTCTATAAACATGTAAGGGTTTCATTTGTAACATTCAAAATAACTCACCATCTTACCTTTCAACAGTTTTTTCAATACTAAATAGGATATTAGAACCCTACTTATATTTCCGCAATTCTTGTTATAGGTACCTTCATATTAACTCAACTCTACTTTAGAGTTTTGGAACTAAGTATGTTATATTAATTAATAGGGTCATAATTGCAGAAATTTTCGTATTCACCTAATTGGCTTTCAGACTGGGGACATTGACAAGAGTTTTTCGGAAATTTTATTTATTGGCTGAACGCCCGATGTAGTACCTACCTACTGGTAAAGATCCATATAAAAATGAATAAGTATCACCGTCTGAATTGCTATTAGGTACTGAAGTCCAGTTATGAAATCCGAAATTATTTGCCATATACCTGTAATTTTGCAGTGCAGTGGCTTTTACATGTTCGATAAACGATTTCAATGGAGGACTAAAGAGATAATGAGGCATCTTAGCCAGTCCAGCCAAGTTCTTGGAACTTAAATTGAAGTAATTTTCATATTGGACATGTGGAATCTATCAAAGCTCTCCAAACCAGAAAACCGAATCCTCAAGGATGAATCTACAAGCAAGAACTGTCACCAACTCACAAGAAATTGTAGAAATCTGGAAGTGCAGTGCGAAGACTTATATGAGAGGTAATACCTACGAAGACTCGACATACCTGATGAATAGGAAGTTCTTAGATCAGAGTTTATCACTGCTCTGAGAAAAGTATGGGAAATCCCCTGGCATTGACGCCATACCAACTAAAGCGATCATAGAAATATAACACAACAGAATAGGAATATCACATGAAATATTATGCTATGAGATATCGTACCTACTCATCCATTATCAGATACTTATAAGTATTCAAAACGCAGGCATGATTTATGACTGACAAAGGCATACACATACTTATTCTGTGTGGAATTGCACACATATTGCCAAAGGTGTTCGATACACGATACAGCCAAGTAGCAATTTCCAGTTGCGTGAAAATGGTACATCGCTACTGTAAGATGCATTCAAGTAGTTTATTTGAAGTTGTTTCAAACATCTAACTTCTGCATTTGAATACTCAACGCAAGTTTTTTACATCGTGATAATACCTACTAAATATAAACCTCGCTCAAGTTACGACTTTGAGAGTTACGAATCATCATGGATTTGAAATGATTAAAAGTAATTAAATATATCGATAACAAAATATTGTAACGGAATTTACGTGCGCCTCCGCCTGAAGATACAGAATCGGATAGCAGAATTCTAGTTTTTATCGTGCTTTTCAGGAAAAAAAATAGATTACGGATATATAAAGGCCGGTATTAGTTAGTAGTTTTTAAGTTCAGATTGGCTGTGATACGTTTTAGATAGTGATTATTGTAAAAGTTGTAAAGAGTTAAGTTGTTTGAGTTAATTAGTGAAGTAATTAGTGTCAGACTGTATAGTTACGTGGAATAAATTATTGTTGTAGGCCGCTCGTACACCAGCACTACGCAACCGCTACGATACCGCAACTCGACGTCGGCGTCGCTTAGTGGTCGCGGTACTTTATTTTAAATAGAAGCGCCCCCACAAAAGATATGGCAAGGCGATCGCCACGCTACCTATAAGATACTGATCTCGCCCGACTTCACCTGCTAGTCTTTTGGGAACCACGACGTGGTTACAAACGTTTTTACATTTGATTTTCAAATTGCCAAAATGAGTGAAGAAGCGAATTATCAAGTTTGTTCAACTTGTTGAAAAGTATCCGTGTCTATATGATTATAAAATGTCAGAATATTATAGATTCTAGAAGTGATGTCACTTAAAATTCTTATGTAAGGGTGAATCCAATAGCAATGCTTCCGCTTTCTGTTTCTTTAATATTAATAATAAGTGCATCTTTATCTTCACTGCTTGACATGTTGAAAAACACTTCAACATTGCAGAGTTTTTCTAAAAAGTTTCACAGCAATTATAGAATCAGAGCGATGGCGTATCCTTGGTGTACATGTCCGTAGGAAATTGGTCGTTAACTAATCCCTTCTTTTAAATATCGTTGCGGTATCGTAGCGGTCACGTAGTGCTGATATACGAGCAGCCTTAATTGGAATTTGATTTTGGAATAAACGAACCTAGGATTTCTGTCACGCACCCCAGAGTCGTGACATTGGTGTCAGAAGTGAGATATAATTCGAGGACTGCAAAGTGAAATCCGATTGCAGAATAGTGCGCGGTCACTATAGTGAACACTGGGACAGTTATTCAGTGTAAGCAGTGACAATCACCAAAAGAGACTTATGTAAATTACCCCGGAAGGGACTGTATACCCGATTTCGACTGTGATAGTGAATTTTCAAGTAAGCTCTAGAAAATTCTTTTTGGAAACCAAGGGAGATATCGAATTTGTGACTTTAGCGACGTATTCGATACATCAATCGTCATTCAGAAAAAGCATTTCAAAGAATTTCGGGAAAGTTCGGGAAGATTCTATTTGGAATCCAAAGGGAGACATCGAATTTGTGACTTCACCAACGTGTTTGCTATATTAATCGACATCCAGAAAAGACGTTTGAAGAAAATTCTAAAACATTCTATTCGAGAATAAAAGCAAGTTATCCAATTTGTGATTTCACCGACGTGTTTGGAACTTCAATCAAAGACCAAGACATATTTGAAGAGAGAAATTCCAGAACATCTTGTATAGGCCTATTACGAGACAACAAGCAAAAACGAAAGAAAAAAAAGTTGAAGCACTTCTGCGCAAAATGTTGGAACTTCAAGAGATCAAACGACAACAAGAAAAACAAGACGAAGAGGCTAGACGACAAAAAGAAGAATAAGAAGAAGAAACTAAACGACAACAAGATGAAGAGGCCAGACAACAAAAAGAAAAACAACAAGAAGAAGCTAAACGACATCAAGAAAAACAAGACAGGCCAGGCCACAAAAAGAGAAATAAGAAGGAGAAGCTAAACCGCAACAAGAAAAACAAGACTGAGAGGCCAGGCGATAAAAAGCCCTAGGCTAGACTTCGCCAGTCCTCTTCTGATTTGTGCTCAGAGTTATATTAGTATTGTATGTTTTTATATGAATTTTTTTTTTAACAAAGACGATTTGAATTAAATTGAATTGAATTGAAAAAGAAAAACAAAAAGAACGTTAACAAGAAAAGCAAGACGAAGAGGCCAGGCAACAAAAAAAACGGCAAGAAGACCTTGAACAACTACAGAAAATATTTCAAACCATACACGGATTTGTCACTAACCTAGACCAAAATATTACGGAAGTAAAAACCGAAGTTAAAGACGATATTCGAGAAGTTAAAAACGACGTTCAGGAAGTAAAAGCTGAGGTCAAAGCCGATGTTCAGCAATTAAGAAGAGAAGTTGAGGACCAAGTTCAAGCACTTGAAGATAAGGTGAATAAATTAGAAACACCCGGTCCGGTTACTGTTGGAGCATTCTCTAGTATGAAGATAAAACCACCAACTTTTGACGGTTCTACATCGTGGACCATATATCCGACAATTTGAAGCTGCTGCAAATACCAACGGATGAAACGATCAAGAAAAAGTTACAGCATTGATAGTGTCACTACAAGGACCTGCCTTGGATCTTCTTCAGTCCATTCCTTCAATCTACCAACAGAATTACCAGCATCAAGTCAGACATTAGAATTGCGCTTCAGAGATCATTACAGACAAGAAGTATTTAGAACTCAAGTTAAATCAAGAACTTCCCTAGCTACTCGTGGAACCTAACATGGACACACAAAAACAAACAATCAAGGCGAAGGATGATATCGCCTCAAGCACATCCGAAAACATGGAATTAGGGGACTGTAAAAGTCCCACTGACGTAGAAGAAGAACTTCTACGTTCAGACGAAGAACTCGGCAAAGATCTGAGTGCCCTACGACTGAAGGGCGAAGTGAGGATCAGGCTGATAGTACGGGATACGAGGCCTATTTCATCAAATCATTTTACACCGTCTTGCATTGTTATCATCAGTTAGATAACATGATGCTGAAACGCACTTGCGCAGTGAAATATATGGGAGTGGGGAATTTAGCTGATAAAAATGTTTGAGAAAATGTCGTCATAATCCAGGAAAATATACAATTTCACACCGTCTTGCATTTACTTATTATGTTAATTTGTACACAAACAAAATTAGAATACCCTATGCAAGACATTTTCCTGGGGGTTTTCGGGTTGTAATATTAGATAGAAATTGTCAATTTTTCAGAGGGGTGAAATATCATTTCACACCACTCAATTGTTGATTTAGATTAAAGCTTGAATGTAGAATAGCCATTGGATACTGATGCAAGACGTACTGTGAGGGGATAATGGGCTGCAAGACAGAGGTGAATGTGTTGTCTTATGAGGGAGGGAGAAATCATTTTACACCGTCTTGCACTGGTACTTATGGGAAAAATAGAACACATTGATAACATTTTTAAAAATACAAGACATTCTAAATGGGAAGAAAGGACTGCAAGACGATGATGAAGTTGACTAATTTTGACAAGGGTCAATCTATCAGGTACAAAGGTGAATACTACTTCAAATTACAAATTATGCACATTAATTTTAAATAGTTTTGCTCTTCACCACGTAGAATAATTCTATTTTGCGAAATTCTCCTAATAATATGTATATATGAATGTTTCTACGGACATCAAATAAAAAAAGATTGAAAATTGTTTTATTTTTGACGGCTTTTAATCATTTAGGTTCTCTTTGAGGTGGATATCCCATGACACATAACATGTTTTGTGCACATAACATTGTAAGCATTAAATTTGAAGAATTTCATCTTAAAGCAGCAAAAAAATGTGAAAATGACACAACAAATGATCTGTCTGAAATTGTAAACAAAAATTATAATTCCTGTATTCAACAGACTCCCCTGTTGAGCTGCTATGTCAACTGTCCTTTTTCATCTGTATGATTTAAAAAAGAATAAACATTGAACGGTTCAGTAAATAACTCAACAGTTCAGTGAAAAAATTAAAATGGATTTTTTAACTTTTTTCCCAGAAAAAACGTCTTGGACTGATGTAATACCATTTCTTAACATAGATTCTTTCGGCGGACATAAGCATGAAGTGGTGTAAAATAATTTTTCACTTCCTCATGAGACAACACATTGACATCCGTCTTGCAGCCCGTTATCCCTCTACAGGACGTCTTGTATCAGTATCCAGTGGCTATTCTACATTCAAGCTTTGATATAAATCAACAATGGAGTGGTGTAAAATGATATTTCACCCCTCTCAAAAATTGACAATTTCCATCTTATATTACAACCCCAAAACCCCCATGAAAATGTCTTGCATGTGTTAATCCAATTTTGTTTATGTACAAATTAACTCAATAAATAAATGCAAAACGGTGTATAATTAAATATTTTCCTCGTTTATGATGACATTTTCTGAAACATTTTTTTCAGCGAAATCCCCCACTCCTATCTATTTCCCTGCACAAGTGCGTTTCAGTACCATGTTATCTAACTGATGATAACAATGCAAGACGGTGTAAAATGATTTGATGAAATAGGCCTCGTATCCCGTACTATGAGTGGCGCTGCCAGAAAGAGGATGAAATTCCTCAAAAAAAAAGGGATGAGTGCAGACGAAGCCCGCAAAAAGGCCCTTGAGCCAATCAAAGAAAGGGCTAAAACCTCTGACAAGGGCGAAAAAAGAGCCCGGTCAGAAGGAAACACCCCCGAGGCTCAAACCAAAAAAAGAGCTAGGACAAGGGATACGGGCAGAAACGCCCCGCCCACAAAAAAGAAGGAAATGAGCAGCAGTGCTCGGCCTTCCAGAACTCCAAAATCAGCCTTCAGCCAGATAGCTGGAGGCATAAAGGTAGGAATACTACCTACAGACTTCCCCAATTACCTTTTGTCAGTGGAGCAAATTCAAGCCACCAAAGAGGCAATTATGGATAAGATCGTGGACGAGGTAGCATCGGATTGCCCGGTCAAACCGAAGTTTCTGACCGCCCACAACAGACCCGGCTGGCTCGCTCTAGTTTGCGAAAACATAGCCACCAAGCAGTGGCTGCAAACTGCAGTCGCCTCCATTAAGCCTTGGGAGAAAGCTTCGCTAAGGATGGATGGTAGAGGAATCTGACATTCCTCACTCTGACGTACTGGTTGCTCGATTCACAAGCAGCATGGATTACTCCACGGAGAAAATCCTCAATCTCGTTCAAGGCCAAAATGAGGGCCTAAACGTCAAAAATTGGCGAGTCATCCGACGTAACGCCGAGGGCCATCTGGTCACACTAACCCTTTCTGTGGACAGTGCATCCGCAGAAAAACTCAAATCCGGAGGCTACGCGGTAAGTTACAAGTTCGGTCATACGACTATAAGACCGCAAAGCAGCCGGAGCACAACAGCTGTGGAGCTACCAAGCTCCCCAAAAAAAAGCGGCGCCGAACCAAGGGCAGGAACGTCCAAAGACTCAATGAGTCATAAAGAAGAAAGTGCCCAGGAGGAGTGCGAAAAGTGAGTGCAACTCTAATGGCTTCCTCCAAGCAACCAAAGAGAAGCAACTCACCAAGCATCAAATGCATCCAAATAAATCTTCAACACACAAAAGCTGCCACTAGTGAGCTTAGAAGAAGAATGTTTGGACAAAAAATCAACGTAGGGCTACTTCAAGAGCCCTGGGTCAATGGAGGCTCTATAAAAGGCCTAAATATCAAATCATGTAAGTTAATCTACAACATTAACCACGAAAAATCAAGAGAAGCATTGCTGCTTGACAAAAATTTAAAATTTTTACCTGTTCCAGAGTTCATCACACAAGACTTGGCAGTTGCTTAAGTAGAAGTGCCAACGGAAGGGGGCTCAAGGCATATTCTCATAGCCTCAGCCTACTTTCCAGGTGATGATAACTCAGCACCGCCAGAGATCGTCCAACGACTCATCACGTGGTGCAGAGCGAGAAACAGACACTACATTATCGGGGCGGACGCCAACGCCCATCACCAGGTAGGATGGGGAAGCACCGATACAAACGCAAGGGGTGAGTACCTTTTTGAATATTTGAACTCTAACAACATGGACATTATCAACAAAGGTAATAAACCCACTTTCATTAACGCCGTCAGACAAGAGGTCTTAGACGTGACTCTCGCTGACACATTTACATCTAACACAATAACCAACTGGCTTGTGTCAAATGAACCCTCCCTGTCGGACCATCAAGCAATAAGGTTCGACCTAGAGGCAGTAATAAATCACTCAGTACAGACAAGAATCCCAAAACTCACCAACTGGGTATCCTTTGTGGAGGGTCTCCGCCTGAGTCTAGATGAACTCCCTTCTGACATAAATACAATAGAAGAGCTAGAGGCATCATCTGACAATCTAACAAATGCAATAAAAGATTCCTATGAGAACAGTTGTCCCGTAAAACAGAAGGCAGTCCACAGAGATGTGCCTTGGTGGAACGGGCAGCTGAGACGTCTGAAACAAGATGCCAGAAAACTGTTCAACAAGGCAAAAAGTAACGGCAGCTGGGCAGACTATAGAACAGCCCTAGACAATTACAACCGTGAATTAAGAAAATCAAAAAGGAAATCATGGAGACAATTCTGCGAGGGGATTGACGAATTAGCCCCAGCTCAACGTCTCCAAAAAGTTCTTTCAAAAAACCACTCAAACGGAATTGGTCTGCTCAAAAAGCCAAACGGAGAACACTGTACCGACCATATAGAAAGTCTAGAGGTACTACTACAAACTCACTTTCCAGGTTCGGTAATCGTTGAAGCCCTGAACCAGGTCACTCCGCCTATCAAAGGGCCACAAAGCCCTAACGGCAGGAGCAAAAGGCTGGCTGGGAAAATCTTCACAATGAACAGAATAAAATGGGCGATCGATAGCTTCAGACCCTACAAATCTCCAGGCAAAGACGGGATTTTTCCCGCACAACTGCAAAAAGGCTACGAGTACTTAAAGGTACACCTACAAAAGCTCTTTGAGGCAAGCCTGCTCCTAGGGCACACACCGCTATCTTGGAGGGAAGCTAATGTGATATTCATACCAAAAACGGGTCGCCGACCCGAGGACGAACCAAAATCATATCGTCCCATTAGTCTAACCTCCTTTCTCCTTAAGACAATGGAGAAAGCAATCGACCAGTACATCAGAAGCGAAACTCTATTGAGAAGACCGCTCTACTCGAAGCAATTTGCCTATCAGCCAGGCAAATCCACAATAAGTGCTTTACACTGCCTGGTTAAAGACATTGAAAAGACAATCGAGTGCAAAGAGATCGCTCTCACAGCGTTCATCGACATAGAGGGTGCCTTTGACAACACCTCACATTAATCAATCGCCAGAGCATTACAAGAATGGGATGTTGAAGTTCCAATTGTAAAATGGATATAGTCGATGCTGAAACACCGTCACGTTACGGCTGAAATAAACGGAGCATCAGCTACCGCTACCACGGCCAGAGCGTGTCCTCAAGGGGGTGTTCTTTCTCCACTACTATGGACACTGGTGGTAGACAAAATTGTTACCAGACTGAGTAGTGCTGGATACCAGGTCATAGGTTACGCAGATGACCTAGCCATTGTAATCAAGGGCAAACATGAGGGTATAGTGACAAGCCGAATGCAAAGTGCCCTAAACATCGTTAAAAATTGGAGCGAAGGCGAAGGACTATCCCTAAACGCAAACAAAACAATCCTTGTCCCGTTCACAAGAAGAAGGAAGCTAAATTTGAAAGCCCCGACCCTTAACGGTACACAACTAACATTTTCCAACGAAGTGATGTACTTAGGGGTCACCCTGGACCGAACCCTCACTTGGAACAAACAGTTAGAGAAAACATGCTCTCGAGCTACATCAGCCATTTGGTCATGCCGAAGACTTGTTGGCAAAACATGGGGGCTAAAGCCAAAGATGGTATTCTGGATCTACCAAACCATAATAAAGCCCATGGTTACATACGCCTCATTGGTGTGGTGGCCCAAAACCCAACAAGTCACCGCTCAGATTAAGCTAAGAAAGGTGCAAAGGCTGATATGTCTAGGAATAACGGGAGCAATGTCAACTTGCCCCACCGCAGCCCTAGAGACGTTACTCAACATGCCCCTACTTCACCTATGTGTGAAAAAGGAGGCAATAACCAGCGCTCACAGGCTATTCCAAATAGACAAGTTCAAGCCTGGCGATCTGAGGGGACATCTGAGAATCCTTGATATAATAAAACTGGAGAATGCCAGCAAACCAAGTGACCACATGATGGTCAGATTGGACTTAGAGATCCCCTTCGCAGTGGTAATAAACGACCGCCAATCATGGGAGAATAAAGAACTACCACAAGCAGACAATGCATCTCTGTGGTACACAGATGGATCCAAACGAATGGAAGGAGCTGGACTGGGCATTTCCGGCCCTAACTTCAAGCTCTCCAAGGCATTGGGTAAACATCTTACAATATTTCAAGCCGAACTGCTTGCCATAGATATATGTGCACAAGAGTGTCTTAACCAAAGCCTCAAAAGAAAACACATCTTCATATTATCGGACAGCCAAGCTGCCTTAAAAGCCTTAAGGGCTTTCAAATGCACTTCAAAACTAGTCTGGGAGTGTAAACAGACCCTAAAAACACTAGCGACACATAACCAGGTAACGCTGATGTGGCTGTCTGGACATCGAGGCATAGAAGGAAACGAAGAAGCAGATGGCCTCGCAAAGGAAGGGGCCTCAACACCATACGACGGACCAGAGCCCTACTGTGGCTTAATGAAAAGCCACATCATGGAAGAAATGAACAAATGGGAGAAAGACCAACTGTCATCTTATTGGAGGCACACACCGGGACTCAGACAGTCAAAAAGGTTTATTGCCCTTTCAGCAAAAAGAGCTGAACAGCTCCTAAACATGAGCAGACCAGACATCAGATTGGTGGTGGGACTGCTCACAGGACACTGCCCAGTAAAATACCATTTAAGGTTAATGGGCAGAGCGGAAGACGATCTCTGCAGATTCTGCTCAGACGCAATAGAAACCGCAGAGCACCTGCTCTGCGAATGTCCAGTCCAATTCTGCAAGAGGCTCAAATTCCTCGAGGGGGCAACACTGTCACCAGAAAAAGTGGGCCAACTGACACCCAGGAAAATAGCTTCCTTCGGCAGAAGTCTACGCTTCCTGGAGACAAATTAAGATGTAGAGTCACGCACAAAATATCTACAAAGGTAGCAGTGCTGAGCGGCCTAAAAGCCGAAACGACTCCCCCGAAATCTACAATCTACAATCTAAATCAAGAATTCAAAAACCCGGCGAGAGTTTACCAGAATTTGAATCAGAAGTTAAAAGGATAGTGAGTTTGGCGTTACCTGCAGCTGGGGAAGACATGCAGAAATGAATGGATGGCAGTATCTGCGTTTATTGATGGTCTGAGAGACTCGAAGATCCAGGAAAATCTGAGAACGTCCAACTTCAGGAAAATTAGCGAAGCCTTTGTCCGAGTATTGGAACTGGAAGCAATCTTTGCTGCCTCACGACCCAGAATACGAACAGTATCCATTGAAGACCCAAAGGATAAACAATCATCAAAAGAAGATGGTAGCTTCAAGAATGTCATGAGTAAGTTCATGGAGAAAATGGAGAAACTATTACTAGAAAGTAGACAAACGGGAAACGACTCTAGACAAACACCAACACCTAGAAACCGAGCAAAATGTTACCGGTGTCATGAGCTTGGACATATGCAATGGGATTGTGGAGTAAGGATGACTTCTCCATCTAGGGATCGTTCTCAACGCTTTTCAAGATCTAAAGACGCCAGCCCTAATAACAGACAGGAACCAACCAGTACGGAGGGGCGGATGCTGGTTAGTAAATGTCGAAGCCCCGAGGGTTGTTTACATTAAATCATTGGGCAGTCATTATAGAGGATTAAAATTCGAAAGACAAATTGATGGAGAATTGAAACCTTTTTGATACAGGTGCTGATGTTTATATAATTAGAAGAACATTAGTGAAGTCTCGGGCAATCACACCGCTCACTAGAAACCTGTCACCTGTTCAAGCAGAAGCTATGGTTGAGCTTACTTTTGGATCTACCACCTCTGGGTACAGAACATAAGTCGCCGATATAAATATAAATATAAATAAAATCATCGGGAACAACCCTTCAAGTCTTCTCCAAAGGCCCCAAACCGTTATTTTTAAATGACACCAGCTGTCGAGATGTCACAGCTGATCATGATGTGTGCGACAATCTAAACGGAGCGCGCTCGACACCTTGACCTTGCGCTGGTGCCCGAGTAGGGTTTTCGGCGACCGATCCGACATCCGGGGCCTTATTCTGTAAGGAACGAACCATTCGATTCGGTAGCATTTCTTCGATTGTGACGTCATTTTCGGTTTGCTTTTTGCGCTACCAAACTGAAAATGACGTCATAATCGGAGAAATTCTACCGAATCGAACGGCACGTTCCTTACAGAATAAGGCCCCCGATCAGTGCACTCAGTTCCGGCCGAACTTACACTAACCGAGGAAAGGGCCTCTATCTCTGCAGCTGCAGTGTGCCAAATGTAATTCACAATGCGTACTTAGGCGTAGACCGAAGGATGGCGAGACGTTTAGAGCCAAATGTGATGACTGTGAGGTCAGCATCTATAAAATCTGTGCAGGCCTGGGATCTTCCGAATGTGACAGCCTAGCGGCAACCAATAGGCAACTGATTGATTCTATGCGACAACTGTAAGAGCATGGGAAGGCGGAAGAAAGGTGAAAGGGAAGAAATCACAGCAGGAGAATGCGAGAAAATTAGTTCAATTTAGTCTATGGAGAGGGAACATACAGCAAAAATAAATAAGCTTGAAGTTTAGAAGTTTTGGAGGAGAAATGCAGAAAGAGAGACGAAAAAATATTTGTACTCACCAACCAAATTGAAGACAATGAAGAACAACATATCACCGAAAAACAACACTTAAGGCATGAAGTGGCAAATAAAGAAAATTATATACAGAGAATGAAGAGAAATTCGAGTGTTTTTGAATCAGAAGCAATTGAGTGCGAAAAAACGTTTGAAACTGAAATGCATGAGCAGAAACGAGTTATAATTGATCTTAATAGCAGACTAGAGTATCTTAATGAGGAAACCAAGAATATATTAAGAGAAAATGCTGAAAAAGCAGAAATGGAGGCGCAGCAAAACGAAAACATAGTCAAAGAACTAAAGGACAAGATAAGTGGGCTGTTGGATAGAAGGACTGTGGTTGAGGAGGAATTACTAAGAGCCAATGAGGCCATCACGACATTAAAGAGGAAAGAACAAATACTGGAGGGTGATGTTAGAGATCTGACAGATACATTGAATGATAAAATAATCAAGACTGGAGAATTAAGGAAACAGATTTTTGCCTTGGAAATTAATATCAAGGAATATTCAGAGAAATTACAGTTAAATGATCAGACCATAAAAAATCTTACAAACGAACTGCAAGACTGGTAAACCGAGAGTCGGAAAATGGTAGAAACAATTCGAATACTTGAGGAAGAGAAAGAATAAAATATGTGAGGAAGAGCTATGGAACCTGGAGGTGGAGCATGCGAAGACGTTTACAACAGAAAACAATAAGACAAGACAAGAGAAATCGAGGAACATGGGAAAGCAGAACGAAGGGAACATAAATATAAGAGCAAATAATATCAAAACAAATACTGTGCCAAATGATGCTAAGGAAAAAACTCGAACGGTAAAAACTACTCAAAACAAATCAAAAAACGCCCATAAATTATTAGCAAGGAAGATTCGTGTACGAATATCTCCAGCATCACCTGGGAGATGAGTACGCAATTCAGGTAGTGTGCAAGCCAAACGCTACCTTTGGTCTATTACTTGAAGGTCTGGACAATTATATTGGGGAATGGACCTCTTGCATGAATTTTTTTTATTTGCTTCTTGGAAAGAGGAGTCAAAATAAAGCTCAACTGTATTTTTTCCGATTTTTTTCGGATTTGCAAAGGCTTTAAATTTCGATTTGAAGTTCAAATTTCTTGGTGCCGTGACGTCACGGCACCAAATTTCTGATTGGTCAATTTTATTCAGTGTTGCCCAGATGTCAAGAATTTCACGTAAGCTTTTACTGGGGGCGACAAATAAATCGATATATCGAATTCACAGATTTGTAAGTATCGGATATGGAATCGATTCTCATCCCTATGGAAAACTTAACCCAACTTTTCAATTCATTATTTCATTATAATCATTATTTATTTTTATTTATTTATTATTAGCCTCTCCAAAACAGACAGAAGGCAGAGAAGGCACACAAACCATCAAGAAACAAAAAATAAACCCGAGCATAAGGCCATGTCGTTCATAATTGAATACTTTAGGTAGGTACTCATTTACTAGTGTGTGCTTCTAAATTTTAGAGGTTTGTACCTAATAAGCATATAAGGAAATCATTATTTGTAGAAGGTTGCTCTACTCCACCTGCATTTTACTAATACCTATCTAGGTACCGAGTACCTAAAGTCTGTTTTTTTTTTTAAGATAATTCCCCAAGTCAAAAACTATAGTCAAAAACTTAGTAACTATGTTGGCAACACAAGCCTTTTCTACATAAAAAAGTTGCAGCATTGACAATTTTACATTGTATGCCAACATAATGTCATTTTGACTTTTATCTTAAAAAAAAAAACAGACTTCATGCTCACCTCTGGCCAGTTTCCGGAATCGGTTTTTACAAACTCTTCCATCCTTCATTGCACAAACAAAATAAACAATAATTACCTAACTATTACAATTATTATTATTTTTCTTAGTGGTTTATGGGAAATAAAACACGAGTATAATTTTTATGTGTCTGTATTCCCTTTCAGTTTCCCTAAAGACCCTTTCAAATTTTCCCAGGGAAAAACATCATTTTTCTTTATTCTTCAAATTACACTGCCCCAGCCTACTGTTTTTTGTTGTTAAATATTGTTTATTTTGTGATTGATGTAAATTGGCCAGCCAAAAATCGCTTTTATCGTTTTCGTACTTTATACTGTGCCGGATTAGTACAGATATCGATTTCTTTGTTTAATTCGCATTTATAGACAAGGAAAGAAAATTGTCGATACTAGTCGATACTTCAATTAATAGATGTCGTTCTCCTCTTTCAAGTTTCAAGTGAAAAGTAGAGCTGTACCAGTCGATACGCAAACCGATTTTGATGAATACATGCGTTCTTATTTCACGTATCGATCAGTGGCGGATCCAGGGGGGGGGCGCCTGTACAGTGTGATTATTTAAGTGTGCAACATATGGGAATTTTTTTTAGTAATAGCACAACCCAAATACAAACAAGGCCAGAAGTTGGTGCATGTCTGATAATCATATTAGGTGCACTTAGAATGGTTGCAAGTCAAACAGCATACAGGGTAGGTCAAACAAATATCAAAATTATACAGTGAGGTACCCTTATTTTGGAAAATTCAGCAAAATGTTATAGAGAAAAGTTGTTTGGAATTTAAAGCTAAGTATGCCTAAATACCAAAACATAGCCTCCTAAAAAAAAATATTTTCTTTTCAAAAAAAATCTATAATTTCTATATTTTTTTTATTTTTTATTTCCGCCCTTAATACTTCCAAAAATTAATTAAAATCAAATCAATTTTACATAACTTTGTTCAAATTCAAGCATATTTGTAAAATTAACTTAGATTTTTAATTTTTCATTGAATCACAAAATTCATGTTTGTTGCAATGATATTCAACACAACTTTAAAATGTCGCAATTTTTTTTTTTAACAAGCTAAAACATTACTAATGATAATAGCCATATTACAAAAACTCTCCTTAAAGTGCAAAAGTTTTATTTTATTTAAGTAAATATTTCTACAATTTTGATATTTTTTGAGCTACCCTGTATGCTGTTTGAGCTGCAACCATTCTAAGTGCACCTATTATGATTATCAGACATGCACCAACTTTTGGCCTTGTTTGTATTTTGATTGTGCTATTACTTAAAAAAAATCCCATATGTTGCACACTTAAGTAATGACACTGTATATGCCTCCTTTTTTGTCCGATGTGTTCAAAAAAAAAAAAAAAAAAGATTCGTTTGGAAGATGGAAATTTGACAATCAGTAATTTTTGATTGGTGGAAAAATATAGCGCAAAATTCAAATAATCTGCTTTTTTTTCTTTCAATTTCTGGCTTCAAGATTAAAAAAAAAATTAACTAACCATACTGTTATGTAGTACATAAAATACACTTTCGTTACAGATAAATTATATACCTAATTTTGATTGAGTGCAAGAGGTCTATTTTCAAATACTGACTTTGTTGTCCTATTGGTAGGGCCAGAAATCAGAAACTTTACAAAAAAGTTGGTCCTGGAGTTATCAAAAAAATGTTTTTTTACTAACTTGGTTTTTTGTACATCTCCAGTGAACAGCGAGTATTCATCACCATTAAATCTCATGAATAAAAAAAAAATATACGATATGATATTGAATATTGCCCATAGGAATAATAGTATCAAACTTATCTTAACAAACACTTGTATTAAAAAAAAACGGCTTCCAAAAGAACAGCCTATTTCTAAATCGATCCGGATTGAATACTCTAATCAAAAAATTACATAACATTATTTCAAACTTTTTTAACACTAACACACAAAACTTAATTTTCGTTCAAAATCAAAAAACTAGGACACATTTGGGAGAGAAGTGGGTCGAGAATACACTCACTTGCAATAATGAGACCTTGGATAGCAATAAAGATCATAACGCAACTGCAAGTAATTTTCTACGCTTGCCGATGCCAATACAACTTCCAATATAACAACTGCAGAACACACGTTTCTAAATAAAATCAAAACATCTCTTCCTCAGATGAAAAGCCGTGCCAATCTAATAAACATCTAAAGAAATATAATTTATTCATTCTCAATTTGCAAGGATTGATGAATAAGGTTAACGTGTTCTATTTGCTGTTATCGGAGCTGGATTTTCCTGAAGTGCTGCTTCTCTCGGAGCACTGGCTCGTGGAGGGTGAGCCTGAAGTTCTGGAGGGCTACACTGTAATAAGCAGATACTGTAGGAAGGACTTTATCCGGGGCGGCACTCAAATTTTGGTGAAGTCAGAGTTGGTTGAGACATTGAAACTACAAGCATTTAATGACCTTGACCATCTCATAGAAGAAAAAGTCCTTGAGTTTTCCATAACACATAACAAGGCAGAAAACATCAAACTATTCTTTAATAAGCTAGAACTACTGTTATCTCAGTTTCCTTTTAACGCCAAAATAATTATTGGTGGAGATTTGAACATCGATTTTAAGCAAAGAAACTTTAACGATACACAAGAACTCATTAATTTACTAACCTCTTTTGATATTAATGTGCACAATCATGGCTACACCAGAATTACTGCTACCTCAAAAAAGATGCTGGATTATGCATGTTCTAATATAAATGAAGCACTTGAAACTCAAACAATTAGACCTGGACAGTCAGACCACGAGGCCATCATCTTAGCCATAACTTTTAAAGCTGACACCTATCAAAAAGAGCTGAAACTGGGCAGAATCTATAGCAAAAAGAATTTAAAAAAATTTAATCAGTTGTGTTCAAGCACAAACTGGAATGACGTCTTCGACAAACCATCAGATCCATTTCGCCACTTTCACACTCTTCTTATACATAATTTTGAAAAAGCATTTCCAAAGATAAAAATTAAACATAAAAACGCGAAACCATGGATAACTATAGGATTAAAAGTATCAAGCACAAAATCTAAGATTATTACATGCTATAAGTAAGTACCTTTCTAACGACCACTTTTGTGTTAGTGATGCCGCGAGACTCGAGACTGGTCTCGTCTCGACTTTTCGAGACGAGACTGGCTTATTGTCAAACTGAACTCCTCCAATCTAGGAACCTCGGTCAGTTCTTGTTGTATTGGTTTCTGTGAAACTTCGTTGAAGATGTCATCAATAATTTTTGATCCTTTGTTGAGTAGTTCCTGAGAGTGTTCCTTCCAACGAAAATTATTAAAGGAACTGTCTGCTTAAAGACATCGAAAAAAGAAGTCTTGTATCATCTTAGGATTCTGGGGGATTGAGTCCTTGGACGTCTGTATACCAGTAGTAGCCTGAAAGAATGCCCTAGTGCTGTTGGATTCAACTAGGTGCTACATTTAGTTTGATTTTCTTATTCCCCATTGATTCTTTATTGCTCGCGTTTGCCTTAAAACTAGAAGTTAGCAGCAAATAGTCAAGAAATTTCATCCCTTGTGCTTGGATATGCCATTTCCGCAAAAAGAACAGTGAAATTCAGAGATCTTTCCCAAATAATTTTTCTAGTTTTACTAAACCTGTGAATATCTCTGAAAAGAAAATAGGTAAATTCAGGTTATATGTTCACAGTTTACAGTTAAATTTTTAATTTCCATTTTTTCACAACCAAATCAAAATAAATTATTCCCAAAGTGCCTTAGGCATTGAAAGATTGAAAGATTTATCCAGAACTCATAAAGTGCAAGTGAAAGTTGGTTCAAGCAAAAAGTTGAAACACAAAATCAAAACCTAACCTCTAAATGGGTACCCTCGAGTGCTATAAATATAAAAACGAGTGTTATTTCAAAGACATAAATCAATCCAAGGATTGCAAAGAGACCTTCGGAGCGCCTTGCGAATACTGCCATAAGGAAATTTTTTGTGAAGAATGCTCAGGCATATCTTCCTCTGAAATAAAAGCTCTAATAAACAAAAAGCGAATCGTCATGCACTACTGTGAGGAATGCAGGGCTACTGTAAAAAATGCCTTTCATGATGTTGCTATTCAACAGCAACTGAAGGAAGTAATATTACAGTTGAAGAGTCTTAAGGAGAAGATGAATGAGTCAACACACCCTCCCCCACTGCCCCAACAGCTCCAACATACGCCCAAGTTGTGTCAGAGAGAAGAGTTGCGTCAGAGAGAAATCACCTCAAAAATCAGGTATAGAAACTGGAAGACAAATTTCAGCAGCAAACTGCCTCTCTAACCAAGCTTGAACTCGAGCCAGCAATCTAAGAAATGCAAGAACGTGAACGCAGATCGCAGAACATTCTTATCCTTGGAGTGGAAGAGTCTAACTCACCTGAACCAGAACAGAAATCAGCTTTTGATCTAGAAAAAGCCACTCGCATAATACGTAAAATAAACGGCTCAACTGAACCCGCAAAAGTTAAGATAACTCAAATTGGAAGGTACAAAGCAAATAAGAAAAGTCCTATAAGAGCCACATTCCCAACCAAGGTAGAAGCCCTGCAGGTGCTTAGACTGAAAAGTAAACTAGAGCAAAGTGACATATATCAAGTATGACCGCACTCTTAGTCAACGTACCTATCTAAAAAGAGTAATCTCAGTGTTAGAAACCAGAAAAGCTGAGGGTGAGATAGAATTAATTATAAAATACCAAAACAATATCCCAAAGATTGTGAAAGCTTCTACTAGGGCAGCTTCAAAAAACTAAATTCTCAAACTGTATTTGAAGTCTCCTTCTGGTACAGCAACCTCTGTTCAATTGTACCAAAAGTCGATTAATTTAAAGCTAACATTAACAAAATTAATCAAACCATTGCATTAATAACTGAGTCATGGCTACGCCCAGATCTTCCTGACAATTTTGTTCATCTTCCTGATGATTATACATTGTTTCGCTTAGAAAGGCATAACCAAACAGGAGGAGGTATCTGCATTTTTGTTAAAAATACAGTAGTAGGTCACCAAACGCAAGCAAAATTAAACACCTTGTACAAAACAGAACACCCAATAGAAGCAGCTTGGTTGGAAATTACAATCAGCACCTTTACCTTTGTAACGGCTTGCATATATCGTTCCAAATCGTCAACAACACCAGAGCAAAACAAACCAGTTCCAGAGAGTCTTCACTGAAGAAGATAACAACCTACCAACTCTTTCACCTGAACTACGCATCGCTGCAGAGATAAGTAATATAGAATTCACCCCAGAAAAGTACAAATGGCCATTTCTTCTCTCTTTCTGAAAAACTGCTCCAAATCGCTCTCCAGTCCTATAGCCACTATTCTAAACTCTATAATGAAAGGAGCTCCTATTCCAGAAATATGGAAATCCTCAATAGTTGTATATATATATACATATCGTTTTAGAACGTCTTTCTTCGTTGTCCGACACCTAATTTCCATCTTCTTCTATCGTCGCAATCCTCTGATGAGAGATTTCTTTCACTCATGGACTTTTGTATGGTCTTCTGCCATTCCAGTTTTGGTCTTCCTCGTTTTCTTCTACCTGTTGGTTGCCAATGCAGCATTTTTCTGGGCCACCTGTCATTTGGCATTCCTTCTACGTGTCCGTACCAGGTAAGTTGTTTTTTTTCAATGTCCTGGACTATCGTACCTTCTATACCCATTTGTTGTTTTATATTGTCGTTCCTTATTCTATCTCTTCTAATAGCATGCATTTCAACTGCTTCCACTTTTTTCTTTTGTCTGTCTGTAATTCTCCAAGTCTCGGCTCCATATAAAAGGCTGCTCTTTATCATTATCTCGTACATATTAAATTTTCTCTTCTTTGTAATTTCCTTGCCCCATAATATTCCATTTAGGCATCCTATTACTTTTTTAGCTTTATTCGCTTTTCTATTTTTTTCACGTCTGTTCGTTGTCGAATGTGATAACTAGATATTCATATTCTTGACATTGCAGAATTTCCTGACCATCGTCCACTTCCAAGTTTCCGTTCTGGTTGCCTACACATAGATATTTTGTTTTATTTATATTAACTCTCAGGCCCCATTCTTGATACCCTTCTATCAGCTTTCTAATCATATATTGCATGTCCTCTTTGTCACTGGCCACTATGACCTGATCATCTGCAAACTGAAGAGTAAACAGGCACCTATCATTTATCTCTATACCCATTCCATGGATCTTCCTCTTCCAATTTTTCAGTGCTACTGCTACGTATATTTTAAAAAGCGTAGGAGAGATACAACATCCTTGACGTAGTCCTTTATTTACTATAAATGTGTCTGTGAGTTTTTTACCTATCTTAATTCTTGATTTTGAGTCTTTATATAGTTCCTTAAGTGCCGTTATGTAGGTGTGATTGATGTTTGTGTGTTCTTATACCTTCCATAGTCTGGATACTGGGACTGTATCGTATGCTTTCTGTAGGTCAACAAATGTGAGGTGGGCTTCCAAAAATCTAGCAGATCTCTTTTCTATGACTTGTTTTAGGCAAAATACGTTGTCCGTACCTGATCTTCCTGCTCTAAAGCCGCACTGCTCTTCTTCTTGCTCTTTATAATCTTCTTCAATGAGATCACGCAGGATTCTACCGTATAGTCTGCTTAGTGTGCTTGTGACTGATATGCCCCGATAGCTATTGCAATCCAGCTTATTTCCTTTTTTGTGTCCGTTTTCCAGTCTTGTGGAACAAGATGTCCATTTAGACATTTATTGATAATACATGTGAGACCTTTAAAGAGCTTCTTAGTTCCCCATTTCAGCATTCCTGATTATATCCCTTTTGTCCGCTAGTTTTACCTGACTTAAGATTCTTAACAGTATTTTTTACTGTTTCTTCAGATATCTCAACTACTTCTCCATGTACTTCAATATGTCTTGGAGAATCTAATATATATTCCGGTCTACTTTCTTGTGATATTGTAATGTTCTACCCATTGCTCTGGTTTAATAATCTGGATATTAGCTCTGTCTTTTCCTGGGTTTTTGACATTTGATATAAATCTCCAAACCTCTGAGCATTTCTTTCCTCCTATGTAGGTGTTAATTTCTTCACATTTCTCAATAGATGTACCAATCTTTAAAAAGAGGGACAAACTGGAACCATCAAATTACAGACCAATAAGTTTCACCAGCGTACTTTGCAAATGCATGGAGAAAATCCTAGTGAATGAGCTAACATCTTTTTTACTAGAACAGCAAGTAATACATGATTCTCAGCATGGGTTCTTACCAAGAAGATCAACATTCACCAAACTGCTGGAAAGATTCAACAAATGGACTCAAATGGATGACAGTAATACGCCATTTGACATTGTCTACATAGATTTTGGAAAAGCTTTTGATAGGGTACCTTTCAGGAGACTCCTGCAAAAATGGAGCATAATAGAATACTCAATGTGCATAGAGTTATCAGCAAACTTATCCAAGGAAGGACCTTTCAAGTAAAAATAGGCAATGTTCTATCCAGTAGTCGCGAGATGTATAGCGGAGTACCACAGGGCTCAGTAATTGCAACTTTGCTGTTTATATTATACAAAAGCGATCTTCCTGCAGATCTCGCGTGTGACACCTCATCCTTTGATGCAGACGACACAAATTCTACGTGCAGAGCAAGTGACCAATACCTACAAATGTAGAGCAATCTTGATAAAATTGAACAGTGGACTATCACATAGCCGATGCTATCAAACGAATCTAAGTGTACTGTTCTTCACTCAGGAAGAAGTAATCCCAATTATAAGTACACTATAGGAAACACTGAGGTGACTCCAGTCAAAAAACAGAAAGATCTAGGCTTGGTAGTCACGAAAGACCTCAAATGGGAGTGGCACATCTCAACAACTGGCAAAAAAGTGAACACCTTGATTTACCTTATAAGAAAGTCGTTTAAAAACCTATCTACACTTTATTTTTTCCCAAGATAAATTTTGACATTGAAAACTTTGAAACATAAACAATAACGCTTGACCCTGATTGGTCGCAAAATGAGGTGTTTCTGCAGGTTGACATCAGTTTTACAATAGCGACCAATAATCGGCATAAGCGGTATTGTTTATGTTTCAAAGTTAACAATGCCAAAATATATCTTGGAAAAAAATAAACCATAGTGATATGATACTTAAGCTTTACAACATATACATAAGACCAAAACTAGAATATATGCAAAGTGTATGGAGTTCTTATTATGTCAAAGATATAGATTTTCTAGAGAAAGTACAGCGAATGGTAACTCTCATATCAAGAACGTTTACAGCGCCTTAATCTTACAACCCTCTACCAAAGAAGACAGCGTGGAGATTTGATTAAGACTTATAAAATAACTAGTGGTAATTACAAGTGCAATATCATTAACATCTTCATTCTTGCCGATAATACGCACCGGCGAGGGCATAACAAGAAATTAAACAAGGAAAAATGTTCCAAATTAATAAGACGCAATTTCTTAACAACCAGGGTTGTGTACTCATGGAATAACCTAAGTCAAGATACGGTAAATGCCACTAGTGCTAACTCCTTCAAAAACCGTGTAGACAAAGATATAAGTGAAAACAATAACCAGTTTGTCCACTATCCCCAGTACACTAGTGACAAAATAATACCATATCTGAGATACAATGAATGTGATAATTAATTATGGACTTGAAATTGTGAACGGATATAAAAACCAATCAATAGACTCATCAGCTTTGCCGCCTTCTATTGTATAATCATAATATTAATAATAATAATAATAATAATAATAATGTCTGGCCGATAAAGCACTGTATCTAGCAGTGTATCTATTGCTATCGAATGCGTAGACGGTACAGCCAAGGGACGCCGGCTGACCGCCGTCCTCACATCTTTATCTCCTTTTTACACCCATCCATATAAAATATCCCAATCCAAAGCCCATATCCACTTCGGATATCCATCTAAGTCCCCCTGAGGTTATTACAGTTACGCTTTTCTTCAACTCCCCAAAAACGAGTAACAACACACCCATGAAAATGGAGAAAGAAAAAAGCCTCGGAAAAAAATCGCTGCCTGGGGATCGCCAGGGCGGGTTTGGAGTCGATGATGAACTCGACAGTATGCGGGACGTCGTCGGCGGCAGGAAGCTGAACAGGCGGGCTCCTGTACCTCAAGAACCTACAGCCGACTATAATCCGAAAGATAACTCTACCCAGAACCATGGAAACACCATCTTCCTTACACTGGATATTGTTGGGGATGGAAGTTGTTTGTTTAGAGCAGTGAGTCAGTATCTATATGGCCATCAAGATAAACACAAAGAATTAAGAATAGATGCTCTGAGTTATATTAAACAACACTGGGAAGAAATTAAATTATTTGCGTTAGTAGAAGCCCAGGAATTAACTCTTATAGATAACTACTACTCCCATATGATAAAATCATCGACATATGGAACGAGCTTGGAGATATTGGCATTATCAGAAATACTGAAAGTAATTTTTTATGTATACTCAAAAAACAAAACAACTTAAGCAAAGAAAATACCTAATCATAAAAACCAAACCAACAGATATCAGTAAATCAAAACATGCTGAAACAATACATCTGCTTCTTATTGGCAATCCGTCAGCAAGACACTTTGAACTTATAACATCAGAAAGTGATAGTGATAACAATACACTCATCAACGGATCAGTCCAAGATATTAATGGTGCTCCAGCCCAATTTGCTTTGCCTGGATTTCCAGCAACCACAAAGGCTGGTAGTAGACGGCAGCGGATGACGTGGAGTAACCAAATAAATCGAACTGTCATGCGTTGCTACTACAAAGCAGCTAAACCCGAAACGGTTCAAACAGGATACAGACTGGAACTCCACGCACTTTTTCTCAAAACATACCCAGAACTCTCTAAAACAGTAACAGAACAACGACTTATAGACCAAAAAAGAGTAATTTTGAAGAACAATAGACTCACGGGCAAAGAATAAGAACAGATAAAATTAGAAGTTGCACAGGAGCTGAACAATAATAGTGAGAAATCGGATATACAAACTAACAGGAAAGATATGGAAGAACATAACGAAGACATACATACATCCCTACAATCTGTACCGGATAAAACACTAGAGCTGAACGTAGAGCAAGAAATCACACAAGCAAGTGCATTGCTCGTGCAACAAATAATAGACGAACAGCAGTTAGCGCAAGACATGGAAACGAATCTGTCTTACTGGCAAGGAACTAACCCAAATTTAAGAAATCCCATCCCAAAACTAATATTTAAACCAAAAAAAAAAAAACGTCAGAATAAACCACACAGATATAAAAACGCAAATAAAGAAGCAATATAAACAAAGACTACAAGCCATATTAAAGACATCACTCTACTCTCGCAGCCTCTTTAAAGCTATCAACACATTTGCAGTACCAATACTTACTTACTCCTTTGGTATAATTAAATGGAGCCAGACAGACCTAGAAAATCTTCACATCCTAACTAGATCAGAGCTAACTAAATATAGAAAACACCATCCTGATTGCTGTAAAGAAAGAGTTACTATAAACAGAAAAGAAGGAGGAAGGGGTATGATAGACATTCAAACATTACACACAAAACAAATACAGCTACTCCGAAAATACTTTCTTGATGAACAAACATTTCTCCACCAAGCGGTGTGCAAGGCAGACAACAACTATACGCCACTCGATGTATCCACAACCAGTCATTTGTCGGATAGCTTTATCCCAATTCAATATATAGAACAAAAAATTAATACATGGAGATCTAAACAGCTACATGGAAAGCATAGATACATCATAGAGCAGAAACATATATCAAAGCCACTCTCATATAAATGGCTCCAAAATGGAAAGCTTTTTCCTGAAACTGAGGGATTTCTCCTTGCAATTCAAGATCAAGTAATAGCCACACTTAACTACCAAAAGTATATAATAAAAGACTCTAACATACATACCGATACGTGCAGAAAATGTCATCAATTTAAAGAAACCATAGACCATATTACCAGTGGGTGCAAAATCTTAGCGGGTACAGAGTACACCGAGAGACATAACATGGCAGGAAGAATTATTCATCAGGAACTTGCAAAAACTTACAAACTTATTACAGAAGAAACGCCATACTATAAATATTCCCCAAACACGATCATAGATACCAACGAATATAAACTATACTGGGATGTAGAAATACGGACGGATAAAACAATAATATGCAATAGACCAGACATAGTTTTCCAAAATAAAAAAGAACAGATCACTTATCTTATAGACATAGCCATACCTAATGATTCCAACATTCAAAACAAATATAACGAAAAAATATCAAAGTACACAGAATTGGGCATAGAAGTTCAGAGGCTCTGGCAACAGAAAAAAGTAAAGTCATACCATTCGTCATATCCACCACAGGCATTACACCTGACATGTTCGATTCGCACCTTAAGCAGCTCGGGCTCAACTCACACATTCACACAAATATTCAAAAGTCTGTCATCCTAAAAACTTGTAATATAGTCAGATCATTTCTTAATTCCAGTGGTAGACTTTGAAATAGCTTGGCAGAGCCCGCTATCTCGGAGAAGTAACACCACTTTTCGAAAAAGTGAGAAAATTTTTCAAAACAATAATAATAATAAATATTGTGAACTTGTTTTGACACTAACCTCTAAAAATCAACCAAAGAAGGAGGCACGATTTACATTGAAAATAGGCCCCCGTAAATTTCAACCAAATTTCAATATTTTAAAGGTATCATCATTGCAAAAAAAAAAATTGAAATGTAAAGAGGATCGTATGTCTGTGATAGCAGATATAGCTTGTCAAAGTACGTAGGTCCTGCTATGCTACGCATAGCAAATATTCGAGGAAATATCTCTACGTAACTTTTCTTGAATATCTCGAAAAATACTAATTCAATTTTGACGGTTTTGGGGTCCTTTTGTAGGTATCAAACCCAAAAAACGTCAAAATCGGACTAGTATTTTTCGAGATATTCAAGAAAATCTAAGAAGGGATATTTCCTCGGATATTTCCTATGCATAGAATAGCAGGACCTACGTATTTTGACAAGCTATATCTGCTATCACAGACATACGATCCTCTTTATATTTCAATTTTTTTTTTGCAATGATGATACCTTTAAAATATTGAAATTTGGTTGAATTTCACGGGGGCCTATTTTCAATGTAAATCGTGCCTCCTTCTTTTCAGAAATTTTTTAGCACTTATTTTCCTAGTTAATGTATATTAAATAGTTTGTTCTCTTGGTGATACAAAACAAGAATTTTTGAGTCTGGCTAAAATTTTCGGATGGGTTCACAAGATCGATGAAAAATACAAGTACGCTTATTTTCCCAGACATAAATATTTCACATTTACTACAATAGAACATAACGTAGGTATATGAAAATAGCTTATCTCAGATAGTGGAAAGTGAGTCTGATGGCTGAGAATTTTCAGATCTTCAGTTTTTCACTCGCTAGACGTATTATCCATACTCACAGATTAGCCGGACTATTTTTTTACGTAACTTCATTATACTTTCCATTAGTGAAGCTATTTTTATCACTGGAAAAAAAAAGGACCGTGCATTCGTAAGCTCTAACGCATTTTGTGCCTGAATCCATCGGAAAACCCCCCTAAATATATATGAATTTTGCTCAGAATTACTAACCCTACAATTCTATCCCTGTTTCGTGACTGGGAAAATAAGTACCGAAAATCGTCACTGCCTCCTAGACTATAAAAACTAGCTAATTTAAAATTAAAATGAGGAGTTTCAATAGTTGTTATTGGTCAATTAATCGCGTCTATGCAATTATGCATACCTGAATAGAGACTCCAACTGGCTGGAGTGTGAGTAATAGAAATCTGCATGACAATCCCGTTAGATATTTCAAGTTGAAAAAGACTTTCGAAATATAAAACGCACCTGTATCTGCCGATCTAATCTTCAACCCTCCTAGACACCCCTATTATAGGTACTTCCGCCGTACTACATGGATATCGTTATAAAGTCTTTGTTGTATTACCTGCTTGCTAAATTTTTTATTCGTTTCTATTTCATGGTTTCGTTCGAAAAATATTTCTTTCGACACCAAACGGACGTAAACCAGCCACGGGCAACATGCTAATTTCAAACTGAACAATCAGGAATTTCTTAACTTTTCGGCTGAGAAATCTCCCTCGGGGAGCGTGGTAAAGGATTTCCGTTTTACGAAAAGAAAAATTTAATGTCTAAAGTTGGCCAAAGTTGTTTCTTTATCGGACAAATAATTATTTATAAAGAAAAGTTAATTTGATAACTTTAAAGTAATTATAATTGATTCATATAATTCAGATCTAAAGGTTAGAAGCAAAAATGTATTTTTAATTAAAAAAAAAAATTCAACTTTTTTCAACAAAGGTGTACCTTTTATTTTTGTGAAGTATTATGGAAGTTTTAATCAAAAGGGATAATCTCCCCTATATACGGACCCAGTCTGCTTTTTCGGGATATCTTTTTCCTGTTAACGATCAGCTTGGTTGGAAAAATGGCTTATCGTTGTTTAAAAATATAATATTTTTGCAACACCAGACGACTTTTTTCTTGGATTAATGCACCTGACTACAAAGCTGTTTGCCTGCCAATAGTAAAATTCACAAGAAAATCCCTAGAGATTTAGGACAAAATTTACAGTACACCGCCTTCCCAAAGACTGCGATACATCGTGTGGATTTTCATGTAAGAGCATCTTTTGATTAAATTTGGAAATAATCGGGTGAAGAAATTTAATCAAAACCAGACAAGCAGAAGAATAGCACAACATATTTGTATATACCTAAAACTTCTTTGAATACAAATAATTTAGATTTGGAAACTATCTTGCTGGGAGTTATATTTTTGTAAAAAGTTGCTTTTCAAAATGTGAAAAATAAATGCTTACTCCATTTACTTTAATCCAAATATACATCCGACTATCGAAGTGTTAAGTTTCACCTTGCCTGAAAGCTTCCGGATTCAATGAAGTGGTTATTTTCAAAGAAACTTCTCAGGACACATTCAAATCCCGTCTGTTTATTCAGTCAAAATGAATAAAACTAAACACACCTTTAAAGAGTTTCCCTCCCTGTCCTGTCTACTTCTAGGGCCAATTTAATTGCTCCTAGTTCCAATTTAATTTGACTAAAAGCAGGTCTTAACGCTCCAAACCGATTATTTTAACAGCCACAGCAAATAGAGCAAAACGTAAAACAATAAATCGTTATTAAAATGAGTGCTATTGTTGCAGGCGGTCCCTGGTTGAAACCCATTTTAACTAAAACACGTCCATTTACCTTTAAAATAATTTATAAATGTTTCACACAATGTATTTTTTATAAAAGTTGCCATGATGATATGTCTGTGATTCCTTCAACATTCATTGGTCGGTCTCATTCGAAACAAATCCCGGGTGCGATGCTCAAATAGTTTTGGCGAATAGAGCGACACGTCATCCGGGCGCATATTTGCCATCGAAGAATTTCTGATGCCATTTTCTACGGTTTTAATGGATTTTCCGCGATTACATTCGAGTAAAACGCCATGTTATAGAGGCGACGGTGTAAAATTAAAACTGTTTTCATTTATTTTTGATAGTGTGAATTAAACCGATTTAACAATAGAATATCAGTTTTATACCGAGATGAGATAAATCACGAATAATTTACGATTAGTTTTTTTACAGTGAATGAGGTAGAATTTTTGATAACTCGGTCGGTCTTCTTTTTTATGTTATAATATTGTGTTTTAGCTATGGCCAATTTAAATGTGCCATGCAGAATGAATAAAGTCAAAAGCGGATTTTTTAAAACCAAGCTTTGGTCTTGTTTTGGTATTAAGTAGGATTCAGGGAAACCCCTTTCTGGTATTCATAGTCAGGTACACTGTGTCCATAATATGAGTATTTCTATTCCTGTTCCTTCAGCCTATATGTTCCTGGAAATCCGACATGGATAAAAGATGAGTTGCACCTTTAGTTTCAACAATGAGTTTACTAGGGGTATTTATAATTTTACAGCCAACAAATATGTGAAACTTGAAAAAATTTGCTACCCTCTAGAAATTTTTCCAATAAATATTCTTGACGGAATCTTGACAGTAAAGCTACTTCTTTAAATCAGGTATATGATTTTCTGGAGAAAAACAATGAATGCCAGTACCAACTTTCAGATTTACTCAACAGAATTCAAATCTCAAGTGCCACCATACTCTGAAAAATACCTGGGAGAAAAATTGATAAGCCATCATAAGCACGTAAAGTCCAATGCGCTAAGCGCCCTTGAGGATATTTTAATTTATAAAGCCAAAGTAACGAATGATGGTCGGTAATGACCTCAAAATGAGTGCGTTTCAGATAAGGCTTTTTCTATACTCCAAATAACAGCCAGACGCTCCTTTTCTGTCACTGTATATTTTTGTTCCTGTTGGTCAATGAGCGTGAAAGATAGCTTATGACCTTTTCTTCTCCATCAAATTCCTTAAAACAGCACCTATGCCATAAGAAGAAACATCAGTCTGCAAGGTAAATGTACGATCGAAGTCAGGGCAAGTCAAAACAGGAGCGGTAACTAAGTGTTCTTTGATGGACTTAAAGGATTGGTCACATTCAGGGGTCTAAACCCACTTTATATTTTTCTCAGTAAGATTCGGTAATGGAGCTATGATGCTAGAAAGATTGGTAACGAAACGTGTGTACAGTCAGAATCATTGCAATTGGCACACACTCTTTAAAATCCCTGGTATTAAGTCAAAATTTTAACCCATAAATCTATTTAGTGCAGCATTTTTCTATTAGGCAATTCAATCCATCTGTCAAAAAGGAAAATTCAATGTGGCGTGACGACCAAACAAGTTTGGTTTGAATATGTTTTTATGCGTATTTTAAATTATTTTGCATACAGTTTTGCTTACAACTTTGATTTACATTATTTAATAAAATATTTATTGACTAGGTACCTAAACTATTCATTCGGGCAGAAACTAGATATTTTTTTGTGTTTTTTGGCCCATGTGTGGCCACCACGCCATCTTGAATGTCACGTGGTTTGAATTGCCTATCTGACACATTACGAGGGAGATTTGTATAGTATGTGCCAATTGCAATGATTCCCACTATACCATGAAGTAGTACCTATAAATCTACGTATTTCATTGATGTTCTTAGGAGTAGGAATATTGACAATAGCCTCAACCTTATCAAGATCTTGCCCTAAACCATCATAATCGACAACGTACCCAAGATAGTTAAGCTGCAACCGACAAAATTTACGTTTCTCAAGGGAGAGAACCAGACCTGCTCCTCGAAGCCTATCAAGCACAAGTCCAAGGAAACGGATATGTTCTTCAAATGTTTCACTTATCAGAATGATATCGTGCACATAAACCATCACTCTATTTTAGAGACCTGCTCGCAAAGCATTATCTACAATGCGCTGTCAAGTTGCTGGAGCATTGGTTAATCCAAAAGGCATCCTACAGAACCGAAATAATCCTCGTCAAGGCACAGTAAAAGCAGTAAGTTCACGTGACTTAGTGCTGAGTGGTACTTGTCAAAAGGCAGATTTTATGTCTTTACTACTCAGATATCGGGCATTACGTAAATTGTCAAAAATCGAATTAGAATAGATTGGAATAGAAAAATACTTTTTTCTACAACTGTCACAAAATGATGATGTTCGCACACTCATGACAGTTTGCGAAGTGACACTTTTTTTCCCAGGTATTGATTTTTTAACGTTCCCATGACGCCGTGCGCGAACTAGCTATTTCGCGCACGCGTGCGCGAAATAGCTAGTTCCTACACTGGGTGTCATGGTGATACATACCTGTAAGGAAATCAAAAATAATTGAAATTCACCTGCTTTTGATGAAGTAGCATTTCGCGCCCTTGATACAAAAATAACTATATTGTCAACAATACAGGTTCTGTAGACAAAGCAGACTATAACATAATACTTCTGACTGTATAAACGAATTTCAAGAATTCAAATACAGTAGGTACATTCAACACATTAACATTTCAAATACTTAACATTAGGAGAACAAAATTGATTAAATCATTAACAAAAACTAAACAAGACATATAGGGCTCTTGCTTGCAGCACATTAGTATAAAAACAAAAACCAACTTACAGGCAGTAAATAAAAACAAATTACCTATTATTTATTGAAAATTTGTCAACAAGAAATACTTTGACTATAAACTTCGTCAAGAGTGTGAAATGATTTTTGTAATAAGGCCGTCTGTAGTTTTCTTCTAAAAACCAGAGCCGAGGCAGCACATCTAATATCCGCAGGTAAGTGATTGAAAATCTTTTTTCCTTCATATATTATAGATTTTTTTGCAAGGGAGCTTTTAGGAATAGGTAAGGCAACATGGTTTTGTTGGCGAGTAACTTGTGCACCTTCGTTGTTACTATAGTTTTTATACACTAAACTTGCTGTTTTAAGTATAAAAATTGATGTTAAAGTAAGAATTTTCAGGTTCTTAAAATGTGTCCTGCAAGATTCTCTTGGGAAAATTGATATAAGAAACTAAACGAAACTGTCCTTTTTAATGTATCTACTTGTTGAGAATTCTGAAGTCCAAGCAAACTCTATAAGTATTATCTTTTTTACGAACTAGACATGTTGGTGTACTAGACCAGGGACTTTTTGGAGGTTCAAGGTTTGATGAGTTTGGTACCAGGTTCTAACATAATTACATGTTCTGTAGCTTTGCAACAACCCAATCCAGTTCCCATTAATGATAATTTGGACTTTACCAAAATATCAAGCTCTGACATCTCATGGCTCGTAAGGGTTGATTCATTTTGGATGCTACAAATAGAAGGTGGCAACTGATCGTCTTTGGTGGAATGCCAAACATCCTGATGCAAATCTGGTACTGGTACCCTTGAGAGGTCAAAAAGTCGACACCCAAAATTAATTTATAAGATACCAAAATATCGAACATCTTAGTTTTATGTTTTAAAATCAGAGGAACCTGAACATAGCCTATGCCAGAACAAGATTGACCATTGGCTACATGTGACAGTTTGTCTTATCAATTTAAGGCCTACTTCAAGCAAAATTTCATAACCTGGCAAACCAACTATAATTCTAGAAGCTCCACTGTCCAATAAACCCAATATTGGGAAACTAAGAATAGACAATTCAAGAAATGGACGCTGGAGAGAGAATAAAATCTAAAATTAATTTATTTGAAACAGCCAAGAAATTATTAGTGGGGGTCATCAAATTGCCTAATTTCGATTTCCCCGGAATCCGTTTCGCGAAAAATTAGGACAATTACGAACTGTAGTACCCACATTACCACATTTAAAGCAATGTAACTTACGAGGCAGTCCTTTAACAATAATAACATGTCGCCTTTTTGATGTGGCTATTTCAAATATCGCTCTTTTGAACCGGAGCCACTGAAAATATCTTGTATTTTGGAAAGCGTTCTATAGTCCTCGTAGATAGTTAGGCACCTCGCGCTCGCAGATTGGTGCTCTACTTTTGCACAATTTGGACTTTTATGCGTCTTGCAATAATGTTCTGAAATATAAATCCTCGTTGATCGTGACATCACAACACTCGCACCATAGACGGATCATGGAATGCTTCATGTTATGAGAGATGTGCGGTGTGTGAACTCCGCTTCAGCTTCAAACACTACACTGCACGTGTCTCGGCCAAAATCTTTCCCCGACTAGTATAATTGGGTTTATCCCTGTGTGACTTTTGACCAACCCGTGTTTTTGGAAGCAGTAGGTATATAATATGTGCAGAAGATAGCAGTGATATTGTCCCCTTCATTATAATTCGTCTGGGAGATTTCATCTCCTGATGCGCTTTGTGGGAGCCCTTGGAAAAATCATGTGAGGCAGTAGGCTCGAAGAGCGTAGGAAGCAAGATTTGCAAAAAATGACCTATGCCTTCTGGTTACAAATATGCCCAAGCTTTTCGCGGTTATTGAGTTTCCAATGTTGCATTAGCCACTGTTCCCCACGAGAGACTACTAGCAGATGGGGACATGAACCTTAAAGAGATCGATATTCTCACGTCTTTGTACTAACAAATTTGTGATCTGAATGTGGCTCGTGAGCCTGATCTCCTGAAAAGGATTTAATCAACGATTTCTGCACTTAATAAGAAGCACTTATTAAGTAGTAGTAGTAGTAGTAGTAGTAGTAGTAGTAGTAGTAGTAGTAGTAGTAGTAGTAGTAGTGATATTTCCGCCAGATGATTCCAAATGATTTTGTGAGAGCTGAAAAGATTCGCGCCTGTATATTCCAAAGTTTGCTTAGTATTCTCGCATTTGTACTTAAATAATATAGAAAAGTTGGAACACTGGTAGGAGAAATTTTGATGCGGATTTTGGTCAGACATGACTAATGAACAGCTGCTCATGCGATCCATGTCTGTAGGAGGCTTCACACGTGAACATGAAATTACGGAAGCTGTTCTAGCTCGCTGGATCAACGCAATGCTTGGAACGATGCACGCAACGAAGAAGTTGCCATGAGTGTTGCATGAATTCTCTGTGCAGTATGTGCAGTTGACAAGATCGTGGCAAAGTATGAAGTATGATCGCTACATGAACAACTGAGCTTTTAATGCTGCGTGTGGGTCGTTCATCCGATATGTGCTCTTTGTCATTCAAGAGCGTCTAAATTTCACCTTTTTCTTTGTTAGAACTCTCATTTTTATCCGCAAGCAGTTCATCTGCGTCATTATTAATAAGAAATGCCTCGTCACCTTTGGGTCTTTCACGTGGGTGTAGGTATAGATCGTACTGGAGGTAGAATTTTTCCTTTTCTAGGAGTGTATGACACTATTGACATAAACTTATCAACTGGCTGAAGCGGCGATCACCCTTCGACAGGCCAGATGACCACCTTTTGTATTCGTCAGAATGAGTTGTTGCCAAAGAAAAGGGAAAATGTGTGATGCTGCTGTAGAGATCGAGAAAGCTGCAGTAAATTATGGTTAGTGAAACATTCCAAAATGTGACCGTAAAACGGAAAGATCAGGTTTATACTCTAGCTGCTATGGGTAAAACTGTGTTCGTCGGAAAAGATCTACTGCTAGTGAACCCTAATCGGCACTTTGACAAGATTGACTGCATTATGAGGACTGATGAAGAGCTTGAAGACTCCTTGCGATACGTCTTTCGCAAGCTTTCATTGACAATACCCTAAGCGGAAAGGCACCAAAACTATACTGATCCAAATAATACAGAAGAACTCTGAGAGCACGACCATCTTACCAGATAGTTCGCAGTTTCAGCTCAACGGCAAATATATTTATCGTCAAATTTGACAAGCTCAGCACAAAAAAGTAATACACATATGAGAAGGGCTAGTGGCAAATCGACGACACTTGATGCAGCAGTGGATATTCGGGCAAACGTCGTAACAATGCAGCAGCGAGATTCAGCAACATCCTCTGAATGCAATGGTACTTATGAAGATATCTGTGCCTAGTGTTGTTCAAGTTCAACAATGTAGATTTCAGTTCAGACGAGTGAATGGTTTTGCGATGGGTTAGTACTTGTCTCACCTCTTGAGCTATATTTTCATGTCTATTTTGGAGATGAGAATAATAAAAAAAAAATCTGAAAACTCTAATCGTTTTTCAAAAAACTTGGACAAAGGGGTGCCTTCAAGTATATGTTTCCGTCTTTTTTTGATAATTTTGATCAGTTGATTTAGCTTATTATCATGTGCAAGAATCTCCTCAGATGTATCATTCCCCAATAATACACATAATAAATTGTTAGTTCCATAAACCTACCTATATTAAATTATTATTATTTTTTTAAATTTTAATCAACAAAATAAACTACGCAATTTATTGGTTGAATCCGAAGCCAAATCCTCTTTGGGGAGTTACGTTTATTATCCCATCTGGAAAAAATACACCACAAAAACAAAAATAACATTTAATGTCCTCGGAGCAAAAGATTATTGATAAATGTCGCCTTGCTGGGTCTCGTTTAATTACCAGGACCCAGTTGACGTCGTCTGGGATTAAAGAACATTACATGGGTATTAGGGGGAAGCTGAATAGGGGTTGGAGCTCTGGATTCTGTTTCGTTTTTCTTACTAATTTCTCAATCTGGGGTCGAGTCGATAATAATTTCACTAGAAATGGAATAATGATCTACAATATATTTTTTTCCGATCGAATCTGTTTACAATGCATGGTCCTGATTAAGCTACAGCATTGTTGTATTTGGGTAAAGGTAATGAAAATTGTTTAGTTGCATAGAGTTGTAAAGTATACACAAATCCTGCTCATTAATTTTATCAATTCAATTTTTTGAAAAAATAACGATGCGGAATGAATACAAAATAGTGACATATTGGACTCTTGCTTCCCTCCCACAGATCGACAAGTGAATTTAAGTTATGGGAAAAAGGACAGGGTTGACTGAAAATCAATGCTGTAGTGTACCTTGAGACAAAAAGACGACGCTTTGAACAAAATATTCTACATTTATGACCAATTATTGATACATGGAAAAAAGGAATATCATAGATATACTTAATGGTAAGATAGATTGGAAAAATACGATGGACCAAAATGGATGGATATCGCCTACGATAAAGAAGCATGGAGAAATTAAGGAAAGCCCATGTTCAGAGAAGGATGCTTGATGTCACACTCAAGGGTCTCTATCTTGTACATGAATGAAATAAGTTGGACATTGTCTGGTATGTATTGGGTTCCTTCCAGACTCCACAAATGGATTATATAAATTTGTCACCAATTCCCAAGCTGTTATAATGTTTCTTCAGTTTGCCAACAGTTTGTGAAAATTAATGTAATTCGTTGTATGCATTATCCAACGACTGACATGACCGATGGAAATATTGAAGTAGAAGAACCATATACTGTCCGTTGGACATCTTGGGAAAACTTCCCAACACCAGGAAAAGATGCTGGTAGGAAATCAGTTGGTTCCTTTGGCCTTAGAGATCAAAACGACCGAGGTGATCTTGGTATTTTTTGTTAAGGGGAGAAACTCATAGTCGTAAACACCTTTAAATTTTCTCTGAAAATACATTACATAGACGAAGTCCGGGTAAAGGCGATAAAAACCAAATTAACTACAACTTTAAACAAACGGTTTCATATAACTTGGTAAAGACCAACTTATATATGGGAGCTGACTAAGAAATGAATCCGTCGACATGAAATTTGATGTAAAGAAGTTGTAGAATAAAGACAAAGTGGAGTTCCAGGTACAAAAAATGATCTTTGTTTCAGACGCCCAAATTAAGATCAGCATCGAAAAATTTAGTTCAGTTTGAAGAGTTATACCTCAAGCTCAATCAACTACCCTACGCCCAAAAGCATGATACCAGAACCTTACAAATAAAATGACTAAAGAAATTTTATATACAAACCTAGCGGCAAAAAAACAATTTTCAGAGTAAAAAACCATCCTAGAACCAGAAGCTATCAACAAACAATTTTTAAAAAAATATATAGAAAAAGAAGTAGCGCATGAATGTAAGAAAAGTGTGAAGATGCAGAATCTTTACAGGAAAAATGCGACTACTTTCACGTCTATCTAAAAAAAAAATGAAGTTGCAAGTATATGTGTATTTGAAACCATAAATTGTGTTTTCGATGGTTTAGGCTGGCATGTAGTTCTCAATAAGTTGGAATGTATCCAGAGAAGGAAAACGCTGGCTAACAGCTGTTTCCACTAACTAGAAAAGTGACAGGATCGCTGGATGGCTTGCCTTTCTTCTATCGTTAATAATTAATTTAATTAGGTTAATATTAGCAATATTATTATTCAAACTTCAGGTGAAAGTTTGTTTGCCAGAGTAACCAATTTCAGGACTTTCTGCTCAGAAAATACTGTATTCTGATGATTTCACGTCCACATGTTGATTAGATTTATTGAATCAACTACTGAATACATGGTTATTAGAAGTATTTAAACAAAGATTTGAGTCGCTTTCTCCAATTGACAATAATTACTGATTATAGTTCATTTGAACTAACTTTATAGGTGTTCAATGAAAATTTCTCAGTCACCCGGAATTAATTTCTCATTTGCTGGTGGGACGATGTTATTATTACTCATTCGATAAAGCGATATAAACAACGTATAAATGAGAACTTACTAATAATCTCACTCGGATTTCTAAACAAAATGCAACCTCATATGTAATAACGACCACCTGTTGTGCAATTTAAAACGGATTTTTTAATTTGCAACTTACAAAATGCAGCTAAAAGTCACTTACGTGGGAAGAGGAGAACTAAGAACACCCATATAGTTCTGATAATCCTGTGCGATGGTAACGACTACTACGGCGGCTGCGGTGGGCTCATGCCGCCAATAAAAACTAACCATTGTTAGCGAGTAACCGAAAAAAATATAATACTTATATACACTTAGAAAATTATTGCGCTATAACTTTGGTTGAAAAATTATTTATAGAAATATATAAATCCTTATAAAGTCGATGTTAAGGCAAGGCACGAGAAGGGCTGAAGAGCAGGTGCCTGCTTTGCTTGGAGCATCTGCCTTTGTCGATGCTCAGCTGTTCTCGTTTCCTGACGATTTTTTATTGTTATGCACGGCCGATGGTCCAATCAGCTGTGACCCGAAAGAGGAGTCTGGGGTTTGTCTTCGATTGAAATCAAGAAATTGGGCTATTATTAATTTTAATTTTGCATAGTAATATTTTCTGTTAAATTTGATACTCAAATATCATCCGAAAATACACATACTCTTGGAATATCTTCCAACGTTTTGGAAATGTACCTATATCGTTTCCATATAGATTGAGCATCTTTGGTACCAAACATTAACTTATTTATTTTGTACTCCCCTCTCGGTGTGTCAATGCTTGAATCTCTAGAATTCATTGACATATTATGAGGGAAGGTTTCCCAAATATCTAACGTTCTAAATACTTTATCACCTAACATTGTCTTTGCAAAAATATCTTCTACATTAGGCGTTGAGTATTTGTCATCTATTAGTACTTTATTGATGATAATTTTTTAATTAATCATCAATTAAGTACTATTGGAACAATTTGAGTTGAGTTCTCCATTCGTTATATTCTTACTTACTTTCTGATAATTCCTGCAGCTTCCACTCTGCTCATTTTTTTCGATGACCTTTTTTCCTATGGCCTATGATATTTTTCGAGCCGTATACGGAAATCGGCATTATATTATCTTCAAGGTATACATTTGCTTCAATTTTTTTAATTTTTCCTATTTCTGTTTCAGATTCGTCTTCAAATTTAAGCTTTAAATTATTAATTACCTAGCTTATTATTCTGACTTTCATATATTTGATTTTGATTTATTTATTTGTAAATAACCGGATTTCATCCACTCTCCTCCGGAAATTGAATCAACTTTGTTAGGGATAATGTATAGGTCACCAACAAAGGAATAGGTAATTAATTGTCCATTTTTATTTCTATAGTTTCAAATCCAATAGGAATTATAATTTCGCCAGTATAATGTAAAGTTTTTATTGGAAAAATAGTTAGAAAAATACATTTTTATATATGGAAAGTTCCATGTGACATTGATGAAACTGCAGCACAGGTATCATATTCCATATGAAGTGAATTTTTATTTAAGTTTTTGGTTTTCCTGTATTGTCAGGTAAAAACAACTCATGAATTGTGATAATGGAATACATTGCTATTCCATCAGTTTCTGTCTTATATTCATGCATTTTTGTATCGAGTTCTTCTCTTGAATTAATCTGGTTTAAATTCTTTTTTATATCTTTTTGTATTTTAATTTATTAATGTGCATGTCCGAATCAAACAACATCTACTGTTGTTTGTCTTACATTCATAATTATTGCTCTTATTATCTGGTTTCTTGGCATTTCCATTTTTAATCTTGGTTTTGGCATCACTGCCTCTATTACTTCTAAATTGATATTGATCTTTTCTAGTGCTTCCCATAACTTTTTTAGTGGGATATTGTCATATGCTTTTTTTAGATCTACGAATAGTACCTACCTATACCGGGTGGGGCACGAAAAACTTTCCACCCAGGTTTTTCAAGTGCAGGCCCTGCGATCTCTCATTGCCAGTTATAAACCACATAATAACTCTTTTCCGTTTTTCTAGATATCGCTGACAACCACAGTTTTGTCAAGTGTTCTTAAGTGATTTCAAAGTTGTTTTGTGTGTGTTCAAGAAGAACTTCAAACTTTATAGATTGGAAGATCTATTTTTATCTTTGTTGATTAGATAAATGACAGGTTCAATTAAACATCAAACAGAACTTTGAGTAAATATGTTAAGGATAACCTTAACCATCGATAAAGAAACTGTCTTTTGTTCTAATTAACAAATTATCAATTAATTTAAGCAAACATTAATGTCCCAAAGTCTAGAATAAACGAATTTAAACAGACCGACAGTAATGCGAACAGGGCGCCATCTATCATAAGTCCTATGTAAAGTAGGTGTCTGTAGCATCGATGCAAAACCAGTAAATAGTGATTTTCCGATATGGTAGATGGCACTGGCTTGGCTAAATTTTGTTGACAACAAAATTTTCACTGAGATTCCATTCTCGACAGTTTATATAGTATTTATCTCTGCTCAAGAGTTAGGTGTTTAGTTTAATCAAAAATCGCTCAGACACGTCAATTTTTGTTTTTTGGAGGACACATTCTATTGGTATTTTTACCCCCTACCTGTAAACCCCTAAGTGGGAGGTACCCACAAAAATTTAAATGAAAAGGGGGGTCGAGTGATACGTCATTTAATAGCTATTTTCATTAAGATTATATCCCCGAAGTTTCAAGTTGCTACTATTTATCCTGTTGAAATGGCGGCTTGTCAAAGTTAGGAAAAATCAATGGAAAAATGCTGTGTGGTTTTTACCTGTTACCTACGCATAGGTGTGACAGGTAAAAACTATACAGCTTAGATTATCGAAAAAAAAGCATTTATCCTAATTTTGACATGCCGCCATTCCGGCAGGTTTGATAGTAGCAACTTAAAACTTCGGGGATATAATCTCAATGAAAATAGCTACCAAATGACATATCGCTCGACCCCTCTTTCTATTTGAAATTTTGGGGGTACTTGTTACCCCCACTTAGGGGTTCACAGGTAGGGGGTGAAAATACCAATAAAATGTGTCCCCCAAAAAATAAAAATTGACGTGTCTGAGCGATTTTTGATTAAACACCTAACACCTGAGAAAACCTGGGTGGAAAGTTTTTCGTGCCCCACCTGGTATACAGGGTGTCAATTTGAAAACTTCCCACCCCTATTATCTCGGAGTAGAAAAATTTTTGAAAAAAATCCCTGAAACACGTCAACTATAATTTGAAGGGGGATCAGTTTTTATGCAAAATTCACCTTCCCTCCTTCAACCCCCCAGCCCCCAGAGCCACCCCCTAGAAAATTTTAAATGGGAAGGGGGGTCAAGTGATACATCATTTCAAAGGGTTTTAAATTCCATACATTTTGGTACAAAATTTCAATCCCTAAGTTCAACTGTTTTGGAAATATTGACAATTGAAAATTGACTTTTTTTGTAACTTTGACAGGCTGTAAAATCTAAATGGCTAATTTTAGAGGAAAATCGATCTTACATTCTTATCTTAGATTTTTATAAACTATCACTATTCACAGCAACTTCGAATTTAATCCATGATCGAAAATTCAGGTTGAAAATTTAATCTCCGGTTAAATTCAAAAATGGTGTCAAATGATAGTTTATGAAAATCTAAGGTAAGAATGTAAGATCGGTTTTCCTCTAAAATTAACCGCAAAAAAGTCAATTTCCAACTATCAATATTTCCAAAACAGTTGAACTTAGGGACTAAAATTTAGTACCAAAATGTATGAAATTACAAACCCTGCAAAATGATGTATCACTTGACCCCCCTTCCCATTTAAAATTTTCTAGGGGGTGGCTCTGGCGGTTGGGGGGTTGAAGAGGAAAGGTGAATCTATATATATAAAACACAATTGTGTTTTGTGGAAGCACTTATAACTCGAGAACGGCTGGACCGACCTCCTTGAAATTTAAACCACGTAGTCTCTATCTGAAGGGAAGTGACATAGGCTACTTTTTATCCCGGAAAAATATTTTTAATTAACTAATAATTATAAACAAACTCATTCACATACATGACCCAACTTTTTTTGTTGAGAACATGAAACAACGTTGCCACATTTATTTGAGCTTGTGCATTCAACCGACGCGACGTAACTGTATTATTTTTTAGAACACAAGAACGACTGGACCGATCTCCTTGGAATTTATACCACTTAGTCACTATATAAAGGAAGTAAGTATAGGCTACATTTTTTCTCGGAAAACAAAATTAATTTTTAATTAATTATAAACAAACTTATTCACATACATGACCCAACTTTTTTTGACAATATGAAACAACGTTGCCACATTTATTTAAGTTTGCGTATTCAACCGACGTAAGTGTATTATTTTTTTGTTAAATTTAAAAATTCAAACTTTCGCATTCAACTGACGTAACTATATTATCTATCTATCTGTCGGGTTGGTTGCAGAACCTATAACTCGAGAACTGCTAGGCCGATTTTTATGATTTTTGTTATATTGGATTTGTCTGGCCCGAATTACATAACAACTATTGGAACATATAAAAAAAACACAAGAAAAAGAAAAACATATTTATGAAGAAAATTCACTAAATATGCATACGGCGCCATGTCTCATAACCGATACCAAGTTTGCCGCGTCAGATTGCGCGGTTTGTTCCATTTTGATTTTTGAACATTTATAGAACCACATAATTTATTGTTAGTAAACATTTTATCTTATTAAAAAACTGAATTTAATTAAGCTAATGCGTTAACTTAACATTTATTGATTCTGAGGCGTTACGAAGTTCGCCGGGTCCGCTAGTTTTGCATAAAAACCCCCTTCAAATTATAGTTGACGTGTTTCAGGTATTTTTTCGAAAATTTTTGTACTCCGAGATAATAGGGGTGGGAAGTTTTCAAATTGACACCCTGTATAAATTTCATGGTCATACGCTATAGTATTTTACATTATTAGCCAGGTAAAACAGTTTTTACTGGTGATTGAAGGAAATGACTAGCGAGCCGTCAAACGAGCTTGTCACCTTCAAGAGCCAGTAAAAACTGATACCTGGCGTATGATGTACAATAATTTATATGTTACTCTTTTGTAAACAATAAATGAGAAATTATTACATAAGTAATACAATTTTAAAAAATAATTCTCCTGACCCTACTGACTTGTAATAGTTATTTACCTAACAAATGCGGAAAGTGATACTTTACCGCACGCAACAAAGCGGAGTTCGGTCAAGCCGTTAAGGGCGGTAAAGGCACTTTCCGCATTTGTTAGGTACAAAATTTTACCTATGAGCATCTACATCTCCAAAAAAGGGCATTGATAAAATTAATTATTGAATCAGATTAGTCAATGAAATTAGATTAGATTTAGAAAAGATCAAAAATCCATTTTCTGGAAAAAAAAGGATTTTTGATTATAAATATCAAATTCTACTTTACCGCACACTATGCGGTAAAGTGCACTTTACCGCACACTTTGTAGTCCACTTTACCGCATACTATGCTGTAAAGTTAAGGTGCGCATAGTGTGCGGTAAAGTGCTACTTTCCATTTGCAAATACGTGCGGTAAAGTGCACTTTACCGCACGCTCGTAGGTAAAAAGTTTTTACAGTTTAGCTGTCAATTTTACAAGTCAGTAGAGCCAGTAACTGGTAAAAATCAATTTTCGTTGTTTATGTTTTGACTTGATAAATGACGTTTTACAAATGAGTGACAAATAAAAGTTTTTACAGTTTAGCTGTCAATTTTACAAGTCAGTAGAACCAGTAACTGGTAAAAATCAATTTTCGTTGTTTATGTTTTGACTTGATAAATGACGTTTTACAAATACGTGACAAATAAATTTGTTTCCTATCACCTAGGTCAAGCTAAATAACTGTCTATAACTTCTATAAATTTAAAAAACATCAGTATGTGTATGTGGATTAGGAAAGTCGAAATTTTGTATCAGACAACTCTTTCAAATATTTGCAAACCAAATAAACCAACGTAGAATAATCTGAAATTTTTGACGTCAAGCCAATTGTGTAGCATATCATTAATTACGTGATTTAAAATTGAACGCATAGCTTTGTTTCGAACAAAACCTTTGACAAAACTTCCAAATTGTCAAAACATATCCTCATTTTCAAACAATAATTTTGATGGACAATATAAAAGGCCGTTATTATTATGATGCTGTAAATCGACTGTTTAAAATATGTTTCTGGATGAAGTTCCCACTTTTTCGTTTAAATGGCTCATTTCTGCGAACATTGTCTGCATAAATTTATCAGAATATACCTATGGTACACGCCAATTTTTAGTCTGAAATTAATCCCAAATATTAGAAGGAAAGTAGGTAGGTCTTGTACATGTAAGTGGTTCACTGTTTCACTATAAATAAAAATCAAGTTACCATTCTAAAAGTCGACCTCATCTGCACGAATGGAGACATCCATACCACTTGGCACCCCTAGCTAGATAACTAATTATGCTCTGATGGTCGAGGCACGGCGATATCACCTTACGAATAATGATTGAAGAGATACAATTAACCACCCTTTCAATGATCATCGTGGTAGTTGAATGTACCCTAGTAAACTCACAAGTCAGATGCAACTTCCACGTGACCCTCAGTCGCCAGTAACAGCTCAGGGTGCTAGCAATTACCAAGTCAGATCAAGCTACCATGGACAATGAAAACTGGATAATGCTACTTACAATAACAGATCACTTTCATTCCAGCAAGGCTTGATCGAGCTCGAAAAAGACTTGAAATATATCAAATGGGATACCTAGATTTGAACTAAGCTAGATGCGTAGGAAAGAAAAACACGAGATAAATTTAAAGTCAGGTCACGTAGGGTTTATAGTACAATCATTAGAAACAACAAAACCTAAAGATCACCGGTATAATTAACCTCAAGGGTCACATATCAAATATCTACCCTTAAAAGTCATACAGGTACCTATTCACATCTACATCCGACCAACGAGACGTAGATTGTAGATTGTGGAGGGAGTCGTTTCGGCTTTCCAGCCGTTCAGCACTGATAGCTTTGCAGATATTTTATACGTGACTCCCCATCTTAAATTGTCTTCAGGAAGCGTAGCCTTCTGCCGACCCTATAGAATAATCAAGAGGAAAAATGATTTGGTTCATCGAGTTCAGCGCAACACCTCTGGGGTCGTATGTTCGAATTCAATCGAGTACATTTCGTACACGAAATTTGATTAACAGCAATGTAAATTAAATGGGAAGCATTCGAAATCCGCTTCTCGAGCGTGATAGGACATTTCCTTGCGAGTGCGCATATCCGTAAAAAAAAAAAAAAAAAATCGTATCAAATTTCGTATGCGAGAATACTCGAAAATACGATCTCAGGAGTAAGATGAAAGTTGTTCATTTGGACAGATAGACGAAATATCATGGGCGCGAAGTTAATCGAGACGATCAACCTTAAGAGAAGGGCAGTGTCGCGAAAATCTGGCGCAAGCGCCAGGCTGTACAGAATTGGACAGTTGATTCTAGATATCACGGTGAAGTTCGGAGAGTTATCGCGTTTATTCTGGATAGTGCAGGACTAGATTGCGGATATATTATATATTAAGATTGACTGTGATATGATTATAGACAGTGATTATTGTTGAGAGTTGTAAAGAGTTTAGTTCTTGAGTTAATTAGCGAAGTAATTAGTGTCAGAGTGTGTAGTAACGTGGAATAAATTATTGTTGTATTAATTGGACTTTGATTTTGGAATAAACGAATCCAAGATTTCTGTCACGCACCTCAGAGCCGTGACAATATTTATTTGAGTGAACGCAAAATTTGCTTGAGTTAAATGATTTGTTTTTTGTGTATAACCATGTTGAAGCTTTATTTTTGTTAGGAAAACTTGACAAGTATACCGCAACTTCGGATAATGTCAGAAAAATTATTGATAAGGTTTCCAAATATTTGAGAGCTCTAGAATCACTGAAAATGCCTACAGACCACTGGGATGTTTTGATTACCCATATATAATTGCAAAAAGTTTGGACAATTTTTCAGTTGCTAAATGGGAAGAATTTAAGTTCACAATTGATACTCCTTCGTTGTAAGACATGTTTGATTTTCTTAAAAATAGAGCTGATTTATTGAAGCGCTTAGAGCTTAATAAATCAGAGAAAGGTCATTCCTCGGACCATTTTTTTGAAAAAGGCAAGTCAAAAAGTTTTCTCACGTCCTCTCAATCAGAAAAATGTAAAACTAATTTAAAAAGATGTGTCATTTGTTCAGGTGAACATCCGGTTCACTTTATCAAAAAAAATCGTTTTTCTACTGACGTTTCATAATAGCAACTTTTCGATTGTCATTTTAGTTTTTAAACGACATTCTTTTAAGCACTGAGTGCGTGAAAGTTACATTTAAGCACTCAGTGCGTAAAAGTGACTTTTGAATGCGTAAAAGTGACTTTTGAGTGCGTAAAAGTAATTTTTAAGCACTAGTGCCTAAAAGTGTCATTCATTATTCAGAAATAAAAAACACACTAAACACATATTTGAATTTTGTTTTGTATTTATTATGAATATTGAAAATGGAATTACTGAATTGAACGTTGGGGTTACTCAAAACAGAACTTTGTGTTGTTACCTACTTTCTAGGATTTTAATTATTGATGTCGAATCTTGAAAAAAAAAATCGCATGAAAAGTGTCAGGTGTGAAGTAAAAGCAGGTAACAAAGATTTTGGGCGTAATCGACTTATTCACATGAAATAAAATTGTGTTTTTTTATTATAAAATGCCAGTAGAAAAAATCTTGTATACAATACGTTACGAAACGATGTCTTTTAGTCACTCGACGTGTTGTCCAACTCGGCTTTGCCTCGTTGGACAATTTTCACGTCGCGTGCCTAAAAGACGCTCATTTCGTAACTTATTGTATAAATAGCTATTTCAGTTCCTGAAAGAAATGAACAAGTTACGATGTTGAAATCGTGTGCAAAATGTCTTCGCACTGGACATCTCAGTAAAAATTGTCGTTTATATGACTCCTGTAAAACTTGTCATTCTAAACATCATAATACACTGCTTCACATAAACGAGTCCAATGCAAATCTCCGAAATGAATCTCAAAATGAACAGATTATGGTCAAGCATAATGAAAATGATGTGTCTGAGATATTTTTTAGTTCAATGATGAATTTAGACAGTAATCAGACTTTGCTATCAACTGCGGTTTTTAATGTTTTTTAAGCCTAAGATTATAGAGCCCATGATGGACAGTCTCCCAAAAGATAGGTTTGTTTTAGCTTTTCTGTTCCAGGTGAGTGAAATTGATTAACTATGATTCGAATAATAATCAAGGTATTAAGTGGCATTTTGGACCAGCATATGCACCACACTTTGGGGTTCTGTGAGATGCCGGGGCCATGAAATTTCACTTGAAAATAGTTTTGGGGAATTCGCATTGTATATGGGAGGAGTTGGAAACCATACTTTGCCAGATAGAGGCGATTTTCAATTCCCGTCCTCTCTCACCCTTGTCAACTGACCCAATAGATTTTTCACCTTTGACACCCGCTCACTTTCTTGTTGAAAGACCTGTATCCACAATATTCTCACCAGATTTGAGTCATCTCAACGAAAACCGCCTGTCCAGATACGAACGTCTAGAGCAACTTCGCCAGCTGTTTTGGAATCGGTGGTACAAGGAGTACATTTCCGAGTTGTAGCAGCGTACAAAGTGCCAAACAAGCAGCGGCGAGCTAGTAGTGGGCACATTGGTGCTCATTAAGGACGACAAGTTACCACCCTTGAATTGGCGATTAGGAAGAGTGCCAATGTTGTTTCGCGGCAAAGACCATGTATCGCGTGTGTGTGAAATTTATATCGCTCATGGGACAATAAAAAGGGACTTCATCAAAATATGTCCTCTATCAGTTCAAAACAAAAACAATTAACGTTTGAGATTGGCTGTGGCTGTTTCCTGTGTGACTCTTGTTAGTGCTGTTATCGTTGTTTTTTTTTTTTTAAAAGGCAGATTTTTTAAGCTAACAGTATGCTCCCTTCAAATCAATAAAATAATATGCGCCGGTAACCCCGACAAAAAAGACAGAAGACAATACCGCGGAGCGAAGAGTTGGCAACACGGGACCAGAGAAGAGTCCATAGTATTGATCTGCCACATTAAGAGTGAGAGTCCAATTTTTATTTTTCATTTATTATTATACCGTTTTGTCCGAGAATTTTTAGAATTATTGTTTTTTTTTATAGTACACTTGTATTATTCTTTCACGCTATAAGTTACGTCAAGCTGTCTACAAACTTTGGTTTCCTGATTAAAAGTTTAATAATTAAAGGACCCCGCACATTTCTTATGGAAAAGTAATCTATGTGGAATTTTGCTGAATTTTTGATATTGTGTAGAGGGAGTCCTGCTTAACAAAAGTTATCATTGCACTAATGTTTAATAGCGAACAGTTTTTAAGATATCGATTAAAAACTTTTTTAATATAATACTCTTTTGTATGACGTCACCTGTACGCTCACAGCACCGAAAATAGACCTATCTATTTTTACCTGGTATGCGCGCGCAACACGAGGCAATGTCTTTTTATTGGCTAGCTAATACAGGTGTGAGGTGATCGTTTTGCACGCTGGGCATCGCTTTATCCTTTTTCATTGCACGTGATCTGACAAGAATAAATCCAAAGTTGATATTCAACTTGACAAGTGTCATTCAAAAATTGTTTGACATTTTCATTTACAAATACGTTGCACAACACGCGGTTTTTTTTTCTTTCCTATTTACCCTGTGCAAATAAGAAAGACGGATTTTTATACGTAAGTCTAACATAATTTGGTACGTTTTGCCTCGTCTTGCGCAATGAGCGTTCTGTGTCTTTTTTTATTTAATGAAGTTTTCGTATTATTACCTCTTTGTCTGGTAAAATAGATAGGTCTATTTATTACTATCCTTTCCACTTTTGCTTTGACTATACTTTTCTCCTTTTAACATTAAGAAATAGAAAAAGATAGCCATAGCGATTAGTGACAAATAAGTAGGTAAACAAGTGTATTAGGCAATTCAAACCACGTGACACTCAAGATGGCGTGGCGGCCATACATGGGCTAAAAAACACAAAAAAAAAATCTAGTTTCTGCCCGATTTAATAGTTTAGGTACCTAGTCAACAAATATCGTAATAAATAATCAAAATCAAAGTTACAAGCAAAACTCTAAGCAAATTAATTTAAAATACACATAAAAACATATTCAAAACAAGCTTGCTTGGCCGCCACGCCATATTGAATTATTGAATTTTCCTTTTTGACAGATGGATTAAATTGCCTAATTACGTATTATCCTGATGGGTGAACAACACCTAGCTCCTGCCCTGCCGCAATCGTCAACGTCATGTCATGTCAGTCATATAGCGATTTCATTTGTACCTGTTGTTGTTTTTTTTTTATTTCTTAATGTTAAAACGAGAAGAGTATAGTCAAAGTCGAAAGTGGAAAGAATAGTAATCATTTTCGGGGCTGAGAGCATATTGGTGACGTCATACTTGAGAGTATTATATTAAAAAACTTTTTAATTGATATCTTAAAAACTGTTCGGTATTAAACATTAGCGCAATGTTAACTTTTGTTGAGAATGACTGCCTCTACACAATATCAAAAATTCAGCCAAATTCCACATAGATCACTTTTCCATAAGAAATGTGCGGGGTCCTTTGACAGTGATTTCATTTCATGAATACATATAATGGTCCTTCGTCTACATCAATACAGAGGGTGCTCTTAAATTGACTAGCTTCCTCTTTTTGGTTGTCGCTGGGTTGACAGACAGTGAGTTTTCTGAGCACCAGTTTCAAAGCGGTCTGCATAGATCCACATAGCACGTTTTCGTATTTATCGGCTTGCAAAATTGTAATGTCATCTACATACGCGGTCGAATAGAAGCCACGTATATTGAGGATTTTAATGAGGCTGCTTTTGTCGACTACCACACTCTAAAATAGTGGCGACAGGACCCCCCCCCACCTTGGAGGCAGCCTCTACTGACAAGCGCTCTTACCTTGACGCCTTCTGTATTTAAACTACGCATCAATCGAACTCGAACACCCCAATTTTTCGTCACTTTTTGAAAGACTATAACTCAAAATCTAGAGCAGGCCGATTTTGTCCAAATTTTCAGCAGTGAAAGGATGTTCTAATTCCTATTTAATTTCCAGTTGTTAACGGATTTCCGGCCACGTGCTAAAAGATACAGCGTGAAACATAAGTTGGCGTTTTTTTTTTTGCGAAAGTTTGAGTTCACTTCATTATTTTGAGGGGAGGGTTAAGAAAATTCTTGGTATTCAGTTCAAAAGAGTACCTTAGTACCTCGGGAAGGTTTTGAGATTTTTTGAATACCGTTTCTAGCTAGTGAAATGTGTGATGATTTACTAATGAGAAATCCCGAGGTACGAAGGTACCTACTCTTCTAAACTGAATACCAAAAATCTACTTAACCTTTACTATAGCAGAATGGGGTGAACCAAACTTTCGAAAAAAAATCCCCAACTTATGTTTTATCCTGTATCTTTGAGCATCAGGTGGCCGAAAATCTGTTAATAACTGGAAATTAAATAGCAATTAGAGCAGCCTTTTACTCCTGAAAATTTGGAGAAAATCGGTATGCTAGGTTTTGAGTTATAGCAAAGTTATAGTCACCAAAATTTGGGGTGTTCGAGTTCGATTCATGCGTAGTTTAGTTGAACAGCTGTGTTTTTTCCAGTCGATCACGATCAACGTTGACCCAACCATGGTTTGATTTGTTGTGTTTTATCAGAGCTGTTTTTACACTGTTAAAGGTTGCTTTGTCGACAGCGCCCTCGATGCCTAGAGAGGCTTCTAGGGTCGACTCCCGGTAGAATAGTGATTCTTCACTTCTCTGCACGACACAGTGCAGTGGAGTCTCTGTAAATTTTCCTGATTGGTAAGCATTGGGCCATTGGCAAATGCACATCCCTAATGTGTCTGTCACATAGGTAGCATTTCGAGAATTTTCATGAAAAATTAAATTAGACTAATCGGTCTGTATGTTTATGATTTTAGACGAGAGTAGTCGTTTTTCCCAAGTTTAAGGATCAATAGGTGACTTCAACTTCTCTCTACTGGGTATATAATTTAGGGCAAGGCAGGCCTACTTCAAGGTGTGAAATAATTACCTCCAGACCCCACTGAAGCATTGCATTCTAACCCAATGAAGGGAGTAGACGTTCCTGTTCTTGCGAGTCTGTCTGCGCATTCGTTGCCCTCGACACCTATATGTCTGAGCACCCAGAGGAGGGTTACTTTATTTTGTTTTCCAAGCTCATTTAGTTCCAGTAGACATTACTACCATACTGTCTTAGAATTGATGACTGGGGATCTCAATGCTTTGATAGCTGCTTGGCTGTCAGACATTATTACCATCTCTCGTTTCTGTAACTTCTGTTCAGGTTGAACTACACGCACTTCCGATCGCATGAACTTTTGCTTGAAATCTGCTTGGTGGTTTCCCCATTGGCTCCGAGTATCTGGTCCGTGATCCGAATACTTCGGCCGGCACCAGTTCCTTCAGCAGTTTTGGAACCGTCTGTGTAACATTTGAAATTTTTGCTTTAAGGGATTGGATTAATTCCATGTTCCATCGTTTTTTTTTTACTAAGTTCGATAGAAAAGTTTTTCTCGAAACTGAATTTATCAACAATCACGTTTTTTGGTAGATCCATGAGGTGTGCACAGTTTTGGGAGAGGAAAATTCTGCCAAGGTGCATTTTCCTTTGTAGACCTATTTTCTCCAGTCTGAGACATGATCCACTGGCAACCCGCTTCACCATAATGAAGTAGGTGAGGTTTAGAATGACTTCTAGTGCCGCGGTTGGGTATGATCTCATTGCTCCTGTTATATAGAGAAACGCGAGTCTTTGCACTTTTCCTAGGGTTTTCCTAGCTAAGTTCGGCTATACCAGGCTATCGCTCCGTAAGTGATGATAGGAATAACCCTAGATTCTAAACCTCTCTGGAACCGACATGTAGAGATCACAAAAAACAAAGCAATTTCGGCACTCATGGTCTGCAAAAACATTGCGAGTAAAACATGGGGTTGTAACCCATCTAATGCTAAGATAAATGTACCTATATCATGATAGTGAGACCTATCGGGTCTTCAAAAAAAAAAACCAATCGAAAATTGCTTTGATAACGAAACCGTAGGTATACGTCACATTATTGTTTCTTTATTGGTCAGGATTTTTAACATGACACTTTGACATTAAAGTTCATTGACAAAGTTATAGGAAAATATTACTAAGACATACGTTTAAAAAACCATAGCAATCTTTGATTGTTTTTTTTTTGAAGACCCCATAGGACTCACTATCATGATATAGGTACATTTATCTTAGCATTAGATGGGTTACAACCCCATGTTTCACTCGCAATGTTTTTGCAGACCATGAGCGCCGAAATTGCTTTGTTTTTTGTGATTTGTGTGTCGGTTCCAGAGAAGTTTAGAATCTAGGGTTATTCCTAGGAATTTAACTTCTTTTTTCCAATCAAGTCTGCTTCCATCGAGGCGAATATTTCTGAAGTTTGGGAGTTTCGGTCTTTTTGTAAATGATGCCAGTGTGGTTTTTGCTGAGTTTATTATTATCTGAAGTGCTGCAAAAAATCATCAGAAATTTCGGAATGACATTTGCTAATGTGACAACCCAGGTAGGCCATCATTGCCGTACTTTTGGCTGTGCCTTTAATTGATTCAAATTGATATTGATGAACATACTCCGGTTAGGTCACGGAATAGATCGCTCTGTGGCCATTTATTCCATATTATGGAGAAAGGTAACCTATCAATAAAATAATGTGTTTCACAAAAGAATTTAATTCCTCGGAGCAAGTCATTAAGAAATACCTACCGGACGTATTTTAGAGGTCCGTGCGTTAAGGATTATTATTATTATTTGCGAAATCGTTCAAAATCTAATAGCATTACCGCCTAGGGAATTAGATCGGGGCCCAAAATCCCCGACAATAAACGTATTAAGCTCCAGCTTTTGCCGGAAACTTTACATATTCGCAAAACAATCAGAGAGTGTATCATGAGCCGGGCGTATTAAATTTTCTATTACAGCACCAAGCTGCGATACCCGTATTAAAAGTTGTCGGTAAACTTTAGACGACCAACTATCTACGACGAAGACTTCAGGGGGAATTATTAATTATCTCTTAGACTTAGGGAGATGACTTCTTTTATTATTACATGATACTCATATCATGACGATAGCAAATGGTTTTGTTGACGTCTGTGGTCGAAAGAAAAGTTACCTGAAGCTAGTTTAATATTCATTAAAAATCTTTAAGCTTCTGACGTTTATCTCAACAATATTTTTCTTGATTGGATTACCTGTCAATAGTTGAGTGATTATCAATCAGGTAAGAAAATACTGGAACTTGGGGACTGGGAAAATTACCTATATTTTCAAGAATAAAACCCACAAGTTCGTCACTTATTATTCTTTGATGTAGGTATGCTAACAAAGTATAAAATCGGTATTTTATTTCTAGTTGAACAAAGAAACATTTAAACTAATTATTGTCGATAAAGAAACATACACCCAAATTAGATAATTCAAGCATGTATTTAGGTACTTTGCACAAACAAGCAGGCGACAAACACAAATAGTTTCCAGTTTTAATTTGCCTTGCTGCAGAGGGGTAAATAAATAGAGTCTCGTTTCTATATATAGTAAAACCGTTGCAGCGACAACTCTATCCAACTAGACTATATTATAGAAAAGTAGAATCCGCATGCGGGTTTTATCTTTGTTGGTTTAGTTGATAATAATAATATTAATAATAGTATATTGTTGTATTAGGAGTAGAAGCTTTACTTTTTTGTGCTGAAGCAGTAGGTTTGCGAGCCGAACGTAGTGAGGCTTGCAATATTGCTGAAGCACAAAAAAGTGCTTCTACTCCGTATGCAACACGCTATTTTTTCTCCAAACGAATGGGGTGAGCTCGGGGGTAACTGAATGGTTGAGCGGCAGTAAAAGTACGAGCGGCACTAAAAGTACTTTTGCTGCCGCTCCAGCGGCACTAAAAGTACTTCTACTGCCGCTGCGGTTGCCTAGCAGCATAGAAATTAAATTTCTACCACCTCGACAGGTGTTAACCCGCTGGATTTGTCTAGCAGCATAGAAATTAAATTTCTGACATCTTGACAGGCATTAACAAAGTGACGTTTATTTGACGTTTGGAGAAAAAGGTATTTATCTAGTCTTCTGACAGAAACCACGACAGAAACTATTTTGCATTGGGAACAATCATGTACCGAGGGCCGTAAGGGTCTAATTGTCGAGAATACATTATATAGTTGTTGTCTCGACCACAGAACTGTACTAGACGATCTATATGATGCTGATAAAGTACTTGAAATCATAAATGTACCTATTAACTGAAGCAAATTGGCCAGATGCAAAAATAGAAACATAGTGAAAGTGGGCCTACTTAGATCTTATTTTTTGTCTCAAAGCAGTCTGAAAGTTTGAAATTGCTGAATGACCATAAGTTGAAAACAGCCTATCTTTCTCTGGTTTGGTTTGATGAATTTGGCTTGGAAGTTCTACAACGATAGATCTGATACAAGATCTATCGTTGTAGGGAGCTTATTAAACAATATCTCTAAGCCCGATATCTATAAAATGAAAAGTGTCACATCCTCACGTCTTGAGTTAAACAAAGCGCAGAACACAAAACAGAAAAGTCTACAAGAGAAAAAACCTACAAAACGAAGAACCTCCTACCTATATGAATTTGCTTATCAGAAAAAAAAAATTGTTTTGGGAAATACGATCCTTAAGATAAACTGTTCATCGGAACTGATTTTTCCTTTATTAGAACTCGATAGAAAATAATATACGAAGAACTTTCTGTTCGGCTCTGTTACCTAACTAGTGAGAAAACCAATAAGTTCACGGCAGGAAGCCGGAAGGTGTATACTAATGACTCGAAAAATTACCGAATCGACTTTGATTGTTTTTTCAACTGAAATTCGCCTATTCTTTTCATTAATTTCCCACCTAGTGCGCGTCGATCGCGTGTCGTTTGGCGCCCCCTTTCCTTGTCACCCCAAAACCGCTTCGTCCTTCTCTGATGTGATGGTGCCGCACCCAAGAGGCGCTCCCATCCCGTGGCTTCCGCACGGGCCGCACCTTCCATTAACTAAATGCCCCAGGTGGGGCCCCAGAGCCTATGTAAATCTACATTGGCGTTCGTGGATAGATTAGAACAACAAAAAATAAATTTTCAATGACAAATTTAATTATTAAACAGAAGTTTGTCTCCGTTTTGATACACTTGTTTGAAGCGCGAATGATCTTCTTCATGTATTTTTCTTTTTATTTCATTATGCACTTTGAAGTTTATGCAATAGTCCTTTTTTTAAATCGCTAATTTTTCCGTTGGTAAGTAGTTTCATAATGACTTCCATTTCACCTCGTTCAGGTGTATATATAACAATAAAATATCTACTTAAAAGGCATCAATTTATCTCATTTTAGTTCCAGATCTATGTTCTATTTTATAATCCATTTCCTTTTTTCTAGAAGTGCCCATTTTGCAACTTTTCTAAATCGCCTCTTGAATGCTCAACAATATGTTATGTTTTTAATTTAATTTTTAGAAGTTATTCTCTAAGCTTCCTTTCAATAATAGCCAAAAGGCAAAAGCTTAATCGATTAGGTAACTTTAGGTACTAGGTATAATGAGGTATTTGGTATACTGTAGGTACTATATAGGTACAGTCATGAGCATGAAAAGTGGGACACCCAACTGACAGGACTTGTCTTTTTTGCTATTTTGGGTAAATCAGTCTTTTCTGTACAACGCATTTTTTGTCAAATATGACAATCCCTGTCATTGTCGAATGTGTAGCTGCTGAGTTTTACAATAGGAAAAATCGGGTGTCCCATTTTTTTTTGCTCACGACTGTACCTATTTTGAACTATTGTCGTTACCTCTCTGCAATAAATACGCAGCATATCTGCCAAATTTGACAATGATTTGTCTCAAAAATTGAAAATCAAAATCCTTATTAACGCCCTTGGCAATTACAAAAGTAAAGTATCAATAATAAAAAACAATACAGGGTAATATACACAATAGAAAACAAAAACAATAAAAATCCCCTACAAACATAAAAAGTAATAAAATACAACCAATAATTGTTAAAGGTGAGTGATAGCTATTCCTAGACAGAGTTTCAACGCAAGTCCTTAGAAGAGCCACCACTCAACCCTACAATGACAGTATACATAAGATAAAATACAAAACCTAACAAAAGATAAGATGGCGGCACATATTCTGAAAGCTCAAGATCATTTGGGTTTTCAACCATTGTTAACAGCTCTCGTCAGTTTTCTCTTGAAAACACCAATGTTATCATTGAAAAAGTCAATCTCATCACACTCTCGAATTACATTATTTGCTCTCACACACATTCTATTGATAGGTGAATTGATATTATAATTTGTCCTATGACAAGCAATATGAAATAGTATATTATATACCTAGGTAGAGAAGTTGGTCATTATATACCGAGCGCTTTTATAAACCGAGGCGCAAAGCGCCGAGGTTTATAATGCGTAAGGTATATAATGACTTTCTCTACCGAGGAATATATAGATTTTTTTTTTACTACTGAAAATAAAAAATTGGTTCAAAATCTGTGCTCAAATTATTTTTTTTTGAACGCCTTCTTGAAAGTGCTGCCCTCTATTAACAGCTTATGGTAACTTCCTATGTACAGTCGTGAGCATAAAAAGTGGGACACTCGACTGACAGGTCTTGTCATTTTTCGCTATTTTGGGTAAATCAATCTTTTCACAATGGATTTTTTGTCAAATATGACAATCCCTGTCATTGCCGTTGGTATAGCTGATGAGCTCGTTTTACAATAGCAAAAAACGGGTGTCCCACTTTTTATGCTCACGACTGTACCTACAGAAACTTGTTTTTTTTTTTTGAATGGCGTATGAAATTGAAATTAAACCAATAGAAACATGACAATATCCTTCATGACGTCATTTTCATTATTGACCTAGATATTTTTTCGTTATTTTCATTATTCACCTAGGGAGAGAAATTCAATTTTTTCCCCAAAAAATAGATTGAATAATGACTATTTCTCAGGTTAGTAGTAGAAAAAAGTGTTTTATTTCTTGAACCCCTAGATGGTATATATGAAATCCAACCGATGCAAGAAGATCTGGGGCATTTATTTGTTGTTGATTATTTTGTAAAGGGTGCATATATCATAAGTAATTCTCCTATTTTCCAATAGTGTCAGATTTAATAAAGTCATAAGGTCGTTATAGTTAATTTGTCCATATCGAATACCTAGTTTGGGTCCAATTTTTTTTCGATTTTTTTTTTTTTGAATTTTTTCTATGCTCTGAGGAAAACCACCTATTCAAAATATTATTAATTTCTTTGAATCTTAACTTTTAGAAACAAAGTTTACTGAATGAAAGTAAATGTTGCAACCATGTATGCGCCCTCAAGTTTAGGATTGAACGAGCGCGCCACAGAAAACGAAGGTACCGAAAAGCGAAGAGGATACAAGAGAAGAGAGGATTAGGCATTAGAGAGAGACTTGAGAACAAGCTGGGGCTGTTCCTTTTTCCTTTAGACGCGTGTCTGTAATTATTCATTATTCAATTTTCATTTCTATTTTGCATTAAAATTGATTGTTCAATCCAATTTGTTATTAGTGTGTGTGTGTAAGGAGCGTTCACAGGTTAGTGGATTAAATGTTGTTTTGTTTTTGAGAGTTCAATTTATGCAAGTTCCTATTATTTTGTTCATTTTTATGTATTTTTTGTTTGTTTATAACATTTTTTATAACATGTGCATTGTTCATGTATTTAACAAAAATCGTTTCATACTGTAAACAACACAGATAAAGAAGTAAATTAAAACCTAAGAAATTATGTGCTGTCTTTTTGTGCTGAGTTTTTGATTATGTATATTCAGAGCGTGTATTAGGGCCTTGTTGAATTTACTAACATTTTCCTACCCTGACGAGAGAATATCCTAACAAATTGAACTAATCAATCTAGAGATATTGGCTCAAAAACAACTATAGCTGAGTAGCTTCCCCTATGGAACCTCAGTATCCGCTGGGAAAACTGGCTAAACTCTTCAGTATTGAATATAGGTAGTGTTGATTGAATGTTGAGTGTGTAATTAAAATTTTAGCACAAAGACCAAAGACGGTACCTAATTTAAATAGTGGTGCCGCGAGACTAGACGAGACTTAGGGTTGGTCTCGTCTCGTCTCGACATTTCGAGACGAGACCGTGATTTAGTCTCGGTCTCGAGTACCAAAGTCTCGTCTCGTCTCGAATGGTCTCGTCTGGTCTCGAGTTATACAGGGTGTCCAAAAAATAGCATAAAAACTCTTCTCTACGTGGTGGAGGACCCTACAAGGAACCCCAGAAAAATACTTTAAAAAATCTAGTGGCATACTTAAGAAAGTAATTTGCATTTTAATATTTATTAAAATTGGCAACACTGAAAATATCCCGTTGACAATATGTCAGAGAATTAAATTGCATACCCATGTAACTAACCGTGCGTTCGTTATTTTGGTCCGAGTTCTCCGAGCTTGACTTTACCGTTCGTTTATTTAAAAAGTGTACTCGGTGCAGCCTCATTCGCGTTCATTTATTAAAATTTCTGGCACTTTTATACAGCGTTTTACTGCTCTGTTCGCTCACTGGTCACGTGATTACGGCTCCGCTCAGCACGCTCTGCTCTTTGAGTAAAATACCGAACGCAAGGTAAGAATTCGTATTGTTTTCTTTAATGCAGTGGATAACACTGGCACCTTTAAATACTTTTTTTTACTACTAACCTGAGAAATAGACATTATTCAATCTATTTTTCTAAGAAAAAATTGAATTTCTCTCCCTAGGTTAATAATGAAAATAATGAAAAAATACCTAGGTCAATAATGAAAATGACGTCATGACGCAAGGATTTTGTCATGTTTCTATTGGTTCAATTTCAATTTCATACATCAATTTGAAAAAAAATACAGGTTTCTGTAGGTACATAGGAAGTTATATAAGCTGTTGATAGAGGGCAGCACTTTCAAGAGGGCGTTCACAAAAAATAATTAGAACACAGATTTTAAACAAATTTTTTATTTTCTACTAGCAGTAGTAAAAAAAATTCTATATATTCCTCGGTAGAGAAAGTCATTATATACCTCAAGCATTATAAACCTCGGCGCTGCGCGCCTCGGTTTATAAAAGCTATCGGTATATAATGACCAACTTCTCTACCTAGATATATAATATACTATTATTAAATTACAGTAGGAGTTTTTATAATTATTTTATGGAAAAATTACAATTAATTGACAGACTTATTGACAACGTGTTGACTATCCTCTATGACATTTTTTTTTTTTTACAAGCAAGGGTGACTAAATAAAATTTAAACAATAGAATATTATCTAACTAAATTTACCGTTGCACAGGCTGACTAGTTACCTTTACGTAGGTATTTTTAACACTCCCCCTCAATGGTAAATCTCTATTCTATATAATATGTAAATAACGAGGTAAATAATAAAACTAATACAAATATATATTTTTTTAAATGTTAGGCTATATCACACTTGATCCGAAAATCATTGAACAAAGTTTGAGATAAAGGTTTTGTAAAAAAATCAGCAATTTGAAATTTTGTTAAAATGTACTTTAAAATGATTACTTTATCTTTAACTTTGTCACGGATGAAATGATATCTTATATCAATATGTTTCAGCCGTTTATGAAATTCCGGATTTTTGCAAACTCTGATTGCGGATTGATTATCTTCATAAATGACTACACTAAAACATTCAAAGTTTTCAATTTTGAAATCAAAAATTAAATTTCTTAGCCAGCAGGCTTCGCTCACTGCAACACTGAGAGCAACATACTCAGCCTCGGTTGAAGACAGAGCGACAGTTGCCTGCTTACGTGAAGACCAACTGACAGTGCATCCAAAAACTTTAAAAATATAACCGGAGGTTGATTTTCTGTCTTCTCTGTCTCCAGCCCAGTCTGAATCTGCATAACCTACAACAATATCTTTAAAGTTATTCTTTCGAAACACCAGTGACATATTTATAGTACCTTGAACATATCTTAAAGTTCTTTTGATTGATTGCCATAATTGAATACTTGCCGTAGATTGATATCGACTCAAAATATTTATTGCGATGCACAGATCCGGTCTAGAACAAAGCATAACATATAGAATTTTTAATACCTATTTAGAAGTACCAGTCGTTCTAGTGATTAAACGTATGTAGCTTCTTGAACAGACAAATAAAATTAGGTTAGGTATTTCCTATTTGTACATGAAATTGACGTATTAGCAATCGACATTCGTTTTTGTTGGTAATTTTTTGTTTCATCTGATTCGTGATTGATAAATAAGGATGGAGTTTTTCTAAATGGGTATTAAAAATACTATACATAAGTGAACCTATTGCTTTTCGATATTTGTTTTCTATATCTTTGTTTTCAGACTTATCACGCATTAATTCACTGTGATTGAAATTTAAGTCCATTGGCAAATTACTTGGTTTACAGTTCTGCAAATCAAAACGCTTTAGAATATTTTTAAGATATGTTGTTTGGTTTATGGTGATTTCGTTTTTAACTAAATTTTGACATGTAAACATTCCCAAAAAATATTTAACTGACCCCACCAGATCCTTCATTTTAAAATTGTGGTTTAAAGCTTGTTTCAATTTTTGTATTTCATTATCATCAGACCCTGCTAATAGTAGATCATCTACATACAGCAAAATAAATGTTTTTGATGTCTCAGTTATTTTTATATAAATACAATATTCATTTTCTGACCTCATAAAATTTAGAGAGAACATCAAATCATTAAATTTTTTGTACCAATTTTTTGGTGATGATTTCAAACCATATAAAGATTTTCTTAGCTTGACTATTTGACCTTCATTTTCATCAAAACCTTTCGGCAATGAAATAAAAACATCGTCATCAATATCGCCATTTAAAAAGGCGCTACAAACATCAAGTTGATATATCTTGAAAGCAAAATGATTACACATAGCTAAGAAAATCCTTACTGATACCAATTTAGCTACAGGACTATAAATATCATTATTGAACATACCAAGCTCCTGCATAAAACCTCTTGCTACTAATCTAACCTTGAATGTTGAAATTTGTCCATTTTCATCCATTTTTCTTTTGAAAACCCATTTACAGTCTATCACTGGTCTATTTATGTCCTCTTTATTAACTGGAAACCATGTTTCATTTTCTTCTAAAGCTTTTATTTCATTTTCCATAGCCTTTCTCCAGTTTTTAGCTTCACTACTTGTCATTGCATCATCATAGCACACAGGATCACTATCATCAAAATCACTTCTCATCAGTAGCACTTTGTCTATATCCATTTCAAAATCATCATACATGGTGTTTCTTTTTCGGTCTCTTCTTAAATTATATCTTGAATTTACAATTTCTTCATTGACATCTGAATCAGCATCATCTTCCGGAAAGTCAACTACATCTTGATGTTCAGAATTCTCAATTTCCTCTGCTTCACTTACATTCTCGGATAAATTATCATTTCTTGGGTCATTTTATATTTCTTCGCTTTCAGAATCATCAGTTTTGTAACATATTTCTTGTGCATTCAAGTTATCATTTACTTTTTCTGTGTTTTTGATACTTTTAGGTAAAAAAATAATATCTCTGTGTATTTCAACCTTATGTTTTTCAGGCATATATATTCTATATCCTTTCACATTCTCATCATATCCTATAAACATTCCCATTTTGTTTTTAGGATCCCATTTCAGACGAATTTCCTTGGGTACGTGTACTGAAACTTTTATTCCAAAAGGTTTAAAAACTTGTACTGAATTGATATTCTTTTTGTACCACAGTTCATAGGGAGATTTTTGTTTTTGTGGACTTGGTCCAGTACGATTTAAAGTATATTTTACATTGTTTATAGCTTCAGCCCAAAAAATCTTACTTAATCTTTCTTCTGGATATAATAGAGTTCTGGCTGCTTCCACCAAAGTTCGATTTTCTCTTTCAGCTCTCCCGTTCTGCTGAGGTGTGTAAACTACAGTCCTTTGATGTTTTATTCCAGGAGTTTCCAAAATTTCTCGTACTTCATTATTCTAGTCCATTATCTGTCCTTAGGACGTTTAATTTGCAACCAGTCTCTTTTTCAGCAAGTGATATGAAATTTCCAATGTTCTTTTTCACTTCAGATTTTGCCTTCATAAAGTAAACGTATCTGTAATTTGAATAATCATCTTTAAATAGCAAAAAATACTTAGAACCTCCTAAAGATATGGTTTCCATTGGTCCACAAACGTCTGCATGTACCAATTCCAAGGGTGCAGTAGCTCTAGACTCACTAAGTTTATAAGGTGACCTATGCTGCTTTCCTGCTAAGCATTGTTCGCAAACAAAATCTTTTTCACAATCAACAAACTGAATGCTGTTTCTCTTGAGGAAATCCACCACATAGCTGAGATTTTGATGAGCTAACTTACAGTGCCAATCTTTAATATTTTCTATAATTTTTACCTGCATGCATTCTACAATTGGATTGTCAAGGAGTTCATTATCCTCTGGGCAGCTCTTTTCTTCCTTCTTTTCACTTATCTTCAATTCCTGAATAGAAATATTCGCGATGTAATTTTTATCCTCTATTAAGGTGAAATGCATTTTATAGAGATTGTTTTCACGAGTAGGAACTGCGCAAACTTTTCCAGTTTTATTGATAAACTCGCATTTTTTATTGCTCGAGATCAAATAATACCCCTTATCCAAGGCACACCCAGCTGAAAATAAATTGAACTTTAGATCTGGTACATACATTACATTTGCTAACGTAGTTCTTATTAATTTCTGTCCATTTGAAGCCCATAAAGTGATTTTTCCTATTCCTTTAACTTCTATTTTATTTCCATCTCCTACTTGTACTTGTTTCTTATATTTCAGATCGTTTATTGAATCAAAAAATCTTCTATCGCAACACATGTGTTCGCTAGCGCCGGTGTCAAGATACCAATCATTTGCTTTGGCTTCATTTGTAAATACCATAAAGGCATTTGTATCTTCATCTTTCACCTGTTCTTTTTTCTGATGTTTTATTTTATTGTTTCCTTTTCTGAACCAACAATTTTGTATTTCGTGGCCCTTTTTCTTGCAATGTGTGCAAAATTTTTCCTTTTTATGAAATTGATGACTGTTACCCTCTGCCTCAGAGTAATAATTTTTATTTTTGTTTCGGAAATAGCAATATTTTGCGAGATGGCCCATTTTAGAACAAACGTGGCAACGTATCTTAGAATTATTAGGACCTTTGGTAGCTAATGCAGTTGGATTTTCTGAGGACTTGCTACGTTCTTCTTCCAGGAGTAGTCTTGAGATCAATTCCTCCAACGTTTGGCTATCCGTTGAAACAGATTCCCAGGCAGACCTGAAATGCTTATACTGCTCTGGTAGAGACATTAAAATTTTTGGATAACTGATAGTGTGTCTGTTAAAAAAAACAGTTAAAGAGTTCATAATTTTTGAATTTAGAATAGTTTTCTATTGAATTTGAAAAGAATTGTTTTTGCTCAAAAACAAGAGGGTATTTTAAGATTTTTTTGAAATGCAAATTTTTGTTTCAAATTTTCTAAAAATTTTGAATAGGAAGAGGTATGTAGTTATTAAATCCTAGAATTAAAGTGTGTCCAATGGCTTACCGAAAAATCTTAATCGTTCGCTAAAAATTTGAAAATTGGGTGTTTCAAATTTTTAACTTCAAGGACAACTGAATGATGCCTTGTACAACGATTTTGTTATCACCCGGTATATGCATTACCCACCAAAATCCTGTGACAGCCGAAAGTTACTTGCACAAAAAGTTGTTCGACATTTTCAGTACATGGTGTCAGTAAACGACAGGAGACGCAGTTCTTAATTGCTACCAAAACTCCACCCTGAGTTTTACTTAAACTAGTCTTTTCAGATTTATCACATCGGAAAACTATATATCCATCCAACCCTAGTTGTATTTGGTGTATCCAAGATCCTAATCGAATGAAAAGTTATACTTTTATCACGTTCAACCATCTCGAATTTTATCACATTTTAAATTTTTTTAGATTTCATGACATCCCTGTGATATAGGCTTTATTTTGATACCACATTTTTTTAAATCGGACAAAAATTAAAAAAGTTACAGCTAAATAAAATCCAGCGCAACCTTTTTGGTAACACTATTTCTAAAAATAGGGCAGGATTTCTAAAAAAATACGCAAGCTCAGCTACCCTGTATAGTATATTAGGCTTATCTGACTATTTATTTGCGAAATCGAAAACAAAAATCTCGATGTTTAGCTTGCAGGGTGCGCTAATACCGATAATAGAAAGGCTTGGTTTATGATTTTCGAACCTACTTTACTGGGTCATCCTGTATAGTTAGAGGTTTTGCGCAATGATGAAAAATACTTATTTTTACTAGTACTACAACATACCAAATTTTTAAAAAAATCGACCGTTCCCCAAAAACCCATAAGTTTGACAGTATCTTGGATAGTCTAATTGTCAATATTTCGATTTTGATAAACATTTTTTTAAGTTATATGCTCTCTCCATCCTTTGAGAACTTGGGCCATTGGCTACAATAGCAGCTGGTGCGAAAGCAGAAGAAAATACTTGATGAGTATGAGACCTCTCAGCTGTAAAAGGCTGCAGGAACGACTCTGTCACAACAAGAGCAGGCGTCACTGGAAGGGCAAGGGAGGATTAATTTACATTTTCCATAACCTGAAATTCCTGCAAATTATTGATTTTTCTTCTTGGTTATTTCCCTCTAGATTCCTCATCTGTTTTCCAAGTCATCCAGCGGAGCCTGTCTTTATAGGAAGAGACAATTGAGCAATGGAAGAATGTTTACGTTCCTATTCGATAAATTATTGTGTAGTTATACTCAAAGATTGGAGTAGCTTCTCTATACCAGAATTTTCAACATGACTACATGACTGAAGTATATCAATAGGTAGTTAAATTAACCAAACCTACCACTTCGAGATTTCCACAATAACGCGAAGAATATGATCACTATTACCGAGACACAGACGTGGATTTGTTTCTAATGCATCATAAATTTCACCTGTACTTGTGACCCATCTAATGGCCGTTCGTGCTATCACGGGATGTGATACGTCAAAGATTCTATGACTAGGACTGTTGCATCTAAAGTTTTTGAAGCTGACACATGGTCTCTCCACGATTATGTTAGATTAGCAATTGGTACAAGAGCGTATTGTGTACGTTCATGCTAAAGCTTATAGAATTCTGCTTACAGATGGGTCGTAGAATTGCTAAATATATTCCATATCTCTAGCTGCTGAGTACGCGGTTGGCATCAGCTGTTCCTTGACTTTAAAAATTTCTAAACACCTCACTCACTTAGCAAGCCAAGTCAATTTACGTTTTTAACAATTAAATTTGTTTTGCATTACCTTTTTTCGGTGGGCAAAGTCAAATTTCTGATGGTAAATGTTTCAGCCATTTTTTAGTTTTGGAGTCGAACAGGTAATAATCGATCGCATCGAGCTCCCGCAATTTTATTAGATTTACTGAGAGAAAGTTTTCATTGTGCTTCGTGCTTGGTGTCATTTTGACTGGAGAAGTTTCAGCTCTTTCATGGTTTCAAAGTGAATTTAGAAAATATAACGAGAGAAATTTGTCCCAAATGATCTCATTTTGATGGAGCATACAGGTGAAGATTCTATTAAATAAACAGTAACGTCATCGCTCAGGAGACTTGAGAATTAGCACAGCCCAGCGTTAAAATTTGCATCATGGATAAATTGATGTGTTGTGGAAAACAACAACAATAAACAAAAAAAAAGTAGGGAAGCACAGGATTTATTGCTCTGCCGAGTGCCAACACGTTGAAGCTGACACTCTAGAAAGAGATAAGCATATGCAGAAGGAGGTTGAAGAACTTACCGAGGAGATCCAGGAAAAAAATAAATACATTAGCAGATTCCGGAGAAATTCACAGGTTTTTGAAGATGATTTGCTGAACTATGAAAAAGAACATTGTGATGAAATTAATACCTATAAGAAAGACATTTCAAGATTGAATACTGAGATTATTCAGGTGTTAGACAGAAATTCCTACATCCAAAACGATCTGCAACGGACGAGGGAAAGCCTAGAAGGGTTAAAAGTACTGAATTGCAACATGAAAGTTTCCATCGGGGTCCCGGAAAAGGAGAATGATGTACTTTCTAAGGAAACTAAGCGTCTGTGTCGATAGGCTTTTGAAAAAGAAAAATGTGATGAAATTAAGAACTACAGGGAGGACATATCAAAACTGAATGCTGAGATTGTTCAGGTATCAGAAAATAATTCCCACATTCAAAACGATTTACAGCGGACGAGGGAAGACCTGCAGGAGTTAAATATATTGAACAACAACTTGAAAGTTTCCATCGAGATCCTGGAAAAGGTGAATGGTATGATTGCTAATGAAACTAAGCGTCTGCGTCGTGAGGTTTTTGAATTGAAAAACTCTCCACATCCTATAGCCCATATATTAAATCGACTCCTCCTAGGAAAAACAAACTTATAGAAGGTAATAATTTGGCAAAGGGACTTAGGGATATTATGGATCATTGTGTAAATCGTGAGTTGTCTGTATCAGCGTTAATTGAACCGAACGCCTTTCTTGATGAGTCGGTGAGAGATATTCTTAATTATATGAGTAATTTCGATAAGAAGGATTATGTGATTGTTATGGATGGTGTGGCAAATTTATTGAAGGGACGTCCAGTTAGGGAAGAAACTATACAGACTCTTACATCAGTGGGTGAATATACTAATCTTATGGTTTGCTCCGTCTCACTTTGGAACAATAATGGATTGTTAGAGAGATTTTTTTCAGGTAATGACCAACGGTGTGTTCCTGTATTCACGTTGGTCATTACCTGAAAAAAATCTCTCTAACAATTTTTATTGCCAACGAAAGTTCAGACCAATCAGTGTAGTTCAACGCCGGTAGGGGTATTTGCCCTCGGAGTAGTTGTTTCTGACTGGTCAACGAAGTTCAATTTTGCTTGGACAGGGAGCTTCAGCCTATGTCCTTCTGATGAGTCCTAACAAGGACGAAACTCGTCAAGGATTGGCACGGGAAGTCTGGGTCCACTGCTCAGTGGGTCGATTCCCAAACAGGGACCGTTGTGTTCCTGTATTCACGTTGGTCATTACCTGAAAAAAATCTCTCTAACAATTTTTATTGCCAACGAAAGCTCAGACCAATCAGTGTAGTTCAACGCCGGTAGGGGTATTTGCCCTCAGAGTAGTTGTTTCTGACTGGTCAACGAAGTTCAATAATGGATTGTTTAATAATTTCATTAATGAACACAATAAAATTATGTTTGACAGGTTATATAGTGACAGCAAGTTCAGATTTTATTTTCATAACGAGAGCAATGGAAATTATCGATAATTTTTGGGAAATTTACCCAAATGCAATTTAGATGAAAAAGAGCACGAGTGCCTTTTTCAGTTAAAAACGCATGAGTGCAAATTTGTCGAAAATTATAAATATATTTCCATTGCACGAGTTGTATTTTATGAGAGAATTTCATAAATCAAAAATTTAAATTTTTTGTCCAAAAATTTCAAAATACCAGTTCTCGCAACAGTTACTATGCAATTATCCGATAATTTGCACTAGTGAGAATTATCGCGTAATTCCAATCTGATTGTTTGAAATCAAGAATCAAAACATGTGTATGAAATTCTCATTCAAATGCCATGATAGGAAATACTAAGGACTTTTATTTTGATGATAACTTGTACATTAAACATAGAGATAAGGTGAAAGTAGCACGGGCACTTAGTAGTAGGGTCTTGGATTTTGTTAATGGAAGTGTGCCTGTGAGGGATGTTATCGGACTGGATACAGATACTCGTGTTTTTACAAAGATTATGCACACTCTGATAAAAAATTAGACACCGTTGATATTGACTTACCTTTTTTAGTAGCAGCTCCCTTCAGAATCACTCTACCCTAGCATTGCTAAATTATCAGTCCGTGTGCGTTCAAAGGTTGATGAATTGGAGTTGTTTTTGGAATCAGTCAATTTTCCTAGTGTATTGATTTTGGTTGAGCACTGGTTGCTGTTTAATGAGCCTATTGACGTGTCTGGCTATGTGTTGATGTCTAAATGTTCAGGCAAGTAATTTGCACATGGTGGTACATTAATCATGATGGAAAGAGAGTTTTTGTCTAGGTTATGTTCATTACTGTTGATAGGTTTGATCATTATTTGTTGGTTGAAAAGGATTTCGAGTTTTCTATAGTGTTCTGCAAGGAACCAATATGTATGTTTTGAATTTGTATAGGTCTCCAGGGATAGAACTTTGTAACGGATAGAGATCGTTATCCCTATCGCTATGGCACATGTTGTCTTTTTCTCTCTTGACGAAACCAATAGAGAGGGGACGTCAATAGAGATAGAGAAAAGATCTCTATTCGTTACAGAGTACCAGCCCAGGTCTCCATCATCTGGTGATTGGGAGTTGTCTTTGGAGAGGTTGGACATTTTGTTGACCGACATTTCGGTTAATTCCATGTTGATTTTGAATGGCGATCTTAACGAGAATTTCTTGGACAAGTGTAATAGATCTAATAAGTTACTGTGTAATTTGTAGAACTCGTTAGTGGCGGATTTACCCATACGCTAACTACGCTGCAGCGTAGGGCCCCGGGCAGCCAGGGGCCCCGCAGGGGCCCTCCCTACATTTCAGGAATATTATATATAAGGGAATTTGCCGATATTAAAATTAGAAAGAAAAAATGCTTTTGTGGTTTTTAGTTGTTTCCTATATGTTCATATTTTATACTTATTTATTTATCTCAAGCATACACTACAGAATATTATATTTTAAATGGTAGTTCCTCAAAATAATCAAAATTAAAAAACAAAATAAAATACTGCACAAAAATAAAAACATAGATATGCAGATAAAATACAGAAGCAATCTCAGTGAAAGTCAAGCCGCATAAAAATTCTGATAAAAACAGATAGACAAAGTTATATAAAACGAGAAATGAATAGGAGTCATAGTTAAAATTACATAAACATTATCATCTTCCTGATTTGTGGCAGGGGGTAGTTAAAAATATCACAGTTGCAGTAAAAACGGTTGTAGTTAACCACCAATCTGTCGATGAAAGCAGTTTGGCCATAGTCGGTACGATGTTGTCCTTCATAAAACAGTTTATGTTGTCTGGTGCGTCTTAAGGGAACTTTTAAATGTAGTAAGCCTAGCAAAGTGTCACAGTCGATTATCTCATTGCTCAACTTGTAAAGTAAAATACAGTCTAGCAAAAAAGCATCAGCCTAGTTTCATAGGTTAGTCCGTCTGGAGGAAAATGGTGTCTATATAGAAGGTACTTTATGAACTTATTTTGAACCCTTTCTAGTCTGCTTTTGTGGATAGTGTATTTGGGGGTCCAAATAGTTGAGCAGTATTCTAGTGTGCTACGGACAAGTGAGTAATACAGACACCATACTGCTTTGGTACCCATTATATATTTGGAATTCCTTTTTATAAAACCCAGCATTCTAAGGTCCTTTTTTCCACTGTACCTGGAATGGCACCGACCGTTGTCGGATATGGCATTTGTATGACATTTGTCATCTCTCTTAGTGCGTCCAAAAATAGCTATATAGTGGGGGATACCTTTCTCTCTCTATTTTATTGCTGTTAGGTTTGATGTATATTCCTAACCTCAAATATAATATTTTTTAGACAAGGAAAGATTTTCATAACTGGCCCAAAAATATGCGCTTCCTTCATTACATCAGAAAGTTCTCTATGAACAATCCAATATTTTAAAACTATTTTGATAGGTACCGAAAGGTTAATAGAAGATCCATCAGGCTTGCTAAGTGGACTTACTTTCCGAATAGGATAAATAATTCTTCTGATAATAGATCAAGGGAAACTTGGAAAATTGTAAATGACCTGAGGGGTAGGAATAATGTTTCGGTCACTTCAAGCAATCTGAATCCTGATGACCTAAATTCCTTTTATTGCAATATTGCCACTGAACTCTCAGCCAAAACTTCAACAGGGAATGATCCCAGGAGCAATCTGTAACGTGTAACAGTAGCTAAATCTTTCTTTCTAGCTCCATGCAGAAGAGCTTATATGTATACTTGGTAATATCAGGAATAAGGGTGCGTTGGGTTGGGATTGGCTCTCATTGAAGGTTTTTTTGGCTTTACCCTTGGTTGCTTTGCAGGTTCTTGCTGAGACATTAATAAATCTACTAATATATAGAGTTTAGCATGAAGAAAAATGTGGAAATATGGGCTCCGGAAGACCTAATGTGGTTGTCGACGAATTGGCCAAAGACGAAATGAGAAAAAAAGTACGCACATGCGTTTTATTTCAATAAGGAAATCCCAAACTTGGATAAAGTTCTAGCAGACATTAAAAGTGATGAAAATGTTCCTGAAATTGGAATAGATCAGTTGTGGAAAATTCTACGGGAAATGAACTGCAAATGGGAAATAGTACATTAAACACCTAGGGACTTAAGTGGTACTTTTAATCCCGAGACAAAAAGTTTATTTAGTAAAAAACACTTTAGTCCTGAGGTGTATACCTACACTATTTTATGCACTTTACTTTATTCCCGGGGATTAAATAAACCAGAGAATAAAAGGGGAACTTTCAATCCCTCTTTCATTTAATCACCACGAAATAAAGTAAAAATTTAATCCCCGGGAAATGAAGTGAAATTTAATCCCGGGGATTAAAAGATCCACTTAACTCCCTAAAACAGGGATTAAAAGGGTACTTTTAATCCCTAAAGTGCATAAAATGAAATAGGAACTTACTGCTGATTGAGAGGACTGAAATTGTTGGTTGGAAGAGGAAATTGTTAAGAAAATTCCGGAGTGAAAATAGAAAGATATATTATCTAGACGGAACCTGGTTGAATGGAGGCTATACAGTTGGAAAATCTGTGCAAGATAAAAATATAACTTGATCGCGTTAAGCTTTTATTATAGAAGCTTTGTCTACTGGCCCAAAATCATCTTCAGGAACAGGAAGAAGGCTCATCATTACAGATTGGCAGTAGTGACGGCTTTGTTAAAGGTTTATTAAAATTCCAGTCTAAACGTCGACTTATGTTAATGATTGCATTGGGACATTTCTGTGTAGATTCAGTGAATCTTCCACTTCCTGTTTAATGTAAATTATAGTTCTTAACGATTCAATCCAGGATCCAGGACCTATGTTCTGTTCTAAATTTGGTAAGTTTTAGAAAGTTCTTTTAGAATTGGTAGGTACTTTTTTCCACCTTATGGAACAATTCTTTGATAAAAATATTCGAACTAACGAGTTAATATTTCCAATAAATTACCTAATATTAAACTGACGAAAGTCATCAATGCAATTTCAATTACATAATTTATTTAAACTTGAGGTGAAAAATTCTTGAGCTAACCACGTATCATCAGTGACGACTAAAGGCCTGATTGGTCTATGCCCATACTATTCCACTCACATAGATGGGATGGAGTGTGCTTTTTTTACAGGATTGGTTGTTGATAGTATGAGACCATATCTAGTTAATGCAAATGTTCCATACCTTATTTTTCGATTACCAATTTTGGCTAGTCTCTCTTTACAACTCGCAGAAGTAATAATTTCACTGAAATACATAATAAAGGGCCATTTACGTCTGATAAATCGATACAGCATTGGCTGCAAAGTTTATGCAGCGCCTCACCCAACAAACCGAGAAAGAAACAATTACAGAAAATGCATGTTTTTCAAATGGTATAAAATATATTACAATTCATATCTCGAGTGTATTTACCGGATCTGTAGAGTAAACATCTCTATTTACGTGTTTTTCTAGAAGCTGGAAACTGACATGTATATATACATAGTACATATAATAGTTGATGTGTTTGCGATTTTAAAAGTGCAATTCTAACGGAAGCTGGCATTGCTGATATCAACTTATACCCATAAAACAAAGGTTGAGTTGTTTGTACCATGTCTCTGTCCATTCTATGAAGGTAATTGCACAATAATTCTGTCCAATTCCCACGTCTTGACAGAGCATATAAAATAGACGAAATTATAGAGCGGGGCGTAAAGGTAAATTTTTGCAACAATTTAAATCATCATATTTCTCCGCGTTGGAGCTACGGTTGGAGAGAGCGTATGGCGTAGCACCACCATAGCCCATATCGGCGCACCGGAATCTTTTAATCCATTTAACAAGGCCATAAATTCCGGAAAATTATGGGCACCGCTTCCGCCCGCCATTATTCTTGTCAATTTATTTAAAATTTTTAAAACCATTTGAACGACCAAACCTGAACTGAACGAATTAGGAATGGAATACGCCGTTTTGTACTTTGCTATTTTATGGTTGAACCAAATCTTTAAATTTTCCTAGAAAACGGAATTTGAATAGAAGGTACATACATGCATTCTCAGAAATTAGAGGTATAATAAAAACCAGCTTTTCCAACACTTATAGTTTAATTAACGTTTTTACTCTATTAAACTTACATCTAATTTAATTCTGCTCCGCTACGACCCCAATAAAGATCTTTATGTTTCTTTCTAATACCAATTACATCAATTTGATTACCTAAACCATATCCAAGACAATAAATGTCCATTGTTTGTCCAATACGACCTACAAAAGGTAAACTTTTAGTTGTAAAACCGACTTTTATTGAAAAGTTGTGTTCTCTTGCACGTTCTAGATTAATTTACTTTTTCAAACGACATTTAGCGCAGTAAACGAAAGCAAAGAACAGCTAATTAGATTTTTAGGTAATATTACCATTTTCAAAAGGATTGATGCAGTCAGCGGAGTAGGTACAAAAATGAACTTTCAACTTAGTTTCGTAAACACCGTATACACTAAAGAACTTTTATTTGCTTAGTTTTCCGAAGTGACGACGAACTAGTAATTAGCAGTTAGCCAGCTCCGAGTAATTTTATACAAGCAGCTTTTGTGCTGGCAGTTTTCTGGTCTGGAGAAAGTCTATTGTCAAAGTGTAATGGGACCGAACGTAATTGCAATTGGTTAGTGGAAAGGTTAATGTTTCCAATTTTGAGATAAGTAAAATAGTTTTTCTTTAATGATTTTCAGTTTTTTGGGTGTTGGGTACCATAACAAGATAGAAAACTATGTTGTGGAGTTTCCACAACTTTGAAACTTGAGGTTTGCGAAGAAGGTTCTGGGTCGTATCCGGCGTAAACAAGAAAAAAAACAAGTTAAATCCTTAGATCACTACTAGAATTTATTACTTAATTGGTTGAGAAAATTAATATACTGAAGCCACTGTGCGTATATTGTGTGACGTGAGTAGCAGAGATTAATACATGGTTATGTGGAAATTAACATTACTACTACTGCTGCTTGCTTAGCGACAAACAGTTTTGTTGCCAACCTAATCACGTGACAAAATGATGGTTTAAAATTATAAAGTAACCTACTTTTAGGTGGCAACCACGGTTTGCTGCTTCAGCATTTAGCATTTACTAGAAAATAGAATATAATAAGTTGCATAAAATGTATTACAATGTTTTATGTTTAAATATAATTATGACTTAAAATGAAGGCTTAAACTAAGTAAAGGACAATCAACGATAATTGATATTGACTTTACAACATCCGTCCCTCCTAAGAATGAAATTTGTAACTGGGGTTACGAATTTCACCAAGATTGGAATTACAAACTTTGGAATTACTATCAGCTATTTCGTTAAACTGGACGTCAGCGGTTTTGTCTATTATTGATTTCATTTTTAATGTCAAGATTTTGAAAATAATTTGTGTTTATGAATGACTCATTTGCTTCTTGGGTATCAATTGGCTTTAGCGTGACAGAACTTGTAAAAGCGATACAGTGCGGTGCAAGTTCTAAAATGCCTGAATTGTTTAAACGAATAGAGTCTTCAAAATTTTGACACTTTATTGTGAGAGTTTCATCGTTTGGACTAACAAAAATCCAAGAATTTATTTTCAGAATTTTGATAAAAATTGTTTTATGAATGGCACTAACTCGTTTTTCACAAGACTCAGGAATTTTCTGAGGATGAGTGTACAACAGTGCCTCACAATCATTATGTATTGGTAAAAGGAATAAGGGATATTTTTCTTTACAAAACGTACTTATTATCTATTCTTGAACAATCTTTCAAATCATTGTTATCAAGAAAAAAATAGTTTGGCTTAAGACTATCTATTACTAAGTAATGGTGTTCTGATGAAATAAATGAGAATACATATATGAGAATGTTTATCATTATTCACTTTTATAGGTAAACTTGTCATCTTAACGATATTGTACGAAATATCACTTACAAGGGGTATGTATAAAATAAAGTACAATTTATAATTTGAGTAAAACACATTTGGATGCATTGTTTTATACAGGTCATGAGAATAATGATGATAAAGAGGTACAGGAAATGATAACCCTTTTGGTAAATACATGCTTTGCTTAACTAAATGGTTTATGAGCCTTTTTGGACTTAGGACTAAAGGATGTAAAATACCATTTTGAGCATACAAAATTATGTTTAATAGATCACTTTGGTAAAACTGGAACTGTTCGAAGACCAGTTCGAATAGAGAAAAATACTCAGAGAACTGTAATGCGAAATTTTCATATGAAGCGATATTATCAATAACACCTTTTATGTGATTATTGATGATGAAAGTTTCAATTTGATTGACTTTTCCGTTTAAATTTTCAAAAATTTGTTTATTTGCTTGATTTGATGAGTTGAGAGATAGAATGGTATTTTCAAAAATACTTGTTTGTTCTGACAGTAAGTGTTGCATATTTATCTGATTTGTTTCCAGTTTTTGGAGAATTTCGTTGAAATGTTTAAGCATCATTTTCATCTAAGGTTCCAAACAAAACCTTTGCAACATTGCCTACGGCATTGGCTAAACCTCGTTTGTTTCGATTTAAAAATTGCTGGCTATTTAGAATTTCTCCAATTATACTGTTATTATTTTGAACACGGTGAAGAACACGACTTATCCGATTAAATAGGCTCTTTGCCATAATGCAAGGTTTTAAATATTCCTTTTGAGAATCTCTCAAATCGCAAAGTTCTACCATTTTTTTATAACTAAAAATAAAATTATCGTAGAGGTCATAATAATTTTCTAAATCTATAGAATTAATCAACTTCCATGAACTAGTTTCTAAATGAACTGTATCAAAAGATTCATACAGGATACCAGCACTTCTGTTGACTGCCTGCAAGGTGAAAAATTTCGTTTTTGGATCGCCCAGTATGCATGCAAATGAAATGGAAAGAATTGCTAGTAAGGCTTTCATCTGAAACAAGAATAAAATGACTACCTTGAGTTATATAATTTTAATCGGTTATTATGAACCTTTTGATGTTTATTTTTGACTAAAATTGTTGAATTTATTTCTGAATTTGCTTTAATTACTTTATAGGGGCCATTCCAAATTGGTTCTAGTTTTTTACATTTCCCTTTTGCGTTTGATTGGTTTTTAAGTAATACCATCTCACCCTCCTTAAAAGTGACTGGATTAATAGTTTGGTCATAAGTGGTTTTTGATTTTTCTTTAGAATTGATCAGATTTTGTTTAGCCAATTCATAACTATGTTGCAAGCGACTTTTTAGCTCGTTCGCATAATCGTCATAGTTGTAGTTTAATTCAGGAGGCTTTTGTAAAGAATTAGGAATTTCCGCAGGGAACCCATAAAGAAGTTCAAAAGGAGTAAAGTTTGTGGCGGAATGAATGGAAGTATTATAAGTAAAAATTGCATAAGGGATCCATGTATCCCAATCTAATTGATCCTTTGTGACGAAATTTCGTAAATATTCGCCTAGACTTTTATGTGACCTTTCAAGACTGCCATTGCTTTGAGGTCTGAAAGCGGTCGTTTGAATTTTTGTAATTTTTAATAATTTACAGATATTTTTAAATAATTCGCTTAAAAAGTTTTGACCTTGATCCGTTAAAAGATAAGTTGGAGTACCGTGTCTACAAATGATGTGTGAAACGAATTTTTCTGCAATGGTTTCGGCTTCTTGATTTTCAAGAGGTACAGCTTCACAAAATTTTGTTAGTTCATCTTGAAATGTTAGAATATATTTGTTTCGGGAATTTGTTACGGAAAGAGGTCCCACGATATCAAGGCTTACCTTTTCAAAAGGTTTGGAGGCTGTAGAAGTGACAGTTAATGGCACCTTTGTGTATTTTGATGATTTATTCCTTTGGCATAAATCGCAAGATTTTACAAAATTTTTAACACTTTTATATTGATTGGACCATTTATACTTACTTCTTATTCTATTAAAGGTCTTATTGACACCTAAATGACCTCCCAGTGGAGAATTATGGAATTCTTTTAGGATTTTACGAATTTCATCCTTAGATTTAATTTTCATTAGATTATTATGATGAATTTCTACCAAATCTGAATTACCACGAAATATATATCTGAACATAATGCGAATGTTTTCGATTTGTAAACTTTTATACGGAGAATATTTCGTAGGATTAGAAAAGGCTATTTTATGGTAATTACCTGTATGTGCAAAAGATTTCAAACATTTAATTGCTTCGAAAATTATTTCATTCGTTACAATAGTATTAGGTTCATGCGTTGGAATAAAAACATAATTAATGTTATTTATTGTAATAAGAATCGGCGTTAAAACGATTAAGGTGTCCGATTGCAACTTGCATTTTGCTTCGTCGTTAAGGTCATCGGGAAGTTGCGAATTGTCTTTACTTATGAAATAGGCACGCAAATATTCAGGGTTAGAATCAGAAATATTTTTGTGTGAATCTTTTATATTATTATTAATGATTATGGAGGACTCCTTTTCTATGAGAAAGTTTTCAAAGGTTAATTGATTAAGACGTAATTTTTGTTTCGTGTGCTTACTGGATTCACGTCATATACGATTCGACTTAATGCATCGGCATTTGTATTATATTTGCCGGGCTTATGGATTATTTCGTACTCGTATTCTTCTAGTTTATGACGAAATTTCATTAACCTACTTCCTGGGTCTTTCACGGAAAATAACCATATTAAAGGTTTGTGATCGGAGACAATCAAAAATTTACGGCCATATAGATAGACTCTGTAATGCTTGACTCCCCAGGTTATGGCTAATAGTTCTTTTTCAATGACACTATAGTTTCGCTCTGCTTTATTCAATGTCCGGGATGCGAAAGCAATGGGACGGTCTGAGCCAACTGTCCCTTGTGAAAGTACTGCTCCTACAGAAAAATTGCTTGCATCACAAGTGAGAATAAATTCCTTCGAAAAATCGGGGTACTGCAGGACAGGAGGATTACACAGTTTTTCCTTGAGAGTTTCGAAAGATTCTACACAAAGAGGAGACCAATGGAAAGAAATGTTTTTCTTGAGCAAATTATTCATGGGTTGGGCAATTTTTGGAAAGTTTTGTATGTGTCTTCTATAGTAACCAGCTAACCCCATGAACTGTTTGATTTCAGTTGGAGATTTCGGAGTAGGAAATTCTTTAATGGCCTTAATTTTATTTTCATCCGGTTTGATACCATCGGCAGTTATTGTATGACCCAAATAGGTAAGCTCAGGGCGAAGAAATTCGCATTTTTCTGGCTGCAATTGAAGGTTATGAAGACGAAACCTATTGAAAACATCCTTGAGTTTGGAGTTGTGATCCTCGAGAGTTTTACCATATATAATTACATCATCAAGGTACACAAAACACTTAATTCCTTGAAATCCTAGCAAGACACTGTTCATTAATTTTGTAAATGTAAAGGGGGCTCCTTTTAGACCAAAGGGCATACGATTGAACTCGTAATGATTATTAGACGTACTAAAAGCAGTTTTGTGTTTGTCTTTTGGGTCGGTACGGACCTGATGATAACCAGAAGCAAGCGAGTGTAGAGAAAAATTTAGAGTTTCCAAGCTGATCCAAAATTTCTGTTATATTGGGCAACGGAAAAACTTCAGAAAGGGTTTTGTCGTTAAGTTTACGAAAATCTACGACTACGCGCCATTTACGATTACCATGAATATCAGGTGTCTTGGGTACAACCAATAAAGGAGAATTATAAGCAGACGAGGATTCAGAAATTATATCATCTTTGAGCATTTTGTCAATTTGACGTTTGACTTCTTCCTGTTGGTGATACGGCAGACGATAGGGTCTAACATTGATAGGAATATCATCTGTTGTAGGAATAGAATGCGTAATTGTTTCAGTACAAGATAAAACGTCGGCATCAAGAAAGAAAATTTCATGGAACGATTTACAAATTTCAAGAATACTTTCACGCTCGTCGCTAGACATATGAGACGTCCGAATCGAATTGGTAAGCAGATTAAGACAATCGAGATTGCAAGGAGTTTTATTTCTTGAAAGAAAATCGTAAAATTCAAGATTTTCAAAACTCAATTGAGGATTTTCGAGTGTGACAGATTTTTCATTAGTATTTAAAAATGTGATAAAACAATAACCATGAACTGGTTTAATAATAGAGTTACCCACATAAACACCTTCGCGTATTTCTGCTGATAGGCATAAAGATTCATGAACATGAGAAGTTTTAACCTTTTGTATGACTTCGCTTCTAGCAGGAATATTAATAATCGTTTTATTTTTTGATGTGTCAAATGGTAAAGGAATTATTTTATTTTCATAAGAAAGAGATAAAGTATTATTGTTGTAATCGATATTAGCCTTGTATTTTATAAGAAAATCCTTTCCAAGTATGCCATCTTGCGGTATAGGAAAATTATCTTTTACTAAATGTACAGGGTGAGTAATATTGACTCCTCCAATTTTAAACTCCCCATAACAGATTCCGTAAGTAGCAATTAAAGAATCGGAAATGCCTTATAGTCGGTATAGCATATGGCGTTTCCTTTAATGCAAGATTTTTTTAAAATTGTAATTTGAGAACCAGTATCAATTAAAAGATTAACTTCGTCATTGTTAGCTAAAGAAAAGGGCATATGAATGCTATCTGCTTCTTCAATGACGCAAGGAGTTACACAAAGGATATTGGTTTCAGGAATGGTTGCTTCATTTAAATAAGGATTGCTTGTAGTATAAGAATTATTAGGAATAGGATTTTTACTTGTATAGGATTCTGGAACAAGAGGACAAGTAATTTTTTTAGGACTACAAGATTGAGGATTTTGCAACACATTATGTATTTTGACAGAACTTTCTGAAAGATTGAATGATTTTATAGGACGGCAATTTATAATTGGGTCACCGTCGTTGCGCCGCCGCTGCGCGCAACTGGTGCTTGGAAGTTTCCCTGGCTGTAATTATTAGGATTTGCAGAATTTCTAGCGTTTCAATTAGGATTGTTTTTAAATTCATCGGCTCTTTTTTTCTTGAAACAATCTTTGATATGATGACCATGTTTTTTGCAATATGCACAAGTTATATTGGTAACATGAACCTCGGTTTTAATTTCTCGCTTCGGAAATGTAGGAAGCTGTTGAGAAGAAGAGGAACGATTCTTAATAAAGCACTCGTTTTCGACATGTCCATTTTTTTTACAGTAATTACATTTTTTGAATGGTTTATTTTTGTTTTTGTGCTGATTAAAGTTTTCGTTAAAATTTCGCTCTTCTTCGACTGCTGCTTCAATAGCGTCACTCAATTTAGTGAATCTGGAAGCTTTGATTATTAATTTTAAAGATTGATTTAGGCCTTCGACAAAAGATTTAAATGCGGTTTTTGAATTTAAGTTATTGTTTGTTGCTGATGCTGCAACGCCTTCAGAAGCTATACAAGCATCATTAAGATCATTTAAAAGCTGTTCTATTCTATTAACAAACGCCCTAACTGATTCACCAGGTTGTTGTTTAGCTCTAATCAATTCAGACTGTAGTTGAGCAATACTTCTAGTCTCTAAAAACTGTTCTTGAAGAGTAATTTTAAGTTCATCCCAGTCTGCAAGGATTTTATGCTTGACAACATTATAGGCAGGACCAGATAATTTAGATTTAATGATGCTAACCAATAATTGTTTATCTGCGACTTGAGTCAAATCCGCATTTACATATCACAACATGAGGCAAATTTGTGAAAATCTTTTCTATCTCCGCTAAAATCGAGAATTAATTTTAAAGCAAAATCAACGTTTAATTTAGGCATGTTTTCGACAATTCCAGTTTCATCAACTATTAAAACAGATAAATCGTTTTCGTATAGCAAGTTATCAGGCTCACTAGAATCGTCAGAGTGATTTTCGTAATTTCTTTTGTCAGACATTAAGAGTTATAAGCATTTTGTAAGGCAAAAAATAAAATAAAATAACAGGGTAAATATACAGAATAAAAAAAAATGAATATACAGATACAGTTAACTTACAGTAAAATTCTAGTCTCGAAAAATCGGTAAAAAGTCCAAAAGAATCCCACGGTGAGCGGAATTCGGGAACCAAAATTCAAGAGTACCGGACTCTGGAGTAGCTTCAACTATCCGCGCAGTACAAAGTTACCTTCTGTTTTCTTGGCTAAAGAATGGACCGTTTTCTTGACTGATGACTGGATCGTTTTCTTGGCTGATGACTAAAAAAAAATTTTTACTAAACAATTCTTTTCTTGTTACTATTGCCGAATAGCTTGAACCAAACTGAACTGCACTTCTTCTCGAGTAACCATCGATTAACCTTCACACCTGACACCAAATTATGTTGTGGAGTTTCCACAACTTTGAAACTTGAGGTTTGCGAAGAAGGTTCTGGGTCGTATCCGGCGTAAACAAGAAAAAAAACAAGTTAAATCCTTAGATCACTACTAGAATTTATTACTTAATTGGTTGAGAAAATTAATAGGTATACTGAAGCCACTGTGCGTATATTGTGTGACGTGAGTAGCAGAGATTAATACATGGTTATGTGGAAATTAACATTACTACTACTGCTGCTTGCTTAGCGACAAACAGTTTTGTTGCCAACCTAATCACGTGACAAAATAATGGTTTAAAATTATAAAGTAACCTACTTTTAGGTGGCAACCACGGTTTGCAGCTTCAGCATTTAGCATTTACTAGAAAATAGAATATAATAAGTTGCATAAAATGTATTATAATGTTTTATGTTTAAATATAATTATGACTTAAAATGAAGGCTTAAACTAAGTAAAGGACAATCAACGATAATTGATATTGACTTTACAACAACTACATTTTATTGTTTCCTTCGCTATATCTTTGGAGCCCTAGTATTTGCCACTTCAACTTCTAATTAAATTATATTTTGAGAAAAAGGATGGGGAGGAATTGTAATTAATGACAAGGGTGAAAAGTTAGGATAAGATCAAGATTGTCCTAGTCTTGAAAAATAATACCTGTATAGAATATTCTGAAATTGAACAGGCAACTATCATTGTGAACAAATACTGATAGAGAAAGTTTGCCCTGAGGAACTTTAACGAATAAATTATGTTATTTTTATAAATCTAGAAAAAAAGGGTTGAAATCAAGAAACAAAAAAGGAGAAAGGGGAACTCACAAATATTCTCGATTTAAAACATAGTCCTACTGTCTACTTCGGGACACCTAGTGAGTGTGTCCCGAAGATAGCAGGGTGGACGGACTTTAGGACCACGCTGTATATACTTACGTAAGACTTATGATAGCTTCTTTTAGTCAAAAATATTTTTCTTACCTTACAACTATCACACTCGACCATTGCTCCCGTCCAATTTAATATTTTAATGCAAGAAAAACTTGAAGTCTATTTCATAATTAGTTTCACATGAAGTTGATATAGTCGCTTTCAGTTCTTCGAACTCAATTTCCACTAATTTCGCCATATTCCGTTTCTCAGGCGGGGATTTTAATTCGGCGAATCCTCGAGTTCTCGAACAAATTTTCTTAATACCAAAAATAAAGAGAAAATTCCCTCCAAAAAGATTCCTTTTCCCGGAAAGAGGAGCTATCTTAAGTGGTCTGAAATTTAAGCCCGAAACGCTATTATTTATTCTCGCGTGCCTGTTTTGCTGTGTGCTTGAATTTTCTCGCGGTCTGCACTATTGTAGCAGTGAAATTATTTTATTGTTTCTTGTAAATAGGTAGCTATGCTCTAGCAATGATACAAATTAAAGGTAATGTAGAGATATGACTTGCAATAGCTGATCTTTTTGCTCAGGCTCAGTATCTAAGAGAAATGGTTTTGAGAGCGAAAAGTGTACTAATAATTTTTCTCAAATATTCGATTAAGCGTACATTTTGACTTCAGATGCTCCAAATCTTTTTAAACCCGGCGGATCGAATTGAACTAAGTTTCTAAATTTCCAAATCTGGAATTGAAAAAAATTGAAATTTGAAGATTTTGGGTTTCCTACCTGAAAACCCATACTTCCTCTTTAGCCATCGACTAGGTAATTGTCGATGGTTTAAGGTGCGGACAAGCCTTTTCCATAGTGATATTGTCAACTAGCTACTTAGGAAAGGAGGGTCCGGTATTCCACCTTATTGATTCAATTACCGATTCAGTCGGATATTTATCGCAATTCAGCAACAAATTCATATAAATAGCGGGCCGCGACTAGCAACAAACACACTTGAACTAGTGTTTGTACTGCGACCCTAAGAACGCCTCTCTGGGTTCTTATTCTTGCAGTTTAGTAAAGTTAAACATGAAGGCGTGAGGCGGGGTCGTGCTGGCAAAAGGTCCGGTCGTTCTGAATTTTTTTTATGTTGTTAGGACCTAAAGCAATATTGAAAAACCAGATTTGCAATTTGCAAAGTTCTGTGCGAGCGGCGGTGTACCCAAAAAACAATAAAAATTTTTCAGTTTGTGCTCAATATCTCAGTGAAGGAAGGACCTGACCGGTATAGTCACTCTACATCCTAAAGTAGAATAAATTTGCTATAATTTGAGACCAGGAAGAGCTCTATACTGCCATTGGTTCCTAAGATACAGTTCTACGGAAATAGCACATTTTTTCCAAAAAGTGATTTTTTTTCGAAATGGTCATTTATTTTGTGAAATTTCTTCTAAAATACGCATCGCATGTCAAATATTATGAAATGAAGTTGTAGTAAATTTTATTAGCTTCCATAAGACCAGACTTGTACCTGTAGGCCCAGCACCCACATAACAGTAAAAGAACATTCATATTCTCAGAATATTCCATCAAAGTGCTTTTTGGAATGTTCTTTTAGGAATGTTTAATGAATAATCTAAGATTGTTTCGATTGAAATATTCATTTTTGAACGTTTTATTTATGTACTTGGAATGTTGCTTCTATGCACCTACCTGAAAGATTGTGCTAAGAACCTATTTTATATAACATTATTTGAATATTGTCTTACGAACATTATTATAATGTACCCTAAAAAATGTTCTTTCGGCCAATATCTCTATCAAGTATTAAGAATATACCTACCAATCTAAAGTACCTACTCAAAAATCTTAATTGAACAATTAAACAATATTGCTCTATCTAGAATCTACTAAGAATATTATAGGTATATTCTTTTTCTTTTGCTTTGTAGGACTTCCAAGAGAGGGAGCCACGCGCTATCAAAGATCTACATCTTGCCTAGCGTTTGAATCACCCTCAGTTGGCGTGCTTACCGCGATGAGAGCATAACAAGCTCGAAATCGGAGCTTTGTTTAAACACTTGTGTTTTCCAGAGAAGTTTTCTAACAACTGCCTTTTATATAAAAAGGACTGAAAGGAGCATTATTTGGAAACGAAAATTAACATTCCAAGTATATCCCTAGAATCAAATAAGAATGTTATGTCTAGGAAGCATATTGAGACTGATATGTGTAGATATATTTTTAGAATATTTCAAGCATATTGGTATAATATTCTTTTGAGAACATAACTATAATGTCACAGAAACATTCTTTGAATGTGAGAATATACATTTCAAGTATATTTCCAGAATCAAACAGGATTATTCTTTTCGGGATGTACTGAGAATCTCATAGGTATATTCTAAGAATATCCTTATGGATTTCCCAGGAAGTTCTTGGGTATTGCAAACAGTATTTCTACAATCTTTTCGCAGAACATTCTCAGGACATTCGCAATGGTTTGGCGAACATTCTAGGCATATTCCTCCTAAAAAAAGAACATTCCCATTACATTCTAAAGATGCAATTTTGTTATGCGGGCAGTTCTCTCAAAAACAGCAGATAACCAAAAACAGTCATTAGTGGGTTTTTAGGAAAATGCAAATAAACTGTTCTCACCTCTTTTTATGGTTTTATTTATCGGGTCTTCAGAAAAAAAAAAACAATCAAAGATTGCTTTGATTACGAAAACGTATGTCGCATTGTTGTTTCTTTATTGGTTCGGATTTTTGACATGACATTTTGACATAAAAGTTTATTGACAAAATTAAAGAAAAATATTGCTAAGACGTACGTTGAAAAAACCATAGCAATCTCTGATTGTTTTTTTTTTTTTTTGAAGACCCGATATCAAACAATTGAAATTTATTTATCTTTTGTAGTATACCATTACCTTTTTAAACAACAAATCTTCTGAAAAACGAAATGAAAAGCAAGTAGGACCTACATTGTGGAAACTTACTCAATTTTACTTACTTAACATACGCCCGACAATAGCAAATATTTAAGGAAAGTTGTGATATGTAAAATAAACGAAACATTTGTGAAACGTCTACTCTACTACTATTATTAAAGTAAATCGTACCGTTCTCGACCTGGCATTCTCGAGGGGAAAGAGAATGGCAGAGAAACCATCGATCGAACATTCCTCGAAAATCAAAACATACTGTGTCATTTTAATTATAACTGTGAGTTAATGATAAAAGTTTAAATTATACTCTGTCCAATCAACCTACGGAGTGACAAACAACAAAACCTTCAAAAAGGTTTGTTACTATTGGTCATTTATCAGCCCGCTTTACACTGTATAGTGATGTTTTGTAAGATTTTGAAATAAATGAATGAATGGCATAAATCAGTGTCCAGTGTAAACCTGGCCGCCGATTTGACTCTGTCATACTCCGTAGGTTCGTTGGACAGCGTTAAGGTACCGCTGTGCTTGTGCTAAAATTTTAATTCCACACACTACATTCAATCAACACTACCTATATTCAAAACTGAAGAGTTTTTGGTTAGTTAGCTCATCTCCGGCAGGTGCTGAGGGCCTGGTTACGGGAGACTACTCAGCTATAGTTGTTATTTTGAGCCAATATCTCTAGATTGATTTTTCAATTTGTTTGCTGGTATATTCGCTCGTCAGGGTAGGAAAGTGTTAGTAGATTCAACAAAAACCCTAATGTACCCTCTGAATACCAAAAATTACAATCCCAGCACAAAATACAGCACATAATTTCTTTGCTTTTAATTTACTTTTTTATCTGAGTTGTTTACAGCATGAAACGATTTTTGTGAGATACATGAACAATGCAACAAAATAACAATTATTCAACTTACCTGTGATCGCTCCGTATGACACACAAACTAATCACAGATTGAATTAAACAATCAGTTTAACACAAAATAAAAATTGAATATTGAACAATCGAGGACAAGTGGTCTAAGGTACCAGCCCAGCTTCTTCCCCAGTCTAGTCGTATAGTTCCCCATTCTCTCCTACCTACCCTTTTGGTACGCTTTTCGTTGCGGCGCGCCCCGTTCCCATAAACTTTACAGCGCATTACATGGTTGCAATATTTACTTTTGTTCAGTAAACGTTTTTTTTTTTAAGTTAAGATTTGAAGAAATAATATTTTAAATAGGTGGTTTTCCTCACCCTTGAATACAAAAATGACGTGTTCGAGCGTTTCTTTTTTTTTTTTTTATTCGACCTTAAAATACCCCAAAACGCCTGAAGCAAATAATTTGAATGGTAAATTTTAACAATAAAATCGGATTTCTTCTTATAAACAAATAAAGATGGAGAAAAAGGAAAAAAATAAACCTTTCAATAGGTATGGTATTTAGGTACCTACAGCTGCTTCTATGGTTTTTGTCTGTTACCAAAAATGTATTCGGTCTTTTCCTAAAATTGTCGGTACAATCTGATTAATTTCTGACCTCGGAAGTAGATAATTGATCTATTGTTCTTGAGAGCTAGAGAGCTATTTGGGGAATGTGAGTTCTGGTTCTGATGAGCTGGGGTTCTATAAAACCGGGTTGAACAATAGTTGAGATGTTTTAATTTAATAAAAAAGATCACATTACTTTAAATTGAGTTCTCCCAGGTCCATATTGACAAAGATGTCAATGACATCATGGCTAATTCAACTAAAGTCGTAAGAATTCGCTTGATCGACATGATTCTTGATTCGTGCTGGAGCTGGAGGTAGATCGTAAATTCTTTCTCTTTGGGGAAGATTCCTGACCAGGTGGTTGATTCTCTTCTTGGCTTTGCCGATTTATTACGTGGCCTACTTTTACTTTAATTTTGAAATTGAGTTTCGTTTTGCTTTCCTTGTTCTGGCTTGGTGCCGATTTAACATAAATAAAGTTAAAATTGACTGGTACGGCTACGATTTATTCAACTTTCCACTCAAATGCCATCCAACAACAAAGGTAAGATTTCTCAGTTTTTTTAGTTTTTTATGCTCCCTTCCGAAAACCATGCTTACTCAGAAAATGTAACTATTACCATTAATTGTCCTCACTTACCCCTTGTATGATTTACATCAGAAATCCTTTGCTTATACTTGATTCTGTTTAGGCCTGCTTATAACTGCGTATATCTACTTATACCTGCTTACACCTGCTTACGCCTGCTTATATTTGCCCACATCTGCCTTTATGTGCTTATAGGACCCGCCTGTCTGCATGTCTGTTTAGGCCTGCTTCTACCTGCTTATACTTGCTTGCTTGAGACCGCCTAAGTACCCAAACCCCAGTTCTGTATCACAGGGCAGACTTCCCCTATACCAGACCATCCTGCGTTATATGTTCTGGTCCCTTATTCTTGACTCGTAGGGAGTAGAATTGGCGAGGGAAATGGGCGTGGTTCTCTTAAATTGAATAAAGTGGTATTCTTGAAAAAAAACTTAGGGAGGGAACGACTCTCCGGGGAGCTCGACGTTCTCCGAGAATGTACCATAAGAACGACAGCTCCCTATTGATTTAAACTCAAAATTAAAATTCGTGTTTTCTTGGTCGTTCTTAATGTTGTTCTGTTGTTGCGTTTTTCATAAAAGAAATCATGAATACTGAAGATTTCAATAACCTAATTTTTAATGATATCCTTATCGAGGATATTGAAGATGCCGAAGATGCCTTGGAAATCCCAAGAGATGTGCTACCTAGGAGTAATGCATTTCGCCTCTCCGATAGAAAATGTGTGCAATTATTCAGAGTTTCCAAGAATTTATGCAATGAAATCATAGGAATAGTTACCCCATTTGTTGTTCAGCCAACAAGGGTATCAGCACTATCAACAGTTACAAAAGTGCGTACCTATACATATTTTGGAATTACATTGTAGAAGTGATATAAAGCCCTCAAAATTCATTTTCCGTCCTTGACACTTTCTTTCTTCTAGAAAATGGCTGTCCATTTATCCAAATTGGAACATTTAATATTATATTTTTACCACACTGTACATATTAGAATTAATTAATTATAAGCAACCTACTTTTATTATTGCAAATGAGGATCATCGATATGTGCAAAATCAGCATTTATTGTATATAAAAGGCGATCAATTTCATTAATAAAATCAGATTCAAACTTATTGTTGTTTCTCTTATTTAAATTGTACCCAAGTCACCATTGGTCTAGCAACGCTAGTAGAGTCGTGAGACTGCGCTCTAACAATTACTTTTGCTTTAGCTTTATTGTAGCAGGTGCTCTGTCTGGTTACATTCGGCCCTTCTTTAAACCTGTAGCAAGTGCTTTGTCTGGTTACAGCTTTTAATTTAACCCTTAAAGCAAGTGCTTTGTCTGGCTGGGGTCCTCTTTCCAACTTACAACAAGTGCTGGTCTGGTTGTAAATTACCTATCTTACGCCCTAGGGCAAGTGCCGCGACTTTAAGACCTGTCTGGTACTAAGGCCCTTCTGCTCTTCTATCCTAAAGCCATCAGGATCAAGCAGAAAATACCATCCAGAGAACCAAAGTCTCCTGGAGCGTACAATGGCAAAATTATGCAAAACTAGAAATTTCAAGTTTAAAGTACCCTCGCACACCGTGTATGTTTTGTATAAAGCTTTTTTACGTCTAGCTAGTTTTAATTGTGAACATAGCAAGTAAATTTAAACTAGTGGATCCCAAGTTACTGTTTAAACTTGTTCATGATAGGTTTGAAGCTAGGTGTCATTATAACACTAAATTTGAATTATTTCATAAACAAAAAAGATATAAGAAAAAATCCAAAAACGGTTCGAGGGGATGAGCATAATAATCATTCGGGTATACCTAGAAAAAATAAATAAAAATAATTGTAGTAATGGGGTGGCAACAAAAATTTTGAAATTTTACCGCACTTCCTATATCACCCTGTATAAAAAAAAACAAATTCTATATTTGTGTGTGTGAAGCAGATGATTAACAAGGGATCGCTTTCAAAAATGATGAAAACGTTTATTTATTTAAAAGTTGTCGCGTCTCAAAAATTGGTTTTTATGCTTGGAACGAACCTATTGTTGAGTAGTTTACATTTTACATACAAAAGTTAACAAAAAGCTTATGAAAGCATCTCTTGTAAATTACTGATATCAGTAGCCATTTGGCTCACTGAAATACTTTTTGAAACCTGAATTTATTCATTATAATAATGTTTTTTATTATTATAATAACTTTTCACAGCCTCAATTTTTGCTTTATAATGACTCTATACCTTTTTCGCTGATAGCAAGGAAATTTTGATTATTTCGGAGAGATTGCTCCAATTTGCCATATTTTGTGATTTTATTCCTAGTTCCTGTGCTTCGACTAGGTGTAGTCTCATGATTTGTATCAACAGCAACAGCATTACTTGTAGCATCCTCGGTGTCCATCACATTGTTAGTATCTATAGCTGCCTTAAATAAAATTTCAAAATTTCACTTTAAAATATATTAATACAACAAAAAAACTTGAAAGAACAAACTTCAAAGCATTTTAAAAACATATTTGGATAAAATACTTACAGTATTTTTATCAGCTGGGACTGGGATTAAAAATTCCTCAAAAACAATTTGCAGCTCTGGGGGTCAATTCTTGAATATTCTCGCATACAAAAATTGGTACGAATTCGAATGACAGCAACGTAAATTGAATAGGGAATGTTCGAAATCATCTCAATTTTCGCATGCGAGATTATTCGAGAATTGGGCCCCTGGAACATCCCTATTTCCTTCGAAAGCAACGTATAATGATCTCAAAAAATTTTTCATCAGTAGTTTTGTCTCCATCTTTCAATGGTGGTGGCAATGGAGGACCCCCTCCTGTTCCATAACTATGCTGTTTAGATTTTTTGTTCTTTACTTGTTTTTTCTTTAAGTCTACCCATGTTTATAAACAAATATTGATAGGTATAATAACAAACTTTTGAAATCGATAAGGGTTAGGTAGAATAACTTACCTTCCGCCACTGCGTCTACTCTTTATTTGCCCCTCCGGGGATGGCATTTAATATGCAAGCTACTTGTTTCCACAGGGCCATGCTTACAGCATGCGTTTAGGTGGATGTAAATTTTCCCAGTCGCGGCCATTGGAATTGGCACACACTTTAAAAACGCACCTCGTATTGCATCAAAATCTGACTTTTTTAACAAGCCGGTAATGCCAAAACTGTGTCAAAGTGATAAGTCAGTGGCGAACTAGAACAGTTTTATTAAGATTGAAAAAAAAATGTACCATATTTTAACCAACGATGAAAAAGCCAAAGCAATTCTAATGATTTCACAAGGGAAAACTATATGTGCAGTCGCCTTAACGCTTGGTTGTGGAAGTATATAGTTAAATTATGAATTTGAAGAAAAAATGGTTTGAAACTGCTTCTATCACGAACCTACAACGACGAAGACAACCAAGAAAAACAATTCGACAAGAGGATCAATCTCTTCTTGATAAGGTCGTTTCATATCCATTTATTTCGGAAATTATAGAGCCAAAGAATTGAGTAGTTTCCCAGCTCCAGCTAGAACTGCGCGAAGGGCGCGAAGGCCTATTAAGGAAACTGGAATTAAATGTCATTCAGCGGCTCGTAAACCATTTTCAGTGCAAAGAAATAGACAGTGCCGATCACAGTTTGCCCAGTTATTTTCTCAAGAACCTGAACCTTTCAGCAATATAGTTTTCTCTGACGAAAATGTTTTTCAGTCATGCAATAGTAGCCCAACATTAAAAGTTTATAGGCCACGGCGAACCAGGTATGAGGCCTTCATCCAATTTAATCAGTCAAGCGGAAGATTTTCTGTCCATACATGGGCCTGTATAAGTGCTGAAGGTCCAGGGCAGATTTATTTTATTGATGCACGTCTGACTAGCGAGAAATACATAATTAGGAGATGTAATAATGCTCCATCCACTAATGAACGCTTTGGATATAATTTTACGTTCCAGCATGTAAGATCATGTTAAGAGCGAAAATGTTTGGGCCTACCTTATAAAAAAAATTTACAATACAGAATTTAGACTTGCTTCGAAACAAGATGCTTTAACATTATTAACAGACAACTACAATTTTCGTAATTCAATTTACTCAATGCCACGAAGATTGCAAGCAGTAGTTGATAAAAATGGAGGTGCTACCAAATATTAACATTTTTTGTAAGGAGTTAGTTTTTACTAGGCTAGATACAAAAGGATTTTTTATTTTTTAGTTGGGGTCCAAAATTGAACTTGGTGGACATAACATTACACACGCCACTGACCACATTTGTTGGTTACAGTTTTTGTCAGATTTTGATGCAATACGAGGTGCGTTTTTTAAGTTTGTGCCAATTAGGCAATCTCAATCACGTGATTTTCTAATGGCCGTTCAGGTCAAATATTGCAGTGACAAGCCGGTGACGTTCATAAGGAGAGCATTTGTGTTCTGGCCCTTGTTGCTTTCGAAGTGAATTTTATGTGTTTCTACGTATTTTTTATTGGTTTTGATCATATTGTTGTTTTCATAGTGAATTTTATAGTTTTTGGTATTTCTACGTATTTTTTAGTGTTCTGGCCCTTGTTTTCAAAGTGAATTTTATAGTGTTTCCTCGTATTTTTTAAATTAATAATAAATTCTGAGATGGAGAGTGAATATCTTAAGGTATTATTATTAAGGGAAAATCGAGCCTCTGTTAGATCCTCAGATTAACACATGAAATAGATAGGTTTATTATGATTAAAAGATGCCCCAAACATTGACTCCCATTCTAAGATCACTTGCGGACACTTACTGCAGATGTGCCATATTTATAAATTGTCCTAAGTTGCAGGGAAAATGGAATTGGAAATTGAAAAAAATATATCGTAAATATAAAAACCTAGATAGGTATATGCATGTACAATTATAACATAAAATATTGCGGTGCTTTCCAAAATTGAATAGGAATAATTAATATATAAAATAATAATCTATTATCACAATAAAATTTGAATAAGAATTTGTGCTAGCTGAAAATGGCAACACTGCCTAAAATCTCGGAATCTGGTTGTATTCATAGGAACGCCCACCTGAATCGTTTCATCTTTGTTAAGATAACCAGATAAAGAAGGATGCAAATATTGCCAGGCAAGCCCGACCAGAATCGCGAATGCGCTCTAGTATTCGTAGTAAAAAATGTCAAACGGGCTTTATTTGTAATTGGCCCGCATTGTCCGCAATCTTATCCCCACTCCATGTAGTTCATTCATTAATCCACTATTGTCATTTAGGATTGTTCGCCGCAGAAACCAAACGATTTTATGAATGACTTGCCCTCTCTATTTATGTAGTGTTACTCTGAGGTTAGATCCTTTCTTTTAATTGCAGTAATCCATAAAGCCCTGCGTTGTTTTGATAATTCATTTTTGTAGATCAAAAGCGTATGATTCCACCGAGAGTAGCACCTACCAGGCGAACCCGTCAAACAGACGGTAACCATGAATTTACTGTCAAACTAGAGGCACCAAGAACCTCATTATATCAGAAGCCGATGATTTAAAATAGCAGGAACTGAATAAAATTTCACATTATCCCTGTTACCTCGACTTCCACACCCAATTACGATGCAAATCGCTAGCATTTTAATTAACACAATACCTATAAACACGCAAAAAAACACAAAATCCGATAATTCAAATATTGACGTTTGTCCAGAATGTGACAGAATCAATGACATACAGAATAAACAACACAGTGCTTGACCCAATGCTTGACCCGAACTTCCATATTGAATTTCGTTTTTGACAGGTCAGTAGATTGCCTAATTCCAATGGCCGCGACTGTACATTTCCGGTCTATCATACACAAAATCAACTAAGATTTCCTTTTGTTTGGAAGGAAGAGCCTTAGCCATTATAATTATATAAATTTGGCATATTACTGAATTTTAACTTTAACAACAAAAACAATAGGGTTAAGATAATTACTTGTCTGTCAAAATTTTCTGCATTTTGATTGGACGAACAACACGGCAACCCTGTGCTCCACAGTTACCTAATTCTGTTGATCCCTCCTCGACATTCAAGAAGACGAAAAATTGCTCCCGGGGACTTCAAACGAGGGAGTGTTCCCTATAAGGTCCCGGGAGTGTTTCCTCTCTCGCCGTCAAAAATACGGCCCAAGATATCGGGTCTTCAAAAAAAAAAACCAATCGAAGATTGCTTTGATTTCGAAAACGTACGTCGCATTATTGTTTCTTTATTGTACAGGATTTTTGACATGACATATTGACATTAAAGTTCATTGACAATAATAAAGAAAAATATTGCCAAGACATACATTTAAAACCATAGCAATCTTTGATTTTTTTTTTTTTTTTTGAAGACCCGATACCAGTGTAACCTGTGGCAGTTTAAGGGAACAATTGGTTGGGTAAGCCCCTTTTCATTATCAACAGTGAGTTCTGATTCCTGAGTAGTAATTAAAGTACCTATAGCTTAATTCCTAGGTGAATAGATGTATATTTAGCTATAGGTTAGTTTCATATATTATGAATCAGTACCTTTTAAATTGATGATCTCGGAGACTGGCTAATTTAAATCAGAAATCCTTGGCATATTTTTTTTTTTGTGAAGATTCTTCCTATATCAAGGTAGTACGTACACTCGTTCAAAGTTATTTTTTTTTAATTAACTTTATACAGTGTGATTTTTTAAGTGTGCAACATATGGGATTTTTTTTTGGTAATAGCACAATCAAAATACAAACAACGCCAAAAGTTGGTGCATGTCTGATAATCATATTAGGTGCACTTAGAATGGTTTCAAGTCAAACAGCATACAGGGTAGCTCAAACAATATCAAAGCTAGTACCGTAAAGTACCCTTATTTTAGAAAATTCAGCAAAATGTTATAGAGAATAGTTGTTTGGAATTAAAAGTTATGCCTAAATACCAAAACATAGCCTCCTGAGATTTTTTTTATTTTCTTTCGAAAAAAATCTATAATTTCTATATTTTTTTTATTTTTTATTTCCGCCCTTAATACTTTCAAAAATTAATTAAAATCAAATCAATTTTACATAACTTTGTTCAAATTCAAGCATATTTGTAAAGTTAACTCAGATTTTTAATTTTTTATGGAATCACAAAATTCATGTTTGTTGCAATGATATTCAACACAACTTTAAAATGTCGCAATTTTTTTTTTTTAACAAGTTAAAACATTACTAATGATAATAGCCATACTAAAAAAACTCTCCTTAAAGTGCAAAAGTTTAATTTTATTTAAGTAAATATTAGTAGAATTTTGATATTTTTTGAGTCACCCTGTATGCTGTTTGACTTGCAACCATTTTAAGTGCACCTAATATGATTATCAGACATGCACCAACTTTTGGCGTTGTTTGTATTTTGATTGTGCTATTACTAAAAAAAATCCCATATGTTGCACACTTAAGTAATGACACTGTATAATAGGTGACCGACGGGGGAACAGTAATATACCACCGATAATGATTTTGTCCCAGATGACCTGTCAATCGCAGCAGGATAGTCCAACTCTCCCGATGATGTTATACTCCAGTTATTACAGACCCAAACTTACGTGTTACGTCAATATTTTCCACATTTTGTACTGCCGGTACCCCTCAGTTTAGTATAGTATTTAGTATTTAGTATAGTAGTTAGTATTTGCGTTTTTGATGTAAATTATAGTATTTAATTTAATAATAAGAATTTGACTTGGGTAAGAGATGGTCGCATTTAACTATTTAACATCAGGTGATGAATAGTTATTAATTTAGGATTGAATGTAAGAACACCTAGGATACACTTAATTGTATTGTAATTAGGTACATTGCTTATGAAATAATGAACCCTCAAATGGTGTTTATTTTGGAAAGCGACTTCCATTTTATTGAATGCCTTAACCCAATTTCAAAGTAATCTGTGGTCAGGGCTTCCTATTTCTAGTAAGGTCTGGTTTTATGAGAGTACTTTTGCTGTTTCCTGTGTTACGTGTCGAATTTTCAGTCAATCAAATTACGACAAATTTTTGCTGCCTTTGGTCTTTTACTACTCTGTCATTGCCTGATTTTGCCTAGCACTGAAAAAAAAGGGAACTACTAGTATAAAATCTTTAATATACAGGGTGTTTCAAAAAGATACCGACAAACTTTAAGGGGTAGTAGGGGACATCAAAATAAGCATTTTTGTTTATATAAACATATGTCCGCAAATGAGCCATTTGGGCTGTAGAGCAAAAAAACTGTTTGATACTTTTATTCTTCGCAATAATTAAATCACTGTTTACTTATTAATTTTGCTTTATTATCAAATAAATTATGGTTTACAATAACTGTTCAAAATGTAAACCATTTATTTCAATGCAAAGATTACACCGTCGGCGTCGGGTCATTGACTGAAAAGTTTAGTCTATGAAACACCTGTTCGTATTGAGGAAGATCTGATAGCAAGGATACTGGCGAGTTGTACCCATGTAGAAGCTATTCCCGGAATATTCCAAAGAGTTCGCGAGTTGAACAATTATTGTAAACCATAATTTATTTGCTACTAAAGCAAAATTAATAAGTAAACAACAATTTAATTATTGCGAAAAATAAAACTAGATACCAAACAGTTTTTTTACTCTACAGCCCAAATGCCTCATTTGCGGACATATGTTTATATAAACAAAAATGCTTGTTTTGATGTCCCTTACTACCCCTTAAAGTTTGTCGGTATCTTTTTGGGACACCCTGTATATTTCACATAACAGTTACAATCTTAGATTATATATAGTTAACACTAAAAGATGAGTAATCAACTTCCAAATATGGTACAAAGATCTCTCTCCAAATATTTCGATTTTGTCTCTCTTACTTTGTTTACGCTGGTTTTCTATAGTACGATTTCCAACAATCCGTTTACATTTTGGATCTTTAGACATCTCTTTCTAAGGCAATATGTAAACGAAAAGAACGCTATACAAGTCTAGCTAAACAGAGTATATTGTTTGGGTGGTTCCCAATAGCAACCGATTTCCGTACCTGCGTAAATGTCAATATATATTATTCTGTGTTTATTTTATCGACTTTTTTGGGTGTTTCGCTGCTTTAAAGTGGAATTGTTTAAAAATTTATCATTTACATGTTTATACATTTCGTGAAAGTTTCTTATTCAGGATTCAAAATGACTAATAAGTGCAGTGTGTCAGAAAAGAGGAAAACCAGCGGATTGTTTATCATTTCACCTGTTAGTAAACAAAACTTATGACATCGGCATGATTGAAGGGGAAAAAAAACAGTGTCGGAGGTGCATGTAGGCCACAAAAATACAGCATGGTACACATTTTAATTTGGTATTTCTATTTAACACTATTTTTTAGTATTCCGGATAATTTATGATATGGAAAAAACATGGCTAGGAGCATTAAATTCAAAATCCAGCTCAGTAAGCAAATGGACGTATGTTTGTGCAGGCCATTTTAGCAGTGCAAACTATAGATTTTCAAAAACTGATGCCAGAATTTTTAAAGCCCCTACTATTCCTGTTGTTGCAAGCACCAGAGCTTCTAAAGTAGGTACTGTCCAGTTTGAGGGGTACTTGTCGAGGTACTCGTTCATAGGTTTAAGTATGTAAAAAAAATCATTAATTTTGATTTTAGAATGAATGAAATGAAATTCGCTCTGACTGGTTTGTGATTTCTGGAGAAACAGACCTATTGTTTTGGTCCCATCTCATGTATTTTTTTTTTGGAAACAGTCCAGTTTGCTTTCAGTTTAAATGCTCGAGTTTGTCATTTTTAAAACTACCTTTTTCTGGAATTAAATATATACTTCAAAAAATGATTTTTTCATGGGTACGCTTATGGGAGCCTTTGCTTCTAATAAAATACCTCTACGTATTTCTTAGGAATACGTAGAGATTCTTAACACATGTTTGTTCCACCTTGCTCTAATGCTTTTAGATAGGGCGTTACCTATCTTGTCACGTTAGTTGATATTAAATCTATGGTTACAATAATAATTATTCTCCATGAAAATATCCACAGCTTCTGGCGATCTCTGAAAATAAGATTGATTTGAGATAGGATATGATCGTATAGAGCAAAATAATTACCTTTTCTTTTTGAGTTTTCACTATTTTGTTCTCTGTTCTGTGTTCTGTTCTAGGAATCAGGTAAATCAGCATTTGTTTTCCATATTTTTGTAGAGGTTTCCATTGTGCAACTTGGGAAATATCAGGTTTCCAGCTTAAAATAATAAGAAAATTTAGATAGGATTCGAATGGGAAATGTAGACAAATAATAGTAGGGTTAGGAAATTGTTTAAATCCGACAATGAACTTAAGTCAATTGTGACACGAAAATTTGAATATTGAGTATTGCATGCGCAACTCGATGCGCAATATGCATTAATTCAAACTGTACAAAAATAAACGAAAAATCCCCTAGAACTCGATTCGTGTAACTAGAAATTTTACTGTTGAAGGAATTTTTCTTTTTCTAGAATCACGCAGAAGAGAAGCACGTTTATAGCTTTCTTCTGAGGCATTTTGCCAATTTAAGTGAATATTTGGGAAGTAAATTGAGTCTTAAACGGTGGCTATTATTTTTAAATAGCACCACAGCAAGTATTTGCTAATTTAAGAAGATTTCAGTACGTAAAAACCCAAATTCTAGAAAATAAGTTTGATTCGTGTCACGTGTTGAGCATCGAAAAGGCCAATCCACATTGGTAAGTCCCTATTATTCATCATTTTATTTTGTATTCTGATCCCCGTTAGAGTTTTATGCCCTCAAAAACGTAATTCAATGCCGTACTTACCTCAATTCTTGTTGAAATCGAGTTTTTATAGTGTGAACTCTCTCTTTTAGTCCTTTTCTTTTATACTGGGTAACGTTACATCCATTTCTGCTGTTGCTGTCGTTAGATGCACAAAGGCACCTGATTGCTGAATTGCTGATGCTCAATCCTGAATCTGATTGATTGCTTCTGGAGCTTTTGGGGCCTGTGAATCTCAATCGTCCCCCACGAGGTTCCTAGTAGTATCATTCCATCAACTAACTACATAATCAGGTTTGCGTATTGTTGTGCCGTTTTGGGAACCATCCACCCCGTCTGTATAAAGGGTTTCACCATCTCCTTGGGAGCTGGAGCCTTTTACGTGCAACCACTTGTACCTACTCTTCAATATTATAGCCAGCTGAATTACCTCTACCTGTCTTAAAAATTACCTTATAATCGTTTAGGTTTAAGTTAAGTTAATTTTACGTTTACTTACCATATTATTTTGAGTTCCTGGAACATTCCAAGTAGTCCAAATTAGTGTAAATACATAGGTCTAACTGTACACCAGGTTAAAATGGATCCATTTACGACGGTATTTTTAGTATTTTGGTATTGATTCAAGGGGTGCGAACCGTACTTGATTATCACCCTTCATTTATTTGAACTTAATGAATGTATTTAGGAAATTAATTATAACATTTGATCACCATAGCCGCTTTCCAGTATGCACATTGGCGTGCTCTGGCGCGCTCCAGAGCACCTCGGGGGCGCCACGCATTAGATTTGTACCGTTCCAGTATCATGACGTGAGACGCCCGTCTTAGTGTCAAATATGTCAAATTTTAAAAATAATTATCTGTTTGTTTGTGCAATTTGTTTTTTTATTTATCATAAATGAAAGAGAATCAAAACTATATTTTTTAAAATGTTCAATCTTGAGATATAACAAGAAATAAATGCATAAATAGCCACCCACGGATGTGACAGCTGACAGGTTGACGCGTACGTACAGCTCGGGGGCTCAACGCCCCGAGTAGCTCCGGGCGTCAAACTCCCATACTGGAAAGCGGCTCATAATGAACCAGAATGTAAGGTAAGGTTTGGACACTTCAAATACCACCCTTTTGGTTGGAATATTGTAGATTACACATTTAATTCACCTAACTACTGTTACTAAGTAGTAGGTACTTACTAATTTTAGTTTTTATATTGGTTATGCGTTGTAATTATGGCCAATTTTATCACAGTAATTTAAGTTGATAGATTCTTTATTATTTTTAAAAGCTATTAAGTAAACAATTCAATTTTGGTGCTTATCAGCTGTTTGCTGCCATTTACAACAAACATTATAAATAACTATTTTGGGCAAATAAAAATCATGCACCGGAGTGAATTTTTAAGCGCTTTCATTTCATTTTATTTTATGCATATTTAGGTTTTTGCAGTACTTCCATTTAGGATTGAGTGTTTCCTGTTTTTAGTTTATAATCGGTAGCTTCGTTTGACTGCAGGGTAGTAAAACAGGTGGCGCCTTTTTGATCTTTACCCACTCCACTCTCCGCTGTGTGAGTTAGTCGGACACCCTAAAAACGAAACTCCATTTGCTCGATTTTGGTTACTGGAGTACCTCAGCCACCTTTTTGTGTATTAATTAATTAATTAGGTTTGCCGCCAGTTTTGAAACAATAACACCTGTTTTTATTTGAGAGCGGATACTTTCTTTCTGGAAGGCTAGAACAGGTGTCGTTCTATATTATTATCGACGACCACTCTACTGAAGAGTTAGCTGGCTGCCCTATAAGAAGTACTCTAGTACAGTAACATTTCGCTGGCCATCTTCTGATTTAGATTTTCTGGACTGTCAATAGTTTGGGGAAATAAAGAAAAAAAATCTCTGTGACAAAGTGAAATACCTACATAGGTATAATCCTGGATGCCAAGTTAACATGGAACTCACATCTAGAGAGAAACCTCAATAAAGCAAAAATGTGTCTATTTAGACTTCTGCATTTAATATGTTGGGAAAAATATAGGGTCTGAGACGAAGCATGATGCTATGGCTGTACGCCACGATAATCAGGCCTATAATTAAATTCGAATCTGCAATATCGTGAACAAAAGTAAAATAAGTATAACGACTGTCAATAAAATGAACAGCCATCGGGGCTAGAAGAAGCCACTGCAGCGCTGGAAGCAATTCTAGAGCTAGCTCACCTAAATGTCCACATCAAAATGGCAGCCATAGTTAACATCCACTGGATGAGGGCTACTGAGGCATGGAAAGAGACACCAGTCAACTAAGGCCACAAAAGTTATTGACCTGATGGTCGGCGATAACATAGTGGAAATGCAAACGGATCAAATGGTGGTGACCCATAAGTTTTAAAAACCAGTTAAAGTCATATGCGACCCAAAAATATGGCAGGAAGGAACGCTTTACATAATAAGAAGAGGCCTGGTCTGGTAACAGACGGCTCCAAAACAGCGGATGAAGCTGGCGCTGTCGTATATGAAGAAAGACCAAGATCAGTTTATCAGGCAGAAATTCATGCAATTCAAGCATGCGCACAGGGGATTCTAAGGCTGGGCTATAACCAGAAAATAAACATTCTCTCTGACAGTCGGGCTGCTCTAAAAGCTCTGAGCTCACATCGACTTACTACACAAAACCACAACCCTCATTTGGGATATCGAAGCTGGTTATAGAGACGGCAGTTGAAAGGTGGTCGACCCATCAACACCTCGACTTTTGGCGGTACAAACCTGAAGCAAGACACGAAGGGGATAATTGGAAACCACTCAAAGATGCTAATAGCTGGAGGCTCTGTCACTAACGCGTACTCAGATAAGACGAGTGATAAGACTACAAGTAGGAAACTGCCATCTCAAAGCACACATGCAGAAAATGAGTGTCTACAATGGCCCAACGACATGTAGACTGAGTGGTGAAGAGGAGGAATCGCCTTACACATAATTTATGACCGTGAAGCACTGGCTCGCAGAAGACACAATTTATTTGAAGGATCACAACGCGGCCAAAGACTCCCCCATGAAAAACTTGCCAGCAAGCTGCTAGATCTCATCAACGGTACAGAACTTGCCTAAGCAAGAAAGTCTTAAGGCTCTTCTCGGGACACGAGCCCGTCTAACCCCGCCTTAAACCATCTAACCAACCAAGTACGGAGATCGTTAGAATGTAACATTACCAACGAAAGCTCAGGTCAGTCAGTGTCGGTAGGGGCTATTTGCCCTCGGAGTAGATGGTAATTGTTTCTACACTCAGTTCCAAAAAAAGTGACGCACTTGATTTTGACCTATTAAAAAAAAAATAGTGTGCCCATTTTTAATTTTTTTTAAATTTATTGGTAAGTAGTTAATTATAATAATGAGAAAAAACTAGAGGGATGGACATTTTTTCAAAGCTTCCTGGATAGTAGTGGAAAAACTGAAACCATGATATTTTCTCAATTTTTGACTCACCCTGTGTATTAATCAAGTACTTAATGAGATAAAAAGTGCTTACACCCTATATGAAAGATCCTTCTTTTACGAGAATTTTCTTATTTTATTCATTGATTTATTTTTAAAAACACCTGAATTACAGCTTTTCTGCTGAAATCTTGCATATTACCAACTTTATGAATTTATCGAAAAGTTCTCTACTGAAATAAACTGATAAAAAAAATTTCAAACATTTTTATTAAACATAAAATTTTAAATTGGGAAAACTGCTTAATACCGTGTATCGCCTCCCCTCGCAACTCTAAGTGCTTCTAATCTACGCGGCATACTGGAAATCAGGTTTCCTATCGTTTTCATTGGTATACGATCCCATTCTTCTACTAATGCATCTGCCATTTCTGCGAGACTTTCCGGATAACTTTCGCGAGAACGTACCCTTCTTCCTAATTCATCCCACAAATGTTCTATCGGGTTCATATCGGGGCTTCTCGCAGGCCACTGTAATCTGTAATGTGGTGGTACCCGCTGTTTCTAAGAAGTTTCGCACTAATGCTGCGGTGTATGGTCGGGCATTATTATATCCTGCCCACTAACTCTGCATTGGGTGAGACATACTGTCGTATAATGCCGATGTAGATTTGGGCTGTCACCGACTGCCTTACCAGAAAAACATGAAGCGGTGTCGGTCCATTTATTGAAATACCTCCCCACACCATAACCGACCCACCATTAAAATTTTCGCTCCCTGTCATCAAATTTTGACTAAACCTTTAACCAGTCCTCTTCCAAATTCTTTTTCTTTTATCCACCAGGCAAAACCTCGACTCATCGGTAAACAAGACATTCGACCATTCAGGAATATTCCATTCTCCATAATTTTCAACGAAATTTCTTCTAGCAGCACGATGTTCTGGCGAAAATTTAGGAACTTTTCCATGAAGCAACTGCTCGAAGAGCGATCCGCAAGTACGAAACAACAGGAAGTACTGCTCGAAGGGTGGATTCTGGTCGCCCTCGAAAAACTTCTCAAAGAGATGATCGCTTCTTACGGTTGCGGATTTTACGGAATCGATCATATACTGCGGTAAATGTTCAGCAAGATCTTCGCCAAATTCGCGGTGTTGCAGTGAGTAAGCAGACGGTATGTAGACGTCTAAAAGAAGTTAATTTAAAAGCTAGGAGTTCTGCAAAAGGTCCTAAATTATCGCCCGAACATCGTGCTGGGGTTTGGTCAAAATTTGATGACAGGAAGCAAAAATTTTAATGGTGGGTCGGTTATGGTGTGGGGAGGTATTTCAATGAATGGAACGTTCACCGTCAACTTCATGTTTTTCTGGTAAGGCAGTCGGTAACAGCCCAAATCTACATCGGCATTATACGACAGTATGTCTTACCCCATGCAGAGTTAGTGGGCAGAATTTTATATTGATGCAGGATAATGCTCGACCACACACCGCTGCATTAGTGCGAAACTTCTTAGAAGCTGCGGGTACCACCACATTACAGTGGCCTGCGAGAAGCCCCGATATGAACCCGATAGAATATTTGTGGGATGAATTAGGAAGAAGGGTACGTTTTCGCGAGAGGTATGCGGAAAGTCTCGCAGAAATGGCAGATACATTAGTAGAAGAATGGGATCGTATACCAATGGAAACGATACGAAACCTGATTTCCAGTATGCCGCGTAGATTAGAAGCCCTTAGAGTTGCTAGGGGAGGCAATACACGGTATTAAGCAGTTTTCCCAATTTAAAATTTTGTGTTTAATAAAAATGTTTGAAAAAATTTGTGTCAGTTTATTTCAGTAGAGAACTTTTCGATAAATTCAGTTGGTAGTATGCAAGATTTCAGCAGAAAAGCTGTAATTCAGGCATTTTTAGAGATAAATCAATGAATAAAAAAGGAAAATTCTCGTAGAAGAAGGATCTTTCATATAGGGTGTAAGCACTTTTTATATCATCACTTGATTAACACACAGGGTGAGCCAAAAATTGAGAAAATATCATGGTTCCAGTCTTTCCACTACCATCCAGGAAGCTTTGAGAAAATTTCCATCTCTCTAGTTTTTTTTCAAAGACAATTGAATTAACTACCTACCAACAAATTTAAAAAAATTAAAAATCGGCACACTATTTTTTTTTTTTTTTTTCAATGATAGGTCAAAATCAAGTGCCTCACTTTTTTAGGAACTGTGTGTATCTTGTCAACAAATATGTCTATGCTGTCTTGGGAGACATAGAATTTGTGTCAAACTTGTCACGCTTCGAAAATCTTTCCATCGAGAGCTGGAGATGAGATGAAACCCCAATGACATCTCATCTACTTATTTCTGTCTGATAAATTGTAATAACAAATCACCTCCAAATCGAAGGCTTTCCTTGACTTAAAACTGCATTAGTACATTGACAATATGGTTGATCCAAAATAAAATCCGTTGCACGTTATCAATGGCACCAACTGCGTTTATATTAAATATGCTAGTGGACACATTGTGACGTGCAATGGATTCAGTTTTAGATCAACTGCAATTGATTGGAATAAACTGACCTAATTATTCTTGAGAAGCCATAATATTAATTCACAGCCATAGAAGAATATTCAGAAAATGCAATTCACAATTCATGGTTGTAAATGAAATAAATCCAATCAAAAATAGTTTAAATTAAATCGATTTCACGCTTATAAAACGTTTGTTAGCGTGTCCTTTTATTCCTGTTCGAGTTCCCGCTTTTCACAAAGTCTCCCGAAAATAGCTTCGATCAGTTTTCCCTTCTAGAAATCGAGCTGCGGCAATTTCCCTTTTTGTTTGTTCGTCGTGTGTCAGTTAAGGTATGAATTCCTTTGGGGTATAGTGAATGGAGGATTTTATGATAGGATTAAAGACGTCTCCGATCGAATGGTTGAATAAACGTGAAACTAATTGGAGAAAAACACATGTTTTATGATTTTTAGGTCTCGTTGTCTAGCCTAAACAAACTGTGGGCATTCATAAGCAATTTACCAGGATACTAAAATGAGGATATAAAAGGCATTGTTTTATACTAGGTTCTGTGTGCAATTAACATCTGGTATATTTTTCTTCTAAATTAAAATTGAACAAAAACAGTCAAGTGTTCCAAGAAAATGTGCTCCGGCTTCGAAAATAGATTGTCCAAATATTTACATTGGTAATAATCCATCGGAGATTTTTTTATATGAAAAATAAATGCCATCACAAAATGGAATTTTCAATTTTTAAAATCAACCACGCGCGTTTAATGACCATCGGACAGCCTGACATGACAGCAGCAGCGGGCTGAATTTCGGGGTTTGGGCATGGAATATATCACATTTATTGCGATTTTATTGTTATGACGTTACAGGGAGCGGGCGCGTGTTCATTACGCTTTTTCAGTAGTTTAATTGATGGGGATTCAAAAATTTGAAAATCATAACTTGAAGTTACAGTATAGCCAAAAATTAAAAAAAAAAAAACTTAATTTAAAAAATAAAAGTTGGCTATAAAGTCTCCTAATTAAACTTTTCTTCTAATTTCCATCAGGGTATAAGAATTAGGTTTGGCTATAACACCGCAAATGAATTTAAATGTAAATGGGTTTTACATTTAGATGAGATAAAAGAAAATGAAGCTAAATGACCGGGGTGAAAAAAGGGAAGGTCGTTGAGAATCCAATAATTTGTGGGAATTTCGGAATTTCAAATTTTATTAATGATCGAGATGTGGTTTAAAATCTACTGTTAAAACCAATCGTTAACTGGGGCAGTTTTTTGTTAATTTTTTCATTTAGTTTGATTTTTGAAAAAGTATTTTATAAAAGAAATGCTTGTATTATGATAGATGCACTGACACCAATTGAGTCTCACCCTTTAAATTAGAGGGTAAGGTTTAACTTTCGAGACCGATACAGCCTGAGAGAGCATAACGGGTGAGAACTTCACTGAGGATGAGGATGAATTTTCGACTCAGACACTACGTCTTTGCCTGGAAGCTAGACAAGAAGTCAGCCCAATGAAGACATCAGCCATGGCTTGGAATGGAAAACTGTATCCTATAGAGTCCCAAAGAAAAGAGGGCAAACTATGGGCATGTCAGAGTCTAATGAGCCTTATCCGATGGGATTACTTCAGGACAAGAAGGCTCTAGCGGTGATCAGTCGACAAGGCATGTTAGGCAATTGTGTAGCAAAATGAATTCCCAGATGACAGTCAGTAAAAGAACAACTAGCAGCAATGTTTTAGGTATCAGAAAATCGGGCCAAATGCCACATGCGCGATTTGCCGTGAAACATCCTGAAAGCTACCTACCGCGGATGCCTCACAGGCCTTCAGGTCAGAGAGAACAATGATGGGAACCGGCTGGGAGCATGCACAGAAGATAATCTGCCGTTCGAGGAAACTCGGAAACCTGAGGCAGAAAAGTTTTTTAATATTAATAATTATCGGTTTATAACGTTCTACGTCTTCCAATTCCCGATCTCCAACCATCTCTGTCAATCCAGGCATCCTCCTCTAAGCCTCTGTCTTTCATTTCCTCCTCTACTCCACTTCGCCACCTTCTTCTTGGTCTAGCGCATCTTCTTCTTTCCCTTGGCTTCCACTCAATTATTTGCTTGGGTATTCTTGTATCTGCCATTCTTTGTACATGTCCAAACTAAATCAGCTGTTTAACCTTTATATCATCTACTATTGTGTGTTTTACGTCCATAATCTCCCTAATTCTCAGATTTGTTATCCTTTTCATTTTTGACCTGCCTGCCGATCTCCTCCAAAAGACCATTTCAGTTGCTTCCAGCATTTTTGCGGTTCTGATCTTTAGTGGCCAGACTTCTGAACTATACGTGACTATGCTTTCGACTATGGTGTTGTATATTCTCGTTTTGTTGATATTTTGATCCCACAGTACACCATTTAGTAGGGATATTGCCTTGCGTCCTTGTATATTCCGATCTTTAATTGCTTCGTCTAGGGTTCCTTCATGTGAGATTTTCATGCCCAAAGATTTGTATTCAGTACATTATTTTATTTCTTGTCCGTTATTCAATTTCAGAGTTCGTTGTTCATCACCTATAGTCATATATTCTGTTTTCGTTAGATTTACTTCCAAACCCCATTTCTCGTATTCCTCTATCAATTTTCGTGTCATGTACTCTAGGTCATCATAGTCCTGTGCAATTAATACTTGATCATCTGCAAAGTTTAAAGTATATAGATTGTATTCATTGAACGGTATTCCCATGTGTCTGCATTTATTTTTCCACCCTTTAAGCGCTTGTTCTAAGTATATTTTAAAAAGTGCTGGTGATATGCAGCATCCCTGTTTAAGTCCTTTAGTTGCTATAAAGCCTTTACTGATTAAGTTTCCATGTTTAATCTTGGTCTTTGCATCACTATAGAGCGTTTTTACTGCCTTTATTAGTTCTAAGTTGATATTGGTCTTTTCCAGTGGTTCCCAAAGCTTTTTCAGCGGAACATTGTCGTATGCATTCTTTAGATCTACAAATAGTAAATGGAGTTCTTGGTTATACGCTAGTTTCTTTTCCATTACCTGGGTCAAACTGAATAAATGGTCTACAGTTGATCTTCCTGCTCTAAAACCGGCCTCTTCTTCTGCCTCACTATCTTTGTACTCGTTCTCCATTCTGGCTTTTATAAGTTTTCCATACACTCTACTCAGCGTATTTCTTACAGACATTTCTCGGTGGTTCTCGCATTTGTTTCCGTCTCCTTTCTAATATCGTTGTTAAATAGCTTATTTTCCACTCTTCCGGTACTTCATGTTTATCTATGCATGTTTGAAATAGTTTTGTTAAATGTTTGTAGAGTTTATTGGTCCCACACTTTATCAGTTCTCCATATATTTCTCCTGGACCTGGTGCCCTACCATTTTTTAAGAAGTCGCAGTGTTTTTTAACTTCTTCTTGCATAACTTGTATTGGTGATCCTGTAATTTTTTCTCTGTTCTCTTTCTTCTTTAAACTCTGCCCGCCTTTCTATCAGTAATTCTTCAAAGTACTCTTCCCATTGCTGGGGTGTTATTGTATTGATAATATCCTTAATTTGTGTTTTCCTCATGTTTTTGAGTAATCTCCAACTTTCTGTGTTTCTTTTACCCCCCAGATAAGTATTAATATGCGCACAGTTTCTTTCCCATTACTCGTTCTTTTTTATACTATTTTATTCCGTACTCTTGCTTGTGCTTCTTCATATATTTTTTTGTCTTCTGTCCTATTTAAACTTAGATACTGTTGGTATTTTTGAAAAGTTTTTAACACCCTATATTCATATTACTAGAAAGTCATGTTGATTGGTGAAAAAGAAGGTATGTCATTTAGAGGATATGTGATATTTCGACGCAATATGCCAATAGTCAATGTAGGAGTGGAATACTTTTTTTTTCATGGATCAATGAAGATTTTGAGATACAGAGTAATCATTCAAATCAAGACAGCTACAGGAAAGATGAAGTAACTCCAACTTTGTTACTTTATCATGATCAAATACCTACTGGGAACCACTTCAACCATTTTCATTGAATATCTCATCAACAAATCTCCAGCCGGAAACATCAATATTGAAAATAAGAACGATGATTGGCTAACGGAGTACACAGAGTAAGGAAAGAAAAGCCATCTTTATCGGACTGGATCGACCTACGTGGCTACCCTCTGGACGTCGCAGAAGATTTCCGAATGGAATTACTGGAAGAAGGTACTTAAGCTTACAATCTAATAAAACTTACTATCAGAACAAGATTACGAAAAAAGGTCAGAAAAAACCTAAAAAACATTATTGTCATGCCAGTGATTTGGAACGTTGGACAATTGGAACATGTAGCTCTGACTTATTCAAATTTCACCAAAGTTGCTGTCTCATCAGAACCATAAGGAGACGACCAGATGACGAGTTTATCCATGGCAGTTCCCGAGGATGGTAAAAGCCATGATCACTGCAAAAGGACCCCTTCATAGCGAATGTGGAACACGGAGAGGAATATGAAGCAATACTTATAGAGAATTTAGAAGTAGCTCAGAAGCGAGAGAAATATCACATCATCCAGCCGAGCACTACAATCATGAGATTGAAGTTTAATCTAAACATGATCTCATGATCCTACAGATAGTTTTCTTCAAGTGGCTTCAATCATTGAGGATATTTCTGATTTTTACAGATTTTCTTTTCTTTGGAAAATACAAGCATTTTAGAGCCTTAGGAATTATCCTTCACAATTCGCAATTTACGCCTATGAACGTTCATTTCCTATTCGCCCTTGTCGTCTAGTGCGGCCTGGCAACGCCGCTCCTCCCTATTTGACGCCGTCCAGGGTCCTTATTCTTAAAACAGGGACGCAGCGTTCCCAGGAGAACGAGTGTTCCGTCTTTGTTACTTATATTATAATTTGCATATCATTGAGAAAGACAGAACACTCGTTCTCCTGGAAACGCTGCTCTCCTGTTTCAAGAATAAGGATCCAGGTCGCTAGCGCTAGCGCGCGCGATGCGCAGCAACCCGCAGCAACTTAACAGTACGCTTGTAGCATTTTCAATTTCTTGTTTGATATGCTACTGTGTTTTGCTCTAGTAGATATGATTCTATATAGAACTACAATGAAATAAATGAATAAACAACTGTCTTTTCTGTGCCCAGATTTTGTTACCTTGATTACTGCCTTCTACTGAAAGTTTTTTGTGCAGGTTTGCAAGTTTTGTTGATTGATCTAGGAAGGTTTGATTCAGTACGGCAGGGCCCGCTGTTATTGATTAGAATCTTAGGAAAAGGAGGTAGTACCATCATCATTTCTGTTTGCAAATCCAATCAATAATCTGAGGTTATGATAAATTGTTGTTTACTCTTTGATTTTTCATTTCCATCATGTCATTGAACAGCTGTTTTGTCTAGGCGTTTTCTTTAGACCTGTTCTACCTTTTGATATATGTTCTATAGACATTTTTCAATATTCACCAGTCATTTTTATACAACAAAACTTTCAGTTCGTATTCTTGGAGTGAAATTGAACACGCTTTTTTCTATTAACTTTCTTCAATGTGAAAATTAGAAGTTTGACAAGTGAAAGCCTTCTTTCGAAATCTAAAGGAAGAATCAGCCCTTTTGATCTTGAGACTTGATACCGAAAGGTTGGTCTCGGCCTATTTGATTTTGGGCGAGACTTTTTGGAATTTTGTGCCAGGGAACTCAAGGTTTAGACTAATTTCTTATTGATAATTGTCTGGAGTCGTCCCTTGGTCATTTTGGATTTTGTTTCGGTAAGTTTGAGATTTTCTTCAGGATTATTAACCTACAACACGTGTTTCGCTTCTTCAATAGGACTGTTCCGAGCAGCTTTTGGAAGTTTAAGACTTCACCTTTGGTCTAGAGGATCCCTCAATTTGAGCTAAGATTATTTCTAATATTTGGGGCTCGATTTGTTTTTTATACGAACATCGTTATAGGGTCCTACTCCTAGTCCTAGTGCTAGGCTGTAGCTAGACAGTCTTAGGCTATAGTTGGACAGCTCCTAGAAAGAGATTCTAGACTAGATCTAGATTGCTCTTAGTTGGCTTTGCTAGCCTCCCTTCAGTAACCCTCTTGGTACCGCTCTGCTAGAACCACATTGAGTTCTACGTAAAACAGATACCACGTGGATAGGACTCATGACTATGACTCACTTACCATACCATAGTCTATCTACAGTGAGACCGAACCTGTAGATAATATCCCTTCAAAACTTCTGGATTTACACACACCTTTGAGGATAATCAACACTTGTACACATGTAAGTTGCACTTTTTACTATTTACACTTGATACTGATTTACGTTCGGTAAGTGCCCCTTAAATAAAATTCTAGAATTTTTCCCTGAGGTTGCCCTAACAATAATTTTCACCTTTCTGGTGTTGAATTTGCCTCTTGGTAGAGTGTAACTGATATTGTGGTTCTAATCTTTCACAAGTGTAAACAGACAGTTACAACTGTTTATTTAAAAATCAATATTTTTATACATTATTTACATTCTTATTTTTTTTTATAATCAAATATTTATAAATTGGTACAAGCATTATTCTAAACACATTTTTAATAACCTCCTGGCTATCCCTATATTTTGTTATTATTTTTAATAAAGAAGCCAGATACATTATTGTACCTAATTAGTTGTTTTATTGATAAGCTCTCCAATTTCACAGGTTTTGTTTATAACATCATTAGGTTATCTTCCTAGTTAAGTCACAATTAACTTGGTGGCGCCCAAAGGTAAGATGTATACAAGGAACCCATAGACCCATGGCCTCCGAACTGAAGCTGACTAGCCGTAGCAGTATAATTAGGCAATTGCCAAAATAAGTACGTTATACGCTATCGATTTTCGCTTGTGAGTGTTCATCCGTGACAAACGTAGTTTAACCATACCGTTCAAATCTTTGTCACCATTCTGTTTGTGATATATTAATGTGAAAGTTACTTACTTTCACATGGGATGCCCAACCATCAATGTAAAAATATTTGGCTTGATATTGATGGTTGGGCATCCTATTCCGATGCCTGCCGATGTCACTATGTCGACGACGCATCCTGGTTGAAGGGATAATGGATTCCAAAAACAACCATTAATTGCGAATGTGTCCCCCATACCTCCTAACTTACTACCACACCAACGGCAGCCGCCAAAGGTTGCCAATGGTCACAACTAACAACTTAAAAATTGACGAAAGACTTGATCGACAAGGTAGAAATGAAACCGGTCGTGGTAGCTCACTGGTTAGAACGTTGCACTGGAAATGCAGGGGTCCTGGGTTCAAATCCTAGTCGAGGCAAGAAAATTTTTCATCAATTTTTGATTAATACGTCCGCATGCCACTAAAATTAACACTATCCAATTTTTACTTCATTTTCTAGATTATTTTTATTTTATATCCAAAACTGGCGCTTCTGCCAATTTTGGCTATTGCTTGGTAGAGCTCTGCTTTATTATTATTTAATTGAATTGTTACGAGTTTAGAGCTACTTGCGGTAGCTAAGGGGGAAAAGAGGGAAGGGAGAGGCTGAGTAGCATCCCGTATGGGACTTCAGTACCTGCTGGAAAACTGGCTAACTAACCAAAAACTCTTCAGTATTGAATATAGGTACTGTGGATTGAATATAAAATGACATAGTATATTTCGATTTTTGAGGAATGTTAGATCGAGGGTTTCTCTGCCGTGCTCTTTCCCCTCGTTAGTTCCAGGATGAGAACGGTACGACTTACTTTAATAATGAAGTAGACGTTTCACAAATTTCTTGTTTCTCTTACATATCGCAGCTTCCCTCAAATTTCCCTAATATTTGCTATGTCGGGCGCAAGTCAAGTTAGTAAAATTGAGTAAGTTTCCACATCGTATGTCCTATTTGTTTTTCATTTCGTTTTTCAGAAGATGGCCTAAAGAAGAAATCCGACTTATAGGGAGGCTCCGACTAGCCCACAAAATTCTGGTGAGTGGGGTGGGTCTAAATAAAGGCGCCACCTATTTTCAGCCCTGCAGTAAGTCGGTTTCTGAACGAAAGATATTTCAAAACAGGAAACAGCCTATAGCATACAAAGAATCAAATCAACACCAAAGAAAGGAAGGTTTAAAGGCGATCACTTTTAACTGAAATCCCCTAGGATTGGAGAATCTCGTGATCGCACCGCAATCTGAAAAGAACTGAGAATTCTAAATGTCAAAAATCAACTGTAAAGGGAAAATAAAAGAAAATCACTGAAAATTAAATTTTATGGTTTTGTTTATCTTGCTTGCTTGATTCTCTTCGTTCAGGATTTAACAATGATGTTTATCAGTTTAATTAAAAAAAAAAGGTATTTTTGGCATAATTATCCATACCCTAAATATGTTCAGTATTAAAAATAACCTTAGATTTAAAATAAATTCAATACACAATCAAAAACGTTGCTTAGCCTCGAAATAGGCCTATTTTCCCGGTTTACAGTACCTTTTCTATTTTGGGTTAGGCCTAAAACTTATAATGAGAACATACAAGAATAAATAATAAGGTAATAACTCTTATAATTAAAACAAAACACCAAAGTTCTTTATTGGTAATTTAGGCCTCTATCTGGCTATATGTACAGTGTGATTTTTTACGTGTGCAACATATGGGGATTTTTTTTACTAATAGCACAACCCAAATACAAACAAGGCCAAAAGTTGGTGCATGTCTGATAATCATATTAGGTACACTTAGAATGGTTGCAAGTCAAACAGCATATAGGGTAGCTCAAATAATATCAAAGCTGGTACTGTAAAGTACCCTTATTTTATAAAATTCTGCAAAATATAGAGAAAAGTTGTTTGGAATTGAAAGTTATGCCTAAATACCAAAACATAGCCTCCTAAGATTTTTTTTATTTTCTTTCGAAAAAAATCTATAATTTCTGTATTTTTTTTATTTTTTATTTCCGCCCTTAATACTTCCAAAAATTAATTAAAATCAAATCAATTTTACATAACTTTGTTCAAATTCAAGCATATTTGTAAAATTAACTTAGATTTTTAATTTTTTCTGGAATCACAAATTTCATGTTTGTTGCAATGATATTCAACACAACTTTAAAATGTCGCAATTTTTTTTAACAAGTTAAAACATTAATAATGATAATAGCCATATTAAAAAAACTCTCCTCAAAGTGCAAAAGTTTTATTTTATTCAAGTACCTAAATATTACCTTGTAGAATTTTGATATTTTTTGAGCCACCCTGTATGCTGTTTGACTTGCAACCATTCTGAGTGCACCTAATATGATTATCAGACATACACCAGCTTTTGGCCTTATTTGTATTTTGATTGTGCTATTACTAAAAAAAAATCACATATGTTGCACACTTAAGTAATGACACTGTATATTGTTCTGCTTGTTGAAAAAGAAAAAAAAAAACCTTGGTATGCTGAACAATACTTATGATGGTAATAATTACGGGGTGAGTATTTCTTCTGACCCCAGACCTTCACTACCAATCAGCTGGAGTGTAACCAAATGATTTCAGGACCCAGGACAACACACACATGTGACCCAACTGACTTACAGAATGTTCCTTGATTATTTGCTGTGTGCGACCCCGGAATCTACCTGACGTGGGGTAAGGTTTGAGGGTCCTCCCCAAATCTTCTTGGTGGTTAGGGATGTTCTAACAAGTAGGGGGCAGTAGGGCCGACTGGAGTGGTTCAGTAAGTACCTCTGGAGTACTGGGGGTTGATGGGCAACCGGCACTCATGTATCGGAGGAAAACAAGGCCTCCAATAAGGGGAAGAATGAAAGTCAAGAGATTTGCGCACATGGTAAGCAAATAGCAAATATAGTAAAGAAGTAGTCTAAAAGAACTTTAACATTGTAGAACTTATCCAAAAGAAGAATAACAGAAAATGAAAATTTACCAAAATACTTTGGCCTTTCACAGACACAGCACACGAAGAAAAACGGCTAAATTTTAGACTTTAACCCTTTAAAACTCACAACCAAATCTGCCTATAGTGGCACTGTGATACTATATTCTTAGCAACTCACAATTGGGAGTTAGGGCTCAAACTTATTTGTGGTTTTAGATCAGCAAAAACGCTTAGAGGACACTCTCAACTTGCTCTTGAAAGCTGCCCTCTTTTCTAACCAACAAAAAAAAAAAACGAATTTTAATCCTTTTTCTTCCAGAAAAAAAACCTTGAGGAATTTCTACAGAATCTATTGGGGGCCAATGGTACTGCTACCAAATAGAGGGAACCAAAGGAATGTAGTACGGAAATCTGTAATAGAACCATCGGTACTATAAAGCAAATGTAGGAATCTATAATAATATATAATATGAAATGTTTAAATAAATAACCACAATTATTGTTAGGTGGTACTAAAAAATACCGAAATGAAAACTGTATAGGTGAAATGACAACTTAGTAATAAATTTCTAGATGGGGGTACTTTTACTTGAGGGGGAAAAATAATCCTGTAATAGAATCAGAACTGGCGCTTCTGCCCATTTTGATAGGTCTACTGTTAAGTTATGTGCAAAATGTTACGTCATTTAATTTAGGCGTCGTCTCAGTTATATTTTGACGACGCCTGATTCTTGTCAAGACGTCGTGTTTTTTCGGGATAGATTTCGTATCGAATTCAGGAATCGACGCCTGGATCTCGGAAGGCGACGTCTCCTTACCAAAAGGCGGCATCTCGATTTTTAAAAGACGTCGTCACGTTTTTTTTTTAAGAGATCGGAGAGCCGGCGTTCAAGATTTTTTATTGCAACTTTTGTTTTCAGCTGGTTAGCAGCTTGCATCTCAATCACTCAAAGACTTGGTTCTTTTGGAGTGTGAAGATTCAGACGATAATGAAGTATTAGGCAGGATCAAAACACTCGCTCAAATAAATGTACCGGAGGGCTGGACGGGCTAGAAGGGCTGGAAAGCCTTTGTTTCTAGCAAGAAAGAGCTTCTGGGTGCGGAATTAGATCCCCAAACCCTTTCTAAAATCAGGTTTTTGCCTGCCGACCTGGCGCAGGCATTCTTTCCAGGTACCAAGGCTATCTCTGAGAAGAAATACAAACCGATTAAATTACGAATGCTGGATTGCCCATTTCGCGTCGGGCTGATAATTATAGGTCCACTCTCGGTGCGAGAATTCGGGGTTCGGCGGTTCAACATGAACTAATTCTGGCGGCGATTGAAGATCTTAAGCCCTTATTGATATCGAGAAAAGATGCGTCTCTCGAATTGGCAGGAAGCGATTCAGATGAGGAGAGTGAACCAGAAAGGAAACCATTTTCACGATGTGCGTTTCCCATGTCAAGGACAAATTCCCGCCTCCAAGGCTTGGAGCAAAGTAACACGAAATTAGGATCCATGATAGAAACTATTCTTGAAAGGCTTCCTAGCGCTCCTGAATCCAGAGCACCGATTCAGGCGATGCAGACGAAATGAAGGTTTTATCCGATTTTTATGCGGAGGTACAAAAGAAACTGCAGGCATCTCCTGTTTTCAGTGCTTTACAAATCAACAAACAGCTAAAGCAGCTAAGTTTGTCTTCTCAGGATGCTTTGATCAGATCGGACATGACTTTAGGGTGTATTTCTCATTGATTACTCCTACAAAAAGAGGCGCTAGCAAATGCCCTTAAGCAACTGGATACCAAGCATCCAGGAGCTGTCGCTGATATCCAACAATTGATAACTGACGAAAATTCTGTTCAGTAAGTGACGACCTCCTCCAATATACCGGCGGCAGGAGAGCTGAAATTATTCGCGCACGGACAGCATGGCATCTCTTCTACAAGGTATCCCACCATTTTCTACTCATTTGTTTGCTGAAACGTCTTTAGCCAAACTCCTGCAGAGCCAGCTTGATCTTTTTTTTTTTTTTTTCGTGCCCCACCTCGCATCATGGGCCAAACGATACGCTCGTATCAAGGCTCCCGCTCCAACCCGTTAAGAGCACGAGAATCAGAACCTAGATATGGAAACTCCCAGAAAACGTCCTCGTCTAGAGAATGCTGGAGATCCTCTGGCAACGTTCCCCGAAGGAGTGGATATTTCGGCGTCAAGGAAGGTGTTAGATCCAAAGGAATCGAGAAGAGAAAGAGAAAGCACTGACTCATCAAGCATGCTTTTCAGAAGGGGTCAGTTGACGGAGTTTATAGGAAGCTGGAGATTGGCCGGAACGCCAAAGCGCATTCTGAAAGTAATTTCATCCGGGTTCGTAACTCAACCACCTTCAATCGAGTTTACCAGGGACCTGTTAGGGCGCTTTTTGTTTCCAGGCTTAACATGTAGAAATTGAGACAATGCTTCGTCAAGGGGTGTTAGAAGTTTCAAATTTCCGGTCAGGTTTTCTGTCTCCAATGTTTGCGGTCAGGAAAAGCAATGGAGAAGCAAGGCCCATTTTCAATTTAAAAAAGCTCAACCAGCATCTTCGATCAAAAAAATTCCGCTTATTAAACTACCTGAAGATACCAACCTTTTTTCAACCCAGCAATTACATGGTGAAATTTGATCTGTCCCAAGTGAAAATATCACGTTCCGGTGAAAGAATCTCACCGCAGAATCCTTTCTTTGACAACCAGCAAATCTTGCAATGGACGTATTTTCCTTTCGGTCTGGCCAGCGCCTCGCTAGCATTTTCACGCCTGTTAGGGCCGCCATGTTTAAACTGTGATTGGTTGATTTTTCGAAACTTGTTTTAAGGTCTTTAAAAGAACGGCACATCAGAATTGGCTCAAATTTGGCATAAACATTATTTGATCGATTATCTACAATTCCTTATTTTGGTTTTTCGATATTCAGCCTTTTTTTTTAAATTCAAAAATCATGTTCGCAACCACCAAAACAATTAAATGTGTTGGTGGTTGCATATTTGCATGTTTATCAAGCTTGGATCCGCTAAAAGCATATTTTATTGATAACCACGAAAAACTAAAAAAAGCTAATTGTAGAGATTGCAGATAATTTATCAAATAATGTATATGCCAAAGGATTTTGGAAATTATTGCGGATCTTTTAAGATGACCTTAAAACGAATTTTGAAGGTGAAAACAGTTCAAGCAATTTCATGTAGATGGCGCCACGGCAAAAAAGCTACATTGGGAGCATCATAATTGTATATTTGTCTTTCTCTGTCACTAAGTGTGCCACCGAAAAACAGATTTTGTTTTGGACAAATAATAAAATATTGACCCCTATGTGTAGAGTGACACAGTCGTCATTTTCAAAAACTAAATTTAGCCATGGCAGCCATTAACGCGGCCTTGAACTAGCTTGCAATTCCGCTGAGAGATATGAGTATCAGAGTCGTCGTTTAGTTAGACGACTTCCTGTTGGCACACCAAGCTTTTGCTACTCTAGAATCGCACGCGAAAAGGGCGGTCCTTTTTCTACAAAACCTAGGCTGGGTCGTAAATCACAAAAAATCAATGCTAACTCCCTGCAGAAATTGCGAATTTTTACGGTTAATGTGGGACACACGTCAAGATTCAGTATCCTTGCCAAATCGCAAGAGACTTGCTTTGAAAAGGGATCTTCTGAAGTTGCAGAAATCCTGCCATTGGACGTAGAGCTTGGCTAAATGGATACTGGGACAATTAAACTTTGAAGCATTCGCAAGTCCGCTGGGGCGTCTTTACTCAGGGAATATGCAAAGGGCTTGCCAGCGACTCACAGACTGTAAACCACGCAAGACTGTTGTGATGTTATCTCAATTCATCGTCTTTTAGAGGTCGGATCTAAAGAACCGGACCATTGCACTTCCTCTTCGAATTCGAAACCGTCACCTACAGGAAACTCAGTCGGCAAGCCTCTCCTCCAAAATCAAAAGATAACTTTGGAGGCATGGAAGGTGGGCCGTGCTTACTCAAAACTGGAGGCAGAAAGATGGATCTCTGGATGAAGGGGCCTGGAGGAAATTCACCCTGAAAACCTAGACTGCTTATATGATGCGCGAAAAAAAAAAAAAAAATCCCCGACTCCGAGAGAACCAAATGTTAGTGTTGTCGCTTTATATTTTTCTCACCTATTTAGGGAAAAGAGGCTCGCTCAAGCAACCATTAAGGTGCACAAATCAGTCATAACCTGTTTTGCTGATACTCTAGGAGAGAATGCATTGGCCTCCAACTCCCTAGTAAGGCACATGCTTAAAGATTTTTATCTTTTTCCCCTACGTCAAGAAGAAATACTATTTAGGATGTGATTATGGTAATCTCTTGGATTAAGGAGGAAGAAATTCATGGATCCAGCTTATTCCAGGTTTCCAGAAGGCTGGCTTTAATTTTGCTTTTGGCGTGCGGGCGCTGGATTCACGACTCAACGCTCTTAAGAATTGATGGGAAAAAATCTGACGCTAGCCCAGGATTTTGTATGTTTCTGGCCTATCTAAAACAGATAGTTAGTTCTTCCCGTCGTCAATCTGGTTGGAAACTCCTATAACACAAGAATGTATCTTTGGATACAGTTGATTGGACTAACAAACTGCTGGCGTCGGAAAGCTCAGGCTAATCTGGGAAGCCTTTTTATCACCTCTCGAGGCAAAGTGGGCCCAGCTTCCAAGGCAATTTTGGCAGAATGAGTTCGATCGGCGTTAAAAGCAGCTCGAATAATTTTTTTTCTCCAGGTAGCATAAGGTCCGCAGTAGTATCAGCTAGAGATGGGAGAATAAGGGCCATCAAAGAGTCTGATTTGGTTAGTGACAACTCCTTCATTCCGGTATGAAAGACTGTGTTTTTATTTTAAGCTTCTAAACCTACTTTTACTCTGAGTTAGAGGTCCAAAGTATTAGTTTCTTTTCTTGTTCCTGTAGGTCTGTAACTATATTTTTAGAGTTCCTTATACTTTTGTTTGTTGCTTACGATGCAATAAAGCATTTTTCTTTCTCATACTTGCATATTGTTTGATTGATACTCATATAATCACAGTACGCTATCACAAATACTAGAACTATATTATCGTCAGAACACTTCTCACAAGAACAAGCCGACGGCACAGAACCTAAAATATAAAGGTTTTTTCCCCCGAAGGATAAAAAACGAGTATTTTGGGTCTTGCCTAGGCTTGACCCCATGAAGTGCTTGACGTCCTTGACGACTTAATATGCAAGAGGTACTGCCAACTGATGATATAGGCTGACGCTCACTGGAGCGCAGCGCACGGAAGCGCGGCGTAGAGGACTTTTTATAATACATTACATTGTTTTAAATGGGAGTATGCCGATCGGTGCGCTTCCGACAAGTGAGCGTACTCTCATTTAAAACAATGTATTATAAAAAGTCCTCTACGCCGCGCTTCCGTACGCTGCGCTCCAGTGAGCGTCAGCCTTAAGCTGCTGCGGCCTGCCGCGCATCGCCCGCGCGAACGACCTGGATGGCATCAGGTGGGGAGGAGCGGCGTTGCCAGGCCGCACTCGCGAAAATTGCGAAGGATAATCTCACAAGATTCAAGCCTAGGCAAGACCCAAAATACTCTTTTTTCACTCTTCGGGGAAAAGACGTTTATATTCTTGAGAGAGACAGCGTTAAAAAAAAAACGCAAATGCTTATTCTGAAAAAATACAAAAAAAAGCATGAGTCAATTTGTTTCAATTTTGATGCTAATGTTTTCTATTAATTATTATCTATAACTTTATTCATGTTATGTTTCTATAAATACCATAGTCTATCTATGATAGAAAAAGAATGAAATAATAACAATTAATCGTTAAGCATTGCTGAAGAAACTGAGCTTCACATTTTCATACTGCATTTCTTCACTGAATGAAATCGCCTCCCTACACAAGGGAGGGATTATTTTTTGCATTTATCGGCCACAGAGCTGTCGGCTCTGCACAAAAAAAGAACTAAGACGTTATAACCCGTATCGATCGCCGCCATGCAAATCGTTTTTTACATCATCAGGAGTGTTTACGAAATCGATCCTCTTGAGGGATCCGCCTTACCTTTTAACCACCCTTCAGTTTTATTTTGCACCATTCTCATTTTTCCTTTAGAGTCATTTATAGAGGTAGGAAAACTGAGAAAAGAACTTGTTTCCAACATTTTTTATCTTTATAGAAAATAATACCCTTGGGAAAAAAGTGTAGGTGAAAATTTTCCTACTTTACCGCATTTTTTGATTGCTAAAAAGACCACATAGATAATATTCTTTGTATTACTGGTGGAGTATAATTAGATTTTTATTTTGTTTAACACACGTAGGTACACTTTGTGTATATATGTAGTTAGATTTTTATTTGAAAAATACATCAATAATTATAGGTACATACTTACATACATAGATAATAGTATATTACCTATATAATAAGTGTGGTAACTATGTTATCACCGCACGCGAGAGAAATTTGCATACCGAGCCGGTAAGGCGAGGTTTGCAATCTCTAAGGACGATAATAACCTTATTACCTACCATACGTACAGTATTTTATCTATAATCGTGCGGTATACAAAATATCGGAAAGAAGTTTAAAAAATTATAGAAAATTAAATTTCGTTGTCACCTTTGACAGTGGGCAAGTAGAACTTAGGTGAAAGGTAGGTAATTGAAGGCAGGTAGAGCGTGCGGTAATAGAGCTACCGCACGCTATTATAGCACGCCGGGTGGTAATATGATACGTACCGCACGCAAAATCGTGTAATATACCCCAGTTACCGCAGGCTTGTAGATAAAAAAAAATTAGAGGTACAGGTTTGAGAATGCGGGTGTGAAGTAAATCATTAAATATAACTTCTTATCAAAGTAAAATTTTTTAAAACTATATTTACCAATCCTAACTCTCCTCCAACTTATTTGAAGCGCTTCCTAATTCGGCTGGGCCTTTTACCAAAATATTCTCAAAAAGCATCAAAAAGTGCGCTCATCTTAATTTACCGTGAAATTTTTGGGAGCTTGAGCGGGATTTCTCCTTAGTTTCAAAGCCCATCATGACTGCACTTCCCATTCAACCTAGTTACCTTAACATACTGTTTGCTGGCTTTGGATACTTTCCAAATAAGCTTAGCTGCCTTTGTATTTGTCCCTGGAAATTATGTCATGCCATCAACTGATCTTTTCTGAGAATCTCCCCCTAGATTTGAAGTGTCTTCATCCAGATGAATATTTGACATAATTCTGGTTTGTTTCCTTATATTCATATGTATGTTATCATCCTATGGCGTCTTTAAAACTCTGTCAAAACCAAACCTCTGACTTTGTAATCTCCTACTGCTTGTATTAACCGAACAATGTGGCAAAGGACTTCCAGTGTGGTTTCTCCAAATAGGGCCGTGTTGTAATTTCGTTCAGTGGATGTTTTCTTCTCCTTCGAGCCTACAGTCATCTACACCTGGAAGTAAGTTTCTTCCAAATTCCTACAAGCATTTTAATCTTTTAAAATTTGGATACAATTCCCTCCTGCGATATTTTGTACGTCATCGCATCTGCAGTTGTGTCTTCGCTTCGCTAAATCTTCCTCAGACGCCAAACCAAAACAATTTGTGTTCATCCGCATATCAATTGAGCCACAACCTTCAGCACATCACCCAAGTCCTCTCGTGGATTAATTAAGCATCAGAACTAGATTTAAACGAAGTTTCATCCCAACGTTTGGAAACGCATCATCAATTTTTTTTTCTTTTAGCAGCCGGTACATTTGAAGTTCTTTGCTTATATTTGATAAGCCCGATAAGGCGATTTCCTCTTTGATTTCAAAAATTCAAATTGTAGATACTAGTTCGACTCCTAGGTTCTCATTTATATCATTGTTATAAGTTATAAATTCTAACAAGTTTTAGTAAGTGTGCTTCACATTTTTGAATCTCGAAATTTTAAATGTGCTGTTTTTTTGTGGGGGGCCCGGGCAGCTGCCCAGCCTGCCCCCCCTTAAATCCAGCCCTGCCTCGAAGTGATTCCAAGCATGGCCTCTCCATTGTGCTCAAATTATTGGTTGATTTTCGAGTAATCGACATTCGGCACACGGGCAGTGTGAATAAAAACCAGTTCTACTTTTAGTATTAAGTGATAGCTTTAGCTTTCACTAAGTAGATTTAGCTTTTGCTAAAAGCATTTGCTGGAATTGAAGTGAATAACCTTTTCCTTTTACTCATTAGCAAAAGCTAGATATTTGAAGCGTTTACTGAAAATAGTTGTATTCCTTTCACACCTAGGATGAGCTCCCGACCAGCTCAGGGACGTTACGCGCTTAGTCCTTTCGAAAAGTGTTTGTTGCACCTGAGTGCTGAAGCCCGACTCAAACCATTTAAATGCATGAAAGCCAGCGCATCTGTTCCTTTCAAATCCTTTCAAACACCAGAGCGAGTAGCTCTAGTGTTTCAAGCTCTTGAAAGGAATACAACTAATACGGAGATTTCGTGAAGTATCTACAGCATTCTCAAAAAGTGTGTTTACGAGTTTTTATACTGATAACGCCGATATTTATTTTTTTGTAAACCGGAATGGTATGATCGGCGGCGTGGAAGCATTGGAAGAAGTCAGAAACAATTTAAACAAATAGCTGTATCGAACGCCAGCGCTTCAAGATGAATAGTGATTCAGACAATTCCATAAGTGAGAAGGAGGTTCCTGAAAAATCTTCAGCCAACCTCAAATTGACAGAAATTTTGGAAAAGTATCACATAATATTCAAGAAATCCCAAGTTCCTAAAATAAAAGAAAAAAAAAAGAAGCATACAAAGAAATTTATCAAAAAATATATTGTACAAATTGTTAAAAATATAAGTGAACAACAGCTGAAAAGAAAAATTCAAAATATGAAAACAGAGGTAAAGAAAAAGACCGACATAAGTGCAACTGGAAATAAAAATATTATTTTGAACTTGTGGGAGAGGCAACTGTTGACGTTGGTGGAAGGAAAAGAAAAACCCAGTTTTTCAAAAGATACCAGGTACCAAAATAAAGTAGGATACGAATAAATGATATAGCATAGCAGCAGGTATTTAGTAGAAAAAGTTACACAATAGTATATTAAGCAACAAGTTTAGTAAAGTGAGGTTTTACCAATTGAGTGTGGCCAGTTTTGTGTACGAGGGAGTGCTCTAAGGCCTCACGAGATTGGTAAAACCCCTTGCAAATGCGTTGCTTATACTATTTTATCGCGTTTTGTCTTCAAATGGTTAAGAACATAGAATGTTAAGAAATGTTCTTATTTTTGACAAGACAACATAATTTTTGAAATCATAACAGACCTGTGCCTGGTGGCCCATGCCTGGCTAGTTTTTCTTTTCGGTAACTTAGAAACCGTTAACAATTATTTTAACAAAAAAATCAAAAAGAATTATCGGAATCGCGTCCACTGAAATCTGAGTGAAATGAATCCGAAGATTCTGGAAGCAGGAGCTGATGCCTGACAAAATCAAAATCAAAGTATGAGAAAGTATATGACCAATTCCGTCAATAGAAATTAATGAATAACGTGGAAGAAGTGCCGAATGAGGACCTTATGTTGGCTTTTTTCTATGAAAAGGTAAATCAATTAAATATCACTGTTTCAAATCCTGTGTACATAAGAAATTTGAAATACAAATTTAATTTTCGTGACATTGACAAGGTTTAAGGTTCTTCTACACGACACTTTAAAGAATGTTCGGTTTTTATTGTTTCAGGCGGGGCTGTCCTGGATCAACATTCCAATTCGTCTATCCAGCAAACGCAAAAAATGGAAGTTAACTCAGGATCCATTCATTTCTCAAATGTTAACAATTGTATTATCAATATTTAATAACCAGAAATAAAAATACTTTTTCCTGCTGCAGTTTCGCGCACTGTGAATTAGGCTTAACAAATGAAAATTGATATACAAAATGGATGCTATCAATGACGTTGCTATGTAGTAAAGTGTTGTTATCGAGGTAAAGGGGCACTTTACCACTCAATTTTGAATGCAGTTATGTATCACATTACTGTCAAAAATACGATAAAAAAAATTAATTGCTGAATCTGTAAAAAAATAGTTATTTATTATACAAGACGGTAAAAAGATGCTTTACCTGTGAGTGGAAAATGTTGATTCACGAGCGACGAAGGAGCGAGTGGATTAATTCCACGAACAGAGGTAAAGCTTTTTTACCATCGTGTGTAATATTCTATTTTATTCTTGAGCAACTTTTTATTTATCACAATAGGGAACAATCATATTTTTCAAAGTATTTTCTTTCTTATTGCTTATGTTTTCAAATATAAAATTTATATGTTTTTTTTTTTTGTTTTATGTCCTCATTGAAATAAAAAAATTATTTTGAATTTCAAATTATTTTCGTTGGCGCGAAAACGATTAGCTTCAAGATGGTGGCATTTGTGACGTCAACTGTCTGTAAACACAACGTTAAGGTCTGTTCTCACAAGTGCCTTTGACACTTTGCAAACTGTCGGAAAGAATCGCTTGGCTTGAACCTTCGACTGCATTGAAACTTGAAAGCGATTATTTATGCAGTATTTCCATATTTAGTGCCATATTGTGACATTTTGTGTTTCAAATAGTTCATTATGGTTGATACAGGATTTACAAAAGCTCAGTCTGACAATCTTCCCTCTATAGACCCGTTTATGGTGGTTTAATATCAGTCGTGGCGTGTCGTGAGCTGATCTAGGACCAATCGTTCCACGATTCAAGAGTGAACCACGAAAGTGTGGACCGTGGATTTACGATCAGTGTAAACTACCCTTAACCTTAAATTACGAACAGTTGACGTCACTGGAAGCGGCCATGTTAAACGTAACTTTTCCGCGCGAAACTTTTCAATTTAAAACTAATAATTGCCCTATGACTATAATATCAATAAATTTAATACAAAACCTCTCATATATTCAATATTTTACACAAAAATGTGCATCATAAAACAAAATAAGCCATATTTATTTCTTATGAGAATTCCCTATTACTAAAATCATAAACTAGAATGTGCTAAAATTTTACATAGATTATGACAAGTTGACAAAGTACCTAACAAACTGACACATTTCTGGTGTTGTCAATCATGCAACATAACAGATTTCTGTCAAAAATACTATAATTATTATAAAAGATTTGAACAAGTGGGTAAAATTGACGTAAGAGTGGGTAAAATTGACAAATGAGTGGGTAAAATTGACAAATGAGTGGGTAAAAATTGTTCGATTTCACTACTTCAAATAAAGTGTTACTTTAACAACGAGTTTTGAGTCGATTAAATGATAGTTTACCGTTCACGATAGAATAAAAAATATAAATTAGTCTGGCTGCTGTTTTATTAGAAACAATTTTTTTTTCAGGAGCAATGTCGATAGGATGTGTAATTGAACAACCTCAGCCATCAACGTCCAAAAGTGATGTACCTATTCCCTCACGTTCGGCCTCTACCAGTCAAGTGTACGGCTACCAAAAAAAAAAAAAATTAAGGAAACCGAAGAAACCTTGAATTTATCAAATTCAGAGCTCCAACGACTGGTATTGTTGGAAAAGCTGATGGAACTAATAAGACTCCAAAAAGAAAGGGAACAATGGGGTAGTATACTATGTATAAAAATCAGTAAAAAAACTGGTGATGGTATAGTGGGATACTGAATTATTTTCCAGCAGAGTGTCTATAGAATTAGTCAGAGAAAAACAAACTGTAATTTGAATTAGGCGCCACAGCGGCGACCAATAGTATTCAAATCGCTGACCATCTGGCAACGCTGATTAAAATGATAGCTAACTTTAACAGTGCAACGACGTGTGGTGTCGTGTGAATCGTGGGACATGTGACATCGTCACAGTAACTTGTTTACGTTGTTTGATGTAGTGAATTTGACGTTTCGTTCTTGACGGTCAATGTCAGTGCAAATTGTGCGTTCTTAAAACCGTGACGTGTTGCCATATTGGAAAAACTAACTGCGTCACGAACTTCTATTTTCACGTAGGGGCCGGGCTATACAGACTGTGGTATTCTTCGGCACGACTTTCTTTTCTTCCGGGATAAAATTTCGCAGACCTCATATTCATAAACGCGGCCATTTCTGCCAAACTTTTAAACACCCTTAAAATGTTTAAGCCAAGATTTACCAGGCTAGCAAAAATAAGGGCTTTTCCTTCATATAATCATGAATTGTTTACTTTTATTCACACCATTTAAAGACAATACTAAAAACTTTAGCTTTTACTAATTGAATTTTTAGTTAAAGCTAATACTCATTCTTATCCACTGCAAAGTGAGTATTTGCTTAGGAAATGCAAGATAAACCTTTCACTACATTTCTATTCACACTACCCATCTCGCCACTACGTGAGCACCGGCCGGCAGCACACAGTATACACAGTCTAACTTTTTGAAAATGTCGTCCAGAACCTTGTCTCACATTTTCTTATTCTTTACTGATTAAAATCTCTCCAGTTTTTGGATGCTCTCGACTAGGCTGGATTAATTATCAAAAACTTATTTAATAAGGCTTGCATATCTGGAGTCTAATTGTGTATTATACTCCGTATTTTTTCAGATAGTACGAATCATCTACAAGTAGTAGGTAAAAATTTTAATCATTTCACTACCAATTTGATCATCACCTGTGCTCTTCCTAGCTGTTAATTCGATATATTATACAGGGTGGCCCATTTAAATTGAAATAGTCTAATATCTCTAAAACGGCGCGTTTTTGAAAAAAAAAGTTCAAATAAAAGTTGATAGACTCAGAAATCATTGCTATCATTTTCTTTCACCCGTGACACTTTCAGTTCTCTTGTATTTAGGTACAAGAGTTATCCAACGAAAGTGCTTTCTTCCTTATATACCTGTTAATTGAAGGGGTAAAAAAAAAAGGTTTAATACAAAAGTTGTTGGGATTTTTATGAGGAATTAGGAGCATTTATTTAAAAAAAAATGGAAAGGCGGGTTTAGAAAATATAGCAAGAAATTTAACATTTCTTGCTTAATTTGAATGGAAAACCAAAATTTCCACTCAATGTTAACCTTTAACCTAATATTGAACAATATGAATATCCAAAGTAATAAAATAAGGAATCTAATTGATCATGTGCAATTAGCAATAAATTTTGCACAATTGGGAATAATGCATTATACTATTCTACACCATAATGAATTAAATCAAATATTAACAAATATACCCAAAAGTCAGCAAATACCTTTTGATAATAAAATCAAGTATTACGAGACAATCAAAATTCGAGTAAAAATCCAAAATGAGTTAATTATATTTGTTATACACTAGTGGTGCCGCGAGACGAGACTAGACGAGACTTAAGGTTGGGTTAGTGACTCAGCCTCGGTCTCTAGTACCAAAGTCTCGTCTCGAGTGGTCTCGTCTGGTCTCAAGTTATACAGGGTGTCCGAAAAATAGCGTAAAAACTCTCCACTCCGTGGTGGAGGAACCTTCAAGTGACTCCAGAAAAATAATTTAAAAAATCTAGTGGCATTCTTAAGAAAGTTATTTGCATTTTAAAATTTATTCAAATTTGCAACACTGAAAATATCCAATTGGCAATATGTCAGAGAATCAAATTAAATACTTAATGTAATTACCTGTAGAATTCGAAGGTGAATTTTCACATTTCACATCACATTCTTCGTATTACCAAGAATATTGCTGGAGAAGGATTTTTTCAATTATTTTTGTAGGGTTTCTCAAAGAGTCCCCTACTACGTGAAGAGCTTTCCGCTATTTTTCGGACACCCTGTATTTATGATTTTTATTTTTATATTATATCGGAAGTTCAAACTGCCACACTGAAGCAGTTATTTAAAGAGTGAAAAATCACAGTGGAGAGTATCCGTGATGTTTTAAAATATATGAACGTCAAATTAAAAAAAAAGTCGGACAAAACAGTTTTTGAAAAAAAAAAATCACCCTGTATTTTTTTTGTGAATTAATGTGATGCTTTCTACATACTTTATCTTCAGATCTAACTTCCAGTTTAGACCCAGTTGTATAGTCCAACAAATACCATTTTAAAGTCACGTGATTTTTCTCTATCCTTGTCGAATACATTTTAAACAGCGGTGATAGTAAAATTGACAAAAAAATTGCTGTCTAATTATTGTTCATAATATTCTTACCTGAAATAGAATCCGTCACTATCATCAATTAGTTTGTCAAAGTTATTTTCGAAAATAATACAACGAACAAACACAGCTAATAATTTTGACCACATTAACCTTTCTCCAACTCGAAAAGAAGCAAATAGAAAACGGGTACCCAGTTTAAGTTCAGAATGTATTACAACAGACAACAGATGCGACAAAAGTGAGTCTCGCAACAATTGTAAGTATTAAAATTGCCCTCTGATTGGTCAATACTACTTCAGAAACGCGTTTGTAAAATGTTAGTGGGAACATATATTAAAATTCAATAGTAATTAACCACCAGTAGCTTTTTGTAGGTGATATCAACGACATAATCAATGGACATACGTTTTTTGCCACCAGTATCACGTGACTTTAAAATGGTATTTGTCGGACTATATAGGATTTTCACGCTATATTTAGGATGACGTCACATTTAGTAAATTTCTGCTGCAAATCTGACAAAACTAAAAGTACTTCCTAGCGCATTTAAATTAGGGGAATTTCAGATGTTTCTGATTGGCAACGGCGCGCGATGTTGCATGATTTAACTGAACATTTTCTAATAAATAACTCGTGTCGATGCATTTCGTTATCTTTACCTGTCATTGGTCTTGATAATTCATTATGACATTCTGGTAAATTATAAGAAATTAAATAGGCATTGACAACATTGTCATTCCTTGTTCTCTGACGTCATCCTAAATATAACGTAAAAAACCTATACAATCTTCGTTCAAAACAGAATTCAGCTGGACTTGACTGGTACTAAAACTTCCCGATTTGAAATGCATTGCTATCAAAATTGATAGAATTTGATTGACAGCAATGTATTTTAAATGGGAAATCTCAAGTACCGGTCGAATTCAGCTGAACTTTGTTTTGAACCGAGATTGTACAACTGGGCCTTAGCCGGAAGTGCTTATGCTTTAAACATTTTTTTTAAATTGATCTCACTACTGGCGTTAGCCACCGAAAATGGAATCTGAAAATTAAGTAGGTATGTAGAAATCATCCCAATAATTGTTAGTATTAAAATTTACTGATTTCACATTCAAATAGCCCAGAATAGTCCAATAATAAAGCTATGAAATAAAATATGTAATAGTAATCTCGAGACTCGAGACTACGCGAGAGTCTCGCCGAGTGTGGTCTCGTCTCGTTGAAACTTCACGAGACGAGACGAGACCAGTCTCGAGTCTCGCGGCATCACTATTATACACAAACCAATGATTGATCCCAAGCCTTTTATATTGTATAAAATCTATCCAATTCCTATCCAAGAACTTACCATTAGGAATAAGTACCGTTACCTATTACTTACTAGCTTACTACGGACATTTACTACAATACTTTATGGGAATGCCCGAAAGTCGAAAATGTGTATCTTTGTAACCAAGAAGAGCTGAAGCAAGAAGAATCATGTGTCTATGACCTGATTACTGACCTACTACAACAATGTCCTTTCACTAAAGTGAAATATGAGAAACCAACAGTGAGACAACTCCCGAATGGACAACTATTAGTCATCCCTAAGAAAAGTCTAATGATAGTTATTCAATGTGACAAGACCAATCATATGGAAATTATAACCAATCCAACGCTAGTTTCTTTTGAAAAATGCTTTGTGAAAATACAAAATCAAACATTTTCAAAAACCAGCGGGAACTTCAATTTTGTACTTAAAATTCCAAAAATAGACATCCCTTAATTTCAAGAGAATGAAACAACATTGGAACTTCAAGAAATCAACCCAAAAAAACTTAGAAGAAGCCTTCAAGACGACGAAACAGATAAGAGTTCATATTTAAAAGAATGAAAACTCTTATTCAAACACATATGTAATCATAGGTTTAAGTCTTGCTATTTTATTTATAATTTCATTGTTTTACTGTTTTAGGAAGTTTAAAACTTCAGAAAAAGGTTGTGCAAATATGCAAATTGAATTGTCTGACTTGATTCACAACAATCCACGTTTGCAACACCTTAAGGAGGGAGGAGTTATATTTTAACCAATTGCCACGCTGATTTATAATCAAATATTTATTTTTTAAATGCTTCAATGTGCTTACCCCTTTCCTCTATGACTTTTTAAATACATTGTTGTAAAGTAAACATCAAATTGCTATATCGGCATTAAATCCTTATTTAAGCCAGCGCAGTCCGATAAGGAACGTTCATCTGTTTTCAGGCTTTTGCTGTAGCAATTTGATCCACATATTTTCTTTTGTTACCTCTGTATTTTAATCAATAAAATAAATGTTTTTTAAAATACAAGTTTCTGAATCGAAAATATAATTAACGCACTTGTAATGTAGGCCAAGCAATGGAGGAAGTTTACCTCAACATAATTAGAAGTTAACATTTTTTGGGGGGGATCGGTCCATTTTCATGTGCTTAATAACATATTAAGTTTGCGACCTTGTACTTCCATAGGGTTTTTAGTTATGGGTGGTTTTTAGAGGTAATTTGCGGTTTATGGAGAACGCTGCTCAAAGGGATGGTCCAATAGCAAAAAGTTTCAAATGATTGTTGTAGCTGAAGTTTTTTGCTATAAAAAACTCAGCGGCAGCATCCCTCTATCTTCTGTAGTTTTTTTTCTGCAGCGTCTTGAATAGTTGCATGTTTTTATTCAAGGTCACTGAATCAACGTTTTGCCTGTTCCCGCGCATTTGATGCAACAGCGGCCGAATGCATAATCCGATTTCAATTTTTCAAACACCACATTATTGCTAATGAAATGCACTCTCCAATGCTTTCTTGTTCGAATTTTTTTGCTTGATAATGAAGCGAGCACGGACTCTCCTTACTACAAAACTACAAAAACTACCCCTTTCTTGCATTCACTGTAATTTCTAAACGGAGCCAAATATTTGGTGACAGTTTTCGACAATCGGCAACCCATTCATTCCTTTCATAATGCCCCAGCGGATTTTTTTCCGTTTTTTACTCAATTACTTATTGGCCTAAACACGTCGCGCGGAATTTTTCAAAAAGTAGAAAAAAATTAAAATTGTCGCACAGCGCTGAAATTTGGTACGATGGCTTTATTTATTGTTCTCATGAATATACTGCAATTCTAATTGTTGCAGCAGTCATGTGAAGCAATTAAAATTGCAGTATGTTCATTAGAACAATAAACAAAGCCATCGTACCAAATTTCAGCGCTGTGCGACAATTTTAATGTTTTGACTTTTTGCAAAATTCTGCGCGACGTGTTCAGGCCAATAAGTCATTGGGTAATTAACGAAAAAAAGATCCGCTGGGGCATTATGAGAGGAATAAATGGGCTGCCGATTGTCGAAAATTTTTACCCAATATTTGGCCCCGTTTAGAAATTACAGTGAATGAAAAAAAGGGGTAGTTTTCGATGTAATTAACAACTTCCTCGTACATTAGGCAAGTCCGTGCTCGCTTAATTTTCAAGCAAAAAATTCGAAAAAAAAAGTATTGGAGAGTGCATTTCCTTAGCAATAATATGGTGTTTGAAAAATTGAAATCGGATTATGCATTCGGCCGCTGTTGCATCAAATGCACGGGAACAGGCAAAACGTTGATTCAGTGACCTTGAATAAAAACATGCTACTATTCAAGACGCTGCAGAAAAAAAAACTATAGAATATCTTCTAGGGGTGCTGTCGTTAAGTTTTTTATAGCAAAAAACTTCAGCTACAACAATCATTTGAAACTTTTTGCTATTGGACCATCCCTTTGAGCAGCGTTCTCCATAAACCGCAAATTACCCCTAAAAACCACCTTTAACTAAAAACCCTATGGAAGTACAAGGTCGCAAACTCAATATGTTATTAAACACATGAATATGGACCGATCCCCCTCAAAAAATGTTAACTTCTAATTATGTTGAGGTAAACCCTTTTTTCAGGTCCCTGTTTCTTGAACTAATGTGAATAACTATTATTACTATGTAGGATTTTTTTTCTATTTAGGCACTTTTTGTTACCAATCAGATTATGTCCCCCTCATTATAAATACCTATGAGATAAAAACGATGTTTTTTTTTGTTCTTTCTATTTTTTTTGATAATATTTCAAATCTTCCTCTTTTTGTGCCTACACGTTCCATTTCATTTTTTTTAAGTTACTGTCATATATTACTGAGTATATGAATTTTTCTCGACTTCAATATTGTCATTTACGTTTTGAATAGTACCTACATAATATATTGATACATATTGATAGAAAAAAAGGTGTAATATTCGTAAGAGAATAGTATATTAAAATACAAGTTGCAGAAGGCCACATATTCTCGCACGAATTCGAAATTTGGACACGAGCGACGAAGGAGCGAGTGGACGAACGAATGAGCGCGAGAAAAGCCTTCTGCAACGTGAGTTTTATACTATTTTCTCGATTTTGGATTCTAGTTTCAATTTTTTCAAAATTTTTCGTGGTTGCTGTTAGTTGGAGATTTCTTTTTTGCAAAATATGTCAGTTGGTGACACTTACTTGCCAGCCAACTGACAGATGGATTTCATTATTTTAAAAGGTTTGACAATTTTGAAGGTACCAATAGGTATACTTTGAAAACTAAATGTCACTAAAAATCGTTGAAGAATGAGCTTCATTCTTCAATGATTTTGCGTGCGGGAATAATGACATTCTCACATCAAAATCGAGAAAAAAAGTTGTGTTAGTCAAGTTTTTTTTTTTTTGCAGAGCCCTCCTGCAGATGATAAATTTTTCAAATGTCGGCAATTTGAAAAGAGGGATTTTGTTACCTCCTGATCTCAACATAAACAGAGGGTAGTTTCAAGAAATAAAGCTTTCAGAAAAAATATCTTTAATTTGATTAGGTTTGCATGAAGTGAAATTAAAAAAAAAATACATGTAGATACTTCCTCTGCCATTCGGACTCTATGCAACGCTATATAAATAGGTAGTTTAATATATCATCTAACCACTTAAGTATAGTAATACCAGATCCATGAAACGATTCCTTGTCATCATCACATCAATTGATCGTGACTGAAACGGATTAATATCAATTTAGGCGCGCCAAATAAAATGATAATAGAATAAAAACAAACGAACGTCGGGACTTATTGAAAAAGCAAGTCACGAGCTCTCATCGGATGTTTTTCTCATTTTCTCTAGTTTTCTTTTTAAGATTGCGCCAGCTGGCCCGGTCACTCTGGAATTTTCTATCCAACCCTTCGTCGGAAAAATATCATAATTTGTCTTTATTTCGTCCATATCTTTTTTGCCGTTTCTGTAAAACAGAAATAAATTATTTTAACATATTGGAAAGTGTTTGGTCAAAAATTAATTAAGGCATTTAATTTACTTATTTCAGCGAGATCATTTCAAAATATTTGATATACATTGTTGTAAGAAAGAGACTAATTTATCCTTTCTGCAAAATCCTGCTTTAATAAATGTTTGCGTCGCTTTGCGTAAATAAGAACAATATAACCTGAACACTGAACATTCGCAAATAAAACAATTATTCATGAGCAGCATTTTATTTTTCCAGAATCGCCCTTTATGATTCACCGGAAATTTTTTTTTCGATGGGTTCGATGATTTGAGAAAAGTTGAACTGAAAAGGTGAGAGAAAAACACATACTATGGCTATTAGAGGAGAAGGCTAAGCATTGGAGATTGGAGTCAAGACGTACTTAATATTAACTTATGGAGAGGAAAAACTTGTCGGGACAAATACGTCGGGATTTTAACGGTCAGGGTTAATACTGGCGGCACAACTGCATGTCGGCAAACACGTGCTGAACCAATCTAAGGCCTTAGAATTAGGTTTTAGATAAATAATACGTATCTGACATACTACCTACATATACATAATCCTAAATGTATTGCTAACAAGTGGTAGGTAGAGTTGTGAAGAGATAACACAAATTAGTCTGATGGAGCTACTTAAGAACATACCAGACTGTCAGAATTAAAAATAACTACCGAAGATAATATTTAATGTAACGAATTTTACATGCGCTTTCGCCAGGGCGCATAGCTGAATTCTCAGTTCAGATTAATGATTATGATTATTTAAATAAAAAATGATGAAATATAAGGCAATATTAAAATATCACGGTACTAATAGTTAAGTAAAAAAATCTATAGTGAATACGGCAAATCAAAAATCGAAAAAAAAATATTTAAAGTTCACTAAAGTGTCAAGAATAACATGAATGAAATTGAAACTTAAAAAATTTAAGGGTAATGTGGATAAAAATTTAATCAATTAATTATGCTAATTGACTATAGAACAGAATTCAGAAGAAAAAGATATAAAAGTTATTAACGAAACTCTATACAAGTCTCAATTCCAACAGAAAGGTATATTACGGTAGTCGGTAGCCATCCATCCTCGGTCACTTGACGAAGGGAACCGCACATGGAACTTGCGGATGCCAGCCCAGAATCCAGGCAGATAAGGGACTAGAATTATTGTTGATTGTCGTCAAATGTGGGGCAAACGTATCGACTTGTCAGGGTCTTGATTCTTGTAGGGAAGAATCCCTTCAAAAGCTCTATGCTACACTCCACGGAAATAGTGTTACTATTGAAAATGTGGCCTTTTTGGAAGGGACTTGTTGAGAGAGACGGCTCTCCGAAAGACCCTAAGTAATAAGGCATTTCATGAACAACCATTACTTGAAAAAAATTAAAGAAACTTATCACGAGTAGGGTCGAAGTTCAAACTTGAATAAAACGGTAATCACAACACTTTTTATTAAAAAATCAATGAATTATCTCCTCACGCAACGTTATTTCGTTGAGATAATGCCTGAAGGCCGATAAGATACTTTTTCTACGAGAATGGTAATCGATAATTCACTAAGGAAGATAACTGTCCCCCTAAGCCACAGTCGAGCTCTCTGGGCAACGGCTAGATTAGGAAAAGAACTCTTCAATTTTCTCTTCCAGAATAAATAGATTTCACTTGATATATTTGAAGGACAACCTATCAACCTGTCAACAGTGTCAACTCTCAGCTAAAGTCTGTTTTTTTTTTAAAGATAAAAGTCAAAATGACATTATGTTGGCAATACAATGTAAAATTGTCAATGCTTTCAAATTTTTTATGTGAAAAAGGCTTGTGTTGCCAACATAGTTACTAAATTTTTGAGTTGGGAAATTATCTTAAAAAAAAACAGACTTTATGTACAAAGTACTGCGTTCGAAAACTATTAACGAGGTTTAAGAGCAACAACGTACTGCGTCGAGTAGATCAAGGTAGTACAAAAGAAAGCGTCTATGGCCTTTTCGAGGTCACCGATAAAATAATTAATTCAGCCGGCAATAGATGCCGCCATATGGCTGAATAATTATATAAAATTATAAAATGTAAAAATTATTTATATAAAAAAAAGCGACATTTGCAATGTTACATACCTTAAATATCGACGATCTGAAACCATTGGCGCCGGAACCATGGGGGCAATGGGGGCTTGAGCCCCCATAGTGAACTTTCTATGGGAGCGGAGCCATCATAAATATTTAGGTATTACATGTAGTGGGAAGGAAAGAAAATATTGAGTTCCTAACTATTAATTTTTATATCAAATTTGCGTGTTTTATGTTTTTGTTGTTTTTGCTATACCTCCATTACAAATAGTTTGAATATTTTGTTGTGTAGTATTTAAGCCTGATGTATTTTCAATAAGTCGTGGGATTATTATTTCCTTTCCGTTTGTTTTCATAATAGATATGTTTACTTACATAACCTGAATATATCATGATGTAAAGTCTGTTTTTTTTTTTAAAAGATAATTCTCCAAGTCAAAAATTTAGTAACTATGTTGGGAACACAATCCTTTTCTACATAAAAAAATTCGAAAGCATTGACAATTTTACATTGTATTGCCAACATAATGTCATTTTGAGATTTATCAAAAAAAAACAAAGACTTTACATTACACTGGTTTTTTTACCTAGTTTATCATGGAAAAAGATCAAAAATCCGCCAAGGGCGAATTGATGATTCTATCGAGCTGAAATTTCGTACGAATGAATCTAGTGGGATACGAGTTTTATCGAAAAAAAAAAAATAGAAACGGAGGGCCCCTATCTCAATCTGAAAAGCGAAGCCCCCAATGGGGCCCCTAAATATATATTTTTTTTTTTGCTGATTCGAATGAAATTCAGAATATGGGTGAAAGGGGTCCAGAAAAGTTGATATTTCAAGTTTCAGCCCTCTCCGACCTACCGGAGGGGTTTAGCCCTTATCCCCCCCCATTTTGGAAAAGGGTGTGTAATGGTGCATACACGCCCTGCATTTAATTTTCCGAATTTTTAAAAATAAAAAATACCACCGGATAGAAGAACCAAAAATTCGTCGAAAATATATCCTGGTATTTTTTGCTCCGACGCTTCGTAAGCCCAGAAAAAAATAAAATAGATTTTGATCCTGGAAAATTTTGGGGACTCGACACGGCGCCACTGTTTCGCTTATAACTTCGGTAATTTCGAACCAATTGCCTCGAATCAGGTTTCCTTCGGAAGAGCAGTAAATTACCTACATTATTAGTATTCCAGGCTGTTTTTGTCTCCGAGATATGAGCCGTCAAATTTGAAATTTCTCTGAAAATGTATTGAAAGTTTTGAAGTCGATTTTCTCGGTGCCCCGTGGAAAGGTAACTCTTATAAGCTTTTTTGTAGTTCTCAATGAAATCTACAGGTTTTGTATTTGAGGTTACTCTCTCAGACTCTCTGCTTTCTAGCTAGGATGCTTTGAAGTTTAAAAAAATAAAAATAAAGGCTCTTTTGAACTTTTTTTTTGTCATGACGGTCTAAAACGGATCCCAAATATCTCCTAAATGGGTTCAGTTTATTTTTTCTCTCTCGTTTTTTCGATTTGTCCAAAATATATGTCTTTGCCTTGATATAATATGATATTATAATGAAAGTCTTGCCCCCACCATAAGGAGTCCCAAAAATACCGTAAAAAGATCAAAATTTCGCGCCTGCGGCGGAGCTTTAAGGATTTCTCCGTAGAGATTTGCCCCCTCTCCTCAAGACAAAATCCTGGCTACTCCAATGATGCTGCCGGAGTCGAATATTCGAATATAGCCGGGCTGCCGGAAATCCACGAATTTCAATAATATGCAGGGACGATCAATGATCAAGCGTGGCGATCCTGCAGTGAAATTGTTATCTGGCAACTGGTCCCATTTAGGCCTATGTGTGTAGTAGACTAGTCCTGTCTGTATAATTATTTCTACTTCTGGTAATTTTTGGTGCCCGAGCCCCCATAGTAATTTTGAAATTCCGGCGTCTATGTCTGAAACCAATGCCTCTTCTTCTCTACTACATAGTAAAGATATCAGTCAGCGACGCCTCAAAATATAAACGTCAATCCTGATAAACGTCAATTTCAAACATACAAAAACGGCATTTCTAGGAAATTTCATTTACTTGTTTTGACCTCCGACCTAAGTGCACGAAAAATTTTACACACATCGGCACTTTGATAAAACTGAAAAGATTGAGCTGGAAAAACTATATTGGTAAATTATCCGGATCGAAAATTTATCGATACGAGAGCATATTTTTCCGATACATTTTAGCATCGAACGGCCGAAGGATTGATACAAAATATTGGGTATCGCCTAAGAAAATATCGATACTTAAAAATATCGATAATATCGCGGCATTTCTAGTCGTTTAATTTCTTCCAAGTTCCTCTAATTATGTACCCCAGTGATAATTAATTGAAACATAGAACATTCCAGGAGTATTCATCAGAAAGTTGAAAGTGCTCATCTGGAAGTTGGGACTGCTCGTCAGGAAGTTGAAACTATTTGATAAGAAGTTGAAACTGTTCGTCAGGAACTTGGGACTGTTCACCAGGATGTTGTAACTTTCCGCCAAGAAATGAGTAGAGTTCAAACTAAAATCTGAAAATTGGAATGTAACTTGTAATCAGGAAATATCTCCTCCTCGTCTTCAACTGGTATTAAAGTTAAGCCCCCACCCTGAGACAAATAGACATTATTGGCGATTTTCAATTCAGTCATTATGCACCGGTCTATATGTCATTATGGATCTGATTGGAGATATAGACGAAGAATAATAGGAGGTGGTGCATCTTGGTAAACTCAGTCCAGGACGACCTAATTCGCGAGGGAGGCAGTGTTTCGGAATTGCCTCGAGCTCTCGCCGAATTCTAAAAATGTAATTGTATGCGCATCGCCTAAACAATTCGAAGAATTCTATTCAAATCGGGCGCCGGGTTTATCTGGATAAAACCTGAGTCCACTGTTTGCTACATTATAGCCTGTAGTACCACAGATGTTAAAATTGTAAAAGGACAACGATGAACCTGACAAATAGTACAGATGGTGGCGACAGCCGAAAGCGTTCTACTAGGCTAAGTTTCAATAAATGGAATTGTGTATCGAATGCAATTTTTTTATTTCCTTCCTAATACCATATTTGCCTTTTATTCCCTACTTATGGTTTATTGAATCCAAATATAAATGCGGAACGTTGATGCAAGGACAAGATTTACCATCCAAAAATAAAGAAATACAATAATATGCAAAATATAAACGCTGTTTTCTATAAATATGTATAATCAAGAAAACCTTATACAAAATACCTTTCCTGATTGGATGTTGTTTTCAACTGGAATAATTATCCTCCATTGTAAACAGGGAATGAGATACAACATTTAAGCACAATCCCACAATCCTAGAATATTCTCGCCTCGTACTAATTTACATTTTCCGAAACACATAAACGGGGGTCTTTGCGGTATTGTTTTCGCTTATGATGGGGCTGCCGGCTGAGCCATTATTGCTGTTATGTTATGAGGGACTTGAAATATAGAATTAAATTACACCTCTGCATGGTTATTTTACTATAAGTAATCAACTCAATTATAGTTATTGTTGTTATGTTACGAGGGCGTTGAAATATATAATTTAGGTACACCCCTGTATCGTTCCTTTACTTTACTGTATTGATTAACTTGATAATATGAGTCTAATAACGATAAAGTTTATCGTGGAAGCGATAAAATTCAATCAATTACTGGGGGACGGCGCACCAATAGATCTCTAATAATAGAAGCCGAGTTAAATAAAATTAACAAATTACTTTGTCAGCTAAATGAAACAAGGCGCGGCCCCTGATGGCAATGTCGCGACCCTTTTTTTATGTAACGTCTAATTTAATTTTGTTTGTGGTGTGTGTGTCATTTATAGGGGCTAGTCCGGGCGTTTTTGTTTATCAAACAACCAATAATTCCAGTGGCGGAGAATAATTATTTAGGTGTTGAGTCGGGAGTTACTCCCCAGATATTTTGATATGTAGAAACACAAAAAATAGTAATATTAATAATCAGTGTGACCCAGAGTTGCTACTCTGTATCTGATACAAAAAAATATTAGTAGTTGTTGAGAATTAGTTGAGTACTCGCTGATAATTTCACCGAATTGAGGATTTTTCCACAAACCAATTTATACAAAAGCAAATGGTGGTTTTCCAGACAGGTACCGACTTTCTGAAAAAGGTTTCAGAAATCCCCGAAGTAGGATCGTGCTATGGGAAGAATTTTCGGGGATAATACCACGAGAGCTTCAAAATTACCGATAATTTTTCACGATTGCGTGTTTTCTATAATTCGTCCATCTATAATTCCGTAGGACGAGTGAAATTTGCAAAGAAAACACGCATGAATGAAAAATTATCTGGTCCATTTTGAAGCTCGAGTGGTATTTAGAGGAATATTTCGCGAATGAAAATGAAAATAAATATTTATTAAACGATTTGAACAACGTAACAATCAATACAAATAAATGGTTCTTAAAAGCAACAGCAACCGTTTGTTTGTATCAAAAATTAGCATGACAACCATGAATACTATAACATGAGAAAATTATCGCTGTTCTCTCTGGTTAAACTTATGGACAAAATAATTTTCGCTGTAATTTTCGAAATTGTCACTTGTCTTATGGGATTTCTAACACATAAGTGGAATAATCTGAGATATATCGCGGTTTTCATTGATAATGCTGATTTATGTTGCTTTTGAAGTTTTTTGGTTGTCACCCTGAACTGCATAAAGAAATTCACGGAAAAATACACAGATGTAATATAGGCTTTAGAATTGTAAGGCTTTAATTGGCGATTTCGACTACCGATGGGGGCGCTGGCGTTTGTAAACAAATATGGCGGAGAACAAGTAATATTTTGACGTTCAGCATTGTATTTATATGCATTCGTATTTCTTTCGTTAATTTTCTCGTTGTTCTCGTGGTTTTTCCGGTGGTTTTTTACTATATTTTATAAATTTTGAACGTTGTGACTTTCTTTTGTGCATTTCGTATCCATACAACACGAAATATGGAAAATGGAGGCCTGTTTTTGAGTTTGGCCACATAGTCTAAGAGCCAGTGAATTTTTTTTCGCAAAAAGTTGCCGATGGAGAATTTCTTTCTTAAACAATGTAGTTTTATCCCCCGTGAACGAAAACCATAGTCTGGCAGCATGTAGTGGGGAAGTTTGGCCTAGGCATAGTTAATTAGTCATTAAAAAATTCACGAAATTCGAAATAATTGCCGATGGTCAATTTTTGCGGCATATCATTCAAAAATGTTCCATTAACAAGGCTGTAATAATGCCAGACGATTTTCACAGGTTTAAAGCCTTGCCAGACTGCAAAAAATATATTAAATCTTCGAAATACTTGCCGAAACCTCTTTTTTTAATCTATGAAAGAAGAATTGCGAATCGAAAGGAAATATTGTGATGATGAGGTTGTAGACCGAGTCGTGGTAACCAAACGAGGACTATAATGAGCGTTACCGTACGTGTGATTTACAACATTTTATCTACGACCCAGATTTTTGTTTTATGTATTCAAAATAGTTTTGAACAGACTATTCGGTGACCTAGCTCAAGGCTGAGAGAAAATATTTCCTCAACAAGTACTTTAAACAACGCTGCAATTAGCTATCAGCAAATGCTGTCATCTGCATCAGGTATCAGTTCTACTTTAATTATTCATAAATGAAAATGAGTAACGTAATGAGCCTATTGAATTACTAGTGATATATGGAGCTCATTACATCACTAGTACGATAATACAACTTATTACGTAACTCAAATAGGCTATATGGGTTACGTAATCGTAATAAGCTGTCATAGTATGGGTGGGTCGTGGGTCGTGTATAACCCATTAGTGCATAAAGTTGAAAAATTTATTTAAACTTGTGTAGTGACATGTAGAATGGAAAGTTAGGCAAAAAACTTACTAAAAAAAAGACGTAGAATTTTACCGTTCATTTTTTTGCAAATACAGGGAGTCCGTTTAAACGGACTGTATGCATACTGCACCATATATATACATCATAACAAATAAAATATTGGGTTTGTTACTTAGTATGGTATTGCTCAAAATAATGTTTTGGGTGCAGGCCAATGTCACATTTTCGGCATATAAAATATGCTTTTTTACCACAGAGTTTGCAACGCCTTTCAGTCTCATTGTATGACACTAGATGGTTTCTATTATCATACCTAACACTTTCACTGGGTGGCTGAACAATTTTTCCCCTTGAAGATGGCACGCCATACCACAGATTACCTACATACAGATGCGAAAGAGCGGCGAATTCGTGGTTCAAGATTAATTTGATAGACATAGGCTGGCCGCTCCAATGCCACATAAATGTATTTTGAACATATTATTTATTATATAAATGCGGCAGATCAATAATATAATATTATTTCTTCAATTGCTTCACAAACAGCCAAAAAATATTTTTTTCTACCCGCAAAAATATGTAAACACACAGTCTGGAACATGCTCACGCACTCGGCCACGTTAATTGTCCTGACGCGGGCGATCTATATCTATGCGTGGGGGTGCTGGCAGCCCGGCTTCGTCACAGAATATCCTCGACGGCAAGTATACGTACTTATGCATCTGTATTAGGTGATCTGTGGCCATACGTTGTTAAAAAATCAGCTGCAACACATCTTCTAAATTTTAGAAGGGGCATGGAATTACCTGAAAGCACTTTTTGCATTAGCTTGCAGGCGTTTGATACTGACACGTCCAAAAAATAAGAAAAAAGCGGCCACCACCATTTTCTTTGTCGCATCCGCGTCGGATAAGCCGCGACTGCCTGGTCCATTTGATCAACCCCTCCCATCCCCTCGTTGTAATTTGCAAATACTTTTGGTTGTGGAACGGCAATTCTGGACTTACTTTCTCGGGAGTATCTGGTATACACATGCCTTCTACTAACTCATCATAATTTGTAATACATGTTATAAGTTTGTTGTTTTTCCAGATCAGATTCATAACAACATCCCCACCTACACCGAAAACATTTTCCTTTTTGTCTGATTTGCCAGTATAAATTTCAAAGCTATATAGGTATTCAGTACTCGAGCAAATGGCCCAGTTTTTGAATCCAAACCGTATTGATTTACCTCTTATATATTGCTTAGCATAATGTCTGCCATAGTATGGGATCATACTTTCGTCGATAGAAATGTTTTCTTCAAGACCACCATGTTCTCTGTAGGTTTTGTTCAAGTGAGTGATCAAGGGTTTTAGTTTATAGAGTCTATCTTCCTTATCAATTTGCAGATTATCATTTAGGTGAAAATTTCTGAGAATTTGCTCAAATCGATTCAGTCGTATGCTGTTCATTCCTCAACAGGTACGTCAGATAAGCTGGACCAATAAAGGCGTTTATTGGGATATTTTGCGTATCCAGAAAGTAGGAGACCTCCAAAAAAAACATACATTTCGTCGACGGTCATATTCAAGTGGCTATTTTTCTGTGAGGCATAAAGGTTGGTTTGCTCTAACATGTGCTGTAGCCAGTCTTTGGTAAAAAATAGCATAAAGAAATCCGTTGGAGCTATACATCTTTTTGCTTCTTGAGAGACAGGTATATCCTCACACTCAGTAACCATAGAAAAGGAAGGTGGTGACTTTTTCCATGATAACTCGAAATTCTTGGAAACATTTTTTTTATTTTTCTTTGGTGCTATTTTGTCCGTTTTACAATATTTTGCAAGAGGTTCGTCATCGCTGGAGTCCCACTCATTTTCTTCCCCTTGTTCTCCTGGCTCATTTCCTTCTGTGTCATTATCGTCTTCATTATCAGTTCTTATTTCAATTTCAGCAGCAGTTTTCAACATTCTGGGGCCCAAGCAATTCAAATCCGCCATGTGTTCATCATCATTCAAATCTTCATCAAGGTCTGTATCGTATCCATCAATAGGCGGAACCGCAAAAATATCCAGATTTTGATCATTTTCATTGTCTTCTAGCGACTCCAAGAGCTCATCAAGCGATAAACTGAAAATTGAAATATTTACAAGTAGAAGCGTATAGTGTCCGTTATAACGGACCACAAAAAAAAGGTTCACCGAGGACGTTTTTTTATGAAAATGGGTTACAACTACAAATACTCAGAGAACATGCTATTGGCCAACAAAAGCGATTTTCAGCCTGGAATGATTATTTATCGGTAAATAAAGTGGTTATTCTTTTGGTTGATAACTTTGACAGCCAAGTGTGACGTCATAGCCCCCCACCATTCAAGAATCATAACCCAAAGAACCGACCGCTGAAATGATTTGGTTATAGCAGTGTAGGGTTATGTTTATTATTCTTATTTGTTTTTTCGTTTCAACAATGTTTTTTTGTTTAGGTATAAAAAATGGAGCGGAATCTCTCGTTAGTCTCGTTTATCGAACAGATTTTCTTTGGGGTTGATCTAAACCTCTATCTAAACATGGTGAATTGCAGTGAGTGAGTGAATGTATACTTCTTTCATTTGTGCCAGGCTACAACGCAACTGCAAAAACACAAAACACCAATACAAACTCCAAAAATAATAACAATAACATCAAAAAGCTGTAACCAAAAGATTAACCCAGGTCCAAAGCTGGGTTATAATCGGTTATAAGTGGTAAATACCAAAAGCAAATCAGCTGATATGTGACGTCACAATTTCCCCTACTTTGATTAAAACCGCGACGGCGGAAATGCATTGGTTATAACCAAATAATAATCATTCCAGCCTGAAAATCGCCTCAAGTTACACCAAATTTCAAGGTTTTTTTTATTATTTTGAAAATTAGTAACACTTCAACTTACCCTTTGTTCCGTTTTGAATAGAGACTTGGATCCATACTGATTATATATTATTATCCAAAACTAAAAACGTTTGTTAGAAACCCCTGTAACACTTTTTTTTCGATAAAATAAACTTCAGCAAGAACACCTGCTAGCACAAAAAATTGTAGGTTAAGTTTTACTTATGTGACATTGGCGCCAAGTAGTGGTCCGTTATAACGGGCATTATGCACTAATGGGATAAAATGCAAAAATTAAATCATCATTACACAAAATCATACATAACACCTAGCTTTTTCTTTTTTTGACATATAATAAAACTACAAATCGATAATTTATATTTCAATTCATTGTTCACTATTTAATTATTTTATCCCATTTTGACGTTTAAAAATGACATTATTGAACACATAACAATAAAGGAAAGTAGACGTTTATCACCTCAGTGAATTGTAATACAGGATGTGGCAGTCAAACCTGCAATTTCAAAAAAGGTTTGAGTATCGCACCCTGTATTATAATGAACTACGTAAGGTCCGTTTCACCAGGGTTCATACTTGACCTTGAAACTTGAAAAAAAAGGGTTGTCGTAAATTAATTCATATGACACATTCAATTTTTTGACAAATTAAAATGAATGACTTCTGGTTTAAGAACCGACGAACATTTTTGACGTAATTGATTTGTTTCAGTGAATTTTTATTTGTTAAACAAGGAAGGCAAATGCTGGTGGCAAGTACAAACCCTGGCGAAACAAACTTTACCTGGAATATGGTCGCGCCGATTTATAAAATTGAGGCAAGCTAAGATGGAGAATGTGACGGATACCTATCTCTATTTATCTTATTGGCGAGTAATGGAAATCTTTCCTTGTCTACAAAATATTAAACTTGGGGTAAGGAATATGCCAAACCCAACAGCAATGACCTAGAAAGAGAAAGCTAGCCGTCACTATATGTTTGGAAACACTGAGAAAGAGACAAATGCCATATCCGACAACGGTCAGATCCATTCCAGTTACGTGTAGTACATAGTTCATTGATATATCATACGAACGGAAACGTAACGTTTCTGTCCCACTCACTCCTTGTCTTTCCCTCTCTTCGATAAAGCCGTCTGGCATTAGGTTTGTTCGATAAGCAATTTTTTTCTCTTAAAGATAAAAAAAAAAACAAGTTTCGGCAAGTATTTCGATTTTTCTTTTATTTTTTTTGCACTTTGGGAGCGTCTGGCAAGGCTTAAGCCCGTCAAAACCGTCTGGCATCATTACAGCCTTGTTAATGGCACATTTTGGAATGATATGCCGCAAAAATTGACCATCGGTGAGTATTTCGAATTTCGTGATTTTTTTAATTACTAATTAATTATGCTTACGCCAAACTTCCCTACTACATGCTGCCAGATTATGGTTTTCGATCACGGGGGATAATACTACATCGTTTAAGCAAGCAATTGTCCATCGGCAACTTTTTACGCGAAAAGTTCACTGGCTCTTAGACGGCATTCGTAAACACAGCAGTTTGTGTTATGCTTGGACCGCTTGGACTTGGAGGCAGATGCCATTGAATTCCTGTAATAATAGCATCTCACAGAATCACAATAGCTTTCCCTTTATTATTTCCCACTTTTCGACACAAAACACGTACCTCATTTAAATTAGGAACGAACAGAAAACATCAAAAAAGCAAAAAAATATTCCAATGGGGTATGTAAACAAACGATCTATTAGATACTTGTTAAGTTAGTTCCAAATATTTCCGCCAGGTGCCGCATTGATTTTTGAAATCGCCAATTAGGCAAACGAAATTAGGCAATCCAACAATGTGTCAAATATGGCCGACTGTTGGCACACATGTGCCCATAACCCTAAATTTCTTGTGCCATCAGTCATCGTCCCTTGTTTTTACCTTTGACGTTGGAAATTTTAAAATAATTAATTCCAGCTTTTTACAACCTTTCAAAATATTTCCAAATTATTGTAACTGTGCGTTTTTTTAGGTCTCAAAACTCACAAAATTAAGCAATAAGCAGCAAAATACGCAGTCAATACAGAAAATGACTTTCGGTATTTTGATCAGAGTTCTCCGAGCTTGAATTTACCGTTCGTTTATTCAAAAAGTGTACTCGGAGCAAGCTCATTTGCGTTCGTTTATTAAAATTTCGGGCACTCGGATACTGCGTTCAACTGCTTTGTGCGCTCGCTAGTCACGTGATTACGGCTCCGCTCAGCACGCTCTACTCTTTGAGCAAAATACCGAACGCAAGGACAATATTAAACCAAGAAAATCTTTTGTGTGCCAACAATCCGTCAAAAAAAGTCACGTGGTTTGGATTGCCTAATTCAATAGGAAGTTCTGGTCAAGCACTGTGTTGTTTATTTTGTCACATTCTGGACAAACGTCCAGATTTGAATATCGGATTTTGTGTTTTTGTGTGTGTGTAGGTATTGTCTTAATTAAAATACCAGCGATTTGCATCGTAATTGGGTGGGGAAGTCGAGGGAACAGGGATAATGTGAAATTTTATTCAGTTCCTGCTATTTTAAATGATCGGCTTTTGACTTACAAAAATGAATTATCAAAACAACGCAGGGCTTTATGGTTTGCTGCAATTAAAACAAATTTAGAAACCCTTAAGATATTTACTCTCTATCTCAGAATTTAATAATAAATTAAAAAATACGTAGAATCACTAAACACTATAAAATTCACTTTGAAAACAACAAGGGCCAGAACACTAAAAAATACGTAGAAATACTAAAGACTATGAAATTTACTATGAAAACAACAATGACCAAAACCAATTAAAAATACGTAGAAACACCAAAGTCTATAAAATTCACTTCGAAAGCAACAAGGGCCAGAACACAAATGCTCTCATGAACGTCACCGGCTTGTCACCGTTCTGTGTTATCACCGCAATATTTGACCCATGATTTGACCTGAACGGCCATATAAAATCACGTGATTGAGATTGCCTAATCAAAAAACTGAAGCTTGAAGTTAAGAATAATGACAACAATTGACAATACAAGAAAGACATAACATAACGGGTGACTAATAATAAAATTGATGAAGTGAAGGTGAAATATCTTACATTTTTCCCTCTTTTTGTTTTTTTCTATCCTATTTCTATTTTCCTACTCTATAGTTCTGCCTATGTTTTATCTGTATAATTATACTTCTCCCTCGTTTTCAGCTTCTCTGCCTTTTTTCTTCCTCACTTCCTTCCTCTTTTCCTTCATCCTCAGATTCTGTGTCTGCGGCAAAAACTATCTCTTCTGCCCTTTCTTCAATAGGTGCAGATTCTGTCCATAGATCGTAGTAGGGTAGCATCCTACTCACGTGGACCGTATCCTTACTCTTTTTTCTACTTCCAATTTTTTCTACTTCATAATTCACTTCATTCATTTTTTTCAGAACCCTGTATGGTCCAAACCATCTCAAAAGCAGCTTCTCGCTTCTTCCAATTTTCCTTATCGAGATAAACACCTTAACTTTGTCCCCCACTTCAAACTCTAGGTTTCTGTGTCACTCATCAAAACGTCCTTTGTCCTTCCCTTGTCTCTTCTGTATGTTTTCTACCGCTATAGCTCTTATCGAGAGCGCCTTTTCCCTTATTTGAAGTGAGTCTTTTTCTTCCTCAGCCTCCATTAGCGTAGCACCCATTATTCTACCCAATTCCTTGACTATATCTGACTGGAATACTTTTCCTCTGTCGCTCAGTGAGTGTCTTGGCATTCCATGTATCAAGAATACTTTCCAGTAAAAACTTCGCTACTTGCCCTGCTTTTCTATTTGATAAGGCAGCTGTGATGGCGTATCTTGATGCATAGTTCGTAACCACTAATATCATCGTTTTCCCTTGATAACTGCTTCTGAACGGGCCTAGAAGATCAATCCCTATTTTATCAAATATCGTCCCCACCTGGATTGGTTGTAAAAAACCTGGGGTTTTTCTATATGGCTGTCCCTTTCTGCTTGTCAGTCTTGACATCCCTTAATATATTTTTCTATGTCTTTCAGCATTCCGTTCCAAAAAAATCGTCTTTTTATCTTACCCGTTGTTTGGCTTAAGCCCAAATGTCCACATGTTGGCGAAGCCTGGAGTTCCCACAGGATTTCACTACTCATTGATTGTGGAATCACTAGCACTTTCTCCAAGCCTCTTTGCTTTTTATTAATTTTATACAGTAGATTATTTTCCAATCTAAAATTATTTGTAATTTTTCGAATCCCTATGTTGATGTCTGGGTCTTCTGGATTCTCTACTGCATTTCTAAGTTGTCTCACCTCTTGGTCCTTTTTTTGTAACGTACATATTTCCTCTGTTCTCAATGCAAAAGTCGGAAGTTCTTCCTGTCCTTCATTCTCTTTGATTTCTGGTTAGAGTACTGGGTTGCGTGACATACAATCAGCATCTCTATGCGTTGAACCTTTCTTATAAACAATTGTACAGTCGAATTCTGCTAACTTGAATGCACACCTGGCTAAGCGTCTGTTGCTTTCCTTTATTGAATCCATCCAGCAAAGCGCTAGGTCATGGGTCAAGATTTTCACTGGTCGGCCGTATGTTAGATGCCTCAGGTAGCTTAGGGCCCAGACCACTCATAATAGCTCCAATTCGCTGATTGAATAGTTTTTTTCGTAGTTTGACAGACTATGACTTATGAAAGCTATCGGATGTGCACTTCCTTCGCTTTCTTGTAATAGTACTGCTCCGATTCCGCATGTCGATGCATCAGTGTGTAAGATGGTGTCTTTATTTGGGTCAAAATACCTTAGTACTGGTGCTGAGGTGAGCTTGTCTTTAAGAATCTTGAATGCTTGTTCCTGTGTAATACCCCTTTGGAAGTTTGTGCTCTTTTTTGTAATATCATGTAATGGCCTGGCAATTGTTGAGAAGTTGCTTATAAACTTTCTGTAAAAGTTGCAAAGTCCTAGGAAGCTCTGGACGTCCTTGACCTTTCTTGGTGTCGGAAATCTCTTGACGCAACCTCTCTTTTCCTCATCTAGTAGGATTCCTTTTCCGCTGACGTGCAAGCCTAAGATATCAATTTTTTTGCTTCAAGTATTCGCATTTGCTTGGCTTGAAGGTCAAATTTGCCTGTCGCAGTCGTTCAAAAACCATTCTTAATTTTTTCAGATGTTCCTCTATAGTTTGGGAAAGATAATTATATCGTCCAGGTAGATCAATATTTCCTTCCATTTTAGGTCCCAGAAGACTCAGCTAGTTCTTGGAAAGTGGCTGGAGCGTTACATAGTCCGAAGCTTAGTACGTTGAATTCGTAAGATCCATGCCCTTGTGCTATAAATGCAGTGTATGGCTTAGAGATTTGCCAGTAACCCGAAAACATATCTAAGGTGCTGAAGTAGGCAGCCTCCCCTAAATATGTTAGAATATCATCGATTTGGGGTAATGGGTACGTTGATTTCCTTGTCACACTATTAATTTTTCTGTAGTCCACGCAAAATCTGGTTTTTCCATCTTTTTTCTTGACTAGCACTACTGGACTAGCCCATGGTGAATGACAAGGACGATTTACACTTCTCTCTAGCATTTCCTGAACTTGTTCATCAATTATTTGCCTCTCTTTTTGTGATACTCTGTATGGTCGACTTTTTATTGGTTTGGCGTTCTCTATTTCGATTTTATGTTCAGTCAGATTTGTCCTGCCCATGTTCTTTGCTGATTTGGCGAAAATGTCATTGTATTCGAGAAGAAGTTCTTGAAGTGCCTGCTTGGTTCTTTCGTCTTTAATACTTTCTATCTTGTGATCTTCTAATGTTACTCTTTCACTATTATTATTATTTATTTCTTCCTGTATTAAAAAATTATATGAGTGATTTTCCTGTGTTCATTCTTCCAACCGTGCTATTGTGGTTCCCTCAAATAATGCCACTGGGATTTTTGTTTTTGCTTCTAATTTAATAGCAAGGTTGTTTTTGCCCCCAAAAATAGGTAATTTTATATTGATTTGGTTTTTCGCCAATCCGTCCAAGTCGTATTTACAAGTATAGCCCATGTTTTCTGTCATTTTGCTCGTATCTCCCATGATTTTCAGTTCTACCATTGTCTCCTCACCCGGTTTATTGTGTAATCCTTTGCTGCTCCTATTTTGTATTTTTGTTTCCCTGTTTCTGTGTATATTGTAGTAATGGCGTAATTTCTTCTGCTGGCTTTGGTGTACTTTTTGCTGCTCGTTGGTCCCTAAATATACGGATTTGAATATTGGTGTCTTTGAAAATAAAATAAAGCATCTGCTTGTATCTGAACCATTCTTAGTAGTCCCTATCCTTTTCTAAGAATTAGTATTTTTCTGTCATTCTGTTGTCGTGCCGTTTTTCTCAATTCTAGTAGAAATTTGAAAATATTTGTTGGCGTTGGTTTCTTTTCACATGTTTCTCTTGTGAACAGAAAAAACGTTGTGTTTCCCTTGTGCTGTATCACCAATAAATTTCCAATGTTTGCCTGTTTCTGTTTCGTAGGGAGGATGTGTCTATATTTTATGTAGACTTCCTTTTTGGTTCTGTAATTTTGGTCGACTCCCAAAGCTAAAAATTCATCCGGTGATAAGTTTCTGATGTCCCCGTATTCTTCTGTCAAAACACTCTTGAAGTTGTCCTTATTTTTATTTTTTTTTGTTTTTCACAAATTCATCAAAATTGTCCTTTTCGTGTGTGCGATTTTGCTTGCTTCTGTCTTCTTGTAGGGAGATTAGCCCAGACATGTTGGCATTTTGTTCACTTTTATGGCATAGCGGGATTTTGTATTTTCCGTTCAGGATCATTACGTTTTGTGCGAGGTCTATAACTGCTTTGTGCCTTGTTGAGAATTCCATACCCAATATTACTAGCGGACTTGAAGTTGCGATCACTTTGGCTGTTTGGCTGTTAGTGTGCTTTTCCATAGCAGACTTCCTAGTATTTCTATCGGTACTCTTGTTTCTCCTAAGACTAGAATTCTGTGTCCTCCTGCCGTAATAAGAACCGTGTTGTCGTTTTTATGAAGCTGATCCATTATGTTTGAATAACGTTATTTTGTGCTCCAGTGTCGACTATGGCTGGGTATTCTATGTTATTTATCTTAATTGTGATGCATAATATCCTGCTACTAAAGATGTTCCCTAGGGCTAGGATGGCAGAGATATCTAGTTTCGCCAACCTCGCTCGTTTGGGTGTTTTGGCTGACTTCTACAAGTTGCGTCAAACTGTCCTGGTTTCCCACAGTTGTGGCACACAGGGTTATTTCTCTGGTTTCTTGAGTTGCCACTACTGTCACCGCCTAACATTTGGCTTCTGCAGACAGCTGCAAAATGTCCCATTTTTTCACAGTTATAGCATTTTTTGATGGTTGCTGGTGGTATCGAAGCTTTGTTACGGGATGATTTTTCCCGCGCCAAAATAAAAGGAAATAAGCTTATTCACCTCTCTGAATAGCATACTTCCTCAAGCCACTGTTTTCTATCGAATAGTTGTGGCCACACTTTTCATGAAACTTTTCATTCTTCCCAGAATCATTAAGTTGGAGGTTTAATAATGGAATTAATTTCCTTTTAGTAGGGTTAAAATAAATAGTCAGTTAATTTATTAATAAATAAAATTACAATATTTACATTAGAACAGCTGATTGTCTGATCCGAGTAGATTGTCTAGATTGACAGAGCTCCAAATAGGGTCAGTGACCCGTACTAACTTAATTTGAATAAGTCCCATGCCCCAACTACCATCCAAATTCCCCAGTACCTTCCACCTTGGAGTTTTGACAGAGCCTTTTTAAAGGACATTGCAGGGACAAGCAGAGGTCATTCAGGTCGAGGACTTTCCACGATTAAGTGTTCGGGAAAATTCCTCAGGCACATTTTGCCGATTTTTTGAGTTGTCTAGTTTTCGCTCATAGATCTAGGGTGGCTAATTCGTTATTTTAGCACCCAATCGCCTTGTGCGGATTTTTTTTGTGAGTCGAAAAAGAGCAACGTGACCAATTGTTTGTTCCTAAAGGCCAAAGTAATTTTGGCCTTTATTCATCACCTTTAGAAGTTACACTTTAATCTTCAGTCTTAGACGTTACGCTTTAATCGTCACCTTTTATTCGTCACGCTTAGTCCTTAACTTGAGTAAAGAGTTAAACGTTAAGCTTACTGTGTGTTTCAAGTAGTACCTCCAATCTTCAGCCTCCTCTAGACCAATGAAAGCTTTAGTGACTCCTAGTTACTGAACTTCAGTGCCCAGGGCCAGTGGCTTCTTGTTGCGGCCTTGATCCAGTCCCAGGCCATCGGAAACACTGGAAGATATTAATTCCATCCGTCAGGTTTCCCCAAGAGATTAGGGACTACTCAGGTTTGATAAGTGTGTTGTATTGTCTTAATATCAAACCTTACCAACCCCTTGTTGGAGTGAATCACCACAACAATGCAGTTCTACTACAATATTAAATTACCCTTCAAATTAGATGTTGTTATTTCAGTTTCAATTAATTATTACCTTTATTATATGAAATTTACCATTCAGGTTATGTACTGTTAGGTACTTCAATTTTAAGTATTTACCTAGACCATCACTATATTATTCCATAATATTAAATTTGCCCCTCAGGCTATTTATTGTTACTTCAACTTCAATTATTGATCTATATTTCTCTTATAACTATCCCATAAATACATGCTGCACTGAATACAGGAAATACTTGTACACTGGGGTTAAATGGCCATTTACGAAGGTACTGCATTTAGTAAGCTTATTTATTAATTTATATTTCAGGCATTATTGCTGTTAATTGTTATACTTTTTATTTCTTTATTTAGGGACTCAAGTTGAGTGTAATTAATCATTATTGTAAATACTATTTTAAGAACATATGGTTAGATACTTCTAGACGATTTCTTTTCTTGTTCTGGTTCCAGTGTAAATAATTTTCAGTGTTCTAGGGCGGTCGGAAAACCCACTCCGAAGCTGCTCTGGAATCAAACCTGTCTTGTTCTGGTTCTAATTAAAACCCGTACCTGATTGTAGCAAAGCGTTTCACTTTTGTCCTCCCTTCTTGTTCACGTTTATATTTCAGGTTGTGCTGCTATAGGTCCGTAGAAGTTTCCTGCTTTCGTTATATCGGTCGATTTCGTGTACTACAGGGAAAAAGCAGGTGGCGCTCTATATTTAGTTATTCAATTGACCCACACCCCTCTCCGCATTGGAAGCTAGTCGGCAACCCTTTACACGAAATCACGTTTCTAGATTTCAGCCACCAACCAACCCTCTCTCTTTATTTCTATGTTTTAGTTACCCATTCACTATCTCCCTTCCTCAAATCTTATCATTAACTTCTCCCTTACGTTTTGCGGGTAACAAAGTGGCAGTGTTCGTCTTGCACACGTAATAGCTTTCGCCAGGTCTGCTCGCATTCGGCTTCGGCATTGGGCCATGACGTGTCCCCTTTTTCCACAATAATGACATACCATTATTAGTTTTGTGGTAGGGTAGTTCGTAATGTGGGTTTCTTTGGGTGTACGTCCTTATGAACTCAATTGCGCTGGTTTTAGAAGGGTGGAAGGTTTGAGGACTGATAAATTGTGGAACCATCGCCTTTTTCGCCGGTGACATGGCTTGAGTTATGCTGGTGTTGGCCATGGTATTGGTTTGTTTCTCTGTCTGTCTTCTGATGGCTGATGGGGTTCTGGTAGTTTTGGACGGGTTAGGTCTGGTGGTTTACCAAAAATATCGTCTTCTTCGAGGTCCGTTTGATTATTTGCTTGGTTTTCTATCTCACTGTTAATCTGCTCTAAACTGCTACTGGGCGACTTTGGTGGTGATGTTTGCAGTGATTTTCTCGGCAGAAAGAGCGCGTTTTCTGATTTTGTGCTCCTATGGGGTCGTCTGAATAATTCAACTGGTGTCCGTTGCTGCTGCGTTCTTTGGCCTCAAATTGTATTTGGGTTTGTCTGGCATCTATTCTTGCCACGATGGCGACGGTAAACCGGCACATTTATTTTTCTATTGGCAATAGTTTTTAGATCTACTAGTCTTTTCTTCGCCTTCGCCACGGTGTAGGGAAGTCGCCTTCGCCACGCTGTCGTGAATTTCTCTTGTCGACGTACCGCGTCGTGACGTGGTTGGGCGTTGGCTTGCTTCAAAGACGCCTAACGGCATCGGTTTTTGGGCTTGGCGAGGGGGATTTCAGTAGTGGAACTGTGTACACTAAATCACCACTTCTGATAGAAATTACCACAAATTACCAATAATTTCCTCCAAATTACCACTTTTTTTCTCTATTACCTTTCATTGCCTCAGGAATTACCACTCAATGCCACTCAAATTACCACTTATTACCACTAATTTCCTTTAAATACCACTAATTACCACTCTCATTACCACTAATTGCCACTGAAATTACCACTAAATACCACAAATCTATTTTAATTTTCAAGTATACCTGATATTTAGAACTCAATAACATGTTGCTAAGTAGGTACATGATAATAATAACACTATGTAAATTTTTATACGTCTTTAGGGTAGTGAAAAATATAATTGTGTACCTACATTAAAGAGGGGGTGTGACCCTAAAAAACGACTTAAGCTACCTAAATCAAGAAAAAAATTCTAAGATCTCTCGTGAAAACCGCAGTCCTATATTCGAAATAGTCTCCGAGAAAATTCCTTATGAAGATCCAGGAACTTGTGATGTCACAACCGCCGAAATCGGAGTCTTCTGTTCGTTCAGTCGTCAGTGAACCGTACCTATACTTTGAGTGGTTTCAATTCGCCCTAGGAGATAATTTCTTTTGTTTTGGGAAAGTTTTATACGTGCTAATACTGTCCCTGATAATCCAGTGTGACATCACAAACACCTATTTGTAACTTTAAACCGTCATAACTCGAAAACGGACCATCGTAGCAAAATGCGGTTTGAATACTTATTCTTAGATTTTTTTGTACTAAAACTTTCAGTTTTGGGTCACACCCCCTTTAAGCTGCGTAGGTATTATTGGGGGTATTATTTTAGCGACCTCGCTTCTAAAATAAGATGTAATAATTGGGTAGTGGAGAAAACTTCCTAAATATCCTATTTATTACCTTATATTTCGATACCTATAACAAAGTGGCGACAAGAAAAAAATAGTTATTTACATTACAAGTGCGTTTATGAACATAATTACAATAACGAGTGTGAAAGATTCTAATCACACGAGTTTTGTAGTCATGTTTAAACGCACGTGTGATGTTGTACAACTTTTTATCTACAAAGGGAAAAATAAGAATTTTTTTTTCAACCATTATCCTTTATTAGTCGTTGTATACCTTCATTTTACCTCTACAGGTTTAATTTTGACATTTGTCAAATCACCAAAAATAGTTGTGTTATGAATTCATAACCTTGTCCATAACACAACTAGTTGTGTTATGAGCCTCATGACATAACGCAAAAACGTCATAGCCAAACGCTTGTAGATAAAAAAAATTATATCAGAGTTCGAAAAAAAATTAGAATAAGTGCATAAAAAAAAAAACTTTAGTCATCATTACTTTCTCTAAAAAAACACTTTTTCATTCTTATATTGAAATCAAATCCATGAAAAAACTGTTGTGCAATAAAAAAAATTAATAAGTAAGTAAATTATTTCATAACATTATCTCGACTAGACTTGGGAATATGAAATTTAAGGGATATTAAAAAAAAAAAATTCAACATCACTTTCCAGTTTTGACAATAGTTTATCTCACTTGCACCATGAGTTAAGCAGAGGTTTAAATTTTAACAAAGGTTTTTTTTTCGTAACTGACTTGCACCGCAAGTTAATCCTTGTTTAAGTAGGTACCTCTAAGCTGCTGTTAAAATAAACCCCCAATTTTGGTGGTTTAAAATCACAGTTAACGATTTTCGGGTCTATAGTGCCGTCCAAATAAAAACGGCTTTTATACAGGGTGTCGCACGACGTTTCTGCCAAGTAATAACTTCGGAACGCGTCATCCAACATAATTGAAAATTTGAGGATCTGGGTAACTTTTTGTGCCGCTTCTACCATTTTCGTCCAATTTCACCAGTTTCGCTTCAATTTCGATTTCGATCAAGTGACGTCATCTTTCGAATTTTAAATGTAACTTATGGTATATTATGGCCTTTTTCGTTAGAAAATTAGATTACAAAATCGGCAATGTCATATTTGTTAAGGCTTTGTTAAAGAAAATGATAAAAAATTATACAATGGAAGATATGATGATGCGTTCCGAAGTTATCATTTGGGACAAACCTCGTGGAACACCCTGTATACCTATATATATATTTTTTTTTTTTGGGAAAAATTCCATCAAACAGAAACGTTTAAGCTATTAATGCGCAAAATGCATATTTTCCATCAGAAAATTTCAATCAAAATTGAACACCTTTCAAAAATCAACTACGAAAATTCCCTACTAATTTGAGACCAAATAAATTGGTTGATATAATCCACAAGAAAGGGAGGCTGCATTACTCCTAACCTCCTTAAGTACCTATTATTGCTTGAAAAACGACCAATAACTTTCAACGTTGTTAGTAAGAACACGAGTACAAACTCCAAGTTATGGGATCTTGAAATTTAAATTATTCTTTGGTCTTCGATTGCTCGCTCCGCTCGCCAAATCTCAAAGAGAAGATCCTTGGAAATGTAAATCTACCAAAAAACGTAAACGATTGGAGCCGACTTCGGAATCAAGTTCAACAGCGACTTCAGAACATTTGGACTTTATTGCGGATTGCATCTAGAAGACGAAAATATGAAAAAATACGAAATTTTACACGCCTTTGCAGTCAAAATTAATACATACACCTCAAAAGTCTGTAAAGCTCTTCACGAATATTTGCGTATTTGGCTCGGTATTTGACATCCATCTCGGATAGGTGAAAATCTAGAAAATTGAAACTAGAGAAACAGAGAGACGAGAACACATAAACAGCCAAATATTTGTAGCTATTTGCCGAAGGTGTGATGGAGGCCTAATATAACAAGAATGCATTCTCTCTACTTTTTCTTTCAGATTTAGAAACACTGAAGCACAAAACTGGACCTCAAATGAAACGAGGCCTTGAAAGTTTCAAAATGAGTAGTAAAAACGATGCTCATAGATGATGTCGAACCAAGTGTTGAACTATTGCAAGGTTGCCACTTCTCATGTAATGAAACCTCAAATGAAACATTCTTTAGAAAATAAAAGTTGATGTTTCTAACTGACCAATAGGGACTCAGAAGAATATTTTACTTAAAGCTTAGTTGAATAGTTTAGTTGAAGCTCTGTTACTCCTAAATTAAAGCAAATTCAAAGGCATATCATAATTTTATCACTACAGAACTTCGAGTTATTACCACAAAATTTCCTTAAATTACCCCAAAAATTTCCTTAAATTGCCTTAAATTACCAAAAATTTCCCCGAATTACCACTATATTTCCACTAATTGCCATATATTTCCACTCAATACCACTATATTTCCCCTAATTTCCAGTCATTACCACTCATTTCCCATAAAATTTCCACTAATTACCACTATTGTGTACACTAAATTACCACAATGAAATCCCCCTCGGGGCTTGGCTTCGAACAAATATGTCACAACTGCCCGCTTTACGGGGGTGACATGGGGGGTTTGTAGCTTTGGGGGTTGATGGAGAGAAACTCGCTCAAGTTGTATAAAAGTGTAGATACATATTTCCCCAAATACGCCATTACATATATGGTAGTCCTATAGCATGCATGACCCTTCCAACACTTGGGTCCTTATAGGGAGCCACACGTCAACGCTGCTTGAGGGACTGTCGGTTAGTTATCGTCACCCTTATGCCTTGTCCAGAGGAGCTTTCTCAACGAGAGGTAATTGCACTGGAAAACGATAAGGCTGAAGATATCCAGAGGGGCTTTCCCAACGAGAGGTACTTGCACTGGTTCAAGTTTGCCTTTGCTGCGGCTCGCGGCGTAATAGGAAGGTTCGACATTTTTTGTTATTCTTTTATTTAAACTGAAATCGAGAGATTTTGTTATTCAAAAACGATCAAAAAAAATTTGAGTGCAAAATATTAATATTAGCGCTTGTTACAAATAAACACTAGATTTGTATACTTTAAGATAAAGATAACCTAGGGTCGTGAATTCAAAGGAAAATTAAGATAACGTGTAGTCCCTTTGTGTGCAAATGAAACCACTCAAAATCCAACAAACAATAAATTTATTTTGTGTACATACAATGTTATGTGAAATGTCACTGCTAACAGCTTGGTTGTTCTGGTGAATCTGATACCAAGTACCTGCTTTCCAATCCGGAGCTCTTCAATGGGTGTTGGGGTTTCACTTTCGTGAACTGGAGGTCTTCGTGTCGTTTCCTGTATCCAGGAAGAGGATAGATTGCTGGGGTGACGTCACTCCAGCTGATCCAGACTACAAACAGTGATCTTTAGGTAGAGTAGGTACCCAGAAAAGAATAAGCCAGTATCAGGTTCACCAATATTTGGAATAATAAATCCCTGAATTCTGTCGAAAGAGTGAGCGTCTTGCAAAGAAAATTTAAATTGGAATTTAATATAAAATGATTGTTGTATAGACACTCCCTTCCAACAGAATCAGGTATGAACAGTTATTGCAAGTTGAGAAAAAATATATATCTGTACCTCAGAGGTAAATTGTATTAAGTCAATATTATAATTTAATATACTAAGCCACTAAGTGATTCTAGTACAATTTACCTTTAAGCCTGGTGAGTCACTTCATACAGGTTCCAACTGGGTATTTCGGTTGTCTTTAAAGCTAGGTGTATGAAATTTTTTCCGGAGGTCAAGTAAGTTATTAGAAGTGGTATTCAGCTAAAAACCCATTTTCGAAAAAAAAGTGACTTAATACAGTTTACCTCTGAGGTACAGATATATATATATATATATATATATATATGTAAGAAAACGCTAGACTTTCGGCAATAAAAATAGTTTATTTCAAATTCACAAAAATATCAGGGCGGCGATGCGTCCAACAAGCTATACAAAATGCAAGTCCCTGTCGAAAATCACTAAAACTACCTAGTCTAAAACCTAACTCTTTTTTGAAGAGCCCTTTCAATGTTACCGAAGTAACAATGGGTCGGGTCATAAACAGTGAATCATACAACCTAAATAATAAAACCAAGGGATCAACTATGGTTTTGCACAAATCCTTTTTGCGTCGCTGTCACGTCTCTATTTTTGGGGTATCAGATTCTCGCACGGCCAACCTGACACATAATTCGTTCTCGAATTAACAGGAGAACGGCCAAAATCTGAAACAGAAAAAAAAAGGCAACAGCTCCGGTTTTGTTTTGTCATTAAGCAAATATGGAGCTGTGAGCCGACTACGAGGCCGACCGTGAACGACACAACCAGAGATAATGAAAATACGCAGAATTCAAATCATATCAACGCAGTAACTAAAAATCATATCATCATAGAAATCAAAGTAAATCATCGTAATAATCAAATTATATCATCTTAGAAAACGAAAAATATCATCATAGAAATCCAAGTCTATCATAGTAGAAATCGGAATATATATCATCGTAGAACTCAAAGTATATCATCGTAGAAATCAGAATATATATCATCGTAGAACTCAAAGTATATCATCGTAGAAATTAGAGTATATATCATCGTAGAACTCAAAGTATATCATCGTAGAAATCAGAGTATATATCATCGTAGAACTCAAAGTATATCATCGTAGAAATCAGAGTATATATCATCGTAGAACTCAAAATATATCATCGTAGAAATTAGAGTATATATCATCGTAGAACTCAAAGTATATCATCGCAGAAATCAGAGTATATATCATCGTAGAACTCAAAGTATATCATCGTAGAAATCAGAGTATATATCATCGTAGAACTCAAAGTACATCATCGCAGAAATTAGAGTATATATCATCGTAAAACTCAAAGTATCATACAACACACATCATCCAGCTTTTAATGGTTTCGTACTTCATGCAAAGCGTATAAGCTTTCAACACAAACAACAATACGCAAAGCGTGCAAGCTTTCAACGTTTCCATACTTCATGCAAAGCGTACAAGCTTTCAACATAGAGCTACAACGTAAAGCGTCCGAGCTTTCAACGTTTTCATAATTCATGCAAAGTGTAGAAGCTTTCAACACAGAACAACATACAAAGCGTGCAAGCTTTGAATGTCTTAATATACACAATCTTTCTCGCTAGTGACTAAAATGTGCAAGAACTAGACACAAACTACTGACATAACATTATCATCATCCCTTCCAATCATTGTCAGATGTGATGGCAAAAACAGTGTGACAAAAACAATCAATATCAACACAGTGCTCAAGCTCCAACCAACATACAATGCCTTTGTGACAAACTCCAGAATTCATGCTAGGCATCTAGCTGAAAATACAGAAACGTCACCTATAAAAGCCATCCAGTGGAAATTACCTATGACTGCTGGAAATAACTGCCAGTGAATCTTCAATTGCCAGGTTGAAATCTCTTAAACTATCTAAAATCAACATCGTTGATCTAAACGTGGCACAGCGTCGACTAAACCAATTTTCCGCTGAACTGGATAAACTTATCCAAGAACCATTCGTATCAAGACACAGTACAGTCAATGGTTCACCTCCGCTAATATAATCATGCAAAATATACGAGCTTTCAACACAGAATAAGACGCAAAACGTCCTAACTTTCAATTTTTTAGTTTAAAAGCTCACATCTTTCATGTGCAGCAAAAGTCTCACATGGAAGGAAAATATAAACTCTGTAAATAAGTTAATCAAAAGCTGTAAACTTTTTCAAATGTAAAAAAATAACAAGAACTTTTGATAGTCACTGGAAAAGGCTTTACACAGTCCGCATAGACTACCTGAAAATGGATCGGCTCATTGTCGATAGGATGCAATAAACCAAGAATAAACCCCTCATGAGTCATGGGACCCATGTTGTCTTTGTTTACAATACATTCGAGATAATAATGGTCACATTACATTTTCACAAATTTCAAAATCAGCGATTTTCTGAAAAAATTAATGATTAATTTATGAGAACGTTTTTTTTTTTTCGCCAACTTCACATTCGCCGTGAAAACTGAAAAATCTCAATGGGCTTAATCAACCAACTATTAGCACGATAAATAGGAGAATTTGTCAAAATCCCGAACATCGAATTCGAGATCTAAAGGATCAAACATTCTATTATAACATTGCAGTAAACAAATCAATCTATTCAATAAAAATTGCTTACCTGGAAATCCTGGAATGGATTACGCAACTTTTTATCTTTAATTTCCAGCCTAAACCATTCCCCATGCATTCTAACGTTAATAAAACTGTGTCTAAATGACATCTTATTTTTTTTTTCAGACGTTTCTAAAGTAGTTCAAAATTTGCTCAAGTCTCTATCAAAAAGTTAATTTTAATTTAAAATAAGTTGGCATCTTTCAAAATAATAAAATTTGAAAATTACTCTTTTCTAAATTTCCCCATAAAATCAAGGAAATTTTGTGTTCTTTTTTTGAATCAGACATTTCTCAACTCTAATATCATTGATAAATAAATCACTGAGTGAACCAATGTTCCTAATTACTACTGAACGCTGTAGTTTTTACGTGAATATTAGCGAATTCTTAAAATAATTTCTAATATTCTGTCAAACAACGGATCGAAATAAATAAATGGAAAAACATACTTTTTTTTTCAAGCATACTCACAGAAGGATTTCGGTTTAATGGTATAGTGACTCGAAAAGCTTTACCTACTCTTTAATTCCGTCTAGTAGACCAAGGCTGGAAAACTCGCACCTAAAACTTTTCCATGATTTTTCCACAGGCTTTTACATAGAAAACCATCACTTGGACTTCTCCAGAAAAACTGGCGGCACTCCGCTTGCTTGCTTCATCAAGTTGTCACTATAGGAATTTCAGTCGCCAACACAGGACCCGAATTTGCCATTTGGGAACCACTTCTTTTATTTTCTTAAGCGTCGCATCTAGCACTTTCACTAATTGCTCTAATTATCACAAAACTCACGCTTGGAAATTTAATTATCGGCACTAGTAAACTTGTGGTACTTTTAGTGAATTTATCCCACTTCTGATGTAAGAAAACGCTAGACTTTCGGCAATAAAAATAGTTTATTTCAAATTCACAAAAATATCAGGGCGGCGATGCGTCCAACAAGCTATACAAAATGCAAGTCCCTGTCGAAAATCACTAAAACTACCTAGTCTAAAACCTAACTCTTTTTTGAAGAGCCCTTTCAATGTTACCGAAGTAACAATGGGTCGGGTCATAAACAGTGAATCATACAACCTAAATAATAAAACCAAGGGATCAACTATGGTTTTGCACAAATCCTTTTTGCGTCGCTGTCACGTCTCTATTTTTGGGGTATCAGATTCTCGCATATATATATATATATATATATATATATATATATATATTTTAATATAAAAAAAAAAATTAAATAATTAAGATTAATGGTAAGATAATAAAAAAATAAGAATAATAACAGGAATAAATTATAATGATTATATAATGCTCGTTATAATTGAGCAAAATGCTGCTTCCTTGAAAAACAGCTCTGGCAGGCAAAAATATGAGCAAAAATAAGGTAAGTAAAAAAAAATAAGATATCAAATGTCTGGATTCCTCCCCAAATAGACAAAATTCTCCCCTCGAATTAAGATAGCTACCACAGATACTAGATAAACCCAGGGTTGAAATTAATCAAATCCAGAATGTGTCAAAATTCTTGAGATGTTTTAATTAAAACTTTTAAACTGAATTTTTGACCAGTCTGGATTTCTATTAAAAAAATTACACCCTTTAGTTAAGATAATAATTTAAGGAGTCAAGCAGAAAATGGCTGTTCAGGTCTGGATTCAATGAAGAATTAATGGGGATGGACTCACAAATTTGGTTTTCACCGACTCTATTTAGAGCAAATGGTCCAATTTTCCCACACTAAAAATTGTTTCTGAAAGCCAGAGCAGCAGTACCTATTTAAAACCCAAAAATTCTTGACTTACTTCTTAATAAAAATGTGGTACTAACCAATAAATAATTCACACAAAATGGAAGCCAACAATTAGATAAAAAAACCTTAAAATATAATATTTATATTTCAAAAACAGATAAGATAAGATTTATCAGGTAAAAACTTAGTAAAGATATGACAATTTGAATATTGAAATATTTATGAGGGAGGATCCAGAAATTCACAGCACAAAATTATTTAAAAAATAGAGGACTTGCCTGGCCAGAGTGTTCTTCAAGAAGAGATCGTTTTAGAGAACCAAGCTAGCAGGAAAACGATCCTGTGTTTTTTTATACTTACTGCATTCCAACCATTTTGAACCAATCAAACGAGTATACTCAAAAGACCATATTCACTTCAAAATGAAAACACAATGAAAAGACCGCATGGAATAAACGAAAATAGATAAAAATCCACTAAAACTATTTTAATTGTTTACAAATTATAATAATTTAAATTAATGTTATGTCAAAAATAAAAGACTGTTAATTAATTAGATCATTAAGCCAAAAATGAATATTTAAAAATCAGAAGTTAGAAAAGGACAGAAATATATCCATTTGCTAAAAGTGAGATGAATATAATTTCTTTCAATAAAAATACAAATTACTGCCAAATGCGAAATAAGAAATCATACTTTGAAATATAGATCGATCATCGGGCACTAGATGGCAGTACTAAAAAATCAATTCTCGATACTTGCATTTTACCGAGCATTTTACGCAAATGTGGATAGATGGCGGCACTTGTGTTATTTGAATTTAATGGATATTTTTAGAATATTGGAAATTATTTTGAATTCTGAAATGAAAAAAATACAACTTTATGATGAAAATAAGAAGACATGGAACATGTTACGTAAATGATAAATTTATCGTAAGACGCTTGTTGCGAGCACTTATAAATCAACGATCGGCGCTAGGATAAAAAACGTACCTGTACGCGAGACTAGGCTGCGTGACGTCAGTAGCCAGATACGCCACGTGAATTCGCCTAGTCTGCGTATCGGCCTTTACGCAAACGCTGATCCGATTAGCCCAATCACCACTTGATGTAATTTGTCTGTCTTTTTTCAATCGTGTTCATTGAAGAAAGATGAAAAACAAACAGCATGAGTCCATAAACCGTGTGTGGCTAGATTCAGCTGGTGTAAGCACTGTGGTGGAATGGTAGAACAAGCAGTGTTAAGTTAAATTAAACAGGGTTTGACAAGCTGTGGTTTGGCATTGGTATTAGTGAATTTTAATCACCGCATCCGTGGCGGTCCACCATTTTGGTGAATTTAGAAATACGCGGAAAGTCTTGAAAAGTTGCAAATCAGTTATTCCACTCTTTAGATGCAGTGTCACTGTTGGGGTCAGCTTCAAATCTTTCAGGCCTTAAGAGTTTGTCCATTAGGAACGGATATACTGAAGTAAACAATACTTGGTTCAAGATTTGTGAATAAAGTCGAGAATCAAAATATTTTTGAAACAAGGT